>JAUPFR010000008.1:6622284-7934483 GCA_036925125.1 Oreortyx pictus
ATTCCTCATGGGCTGCAGGCTGGAATGGTCACATTGTCCTTTCTCATCTACAAGATGAGCTCCTGAGCAAACTGCAACACATTTTTCCTCTCTCATTTCTTGCCCTCACAGTAAGTTTTCTCATGGTCAGGATGTTTCTGAAGTTGAACAAAAAGTTGACGCCACATATGGTGTTTCTCTCCTCTTGTGGAGCCTTCAGCCTGTATCACAGGAGATGGGTTCAGTTGGAAAGCAGCAATTCAGTTCACCCATACTGCTGTTACCAGAGATGGATGGTACACCGAAGTAGCTCTTAATTTAGTTGTAAGCAAAGCCAATGAAGCAAATACTTTAACTTGCCCAAAATCAAGTGTTTTGCTTTAGCTATTTGATTTAGGAGGGAGAAAAAAGTTGTAATATCCAAGTTTACTGTGGATTAGAAATTCTAGTTCTGTGCTTCACAAAAAATGGTTTGAATTACAAACTAAGGCAGTCAGTTGATCCCATACATTAACCTGCTGTTTATAATCTAATTAGTCTTACTTGTTGCAATCCAGCATATTCCAAAGTACTTACTGGTAAATTAAAACTGAATAATGAAAGTAAGTAAATAAATAATATTTCCTCTGCTTTTTAATACTTTCTGAGCACTTGAAAGAGAGGTAGATCTTTTCAATCTATTATTAGGAGGACAAGTTTAACAAAAAAGTTTGTTCTTAGATTTGGTTTGCCACCATTTTTGTCATTCAGCTTTTCAGGCATCTGTTTCAGGGGCCAGGGTGACAACAAATACATGTCTGCTGCAGCCCCTTCCTTAAATATTTTACCTCCAGTAAGTGACCACTTAGTAGGCTCAGCACAGGTCATAAAAACCAGGGAAGCTTCTTTCACAAGCATCACATCCAGCTTTTATTGCGTATCTGCCTACACAGCTAATAAATGAGATTCTTACTATTCAAAGTAAAAATAGACACCACAAAATATAAACCATCCCACTTAAATGAGGGGACATTTCTTCACCTGAAGTACATTGTGCTTTTAATCATTTGCTTTCACAGAGATAGCTGTAAATATGGCTACTATGTATGTGCTTTGATGCATAGCTCACAACAAGCATATGTATGAATATGGAGTAGTTTTAAGCTAGGGAATGAGGTAAGTATGCAGAGGATAACTCAGATGATTTTGGCTGTCAGTAAGTATGACAACATGCAACTCAAGCCATAAAATCTTCATTCTTTCTTCTACAATAACTTTAAAAGCATTTTTTTCCACATTTAATAAAACACCTAGTATGCTGAGATATAATAACGTGTGCAACAAGTTCCACCTCAATATGATTTTTTTTATAGCTGGCTGTCATAGCTCAGAAAATATGGGTTTATTGCAGAAATGCTGACACAACCATCTCCCACAATGGAGAGAGGAGCACTGCTCAATTTCTGACACAAACCCATCAAAATGGACAGTGGTTAAAGGTCACACCAAGAATTTTATATTTTCATTCACCTCTTCTAGGTGAATTTTTCTTAGAGTTCTGAGGGGTTTCGTGTCACTCACCTGGTTTTGTTAAATAAGCCTATGAAGCCTCTCTTTGTTGATGTGCTGTTAACTGCAGATGACAAAACACTGAGTACTCTGTGCTGCAGTCAACTAATGCAGAAGCTAAAATCCTTGGATAACAGTTATTCCAGGGACAGCCTTGCACACATGCTGAGATTAAATTAAAAAGTGGATTTATTTTGACTTAAAAGAAATCTCAAGTGAGAAAAGATGAAGGAGATTGTCTCTATTAAACACAGTTTAAATTTTAACTTGAAGCCAATGAACATGAAGCCATTTCCAGAATTCCTAGGCAGACACTATGCCTAGACTGTGGAAGCGCAGAAATTCAGTCTGATCTGATCAGAACTGCAGTGCTCCAAAGTTGGCTAAAACATCTGAAAATGACTTTTTTTTTTTTTTTTTAATCATCAGCTCTTAAACCAGTGCAGTTATTCTCCAAATAACTCACAGCATGTGAGATGCTCTTCTTAATTTGCCTGCAGCTTTTGGAAGTTGTGAACCAGATATAGAGCAAGCTAGGAATTTTAAGGAGATGAGCCACCACTGGGAATATTGCCAGTGGCCAGGTAGAGCTGTGTCTGTGCACACTGCTACCTCTCTTAGGTGTGAGAGAAACATGTCTGGGACTGCTCCTTTTCCATTACAGAACTCCTACCCCCAACCCCACGCAATCACTAGCAGCACCCTAAACCTTACACGGTAACAGCTTCCAACTGCTCAGGCATGGGCTGAGACCAGAGGTTTAATCTAGATGAGTGAAACACTATGATTAGAATAAACAATCCCTAATAACATCTATACTGTATTACAGATTTATTTCTCAAGATACAGTGGCTTAGTTCTGTGCACTTCAAAGCAAATGGAATTGTTATTTGACTGAAGTAGGCAGAAACAAGACAGAGATAATAAACAGACCAATCACAAAGCCGGAAGAGGAAGCCAGGTTTCTCAAGTGCATTTTCTGTTCAGCTATATCCACGAGTGAAGGATTGCCTACATTGAAATGATGGTTTTCTATGGGAATGATGCCCTCTGTGGCTCTTACCCACTCAGGTTACTGTCAGTTATAGCCGCAGTTGTAACTGTTCCAGTCATTCCTTGTCTTTAGCTGCAAATCTTGCAAGTACATTCCTGCCCTAAACATTATAACCTTCTTTTAAAGGGAGCAGTTAAAGAAAAAATGCAGTTTCCAGTTATGCCGAACTACTGTCATAAGGCAATTCTGTCACAATGACAGTTCATTGCTTTTTTTCATTGTTTTCCACTATTTACTGCAGCAAAAACGCCCCTTATTGCTGTTTTGATGCAGTAACCAGAATCATTATAAATTGCTGGCAATTACTTTCACAGGATGAAGTTCAGCTCTGGTTTCCCTTGCTGCTGGCTCCAAGGATGCAGCAGAGCACCAGCAGGTCCCAGGGAAGCCTGGGGCAAGATGTCCGCAGCCAAGGGGTCCAAAATGCCCTTCTCCCTAGGCTGAATGACAATGATTTATTTGTAAACCTCTTGTTTTCCAGAAACTTGTGTTCCTGAAACACAGATAACACCAATAAGCAATTAATTTGCTCATCCTTTATCCACTATCGCTGCCTACTTAGAGGAAATTAAGCATAATGTCACTTGACCCTAAGCACCATGTCTGGAATCTGCTGGTACTATCCGCGTGCACACATTTCCCAGTGCTGGATTACAACCAGAGAACAAAGCTGTGCTATTCCTGCGTGCTTGCACAGGGGTCACCTGTGCTGAATCAGTTCCTACACTACACCAGAAGCAAGTGAGGGTGAAGGGAAGAAAGAATCAAAACAACCTGAGCTTTCCTTCTACTTAGACATGCAATCAAAACCAAACAAAATATTCTCCAGTAACATTCCTTTGTATTTCAGTTATCACTACCTCGTTTTCCTTTACATTGCTTCATTTTGGATTCACATTTGTCTGATGCTGTATTTTCAATAGACAATAGCACAAATCACATCAGCTTATTTCTGTAAACAGAAGTCCTTTAAACTATTCAGGGGAGTTTTTGACACTTCTCTCTCTTCATGCTCCTGCTCTGAAATCCGTCTTAAGTTACCATTTAGAAGCACTGATTCTGACTTACAAATAGTCCATGATATTTAGCTCACAATTACCCCTTACACTCAATGATCTATTTAATTTTGTTTGTTTCTTATTATTCCTATCCACAGAAGAAACCTTTTCCCCTTTGACTGAACCCTGCAGATGAGTGTCTGCCCAGTCTGTTTCTCTGATTACATGGCAAAACAGGTTCAGTTTCCTCCCTTTTTCAGAGCAGAGGTGTACCAGACCAAATTATTCCTTTTAGTTTGTTTTGTTGTTTTTTTTTTTAATATTTGTTTTCAGACATCAGAAGAATTTCTGCAATATATTTAGAAAATATTTCGAACTTAAGGGCTAGAGCTCTTAATGACTCCCATTGTAGGTTTTATGCCTATGAAGAGCAGGTGATTACACCAGTGCTCCAAAATTTAAGGTTTCCACGCACAGTCAAGTTTTGCTGTTAGGGCAGTTCTTCATATTTTCTTTCTTGTTTTCATATCCACAAGGTAAATGGATACAATCATTCATTCTGATTTCTTCTCTTTGGTGTAAACTTCCTGCGTGGAGATAGCTTATTGCTGTTGTATTGCTTTCTCTCTTCTTCCTTCAGGGATTTCTAAGTGATAGAGTATTGCAAGCATGTCCCTCCTTATATCAGTTCTAGTTGGTCTCCTTTATCAAGGTGACATCACTCACAAGTTGTGCAGAGAACAAATAAACTGAAAACTACGCCATGCCATTAAAGTTTAAAGGAGTCTGACAAAGACAAGAGAAGGCATTCTGGGCTTACTTCAAGCTTGTAGAGGCACTGAAATGACACTACTGAGCATTGCTTTCTTGTTATAATTTTACACTTCTGCTCAGAGGGCACCAACCACAGCACTTTGCCAACACTGCCCCTCTTCAGCATATCTACTCACTAAAGCTGAGGAACTGAGGCACAGCTCCCCCTTGCCAGCTTTGATGTTCCACATGTTTCCTGGCAGTCTGCTCCAACTCAAGGTCTGCCCTTGGCTTCATCTCTGTGTGAAACTCGTGCACCCTTCTGCATGGCGTTCTTCTCCTTTAGACTTCAGCCAGTTCTGGAGGACTGAGATGTGGCTGACTAATACAGCCCGTAGCAGAGAGGCTTTGCACTGAAGGGTTCCCTTCACAGGCTGCCATCGTGGTTGCTCACATCCCTGGCACCAACTACAGAAGTGGATGCCACTTTATCACACTGTTCCCTGTAGAGCCCACCAACCCATAACACTTGGCAAACATACTGTTCTCGGTAGTTGCTGATCTGCCACTTTTAAGAATATCCACCATTTCTGTGTTTTGAATCTTAACCCCCTACCCCCCAGGTACAGAGATGTCTTGTTCTTGCTTCTTTTTCTAGCCTGCTTGCTGGTCTGCTGCTTGCTCTTTCTATCAAACTCTCCTGATACTCCTGATAGCTCTCTCCCCTGCATGTTTCATTACAGCCTAATCACAGTACACATGCATGCACACGCACGTACACACCCCACCCTCTGTACTCCTGGGAAGCCTTGAGACCAAAGACATCCAGACCCAGCTGCTCCCTCTCTAGAAACACACCCCAGCATGAAGGGATAGTACACAGGCAGCCAGCAGTCACCAGTTGCAGCCTCAGCAGGGAGTGTGCCCCACAGGGACAGTGGGGATGGTGGAAGCCAGGGGGACAGCCAGAGGCAGCACACATGGCCTGGCTTTGTGGCATCCGTATCCAGCCATCAACAGCCTCACCAAACTTGATGAAACCAGTTATTCATTGCAGCTTCCTCATCTGATTTATGTTCCAAATAAAGTTTTCCTTTACTGTTGGACATTTATTGTAAAGCTTAAATAAACAGAGTGAACAAATATTGTAAGATAAGTACTCCGGACAGGGAAGTTCCCTTACACAACTGACCGCACTGCATGTAAACCTAGCTGACATTTCAACGTTTCCTTATCACAGCTGTGCAGACAGTTAGCCGAAGGCAACTTTAATTTCAAATACAGATCCACACACTTCTGCCATATTTATGAGAAGCATTCTTGTGAAAGTGACTCTCTCCATCTCCCCACCTATATTTAGCCCCACAAACTGTAAAAAATAATTATTAAAAAAAAAAAAACAAAACAAGCCTGCATTTCTTTTTGAAATCTGATCTCTGCAATGAAAACAGTTCTTCAAAAAGCAGAGGGAATGTAGATGTCTTCAATATTCTCCGCTCTCCTATTTTTAGCTCTTGAAAATGTTTTCCTGGGAGGTTATATCTGGTAAGATGTGGGTACAACTCCAACAGCAGATACTCGGTAGTTGAAAATTCAGACAATGGTAATAAGGGAATTTATAAAATGAAAAAAAAAAGAAACCAAACCCTTTTTCTACTAAGTAGCTCTTCTAAATTGAGAAACTTTAATTATCTTAACCAATGTCATCATAACTAGGATTTCAGACTTGTTTTGTTTATGTGAATATGAGCTGAGTGGTATTACATCTGGATAAACCTCAGGCTCACTGCCATGAGTGGATTAACTTTACTAATTACTTACCAATTTTCCTTTCAGCTCAATTCTCACTTTAACACCCAGTGATCTTCCTAATTCACACAATATGGCCTTTAAATGTCAGATCACGGAAAAAAAGCATTAGATAAATCTGAACGCTTGTCATAAAAACATGGGCAGAAAGTGAAGGACCACTAAATTGCCCCCATCTCCTCTCCACTGTAGGCAGGAAGCCAAGAGGACCCACCTTCTGGAGAAACATTTTTTTAGATAAACCAGTACAGGAGATACACATCGACATGGGCTCCCAAAGTGTAGAAAGAATTGTAGCCCCCGAAGCTGCTGCAATGGCTTGCTGCTTCACTGCAGCCTTATCCCTCTGTCCCTAGCTACAAGTGAGCTCCTTGCAGAGGTGCAGGGCCCAAGGCACACAGCTCTCTCCCAATTAGGAGACTGCCAGCACTCTCCAGGGTAGCCCTGTCCTGCTTGGGAAGGGCTGATGACTCCAAACAAAAGCGCACTTTTTCCTCTAAAATGAGTTGTTTGCATATGCATAATTAGGTATTCTAGCCTGATATGTCTGATGATTAGGATTAATCACTTCGTTGATTAATTGGGCCAAGCAAGAGCTTGCCTGACAGCAAAGCTACTTCCAAGAGCTGGCTGCATTCTTGGTCACCTTTTCTGCTGTTATTCAAGTGTAATTAAGATGTCACACACACTCTTTGAGCTAGGGATTACAAGGAAAGTTCACAATGCTTGGCAGTAGTGAGTTGGATGCGACTCTCCATCACCATATGGGTAGTAATAAGGACCCTTGATTATCACACCATTAGTTTGCCAGACTGGAGGGCACCACTCATACCTGAGCAGATGCACAAGATGGAGTCATCTCAGCAGACAAAAATGATCAGCAGGAGAAATACTCTCCCCTGTTTAGATTCACTTACAGCCCAGTCACAATGCAGGGAAGGAATGCCTTGGTGGTCATACAAGGCTGCTCCAGACACAAATATCCCTCCAAGTTTTACTTTATACAGACATAACTGACATCTCTGAGAATAGGCAAGTGGCCTATCTTACTCTTCTAAATTTATATGTATAAACTGCTGTGGAAGGAATTCAAAAGAAAGGAGGAAAAATAGCACTCAAAGCCAAAAAAAAAAAAAAAAAAAAAGAAAACAGCAAAACAAAAACACACAAACCTCTCAGCATGAAAAAGAGATGAATTTACCCTTGCTAAATTCAACAAAGTACAGTTTTCCCTTAATAGTTAATGAAGCACACCTTTTCAGCCCAACAAACCTAGCAAATGGAGTGAATACCGTGCATTCTGAAAGCTTGCACGGACCATCCACCAGCATTACCAAAATCACTATCCCAAATCACTATATTTTCAGTAGAAAAACATATATTCTTTTTCTTTAGTGATATTAACCATCTCTGGTTGGGCACTTACTTTAGAACCATTATTTCCACTTTTGTGTTTCTTCATCAGCCGCTTTCTGAGAACTGGAAGGTCGTTTTGATTGTTTGTGTTTTTAAATTTGCAAGGAGAAACGAGAAAATTGAAAAGAACATCTCATCTGAGTAAGATGAAAACGCTAAATAAGAACTTCCACTTAACTCAGTTAAGTGCAAAGCTCGAGCATCGTTGTTGAACAGAGATTCCTTTAGGAAGAAAAGAACAAAATAAAGAATAGAAAACCAAGTCCTTAGGAAATAAAATCAGTAGCAGTTGTTCTTCCCAGCAGACAGAGAAGCTATCAGACTACATTCAAACGAAGACTGCTGTGGTTGCATGGGTATAACTAGGCACAATGGGCAGCTGCCCAGTTAGCATTCCAGTAGTTCAGTGTATGTGTATGTGTATGTAAGCATACACAGCACCAGTGTGCCTTGTTATTCATACGTTCACAACTGTCCTGGTGTCCTTTGCCTAGCCAAGCTTTTTGCTGACAGGATAGGAGCAGCAGTAAGTTAGCAGCTCCAGTAAAACCACTCACTGGTCACATGTGGAGAAATGTTCTGCTCAGTTTCTGCCCATACTGGTAACACCACAGCACATTGTCTGTGCCTGCCCTGGCTCTCTCAGCAAGTCCCTACCACAAGGCAAGGCAGAAGCAGCACAGCAGGACCATGAGAAAAGCATCACAGCGGCCCCTGCCCCTCCTGGCCAGCAGCTCTGCCCACACGCACCCAGGCAAGGCTGTCTGGGCTGCTCTCTGCAGTTGGAAGAGCAGAGGCCACCAGGCAGCAGGACGTAAATAAGTATGCTGCAAAGAATCACCACCCAAAAGGTTAAAAGACTGAAAATTACTGCTTAGATCCAGTCAGATATTAGGCTCAGGCTGAACTTATTTTTGAAATTATATTTCCCAAATCCAGTAGGGCTGCATTTTGGCCACCTCTCACACCCTGACCTTCTCTTTCTTTTGCTACTCCATCTTGCAGACACCAGCCAAGAAGAGCAGCAGGCAACAATGCTGCTTCCTCCATTTATAAGGACCATACTCTCCAGTAACTCATATTTTGAAGTGGTGAATGTATGCCTATCCTTGAACAGAGAGAACAACACAGAAATGCTCACAAACTGATTGATGAATTAATACAGTCATCTAGCTAAAGCTATGGGTTCTCAGAATATTTGCATGCAGCCAAGATGAATGTACCTTTCTTTAGGAGACTCTTTTAGCTCAGCTGTAACACTGCAACCCTGTGAATCCCAAGTTTGATGAATTAACATCCAGATCACAATCCATAGCAAAAAAGATTTCAAACAGCAGCAAGGGGCCAGCTCCTGAACATAAATCAATCCAACTTGTAGGGCTTCAGGAGCCAATATGAACTAGGCAGAAACCTTGCCAGTAGTAAATGTCCAGAGCTGAATACAGCATGCACCACTGCTGACATGTCGAGGTAAACCATTAGTTCCACTATGAGGTATTTTACAGATACCACACATGCGTGAAGTTATTAAAGACACTGGACAGGTAAAGAACAGAACAAAGACTTACAGATTAAAAAATTATCTTTTATAATGTACTTGAGGGAATATTTTTACTCACTGGCAGAAAAGCAGGGCAAAAACAAGAAGGGCTCCAAGCTCTCCCTTCTTCCAAAGCAGCACGTGAGCCTGCTGTGGAGCAGGGCAGCACTGCCTCTGCCTCCCTCTGCCATGGTTGCATTGCAAATGCTGAAACTCTTACAGGAGCCCTCATTTCAAATTTATCTCATCAAATGTGTAACTGGAAGAAGCCAAATTCTCAAATTCTGCAGCAGTCTTCTTCTTTACCCCCAACAGGTCAGTTTGCAATAAACTTTAATGAGAGCACATATTTCCCTACTTTCACACATCTCACTAGTCTGACACACCACAATCAAGTTCCTTGGATAAAGTTCTATATAGAACTACTCACAGTGTGAAATCAGCTAATATGAATAATGTCACTGAGACTCCTTATTGCCCGGTGGTGGTAGGAGACAAGGCTTTCCCTTCCCTCAGCCACCCAAGCAGTCAATTAATGCTGCTGGGGTTATCTCTCCGTACTGCATCAATACATTTCCCCAGTGCTGAGGTTTGGTTAGTGCTTTGTTATTGTTTTTGTCTGAAACCTGTCAGAAACCTCAGAATGAACATTTCATGTTGAAGAACTGCTAAAGAATTACAAACTTACATAAAATCACAGATGAACAAGTCTTTCCCTTCACAAATGAAAGGCTTTCATTATACATACTCCAGTGGCTTACAGGGATCTTATTAATTTGTTTGGGCTCTGTTTTTTCTTTTTTTTTTTTTTTTCTTTTTTTTCTTTTTAATCTTCTACAGTGCCAGGCAGAACTACCTCCAAGGACTTGACATTTCTACAAAGGGATGGTGGAATTTCACTTCAAAATAATCACCCTTTGTTCCATTTGCTGTTTAAGCAATGCAGAATTTCATTCAATACACACACAGCTTCACCTCCGTGAGTGTTATCTGTAATTGTACATTTTGCTACCTCAGCATCTCCACTAAAAACATGCTCCCTTAAATCATATTTATATATATAAGTGACAGTCCAATGAAGGAAGAAAGTGTCTGTACTTTGAAAATTATCTTTAGAACTTTGTTGGAAAGGATACCCAGAGTGTAACATTCCTACATACCTCTATGATTCAGTAATGTAGCCAGGCTATAAATTAATTCTTAATGGTATTTTACTAAATTGAAAAAAAGACAGTTCCATTCCTACAGCCCATAACCTAAATCTCTTGAAACAAAATGACTTCACATTCAGTTATAAAGAGCTGAAAGACAGCGGTTAAGCTTTACAATGGGAATATATTTGGAAGGTAACCCATTAAAATAGGAGCATTGATAATACTGAAAGGAGCTGGCTTGACAAACCTTTCTGCACACAACCGGTGGTACTTACATATTCAATCTTGAGTATTTCATTTATGGTGAGTACCATTACCTTTTGCAATTTCAAATATATTTGTACCAATACATGAAGCACTGCTGCAACTAGATTAAGACAGCTGCTACATATATATATCTTTATTGGAATTAAAAGGTAGCAGATATGATATATGGAACTGTTTATTTGAGGTTTTGCTTAATTATCACCTCTATTAATCTACCTCTTTGCACCTTTTGGCAGCAGACAAAAACACACCTCTTGATAAAAACAGGGCAGGGCGAGGGATGAAACTAAACTGCGAGCGATTGCAGTTGTATTTCTCTTGCCTCTCCTCCTATGGATAGCACACTGACTGCTGAGAAGCTGAAGGCTGGAAATACTGATTTACTTGACATGTCTTCACTCCTTGCATACCTGCTTATAGCCACCATTGCAAATGGGAAGTTGAGCAGAACAAATCCTGTTTTGACCCCTTAGGAACAAGTGTCTGCTAGGTTCTCAGTGATGCACACTCTACTGGTCAGTGTGGCACAGAAACAGCTGAAGCTATATCATCATATATCACTGGAGCATCAGCCCTAAGTTACATGGGCCAAAGTTTAACCTGCAAAGGCATAAAATTAACACTGCCCTGACATTTACACCTAAATGAAGCTCCAAGCTCGTTCCCTGGTTTTCCCTTCTGAAAGGAGACCGGTTAGAAACATTCTGTGAGTCCATTAGAGAAATGACCTCATAACACCAATATACTGAATCATTTCTGTTGAAAAAGAAATTTTGAAATAAACTTCAGTTTAAAATGGCAGATTAGAAAACCGGAGTACTTGATAAAATGAAATTTGCATGCAAATAATTAAAGGGAGAAGAACCTGAAAATGATATTCATAATTAGTTAGGAAGGTTATCTTAATTCCAAATAAAGTAGAAAGATCACGAACACAAACCCACTCCTTATTTTATTACCCATTTACAGTTATTTAGCAAGACTTCATAAATAAAAATGAAGGTTAAGTAACAGTTGAGCATGGAACTGATCACAGAGGAAGAAGCAAACCTAACAGTAAATACATCAGCTCACTGTTTCTGGGATGATAATGAGAAATACGGTCCTCTGTCTTACGAGAGATTGGGGGCATACAGTGCCTGTACAGCTGTTCAGTAGGTTGTGTTTTTTTCCTTGGGGGTGAGGAAGAGAGCATGCAATCAAGTTTTTCCACTTTCACATGTCAGCATCAGGAAATCAGCAAGAGGTAAAAACTGTTCAAATGATTGTTTATGCCCCCGACCTTCAGTCAGACCCAGGCCACAGTAAAAATCAAGGTAAACCACATCCCATCTCATGGAAAGTTCTTGCCTTTTCAGAGAGACACTAGCAACTGTGGTTGCACTGAATGATTCCCATCCCTTGCCGTTTTCCATCCCTGCACAAAAAAAAAAGAGGAACAATAACCTCCTCATTAATAAAGATCCATGTTCCACTTGTGCCTATACAGTTTTCTCTGAGGTCACATACATCATCACATCAAAACATGAGATAGAGAAAACAGAAAGGTTACCTCACATCAGAGTTAACCTGCTTATGGTGGTGGACAGCGTGATGACAGAGGTCTTTTTTCTATCATTACGAATTAATTGAGCAAAATACTTTGAGTTAGATCAGTTACCCTTTACTTTGCAACTAAGTAACAGGAAATGCAGTTTCACTTCGGCAGTAACAAATGCAAAGATTAAACAAAATGTTGCACACAGAGAAGAAGACGGTTATAAAGAATTTAAATACAGATAGATTTTGAAATAAGAGGCAAAAAACAGTGAAACAAAGAACTCATTTCTGCTGTGGAGCAGTGACAGGAACTGCTTTTGAAGCAGTAAGAAACAAAAACAAAACACACAAATGAAAATCCCCACCAGTGACTTAGCTTCAGCCAGCTCTGTTGATACTTTAAACCATAAAGTAAACATAAACACACGCACAAGTATACAAACAAACAAACATATAAATAAAGTAATCTAGGAAGAGCTGATTGGAACTACTCTTGACCAAATCAAGAAATATATAAGGTCATGCCAGACAACAGGAGTCCAGTGACACACATCTCAGAATCAACAAATGGGCAAAAACGTTATTTTAAGTTTGAGGGTTTGTTAAAAAATACAAGCTGCCAGCAAAAAAAAAAAAAAATCTTTCAGATTTATTTTCTGGAAGCATCAACAAAGAATCTCTTGCAACGCTGTATAGGAGCACCCTAGCATCTCCAGGCACTTCATAAAAGCACACAGTTTATTAATCCCCCTGATGCAGTCAGTAAAGCAGGTTCTTGGTTACTAGGTAAGGGAACCAGTATGGAGAAAGACACAGGGCAGGCTTTGTGCCTGAACAGCTGTAGGGTGAACCACCCAAAAGAATAATACCCACAGAAAGTAATGGAAATGGATGGTATACTTTGTATAGCTTATCCAGATGGTATACAGACAACCATTAAATAAAGAAAGGCTCACCTGTTGCTGGTGGCCAAGGCTTGCCCAGAACTCCACAGGGAAGGGATCTCCAAGAAGAGATCCTTCCCCAGTGTGGTCAGCTCTTAAATTGGGTCTGGGAGAGGCGGAGTCAGACTCCACCCCTTCCAGTCACACAGGTGCATTGCCTTCACCCATGCTCCTGTGGCTGACTCAGTGCTCACCTCAGGTGATCAGTCAGTGGTTCAGGCCATGATTCAACAGCTCCCATACAACAGCTATGTGACATCCTCTGCCATTAACTCCTATGACACAGCATGTCCAGCAGCAGCAGCAGCCTCTGTAGATTCCAGGTGCGCTGGGAACAGTTCTGATCTGTGCACATGGGAAGCTGTGATTTAAGTGACCTCCTCAAGGTTCCATAAATTTACCTCCCAGGTCTGCTTTAGGCACAGGTTCTGTCTCATTACACTCTCCAGAATGCAAATGAAATGCATGTCAAATATCCTAATGGTTATTTGTCTGTCTTGCCAAATGCATTTGATGGTCAAGAAGCCCTTACAGGGAACTGTGCAATGGGGATGAATAAAATCAGAACTTTATTTTAGAAGTTCTATTAACAAAGGAATTGACAGGTAGACCTCACACAAAATAAGCTCTTAAGAATGGTTAGTAACCTAGGAATAAAGAAGTTAAATATTTTGGGCAACAATCTAGAAACAGCAAATCCCACTCGAGACACATCATTATCTACTGGGATCTGTGCTAAGCAGCTCTGGTTATTGATTCCATAAAAAGGATAAGAGCATTCAGTTCTGTTTTTCAGGGGCAGTAAATTTAAAGCTGTTCTACCAAACACAACAGATGACTCAAGAACCGTTTATTGCTTTTTTAATTCTCAGCTTCCTATTCACGAAACTGATTTTTAATGTAGCCCTACATAAACAAAAATGAACTCTACATTAACAACGATGGCTTTTAAAAATGCTTTAAAGAGATTATTTTGGTGCACTGCTTTGTCGCTGCTAGAAGTAGTGTCAAAATTAAAACATTTTATTTGCTTTATTTTTCCTGCAGATAGAACACTTAGTTCTAGAAACATCATTTTGAAGACTACTTGTACTCTGAATGACCTTGTCTTTGAGGCTTTACAGGCAGAGAATTTTATACTGCCTAAGTCTTATTATATCATAATTATGCTGTCACACAGGATCTCAACTGATATTAATGAAATACCATTAACCCAGGACAAGAGCTGTGGGACCCAGTAGAACTCTCCCTGTGAGCATTTGCTTTTACTATTAAGTCTTATCACATAAACTCCTATATCAGGCATCTAAACACACACATAAAAATCAAGGAAATTAGGTTCAGTATACAAATGTCTGTATCAAATGATGTCCTTGGTTTCAGATTTTTCACTGAAAGCTCTGTAGTCACGAAAGAATTTGATAGAAACTGATGGAAAAGTTAATAATAGAGAAGATAAATTAGGAAGAAGGAGAATGAAAACACAGTTCTATCTTCCTGATCGGTTTCAGGCAAAAAAGGGAAGGAAAAAAATACCCAAATACCAAGTAGCTCTTCCTTGTGACCTACAAAATAAAAGCTGTAAAACTATTATATATAGAAACCTGAAAGCACCAGATACTGATAGGATGATTTGATCACTAAGAGGAAGATGCAGAAACTACAAATCCGAGATGATCTATGAGGTCTTGATTTCTGAGTGATGGTGGTCATTAAAGGACGGTTATTATCTTGACTGTCCTAGCCATCTCCACTACTGCTTCCTCAGTCCCAGTCTCATCATAGAGCACCCCACCAGGTCTCCTTCAGTGAGAAGCACCCACTGTTATTTTCCTACACTGACTGTAAAACGATGTAAATGACCCAGACAAGTAATAGCCATGAAAACTTCCCACTTCAACAAAATGTGTATCTTTACTGCATCCACAAATAGCTTTGAGCAAAGGGAAGAGTGCTGGCATTTCCATCACACTGTGCAGCTAGATTCAGTTAAACCTCATGAAACACATCCACTTGGAAGTGATAAAGAATACTTACAAAAAGCTCAAACCGCAGTTGGTCAAGGCCAACTCACTGAAGACTAACACAAGAAGCTAGGCATTTGGTAATGGGTAGCAGGAGTCTGCATCACATACAGCTCTTATTGATTAAACCCAGTTTTAACATCTCAATTCCTCAGACTCCGAAAGGCAGACAAGCAGAGTGTACGTAATCAATTTCACACCGTGCTGCAGATGCAGCTGAGATAAAATCCTTACAGGCAGGTAAGTGACTCCATCTCCCCCACCATGTGCAGCATGTTGTCTCATCATATCATGCATTGGAGAAATTCGTCAGCCTCTTCCAGTCACACCAGGATTTCATCTGGGATAATGATAACAACAAACCCAAAAGAAAAGGCAGAAAAGCCAGTGCAGCCTCACAGGTACTAAGTAGCTGGTAAGCCTGAGCCATTCAAGCTGTTCTTCTTTGTGTTATTGTATTCAGCTAGGTGATAATGAAAATAGTTTCCTCTAAGTGCACAACTTGAAAATGACTTGAAAAGTAGCCAGCCTAAAAACACTTCCTGAAGTAACTCCTTTTAAATGGTATCTTGCAGAAATGTTAATACAAGTTTTAGTGAATGAGTATTATGAAAAATTTAATTGTTCCCTACAGAGTTGCTAAATTTTAAGATTAAATTCAAGTTGCTGAAGAGTGAAATGAAGGAGATATAAATTGTGCCTAAGTACTGAAGCTCTGTAGCATCTTCACCAAGAGAGACACAAACAGCCACAGTAGCAATATCTTCCTGAAGATGAATGGAGTAGCCGTTAGAGGAAAAATCCACTAAGACTAGCATGAAGGACCTCTCAAGTTCACCAGCCTCCCCCTGCTACAGATACCTTAAACTCTAAGGTTGTACCACATATTAAATAATATTGGATGTTTACTCCAAACAGACCTCTGATTTTACAAATTATGCTCTACGTGTTTATCCCTGATGTAATTATTAATTGAACCAGATTAAGTTTGACCAGTTATATTAGGCCAATTTAATAGCTGCCTACTTAGAAATGAAATATTAAACTTTGTGTTAACTGAATCAGTGGTGTCAGTACATAAGACCTAGTTGAACTTGGGTCATCACCTCTTGCCATGTGCTGGGCCTCATGGTTTGCCTGGCAGGCAGTTTGTTTGACCCTGTGGCAGGAACACAACTCTTAGCCTTTGCGGCACAGACGGTGTTCATAGATAAACACCAACACAATGTACAAAATATAAAGCAAAACAAACATTACATCTCCAAGTTAAAATTAAATTGGGCTCTATAACACAGAGAAAATAGTGCTATGCATGAGCAAACAATGAACGTATCAGTTTCCTCCCAAGCTGTACTGCAAGTAGGCAAACATCCCTTCAGGTCTAAAATTCTGCATATATTCCAGTGAGGCTACACACACGACTTTTTTGAAAAATATTTCAGCCTACTCTAATTCCAAACTAAAGAGTAAATGTGAGGTAATTCAAAACATTTGCATATGCTTTCTTGTATAATGAACCAGTTCAGGATTTATGTATGCATGTTCTAGACTGTTTTCTTTCTTTCATACTTAATTTCTTATTTCTTCTTGGAAGTGTAGTATATAGTTAGAAATCTTTATTGTAAAAAAAAAAAAAAAGTAATAAAAAGGGTTTTTTTGTTATTTTTGTTTTTTTTAAGCTTGAAAATGATAAAATTGTAAAACAGAAAAGAAGAATGAAAACTAAGGCTTGGCGTGGATTTATTCAAGAAATTTCTTTATTTCTTTCCATGTTTTGTCGCTGTTTTAACATAGAAATGGAGCTGTGTTTAATTTCCAGATGCAGTCTAAACTCAGCTTGGCATGAATTCAATGTCTTTATCTAAATTTTGCAGCTAGACTCAATTGCTCTGGGAAGTAGGGAAATGGACAGCCAACATAAGACACACATATTATGTAGCCCTCTTCTGGTTGAAATTATTCCATCACTCAAGAGGGGGGAAAAAAAAAAAAAAAAGCATTTCTTCAAATAGCTTAATTTTGCAAATATAATTGCTTTCTGCTGTTGATACTAATTAACCCTTTTCAATTTCCATGGTAATTCCTTTTCCTTATAAATTACAATAGCAGGTCCTACATAAAAGCAGTAGAAGGGGCACATATTGTACCAAACAAAAAAAGCCATGAATAGCAAACAGACTGCTCACTACTGCTACTGTGCTGTCAGACTAACAGGACAGTGACTTTTTTTTAATATGCACCAGCTTTTTCTTTTCTTATTCAGTTTTACAAAACGTAAAGACAGTTAAGTAATTTTATCAGATAGAGTTTTTTGTTTTTCTTTTTTTTTTTTTTCCCAGACTATATACTGTTCCATCAGTTTGTGCTGGATTTCTGTACTCCTAATTTCTTTGAGGAAAGTCAACAACCTGACCTGAGACTCACCTTTCCTCTCAGTATATAATGAATAGAAATGATGAGTCCTTTCTCTTTCACTTAGAAGTAGCTGCAGCTAATAAGTGAGTCATTGGTTCAACACCATTATGTCAAACAAATGACATCTGGCCAGACTGCAATGTAATTGTTGAAGTTTTTCTACCATATTAACTCCAGAACCTTCGCTCAAGTTACTGCTGACTTACTTAAAGGAGATAAAGATATTGTGCTGTATTATAGGGCAACATTGAATCATTTCAAAAACCAAAACTCCCCCACTTATGCTCAATACTGCCGATGTTCCCACTAAGGTCATCAAGTGATAACAAACAAGCAAAGCAGTGTTTTCCATGCCAGCTACCACAACAAAGCAACCACTCTGTAATACATATTTAGAAACACAAAATAAGTACTGTAAAGCAATGGATGACATGACCATCATCCAGTACTTGTAGTGGACGACTACTAGAAATGCTACCCTGAAAAAGGAAATCTGAGTGTGATATATGGATGTCATTCTCACTTGCTGGCAAGAAAGATGAGCTAGAATAACTACAGAACATCGGAAGACACTTCTCTTGCTATAAATTTGAGTTAAAAGTCTAGGACAGTATTAGCTTCAGGACTTCAATAGCAGGAAAAATAAATCACACCTAAGTAAAAACGCTGTGTTTACAACTTACTTCATATCACACCTGCAGCATGCACTTTCCATTTCCCTCTACCCATGAAAATGAACAGAGACATGGGGCGCTCCACACACCCAACCCTCCCACATCACTACTTGGGTTTTACATCCTGGGGATTGTATCTGGGCTGCTCAGAAAAATACAGAGACACGTGAACAACACGTGAACACCACAAAGGCTTGCAGAGGCTGTAGCACCTAGGGATTGATGTGGGGTGCCAGCCAGGGAGTGGGGAAGGCACCTCCCCACATCACAGCAATGGGAAGGGAGGCTCAGGGATCTGAGAGGGAAGCACGCATTTGTTTTAAATTCAGTTCCCTCATTTTCACAGTCAGCAAACATAAAAATTAATCATAGTACAATAATTAATTCCAAAAGCAGTATTTTCCATTTATGTACCACATGCCATTACTTATACTGGCTTAGTACTTGCAGAACATTTCCACTGTTCAACAGGCACAGAACAATATAACCATGCTCATTAATTCTGCCAAAAATCCTACTTGGACCACACTTGGAGTCCCTGAGTTAAGCACAACAGCAAGAATGGGAGACTGGAAAAAGTAAGTAAAGAAGGACTGACAAAGAGAGACAAAACCTTCCTTTGCAATCCAACTTCTCCTGTGTTTATAATAGCACTAAACAAGTTGCAACCCAAAGTCCATCTTCCAGGGCAGGAGGAAACCGAAATATGCAATAATCAGATAGTTTTTTCTGCATTTATCTCTGCAGTTTCCCCCAACTTCTAAGGACGGGTAGTTATTCCAGCATGGGTGGGCTGACTTTAAAAACTTTGTCACATAAACTATTATAGACTGCTATTTGATTGTATTTAAATCCCTATGAATTGCGTTAGGAACATCTCCATAAAATTACAGCATTAAATTTTTATACTTCACATTCCCACCCCAAAAAATAAAACAAAGACAGCAGGTCCTAAGATCACTTGACTGTGACAAATTGTCTCTTTCTACTCACTTGAAATTGGCCTGTGAGACTTATCAAATCCCCAGCTTTGTTACTGTTGGAAGAATTGATTTAAAAGTGCACGCTGTCATTATATACTTACTGAGAGGTATATTTTAGGATTATGCAAGTGCTTGATATATAATTGGTTCTGCCTTTCTGCTGCATCTCAAGTTCTCTTTCTACAGAAAACAAAAATCCAAACTCCACGTAAGAAAATCTGAGCCACTTTCATAAAGCAGTGGTAGAAGGGCTGAATACAATTCCTAATTACACTAATTTGTGAACTTCTTTAAAATGACAAAAATTAATTCACTACGAAATAAAATACAAATGGTTCTTTGAAATGTCAGTGGTGTCTGCGTTTGTAGGCACCAAGGCACAGCACTGTGACCTACAGGGACTTCTGATAGTAAATAAATCAATCTGAAGTTCGGGACGTTACAAAAAAGTAGCGACTTTCTGTCAGAAGACAAATGCAAAATGACAGCAGGACAAGCGTGAGAATTCAGCAAGGAGTTACTACGCTTAATGTCCAAGGTGAGGGCAAATAAACTGTCCCACTGAAGGCTGCCTGGGCAGTGGCGAGACTCATGTACTTTCAGTTGTGATCCGGCACTGGTGACATGTCTCAATGTGAGGCATCAGATCAAGCTCCATATGTGATACTGGCATAACATGCCAGATGAACTCCCCACCTGCCTGCCTAGTTAAAACAGAACTAACACACTTTCAAGTCAACCCCAAAGACCTCGCCTGGATCAAAAGCTTCTGTTAGAGAAGTTCCATTCTTCTGTACATCTGCAAAAGCATCTCATCAAAGGACTTGCAGAAAAACAAGCTCTTAAGCAAGAAGTGTCACTTGCTCCTCTCCTACTTATCATTTCCCCATGTGGGTAGCCACTGTGCCAGTACCTCCACAGAACGCTGTTCTATGGGGGTATGAAGGAGCATTAAACAACCCTCTGTGCAATAGCTGACATGCCCCTGCTGGTTTTATTCAAGTGTGCTATTTATCTACAGTATTGTTCAGAGATGGGAGAAATTCTCACCCAAGCTGAAGGTTCCAGCTCTACAAAGACAAACATGTTCTGATCTTCTACTCAACCTATTCCAAAATATTTCAGTTCATAGTTTAGGCTGGTCTTAAAAACATGGAGCAAGAAGGCAAATTGGCACTGTTCACAGAAAAAGTAAGATCACATTCTTGAGAAACAAGATCTGATCTGGATAACCTGTAAAGCATACTCGTCTGGAGAATATATTTGTCCAACAAAAATTGTAAACAAGTACATGTGTTATATACCAAAAGGTCTTCTAGCTACACATCAGGAGAAATCTGATGGATGTTTCAGAGACTGTGAAAACATTCTTCTTTTAAGAAATAATACCAGGGATAAGATCAAGCCTTGAAGAGTTGGTTTTGCTCCACAGAATCTATATGAGTATGAGCTAAAAAATACAAATATATAGTAGGATGCAGAATATTGTTACTGCTGACACTTGCAGTCAAATATTTATTGAGAATATAATAAATCTAAGTTCTGAAAAGCAGTAACTGAGATAGATTAAAAAAAGAGAAATTCTGGCATACTAGATATATTTTATTTTTCAGGTTACAGTTACATTACAGCTGTGTTCCAAAGAAAACCTGAAAAGGGTTGCAGGCTGCAAAAACAGTGTTAAACTGTTTGATCACTACCTTATTACTTCTCATTGAAGCTTTCCAAACTTCTAAGTGCAGGAATAACTGTCATGCCCTGCTGAGACCCAGACATCAGTCTGGGGACTGGAAGGAAGACGTGGAAACAAGTAAGCAGGAAGGGCACTACAGGGATGGCTCCTTCTCCCGAGAGGGCCATATGCAGGCTGATAGAGAAGGTACAGAAATCTTAGCAGCACAGAGCTTTCAAAGATGAGCATTGAGCCATACAATTAATAATTGTACTTAATTACAATACTGCTTCCAGAAATGTTTAAATAACTGATATAATTAAAGCCTTATTAAATATTTTATTCTTTACTTTAACCACCATCAACACACAGAGTAAAAAGACAACTGTATCTGTCTCTCTCCAGAGATTACAGGGAAGCACCACTGAGTAGCACAGTAGCATTGGTCTGTACTTTCTTTTTCTAATCTGTCTTTTGACAGACAACAACGTAAGTAATCATTTGCCATGGCACTTCCATTGCAATAACAATCTATGCAAAACATTAGCGTGATATAATCCTCAATGTGAAGTGGAAAAAGAAGAAATGAATCAGTTTATTACTATTTTTCAGTACTTAATAAGTTTGCTCAGCACGCTAACTACTCATAGTGCAGTGTGTGGTGCTACACAGAAATATTTCTGCTTGGAGAAGCTTAATGAAAGCACAGTGCAGAGAAGTTTTGGTGAGAAAGATGCCCAGAACAAAGAGCCAGTGATACCCACTAAAGCCAAAACATCAGTATGTTTGTACCTCCTCTTACCTTCCTGAGAAACGCTGAGCTTTTGTACCAAGCTTCTAAGATGATACTTGACAAAAACAGTAAGTTATTGCATGCTTAAAAAAAGTACTACTGGGGTTAAATATAACCTGGGTATATTTGATTTCATCAGCACATCCCCAAGCGTTCTCAAAGCTAGCTCTGTTCTGCTATATGTTGGTGGATTGCACTGATGTGCTTTTATAGGCGTTACACAGCTGCCAATCTCCTGCATTTATTCCATTCCGATTCCACACTTTCACGGCACCACCACAGCTCCCTTTCCAATATTCTGAGCACACTTCAAGATGCCGCCTGGTTTCATCATCCCTTTACAGAACCTAATACAATCTGTGAGCAGCGAATGTTGACTGAAGGACACCCATTCACTGCAGGGATTCGCAGTGGTGAAAGTCAGATCAGAAAATCAAAATCACCCACTGACAGATGTGATTTATTTATTTATTTATTTATTTTTGCCAGTTTACATATGGATCTTTTCCCAGTGAAACAGTTGGACTCTCATCAGTTGACAAGTAATACTGCTCAGTTGCCACCGTAAATGCAAAACTGCTGCAGTTACTTCATCTTTTTTCTATCCTGCTCTCAAACACTTTCTTAGCTTTCTAGTTGTAGACAACTTTTGTTTTGTTTTGTTTTGTTTTTTTGCTGTTACTCCCATTTGGTATTTTGAAAAGATGCTTCACATGCTACTTAGGTTGCTCCAAATGTAATACCTCCTATTTAAATATGTGGAAACTACAACAAATACTATGAAAAAAATAATACTATTTTATAAAGCAAATTCTCTGCTACAAAACACTGTTGTTCAACAGTCATTAGCTTTAACTTTGCATTTTCACCAGTGATGAATAAAAGCCTGCATGCTGCACTTGTAAAAATCTGTACCAGCAAGGCAACCCACTGTTTCACAGCTGCTATCATGGTGCGACTGCTAGGAAAACATTGTCCACGCATTCTATAGTCCATCAGCTCATAGAGAAGGAAGTCAGAAGGCAAACTATACAGTGTGTGCAATAGAACAGTCCAGCCAAAAGACTGGCATTGTGCTGCACAGTCTTTAAAAGCCTGCACGCCGCACCTGTAAAAGCCTGCACCAGCAGAGCTGACACACCATCACTGTTGCCTCTGCTGAAATATATTACCTACCACTGCACTGTGCTCACATCCACTTTAGGTCTCCATAAACATTCACAAGTATAAATGAATATCAGTGGGTGCTATTTTTTCCACATGGAAAAATTTAATAACACACTTTTGCCTCATCTGCACTTCCATGCCAGATGCCACTGTGTCATGCTGCCCCTCTGCTGCCATCTGGCACACAACAGCAATATATGATGGGATACTGGTGAGAAGATTCAACCCCTACAGCTGTGTCACCAACATCCCTATCTGGTGTTGTGTGCCAACAGAATAATACAGAAGGCATTGCTTTCATATATATATATATATATATAGCCCTCATACATATCAATTAGAGCAATTTATTACCTAATTGCAAGCCCAGTATTCTTACATCCAATTTTACAGAGCCTTTTATTTCTGACCATTTAATGTAAGAGATTATAGTTTCCCATTAAGGTTCCCAGACAGCTCTAGTTAACACAACTGCTTATTTGAAACTATTTCATTTTAGTTTGTCTTGTTTTTAAGAGCTTTAATTGCTCATTTCTATTTCTTCCCCAATTCATAGGAAAACTAGATCTGAGGTCTTCATGCAGGACTAACCTCTGTCAAGCAGTTCCAAACACAATACACACCTACAAAAAAATAGTAAATGGTTCAAAGAAAAAATACTGTAACACAAACAAAAAACCATTTGTGCAAGAGAATTTATAAAGGAAATTCTCTTGGAGGCAGTTTGTGTCAAGTAAATAGGAGAGATGCACCTCAGAGTTCCTGTTTTTGTTACTCTTCATCAAGGTTTCCAAAAACTAGCATTCACTAAATGGAGGTATTCTCTTCATAAACTCTGCATCAAATGCTCTACATTTGCATAAGTAATAATCCCATTGCAACAAACATTGGAACAAGAACAAAGGAGCACCTACACAGTATGCATCTTAGTTCAAACTCATATTTCCTATGGACTCAAAACATGTTTCCATAGCAATGAACTTAATGGATAACTGCAAATGAAGACAAGATTGGAGCCCACAGCCATAAAGGAGTAGGGCCTCATGGCCAGTAGTGTGAGGTTACAGTGAGCTGAAGTCACTCTGCATTGTGAAATACCTTCCGCATCACTATGAGAGGTGCTGGCACTGCAGAGACTAGTTTGGATGAGAACACAATTGTAGGATGCTCAGGCAAAGTTAGAAATTACTCAGGAGAGATAAAGCCCCTCTTCCAAGTCAGTTAATTGTACGATCCTGTCTCTACCTCATAAGCCAGCCCACTAACCCAGAACAAGCTGATCACTCACTGCTACTAGGCCCAGATGGCAGGCTCAACAGGCTAGCTTTAATGTAGTGGACAAAATCCTGTGGTAGGACTCCTATAATACAAAAACAAGCAGTACATTTCATGCATACAGCTCTGGAAAGCTAGGAGAGAAAAGGAAGAAGCAACCACCAGTGAAAACCCTGTATTTCCAGATAGTATTGCTTGCAACTGCATTAGTTACTGAGTAACAAGAAAGAGAATTTTGGACTGTAATTCTTCCACACCTGCAAAAGGGAAATGCTTTCCCCACAGCAAGCAGGCAGTGCAGACAGGTAGGTCTCAGACTGTAGCCTTGGTATTCTCAGGTAGACCATGAAAGGAAGACCCTATCAGACTAAAGTTACATGTAAACCTACACACAGAACATGATTTTTAGGTGGAGGATTTTGATATGTGCTTGGGCTTGAGGAATCATCTCAAAGATATGATAATAAAAGTGGACTGGGGAAAGGGTGTCTTTTTCTGCATGGATTTGGTACCATGAAAGAAAGTTAAATATATTAAAAATGCCTTTGTTAGTGAGAGAGAAACAATGAGTTCATCAGCAGCAGAAAAATAAGATACTGCAGCAAAAAGATTCTGTACAGAAGAATGGAGAGAGAAAGGAGAGAAAAATGTCTCTGTGTAGTATAATGAACATATCAATCAACACAGAAAAGATTAGCAGTGAGAGAGGTAAAAAAAAAAAGAAAGAAAAATGAAATTAGAGACGCCAGTGGGAATAAAAATGTCTGAAGAGACAAATACTTCTGATGCTTATTTTCTCTATTACTTTTGTATTTATGTGTTAGGTATAATGCCACGGAAGAAAAGTTCATTCAGCACCAAGATGTACATGGGGGGAGGAGCAGAGGGGAAGGACACAGCTAAGATGCCAGAGGAGACAAAAGAAGTGTCAGTGGGCAGAAATGTTAAAAAGTCATCCCTGAAAAAAATGCAAAAATAACCCCTTTACCATATACACAAAAAATCTAAACTGTGCCATTTCTATTGAAACTATAAGAGCAACATTTCAGTTATTCTGACAGGGAACCTGAGTATCGGTTTAAGACTGAACTGTAGGCAGCCTTCAAAATTCAGCAATATCCTTGTGGGGAGCCATTAAAGCGGTGTCATTGTGCATCATGGGATCTGTACAACCTCATTCTTCATTTAAAAAAATACATTGGGATGCTACCAATAGAAATGTGAATGGTCATTAACTGAAGCTATTTGGAATTTCCAGCCAAAATTCTCAGTACATCCACAGGAAACTGGTGAACTGCTTTAAATAGGCAGCAGGGGTGTTGTCTCAATGAGCTCCTCTGTAACCTAATTTCTGTGACGGGTGACTCTGTGGCAGTCACAGATTTCTGAATGTATCCGGCTGAAGAACAATAACATTTCTTAACAAGATTTACCCATCTGACATTGCAGTTGCACTTCACCTTAGCCAAGGAAAGTATCAAACCCAGCCATTTCAAGTGTCAAAGCAGCAGCTCCAGAATAAAAATTAGATAAAGATTTATGAGCTCTTACTAATTCTACAGTGCATCGCTGCACACAAACAAAATTGTTCATACAAAATCCGGTTTCTCTCTCTGAACTGCACTGCAACTTAAAAAGGCTATGAGTCTTTACAAAAAAAAAAAAAAAAAAGTAATAGCAAACATGAACACAGATAAACTGAATCAGAGGTTTTTCAGAATCTTATGAATATCCTTAGGCATGATTTACCCATCCATTCCTTACCAATATGAGAAAACAGCTTGGAAATTTTTCAAACTCTATACAGATATCAGTGTTGCTCAGGTGATGTTCAGATATGTTACTTTAAATCCTGCTGCATCTCATGAAGCAAATCAATAACCTTTAAGGGTCACTGTGTGAATATATTTGACATGAAAAATTCTTCCATCACACTCCTATACTCCTATTTCCTACAGTTAATGACAATTCTGATAAAAAGTAGTGTGGGTTTACTGCAGAAGAAAAATAATTTCAATTTCAGTCTAAGTGAGGTGCATTACTAACATCACAGAACTAATTAATTCTACTCCCAGCATTTTTATTTTATTTTATTTATTTATTTTACAGAGCTGCCTGCTTTGACCAATTTTCAGCTTAATGAACCAGCACCAAGCAGAGGAAATGCAGCATTAATGAATGGAGAGCTACTTTCTTTTTTGTTTTGCCCTGGCAAGTTTCTGCTTCAGCCTCAAGATGCCTTGACTTAATTCAATTCTGGTCACTGAGTGCCGCTTGAGCAGTAAAGAGTGCTGCCAGGAGTGCCTGTGTGGTTGCAATCTTTACCCCAAAAGAAAAGGGAAACCAAACAATTCCGTTACCTTACAGCCACTAAGACTATAAGACAGACAGCTATGTAAGTACTAGTCCTACAGACCCGCAGAGTCTGGAGGGGAACAAAAAGAGTATCTGAAAAGAGATGCAAACAGAAAAGGTAGCAAACATTCCACTAAGTATATCTGCATCATAGCTGAATGGCACCTTCTCTTTCATAGCTTCCTCTACTGATGGAAATGCTGCAGAAATTCTGCTCACGATGCTACCAAGATCTACTTTTCCTTTATACAGAAATCTCACAGCTAGTTTTACCCTGAGCCACGACAATGGGAGGCTGTGTGACAGCTTTGGAGCAAGTCAAGCAGCTCAACACCTTTCGGTACAGCCTAAGTTTTCCACGAGCGTATAAGAAACATGCTTGCAACTTCAATAAGAGCTACGGTCAACTTCTCATGTCTGAGCTAGTCTTCCATCTGGGTATGAGGGTACTGATGCAGTTGGATACCTCCACCCAGGCACCCTATTACTGGGTACTGAATGATACCTGTGCTACCACTGATAAAGAAGGTCTGGAAAATAAAGGACAAGCTATACAAATAAGGTGCTATCTCTGCCAGTGCCACAAGCTTAACTGAAGTAGGTGCCAGATAGGATCCACTTCTGTGAAGAAATCCAGGAGAATTATACTTATGATACACAGTACACAATGACACAAGGGGACATAGCTTCTACTGGGGATGTCTCAGACATCAGGTGACTTGCTTGATCAAAGCCTTAAAATTAATATCTGTGCTCCAGAGAGATCTTTGTCTTAAAAAGAACTCAATTTATTCAAGTTAAAGTAATGATAACAAGAAAGGAGAGCTCTCTAATTTACTGAAGTGAAACTCACAGAAGACTAACTTTCTCCCTCTTGAGAGCACTTTAAAAAAGATGTTTAATTATTTCTGAAGCTCAAGAGAAGTACTTGCAACCTGATGAAACTGCTCCTGTGCAAACCCTTCACACCTTCCTTCAACTTTGTTGCAGTGGCAGAGACAAAAAACTGTGTATTTAGTGTTTAGAGGTATTGCTGGCTAAAATTCCATGGCAGTTTTATACAATAAACTCTTAGAGCTACAATCCAGATAAATTACCACAGTCTCTCATTTAACTTTCCCTCCCAAGATGGAAACAGGAACAAATGACTTTTGGGCACTGCCATTTGAGCACGTATGCTGCAGTGATACAGACAAAAAACACAGAAGACGCACTATTAAAAACAATGGCATCCTGTTATATATAGAGACAGTGTAGTTAAGCCTCAACCCCAGATCCACAGCAACAGGTGAGTGGGACTCTCTAGTGATTCCCCACTTTCCACTGCAATTACTAGTAGATGAGAGAGTAAAGGGCAAAGAGGGTGGAAAAAAAGCTCTCACTACATTTTAGTACTAGCCCTTGTCCCATCTTGGTTTATTTCCACTTGGTACATTAGATGTCACGGAACTTTCAAGCATTAGGAACCTTTTGTGACCCAAGTGCTCTCCAAATTCTGTGCAACACAGGGTGGTATATGTGCACACATCTGAATGAAACATCACTGAAAGCCACAGGTAAATAAAAAATAATGTTCAGTAGCTTCTCTACACCTCAACATACTGAAAGGTCTACGTACTGAATTACAAGTCTGTAGCAGAAGCAGAACTGGAGGCATGCATGGCATGCAAGAATTGAATACAGACAACGCATCCTATGCAAAAACCCGTTTAATTTTTGATTGTTGTCCCTCTCAAATAGATAGATAGATAGATAGATAGATAGATAGATAGATAGATAGATAGATAGATAGATAGATAGATAGATAGATAGTTAGTTAGATAGATAGATAGATAGATAGATAGATAGATAGATAGATAGATAGATAAAGATACAAGCTTTGGTTTCTGCCCCTGCTGAAGAGGTAATGGGTTACAGTCACAAACTGTAAGTGGGTAGGCAGACAGGCAGAGAGTAAGGACAGAAAGACAAGGTAAACGATTTCATTTTCTGATGTCTGAGCAGCACTGCAGGTACTCTGCATGCCTTGTCTCAAGGGTACAGCTACTAATTTCTCTCACAAGAGGATGAAATAAGCACTCAGCTCTGAATCCATCCAAACACCTGCCTTCACTTGAAAATCCTGAAAGAAACAATCTGGAATCAACTGAATTAGTGGCCTTGTTCCAAGTCCTGCCTTGTTCCTCTGAGTGCTGGAAACAAAGCACGAGGCCACTTCAATCCAAACTTGTCCTTTAGATCCTTTGGTTCTCATTCTATGGCTGAGTGCACAGTTCAAAAAACTGATCATCAGCCTTCACTAAGATTTGTGAAACTGTTCGCCCTTTGTCTGATTATTCTTTTGTTTTCTCACAGAAGACTCATTGTTTTCTTATTTTGACTTCTTCATTAAAACTTCATACTTCCTGGGCCATCACTGAATTACGCTTCCTTTCTGTGGAGAGAAAATGCCATGGCTAACAGTGGCGGATTTAGCAATGGGTGCTACACTGTTGTAAGCTGCCATGGGATTGGTGCTGCAAAGAGAAATGCATTGAGGAGTTGGAATCAAGTAATGGATGTTTTGGGCAAGCATGCAATGCCTGTTAGCCTCAGGCCTCCCATCCTGTTCTCTAGGATAATTGTCTTAACATTTTAACCCACACTTGTTCTAGTTTGGTGCATCTGAAATTATGTTTAGAGGTTACCAGAATCCTACTAGGAATGCAGACATCACCTCTGGTTTGTATAAAACTCCCTCCCTATTTAAAAGTATTTATTCAGGGGAGTTCCCTTCAGAATACAACAAATGCACATTTCTTCAGAAATAAACTATCCAATGATTTCATCATCCAAACTGCTATGCCCAAATAAGTGGTTACATGTATTCTGAATTCAGATAGACTTCTATTTATAGAGCATTTATTTGTCTGAGAATGCATTTGAATATAAATTGCAGTACCTAACACCAAGTTTTATAACATGCCATTCACAATCCATTAAGTATTTCACTACACATATTATACAAGAGAGAAACTCATAGTCCCCATTTATAGCATTAATAAGAAATGATGAAACCACACTGAAGATGAATTGCTCTTTGGTTTACGAGGAGGTTCACCATATAGGGAGGCATTAAGCCTAGTTGCAATTGTATTTTAATGTTTTATCACAATAAAAGACATGATCTGAGTGTTGTAAAGTATATAAAATTAAGAAAAACACTACTAAATCTATATAGGTTTTCATACTGAGGAGGGTACACAGACTTTATATACTCTCAGCTGTTTTCTAAATGGAAATAAATATTTACTCATTTCGAAGCATTTACCAGGTGCCTCATCACAGTGTTTCAAACAAGTACTTCACCTTGTTTGAAAACTGGGGCAGAGGGGAGGAAGAAATACAACATAATTTGTTCCCTTCATCCTTCTAAAGCTTTCTAGGTCACCCCTCACCTAAAGTGCTTCTTTTCCCACACTTGCTGATCGTCAATGTTTGGAATCAGCACAGAAAAGAAGACTTGCCTCTTTTCCTTAATTTACTTCTCACAATTTCAATTCCTATTACTGGCAGGGAAAAGATCAAATATATGGCAAAAACATTTTCTTAAGTTCCATTGTTGCTGTCCTCAAGAGGTGCCGCTTCCACACTTGCTCAATTCTCATGCTTGCCAAACAAGCAAAGAGAGGAAGACTAGAAGTTTGTACAAGGGTAAACAAAGGCATGAGGAGGGTAAGCATGTTATCAGCCTTAAAGTAAAATTAGTGAAACAACAGAAAAAACAGCAAATCCCAGGTTATAGTCAAACACACCAACCAAGAGCCCATCCTCTAGCCTTCCTCCGTCATATATACCAGCTTTATTTGGAATGATGTATACTAGTGATATTCATGCTTTTTCAACATTGCAAATAATTTCAGAAGGTAGAGAACTTTGTCAATTTCATTTTCCCTTCCAACTTGTCACAGACATCCTATATTTATGCAGTAAGATACAAAATTCATGTGAAAACAGAAATTATGACTTACAAAGAGTTTCTTACAAGGAAATACATCAGTGTTGTTTGTAGTGGTATCATTATGATAGCTATTTCGGTTCACCCCATTAATCTTACTTTCTTTACAGTCATCTGTAGTCTTGTACTTTTAGCCAACCTCACCAAACCCCGTTTGTTATCCCCTGTTCTTTTTATTTGCTCTGGGTTGGTACGCTAGATTCCTTTGTCCATTCTGCTTCCTCACTGTCAGAACATGTCCTGGACATCTTCCAATTTGTTACCTCTGTTCTAAGCTCCTGGAAAACATTACAAACCTAAGTTATCCAGCCTCCTTCTCACACTAATCTTGCAGAAGAGAAAGCTAAAACACAAATGAATCCTTATCTGACACGCATCTAACCAGTAGGGTGCATCCTAAGTAATTTAGCATACAAGAAAAAAGTAAAAGCACTTAAAAAAGCAGAAGAATATAAAAAATAATTCTCAAATATAAACAACAACAAAGTGGAAGGAAGCTGCTTTCCTCTCTAGATCCATGCAAGGTGCATCATGCTCTGGCAGTGATTTATTTTCTCCTCTTCCTTCCCCTCTGGCAGTACAGTCTGCACAGTAAAGATTGCACTAGCTGCATCATACCAAACAGCTGCAATTTTGTTTGTGCTGGAGGCCACTACATATTCTCACACAGGCTTAATTAAACACCACTGCTATATACTTCAGAAAATTCATGAAATATCATGGACTACTCCTTACTGTTCTTGTTAAGCAGTGGTTGGAAAAAGTATTGTACAGCAAACTTCCATTTACCTTGCTGATCTTTCAGTACTATACTATTAGTTCGGTCAAGCTCTCTGTCATTCTCCAGTAATAAAAGGGTCAAAGGCCTGGACTTCTTCCAGAAGACATCCCTAGAGAAGTCAGTGGTACATTCTTCTGGGGGGAAAAATTTTATCCTTTAGTAGGCAAGAATTGCCAGAAGATTAATTACTGAACAACGCAATGCAACTCCTACTTCATGAAGCCAATTTATTTCTTGTACCCTGAACACATCATTTCAAGCACTGAAAAGAAAATGGATCCAAAGATGAAACCCACAGTGGCAATTTCACTCGAGTCAGCTCAAGGAGGAACCAGACAGGAATGATTTCTCAACATGTGGGCAGTAAACCCGCGCAGCAGCAACAGCACTTAAAGATCATTCAGATATCAGAACAAACAGCATCCTGTTGGAAGCACCTTTCTCCCATAGGCCATGGGCTTGCTCAGTGCCTTTTCTAACTTAAATGACAAAGGAGAAAGACTGTTACCAGGAACATCTGGGACATCATGGAGATGCTATGAGGTATGATAAAGCTGGAGGACTGCTATCTGCTCCTGCTTTTCAAGCTGAGTCACAGGAGGTGCAAATTCAAAAAGACCTGGGAATGTCCTGTGGGAAGATGTTGAAGGGATCAAGACTTTGTCACACGTTCACAGAGGACCTTAACTTCAGCAGAGTTTTTTGACATGGTACAGAATAAAACAAGAGTTGGGCCAAGAAGTTTGTTCTCTTCTCATTACTGGTGTCAGGAAAGGAGGCAAATCCAGCACAGATAATAAGCTCATTTGTGCTGCAAGACTCAATTGCATAGTATTCTTCATATTTTTTGACTCTAGGGGGGACAAATTATTCATTCATTCCCTTGGGTCTGTCATGGTACAAATGAAAGTATTCATTCATCCCATGAAACCAAATATCTTTTATTCTAACCAAGAATTCTGCTTCAGAAAGTACACTTCTGAAAGGCTCCAGGAGCAAAAATAAACAGTAAATGGAGTTCACAGAGAGTCCCCTGGGAACATCCTCCATATAATAACAAACTATCAATCTTGCTGATACAAGAAGAAAGTTTGCATAAAGGATAGTAAGGGGAAAAGGAAAACGTGGAGAAATTGTTGGTCTGTGTAATTTTCTGCCTTAGTGAGCCCTGGAAAACTAAGCGTAAGTAACTGAAGAAGGCAGTCTCATCAGCATTCGGATGCAACATATTCAGAGCTTCAACCGTCATCTCGCAGGTTTTTGCATGCGACAAGTCTCATTAACATGATTAGAAATGCATACCTAGGCATCAGTCCTACTCCACAGGAATAAAAATTTGCAGGATTACTGTTAAGGCAGCTGGACACACAAGACAGCAGCTGTAGTAACAGCCTTAATTTCCTATTCATTACTAAAGAGGCTCCTGACATCCACCAACGGAGGTGGTAATAAAAGTCTCACCTGGCACTTCAGAGCACATCCAGCATGAGTAGCACAACGGGAATCCCACACTCCCTTTTGGGACATAGATGGAAGGAGTCATGAGCCAACAGCTGACTAGATATTCTGCACTGTAGCAGAGACACTCCTAACTGAAGTCTTCTCCTGCATCATTTCACTTCTATTTCTTTTGAGGCTGTGTTAATAATATCCTTTCCTGGACACCTGCAGCTCTCTCAGAGCAAGGGAGTCTGTCCTATTTTTTACAGATTCCATTCTGCAGGTCATTAGCCTCAGAAGTGCACATGAATGAGATTTCTTTTACTTGTAAGAAACCTACTTCTTCCATGGAGTGCAACTGATTTAAATCCCAACTTAAAAAAAAAAAAAGAAAAAACACACACACAAAAATAACAAACACCTAACTTCTAAACATTGCAGTATCTCCTGGGACCCAATCTATTACTCCTAGGTTGGGCAAATTCCTCCATTTTCCTCCTGATGTATCAGGTAACAGGGAGGTACAAATGAAGTGGGCTACCCCAAGATTAGGATGTGATTTGTTGTTCACGTCATTTATAGTACTCAACATTTCTTGGCCTGCTGTAGGTTCCTTCACTTACAGATTTCAAAATACACAAGCACTTAACTCCCTTGCCCCCTGATCAGTCAGTACTGTCAACAAAGCTCCTGCAGTTTCTTTATGCAGCTGCACGCTGCTGGAAGGTTTTCACTGATATCCAAACATTCTCACATATTTGCCTTCTACGACAAAAGATTGTGTCATGACTAAAGGCTCTAAAAAATCCTTACTCTGCCAGAGCGGATCTCATTCCCTTTTCTTGTATATTCCAGCTCCCACCATTACTGCAGTTCTTGACTTACTTGTGGGGCCAGAGATCACAATTCAGAATCATCAGTCAGCATGTACCCTGCTTGGCCACATGTCACCAAAAACATTTCAGACAGCTACACTCTAATTCTCCCTCAACAAGGACATCAATAGGGCTTCTCTCTTCCATCCATCCAGTCCTACAGAGACCTGACACCTTTGGAGATTGCACCACTGTTGCAGGCTCAAGAAAACAACTGACCAAGGGGTTTATCACTTATTCAAATGGAATAGAGAAATCATATAAGCCCAAGTCCCTTAGAAAAAGACATTAAATACTCAAAGGGGGAAAAAAAAAAGACAAAGAACGTGAACTGGAATGCTAGAAGTCTTGGCTTCTAATCAAAGCTACACAGAAACACAGGAAGTCCTTACAGTAAACACTAAGTCTCCAAAATCAGTGTTTCAGCTTTTTCCCTTGCAGCAAGTACGTTCTATTCTGGTTATTCTGCCTTTATTGAAGAAAATCACCTAAGTCAACTGTCAAAAAATTACTACCCAAAGTATGTTACTTCTTGCAACTGAGACATAGTTCAGAGCTCTCTTATCTCCTCCTGGTTTTGTTTCCTTCTGGATGCATGTTTAAGCTTGTCCCAGAGTCAAGCTACTGACACAGGTGTTATCTGTGCTTCCTGAAGAGCTGTTGCAATATCTGTCCAGACTGCATTGATTTGGGGTTGTCTGTTCTTGAACATGATTACATTAGAGCAGATAATGGTCTTAATGAGGCATAAATTTCATTGCATAGGACATTTCTTGTCCTTTTCTTTACTTAAAAGTCAGGATGTGCATTTCCTTTATTTTTTAACAAAAAACAAATTTATTTTTACATTTAAATATGGTATAAATAAAGGTGTTAAGGGGTTAAAAAGACATTTGCTAGACTACAAACAGATAGCAATTATGCATCCAGGTAACAGATTTTTTTGAGGGTTTTTTTTTTCTGTTTTTTTTTTCTTTTTTTTTTAAGAGGCAGACTACAAATCACCTAAGAGCGTAGTAAATGTGAACATGATCAAAATCCTAATCTTTTGTTAAAAAAAAAACCGCTGAGGAATCTGAAGTGCTTACATTTAAGTAGTAAACAAAAATCATTGTTTTTAAGATAGTATCTGAAAAAATAACATTTGACATCCCATTGGCTATTTTGCTCTTTAATCTACTGTTATGCTTATTACCTGCAAATCATCACTCGCATATGCTAATGTTAAAGCTCAGAGACAGGGAGAGGTACATCATCTTGATCCAAAACTGGGGGAAATCATTTGCTGGCCAGTGAAGAAAAGGCATAGAAGAGAAGGAAAACAGAGTGTAAATGGGTCCCAAGCTATGCAAAAGAAATCCCATACCAACCGTGAGTCAATGAGATTCAAGCATTTGAAGCCTGAATTCATGTAATTTTTGGAAAAGTATGAGCCTGTAGCTTTTATGCTCTCATTCTTCCCACGTATGAACAGCTGCACGTGCACATACAGAACAGTTTTTCTAGAAACAGACACTGATCGAGTTCATAATTATATGAACTGAAGAAATATTCTCCTAGTACTTCGGCTTTGTAAAAATTAAAAAACATACTATTTCAACTTCATGTCCCACATAGGAAAAAATTCACGCTTTTGCTTTCAGACACAAATGTAATTAATTCTTTATTGACAATGGATTGAACATGCTGTGTTATGCAAATGAGTACAGCAATGTCCTCAGCTGAAGAAAGTAAAACAGTGGGAGAAAAACTGCCTTTCTTAGGAACTGAACAGGCTTTGTATATTCATTTGAACTATGCTGAATCTTTGCCATAGACAAATATTCCAAATAGTTTTAACAGCATTTTACTTGTCTAAGCTTCTCAGTTGCTGTTCACATGCTGCTATTTTTATACATCTTTTGTTTCCACATGTTGACGTATTTTTTTTATTTTTTAAAGGACTCTATTGGAGACCATCTGAGAGGAAATCTGGTTTGAAAGCACTGTTTGAAAGACACAGGAGAATTTTTCTGTTTCCCACCCATGGAGCAACATGATAAATGACCACAGACTATTTTCTAAAGCTCTACTTGCAGACAACCCTGCGTAGTTCCTGCTGTATATAATGGCTTGCTAAATTTGAAGAAAAGACTGAGGTCAGATGGGGTTAATCTGATACACTACATGCCATCGTGCTACACAGATATTCAAAATCCCTGGCTTGGAAGCAGGGACGTGTGTCTGACAAGCGAACAACCTCTCTAGAAACACAATTACCAAATACTTCTTTAAATTCTTGGAAGTTTACTCATGTCAACTTTTTTGCCATTTAAAGCACAAAAAAGTCTGCTTAGATTACAGATTGACTTGGGTTTCTCCTACAAATGTGTGCGTCTTACCTCATGAGGTCAAGAGAACCAGCTGTAAGCAGACAGTGGCTGCTGTGAGGGTAGAGGGGGACCAGCCCCACCAACACCCAGCAGCCAGCACAAAGTTGGATCCCATGCTGGCAAGGCCAACAGCCCAGCAGCACGTATTGGTTCTGGGAAAGCTTATCAGAGACCATAGGAGGGAAAAGCCAGCAGCAAAAAAAGTTAAAAAGGCAGCAGCAGAAGCCCCAGGACATTGCATCTACAGGGGCCCTCTTGCCATCATGTTTCCCCCCACCAAACAGGCAGGCAGAAGTGCTCCCCGGCTGCAGGCAGAGATTATGTGGCCACCTCAGCCAGAAAGGCTGGGCATCACTGGCACATTGTATGGACCGAGCTCTCCTGCAGCACTACTGCACTTATCTGTGCCAGCAGACCTTTGAATGCCCTTGGCAGTTTATGTTGCACTAATAGGAAATCTTTCAAACCGATAATGAAAACAGAATCTAATTAAAACAGATTTTTAAGGCTCCTGTGGTATCTGTCTTTTTCAGATGGTTTACAATCTCATCTCCATTACTACTCAGATATTTTTAAAGGTCAGTAGACAAGCAAAAACCAACAACAACAAATGGCCAAAATATATATATATATTAAAAAAAAAAAAAAAAAGGCTTTCGTTGTGTTCCTTTTACTCTTATAAATAATGAAGTATACAGAGGCTATGTTTTTAGGGCTTCCAGCTAGCATCTTTAAATGCAGCGTGTCTCTGGAGATAGGGAGATCAGACTCATGACTAGCACAAAGGTCCTGGTTATAAGCTCAGGGATGGTCTAGAAGGGAAGAACACCAGCTGCAGCTCCAGGGGGCGATCAGATAGGCAACCCAACAGACCAACCTTGCCTTCCACCAGAACTTGCCAGAAACAAAGGGGCAGACTCCTCAGCCAACAGCCTCTGCCACCATCAGCATGGCTGCACTGATGTTGAGAGTGCAGCCAGCCACAGTGGGATTAACTGAAAATGAACTAGAGAAGTCTATAAATTACAGTGTTTTCCATGAATATGTTACAATTTGCTGAACATTCTCCTGCTCCAAACAGTTATAAAGACAGTTGTTGACTGCAGCTGAGCTTTGACATCCTCTCCAGTCCTCAGGCCATATGAAACTTTGCCTGCCACCAGTCTTACTACTAGACTGCACTCACCTAGCATATAGACCTGAAGTTGTACACAGAGTATTGGCAGTGCAGCTAGGAAGCAATCTTCGCACCTGTTTCTTTTGAGATCCACTCTATCCTATTTCTATGAGCACATTCTCTGAAAGGTGATGTTTTTCCTCATATAAAAGCATTTTAACAAAGAAATAGAGGCTTCTAAAGGATGCAGTGAAAAACATCCAAAAGTCAAGGTGATACTACCACTAACCCTTGATTTATATTACTTAATCCCTTTCAGCAAGAACCATAAATTGCAATGGAAGTCAAGCTTCAGTTATCTCAAGGGCCAGTTGTTTAAGATCATTAGAACAGTAAGCCTATAAATATACACTCCATGAAGGTAAATATCATCAAGAAAGATGGACAAGGGCTTTTCTCTAAGGCTTAGCACTTGTTCAAATGCACAAATCAGTATTTGCTTTTCAAATTCCAAGGCAAATGCATTTTTGGAAGCAGTACTGTATTTTCACAAAGAAAGCTTTAACAAAAAGCCTACACTCTGCGGAGTAAATAATTTCCTGACACTAACCATTTCAGTAATCTCAGGCTACTTGAACATTCAGGTTTACACTAAAAGAAGCAGATTTTGAGTTCATTTGGTTAAAGGAAATAATTGAAAGCAACCAGATCTCAGGTCACACCAACTGTAATCATTGCCTGCTACAACAGCAAACCAAAGACTCTCGCCAGAAAAACCAGTAGCGCACAGCGAGGCAGTGCAGACCAGGACTCCATATTGCTGGCAGCAGCTCACCACCTGCATCCTCACACAGCCACCTTAATTAAAATCTCTCGCCTCCATGATTTAGGCTGTTGAGGTTACTCAGACTATTTGCTTCTTTTACCAACTGAAGACTTTCTCGGGTTATCACCACCCTGAAGAAAAACTCCTTGCAACTTTCCACGTTTTTACATGAGAAGCAGCTCATAGTGGGAATATTTATGTGATTCAAACCAGTATACAAAAATAACATGTGCAAGAGCATGCAGCTGGAGACTCCTATTGACACAAATCGTGTTAACACATTAAAACTAAAGGACAAGCTTGTGGGCATGAAGCTTCGTTGTCTCTTCATCAGGAAAAGGAAGTATTTGAGGCTGGGGGAAAGAGAGAGGAGAGATTGGGGGTTGAAAAGAGATGATCTTTGAGATCCTTTTCAACCCCGGCTATTCTATGATATAGAGAACTTGCATTTCCAGCTACAAATAAATAAATAAATAAATAAATAAATAAATAAATAAATAAATAAATAAATAAATAATACTCCTGAACTTCCATTTTCAAGGAAGGCAAGGGGAGCTGTAGCCCACCCACTGATGACTGTCCTTTCCCCACCCTGAAAGCACACATTCTTGAGCTTTTGGAAAACTCAAGGTCATATGAATAAGTACGTAGCACTCTCACTTTTTCCTGTCAGCCCTTTCATGCCTTAAGAAACCTCTTCCCTTACTCACACCATGCAGTGAGTATTCACCTGCCTTTGAAGCCCTAAACACTTCCCACTAGCAGAGCAGCCTCACCATTTCAGAGGGCACATGGCTGAACAGCACAATTGAGGAGCACTCACATTGGCAGGCCGGGGAGCTCTTGCCTGTGCAGGCACTTGGCCTTCAAAACCCAATGAAACTCCCAGTTTAGTGATTCCTGCCAGCTGTAGCAAACTAAACCTGGACCATGATGTGTAACTAGATTAATTATTTTAATTATTAGGCTATTAAAGCAATAAATAAATAACAATAAATTTTTCATACATTAAGCTATTCTTTTACAGCCATCATAAATGTGATGGATGCATTTTTTGCATGCTTAATAAACAGCAGTGGTTATGCAGAGCTCCTTCACAGAATATTCAGATCTCTTCCATCCTTTATCAAAAGAAAATACTTACTTCATCTTTACTATATAGCAATCAAAAGATGGAGTGTGTGTGTGACTGCCAAAATACACAAGATAAAAAGCTCATCACAGGTCAGAGGCTGGCAGATGACTGATCCTGTTCCATATCTGTATTTCCTGTTATTCTCATAACAGGGAAACACAAATTTAAGAAGAGATAACTGTTACAATTTCTTACAAAAAGAAAAAAAAGAACAAACTAACTTATTTTTCATGAGGTCATCATTCCTTCTTTGGAAAAACATCGGGATGTAGAGGAAGTTAAAACCTACTCTAAAATAGCAGCACAAATAATTTTTGTCTGAAAGAGAATCACAGAACCGTAGAGTATCCCAAGTCAGAAGGGACCCATGAGGATCATCAAGTCCAACTCCCGACTCCACACAGGACCACAAAAAAAAAAAATCAGACTGTACAACTGAGACCACTGTCCAGATGTTCCCTGAACTCCAGCAGCTTGGTGCCATGACCACTGCCATGGGAAGCCTGTCCACCCTCCTGAGGGAAGAACCTTTTCCCAGTATCAGAACTGACTACTCTCCCCTGTCATGGCTTCATGCTGTTCCCTCGGGTCCTGTTGCTGTCACCAAAGAGCAGAGCTCAGCACTGACCCTCTGCTCCTTGTGAGGAGCTGCAGCCACCATGAGGCCTCCGCTCAGCTCCTCTGCTCCAGGTCGAGCTCATCCAAGTCCCTCAGCCACCCCTCATGTCTTCCGCCCTAGACACTTCACCATTATCATAGCCCTCCCTTGGGTGTTTTTATGTCCTTTTTGGATGGTGGTTCCCAAACCTGCACACAGTACTCAAGATGAAGCCGCACCAGTGCAGCATAGAGTGGGACAATCACTTTCCTTACCTGGCTTGTAGTGCTGTGCACAGTGCACCCCAGGATACGGTTGGCAAGAGAAGGTGTGAACTGTTCACAAACAAACCAGCAGGAAATACTGCCTACCCTCAAAATCAAAATGACATTTTTGCTAACAATTCTACTAACTCTGGTCTAGTGCATTTCAGACCCATGGCCCACAAACCTACCAGACTCACTAGTGTGCCTGCTGCCCTCAAGGCCAGAGCGTTCTTCTCCAGCACTCACTGACTGCAACCACCAGGAGCTAACTCCACGCTCTAGTGTGCAGTTCAGGTCATAATTTTAGTGGAACCACAAGAACACTTGTACAACAAAAAGGCAACAGCAGACCTGCAACCTCAGGCTCTGCAGCCGTTACATTTTACAAGTAGCAGTAATACAGTGGGATATTTTTTCTACTATGCTACAGGCAAATTTAAACATCTATCACCGGAATAATTACAAGGAACTTCTAAAAATTAATTAAATGTGTATACATCAGCATATTTATGCCAACACTGTAACTGCGTGGTATCGAAGCATCTTACAGAATTTATGACCAGAAGAGAGCATTAGTATCATCCTCCTTGCCTTGCTGAATAATACAGGTCATAAAATTTTATACAATAATGTCTACATCAAGCTTGGTACCGTGAGAGCCTTGTCTCCCCTATTAAAAAATGTAACAGTTTAATACCAAGCAAATAACGATTCAACATATCCTCAAAAATTATTTTTGTTTTCACTGGGAAAATGTATACCTTAGTATGTGCAGATTTCAGCACTCAACTGATGGATTATCACCGTGACCACAGTTCAAAAACTTCAGTGAGTACTGTGTTAACATACACACTTGAAGATTCAAGTTGACAAACAAACTGAACAGAATAGCTTTACTGCACAGTAAACAACTTAAGCTCGACACTGTTTTTGCCCTTTGGAAGAAACAAGGTCTTCTTCTAAGTTTTAGCATCAGAGGTACGCATGAGAAGCTGCTCTTCCCATGGTGGGTGAGAAGGATAAAACTCAGGCACTTCAGAGCATGACTCTAAAGCGAAAAAGGCAGATGAACTGTAAATAAGAACCCACCAGTTTTGCTGGCTTTTACTGTTGTGCTGGAGTGCCCATATTGCTGAAGTGCCCTGAGAACTTGTCTCGCATTCAGAGCACCTGGCATCTTATTGGAAAACACATCTCAAGAGAGATACACCAAACTGAACAAGAGAGTAACACTTACTGCGGGAATCCAAAATCAAAAGCAGGATTTTTATTTGTCGCTGTGAAGTGATACATGCCAAAGTGTTATAAAATCCAAACACAGCTGTTATTTGTCTGGACTGCTTTTTATACTGCCAAGGAAAGCTCTATCATGCTATGAACAGAGAGCACACATCACAAAGCCCATTGGACCTGTAAGTAACAGTATAAACTGAGAAAAGTACCATTAAAGATACGACTTACTGTATCTGTTAAAATAGGGAGGGGAGAAACTGCTTTACTTACCAGTCTGAAAAGCAGAATTTTTAGTTCTTAAAGTGCTGACTGGTGTTAGAAAGCAAGAAATATTTATGTTGCCTGTTCATATACAGGGCCTGCATTTTCCCTTTCAAGGGCCTCCTTCCACATCCAACATTTCTCATGAGTGAGGCAGTTGACTGAACACAAGCTGACTTATCCCCATTCCTTGTCCTTTCCCTTCCACAGAGAATGTCAAGACCTGTGGAATATAAGGAGGGATGCAACTCTCAGTAGAAACCTGCTTTTCGTCTGAACAGAACAGATAATATCTGGGGCTCTTCCGTAAAACTAGAAGGACACTGGTGAGCTAGGAGGCAGCAATTCATCAATTCATGAATGACATACAAGTTGTTCAGTGACTTCACTGCCTTCACTTAGAAGTCACCACATCAAGGTTATAAATTTGAGCTTCATAATATTCCGAAATGGTTGACTTCAAAGATCCCTTCTGAAGACATCTATGTCTGAAGACTTTACAGTAACTTCTGCTGCATAGTTTCAATAACAGTAATTATGTTCTTGATCATCTCTTTCTACTTACTGATGAACATTATAAGGAATTATTTGGCTCTGTTACTAATATTCCAAGAATAGGGAATTAAAAATAAAAATTTCTTTTTAAATAAACCACATTTTTCAAGAAGAAGAATTAGACGTACGGAAGCATAATATTAAAGCACTAAAAAGTAATGACATCTCAAATCCACAGTTCTACTTCAGGCCTTCTTGAAATAATTCTGCATGCTAAAGAGTTAGCTTGCAGCCATTATTAAAAAATACAGAATCACCAATTTAGCATTTCATAAGCTGTGGGAACCGTCTCCAAAACCATGTTTGTTCATTTGCACATCACACACGCTGGAATACATACTGGGTGATAGAAGCAGGCAGAATCAGTGCCACCAATTTTGCTAGAAGAGATGATGACATTTATCACCTTCAGCTGTGGTGCACACAGAGGCAAGAAGATAGCCCATGTGTTCTTACAGCTCTGGTGAAGCTGCAGATTACGTATAGAGTTCCTAGCATTCCTCAGTTGTAAAAACTTGGAAATCTGCTGGTAACGTTCCTCATGTGTGTAACTCCCATTCAATAAACTGGGCAAAAAATAGAATTACTAAGCTCAAGGCAAAGTACAAGGATATTCTTACCTTGAGCAGCAATTGTTATGTTTGCTTTACCATCTGATGCATGTAGAACATACAGAATAATAGATCTACTTCCCTATAAGGTAATTTGAGATACTGCACCTTTCCATAGAGGTCCCCAAGGGGAATGCATCACATACCGTATAGAAATTTAGTCATTCTGCTTATTTAGCTTGTTTTCAGTATTTCACTCTCATCTTGATTTAAGAATTGATGAGGCACAGTTTGTTGCCAGACACCATTCACTATCGCTGCTGGAGCCTGTGACTCACAGCTGCATTTTTACGGTGAATTCTTTTGCTGAATACTTCCATTGTATCTCAGTATATTTTACTGAAACCTGGCAAATGCAATCCCACCATCAATTCTATGAACTTCTGAATCTCCGTGAAGCATCTGACTAATTTCATAAGCCCTTCAAATGTTTTGCTGACATTATTCATTCCTGGACGAGATTCATTTCATTTACAATATGGACAGGTTTTTGGATGGCTTCACAGGTGCTCAGCCTGTGTGCATACTCTCTCTCCACCTAAAAAGATCCCGTTTACCTTATTATTGCCAGTGACCTATGAAGCCAGTACGCTGCCACCTAAACAAGCATAGAGACATGAATAATTCAAACTTCAGAAGATTCAGACACAAATCTTGTCTCACTTCAGGACACATAATCAATGGGTTACAACTCTAAAAGCTGCCTAGATCAGCAGTCGTATTGCAGTTTCAGATACTGTCAAAAAGAATTTGGGTACGGTACCATTGTTTCAATCTCTCTAAAAATGATGCATCAAATTCAGAAGGAAAAGCAAAACAAACAAACAAACAAACAAAAAACCCAGAATATTATTTGGAAGTTATTATAATAAAAAAGGCAGTAAAAAAAAAAAAAAAAAAAAAAGTAGTAATTGAGAAGGGAGAAAATTCAAGCCAATGAACTCAGCCTATCCATTAGGTAATATGAACTGCATAAGGCCTTCCACCCTCACATTGTTAAAAGCAGTGAGAGCAGAAAAAAAAAAAGTGACATTTTGTATTGGATGCAGATGTCAGTTGCCATTCTTGGAAAAATCCATCCCTGTGAATAGACTGTCATATAGCAAATTAAAACTTGAATAGTCCATTCTAATAAAATAGCTTGGCAAGTTCTGCTGCCTTGAATGACAGCTGCTAACTTACTAGCTCATGAACAGCTCTCAATAGAAAGGTTTGCAATTGCTGGAGGCAAACCTTGGAAAAGTTCTCCTCACTTCAGTGGCTTTGCCCATACTACTTCTTCCCATGATTATTCATCATTAAATTTAGGCAACCAGGGATGGAGAACAGTGTAGGAAGTTACAGCATGAAGATGGGGAACAATATTAGAACTATGAAACAAGATGAAGGAGTACCAAAATCTTGAGCTTAACTAGCAGCACTTCAGCATCTTTCAATACACACATACACACCAACAGCAATTTTTATGATGGCATAACTGCATCAGTGGACAAGAGAAGAGCCACTGATGTCATCCATCTGGACTTCAGTAAGGCCCTTGACACATTCTCCCATAACATCCTTCTCTCCAAATCAGAATGATACAGATTTGAGGGGTGGAATCTTCAATGGATAAGGAACTTGTTCCAAGATCACATCCAGAGAGTGGTGGCCGGTGTACAGATGGAGATCATGATGAGTGCTGTCCCTTCAGGGGTCAGTACTGGGATCAGTGCTCTCTAACATCTTCATCAATTATATTGACAGTGGGATGGAGTGCACCCTCTCAGCAAGCTTGCAGATGACACCAGCTGTGTGGTGTGGTTGACACACCAGAGGGACAGGATGCCATTCAGAGGGACCTAGACAGGCTTGGCTTGAGCAGCAGGCTCAGATGAACCTCATTAGGTTCAAAATAAAACCAAGGTGCACCTGGGTCATGGCAACCTCCACCATCAGTGCAAGCTGGAGGATGTAAGGATGGAGCACAGCTCTGATGAAAAGACTTGGGGGTACTAGTGGCAAGCTGGATGTGTGCCAGCAATGTGCCCTCACAGCCCTGAAAGCCAAATGTATCCTGGGCTGCATCCAAAGTGGCATGGGCAGCAGGGCAAGGGAGGTGATCCTGCCCCTCTATTCCACGAAGGTGAGGCCTCACCTGGAGTACTGTGTCCAGGTGTCGAGTCCTCAGTACAGAAGAGATATGTTGGAGTGTGGTAAGAGAAGGGCCACAAAAATGGTGCATAGAATGGAACACCTCTCCTACAAGGACAGACTGAGAGAGCTAGGGATGCTCAGCCTGGAGAAGAGAAGGCTCCAAGGTGACCTGGTAGAGGCCCATCAGTATGTCAGTGGGGCTATAAGAAGAGGATAGACTGCTTTCCAGGGTCTATTGTAACAGCACGAGGGGAAACAGTTTCAAGTGTCCCTGTTCATTGCAGGGGAGTTAGGCTAGGTGACCTTTAAAAGGACTCTTCCAACTCAGATGATTCTATGAACAAATTAAGAATCAGGATAGATCACATCTCTATAAAGAAGTGATTTCTGAAGACACGGAATTTCATCTTCTTAAAGTTTGCAAGAATTTGAGTAAGACTGAGTAAGACTGTACAATTGCTCTTTAAACAAACACGTAGACAAATATTGCTGTGCTTTCCTCCAACTGACAAGACTTGCTGGACACAATTGCCAGGTGCCTTCTAAGAGCTGATGTATTGATAGTAATTAGCCAAGTATTTGGGACAATTTTTGTTCACAGTCACAGCACAGTTTCCAAACTTATTCTACAACACTGGAGCACTCATGTGCTGTGTCCTGTTGCATTTCCTATTAAATATTAATGCACTCTCTGGAGTGCAACATGCATAATACTTCAGAGAGCTGCAAATGTTGCTTATTCCCATAAAAATTTTGCACTTACTTGAGAGCGTCTCTACACCAACATTACACAGAATGTTGTTTTGTTTTAATGAAAAAAAAAAATTCTAACAAGATAGAAACCAAAAGAACACAGAGCAATTCCTATGTAGAAAAGGAATTTTTTTTCCTTTAGTCTATTGTTTGAAGTGGATTAAATGTGATCTGAATTTCACTATCTTCTCTGCATTCAGACATTTTCTTTCAAGGTTCCGAGTAACTACACTAAAAAGAAAAAAAAAAACAAAAAGGAAAACAGTTATAAAGAGCCAGGGAAGAAGGGGCAGAAGGAAGAAAGGGGAAAAAAAAACCAAACAAACAGACTTCATAAGGTAAGAGTTGAAAGGTAGATGATTCAGCACGATTTCAGAGAGGATTTTTAATCATTCCTGTAGGCTTCCCTGAAATACTTCTGAGAATGTGAAGCACAGACTGAGATGATGCCACCTTTTGACCAGTGTTAAGCACTCTTGCAACCACTACCACAGGGATCATTCAACCACACACTGCAAAACAAACTCTTTCTAATGCATTGTTTTTGGGTTTTTTTTCCCCAGCTGAAATTTTAACTCCGGAGTCAACGCAGCAGACATTCTCACTTGCACACCATTTCTGTGCATTTCTTGGCTCTCAGGTAGCAAGTTAAGGAAAATAAGAAAAAGTAAATAAATGAATAAATAAATAAATAAATAAATAACCCATAAACCTCTGCTTTCCTGGAAGATATTTCAGTGCCTCTGTAAAAAATAATAATAATAATAAATTTAAAAAAGAATAATTTAAAAAAGCATGCTGTTATTTTGCTCTGTAAAAATGCTCAGAACTACAAAAACATAACCTGTGTTTTTATATCTGTATAGCCAACATTCTCCAACACAATCACCAAGCTATTATACAAGATGATTGGAATAGAAATGCTCTGGGTAATGGAAAAGGCAGATGGTATACATCCCAGGATCAGCAGGGCAGGCTGAACACCAACCTGGGTTTGGCAGGGACAGCTGAGAGTCAGAGCTCATCAGATCTGCCAGTGACAAGCAGACTCCTACAGAGCTATTTTCCCATCTCTGCATCCTATTTCCCTGCATATAATGCAAAAAGGGCGTAGAGTCAGACCCAGGCTGCTTGTGTGTGCTTGTGCCAAAGAAAACATGCCCTCTTGGAGCAGACAGGGCAGGAAGAAATGCCGTAGGCCACAGGGATAAATGGTCTGTATACCATCCAGCATCTTCACAACACTCCTCTCAAAAGGATGGGTACAGAAGCCACCACACTATTCTGCCAGGTGAAACAAAGCCCCTTTTGTCCCTTCTCAGACAATATGCTCAGGTTTCATACCCACCACAGCCAGCCTCTACAAGTGTCTCAGAGTGCAGCCAGTCATTAACCCTGGCTGAACACAAGGTCATACAGACAGTGAGCATACTAAGAGGGATCAGATTGCTATGGTCTATTTTCAGCTGTGAAATGCTACCTCCTTGTTATAGGAGACTGCTGTTTAAAGTAAAACAGTCCTGAACAGTCCAAGAAATTCTCAGCTGAAGTCAGCTTTTCTTCTATTCAAATATGGGGATAAAGGAACTCATGTTGCATCTTGTATTCTTTTTGCTGCATTTCTAGAAAACCACATTTCTCAAAAAGCACTGTTTAAAGAGAATAAGAAACAACATACTTTGAATTTAAATTCAAAATCTTTCGTGGATTGATTCAATGCAAGGGGTTTCTTGAAACTCAAATCTGCTCTTCTTTTTCAGAAATCTGATTCAGTTTTATCAAACCTAGTTTTTATTTCATCTACAGTTTTAAGTTTGAAGTAGAACCTTGGCGATCCCAGAATCCCTGAAATAAGTGTTTTCATCCCAGATTATAACATTTCCAGAAACTATAACATACTATAACTGACAAAAATACCAAGTAAAAAAAATCATTTCCAGAACCAGCTATTCCTAACTGGAGAATGACGAGGCAAAATAAAACTTCCTGCCTCCTTCAAAAGCTTTGGAAAAGAAAGAAAATAAAAGAGCACTATCAAGAAAACATATGTTGTTGCTCTTTTGTTTTGTTCTGGTTTTGTTTTTATTTTTTCCACTATTTTTTGTCCAAAGTATATAAGAAGGGAAAGCAAAAGTGATGTCACAGCAGAAGAAATTATATTCTCACAACCTGCACTCTAGAAGAAAGTTAAAATTGTCATCCCGACCTACTTCACATTTCATAGAATCATAGGGGTTGGAAGGGACCTCTAGAGATCATTCCTTCCTTTGCTTCCATTGGAAAAACAAGAATGCAAACTGCAAGGACTTGCCAGATTCAGCTGTTTAAGCTGTAAAGGTGCTCAGTAACTACAGCTCAAAAATGAGTAAGCAAACTATATAAATGTCTTGAGATTCATCTGATACTGCAAGTTCTCTAACATCAAATACTAGAAAGGTCTGTCATAGCATGTATCTGTTCTGCCATAGAGAAGTTCTCAATAGAAACCACAAAATAAATAACTGTTCTACATGATCACAAGAATTGGTTTCTTAAATACTTATTTTCCTATATGTTCAGCTTCATTTTTTACACAAGAATTTTTTTTTTAAGATGTGATATTGAAGGGAAGCTGATCATTGTGAAATCACTGTTAAAATTTACGCCTTCTAACTGACTTCACTCTGTCACTCTTCATGAATTTATTTGGATATTAGAGAGGAAAAATCCACAAGGAAAAGGTTCAAAGATGCCAACCTTTGGCTCAAAAAGGTCCAAAGCCACAACCCCAGGAGCTCAGGGAGCGTTCCAAGGAACATGCTGCCTGCCTTTTCTCTTACAAGTAGCTGGTTAGAACAGGCAGTATCTGCTCTGGAGAAGAAATTATCATTTTCCTTCCAAACATGCATTTCCATTAAGCAGGTGTCTTTTCTTTATAAAAGCAACAATAGTTTGGCTGAGACCAATGTATTCTTACTGCGCATCATTCTGATTAAAGGTCATAAAAACAAGATAAAAGTGAGCCAAGGGCTTGCAGCTGAATCCACCATACCATACTCACTGCAGTCTGGCTTCAGAGCAGGCTCCAGGCAGACACCATGGTAGCAGCACTAACAGATGGTCTCCTAATCTCAACAGATGATAAGCAAACACTACCCTCACCCTTCCACATCTCTCTGAACCTTTCTACACTATTAATCAAGACATGCTGCTGCCCACTCTAATAGGTTCACAGGAGCCAGGGTCAATTTGCAAGAACAGCTTAAAGCCCATCCATTAGAAATGCTCTGTATGACCATACACTAGCAAGACACGTGGACTTACTGCTGAAATTATTACATTTAAAAACAGTATCATCAGTGCTGCTTGCTACAACTGGAAGCACCCTCTTAGAAAACACCATTTGCCATAGCTATGATCTCTTAGCTTCCTTCACTTGGGAATGCAGTATTTATGACACACACTATTCAGTCCTTAAGAAACTACAGAACTACTACTGTGGTTTTCTACAGAACATTAGAGCAGGCTTAGTGTTTTTCTTGAAGGCATTCAGCAGCCTGGCTTCTGCCTTCAGAAAATCATCCCAAACTGTAACAAGACAACCAGAAAAAAATATGCAGAAATATATATATACATATAAAATAAAAACTGACGCAGCAGGAATTAGTTAGAGTGTAATAGCTTAGTCAGGAATTAAGTGTACTGCGACAAAAGCAGGGAAAGAAAATGTATGAAGTATCCTTTAAAAAAGAATACATATCTCACTATCTCAGGACTCTCCTCTCTGCTGTGCAGATTCCTGCCTCATGTTGGAAGCAACCATTGTAAGATATCGTAAGGAACACAGCAGAAGGCAAAGGTATTGTAGAAAACCAGACTCGGACTGTCAGACTTACACTCTCAAACAGTATGAATCATGAGGAACTATAGATCTGCCCCAAATTTTATTTCATTCCACTCATGACTGTCTTAAAAACATATGCACAAAATTTTCAAGATTCAACCCTCAAATACATTTTGAAAGAAAAAATGCTTACTAATTTACACTGAAAAACACCATTAGGTGCTCCTTGTTTACCCTCTATAAAAGTTCTGAATTAATTCAGGAGATTATATCTTAGCGCTTTCTTTTTTTAATGTCAGCCACCTTTATGTCACTTTATTGGCTGCTCTTGGCACTGCCTTGCAGATAAGCAGTAAATAACTTCTGATTACCTCTAGATTTCCAGTTTCTCTTTTCACTGGATACTATTGACTACAGTCTCACTTGTGCAGACAGGTAATTTGCCATTAATTAGGCACTTTGAGCATTCTTGTATTTGTTTGTGATTACATTGCAGCCTTTTGAGGAAGCGTCCCAGCAAATCCATGAAGATATCAGATGCTGCTTTTAGAAAGCATATAGATCTCAAAGTCTTTCTGTGCTAGATGGCTCCCCCAGCTAACACAAATAAATGCTCCCTTGCTCAGCTGAGCATCCCACACAGGAATCGTTTTCACATGCACTCAGGCACAGCTCACTGGGCAGAGCTCTGATGCTGCCACAGACTAGTTACTGTCAGCTGGCTGAAACTCTTCAAGCTGACAAAAAGGGAACAGACTGCACACCCGGGTTGCTTTCTTGGGCAAAATATTTTATACTTCCACTAGCCTTGTTTTCAACCAGAAAGTTTTAAAAAAATCTTTACAAATTGTACAATTTGGCCTCCCAGGAAATCTGTCCTCTGCAGGCAAGAAGATTGGGAAGTTCTTCTTTCATTTCAAATGATTACAAATGTCAATATTCAAGCAACATTCATTAAAAATAGCTTAGCAAAAATTTTCAGTGGTAAAAGAATATCAGGCTCCACTAACACTACTCCACAATGAAGCTTCTGGTGTGTTTTCTCCTCAGTGTGTGTGAACCCAGCTACCAAGCACCTGCTGATGGGTCAACAGTGATTACAGGTCTGAAGAATACAACAGAAAGCACAGGAGAAGGAAGAGCAGGGGGTGGTGTAGAGACCTGGGTTTGTACCAGAAAGGAAGATTCAAGACAGAAGATTTCCTTTCTTCCACAATATCTTTCTCCCATTTCTGTTTTCACCTTGAGATATCTGACAGTAAAAGAGAAAGATCCAGGGCATGCTAGATTCAGATTCAGACGCTAAAACAATAATCAAAAGAAAGGATTGTTCTTGCTTCAGGCTGTGAATTAATTCCTCTCTTTCTGTCACTTAAATCAACATGTTTTGGTTTGTATTTTTTTATGCATACACAGATATTATCTATAAATAGATAAGGACTGACTCCAAAGGAAAGATACCTGTCAGTTTCATATAAAGTAATTCTGGTTACTAATGGCGCAAACATAAAATGCACACACTGACAATATGAGAAAAAGTACAAACTACCTTAAAGTTCACAAAAGTAACGGTTGACTTTCCCACGTCAGACATCTTGACACGAACTCCACAGAAGTCTTATAAAATTGCCTTGTCTAAGTTCTGGACTGAAAACTGGAATAGTGATTGACCTTTTATACTGGAAAGTCTTCAGTCCACTGCTGCAACCAGTTTTAAAACTAAGGCACACCTCCATATGTACACACACACGGACGGATACACAGGCAACGTGCATTTCATCTGAATGCTTCTTTTAAAATTTTACTGATGTATTAGGCTATAATAGCTTTGCTTGGATTAATTGTCAAATGAATCAACTCTCATGCCTCTTGATAACAAACTTTCCTGAAGTTGAAAAACATTATAATAAGTTGAAGTACGTCACATCAAATTCCTACACAGCACTAGATTAACATAATGTGATAAGATACAATGTGACATAACATCTTCATAAACTTAAGCATGTCATAAAATAAGATATCCTTCTATCAGCTTATTCTGAATCTAATCCATATTTAATCAGCCAAATCACTAGCCAGCAACTTTTAAAGTTTATTTAATAACACCATCACCAATTGTCTACAGTGACCCAGTTAGAACTTTAGAAACAAGGTTAACAAAACACCAGGACAGAGAACATTTACGTCTGCATTCAGGAGCTCCGCACGAGTGAACTAAAACCTCCATTGCAAGCTTTGGCATTACTTTATCTTGAATGATTTTTTTTTTTTTAATAACATGCCATCTTCTCTTCTACGTAAGCAACAGTGCAATATACCCAAAACGTACCCAATCAGCATGGTAGAATTTACTAAAATCAGAAATGTAGTATCTGATGGTTACCTAACAGAAGGATCAGGATTCTGTGAAACAATAAAAGATTTGAAGCACTTCTGAACCCTGAATATCCACAGCAAGGCGAGGATTTTATCATCTGAGTCGGAAAAAATATTGCTGCAACTATGACTGGAATGTACTTCTTGTCCAGTTACAAATATTTCGGCTAGTGTAAGATTTTTCGTGGTATCTTAGCAACTGTAACTATATCCAAGCAAATGCTGGGTAGTAGAAAAGTGCATGACTCCCCAGAAATATTGAAAAGAAAAAAAAAAACCCTCAAGGATAAGTATACGTTTAATTCACATTTCAGGGGAAAATACACATTCCTACTACTGCCCATATAAGCTACAGTGCCAGCTGCTAGCCGTGACAGCTGGAAGGAACATGCACTGCTAAGGGACATAAGGTTCTGCGTACCCTACAAGTTCTTGTACTTCTCGTGAACATACACTAGACTTAGGGGACCATTTCAAGAAGTAATAACTTAAATCTATTCTGAATAGCTGACAGATATGGTAGAGTTGTCTCCATTTACATCAACCGTCTATAACAAACTAAATACTGTTTCAGCTTTTGGAGCAGAACTGAAGAAAAAAAAACACAAGGATGAAAACCACACAGTTCCTAAAGTCATATTTTTTTATGCTGAGGTCTGGATTCCTTCAAATTCATTCAAAAACATTAAGACCCTGGTACTACCTGATATTTACCTGACTGCAGGTTCCCTGAAATGCAAAAAAGAGACTTGATACATCTTTTGAATACCTGCAGCCTTCCTAAAAAGAATGTTCTGCTTGCAGGTGTCACAGGTGGGACAGGAATTACCTTTTACGTTTCACTACCCTCCACCATGAGTGTAAAAATTCCATAAAGTCCCAGTTTATGTGTGAACTCAGCTTTCCAGTAGGTAAGTTTGGTTTACCATTTGTAGCTGAGAATTTTCTCTATCAAAGAGTATTGTGGTGCTTTTTGTTTTAACTTCAATGGAAATAAACAGGAGGCATTACTTTCCATGCAACTTAGATGCAAGCACATTCAAACACCTTTTGCTTCCAGTGAAAAATTATTTTAAGTAGAAGAAGAAACAAGAGCTCTGAGCTTCCATACATCCTTACTCTGAAGCAACCGTTAAGACCTGGCTGTATTCAACAATGCTGCTATAGCTTACACAGCCAGCTACAACATAATCAGCTCAGATCTTGTCAAAATGGGCATCTAGAGCCTATTTCAGTGCTGATAAAATTGTCGAGCATTGAAGGCATCTCAGAAGGGTGCTGTTTAGTCATGCAGGAGCATACAGACTAGCAGTATGGTTTCTAATGCCAAGGAACATTCAAGTCCTTTAAATTAGCTGAGGTATTTTGTTGTATCTTTGTGACTGCTTGCCAGCAGCGTTAATAGTGTTTTTCTAACTGAAATAGCATATTTTCAAGAGCATAGTTCAAAGAAGAGTAACCCCACTAAAACTAGAGTTCTGAAATTCAGACATAGCCTGGTCCATGCTAATTCACTAGCATTTGATCAACATACATTTAATTTAGAGAGAAAATCTAATTAAGGGGTAAAAATTGGTCACACCTCTATTTATAGCAAAGCTCAACGAAAAGTTGATTGCAAACTACATAATATTGTTTGGAGCAGAGAAGCTCCAGCTATCTCCATTATTCTGTTAATACCTCTAGATGAGCAGAGCCTGGCCACAGAGTCTTGTTTAGATTCAGAAACACTGAGATTCACTCCACTTTAACAGATACACCTCAGGAAACTTAATGAGAGTGAAGAGGAACTGGACGGTTTCAGACTTCAAGTGAAATACCTCCCATGCTTCTGTCGTCTAACACAAGGGACACTTCTGTTCCCATCTCCCTGCAAAAAACAAAGGATATGGCCCTTTTCACACCTCAAGTTGGATTGCATTGGCCTTTCTTAGGAAAGGCTTGATCCCTATCTTCCTGCGATTGGGTACTGGGACACTCATAGTACTGCAGACAGTGAAGCCATATGTCTTTTTCCTCCTCAAGGACCTCAACGAACATTTCTGTTTCATACCTTACTTGACACGTCTCTGACCTCCTGTCACTTTTTTCCGTTACAGCCTTGTAAGACTCTGAACAAATACTGCATTCTATAAATACTAAATGCTCTCAGTCTTCCTAATGCTGCTACTCCTTCCCTGAGCACCAGAAAGGTTGACGACTGTGTTAGCTGAAATCCTTTCCCTTAGTACCATCTGCAGCAATAACAAGCAGACATTTACTAATCCTGCTCCATTAGCTCTGGTCTGTCATTTGAATACATACCAAACACAGCATTTCTGGGCAGGTTCTGATGGAACTTGACAAGGAATCCTGCAGCAGCAATTTTCACATTCTACACAGACCCACACGCTGCCTCCTGCCCCATTACAATTGTATATACTTCCTAAAAAGCATTTTCTGACCTCTTACATGTTAGAAGACCTAAGAATCACCATATCTTCTGAGGTCCTTAGTAACGGATACTTCCAAAACAATTATTAACAGGTGTTGCCTGTTGAAGAAAGTGTTTTTCTGCTGGAGAGTACTGGTTTGTCTTGTCAGAAACACTTTACAGAAACACACCACTGGCAGCTGAGCTCTCTGGGACAGGACCTGTTAATGTGATCGTCCTGTTGACAGTCAGAGACAGGCTCTGCAGAGTTCAGGTCTCTATCCTGATGATAGAGATGATCTGGGCACAGCATAGTTCATGTCCGACAAGTTTCTTGACAAGAGGTATTTGCCAATCCACAGTGTAGTCCCCTCTCTGCTGAGGTCAATCAGTTTTAAATTAGGCAAGTTGAGACATTTTTCAAACATTGCTGAACTTTTATGTCTTAGAACATCCAGTTAGAGCGTGAGGACTAAAAAGTGAAAAAGTATATAGAAATAAATAATTAAAAAGCCACTTGGCTAGCTATGTGCACACCTGTTTTAAAACAAACGTGCTGTACATTTTTTGTTTTCTTATACATGAAGAAACAAGAAGAGGAAGAACAAAGTTACTCAGTAGCATAAATAAACCATTCCTTCACATACAGAACCTGTGTGAGGTGGAATTTTAATGCACAAAACTGAGTACATAAAACTTAAAAGAATCTAGCTGTAAATAAAGCATGTGCCACTAAGTCTGATGCATCTCTTTAACAATAAATAACGTGGTTACTCACTATGAGGCTTACTCTGTCTATTCAAAGGGGTTGGAGCAGTATGCAATAATGTCCTTTTGCTCTTGAAACGCTGTCACGCTGCCCCAGCCAAGTTCGTGAACTTGCTTTTCCTTTCCAAGTACAGTAGGTCTGCATATAATTTGCCAGGCACACAGCCTGCTGATAAAGCAGGCCATTGTCTAATGCTCAGTCTTTAAACCTTGTTAGCAAGAATATTGCTGTCCTGAGTCCAGCTTAGACCAGTGCTTCCCGTAATGAGTACCATGAAAATATTCTCACAGCTACTCTGCATTATCTGCTTCCCCAGCCCCTTTTAGGAAAATCTCAGCAATTCTATTTACTAAACCCATATGAAAGTATACTGCTTTCTCATGCTGTGTTAAGCACGATAGTATTCTACTACATCCTTACAGACAGCTGAAACCTTACTGTCTTGAGCAGAAGTTCTAGGAGCTCATAAGAACGAGCCGCACATTTCCATTTTGACCCCAGCCAGACCCATATGCTTGGTCTATTAAGAATGAACAATGAGATTCTGTTTATCTCCAAAGGCTTTAGGAGATGATGGCCTCTACATGTTTCAGTCAAGGGACAAGAGTCAGCAAAAACAAAGCTAATACAGTGGAAAGTCAAAGCTCTGACAAATCACTGGGAACTGAACTAGGGCAAGGTAGACAGAGCAGCTTTCCTACCTAGGTTTGGCTTCTGGGTCTAGCTTTCATACAAACATGAGATGACAGGCATTTCCATTCAGGGCTGGTGACATTCCATTCTGCATAGATGTAAAAAGGAGCACTGGGACAGTCCTGGGCACTGCCTCCAAATTCATTAAAGAAGTGTTCAGCCACAATTATTTTATTTCCAAGTGAGTTACACACTGGCACAAGCATGTAAACTGCAATTTGACAGCTGAGTGTGGATTACACTGCTTGCACACAGGCAAAATGAGCCAGGTGAAAGAGTTTGTCAGCAACTTCACAGCAGCTGAGGGCAGACTAAGGTATACCTCACTAACTCCGTGAGGTTTTTTTCCTTGACTTAATCTGCAATTAGTCCCTTTGTGGAACAAAGAGGACAAAAATCAGGGTGGCAAGCAGTCAAGAGCTTTTCACACACCACTGAATGCTTTAATCAGACTATTCTTCAGGCACACCTACAAAACAGAGTAGCAGAAGTTGTGCAAGCATTGTCCAGCGAAGTCTCCGGCCTTCAGAGTAAAAACAACAAATACCGTTTCAAAACTGACAAAATATTAGACCTGCAGTTGCAGTTCAGAAACAATATTTATTCCTTCATGCACCTATCTGAAGTCACCATACCCAAGGCCTCCAAGGGACACCAAAGCCAAGGACCCCTTGCCAGTTAAAGCGGACATCCCAAACCACTTCATTTCTGTCTTTGATGCCCAACTGACAGTTCTCTTCAGCTGTTTTTCTTTTACCTAGTATCTTCTAAGTAGAGAAGAAACAGCATACATCATCTTTCTATCTATTTCCTTCCTGCCTCTCACTAACATGATTTCATTTTTCCTAAAGCAAACAAAGCAATTTAAAAAAATGGTTTCCAGGTCAGTAAATACAGTGTTTTACCTAAGAAGCGTGGATTCATCCACATAAGGCAGGAAATACACTCAGAAAATTCGAAACTGGTATTTTAAGAGTTATCATTTTTTTCAGGAAAATATTAAACTTTAAGGTTTGCAGATTTAAGTTTACCCCTACGTTTAAATGTATATATATAAGTCCATTTAGTGTGCTTTTTTTTTTCAACAATGTTTATGTCTTTGCACCACTTACAAAACATACATAATGACCATTTCCACCTACAATACATCATTTAATTTTTGTTTTTAATAATAGAAATTCCACATTCCTGCTCATAACACAGCACACTCTTGTGCTGCAGTGGGAATTTTGAGCACATAATGACAACTTGGAGAACATCCAAAGCACAATAAAGTCAATAGAAATGTACATTCTGAATGCTGAAGCTCTACTACTTCTGGGATTACATTTTTGTTTGCCTTCCTTAAGCTATCTCTGTACCAGAAATCACACCCCCACAAGACTCAGACACAAACCTAGTCACACAAGTACAGCGCTCACATTCGCCAACAAACACTACTAGTCTAAAGCCACTTGCCAGTAAAAATTTCGTAAAAACACACACAGCTCTTACTTCAGCATAGATGAAGTCAGTGCTTGTATTTTCTACATTAGATTTCTCTCATGAAAAACTTCTTCCCTTTCATTGTGATCCACATACAGGCAGATATTTTACAGACAGTTGACATTAATTTAAAGATGAATGCCAAATACCTTTAGAACACGGTGGCTAAGTTCACAACACTTCTCCAGGACAGGGCTGCATGCTGGAGGTATGGGGAGAATGGAGCGCTCTTGTCCTCTGAAAAGAAGACATATGTGGGCAGAGTTCACCATTGTAATCACATGCTTTGAATAAGGGGAAATAAGTGCAGGTGTGTAGCCACCAGAGTTAAAAGCAACACGGGAATCAGTGGAAGTCAGTCATGCCCTCATCCTGAAGGGAAGCAGAGGGATGATGCTTTGCTGAGTCAACAGACACACTGCAGTGATAGGGCCAGACTGAGAATTTCAGATTCTTACTGTTTCTATACTCTGTACTTCTTCCACCGCAGCTAAGGAAGATTTCATGAAAAAAAAAAAAGACTACCCAGTGCACATCACTCGCCCACACTCTGAATATTGGATCATCCCTAAGATCAGACTTTTTTTACCTGTTACATCTTAGTTCACTTTGAGCAATAGGAATTCATAAAAACCGTTCTGTTACTAACAACATCTATACAAGCTTAAGCTTAAGGATGTGGTAGAGTTTCATTGAATTAGCACTTAAACAGCCTACTGCCATTAACCTAGTCCGTGAGCTGTCCTGGCAGCACTGAATTCGACCAAATGCCAGAGCAATTTTATTAAGTAGGCTTTATGATTCTCTTATAGATTAAACATCACGCATAGCTGCCAGTCTCCAGACCAGCTCTGGACTTGTATTTTAGACACAGCCCAGGGTCTTATGAAAGCCGACATAATCTAAATCGCAGTACTTGAAATGGCTGCTGAGTAGTTCTCACTCGTTTATTCTTACATGCAATCAAGAAGAAACACTTGCATTTCATCACCGTTTTGTGAAGAGCATAAAAAGTTAATGGTCAGATTAAGAAGAGAACAATTACACCACTGTATCTAAGATGTCTTCCTTATAGGTGGTATGTGTGACAATATTTCATATGATGTGTAAATTATGACTCAAAACCCCGAACACTAACTTAATTTAAAGTGTCTAGATGGAAATTTCAACTGACAAGTGTCATTCATCCCAACCAAATATCTTCCATGCTGTTAAGCAAATGACAAGATAGTAAAGCAAAATGGAAGTTAAACAGTGTTTTTCCTTCCCATTCCAGTGAAGCACAAAATGTGAATCCCACTTCTGCTCTCTGAACAATTTCTGCTAATATACCATTAATGAGGCACTCCAAAGAAGTTTTCATTAGTTTAAAGCAATACATTCATTCACATTTCTTCTTCTTGGCTACTGTTCATTTGTTCTTCAATATACTATACAACATAAAACTGTCAGGATATTACTTAACGTATATGCCACAGAGAGGGGTGTGACAGATACAGAGAGCTTTTCACAACCGAGTTGCTCACAGAAGCAAGCTGCCTGCAGGCACCTTGAATAGGAGAAAGACTTGTGGAGGATTTTAAGAGGTTAAGCCTGTGTTTTAGCTTTGCAGCATAGCGGGCCACCCCTCGGTGGATACAAATCTCCTTAGCTCTTTTTCAGTCAGCACAGTCAGGTCAGAAATCAGCCTTTTTCTCTCTCTCCAGATCCCCTGCTTCAAATTCAGCCTTAAGAGAAAGCTCACAGAATCTGTTTAAATGTAACTCAAACTCCGGGCATTTCAGCGGATTTGTGTTTGCTTACAGAATCCCAATCTTTTAAAGCTGCGTGTCTGAGAGAGGGAAAAAGAAACTACTAATATGAAAACTTCAGGTTTACAAAGGAATAAGCTCAAGTTTTTGGTACATAATCACAGTTTTCCAAACAGCCTGCTTTCAAGAGAACACAATACCCTTTTTTCACACAGTCCTGAGGTCAGACCCCAGCTACTTGCTGCAGCCCAGGCTTGTCTCACACAGGGCTTGCAGGCAGACCCAGCTTTACCTGCTTTGCTCACTCTTGCTTACACACCCAACTGCTCAGCGGGCAGGGAAGCACCCAGACATTTCTCATCCCCTCTAAATCACTACCATGTCCAGCTTTCCCCAGCTCTGCTATTACAGAAGAAAAAAATCTCATCTCGCTTTTCCCTGTCGAGGTATTACCCGGAGGCTGAGCTGTAATCCTTGCACTTCACCTGCTTGCTCTCACTTCCTCCAGCCCTTACGCACTCCTAAATCTCTGCAATTTAAGACAGTTTTTTTTTCACTGAACATCTGTGTTTCTGGCTCATGGCGCAATGCTGATGTCCTATGGTCGTGGCTGAGCTCGTTGTTTTGTAGCCCACGTGTAAAGAGGCTGATGGAAAAGCAGTTACACATCACTTGTTGGGGTCTGACAGACCTGATTCTGCCTATGGGTGTAACCTCTTGGAAACATTAGCAAAAGGAGTTGCATTTCCCCTGAGGTCACAGCCTTATTTTAGCTCTCAGAATAAAAGTGACTTTTTCACCAGGCATGGAAGTAAAGAGGGGTCACCCAGGGAATAAGAACCTTAAAAAAGAAAGAGAAAGGCCATAGACTTAATTGCAGCTATGGAGTTAGGAAGCAACGGTTCACAGTTTGAGGGAGATTAAGCAGCAACCAAGATCAGCAGTAAGCTGGGGAATGCCTCTTCTCCAAGCACAGAACTGACACTCTTCTGATTTTGAAAGGATCATTGACATTGACAGTGAAAAGCAAAATCACCTCCTTTGTAACACTGAATTCACAGTACAAGCAGAGTTTGGCTTTTTCTCTGCTCCATCCCTCATCGCTCTCTGGTCTGGGCTCTTGGTAGCCGCACACTCTGGCTTGGTGTTTTCAGCAGCAGTTAACATTTTGGAAACAGGAGAGAACTGTGCTCTTTGGTGACTGGAATGCTCTCAACCCCAGGAAAATGAGATTCAAAGTGGGTAGCTACATCAAACAGGATGATAATATGACTAAGGAACGGTTGTAGTTGAGTGGCTTTAGTGACAGCAGAGGACTTGAAGAGGATGCGAGGGTACACATGGAGTGGTAAACCACATTTGAAAAAATGAGATCACATCTCTTTGAATATCTCTTATTTAGAATGAGAACTGCTGGGATTCTTGTGTTCCTCCAGCCCTGTCAGTCACACTGCTGCGTGTGGCCAGGATATGACTGATACATCCTGACACAACATATCAAAATGACAAAAAAAATTGAAATATGGGTCTAAATATGTAACAAGATCATGTTATTTGGAACTGTCATGGTCTTTGGAAAAAGAGAAGTGTGATATTCAAGAGACTTTTTTAACCTATGTGCCAGTAATTATGAAGTTGGGCAGAAGAATTAGTCACAATCTTTTTTTCTGATTCATACATCAAACGCCAACCATGAAAAACTACCATAGTAAGAATATAAATCCTTACACTCAACTATATCTCAGAGGATTGCAGGGGGAGTTGGACTAGATGACCTTTAAAGGTTCCTTCCAACTAAATGACTTGATGATTCTATGAACAGCACGAAATGAAAGAAGGAAATCTGCCGGGATACTGAAGAACAGGACAGTGGGATTCCTGGGAGAGAAAAACATGAAAACGTCTAGGTCATTGCTCCAAAATCATAAGAATACTCAAGGTTTCCTTGAAGGTTAGTTTACCAGCATGCAACCTGGGGCTCCAGATTTGTAAGAGCTAATTAAGAAGATATTCTTAAACATGTCCACAGGTTCAGTCTACCAAACACTCGGAAAATGAAAATGAGTTTAGCAACAATTTATACATTCAAATTTATTTCAAATACCAAGATATCAGGCTCCTAGGTTGAATGCACTTCCTGTGGTTTTGTTTCTATAGTGGGTAATTCAGCCTCTGACACTTACAACTCTAATTTCTGTATTATTTCTATTTGAAAATTAACAAATAAGCTCCCTCTGAGAGAAGAAGAAACACAGCAAAAGCATGAAAACACACGGCTGCAAATGCCTGCAAGTGACTGTCAGCACGTTCTCCTGAGGGCCTGGCCTTTGGGTGCCTCCCTTGCTGAATTTACACACTTAGCTTCAGAGGATGTATTCACAGCTGTGTTCTTTGGGAAGCCTCAGCATGCAATCATGCTATGGATCACCTTCAGTGCTCACATTGCATGCAGGTGACACCCTTGGAGATGCGTATACACAGTGTGTGAGACATCTTCCATCAGCGACAAAGATCTGACTGAAGAGCCAATGAGCTATTTCTGCCGCCACAGTAATTCTTCCTTCTTCCTTCTTCCAGAAGATTCCTGCAGAATCTTCTGCTGTGAAAACAACTTTACAGCTCCCTGCTCCTGTTTACTTTTCTACAAATACAACATCCTAAATTTTGTAACACGTGATTCCTTGCAGGGGAACAGTCAGCAGTGCAGCTGTGTGAAATGAAAGCCACAAAGTACTTTCCAGCAGGCACAAAAGAGCGCTGACACGCAGAGTCGAGCTCAGGACCTGCACCAAGCTTCTTCTCCTGGTTGTTGTGTTCCTGCTCCGATACCGTGTCAGGGGACTCCTTGTCTCTGCACCACAACCTGAAAGCAGCCACAACGCATCCACACCAGCAGTGGTGATCAGATGCGTAGTTGCCTGGGCCGAACTTTTTCACACCAGGGAGGGCAGTGAAGTAACAGGGCTCAGCACAGACAGATCTGTCTGCCTGCACTCTCCCAGCTGGAAAAGAAGAGCCCTCTAAGTCTGATTTAATCACGGTGCTTTATTTTCCCACGTGAGGGGAGGACAGCGAATAATCTTTTTTCTACTTCAAAAACTGACAAATACAATCTGTATTTATGTATTATAATGCTATACAAGTCTGAGGAGCTGACAAGTTTCTAGCTAGGAATTCCTAGGGAACCCAAGTTAACTAACATCTGTTTGCAACTACTTTCAGTCAGATTCCTAATTCCTTTAGTTCTGTTTGAAAGTCCCAGTCCAAAGCTAACAAAATGCAACAGGCAGCATTGTAAACAGTGAAAGTTAACTGAAATCAGTTCAGCCTTAATTATAATATATCTAAAGTTTGCATTAATAACAATATAGTTAAATCAACATGACAGCATACCTTCAGTCTTGCATTTATTCTGTTTCTAAATTAAAACACTCTACCTATGGTTTAAAGTGAGTGTGAAAAGCTAATCAATTACATTCACCCAGTCTTTCTAGTCACTTGATATGCTAGCCATACTCATATTAAACAAAAATATTCTTTCAACTGTTTTTTATACCTTGTTGAATGTTCTGCTTTGTAACTGGTCTTCTTTATGCTTTAAAATAATGCCAATAAAAGTCAAGGTACAATGATATTCTGAGGATTTGCTGTAGTGCACAGTGATTATATCTCACTGCAACAGTTATAAAGTTTATGATCCCTGCTCTACATCATCTTCTTCAACATCTTTCAACTTAAATCATGCATGGGGTCAGAATTTAGGATTGCTGAGAGAGAAAGGCAGAATTCTGTGATCATCTAAACTAATCTCTTTCTGAGTTACTGCTGTTTTGCCAAAATACCTCAGCAAAGAATTTGACCTGATAATTTTCTTAATAGAACAGGTACCAGCCACACTAGGGATAACAGTCAAAACACAACTTTCCTAGCCATTGGGCTTACCCTTGCTATGTAATGACTAAAGATCTCTCTTGTACTTTTCTCATTATTCTTACTATTAGTATCTACAATGTGGATTCTGGTAGGAAAAATGATCAGGCAATTTTGCTAATGATGCATGAAACAAAATAAAATATATTGTCATTTTCTATAACTGCAACACATTTCTCTTTGGAATGCTTAATATTGTGAAAAAAAACCAAACATTTTTTTACAGCGAGTTTCAAGTTATTTTTATGTTTTCAGCCTCTCTTAGCAGAAAAACATGCAGCATGAAACAAAATATTTATCACTGTTTTTTTTCTACAAAAAAACTGTGCTATATATTGAAAATTCCACAGCAACCACATGACCAAGTTTGCCATGACACATTTGCCATAACATGGCCAAGTCCCAGCAGAAATGTACCTTTCACATAATGCAGTCCACAAAATTATGGTGGTAAGCTGCAGTGGTTATATGCACTTTGTAAAAAGATTCAGATAACCTGGGAAATCTGAATAGATTTCCTACAAGAATAAAAGAGGAAGTGCCATCCAGAGGGACCTAGACAGGCTTCCACAGTGGGCTCAGATGAACCTGGGCTGCATCCAAAGATGTGTGGGCCAGCAGGGCAAGGGAGGTGATCCTGCCCCCCTACTCTGCACTGATGAGGCCTCACCTGGAGTACTGTGTCCAGATGTGGAGTCCTCGTTACAGGAGAGATGTGGACTATAAAACAAAAACTAGTATTTATTCTGGATGATGTCATTCTGTGCCAGCTTTCAGTAAAATGAAAGATAAGGAATGCACAGTTATATGAGCTTTAAATTTAGAAAAACCACAACAACCAAAACTATGTTCAATGTGAAAAATAGTTATGGAAAATAATGGTATTTAATATTAAGAAATCATTTCCATAAGGCTTATGTTCATCTGACTTAAAAGCCGAAAGTAATTTCTCTGTTAGGAAAGGAGCATACTATTTTCATAAAGCATTCAACTAAAGAATAGAGGCTACATTCAAAAAACATTTGTTGCTAAAATACTGAATTGCTATGGTTCACTTCTATCAGGTTTACCAGCAGACATTCCAACTGTGAATTAGGCTCACAGTGCAACAGGGAGAGAGACTCACAATAGGACTCAAAGTACAGACCTAACAAATCCCATGTTCCGTCAGGGAGCCACCATTTCCTGGAGCTATTCACCTGCAAAAGCCCTTCCAAACCAAAGCAGCTGAGAAAGACATGACACAGCTGGATAAAAAGCCTGATGAGGGGAAGCAGAAAGGACAGCAGCTACTGAGATGGAGAGGATCAGACACTGCCACACAGCGATCAAGGACAACACTTCACTGTCAGACTGAGAGCTGCCCAGGCATGCAGGTACCTTGCAGGGCAGTGTTCAACATTTCAATTCAATTCAAATATCGTGTAATCCTTAACTTTAAAAACAAATATGGTTTTGTATCTTCAAATTTGTCAAACTAATTCCAAATAAAAGCAACCAAAAGTTTTGGTTTTTTTTTAATTAGAGCAGAAAAATGGAATTACAAAACCTTTGTTCCACTGCTTTATCACATTTGCTTTAAGCATTTTATAATATGTAATTTAAATGTTTTATGAGTAGGTGTGTCCTCAAGGGCAGTACAAGCCTAAATGTTTGTCATACATGCTTCTTTTATTAGATGGCCTCTTCCCACCTTCAAAAGCTTTGTAATTAATTCCACTAAAGTGGGATCTCAGCAGGACAAACATAGGGCAATTAATGCAGTATAGTTTATTTCTGTCCTAAATTGTTACTTACTATAGCCAAAGTTGCTTGCTGCCATGCAGCCTCACTTCAACAGCTCTGTATTTCTATGGCCTGTCATTATCAGATGCACATTCTATGAAAATGCAATCCTTATCTGGAATTTAGTTATTTCTTTTATACAGCCTATACCTTTGTATTCCTTTGTGATAGATATTCTAAAAACTTCTCCAATGAAAAGTACGTTTTCCCATGACCTGAAAAATTATTTGGTGCTAAGGAAAATAAGCCAGTAACGTTTCCATCTCTGACATTGTCTAAGTTGCAGATGCCTCGAAGTCTTTAAGGTGTACATTTCTTTCTCAGAACAGGCTAGTCCAAATAACATTTTCCAAGTTTCCTTTCTTTCTTTAGAATCACCATAAATTTACTTTTCTATATTTTGTCTTGAAAGGTTTCTAAAGCTATTTTCCACCCCGAGACATTTTCTTTCTGGTTTGGTTTAGTGAGCCAGTGAAACTTGTCAATAACTATCAGTAAAAGTCTTATTTTTTTGTCTTTTCTGGCGTAGCAAGCTATTTACAAACTCTGCTAAAGGTATTTCATTTAAAGTCCTGAATTATCATCTGAAGATACCAAACTCTTTTTGTTGATGGCATTTATAGCCAAAGGATCCAATTTTCTGAGATCTGAGTCTCAGCTAAATTACCTCCTTCAAGTGCACAGCATGAATTTTCCTTGTAGACGTTAGTGAAAAAGCAAAGCTAACACCAGTCAAGTTCTTATTATTTGCTGCTTCTGGTTTATGTATGTTGGAATATTTACTTTTAGGATTTGTCTGCTGCCCAGCACTGTTGTTGGAACTGGTTGTGTTGTCACGGATCAGCTGAGGACTGAGAAAAATGTATGTTTTAACAGACTGAAGATGGCATCTGTTCCTGTGCCTGAGATATACCCACTTTCCAGGCTGGGTGACCCATGGCCTCTCTTTCCTATAGGTGTCCTTCTCCTTTCATGCATCTGCTTCGACTGACATTTTTTGTTGTTCATGTCTAATACCAGATCTACTTCTTGTTTTGGAAATGCAATGTTTTGTTACATAACTAGTTCTGTAACCTTGCCGAATATACATGGTGAAAAGGCTCAGTTTTCCATCTATTTCTCACATCTCTTGTATTCAGAGGGGCATTTTGGAAAGTAAAGTCTAACTTTTAGCACAGATAAAGCTAAATTAAAATTGCTTACTGCTAGTGACCTAGTTCTTAGAATCTTTCTTATGCTATAGTCGATTCTTCTCTAAAATAAAATGCATAAGGAAATCCAACTAACAAAACCTTGTTTTCTGCTTACCTGTGTTCCATAACTGATAGCATATAAACCGGTGTATATGCTCTTCCTGCAGTTTACTCATCAGCTTTCATTCCAGTGTGGATTCTTCATGTAACAAAGTATGTGTTTGTCTTGCATCTTCCCCAGCTCCCAAAAAAGGAATAGATTTCCTCCCTGCTAATGGAATCTATAAGGATTGTGCCTCAAAAGAATTCGATTTAAACTGCCCAACAAGTTGTACGCGGTGAGGGGATGTGCGTAGCAAGTGTGGAAATGTATGTTGATTCTTCATAGGTAAACCAGGCTAACAAATCTGTAAAAATGTCCTGAATAAAATTTTTCCTCAGGTATCTTATATGTTTCTCTCTTTAGATGACCCATTCCCCCCCCCCAAAAAAAAAAAAAAAAAAAACCACAAAAACAACACTATTTCATATCTTCTATTCTGATTCTGCTTGTCTTTCCTCTCTGTCTGTTCTCCCCTCTGTTCACCTCCACTCCTTATTTCTTTTCTCTGGATCAAACTGTGTCTAAGGACAATTGAGCATCACTAGTTTGCAGACCTACAAGCATTCATCACGTTGTGGCAAACCACAAAAAAACAAGCTCTACAGCTAACCCTGAGGAACATCTGGCATCAGCACCCAGTGGACAAGTGCTGTAATCCTTGAAAGAACGTTGTCTCACTGAAGATGCTGACAACTTGTCAAGCGGAGTGCTCGCTAACATACATGTGGCACCAAGGCAACACAGATTCTGCTAGTCTGGACTACCACTCTGGAAAGGTCAAGAAAACAGCTTAAATCTTCTGTTCTAGTTTTCAAAAGGTTTATTTCTGTCTCTTTGGGGAAACTGAAAACGGCAAAAATCAGTTTCAGTTCTGAAAGGAGTAATATCATACTTGCTCAGAATTCCATTTAAAAATTCTTTCTTGCAAGTAATTTCAAAATTACCATCAGTTCAAAATTTACTTGCTATCCTAAGGCAATCTTGGTGTGAATTCACCCTCTTACATTTGAAACATACTTCCCACCACTTTGTTTTTAGGGAGGCAGAGCTAGCAGCTCAAATTCTCAAATATAGACTCCTTTTCATGTCATATTTCTATAACACTTGAAAATCTTCACGTGTTGAAAATCTATCTACACTTGATAAATTCACCCAGTGAAGTCAACAAAATTGTGCCAGGTACGAAATTGCATAGAATCTGTCTCCTTGTTCTCGTTATGGAGTGCCCATCTGAAAAAGAAATTGCTGCCTAGTTTTGACAAGAGCACTTGAATCGTACTGCATGTGCAAAATTCCTTTGAAGATGACTACACTTCAAGAACCTTCATGAAAGACAGTTTGCTTTAATTAACAAAAACACTACATAGGAAGCCATAGCATGTTCTCTAAGGCAAGCTTAGAAGTCAGATCAAATCATTGGCTGAAAATAGGTTAAGTAGATGCTTTCATATAACTCAAATTTATACCACAAAGACCTCCTTTGGAAGGAGAAAATAGGACCAGGAGGGCAAATTTCAACAATTTTCAGCATCACAGAACTGATCATGTTGGAAGGAGCCTCTAGAGACTGGCACGTCCAGCTGCCCTGCTCAGGGCCACGTCTGTTGGGTTATGAACATCCTAGTTTCCTAAGCAGGGGGAAGCTTCAGGGTAAGCTCAGTGACTCATATTCTAAAGTATTGTTTTGCTACTTTTAAAAGTTGACATGTCCCATAAAAGCCTAGTTTCTGAAGTTTATGACTGACAGCTGGAATTCATATCTTAATTGAACGTCTACAGCATCAGTTACTGGTTCTTTTCACTATAAATAAAGAAACAGCATATTTTATCTTCTGTATAAGAAAATTACTTATTTTTGGAGGAGTGATTTATACCTCACTGGACTGAGACAACATTTGAACAAAAATCTCCATTCACATATTCGTAATAAGGATTCTTAATAAGCTGTATTTGGAGAAAGAAATCTAAGCTTTATAACAGTCACAAACATACGTGTAAATTATTCCCTTTACAATAGAAGAGGTAGATTTTATTGTTTCACAAAAAAAACTTTTTCTAATCAGAATAATAATAAAAAAAAGATTTTTTTAAAACAGAGTCTTAGCTTGCTCTTGTTATATATATATCTGTACTTTACTTAAGTCTGAACAATGGGAAAAGCTCAAGTGCTTCAGACTAGCTTTATATGGGCTGAAGACAACGAGCGCTGAGTCCCAGTTAGTTCTGATGAGCAGAGTCTGATAAATGGAGTACCAACCATAAGCCTCTGCAGATCAGTACAATGACCAATGGAGATATTGAAAGTTACCATAAAAAGCTGGATGTATACCTTGAATTATGATTTTATTTACAGAGATGCATCTAGGCTTTTTCTTTCTTTCTTTCCTTCCTTCCTTTCTTTCTTTATCTCTCTCTCTTTCTCTCTCTCTTTCTTTCTTCTTTTTTTAATAGAACTACAGAAAATAAACATTGTCTAGTTTTGCCTTTCCCTATAGCACAGTGCATTCTGTATGTTTTACTTGTATTCATGGAACAAACAAGTATGCAAACCAGATCTGATGTATATTAGATTGATCTGATTTCACATTGTATAAATGCTGGACAAGTATAATTAATTTATCAGACCACATAATTGCTTTTCTAACTCTCCTAAAATCTGTGGAACTCTCCTAAAATCTATGGAACTTACTACTGAATGAGTTTGGTTCATCTACCCAGGAGAAACTGCTGGGCAGATGTTTCCACTAAGCATTTGTGGCCTCCCAAACTGTGAACCTATGTATGTGATGAAATTAAGAAGCCTATGAAGCTTGAATTTTGTTGCTTAAATAATCTTTGAAAAAATCTTCAAGCATGCTTTCCAAACATTCATCTGGAAGAATTAAAATATGAATGGCCGCTAAGGAGACCTTAAAAATACCTGGAAAGTTTCAGCAATCAACCTTCAGAATATGGCAAGTACCACCAAAAATCAGGGGCATTTATAATTCTCCAATTAGAAACCCCAGGATATTAGTACATGGCATGCTTGTACACATGCATGCAAAAGTTGTACTTGACACTACAGTTTATTGGCAAAATAAATCACTACCTCTATCAACTTATTCTTTCACGCTGGAAGTTTTCTGTTGGATGGACTCTTTATTGTACATAGAAGCCTCTGCCAAAACTGGGCCTTAACTGTAGAAAGGAAAAGCGTCTGATGTTGCAGTGTACACTAATTCAGTGTATTAATATTGAATACAGGATTCACACAGTGTTCCTAGTGAAGTTATCAATAATTAAGATTGCTTCTTATACTAGAACAATGAAATAAGAGAAAGAAATTTAATACCATTATCCTAAATTTTTTAGAGCACTAATAGTGTTTTATGATTCAAACAAAGCATTGTTCAATGCCTTGGCAGTCACAGGAAAACTTTACAGTTCATACAGTCAGAACATTCACTGCAGGTAACGGAGAACATTTGTTTAAAATTTCTTTTAAAACATTTCAGACATGGTTCTCCAATACATTGAGCTTTTCTTTTTCATTTACTGGTTCTAGATATTACAGCACATTCCCAGCTTTCTCCCAGAACTGTTTCCTTTCACTATCAATCCTTACGGGTTTTTTAAATGAAATATGCAATTTTTCTTCTTGCTTTATCTAATTTGACCAAATTGAGTTTGTTTCACCTCTCTGGACTTAACAATTCCAGCTTCTTCTTCTGCCCTAATAACTTCTATTTTTAACATATTTTTCTACCACTGAGTGATAGGTAGGCTGAGCACCCTTTCCTAAAGAAGAAATTCTAGCTGCAGGAGCTCTGGTATTTTGGGAGTTCAAGAACCAGAGGGTCTCTGTCTCACTGAGGGGTTTCTTTCTGTTCTGAAACTGTCTCCCTTTACTTTTTCTCAGTCCTAAGAATGACTTTTTCATTTACAGCATTTTTTTTTCCCCAAGAAAAGTCTTTATTTCATCTCCAAGAACATTTGTCTGCCTTTCCAGTGCCCTCCTCCCCCAGTTCCATTGCACCTCAAATTTTAACTCTTCCCATGGGCGATGTTCATATCCTGGGTGAGTGGAGTAATGTGAACAGGAAGAGAAACATAGAGGTTGATTTTGCAGTTCAAAGACAAAATTCTTTTTCTCTGCATGACTTTCCTGGGTCATTAACTCCATCTTGCACATTCCTAATTTTTGCCTATGATTAAATAAGGAAAAAAAGCAGGAGGAAAAAAAAAAAATGAAGTTCCAGGAAATCAAGTTGCTTCTGAGAAAAAATATTCTCAATTATTTTTTCAAACCCTGTTGTGCTCCACTGTTACCCTCATCATTAGTTCCCTGAATTTACTCCAGAAAGTGAGGAGTACCATTATGAAAACCTAGTTTTAAAAATCATTATTGAATTACAGAACAACTCAGTCTGGAAGGATATTCAGGAGGGCTCCAGAATCACCTCCAGCACAAAGAAGGGTCAGCTAGGGGGTCAGACTAGACTGCTGTAACATCTTGGAAATTTTCAAGCATATATGTAGCTCAGCTTTTGTGGGCAACTTCCTTTACTGCTGGGCTGACCATGTGAGGAGAAAGGTTGTATTACAGCTGGCCTGAATCTCTCTCATTGCAATTAATGCCAATTACCTCGTCCTCCCACTATGAACAGCTGTGAAGAGGCTTTGTCTCATTGCAGAATCATAGAATGGCTTAGGTTGGAAAAGCCCATAAAGATTATTTAGTTCCGATCCCTTACTGTAGGCAGGGTTGCCAACCACTAGATCAGGCTACCCAGAATCCCATCCAACCTGGCCTTGAACGCCTTCAGAGATGGGGCAACAACAGCCTCCCTGGGCAGTCTGTCCCAGTGTGTTACCATCCTTTGAGTAAAGAATTCCCACCTGGCATCTAAATTAATTTTCCTCACATTTAATTTAAAGCAATTTGCCTAGTTACTATCAGGCTGTGTAAAAAATCTGTCCCTCTCTTGCTTAAAAGTGTCCTTCAAGTACCAGAAGGCTACAGTGAGGTCTCCAACTCCAAACTCCAAAGAGCTTTGTCTTCTCCAAGCTAAACAACTCCAGCTCCCTTAACCTGTGTTCCTGGGAAAGGTACTCCAGCTCTATGAGCATCTTTGTGACCCTTCTCTAGACCTGCTCCAACAGCTCTGTATCCTTCCTCTGCTGAGGGACCCAGGTCTCGATGCAGTAGTCCACATGGGGCCTCACAAGGGCAGAGCAGAGAGAGGCAGTCACCTCCCTTACCCAGCTGGCCACCCCTCTTCTGGTGCAGCCCAGGATACTGCTGACCTTCTGGGCTGCAACAGCGAGAGCACACTGTTGGCTCATGTCCAGCTCTTCCTCCATCAAGCCCCCAGGTCCTTATCCACAGAGCTGCTACCAGCAAGTTCATCTCCCAGTCTGTATTCACATATGGAACTGCCTTGACCCAAGCGTGACACCTTGCTCTTAGCTTTGTCAAACTTAATTAGACTCTCATGTGCCCACTTTTCAAGCCTGTCCAGGTCCCTCTGGATGACATCCCTTCCTTCTATTATATTAACTGCACCACTCAGCTAGGTGTCATCAGCAAACTTGCCGAGGGAGCACTCGATCAATCCCACTGTCTATGTCACGGATAAAGATGCTGAAGAGCACCAGTCAGTCCCAAGATGGACCTCTGGGAGATAGCACTCATCGCTGTCCTTCACCTGAGCACAGAGCTGTTGGGCATGAACATCCCAGCCTTCAAAACCATAGTTCTCCAATTTAGAGATAAGGACGGGTTGTGGGACCATGCCAAAAGTCTTGCACAAGTCCAGGTAGATGACATAAGCTGCCTTTCCTTTGTCCAACACTGCCATCACTCCATTAAAGAAGGCCACCAGATCGGTCAGCACAATCCACCCTTGCAAAGCTGTCTTCTTCATGACCACCTCCTGTGTAGCAGTGGATTGCCATTAAGTACCTCCAAATCCTTCCCATCTTCAGGCAGAACAAGCTCAATTTTCTTAGCATCTCCTCACAAATCTGGTGCTCCAAGACAAAACCACCTTGGTGGTCCTCTTTTGAACTTGTTTCAGTTTATTAGCATCTTGCCTGTTTTTGCAGACCTATAATTACACGCTGTCCAGATGTAGACTCTTGAGTGACAAGCAAAGCAGGATAATCACTTCCCTCAGCCTGCTGGCTCTGCCATGGTTCATGCAGTCCCAGATGCTGCTGGCTGCCTTTGCTGCCAGGACACCCTGCAGGCTCCTGCCCAGTTCACTGTCTGCCAAGACCTCAGGTCTTTGTCAACAGATCTGCTCCCCAGACAGCCAGCCCCAAGCCAATATCGTTGCTGGTGGTTCTTCTTTCACAGCTGCAGGACTTTGTATTTGCATTCATTCCCATGTGTCTCTGTTTCTCATTTGCAAACTTAATGAGCCTGCACTCCACTGACTCCTGCAGGCCACTGACTAAGAAGCTGAAAATGAGAGATTGAAGGAGAGACCCCTACCTGGTCTCATAGGCCTGTACAGAGCATGTACCATTAACCACTGAGGCCTCTCCCATTAGCTTTTACCTATCCAATTGTTCACTCATCCAGACTGCAATATCCCAGCTTGGAATACAGCGGAAGGGCAATGAGCAGAAAAGTATTGCATTTAGCAACTACCGCATTCAGAAAAATACAACACGGGGAAAACTTTTAAAGTTTCATCCATAGAAAGACATTCTTTTTCTTCCAGTATTTGCAATACTACACTGCCTTTTTTTGATAACTGCGGGCCCAATTTGGGTACCAGACCAGCTCTTCATGACATACCACCACTAAACACCACAGAAGATTTACATCAGTGTAAGCATTAGCAATGTCAAGCTCTAACCCTCTCCCTGTTAGGTAACTCAGGGTAAGCTATCCTTGTGCTTTTTCCAGCCATTTTGACAGGACTGTTCAATGCTTTATTTGCGGTGAAATTAAAATATTCTGATGAGATTTGGAGCTGGGTGTATGTGTGCTTCTTTGAGCAAGCATTTGGAGCAAGCCATTAGAATGTTCCTGATATGACATGTGCTAATCAGAACAGATGACAGCTCTGATTTCTGAGCAGTCTTAGGGCGCTTGCCTTGTTTTGGTTTCTCTGTTTCCATATTGCTAGTGTAGTCAAACACAATTGTTACAATTAAACCTTCAGAGTAAAGCCACGTCAATGTCTTGCATAAAAACAATAATCCCTACAGCAATATGTAAAATGTCTCTTTTCACATCTCACAGCTTCTGTGTTGACTTCTGCAGTATTGTAATTAAGTCTAATTGAGTAGACTTACGGAGTTACACTAATGGTTATGTATAAGTACATGTCCCCCACAGCTATTTGTTCAAGGCATTCTTCGTATCATTTAACTTGCTTCAATTACGCATATTATAATTTGCCTAGTGATGTTTTTGAATGGTAATTTAATAAAAGTAAATGTGACCTACAGGATTTTCAATATCATTAACTTAAGATCTGAAGAGATTTGACATACAACTTTGTTTCTTTCCACTACTTTTTTAACTCGGATGGTACTAAAATTACTCCCTGCAATTAAAAACTTTTTTTCATTTTTGCTTTAATTATACCAGAGTAGAAATAAAGTAATAAGAAAGTAAATTAACTTTAAACAAATATTTTTCTATACTTGATATAACCAGCGAAAAAGTTTGGGAAGTGAAAGTCTTAGAATGGTTTTTATATAGCAGGAAGTATCACTAACACCTTGCTATGCTCTAAAGTGCCCACAGCGTTTACAGTGAGGAAGTTCTGCTATACATTTTAATGCATAACATAAGACAACGAATGTGATAGCACAAAATTTTGACATACCTATGGTATGTCTGAAAGCAATTAGAATGCATGTAACTTAGGAGAGAGACCCAAACCAAACCCAGCAGCTCACTGTCTGAAGTGTTTCCAGACAGGGAGAGACAGAAGATGGCCTACAGAGTGCAATGCAGGGGAAATTCCTGGGGCAATAAAATGACACAAAACTGCATCAGGAGTGAAAAACATCAAGAGAAGCGTGGCACATCTGAACAAACACTCTACTCTGAAGTACAGTACCAATAAACACTGGAGTTGACAAAGTAGGACAGTGCTCTGAGTAGGTTTATGGAGACCTGAGGACGTCCTTGCTTAAAAAAAAAAAGAAGCATAGTTTTGTCTGAACAAAAACTGAAATGTTTCCTTTAAAACTGTGAAAATTCAAAGCAACTGGAACAGACAGGGAATCTAGGATTTACACAGAACTAAACTGTCTATTTTTGCTTTTTGTCAACTCAGTACCTTCCTTAGTAGTAGTAAACCAGACTGTTTGGCCACTCAGTGCCTCTCCTGCCAGTCCTGCAGTCTTTATGTGAGAGATGAAGGCACTGAGCTCCCTGCTGTAACTCCCTTGCTTGCCTAACCTTACTGTTCCTCAAGCCTGTCCTCTCAGGCGTGCTCAGTGGCTCTCCTAATCTCATGATCTCCTCTGCCCTAGCAGATCCCACCTCACTTCAACATTTAAGAAGAGCATAGCACAACTAGTAAAGAAAAATACATAGGTAAAACAAATGTAAGCTGTAAAATACAGTTGGCTATTTTATTATTTTTTTTCTTTTGAATGGTTCCTGCCAGTAAACAGTCCCAAGGAGACAAAACATGAAAATCTACAGGAAGCAGATCATGAATTTCTGCATCCTAGAGACTTGCCCAACATGGCATTGGTCTCTTAGGGCCTTCTCTATCCACATCACTGAGGAAGAGACTGAGGAGATTTGGGTTACACAGACACAGACGTCCTGAAGCTCCCTCTTCCATAAGGAGCCAAATACTCATTAAAAACTTTCACTCTTAAGCGCCTAGTATATACATCAATAACTAACCTACATCAAGAAAAGAAGTTAAACTGAGTTGAAATTAAGAAGCAGATGCATGCAGAACCTGAAATAAGCTGGTATTAAAAACTGAAATAAAAGGCAGTAGAGGAAAGGGAAAGAAGAAAAGACAGCTAGCGAGAAAAAGCAGAAAACATAAACCTACCATTTCCCAAATCACCACTTAAATACCAGTAGTCTATCAAGTACACACCTGTTCTCCCCACACTCCTGCTGAGCAGAGGAAAAAAAAAATAACAATTTAAAGAAATGGTAGCAAATGTGAAGATCGCAGGCCTATTCATCACAACTACTGGAAGAGAAGAAAAAACAAACTGATAAGCCTTTGTTACTCAACAACTGCACGATGACTGCACGTAACATGCACAGAGTCCCCACATCTTCCGCTGCTCTGAGTTTCAGACAAGGAATAAAAGCAGTAGTACTTAAGCTACGGTACAAGAGGACCCATGTTTACTATCCTAATCTGTATTTGTTTCTATTATGTAAACATCACCCACATCCGATGCCTGAGCTTATAGAAAGCAATGACAGAAGGTGCCATTATTGGGTCAGATCCTGTCAAATCACCTAACAAAACTGCTACTCTGCCTAAGACAGAAACTCAAGCCAGAATATAGGAGGACAACAGATGCCCCATTTGTTAACAACGGATGAAATGACAAGTCTTAAGTTTAATATTTCTTACTAACATGATAGGAGCACCTCCTCCAGTGAGTCAGATCCCAGGAGATGCCAGATGTATTGTCTTTATAACTGAACTTTTACTACAGTCCAAAGGTTAATACTATATCTTTTAAAACATATCCAGGGCAGGATTCCAATTTATGGATTCCAAGCTAGAGTTAGAAGCCATGGTTTGAAACGTACGGTGATCATATGCTGGGAGCCACATATAAAAGGATGCTCAAAAGACTGAAGTCACAGATATGTGATTAACCTAACCTAGAATCAATTTGAAGACCAAAATGTTTAAAAATGAAAGCACAGATTAACACTCATTTTAAATTTTCCTGTAGTACTTGAGTGTACAACACTAGATGACAGTTATGTAACTTCCCGAGGTTTATGGATGGCCAACAGTCTTCAAAGGATGCAAATAAGTAAGCTTTTCAGATTAATTCAATCCTGTGTGTCGATCATTTAAGAAATAATTTTATGCCTTAAGGGGAACAAACACTGAAAAACTTCCAACCCTGGTGCATTCTACTTCATTTTGTTTTGTTTACTGCCTTTGCTATTGGTGCTGTACAGATGTTACTGTTTATTTTGGTATTTTTAAATCACTCTTTTTAAAAGCTGGCATGTGACTGCCCTGCAGCAAATAAGAGTAAGAAGCTGTCAGTTTGATAGGACTGCTTAGAGATTGCTCTTTCTCTGTGCTGCCATTGTATGTTAGATGCACACAAACACAAGAAAGCTACCAAAAGGAATGGAACAACTCCCTCCATGCCATTGTTACTGTTGTTTTGTGTTGTCTTACTGTGAAGCTCCATTGTATTAAATGCTCTGGAAACTCGAACAAAAGTTTGCCCCAGCTACTGAGCCCATACAGCATAAGCCATGAAATTAGCTTCACATCACAGATCCTAGAAGCATAGGAAATAAATCAGGACACGTGGGAGAAAGCTACAAAGTCTGCTTTGCTACCAGCTAGCTGCACGTCAGGATAAGTTCACATGTTTTAATGAAAAATTGACAGGACAGGGGCTGTGTGTATAGCAAGGCAGCACCAGTCTTCACTAGGTGACCAAGGGATCTCATCCAGGCAGGAGTCAACAAAAAGCAGAATTCATGAAGACTTGCACAGAGCTGTACAAGACTATTGGTACGTAACTCCCAAAAACATGCATGTGCCCATCTTTCTCATGTACAGGATACATTTGGTCTTTCTCATCTATGTATAGCTTAAATTACTGCAGACAGCACTGCTGGAATTGAGCCAGGGGGCCATCTCAGGTATCTTCCTACCAACAGGCAGGATCAGTTCCACTTGATGCAGCTCCTGATGATCCACGTGCCCTAACACATCAGCTCCAACTCCCTAACATCCCCCAAATCCCAATTACCTACTCTTGTCTTCTAATCCCAGATCTCACCTGCTACCTATGATGCTTATAGCCATAAGCAGCAGAGAAGGACATTCACGTCCTCTTTGCAGCAGCGTCACAGGCAGATGAAAAATGATTTCATGCCTGCTCTCAAATTTCTTCTCTAGCTAGAATTCTTCCACTCTCTACTATAACCTATGGTTCATGTTTTTGATGCCTTTAATCATTCTTGCACCTGCCTTCTAGGATCTTTCAAAATTAGTTTGTAGATTGTTTAAAATACATGCCCACAGCTGGACTCAGCACACTGTCTGGGGCCTTGGCAATGTGAAGAAAAGCAGGATGCCTTATCTTGGTTTTGCAGGCTCTTTTGCTCAGGCAGACTCATTGGGATGCTTGCCTTTTTCTTGCCAGTATGACACTGTTGACTCACACTCAGTTTGTGAGCCATTAACATATTCAGATCATTTCAATAATGATCAGTTGTGCAATTCATTACTCCTAAGTCCTGAACCTTGCCTGCACGTATTCCATTATACTGTCTTTTTCACCTACTTTACAATTTCTCATTTTTTTCTTCACACGCTTTCTCCAACCTTTATTTCCTACTTCTTTGTGTAGTTATTGACAGAGCTCATCCCTTCAGTGTTAGCATTCAAATCCTTTGTAACAAGACTTTTAATTCACATTTATCAGACAGTGAAGTGTCTAAGAGGGGCACTGCCACACAGCCAGCAGGTTTCCATCCCTGCCTTCCCCAGCAGGCTTCACTAATGATACCTATTCTGAAGCAGCAGCACTATTACTGAACTTATTCTACCAATATAATAGGAACGTTGCAGACAGTCATTCATAATGATTTTAGCACTGTGAGAAGGTATTTACAATACAAATTGGGGTAAAGACTTCAAGGTCTCTAATACAACAGTCTGCAATTCTGAAGAGATCCGAAGGGTGAATTCTCAACAGAAATGCCTTAAAAACTCAGCGCCTTATCTTTGGCAAGGAAATCAGTGAGAAACACGCCTGACTACTAGATTTCTAATTATAACGGGCACAAGAGTCCTGCAGACTGAGATGATTACTTGATATTCAATTCCTATACGGACTTGAGGCCGTCCTAAAAGGATCTTTTTACCAGTTTAAATACCGGAAATACTAGCACATTTATTGCTGCTCTTTATGGTATAATAGCCACTTTGTGACTTAGGAAAATGAGTCTTACAGGAGTTCTACTGAGCTGGGAAGTTGAAAAGGTCAAGATGCATTACAGTGAACTTATCCCTTTCATGCTTTGCTGTTGAAACACTATTACTTTCAGTATGAACCTAGTTCTGTGCAAAAAAACACACAGCTAAGAACACCAAATCATTCCTCTAGGATTAATTAATTTGCCAGAAACCAACGAATATGTTTTAGAAATAGCTGCAGGCAAATGTTAATAGGAGATTAATCTTTCATGCTTCTGAGAACTTCTTAGACAAAATGAAGATACATTCAACTTCCCTTTCAGTCCCAAACGGGAAGAAGATCAGCTAGTTTAATTGTTAACTTCTGTGATAAGTGGCACATTTATCAGAAGAGAAACAACTTTCGCCCAGAGCAAAAGGATTATACCCAATTGTTAAGCCAGTTAACACCAGCAGCAAGAAAAGAGTTTCAGCAACAAAGCCTGGAATAGTTGCCTCTTTTAGGTGGAGACAAAGCTCAGACTTGTTTCAGTCTGAGACCTGCTTTAGTCCCCCTGGAGCTGATAGGAAAACTTCTTTGCAAACTACAGTGGCCATTTTTTATTCCTTTATGGCAATGAGATCGTGCTGCTGTCTTGAAATTCAGAAATGAAGCACTTCATTCCAGTAACTGAAGAAAGAAGCTACTTCCTAGAACGCTGACAGCTTGTGTAGAAGGGTGTGAAGCAGCAGTGGTAACTGGTAGCCGCAGCTATGGCAGCACTGGTCACAATTGCTTGGTGCTTCTCTCCAGCACGTGTCTGGACCTGTGGGAGCTGCCCAGATAGGAACATGGCTGGGCCCAGGCGAGGGGAGCTCTCTCTGCCTACTCCCAGTGCCTTTGTCACCTCTGGAGTGAACCTGGGCATCATTCCCTGTCCAAAAATTCCAGAGAAGACTTCTGTACCAACATCCTGTCTTTTCAAATCAAGGAGTAGACTTTCCTAACTTGGAAAGCATAGGCAAGGTACAAAATACGCATGTGGTTTGCAAGATAACATGCTATAAAATCTATAAAGTCTTTTGCAGAGTTCCTCTTTTCACAGCATCAGGTCACTGAAACCTCCTGCTACCACTTCCTGAACCCTAGCTTAAACAGTAACGCCCTGATCATGTCACTTGATGACTGAGTGCAGTGTGTAAAGATGGTGACAAAGCTGTCAAGCAAAATGGCTGGCTTTACATTATGACAGTCTTACACATGATCAGTGTGCATTTTGAACAGTACTGCACTCTAAGGCTGAGCAATCATACCTCTCCTTACTCTCCTCTCTTAACGAGATTCATCCCTCAGCAGAAAAATAAACAGTTGTATTCACTCTCTTTCCAGAAACAAGATCCTATAAGCACCAAGATGATGTAAGTGATTAAGATGCTGATATGTCATGTTAAAAAATGTTAAAGACTTATTCATCAGAAACAATAAATAATGCAAGCCTATGAATGCAACTCACGTGTAACAGCTTCTCAGAAGTTTCTGTTCTGTGATAATTGTTTACATGGTGTTCAGTGTTAGGCACTAGGTAACACATTATTCTTAGTGCTACGACAGTATTTCCTATTGACATCTTTTAGCTGTCTACACTTCTTGCAGGCAGACTTGGCAAACATTTCTTGAATATATAATGTTTGCTCACTCCTGAGTACAATGCTAAAAATTTCCTTGGGAGAGATTTTAGAATCCTTTTTTGCGGCACGCTTGCTAGTCCTCTTGCATCGTTCTACATTATTAATTTCAGATTAATTTCGCCCTCTGGCTATACACGGTTAGTGGAACTCCCTGTACAAATACTTCAAGCAAAATACAGCATTTACAGAACTTTCCAGGCACATACGTCTACACTGATAAAAAACAGAACACTTAAAATCTATGCATTTCATGGTGAAATACCGTAGCAACTTTATATACTGTATTTCTTTGATACACCTCTGCGTTCAATGAATACAGCCAATTAGGTTTCTTTATCTACAGCAGGACTGGCTTGTCTGTTTGAAGCACAGTAACAAAGCAAGTACTTCTCCACTGTTTTCTATATATTTTGGGGGGTTCAATATCCAAGAACAATAGAACTGATACCAAACTCATAGCAAAACTTGACCTTTCATACACCACTCAGCTCTTTTCCCCCATCTGACTGCTTTACATCAGAGAGTGGAGGAAAAGCAGGCTGTCTGTGCAGCTGTTTACACATTCAGTGGACACACCAATGCCTCACAAACCTGCTTTAGATAAAAGGTGAATATTCTTTTCTTCAAATGAAAATAAGGGAGCCCAAGAAACTGTCTTGTTTTCATTTACTCTGTAATAACACAGTGAATGCCAGGGCACGGCCATTAAGAACTGGGGTCCATGTGTCTACCCGATGTAAACAGAGATGAGAAATACTTTGATAAATTACAGCTGAGGAGCAGCCTTCCGGCCCTTTTTTCAGGTTATCTTCTTGACAGGAAAAGAGTATCTGCCATCCCCTAACATGCTACCTACATCAATCAGGTGCTCAGATGTAATGGCAAAGAAGGGGCAGAGTCAAACAGGCATGCCTGAGGGCCTTTACTAATAGTATGTACTAAAAAGCAGGCGTGTGAAGTCAGAAGAAAGAAAAAGCCAAGAGAGAAGCTATCCAGGACTGACTTTTCTTCATACCAACAGACAGGCACAAATCTTCAGTATGTCAGAGCAGAATACTGCAAAAGTAAAGACAGCAACCAGTGAGGAGTAATGGGAAAACAGGCAGAGGACTGGCAATGTCAATAGAAACACAACATTTTTCTGGCTTCATGGTGCTGTTTTACATGGTTGTGGCCATTGTGAGTGCTACGTTGTCCCCAGGAAACTAACAGCAAAAGAAGGGCGGTACCAGTGTCACCTTCATCACTACTACAATCAAGTTTCTCACAAGGAAAAGAAAGGGTATATTTGGAAGGAAATTTAAAAAACAAAAGAAAACAGAGATACAGAGGTTGGGTCTGAGATGGAAAAAATAATGAAGATAGAACAGAAAACAATTTTTAAGATTGATCTGTTCCATTATGTACATTTCCTCAGAGACATGGGCAATAAAATAATGCACTGCAAACAGCTGCCTCGTGACATGTTAACACTAATCAAACCATCATCTAGTCAAGTATTTAAAGAATAAAAAGTAAAATGTATACTTAATGAAGTTGTCTGTCAGAAGATGATAAGGCTCCCACATCTAGTTTAACTGGACGATGTATGTTTATGTATATAAAAACCAGAGCAAAGCAAAATGAAGAAGAAAAGTACAAAGTGTGTGCTAAGCTTTTATATAATATTTCAAGAAATTGTTTTCCATCTTGAACCAGGATTAGCATTCAGGGGAAAGAAAACAATACGGACTTGGAAATCTAGCTGAGTTTTTCTCCTCTGTGAGGGAGCCTGAGACCATAGCCATATGGCCAGTAATGACAGTCTGTTTGGTGTCATCTCCTACATTATTCTGAAATATGAAGGTTTTTATAACAAATTATTACCTGAACGTTGCCAGTTAAATAATATACATGCTGCATGCGCAAGAGAAAAATCAGCATCCTTTATATATTTTTTTCTCCTCTTTGGAATATTACGAGGTTCAGTACATAAATATAACTTCACGGTTACTATTCTTTCCTGACAGTGAAATATGAAAGGATGTATTTTCCTCCTTACAGATGTAGATTTCAAGGGCAGTGAATTTCATGCTTTTCTTTGCCAGAAAATTGTTGTGATCTGAATACGTTTTTAAAAAATTACCATGCATGCAAGTGATTAAGAAAGAAAACATCATGTATTGGCAGAGACTAAATGAAAAGCAAATAACAAAGATGGGTAGAAAAGCAGCTCAAAGAAGAATTCTAATCCCTTTCTAAATTAAACCATTAATAAAAAGTAAATGCCTAGAACAAAAATTGGGGAAATATAGCCTGTCCTGGCCACTGTCTACCACCCACATCATAATTGAATTTACTGCCTTGAAGTTACTCCTGACTTACCGAGATGCAAACAAGATCAGAATGAGCCAGAGCATCTGCCTCAGGGTGACCACTCAGTTGCTGAAAGATCAAGGACAGAAGTGGCTGCAATCCTGTGTGCCCTCTGTAGCGCAGTACGAGTGTATCATAACTTAGGAGTTCAGCTAGCTTATGCTTGTTTTGTGTCTCTGAGCTTTGGAACAGACTGTGCTACACACTGGTCACTGCATCTCTACATTCAACAAGAAAAACTGCAAAGACCAAAGAGCTGTAACACTTCAGTGTCCCCGGGCATTTTAAAGGGAAAAAAAAAATTAAAAAGTGAATTATCAGCAGCATCCTGGGGCATAAGTTAGAAGAAGTTTAATTGCAGATTACAGCGATGAAATCTTCAGAGAGGTAATCAGGCCACCTGCCATACCTGGCAAGCTCTCATCAGGAGCTGAATCTGAGTTAAAACAAAGCTCCCTTGCCAGAGGCTGCACACCACTTCTTGTCTTCATGAGGACTTCAGAGACATCAGGAGCTGCAGGATTTAATTTAAGATCCTAGGCTGCGCTATTTGGACTGCAACCAACAAATTAAGAGAAGTGAGGCCACACTTAGTTGTGGCTCACTATCTCCTCATACTGACTGTACATGCTTCAATGGTGCTGTCTTTTAGCATTTCATCATTGCAATCTTACTCTTCATTTTCCTACAAAAAGAGCAGCACTTGTGACCACATCTCACAGGCTCCTCTTCCTTCTCTTCCCCTTTTTCTCTGACCTTGAAGCCACTATTAATACTCCTCCACGGCAGAACAACCTTCAGGAGGTCACAAGTATATTTGTGCACAACAGGGAAGGGTTTCCACCAAAGAGCTGAAATCATGCTGACAGGTAAAATACTCCATGTCACAAACACTTCCTTCCTTCCTTCCATTCTTCCTTCCTGTGAGGATGTAAATCTTTTTATAACTGCAATTTTTAGAGAGTTGGAACATTCTTTCAAAGGCAATTTTTCTGCACAGATGCATCAGTATCTACAAGTTGTACCACATCTAAAGGGTAGTGACGACAATCAGGTGAGAAGTGACTTGTGAGGCTGGAGGTGCAGATGATTCTCTGCTCCGTTGGACCAGGCTGCAGAGCAAAGTTCAGCCTCAAAAGCTGAGCCATCAGCGTGTTTGCCAGCTGCTGAAATTCACACTGGAGTCCAGTTTTGAACAGAACTAGATGGAAGATACATTCATCTGCATATGTCTTTCCATGGGGGTTTTTAGTGTACTCACACAAACTTGAGATTACATGCATGCGCCCACCTAAGCATGTAACTGTGAAGGACACCAAGAGCCAGGCTTGTTACACAGCCAGCAATTTCATTCTGATTCTAAATTCTACCTCTCAGCATCACCACCACTCTGTATGCATCCCGACTGGAATGCTAATAACTGTAGTGTTTGGTCTAGTCTATAACTGGTGCAGCACAATCAAATTTACCATAATTGCAAAAATGAGATGGGCCCTTGTACAGCTGATTTCACTTCAACCAGCTTCCGTGACTACGAAACTTGTGCTACCTTGCTGTGCTACCTTTTTTCCAAAACAATTATTCTACACGTATCATCAAAATAACAGTCAATCAGCATCTCTGCTCCCTCTTGCAATTTCCAGAACCGATGTTTATCCTTATGCTTGTCTTAGCAATTAAGAAAAACAGCCACAGTTCCAGTGGAAAACATTTTTAACTCCTCAGTTGCCAAGTTACACCTGAAACCAGAACAGAAATTGCTAGGTGAACTACTTGCCTGATCTTGAGATGTAGCAATCTGCGTATAACAAACTAGCATGCAAGGTATGCATGGCGCAAGTCTGCAAAATCACTGCAGGGACATCTGTGAAGAGAGGGAGCCCTCTGTGCAGCGTGCTGCACTGCTACCAACAAGCTTTACAAAATAAAGAGTATCTGGGGAAGACAGAGCTGAGCCTCATTTGGAGAGGATTCGTCTGGGCTTTATCACTGCGGTATCCCTGAATCCGAGCAGTTTAGCAGCCATATGAACAGGAGGCCTTTGAGAAGTCAAGGACAAAAGGTGTAGAACACCTTCAAGAACCAAATATTCATTTTAGTGAAGCATATGTTTTAAGGTGGATAGCAGAAGCTCTCCTTTGAGAGGGCTGAAGCAGTTTGCAGCTGCTGAGCATTTGTTCAGCATTTGAACAAGTTGCTCACACAAATGCAGAGAGGGCAAGCTCCATTTCCCTCAGACTGGCTGGGGAGCGCTGCATGAGATGATTCCAGTGGAGCCTGCTTCACCCATCTGCCTATTTTCTCTTTCATTTAGAGTTAATCATTGTCCTGTACAAGCACAATAATCACACACCAACTGGGTACCCTTGGCTAGAGCCCAGGCCTGAGAAGGAAACCTCCTCAGAGACCGTCCCAGGATTATACTTCCATGGCTTGCTCACAGGCCTCCTTACCTAAGGACAGGTTTGATCTGCATAACAGCTTTCCTTATTCAAGAACTACAGGATGTTTGTAAACATTTTGCACAGCACCAAAAAGACCTCATGTTCTCTCTGAATCACATAGCTCTCCTCTCCTTTACTGGTAGGAAATGGAATTTCCATCCTTCAGGAGAGTTCTAATTAAGAAAATTATATTTAATACTGATTATGAAAACATAAAGTTTTGAGCAGATTGGAAATAAGTTAATCTTGGTCCCTGTACAGGGAGACAAGGGGAATTTTAAGAGCCAGACGTAAATCAGACAGATTGGGATTTGCTAGCTATATTTATAGACTGCAGGTGGCTTGAAATAGCCACAGGATTCTGGAAAGCACAGTGCTGTTAATGGGGGTCCCACACCGCCTGCACAACTTCCACGCTGCTGCCTGGCAAGAGCCTTATTAGGCAAACCTACTTTTCACCTGTGCTGAATCTGGTGTCAGTAGGATTCACTAAATTCAACAGAGACAAATAACAATTTCTAAATTGGAATGGAAAATCTCTATTTATTTCCATCAGGGCTTCTTATCTGCTTAGAACTGCTAACAGTCCATGGAAGTTGGTTTCCAAATTTTTTCCTTTTTCTTTTGAACATGCAATTTCTGAGAATCCAGTTTATTATTTCAAATTCAAGTGCTCCCAAGGCCAGATACGTATAAGTGTGAGTTGCTCTAAAATTGACTTTAAAATGACTTTTTACTCATTTTTCTTCCCAATATTCAAAGCAATGAGCTTCTTTCAATGGAATAGCTTATTAAACTGCCTTGGTCAGAAATAATTAAATCATTTAAATAATTAAATCATCATTGGGAGCTCCCATACTGGGGGAGAACAATGGTCAACATGGATCAGCAGTTACAGACAGCTATCCTTAGCTACTTGACTGAAGGGTACAGAAAGGTTAGTGGGTGAGAGCCTACAACGTAAAAAGTGGCAGCATATTCTAAGAAATAAAACTAAGTGCTGTTCAAGACATTGAGCAGGAATTCAAAAAAATACAGAAGAGATTTCTCCTAGCTATAAGTTTTACTATAACAACCTTTGTCTTACTAACGATAAATAAAACTTTAGGCATATTTATTCTTCCCTGACTCTATACTGTCAATACCCAAATAGAGCATTTTTCTCAGTTTTTAACAGCTTAATCTGCTGTACAGATTGCAAGTACGAGCTACATCCTCCATTTTGGTTGCAGTGCCTGGGCTGAAAAGGATGATTCTAACAAAATGCCATAGTACTACATTAACGTGAATGCCACTGCCTTGTTAGCTAACAGGTATAATTCATTATCCATTCAGTGTCAACAGATATCCTACCATCCCCAGCTCAGCACTATGATGAGGCAAGCATATGACTTATACTATCTCATACAGAGCTGTTTTGAGCTTTGCTACATGTTCAACATAGTCCAACATGTTGTTTGTTAATTCTAGATACTAGATAAAATTTTTGAAAGAGGAAAACAGATCTGGCTGTTAAAATAAAAGTCATTTACCAGCAGATGCTTCTTCTTTCACCCTCTTCAATGAGTTTGCTCTTTATATTCAAACATTTTGGCCTCAGTGTAGCAAAAGATTTAATTGAGGATATGTAGTTCTGCACACAATAAATGTTATTTTCTTCCCCAGAGTTATACCTTCTGCACATTCATTTCTATTTTCATAGTTATTTCCCCCATAGATGATTTACAGACCAGTAGAAATAGAAGTTCAAATGTACCTGTAGTGAGGTGTACATAGCAATTAGGAGCTCTGCTTTGAAAGCCAGTGGGATTTAAGATAGCCTGTAAGGGCAGTTTCCCTTCTGTACATTTCATGTATCAGAAAATAAATTACCCTTACATGGAACCATGAAAACTCACACATTCAGCTAAAAACAAACCTGGGGAGTGTTCTAGAACATAGCCCAGAAAATCTTTTGTTGGATAAAGATTCCTAAACTAGCTTTCTGACATACAAAATAGACTGACTGTTAGAAGGCATGGTGTTACATTAAACAACTACTTGGCATAATTCCAAAGCAAATGTTAAATCTTCAAAATGATTTCATACTATTAATGTATATACTTATTGTTATTTTCAGATTCAGAGATGAACTAGGCATAGCAAAGAAAATCAAGCCTTTTAATAGAACTTTCAAAATGGTGTTATCTCATGAATTTCAAAATTCACTAGGATGATAGTCCTCAGCTCATGAACAAAGTTTTTAAACACAGATAAATACCATAAATTAAATGTCCTGAACGTCACAGTAATTTATTGGGTATTCAGAAAGTAGCCTGAAGAGGATTATTTCTATCTTTTTTTTTTTCATCAGTCGTCAGTTGATGCAATATTGAGGAAATATCAATGTTTTGCTAGCAAGGTAGCGTATAACAAGGAGATTGCTTAAAAACTGTCTCCTTCCGTCTTTTCATCTGAAGATGAAAAACCCTTCAGTTTGCATGTCTTGTGAAGATCACTGGCAACATGTACAAGATTTGATTTTTTGAAGCATTTCTTTACTAGTTGAGAAAATAACTTATTAACAGAAAACAAATTCTTTTCCCTGGAGATGAGATGGTGGCAGTGAAAGCTTGTTAAAAAAAAGAAATAGAGCTCTGCAGTGCTCAAATAAAGACCATATCCAACAAGCACCTCACTTGAAGGGAACAGTTTGCTCATCACGCCCAATGATACCTGTATGGCAAGCAGGAGTTGTACTCCTTCAGATGCGCTGTGAGTACCAGTATAAGAAATATCAAAACCCCGAAGAAAATAGTCACCACTGAGCATCTGTCAAAAGCTTCAGACCAGCAAATAACACTAATATTTACTCCTTGCTAGGAGATTTTCTAGAGTAAATGCTGAGAGAAAACGAGACTTTACACACTAGTCCTCTGCTGATCTAATGCAAAACATACTCATCAGACTTTAAAGCTATTGCTTCAAATTGATTGATTTTTATATGCAGATAGCTCTAATTCAACACCTGAAGTTATACCAAGAAGTTATGCCTATCTACTCATTTCCAACACACATCTGTTCCCCCGTAGCAGAGCACTATATATGCAGAATATTCAAGGCAGCAAACACAGTTAAAGTCAGTGGCATATTTGGACTATTTCATGCTACAGAAACTTCCTTTTATGCTCATATATTCCGTGAAAGCAACTTTGCATAATGAGTATTTCATTCAAAAGAATGAGCGTAACAAACTCTACATGCAAAATGATTGGGAGCCATAACTACTGTATTAATAAACATCAGGCGATAATTTTCAGCACCATGCCATAACTTTGACATTTTGGCAAAATGGTTTCTTCACCATCTGTTTTTAAATGATCCTCACAGGTGGATGGCTTTCTGACAGACACCTCTTGCATTCTGTAATATGTATTATTTTTTATAACATCTTTGGTAGCATAATTAAGTAGATGATTGCAGCTACCCATAGAGGTTGATGAGTTCATCAGCCATTCTTCATCAGTCTCACAGCAAAGCGTCAAAATAGGCTATAGGTAATGTTTAGCATCAATACTGGACTGTATACAAGAGAAACTTTAAACACCTTTTAACTTGTGATGTACTGAGGCCTGGGTATACAAATTGGCAGGTCTCAGATATCTTTGTTAATTTATGACATTCTGCTAAACCATCCAAAAAGCGATGGGGTGATGCCATCCAACAAACAAACCCATTTTGTCACCACTTGTGCAGGAGGTGGGGGTTCTGAGCACTCATTAACAATGGCAGGGAATATTTTACACTCAGCATGCATGTGAGATGCTTAGATGTAAGTCTTCCTGAATATGAGAGGTTATGGGAAATGAAACCGTTAAAATTCAAAGGAAAATGTCTCATGCCTGGCTACACCAACTGGTTAGATTTGCAAGTTTCTTGCTGGAAAAGCCTGCTTTGTGTCAGCTAAAAAGCAGGATAGCCTCTAGTGGTGCAAAATGTATTAGTCTCTAGGAGTAACAGATGCAGGATCAGGGGCACTATAATGACTGAAGGTGACTAATGCAGTTGCTGATTATCTGAGTAAAGCAATGAGAAAAATCACAGCAGCCCAATCTTCAGAGTCTTTCAGCTCTGTCAGTTACCAAAATATTCATCACAAATCTCATTTGTAGAGACGTATCTCTTTGAAGAATCTCTCTCTTAAGATTACTTTCATTTACTTAATACTAGGAAACACAATTTCAATAAAGAATCTATTTACTATTTTTATCTTCAACAAGTTTAGACGAGCATAGCCCAGTACATCTTCCAGGTGGGCACATGACACCAGCACCAGCCCTACAAAGTGGAGTCGGTAGTTCCTGGGCTTGGGTACATCCAGTCCAGCATCCAACAGGATCATCTTCATATATGGGTGCAGCACTGGGAAGCAGGCCTGGAGGGAAGAGCTATAGGCTGGTTTGGCCAGCTGGCTATTCAGTGAATTGCACCTAGGAGGAATGAGCAGCTTTCTCTCTGCACATGATTTAACTTTGCTTGAAAAGCAAAGAAAATAACAAAACAGTCTAAGACAAAAATAAGAGGAGAAAATTAATCGGTCTGTGTGAAAAATAATACAGCAAAGTCTTCACTGTCTGTGTAGCTGTACCGATACAGAATTGAATGACAGATCTCGTACTCCAAAGAAGTTGCCCTAAAGAGATATTACAAGTAGTCATTAATAATTTTTCCAGGGTGCTGTGTGCTCAGACGGAAGATGTGCAAGACAGAGTGATGATAAGGATCTCACAAGGCTCCATTCAGAATGCATGGATGTGAGGCACTGCGTTCCTCATACTGTCAAGAGTATATTCTGTTACCAACACAGCTCTTTTGTTTTGCTCTATGATGTCTAAACAATGCCAGGGGAATTTGTTTGACTCTAGAACTTCTCTCCTATGATCCGTAAGCACAGAAGGTAGATTCAGAAGGACGAGAGTTACCAGGAAGAAGCAACAAGTAATAATACTGCAAATCCTTTCCAATCCATCTGAATTTATAAATATCCCCTTTTATTCCAGTGTTCCAAAATAGGATACTTCTCCGGTGTTAAAAAATGTTATTTAAATGGTTATCTGATAATTGCAATGCCATCTGAAATTCCACATCAGGTCCTGCAAATCCTGACCAAAATCTTGGAGAGTTACAAGGCCCATGTTTTCCCCTTTTGGAGGAAAAGACAACAGCAACCACCCACCACGCAAAGCAAGACATAATAAAAAACCCATATCCATTTTCCTCCTGCTTTTTCCATACTAGAAACCATACTACATTCTGCTCCAGGAAGGCTTTGGGAAAAGATTAGGAAAAGCAGAGTCCAACTAAAATGCACAATTCAAACAGAGGAAGAAATCTACACAGAACTTACGGAGTGTTTTAGTCACAACATTCTGCAGCAGCCAGTAAAAAACATTGCTGACTGCAATTTTTCAGGGGCAGCAGTAAGAAGCGCTCAGGTTAGCTCTCACAAAAAAAATAAAATAAAATTGTATGGCTTTGATAGCCTGTAATATGCTAATTACAGAAAATAGAGCATGTCTGAAGATGAAAGAAATACATTTGATTATCTCTGCCAATGCGACAGAACAGCATTTCTCTCCCTCACTTAATTTTCAGTATTTTGTCTAGTCTTTTTCAAATTCCCAAAGATTGGTACTTCCACGACCTTCAAATAGTGCACACACAGTACGTTTCATTGGCTGAGATGATGTTCAGATCAAATGTACACTTTCCTCCACCTCAGACATTTTGTGCTACAGTTCATGGCAAGTAAAAAAACAAACAAACAAACAAAAAACCTTTATTTCATTCCAGTGTCATTAACACTGTAGTAGAGCAGGGGATGGATTACAGTATACTGGATATCTGCAGTTCTGTTGCAAGTACCTACGTTTTGAGAGAAAACCTCTCTTCCACAGAGAAGGCAGCTTCCTGAGGGAGCCTCTACTCTTCCAGGGCCCTCCAATGACTTTTTGATACTGAAAGCAGTATGCCAAGGAAACATGGATAGGATCTGGCAAACCTCTCATAATTGCTACTTTCCATAAATTACATAAAGCATAAGTCTGTATTATACACTGGAGAGCCCCGGAGGTGGAGCCCCATGCATATTACAAGCCAGCAGGGTTCCTACATTTAGCACAGAAGCAGAATAAAGAAAAACACAAGCGTGATCCATGAATAGCAGCAGCTGCCTTGTTGTACCTAAATGCTTAATTATGGCCCTTTTTTTTTTCTTTTTTAATTCTTAAGTAACTTGCGTGTTAATTTTGATTTACCTCATTCTTTTAATGTTTTTCTTGCTTGAAAAATAGCAAACAATAAATAGTGTACAAACACTGCAAGCTTACACAGTAGCATATGAAGAGTTTTCAAGGCTACGGGAGATGATTCCTGCTATGAATTCCATCCAATTCAAGGACAAGCAGCATGATTTTCTTTTAGCAACCATCTTTACCTGACCTGAACTCAAAACACACACTAAGATTCACTCTAGCTCTGCAATCAAATTAAACATACTAGCTAAATAAATTAACTTTGTACTTGGCATTTTGTTTCCTGATGCCCAAGAAAAATCTGCCACCAGAAAACAAAAGGAAACCATCTTCTACTCTAGCTAAACCCTATATGTCACAGAAAGGAGTGGTAGCACTTCAAAATCAAGAACTTTCCTATGCAGGCAAAGTGCCATTAACACACAGCATTGGAATCAGTGCTCATTTTATCCTACGCCCATTTGGTGCGTTTCTATTGCCTCCTACAGGTCAGGTACAAGAAAGAGCTGGCCTTGCTGGAGCCTTCAGGCTGTTTCTGAGCACTAACTGCTACTTTATACATACAAAGACTTTCTCAGAAAGCCTCAAATGTTTTTTTCATGCCAAAGGTCAGTAAAGTAGCCAGAAGTCAATATGCAAGAATGTCACTGTATTAGCATTGAATTTCCATGTTGTATTTCTCCTTTGAATTTCCCTGTTGTATTTCTCTGTTGAATTCAAGTCAAGAGAGGAGCGCTGATCCATGCCTTTCTTTCGGTTTGGTTAAACTGTTCTGATGCATTACACTGCTAAACCTCCTGAACTCTCAGTTCAGTTGCATTTAAAGACTGCAGAAAATTCACACATTAATAAGAATGCTTGCAGTGCCCTGCTGTTCTCTGTAGGTGTGAGAAATCTGATATTTCTCACAGCCATTAGAAGCCCTTTGCAATTTATTCTTTACTTTTCTGTACAAGCTCCCCAAGGCATTTTTCTTTTTTTTTATTTTAACCTCGTGTCCACTACACAATTACTCTGAACATCTGAACAAACCCCAGGTAGGTGCTGCTACTTACTGAATTTAGGCACAACTCACACTGTTTTTTACTTAGCCGGATGCTATGGCCTTCCTAGCTTCCAAGGAGGCAACAGGACAGGGCTTTACTTTTCATCAAGTAAAGTCTTGATGAAAAGAAGGTAATAACAGGTAATTGCCAACAGGTAATAACAGAACACAGCCCAGAAAACATGAGATGGGCAGTTCTGTGGGTAAGCCTGGGTCAACGTGAAACCAAGCAGTGCTGCAGCATCAGTGCTCGTGGCTTTGAGGTACAGCTGCGATCCCCACGTGGATTCCCTTCTGCAAAGCACCTCTGCTCAGGGACTTGCAGATTTAGTCAGTCACAGCCAGAACAGCTGTGGGAGACCCAGATGAACAAAGGGGAGCTACATTCCATGTATGAAAGGCAATTCATACATGCACATTTGCCCTGAGTTCAAAGTACGAGTAAGAGATACCCGTATTATTTACTAGATAGAAAGCTCTGACTCTATCTTATCTTTATATGCCCGACACATGTTTCACTTCTGACCCCCAAGGTACACAGAAATTGTACACAATAAGAAAAAAGCAAAACAAATGCATGTCATGATAGCTTGATGTTGCCTTTTGCCTAAAGCAATTTGATATAATTAGCCACCTCATGAGTAAAACCTTTTTGTTTTATGCTCTCACCCATTTAAAATAAAAACTGTACAGTGGCGTGGACAGCTTGTCATTTTAATACACTTTGATGTTTGCAAGCTTTGAAATATCACGTTCAAATTTGAATGCAAAGTTGTGTTTCCAATTACATACTCATTAGTTCTTCTGGAACTTTGTCTTAATATTCAGAAAATGTTTATGGCTTTCTCTGTTGTTTTTCAGAATTGCTAAAGAATGACACCCAATGTAAAAATAAAAAATAAAAAAATGAAGAAATCCATTAACGCTCAGTAACTTTCTTAAACATCACATTTAATTCTTAAGGTTGTTAATTCGTCACTTCAAAAAGTTCAGTTATCTATGCACACTCAATCTGATAACATATTAAAAATCATAAGCAAATGGTTTTGTGTCCGTAGCATTTTCTTCCTCCAAAAATGCCCACCTCCATTCCCTTCTCACTTGAAAAATCTGTCGTATTTTTCACTATCTTTAATGAATGTTTTTATAGACATGAAATAATGGTTCACATTCCTAGATGGAGCAAAATTACTACAACTGCCTAGACACTGGAATGAAGCAAATTTATAGCAATTACGAATACAGATTTTTTTTTCTAGTTATCCACCTCCATTAAAAGCATGAATAACATTTTAAACTCCAGAGTGAAGTAAAAGTCTTACTGTTACAAAAATTTAGTAATCCCCACTGCCAGAACGATTGACTTTTGGATAATACCTGGAGCTCATTAATAAGAGAAATACAGAACATGCAGAATGAGAGAAGAGGGGTTGGGAGGGAGCACGAGGGCACCCCTGGCCTGGCACCTTCCTACTCAGCAGTGATAGGGTGGAAATACACCAGACAGATGCTCATCTAACCTGGTCCCATAGATCTCCCCGCTCCTGGAGATCTGGCAGGTGCCCCAGGCTATCTACCACTACCAGAATTCTCCTAATCATAGAATCATTAAAGTTGGAAGGGATCTTCAAACGTTATCTAGTCCAATTCCCCTGCAATGAACAGGGAAAACTACAGCTCAATCAGGATGCTCAGTCTGATCCAGCCTGATTTTGAGTGCCCCTGCAGATGGGACATCCACAACCTCTCTGGGAAATCTGTTCCTGAGCCTCACCACCCCCAAATTCCTTCCTAACACCTAACTTCAATCTCCACTATATTAATTTCAAATTATTCCCCCCTTGCTCTGTCACTTTTCAGAACCCCCGTTGCTTGAAAGTGTACTTCAAATACTGGAGGACCACACTGAGATCTCCCCAGAGCCTTCACTTCTCCAAGCTAAACAAGCACAATTCTCTCAACCTGTCTTCATAGGAGAGGTGCTGCAGCCCTCTGATCATCTCCACTGGACCTGCTCCAACAGCTCCACAACCTCCTGGCACTGGAGCCCTGCAGGCCTGAACGCAGAACTCCAGATGGGGTTTCACAAGGGCAGAGCTCCGCAGGCCTCCAATAGAGGATGCCTTTCTCAGCCTACGAGTTTAACTAAAACTTGTAGTCCTCAGAGCAGCAGAGAAATGGCAAAGATGGAGGTCAGCTTCATGAAAATAAAAGCACAGCAGCTTTCACAGCTACACCAAGTTTTTGGTGTCAGCAAAAAGCACGGTAAGCGAACATTGCATCGGCTCATACGCATCACCATTCACACTAGCAGGCCTGAAAACAACATGCTTCTTAGAGCTAATAAATCTACAACAATGTGTTAAGAGATTTTTAATGACTTTAAATTAACGCTGATCTTCTTAATTAAACTTTTTTAATTAAGGAGTAAATCTGTGCATGAAACGGATCAATTTATTCTAGCGTGCCACCAGCATACAAGATGGATATTACAGAAACACTAGCAATGCAGATCCACATCTTGCTCCAACAGAAGCAGCTCTCTTCCTACAGGCAGACAACAGTAATTGCAGTTCAGAGTGGGATGAGATAAAATCTGGAGCACAGTATCACAGTCTGACATTTGAAATGTGCAATTCCCAGCAGAAATCAAACACTCAATTTTGAGAATCTTCAAAAATAAGATACTGGAAATTTCCCCCTTGCTATGGAAAAGGTAAGGTAAGCAGCTCTCTAGATGAGTTGGAGCACAGTGAGAGTCACAGAACCACAGAACTGTAGGGGTTGGAAGGGACCTCTAGAGATCAAGTCCAACCCCCCTGCATAGAACTACTCTTTAAAATCATAAGCAGAAATATTTATCAGTAACAACTTTAAAAAAAATTACTAAAAAAAAAAATTGAAAATCTTCCTGGATTCTTTTTCAGTTTTTTCAGCATTTTAGGTACGGTGAAAGCAACTACATGCATGAATTATCAGTATTTTCAACATAAAATGGAGGGAATAGAAGTGCTTTTCATGTTATTATAAAGTACTACCCAAACCCATTATTTCAGAAGTGGATGTGATGCCATAAATCAGACGGGTGTTGGCACCATGGGGATACTTGCTCTAGGATTGTTTGCCATCTGCTGACATCAAAGAGAAGAAGATCATTGCTCATGAACCACCACCAGGATGAGGCCAAGCCATCAGGGCCATACCTCAAAGCTTCACCCCATGGCCCAGCTGCAGTGCCTGCCACCACATCTGCAACATTCCTGAAGCAAGGACAAGGAGCCCCTAGAATACATAAGCCAAGCAGTCCCCAGGGCCTGAAAACTGCAGGGTTGTTTCTTTTCACCTCTGCCATATTTTATGGCTGGAAGATGAGGGCATCTTTCTGGCACTTTACCCTACAGTTAGCTCTCAGGGGAGCAGTCTGTTTGGACTGACAGCAGGAATAAGCTCTGAGCTCACTGTAAATATGGATAAATGCCTGCACAGTAAAGCATTACAGGAGCTGACTAGAAGGAACCCACTTCTCCCAGTCTAGATATTAGGATAAGAGATTTGAGAACAGAGGTTGCAGCTCAGTTTGTACTACGAGATTTTTTTGTTTGTTCTACCCAGAATTTCTCACCAACTCAAGTTCATTCTAGAGAGGAATCTCAACTTCTCATACCAAAGATATTTTTGTATTTAAAGCTACACTGATTATTTCTGAAATAAGAATAATATTCACGTAATCCTTCCTTCATAACTATTATGTGATATAAAGAGATTTGTTGTTTTTGTTGTTTATTTTAGCAACTTGTTTGTTATATTATAGTCTGCTACTCCTCTTACTGGACATAAAAGCTAGAAGATCACACAGCATTCTCTTGTGTCAAAGGCATTTTATAATGCTATTTTCTTAAAAACTGAATTTGGTATGGAAGTGTAGTTCAACAACTAGGAGGAACATGCAGGAAGAGTGCTCCCACACATCTCCTGAGCAGCCCTCAGAAAACACTGCTGGTCAGCATCCACTATAACTTTCTGCACCTTAAATTCTAGCTTTTGAAAATCCAGGAAAGTTCTCATCTCCAAATTTTTATGTAGAAAACCATATTCAGATAAACTAAAGCAAGCCTCAGTATCAAGTTTGTGAGCTATTCAGCCAGTGAATTCTCTGTACCACTTGCACCTATTTGAATCCCAGCCCAGGTGTAGGGCTTGGAGGTTTCTTTTGCTGAACTTGGGGAGGCGCCCACCAGTCCAGGTCCCACTGAACAGCAGCACAGCACACCTTGAGCTCACATAATCCAGGACTGTCTTATTCTCTTACCGTGATGATACGCTTTAGCTTTTTATTTACTCAGCTAAATAAAGCCACAAAAAGCTCATATATTCGTAACTGATTAATACAGAAAAAATCCAAAGGGTTATTCATACAGCATTAGCTGACATGTACATAGTTTAAATAAGAACCCATGTTAGGAATGCAGCATAGCTATTTCTTTTTTACAGAACTGAGATTGGTTAGTAGAGTTAAAATCACATTAAGTTGCGTAAGGTGTCCCAGTGAACAGAGGATTACTCAGATTCTTCTGCCATGTCTTTTCTTCTGAACATGGTTGAGGCACATGAAAAAAGTGGCCTGGATCTAGTACAAGGGGATGCTCAGAACCAAGATGTGAATGACATTCCCCACACAAAAACTCAACACACCCTCATTGCTCTTTAATGTTCTTGTTCTCACCCATGCATAAGTCTTATATCATCATAACCTTCTGCAAGATTGATTTACCTGTCCTACTGGCAGTTGCTTACTTGTCAGGATCTTGGCAGATAATCTGCTACTAACCTTGTCTGAGAAGTTATTTTGTCATTCACACACAGTGACAATTTTTGCACTAAAGAAAAAAAAAGTGAGGAGGTACATCCTCTCTAATGCAGGTATTAGTTAAGGATGATGCACTTACACATAAAATTGAGCAAAACAATTCCAGTGAAAGAACGACATTGTCAATCTTTCACTGAAACCTTAATCCCAAGGTCAAAAATACTCTAACAAAATTTTTATGTTCCTCCTCTTAAGTGCCTTTAACTGGTTCACTGTTCACAGGGACTCTAAACATCTCCTCCAAGTCAGCATATTCAGTTAAGTCTCACACTCCTTTGGGCATGCTGGGAATTTCTTCTGCTCTCATTGTTGGAGGACTGTTGTGATAAAGTAACAAGTGAGTGAATTCTACAGTAATGCAAGCTCACCAGAGACATTTCCCTATTCTTGATTGGTCTTTTCTCTCAGTTCCATTAGGATACTTTGCTTTTTTTTTTTAAATTATCAGGCAGACTACAGCCTGTCCTGGATCACGACAGGCATTCAGAACCACTCCTGTTTTTGGTAGCACTGATTTATGAAGCTCTTATTGGGATAGACTTCATCTATCACAGGAACTATTTTTTCTTCTCAGAACTCAGTATAGCAGATGTGATAAAGCACATGTATAATAGGCTTCCTATGAAGCCATTGCCCAAGGATGTGGTTTACCACACTATTTGTGAATTATGGCTTCATTCTGGGCTTAAGTAAGCCTGGGTAGGGTGAATGAATTACAGAAGTGGATTGTGGAGATGATAAACACATGGACTACAGTGGCTCAGGCTCTCATCAAAAAGAACAAATTGACTTTTGACATCAGACAGCAGAAGATGCTGCTTGTGTAATTATTTGCGTTCAGCAATTTTTAAGTGCAGTAAAACATTGGAGAGGATGAAAAGATAACATTGTAATTTCTTTTCGTTCTTACTCAGTCAGGTAGGACTAAGAATTGTCACCTCTGGGTTTGTCCAGCTACATTTCTTTATGCTTTTAGTCTCCGGGCCACCATGCCCATTAGAAATTTATCAAAACTTGCTCATGTGAAAATCCAAGTGAAAAATTTGACCTGACACTGGATTATTTGGCCAAAGACTAAATGCGTGCCACTTGCCACGTATAAATATTCCAAGATTCAACAGTAAATCAAACATCTTTTTCAAGACTGAATACATAGATTTAACATCAACAAACTGTGCATACCTTGTCTCCATCAGCTTGCCTCTGATCCATACTCTTTATAAGCAGAGCACTTTTTCAGGAAGACGTGCGTCTTCATCTCACGTAGAAAGTCAGACACAAGCAGATTCAATTTCTTGGTAGTTCATCAGGTGAATTAGATTGAAATACTCAGTCATCAAGTTGTTATCTACCTGCAGATTTAAAGAGATGTTTTCAGTACAGAAGAGGAGTCGCAGTACAATTTTTAACACTGATGCATTAAATATCGTAATTCACTATTCATGTTTTCAGGTATACCATTTACAAATAAGATGCTACTTCTGACAAATTAATCTGTACATCTTCCCCCAAAGAAGAATTTTTTTTTTTTTTAAATATGCAAAACTTGCATTGGAGAACTGCTCTGCTCCCTATCAGGGAGATTACCGTGAAGATCTGTGTTCTCCTGTAGTTAAGATAGGATTACTGCAAGTTTGACAGCTTTCAATCAGCCACGAAGAACAGAAAAAAACTGTTTGAAGTGTATGTAAAATGAGTAATGTGAAAAAGTGCAGCCAACTTCAGCAGAAGTATCATATCAAATAACCAATTTAGACTTTGTAGGGGAAAACGGAAGTTTTGCATCTATTATCTTTCTCACACACTCTTGGCCTTGTATCAACTCAAGCAATAGTAATAACTGTGGTTCATTAAAAAGCTAGCATGTGTCAACTGCTTTCTATTCAATTTCTAAAAAGCTTCATCCATTCAATTTAACACTCACAGAATGAGACCCAGAAGATGGGGTAGGGGAAGGGAAATACAACCTGAAAAAGGCACTTTGTGCAACTTCATACAATTTATTGAGTATCCTCACCTCTAACGACTGCACTAAACACTCAAATGACTCACAAAAGATTTCCTATCTATTACAACCCCCTCACTAAGATTATATAAACCAATACAAAATCATGTTGTTTTCTTTCACTGTGGCATGAAGCACATAAAAACGTCATAACGGTAATAAGTAAATACAATATATTTTGTGTGTTCTAGAGAAACATCCAAAATGAGGTGGAATTGGCTGCTAAAAGCCTGGGGCAAAATCGGATCTGCTAATAGTTTCAGTTCATTTCTTTGTGAAGTACTTAATTGGCTTGAATGAGATTCAAATGTATCAGGTTTTTTTCCCCATTAAAAGTAAATAAATAAATAAAGATGACAATAATTAGAATCATGACATCTGGAAAAGATCTCTAAGATCATCTAGTCCAACCATGCAACTACCAACACTTCTCACTAAACCATGTTTCCTTAGTACAACATCTACATGTTACTTGAACACCTTCACTGCCGCCTTGGCACACTGTTGGCTCACGCTCAGTTGAGCATCAACCAACGTCCTCAGGTCCTTTTCCTCTGCACAGTCTTTGAGCTACTCTGCCCCAGCTGTAGCACTGCATGCAGTTGTTGTGACCAAAGTGCAGGACCTGGCACTTGGTCCTGTTGAAGTTCATCTCACTGGTCTCAGCCCAGCGGTCCAGCCTGTTTAGGTTCCACTGTAGGATCTTCCTACTTCCAGGCAGACTGATGCTTCCTCCCAACTTGGTGTCATCTGCAAATTTACTGAAGGCACACTCAGTGCACTCAATCCCCTCACCCAGATCATCAGTAAAGATATCAAACAGGATGGGCCCTAATACTGACCCTTACTTACCCTCCAGAAGTCCAAGGTAATAGTTTTTCTGACAATTGACAACTTACATATGATTTTGTGGCTAATCAGACTCAAAACCACATCTTATTTTTCAAATACATGTATTATTTTTGAGAAGCTATTGCTAATGTAACTACTTTTACAATTAACTTTCCAAAGTACCCAAAGTGAGCTTAACAACAGGACAGGACATCACTGATGCTGGATGATTTTCTGGTTTTATTTTACCCTGACCTTTATCCAGTGTCCAAGTTTCACTGTGGCTCAGTGTTTTGATGCGGCTGAGCACAGGATACATAGCAATTACACGCGTCCTAGCTGGTTCTTTCTTGAGATAGAACTTTGTTTACCTCCAATGACAGATCTTAAAATCAGTACAGGATTTTACCACCAAGATAGAAAACAAAGCACTTAAAAATCTGCCGAACTGCACAGGCTTATGAAAAAACATGCAGTTTGTCAGCAAGAAAGGAGGAGAAGAAAGTAACAGACACACACAAAAAACTTTCTTTGTGTTTTAATCTGTTTGTGCAAGGACCATGGGGAATGCCCATTTTACTTCTCAAGTAAAATCTCTATCTTTCATTTGGTTCTGCTGTTTTGCTCAGAGGGCTCGAAGGAACCTCAGTTCACCAAAAATACACAGAACAAATGGCAATGCCTTTGAAAGTTAAAATAAATAAATAGAAATAACTTGGAAATCTTTCATCTTCCAAAAGTATTCAAAGCCCTTGGCAATGGAGAGTAGGGCTTCCTTGTAGGAAGTTCTATGTATCCCAGTAACACACAGGACATTAGATCAGATGAAAACCTGACCACTGAAATGAAGAAGAGTTTAGTTCTGTTAGGAAACAAAGTGAATCCTCACAAGATTCACAGGAAGGTCTGAATAGAGATGATGTAGCTACATCTGCTGCCATTAGAGTACATGGAAGTTTTCCTTTCCATGTTACCTAATTCTGGTCTAGAAAGAAAAGAAAACCTGTCTAACAAATGTATGTCTGATTGGGTTTCATAGTTCACTCTTAGAATCCACAGAAACAAAACAATATCCTACATGGGAAAGTTATCCTATACATACTTTATCTCTGCATGTAAAAGATACGTGAGCTTACGGACAAAATACCATAAAGAATTTTGGACTCTATTCATCACATCACTGTTTTGGCATTTCACTATACAAAATTAAGGAAGCCACCAATCTAAACTCAGTTGTTTTCTGACATTTTCAACAGAAAGGTGGCCAGTCATCCTCCTCAAATCACTTAGTGCTTTTATATTCATCTGGATCACTCCTAATGGTTGATCACAGTCATCTCAAAGCATCTGAATGATCCACAAATAGTAACAGCACGTAGCAACTTTATGGCTTCAGTTTCTAATATTCCCACATTTTCCAGATTATCTGTGTTACGTGTGTATTCTGGAAGCCCCCTTAGCTATGAAAGCATTTAAAAACAAAAGGCTTCAAGGAAACAAGTGGCTTTGTTTCCCTGAAGGGATTTCTGAAACATCTTACTTCTTAAATGATCAAGTACTGTGATTACTGATTCTCCATGTTCATTGCTCTGCTTTGCTTTAGACTTTGAGTTACACTGTACTGGTGATCCTCCCTGCAAAGATTTGAATAAAATCAAAAGCACACCGTGATCTACATATGGCTGTTTCATTTCAATATTTCACCTTTATAGGCTTTGTATCTGCTAATATTTATCCTTTTTCTGACATAATTGATTTAAGGTTGGTTGAGTTTTCTTTTCCCATCATGAATATTTTCCTTTTTTTTTTTTTAACCCATCCACAAACAGTTTTAAAGTTCTCAAAACACATTGTCAACTGAGAGCTTGTGATATCAGCATGATTCTCAACATGTTTTATCTAGCCATGTCTTATTATCTGAAATAGCCATTTCATCTGCCAGGAGTGTCTTCATGCCACTCAAAAATAAATAGTAGTCTCAGATCATATTCTTTATTCCTTTTGTAAGTGGACAGAATTCAGCTAAAGATAAATGAACACATTCACTTTTTTAAAACCTTCCAAACAACCCAATTTCTCTTTAAAGTGTTCAGAAGTGCAGGCTGGAATATGTCTAATGCATCACTCAGAAATGGAAAACCCATTTTTTTTTGTTTCTCATATCCTGGAGTACACATACTTTAACCTCAGAAGAATGATTTAGTAAGAGCTTCAGAAGCCTTTGCATTAAGCAGTTCCTATTATTCAGTAGGGCCTCCTAAGTAATGATGGTAAAATAGCCTTTAACCTTTCGATAGGTGGATTCTAACTTTGCATTTGTGGTTAGGTTTGTATCTTACCATACCAACATGCCTTCAAATATTTTGTAGCTTTTGTTCCCTTGTGGATTACATTTTTACCTCTACTTAAGCACTTCAAATACTTTTCATAGATTATGTATGTATCTGACAAATTTTCTCCAGACTTTTTTTTTTCAACAGACATTCTGTACCATTTTTCAATTTTCAAGGTGATATTAACCCAGACAAAAGAATTAAGACAAAGGTTTTAATACAGTAGAAGTGTTATTATTATAAAAGAGCCAATTAAGTTTGGTGTGGCTTCTCAGTGTATTTCGTATTATATTTAATAAAAAAAAAGTTACGGACATAATTTAACAGAGTACTGCTACGGTCTGAAGTGCTACTGATGGCCAGATTCACCAAACTCTTCAGCCACCTGACGCCAAGACTGATTTGAGATTTCATTGACTGTTTTTACCGAGACTCTTATACGGTACATCAAATGAAATACCTATTTGGTAATTCACTCTCAATAAGTATGACAATATTTTCTCAGGCAAGAGACTTCAAGAAAGACCTTTAAAAATACTTCATTTTATCTTCTAAGTGGCCTAACATGACTTAAATGACTCAATCATACAGCATACTGCTCAGCAGCTATCTTTTTTATCCAGAATCCAGAGTCTAAGCATAACATCAAATAAACAAACCCCAAGAAAGGCTCACAAATCCTCAAACAATCTGGCACTCTCATAGCAACACTTGTAAGAGACATGTCTATGTATGCTATAATCTATAACAAATACTGCACAGATCTGGCCTGTGATCGACCAGCTGCAAATACCTGGGTGTCGTTTGTATGTGAGTGAAGCTGAGCACATGGCATTCATTGCAAGATGGAAGCTTATGAGAACACTGCAACTCCTACAAGTTCTTGTCTTGACTGGCACATCCAGAGACGGTTTATTGCTAAAGGTTAAAAAATCCACAGACGCAGCTTCAGCACTCTGTACGTTAAGAGAATTTGTGTTCCAGCACTGGAAACTGTTTTCCAACATTTTTTGCTTTCATTCTATTTTTGCACATTTCCAGAAAAACAGCAAGCAGCAGCATCGGTTCAGTCATACTACATTACCTAAGTCTGATGTAGCTGTTAGATATGGCAGTGTGCTCTGAATTGAATTTCTTCTGCTGCTTACCTTATTTGAATATATCATCAAAACTGTTTCTCATCCCTATTTACAGAGCAACAGAAAGTAATGGTGCAGCTCTTTCACTGAGTAAACTAAATAACTGCAGAGATATAAATACAGATGGCTGATGAATTAGGCTGGGTGAACCCCTTCATTCTAATTGAATATTCACGTGATGATTCATATCTCTTCTTTTCAAGGAAAACCCCATGGTGGGATTACAACAGATGAGAAGATTGTATAAACAGAAAGATTGTTCTTGGCAGACATTTCTCCCTGCTGTCCTCTCTCTCTGGAATGGAGATGAAACATTTGTGGATTTTAAATGCTTTAGAAATCAGTAGTTTGAAAATTCTTCTTAACAGCTAATATAAATCATCTTTGCTCCTAACTAAAGAAATCATTTCTTGCTTCATCCACATAACATACAAAGAACAAATCATTCACTTCCCTTTTTCTGCAGTTCTGGTGGGCCCCTCCTGTTCCTTCTTCATCCTCCTGTTTCTCTAACCCATATTTTTTTCTTAACTTGGCCTAACTAAATACACGTAAGTAACCCCCCAACTCAACTGTATTATTTTCATATACGATAATGTTTTGGTTATAAAAATAGCCCTTTAAGAACCTGGCAGATACTACCAAATGGCAATAACTGATCTGAATAATTAATATCACAAAATTCATACTGATTTCAACTGTATAGCTTTGTTGAAGCTATAGGGGTTGGGAGATTTAACCACAGCCTTCAACTGAAGTGGCATTTGCTTGAATATTTATATATCTCTTTGGTTCGGACCTATTAGATACTCTGTTTAACAAACACTTATCTCCAGGCCTGTACTCTTCTAACATCCACATTAAAACAGAAAGTGACAAACAGCTCTTCAAGCACAGGAGTGTTCTAGGACATCTTCTCTTCTGAATTACCCCCAGTTAAACTAAGCGTATGCCATAACAAGACCCTATATTCTAGAATCAGTCTTGACAGGCATGTTGTATAAGATCATTCTGAAAAACAGAGCTGAACAACAGAGATAAACAACATAAGGAAAAAAATGTCACAGTATTGTCACAGCCTAAACAGAAGGAAGTATATGAATCCCGATATCTTCTAACACTACCTTTCATTACGCAGGTTTCTTGTTTTGCCTTCTCACTGTATTTTTCAGGTTGGTCTTAAGAAATTATATCATCATCTTGTCACTATGCTGCCTATGCTGAGAGAACCAGCTGTATGATAAACAGGACATCAATCCATTCTGTCTGCCATTTACTCCAGGCAGATGGAGCAAAGCATCTCTATGAAAAATGTAACTCTAATTTAAACCCTGAGTGGAGTCATTATTTCATAAAGACACTTTTCTACCATTTAACAGCATCAAAACTTCCAGAGAGCTGTGATCCAGCTTGGAGTACCTGAGGGGTTGCCTGAACCACATTGCCCTTCTCTACCACAGCAGAACTGCTGAGAAGGACCATTGCTAGGCTGCTGTTTGACAGCCTGAGTGGGAAGCCGTGCTGCTACACTGGCTGAACAGCTTAAGGTCTTAAGCTGATCTCTTTGGCCACGTAGGTTTCACTGTGCATCAAAGACCCAGAAGGATACAGAAATGGCTCGCAGTTACCTTAATTAAGCCATCCTCATCCTTCCTCACTCCAATGGAGACTCTGGGCTGCATACTAAATAATTACTGGGCTTTAGATATACAAAAAAAAACCAAAATCAATGGATTTAAATTGGTGTAATTAATCCCTTCCTCAGCCTCCAGGAGTATGAAGTTATACACTTGTATTTACATTGCTAGGGAGACACACCTTCTCAAAGGTAATCCCCTCTCTGCCTGTGGGAGGAATAAGGCAACAGCTGAACACTGTGTTTTGAGCCCCATAATCCGGACATATATTAATAGCTGTTACCCTCTGCTGTGGTGCATTTCCTCTACATAAAGTTCCTTCTTTTTATCTTTAGAAAGAAAAACAATCTACAAATCTAAAGAAAAATGTTTGAAAAAAGCTATCTGTGCCAGAACCATCTTTCTTACGCACAATATCGTATTCTTCCCCAAATACAAAATGTCAAGACCTCAAGAAATAAAAATTAAACCGTCAAGATTAATTAGCACTACAACAGCACATAAAGTACACACACACACACACACACACGAAGCTCTACTTCACACATGCTCCTTTACTCATTTAAATGCACAGCGCAAGTTAAAAAAAAAAGTGTCTGGCTTCTTTAGGGATCTAGGCATTGCTGACATATAATCTTCACTTTAACTGAGATAATCAGCCCTTCCTTTCCCTCTCATATTTCAGATTCCTTCTCACAGTTTGTTTGTTTTTCTAAGACCTTTTAAACAAAGCCTCAGATGGCTTTTGCACGCAGTTCTATCTACCACTGAGAATCCAGATCACTTACCAAAGCATTATCAAAATCCCCCAAACAATCTTCTCATTCTTTCAATCTTTTTTATTATTATTATTTTTCTACCACAAAATTCCATTATTGCATCAAAGAGATGTGAAAACAGAGCTCTCACAATCTCTCTCATGCTTATATAGCAAAGAGCAGATGGCTCTAATTCAGCCCTTAGTAAAATAAAACAAGGTAAATTGCAGTTCCCATGGTATTCCACACGAGCAGGAAACGACAGTTATTTGACTCATCCACAAACTGATGACACCATTTCATATGCATATAGATAATTTGCTAGCCCTTTCATTTTAAATCTTTCACAGCCTTTTTTCCATCATTTTCACTGAAAACAGTTGAAAACTCCATCAGTGAAAGCTGGGTTTAGTTTTTCTTTCCGTTCAACAGGTTTGTTAAGATATGCTGTTCATCATATAGAAGGACTGCATAAGCTAGATATGCTGGCACTGAAATAGCAGTAAGATCTTCGACTTGCAGATAGTAAAGCATTAAATACTAAAGCTGATTTACTAAAAGGCTTCATATACGTAACAGTTCAAATCAGCTAGGAGAAGAAAAAGAAATTGGATTATATTGTTAGTAAAGAGAACCAATCAGAGGTAAAAACATTTCAACGTGATGGTTCTTAAAAAAAAAAAAGTTCAGTCAATTAATCTCCGTAGCATTCTGGGTACTGTTCCAGCATTGACACAAACTTACAGGGGCCCAGGGAAGGCCAGAATGAAGGCATATGCTTACAGGATAATTGACTACTGGCCAGAAAAAAAAAAAAAATTAGCCTCTATTTTTATTAAAGCTTCATACACTGCTGTTCCTCCTGTCCATTAAGGGACCAACTGTGAAAATTCAAAACAAAAATATCCCATTTTATTTATGAAATGACAAGCCGCTCTCTACATATAACTCATGAGGCAAATTCTATACTTTTATACAGAAGTTTCTGTTTAAATACAGCATACTACATTTTGTTTTTATGGTTCTATCACAGCTATACCCTAAACTACCTATGAGCAAATAGATTAAAGGAATGAAGTAAAAGGTAATCCAAATGGAATACGTATGTAGATACACATATAATTCAAAAGTAGAATTCCTCTTCCAAACTACTAACAATGTCATTTTTTAAATGCTTTATTCCCAAATTGATATCAGGTGTGTGCTGGGAGCTGGTATTCACAGAAGGCTGTCTGTGCACATGGCAATGAGGCCATCTGCAGCCACATTAAACCATATTAACAAGAGGAAGAGAGATTTTAAGGAATAGATGCGCTCCTGGCTTCAAAAGCTATTTCAGTTATGGGCTTTAATAATTGTTTTCTTTAACTACAGTGGTTTTCTTCTTTTGAAGGGTCTGAGCATCGCAAGGGCAAGAATGATACATCTATATCATCCTCTTTCCTGGGAATGGCAAGAGGGGTGTCTGCACTGAAATTGCTAAGGAAGAAAGCAGAACATGGCCTTTAAAAAGCAGCCTTGTACAAATAAAAGCTGAGGATCCCCTCAAGTCAAGAAGATTTCAGTCAAGACTGGGGCTATAGGTCAGAGTTCTGAATTAAGGTGTCCTGTTTGCAATAGATCACAAACACAGTATTTGTTTCTTCTCATAGCCCCTTACTTTATGAGCTTTCTTCACCTTTTACTTTAGAATATCATCCCTCAGCATGGAAGTCAAATGTGATGGCAATGGAGTTCCTCACATGAACCTGCCACAGACAGGTAGTAACTGTGAACACCAGACACGGGTGACAGAATCAGGCCCATATGCCTTTTGTACCTGTCTCTAGCTTGTTCTATTGAAAACTCTTACACAACTTTTCTATTTCAGCAGAGAGAACACCGATTCTTTCAAAATGTTACCAAACACATCATTACTCCAGGCCAAAGTCTTCTAACATGGATACTTCAAAAGCTTGGAATTAGAGTTGCATAGAAGAATATAAACCTGCTTAGGAAATCTGAATATACCTAGGCATTCCATATAGTTGCTTTGTTCACTGCTGTTGCATCATTAATCAATGACTTTCTGTTATTCTCCTCCATGAGATTTCAATACATTGTATTTACAAATATTGTTTTTCTTTACCCATAAAAAAAAAAAAGCATCTTTATTATTTTCATTCAGAATCCTCTTTCCTAGAGTCCAGATATCATGTGAAAATGGCTCTGTTGTAAAAATATTATTCTTGCTAGTGTCTCCAGAGTTTCAGGCTCCGGAGATTTAAGGGAGGAACCACAAGGAATACAGGCATGTTGCAAAAAGCTTGCTGTACAAAACTCTGAGAACAGAACTACCAGGAACACATTACAAAAGTCTTCTGGCACAAAACTAGTGTGGCAGCCCTACTTCGTCCCCTATCCATTCCAGATCTCTGGAAATAGCAAGTTGCTTAGGAAGACAGCCTCTTTTTCAACTAACCCAGCCTCAAGCTCAAGATGCAATCCACGAACAAATTCCTCTATTTCAAGACGCTACCGAACTGCAGGAAGAATTTCTTTGCTAGAGGAAGGTCATCACAAATACAGACACTGAAGGTGGTAAAGTAGAGATTTTGCTGAAAGAGTCTAAAGCACTCTTTCCAGATCACCGCTACTGCTTACTTGCACATGTGAGATCCAACCTTTCCATACTGCCTTTATGAAGAGTTTGGCTGTGCCTCACATTCCCCCAATGAGAGTGTCTAACCCTCAAATCCCAGCCACTCCAGCATCTCATTCCTCCAGCCTGCCCTGACCCTTTGCGAGCATTGCTACAAGTTTTTTTTGTGTTCAGTTACCCAAAAGTTAATGGAACTGAGGGTGGGAGAAAGGACACAAAGCTGGCACCACCGGGAAGGCGAGCACCACTGAAGGAAGTAGATGAAATATTTGGTCTCTGATTTTCAAATGGTCAAAGCCCTGTCTGGCACTGCCTGGAAAAGCACTCCTCTTGCATGCAGAGGGAAGAAGTTTAAGTGGATTATTTTGCCTCAGAAATTGATCCAGTTTTCAGCAATGGGATTCCAGGCAGTCTTTAATCCTACATCAGAGCTAAGTAATAGCAGTTATCCCTTCAGGAGGGCAGGGACCTCATCTGTCATAGCTGTCTTTCAATTCAGAAGCGCTTTGTAACAGCAATGCTATAGGATAAATTTATACATACAAACACGCCAACTGTGTGTGGGCACAGAAACACGTAAGCATCTGAGGTTCATCTCATAAAACTGATGCTAGGAGATGCCAGATACTTTTCTTAGCTGCACCACGTAATGAAAAAGGAAAAGAACATCTGGTGGGAGGGAGCCAAGAGAACAGAAGAAAAACTGCATCTTGCTGTTCTGAAAGTCCAATTACACAGTGCCAGGCTCTGGTGGCTCACAGCCCAGGACTGCTTGAGAACAGACAGAAGATAGCATGTTCCCTTCCAAAATTAAGGCAAATAAGGAAAACAGAAAATAAAAGGAAATGCAGCTCAGATTAGTACTTCCTGATCTGCACTTCTTACATCATAATTGATCCAAAGCTCTTGGAATTCCACAAAAAGTGCACCACTGATTTCAAATGGATTCAATTCAGAGTCTAAAGGAGTTAAAAACGTGGCACAGCAGAAAGCTCACTGGCATCATGGCTCTGTAGGGAGATATAGAGCTCAACCTGGAGCCATATGTGTTTATCAAATGCTCTTCTTCCTTGGATTGCCCTTGAGACATGTTCCATCCAGTAAAATCCAGTGAAAAGATAAAATACCACTTCATTTACATACATTTGACAGAAAAGCTTACTGTTCTTCCAGAAGATCAGTAATTCAAATAATACTTCTTCTGATATCTGGAATAAGAGAATATTTTTTTTCTTTCCTGGTAAAAAATACTCCCACAAAAGAACTGCATTATTGCGTTAACTCTGTGTATTATTTGACATTTTGGTGTTTTAACACTCTTTCTGGTTTTATTTTTTAAAACTCAACACCAATATGACAGTCTGTATTTCCTTGGCCTTTCAACACTGCTCCTGCTTCCTAACAACTATCCTCAATGTCCCCACAGAAGCACATTGATTTCAGTTTTCTATAGCTAATAAGTATTTTATTTCTCCCTATAATGGCAGCTTACTTTGATAATGTATTAAGAACATCCACCAAAATCTCTCCAACTACAGTCGTTATAAAAACCCCCAATATTTATGTGTCTTTGCATCAAAAGGAGAATTCTCACCAAATCAAGCCCTATCATTCAATCTGCTTCTGAGTCCAGTTTTATGCCTATCAGATGGTTAAAATTCCTCTCTGGAGCTTCATACATCATTCTGTCTGGAAACAAATCAAAGAATGTTCCCTTTCCTCCCTCGCCATATTATCTATACTGTCTTCACAAAATTTTTTTAAATAATAAATAAAATAACTCATTATGTCTTCAATTATTTCCACGTTCTGTGAACAAGGTGGCAAGTGTAACACTGCAAGCATTCAGCTCTATGGTACTTCAAAAGGACTCCATGCTGCCATCTCCAAGTATCACTAATTACAGGGTCAAGGACAAGAAAAGATTCACACAATTTAGATGTAGGATATATGCAAACATTCACCATGAAAGCTGTGATAAGACGCTGAAGTGTACGTGTCCCTGTTTGACAAAGCGCTAAGTTTTCAGTGTCCAGTTGTCAGATGTTGTTCTGCTGCCTCAGCAGAATGCAATGTAAGAAACAGAGTGAGCAGCAGAAGCACATTCAAGTGACATGTTCGATAGACCAAGAGCTCAGCAAAGACCATGGCTCACTCAGAGTTACTACACAGACACGCACGTTTAGAATGGCAGATGGACAGGCAGGAAGGGCTTTGGAAGGGGCTCAACAGGCTTAAAAGAAATTAAAATGCCGTAATTTAAAATATGACAAAAAAAAAAAAACTCGATCAAATCTGCTGCTCTGGCCTGCTTACAGATGAAGTTTGGGCAAAGGGGAAATAGAATGCCTCCAAGGCTATCAGTGAAGCAAAAAATTACATTAGCTTTACAGCCTGAAGCATATTTGTTAGTATTTAACAAATTATGTGCTTCATTTAAATACTGTTGCTGGTAGCCAAATAAATTAAAATCACCTCATTAGGCTTTACATCAGTGAAGTTTAAAAATTAAAGGAAGTTTTTCTTACCTTCTATCTAGGTATCTTTCCACTTGTATAGTCAGTGTCAGTAGGGACTTGTGTCACAGAGACCTTTTTCCATATCATTTGTCTCAAGGCATCCTGAATCTAGACCACTGTAATGAAAGACAAGACACTTATATGATTTCAAAGCATGGCCATGGTGCCACAATAAAAAAAAAAAAAAAAATCACTCTAATATCCTAAATGTAACAGTCCGAAGAATTTGCAGCTACTACTCTTCTCCTTCCCCTGCATAGACCATGACTTTTAACAAGTTGTGTTGTTACGTGTGTCTTAGGTACTATATCGGTGAAATTGAGACTCCAATCTTTCTGTTCACCAGACAGCCAACACAGCTTTACCAAGGGCAGATCGTGCCTGACCAGACTGGTGGTCTATGATGGAGTGATGGCACTGGTGAACAAAGTAGGGACAACTGATGTTTAACCGGACTTCTGCAAGGACTCTGACATGGTCCCATATCAGAGGAAATCATAACAGTTGGAAAAAAACACTGAGATCAATCCAACCATCAACCCATCCTTTCCATGTTCACTAAACCATGACCTTAAGTGCCACACCTACAGGTTTCTTGAACACCTCCAGAAACAGTGACTCCATCATGATCCTGAGCAGCCTGTTGCAATACCTGACCACTCTTCCAAAGAATAAATATTTGCAAATAACCAACTTTAACTCTTCCTTGTATGACCTGAAGCCACTCCTACTCATCCTAACACTTGGTACCTGGGAGAAGAGCACAACAACCACCTTACCACAACCTTCCAGGTGGATGTACAGAGAGCTATAAGGCCTCCTCTGAGACTCCTTTTCTTCAGACTGAACAATCCCAGTTCCATCAGTTGCTTCCCATAAAGCTTGTGCTTCAGACCCTTCACCAGCTTTGCTGCCCTCATGCTCCAGCACCTCAGTGCCTTTCTTGTAGCGAAGGCCTCTAGCACAAGAAAGATGTGAAGCTGTTAGAGCAGGTCTTGAGGAGGGACACAAAGATGACAAGAAGACCAGAGAACATACACTACAAGGAAAGGCTGAGGCAGCTGGGCTTGTCCCACATGGGGAATAGAAGGCTCTGGGGAGAACTCATTGCAGTCATCCAGTACTTAAAAGGAGCTTATCGTCAGGAAGATGACCAACTTTTTACATGGGCAGACAGCAGTAGAACAAGGCAGAATTGTTTTTAACTTCAGAGGGGAGATTTAGTTTATCTGTTTTAGGGAAATTTTTTACTCGGAGGCTGGTGAGTCACTGACGCAGGTTGTCCACAGGAACTGAGGATATCATACCTGTGGGTGTGTTCAAGGCCAGGATGAATGGGGCTCTGGATAAGCCTGATCCCTTCTAATCCAAGCCATTCTGGCTGTGGCTCTGGGCAGTCGGGTCTAGTAACTGACAACTCCGCCCACAGCAGGGGGGTTGAAACTTGATGACCTTTGAGGTCATCTTCAACCCAGACCATTCCATGATTTTATGATCATTTCTGTGACCGACCAGACAGTAGGAAACTTGAAGTACAAAAATGGAGGTAGAAATTAAGCTATCTGAATTTAATCCTTTAGCTTTCTTTAGAGACTTCTTCCATTTATTGAAAGGAAAAAAAAAGCAGTATGAGTCACATACTCTAAGTATGTACAACTGAATGCCAGTCTTGTAAAACCTACTTATAGGAAAACTCTGTTTATGTCATGATGGATAGGAAAGAGACTTCATGTAGCACTTACTAAGCTTCTGGAAACTATGGAAAACTCCAGAAAATATCCTGACAGAAGGAAATTATTTCTGCTCTCTTTTGAACAGCTCATTTGCTCTGGAAATTCACATTTGCTTCAGGTCACCTAGTAGTAACTTCTCTAGAATGTTTTGCACAGCCCTACTCAATGACTATTAACAAATTTGTAGGATATCTCCCCAGCTGTGCAATAGAATGAAATGGAGACTGCACAACTGACCAGATACAACTAGTACCAATATGGCTCAACATTTAACCAAGTATTTAGGATTTGCTACTCCTAAATGCCAATTTCCTATTGAACCTAGAAAAAGAATTACATACTTCTGATAAAATGTCTTCTTAAACATCATCTCTCTGGGAGACAAAGAGATACGGCCAAATTCTTTTCAGTGGTCTGTGAGGACAGAACAAGGGGAAACGGTCATAAACTGGAGCATAGAAAGTTCCATACCAATGTGCAAAAGAACTCCACAGTGAGGGTGACAGAGCACTGGAACAGGCTGCCCTAAGAGGTTGCAGAGTCTCCTTCTCTGGAGATACACAAGAAATGTTTGGATGCCTACCTTTGCAACCTGCTTTGGCCAGGGGGTTGGACTCTATGATATCTGAAAGTCCTTCCCAACCCCTACACTTCTGTGATTCCATAAAGGCTTTTCCAAGTTCAGGTACATGAAATAAATGATAAGAGATAATAGTTTGACAGTTATCCAGTTATCATACAGTTCTTTGACTTGTTATCTTTTGGCACCAAAGACTTTACTTGAAAAATTTTATCTTCTTTAGAGAAATGGATTTGACTTGCGAGGACTGGTATCTCCAATGCTTGCATTTTGGTATTCTTTTAAAGTGGTAATAACTACTTACAATGTCCTAACCAGTATTACAAACCAGCCATCGCTAAGCTAATAGTTAAAAGCAAGGGACACAGGAATTCCATCCACCTACAGCAAAAGCAAAGCTAGGTAAAACCAAATTTTAAAAATATTTGCAGCAGCAAATATCTGTAGGACTAAATTAATCTACTCTACTGTCAACAGTTACAAATAAGTTAAGGCAACAATATTATTCCCTTGCCAGCTTCACTGGCTCAAAAGCAGTTATTTCTCATCTGTGTAAGAGCCAGCTTCTAGTTAGGGTGTCTGTTTTTGATGCTGTGCTCTCCTTGTTCTACAGTAGAAACCTTTTGTAAATAGAGGGCTGCCAAAGATATCACACTTTTCATTTCACTGTAGTGCCGAATTAAGCTCATTATGATTTGAATTAGGTGCATCAAATACATTTCACCTAATCTGATCAGACTCACCATATGTTGCCTAAGTCAAGAAATGCAATTTATGAAATGCAGTACAGGAGATACCAGTAACACGTTATTTATCTCTCTTTTCCATTTTATTTCAGACTTAGAAAGTATAATAGAGGTGTTGAAAGAGCCACATTTCTACTAAATGTAATATCTCCCACGGCATATTTAATTTTCATTTGCAGTTCTCTACCTCATGCTCTATGTGGTGACTCTAAGCTGTTCACATCTGAATCACCTACATAACCAGCAACATTTTAGCAGAATTTCATAGGTATGTTATACAAATATTGATTCTGGGTATAGGATGTCGGTCCTTCAGAATATCATATTCAGAACAAAGTATGTGTGGAAAAATTATGCACGCTATGGCAGCGTATGCTATGAAATTTACTCAAAGGCAAAAACTGCTGCTCAGTCAGTAAGTCTGCTATCGCTGTTTATAAGGGGAAGTGACAAAGTCACAGTAGAAGCATTACAGACACTTAGTTTGAGAGGAATTCACTCATCCCCACGTTCCTCAAGAGTGACGGTAATGCTGTCCTCCAAAGATTACAATTCCATCACATTTCCGTAAACTGCAGTTTGCTCTACATGGCCTCCTTCACCCCTGCCTCTCAGCTCCACATGCTCTTTGGCCAGCAGAGCTTTGCAACTAAGTGCCCCAACCTCACAAGTGCTGGCCTCTCTGTCTTACCAAGCTGATGTGCAAACAACACCACAGATTCCAGTCTCTGCTTTGTTCCTGGGATGCAACATTTAGGCCACATACATATAGAAATGAGTAAATCAGAGCTGTTCCCTCTGCATTTACATCCTCAGTGCTCACTTCCCACTTTGCAGGAAAATGTGCACTCACTTCCTACCGCAGTTTGGAGCAGGGCTGGCATCACAGAAGTGCAGGAAACTAAAAGGGTGTTGTAGGGCAGTCTTTCAATCTGTGGTTCCTCATCAACAAATACAGTTAAATAGATGCTACGTTGCCTATAGCAGTATCACTTCTCCCTAAACTTGCTTTCTCACTTTGCTGCCATAGCTTTTCTCTGGTGAAAACTTCTCACACACCATATTCAGCTGCAAGATGAGATTTCCAAAAAGTAAAAAGGTGATTCCATAGCTAACTGTGTGACAACAGACAGCTTTTTTTTTTTCCCTTCTGAATTAAACATCTGTTCTTCTGTTTATCTTTGCACACAGAGATGCACAGTGTGATACAAAAACAACACTGCTGGCCAATTTTAACTGAAGCATTTATGAACTTTGCTACAGGTCCCAGGTAGGGGAAGCTGACCTGCATCACTCCTGCTGCACTCAGGATTAAACCAGAAAAATCACTACACTCAAGAGCAGAGCTCTGAGCTAGAATTCACAGACTGATCCAGTGAGGCTGCCACCCCACAGCCCTCAGCAGGACCTGGCAGAACTTGGGCAGCCCTGTGTTCTGTCCTCCACCCACAAGCTGCAGTGCTTTTGCTTCACGTGGGCTGCAGATGTGCCTAGGTGGTGAAGGACCTTCCACTGCCTCCCACAACAGGCCCTGCCTAGCCAAAGCCCATGCACAACTTATCAGAAAAAAAAAAAAGAAGAAAAGATAAGGAGAAAAAGGGAAGGAAAAAAAAAAGAAAAATAAGGAAAATGGGATGGGGGAGGGAGGAGAAAAAAATAGAAGAAAAATAGAAAGAGAGGGAAAAAAGAATACCACAGTAAAATGAAAGGCCAACATCCTTCTAAGCACATGAAACCAGAGAGTAACTCTGAAGATCTGCAGAGAACCAGAATGAAAAACAAATTAAAATTCTACCTATTTACACTGGCATAGCCAAAGCAAATAGGGTTTTCTATATGCTTCTAAAAAGATAGATGAACCTATTCTCAGGGCTTACATGAGTGGAAGAAGGTAAACTGTACCACTGGGGTACTGCAGCCATTAGCATTTTTTGCCTGCTGATGAAAAAGCATTTCATAACAAAATGTGTCTGGCCAGCAGAACATGAGCATTACGTTATTCCCTGCCTGATTTTCATCTTTCATTTCAACGCTCTGAATTATTTATCTCCTTCTAGTCATTAGTTTAACCTTTTTTTCCCTTTCACCTTTCCTTCACCATAGCTTTTATAAAACTTCTAAAGAAGTTCAAGGCTCTGAAGCAGCAGCCTGAGTTAGACGTGCTTTGTAGGGCTATTTGGAACACTGAATAATAAACTTTTACCAAATGAAATCACCATCCAGCCCCATCACCACAGGACTGCAGATGCATTCCTGCAGGAAGGCACACAGGGCACGCTGCATCGTCCCTTTAGGAAACGCTAGTGTTTTAGTTTTTAGACAGTGGGAAGTGTAACACAGCCAGGGCAGTGGAAGGATTCAGTCTCCTTGCAGAAGATCTAGAGGCAGATGGAGGCAGCTGCCTGCTCAGAGGAACCTCCCTTCAAGACTGTGAGTTTGTGCCCCTAAGCCAAGGCAAGGCTGCTTGGACACCCATACCATGCAGGGATGCGCAGCACTGCAGCACACTCAGCTTAACATGCAGTCAACACGTGCAATTGCATCTTCCACTGCAAGACTCTGGTTTTGTAAGTCACAAACATGCTTCCCCCTGAGTTTGGAAGTTAAGAGACAGTCCATAATCATGATCTTTTTTCTTTAGAGAATGTATTAAGGTATTTGCTTTAGTGAGTAGACACATGGTTGGGAAAAGAGAAAGCTTAAGCTATATTCAGAGTGTTCATGTTGACAGAATATTTCAACACTTGGAAAAAAAAAAATGCTTTGCTCTATCACTGTTTTAAAGGTTTGAAAATCCCCACTGCTGAACAAGATTATCTTTTATTTCTCTTTCAATGATTAGCACAAGCCAAAATAAATATATGCATTTCATTCCAGAGGAAAAAAACAAAAAAACTACGCCTGGTGGGCAAAAAAAAGCAAACAAGCTCATTGGTCTTAACTCTGCAATTTGAAAAAGCAAACTCAAGCAGAGTGATTAAAAGCATGTGAAACGAGAAGTGTGTCCTTTAAATACCAACTTCTAATTGCAGTGATGCGCACACATAAATCTAATCATGCTCATTTACGGTATTTTATTAAAACTGCCTTAATATCAACCGCACAATCAATTCTTTTATTAAGAGTGATCAGTTTTCGTTCTGGTATTTATTATTAATAACTGATAAAATATCAGAGAACTTCCCATTTCTGTAAGTACAGCAGTGATGGCTTTACAGCACAGCTAAATTTAATAACCTAATGCTCAGCTCCAGCATACTTGTGGTACTATATTAACACAGTCTGTGACAGGACTAAAAAAGAGCTTAGATTCAGCCATACAGAGTAAGATTTCTTAGAGTCTCAAATGGCAAAGTATAATCCAATTAGATGAGATTTTCCACAGTTTTGCCCTTCTTTCTCAGCTGGTACACACATCTCTATTGCAATTAATTACCGCTCTTTGTCCAGCTGATCAAGACAGAACCAACCACTGCCAAGTGAAGAGAGCACCCCTGTTCCACCTTTTCAATACAGCCCTAACGCGTCTCTTTTGGTGAAGTATTTTCTATGGACCCCAAATTATTTGGGTCTCTCTTTTCGGTGTTCTGCTTAAAACGTGGGAATCCAAGAGCTCACTGTTAGAGTCTTCCCCTGGCCCACTGCTGGCTCCACACACCACCCTAGTATCACAGAAAGTATCCAAATAGTTTCTTCCCTATCACTGAGCGCAGCACCTCATTTCCTTCAACTGAGAACTGTACGCAGACTCATTATCGTTTCCTATAATTTATTCTTTTTACTTTAAAGAACGAGATATACTGCAGTTCTCTAACAAGAACACACTTGTCACAGGTGCTTAGATTAACACTGCCAGGACATTTTATAAATTCCTGTGACTTAAAAAGAATATTAAACGCAATTAAGTCCATAGTAAGGCCTCAGTGTTAGAGTAAAGAGACTTACAAAGGATTTTAGTTTCTATTAAAAAAAAAAACCACAGAGATATCGAGCATGCCAGAAGAAACACTTCCTAAAATAAAACAGTGACAGAACTTTATATTTACTGTGGTTGCAATTTCAGTTTGTAGGTCCCGTTATACTATGACTCAGGAATAGATTTTGATTTCTGAATATTTTCTCCTTGTCAATTCTACATAAAGGTGAATTACTCAAGCTGCAGAAATATCTCGCTGGAGATCAAGACTAGTATGTATGCCACCACGAAGAAAAATGCAAGGAAGAAGATACACTGCATTTCTTTCATATTTGAAGGAAAAAATCAACTACACATCAATTCAGTCGGGACCATTTTACTTGCCTCAGATGCAAGGCTTAGAGGTAACCTTTTTAAAAGTGAAAGGGAAGTGAATTCACAGGCAGTTAAGCTTCAGCTTCTCAACATCTTTTCCAGAACACTAACTAGTGATACTGAAATCCTCCGCTTTCTCTACCAGTGCATTAATTACCAGTCATATTTCAAGCTCCCATGCATGGTACTTTAAATCAAAGATGTTCTGTACAGTTCTACAATCGTTTATATGAACAATTCATCTTCCACAGTCCAGTTGAATTTCATATAGACACACTCATTCCTACTCTGTTTGTTAACAATCAGGGCATACATTAAACAAGTCAAGGAAAACCAGAACAATTCTTATTGACCTCGTCATGAGTACCTGACCTACAGATGCAGTTACTACTTACCATACAGAGGGCAGAAATTGGCCTCGTGTAAATTACTCTAACAGCAAAGAAAAATGCTCCTGTTGATAGGAATAGTCCCCACACAACTGAGAACACTGCTTAGCCCGCTAAGCTTGCATCCTATGCTTTACATAGACCTGTGGCTGCTGGAAGGTCTGCCCTGACCTACACTTGCTCCTGTACTCTCCACATAAGTCGAGCTGTTGGGAGCCAGGTGACAGAGCCAAACTTTGCTGCTTGGTCCTCCTCATCCCTGTTGACAGTACTTAAGCCTACTGTACACAAAACAACTCCTCGTCAGCAGCTGACTTTGGTTTATGGCAAGATCTAAAGCGTTACATAAGTTTATGGGTTCACTAACAGCACTGATAACAAAGAGGGTCAGGAAGAGATAAAGTTTGAAGGCACTTTTTTCCCCATGCAGAACTATACAAAGAGATTCAGCACAATGCCCCCCCCCCAGAGCCCTTCATACACCCAGGCAGTGCCAGCCTCTACCTAGCTCAGGGCCATCAGTCAGGAGCATCCATCTCCACACTCCCCAGCCCCTGCCTCCTCCTGACCTTCACACCAGTGCATGGCCACCATGTTGACAGGTCTCTAATTTCAATTTCTATCCAAACTGATTATGATATTCTCACTTAGCTGCCCTTGAACGCAGCTGAATTAAGACACCAGGGTAATAAATGGACCGACACGTTAACATTGATAGATATCCCCATTCCACATCAGACTCATTTTCATGCGGAAGTCATACCGTCACTAGACATCACTGCCATTAGAAAACAGTTAAATATTAATTAATGGGCATTTAAACTTTTACTAGATGTTTAGTGAAAAACTCTCCATTGGCAGAATAGTAATAGGCTTTCTAAATTTCATACATTCCTTAGGAATTATCTTCTCCAGCTCCATGCCCCATTGCTCCTCCATTTTAATGCACAGTTCATTTGGTAATCATGTACCTCTGTACAGACAGACAACTAATCTATTTCTTCTGACACTTTGTTTCATAATCCCATTTAATATGATCAGTTCCTAACAGAAATAAGAATTTAGCAAAGGCAAAAATTCAAATGGAAGCATTTATCAGCTTAAAAAGAAACAAAAGACTTAATTTTCAGGAACTTGTTAATGTTCCAGTAGAAATAGTCATTTCCAAGCACCCACTCCAGGAGTGTGAACATAATGGAAAATTTCAAGCTTCCCTGCTTCATGCTACTGTAGCTTCTCATTTTAAGAAGTCAAAACGGGCTATTAATCATTTCACCCCACATCCAGAGACTGCGAATGCCTCAGAAGGTGAGCTGTAATGGTCTGAGGGGAAAAGTAACAAAAAGCCAAAACAAAAGAGGTGAGAGCGGAGAAGCAAAAATGTTATATAAACACACCACAATTAGGAGACAGACATTTCAAACTGATGAGTAAATTATATACTGTCTCACCTTCATTTCTTACAGATTTCAGCCTCCTCACTGAGTTGATATACACAGCCACCAGACAAGGATAATTATTTCTCTAACCTCACTGACTGGCCCGGGAGCATAAAAAAAAAGATAGAATTTCATTCAGTGATCTAGAGATGGTCCCTATTCTTTTTAAATCACTCTTTTCCTCCCTGTAGCTTTTTTTATATGGGAAGTGAAAGTAAAGAGAACCATAAAACACTGAATAAAAGCCAGCTTCCTTTAGCCTCCTTGCCAGCTCCTTTCTCCAGGATCGCTCACTCAGGATACCCATTTTGGCACTGCACATGCACTGATTCACCTCAGCCGCATGCAGAGCTGACAGAAAGTGGCTGGGCAGCTTCACAACCCACGAGGAGAAATGTCATTCTGTACCATGCAGAAGCACTGCTACCTCAGCTACTGCCAAAAGTCCACCCAAGCATCACACGTGAGTTGTATGCCCACAACAGAGCTGAGCAGCTCCCAGGGAGGCGGGCAGTACAAACTCCTGGACCACAGTGTAAGTGTACCAGTTGAGACCACGCGCATACTTCCTCCACAAACACAGTGAGCTCTTCAATAATCCAAGTTCTTTTACTCCCTCAGCCACGTGTCAATACGTTGAGGGTGCAACCATGCAAATACTAATCCAGATCACGTGGACAAGACAATGCATTTCACCCCAGAACTTTTCTGCCACCAATTAAGGCAAGACCAGTGACAAATACCACACCGAGGGGACCACAGGGGGCCTCCCAACAAATTACGTACAACAGTTTTTATAAGAGTTAACATATGCTCCCAAGATTTTGTATTGCCAGAAGCTATGACCAGCTCTAGAAGAAATCTTACAATAACTGGATTTCAAGATGCTGACTTTCTCCAATTTTCAGCACAAAACCTACTTAATACCAATGGGAAAGAAAAGCCCACACCACTGAAACGACATCATGCAAATTCAGAGACATCATGACCTCATCACAGGAGCACCTTTAATTTAATACTGCCTTTACTTCTCATGTAATACCAGCAAATTAAAGCCTTCACATTTTAAACAATTATTGATTTGTCTGATTTATGAATAGAAAGAAAGATAAGTAGTTGAAATGTTATTTGGGCCGAATGAATTTGGGCTTTAGCTGGAAGTGCTTCTTTCTAATACAGGCCAAGCCTGCCCTCTAGAGCATTGCTGCCCCTTGTTGAGAGAAACCCATCTGCATTAACAGGCTTACAAGCGGTAATTAGCAAACTTGTGGGATTGCTCAAGTCTTCTCTCAGATGAACTGGAAATACAGATTCTTCAGTTAGAAGTGTTTGCACCTCACAGCTAGATAAAGGTTTGAGGATTCATGGTTAAATCACAACAAATTCCTAACTGCATCAGGAAGGACAGAGGCCAAACACAACACAGGAACTAGATGTGATGCTTTTGTACCACCAGAGATTCCTCTGGAGGAGAACAAAAAGAACACCAAAGCCCACACAAAGCTGCCATCCTCTCTCCAGCAACCATATGTATCAGAAGAAGATACACAGGCCCACAAAGACAACAATTCTACACATTCCCAGCTAGTAAAATCTCAGTGACAGCGCCTGCTGCAATGCACACATGCATTACAACTCTGGTTACTGCACTGACTTCTTAAGACAGCATTTTTTTCCACTAAGAGCCATTAGCTGCACTGAAAAAGCATTTGCCCTGCTATTTCAGAGTCAGATTGCAATGCAGCCTCTGCACCCAAGCAAATCCGACAGAGCACACAGGAATGGAGGAGCAGAAAAACAAATGAAAGGAACCTTCATTACGTCCTTACACCCAGCACCCACCTTCATTGGAATAGCAATACAGCCATGTCCATGCTGGCAGGGCACAGCAGCAAAAAGAGCAACTCCTTCAGCCCTTATATACACAATGATACATATTGTGCCCATACACACAAGCCACAATCTGACCAGAGAGCTCACCAGAAAATAGTTGCTCACAGATGGAAGTCCTTGTCTAAGATCTCTTTTTCATGTGTCCTGGTTTTGGCTGGGATAGAATTAATCCTCCTAGCTGGCATGGTTCTGTGCTTTAGACTTGGGAAAAAAATGACACTGGTGACACACTGGCTGCTGCTGAGCAGTACCTATGCTGAGTCACAGGAGTTCTCATTTTCTTGTTCTGCTCAGTCACAATGGACCTGGGGGTGCTCAATGAGCTGGAAGGGGACACAGCCAGGAGAGCTGACCTAATTCGGCCAAAGGGAAAACCAATACCATATCACGTCACACAGAAAAATTAAACTGGACAAAGTTGGCTGGGGAGGGAGAGCACTGCTTGTGGACTGGCTCAGCACTGGTCAGAAGCTGGTGAAAGCTGCAGTGTGTGTCATTTGCTTTGTTTATCCTTATTATTGTGTTGTTGGTGGTTGTTATCTTTCTTTTTCCTTTTCTTCTTTCTTATTAAAATGCTCTCTCAACCCATAAGCTCTTGCACTTTTCGATTTTCCCCCCAACCCCACTGTGAGGAAGAGTGAGCAAATGGCTGCGTGGTGCTTAGGTGCATGCTACGTTAAACCACAACAACAGGGCAGATTCTCAGGTTGCCTAAGAAAAAATATTTTAAGTTTGCCAACACAAACCTCCTGGTCATGGCTCAGCCCATGTGGATATTTCCTGCTCTGGTCCACTTCTAAGATTTTCTACAATTCTCTCACAGTGGCACTGTGGGAAATACCAGAAGAGGTTTCCCAAGGCACACATATTAACCCACCATACAGTTCCATCATACCATCACAACAGGGCAGCAAAAATCAAGAGGTGCTTTTATGCTTTTATGCAACAACTTGCAATCTTCAGCTTTGATCTGAGACATCCTGTACAATGGTGAGGAAGAGAACTTCGCCTAAGGCTACTTAGCCTAAGACTACTTAACCTTTTACTCTGCCTGGGTTTAGTTCTTTCTGTCTTACCTGGCCAGTTTTTAGAGCAGGGCATTAAGCTTTAGACTGGCGCTGAAGGGAGCAATGGATAGCCAGTTTATAGTGATCTAGCAGAATGTGGAAAGACCAAGTATTGCAAGCGTTTGGCAGTGGGACCAGGAAGGTAGAGGAGAGGCATTTGTGGTAACTGACAGTAAAGGTTCAGGGCTGGGCAGACAGATGGAAAGCTGACATCAATGAGAACAAACAGAAAATGAGAGCATCTTCATGGCATATTTAATTTCTATTTGTTTGTTCTTTTAGGCAACAACCTGAGCAGCTGCATTCATTTCATGCAGGGGCATCTCTATGGATCCTCTCATATGTGGAAATCACTGAAATCACAAATGAAATACATCTGTTTCCCGATGCTCTGCAGTAGCCTTTTTACTAGGCACGGAACACAGTGCAACAAACTCAGATAGGAAACAAACAATGTACAGGGGAAAAAAAAGCTTAATTTTGTTCCTTTCAGTCTGCTAGGGAAGATTAGCTAATTACTGTAATTCAGAAAGTAAGTATAATTAAACCACTTGGGGTGGACAGAGCCCTTATCTGCCCGGAAGGGCATTGCAGTGGAGTGCAGTATGGGAAAGAATGTGCTTATACACAAAGCCTTTAGGCAAAGCCCAATTCTTCCCTGCCCACTTTTCTTCACTGCTGAATATAGTCTTGTAACTCACCCCGGACTTCATCAGCACTTTCTGCTAAAATCTTCTAACAACGAAAGGAATTAAAAATCTCACTTTCCATTGACGGGACAAGCACTGCCGGCACAATATCCCCTTCCTGTCACTGCTACAGCCACATCAGGAAGCACATCATGAGCCAGCAGGTTCTGCTTAGGTGCATCTCACACAGCTCAGCTGATAAAACACAGAACACAGTGCCAGGCAATATGGAGGCAGACTGCTTGCCTTTTTACCACACTTCTACAGACAGTAATATCAGCTCTTCCAGCTTTTTCCTTGTAACAGGTGCTTTGTTTTTTTCCTGTCTGTTTTCAAGTCTGGAACATTTCAACTGCGTTAACGTGCTTCACTCTCCAATCTCATCAGACAATATTTGTATTGCTTGGATAGAATATAAATCATGGTAATGCACTCACTAAGCTTCTACCTATACATAATAAGGTGGGATGAATAAAACACCAGTAATCTGAAATGCATGTTTAGGTATGGGTGAAAGGGAACGCCAGCTATAAAGTATTCATCTTTGTTCAAGTGCTTTTGCACTTCCTACAAGCTTAGTTGATATCACTTGTTGACACTTGCCTTGCTGCTAAAAAGGTCACTGAAAGCAACAGTGATGATGCACTGTGAAGTTCCAAACCATAGAGCAGTGAAATGGAAACAGAAACATGTGCTCATGTACTCCTTGTACCCCCCACCCCACTTGGATTTGAAAATGGATCACAATGGCAGAAGGCAGCAGCTTCAGCAGAAGCAAATTTGTGTTCAGTTTCATGGTTTACTGAGCATGGGCCTTTCTAAGGGTCTGAGGCCCACCCAGGTCCTTCCTAGTATTTAGAGGGGTTTTTCCTTTGTGATTAACTTGAATATCTATGAATGCTTCCACACTAAGCTAACAACACTACAGCTCAGTTCCAAGAACTATCACAATGTGAAATAGATAACAAACTGTTCCAAAACCCAAGAACATAATGGATAAATTGAGATGAACTACTATTCCACTATTTCTACTGTAGTTGCTGAATGTTTTTTGATGCCATGGCACTACCGAAGTGCTAAATAATTATTAGACCGAGATGAAACTGATAAGCAAAATGCCACGGCTGAACTTTTCCTCAATGTTTTAAGTGACCAGGCATTGCCAATTAAGAGAAATGACAAAAAATCAGCTTCTGAAGATACATTTCTCGTATAGGTTGTTTCCGTTCAGAGTTCCCATGGAAATACTCTATGAGCTGCATTTCATTATTCTGATTCATATACAGAAAACAGCTTCGCAGAGCAGCTAATAAAATCTCACACAGTGATTAAGACACTGTGTCCAGCAAGACAAGCAGTGGCAGATTTGGATCTGATACTCCTCTGCATTATGTCTAATTTGCCTTATTCTGTGAAAATTAGCTGTTTTACTCCAAAAGCCAGAAAGGCTAAATAAATATAATCATCTTCCAAGCACTATACCTGCAGCTGTGACCAAAAATCATCGTTAGTATTAATAACCTCATGATAAGCTAACACAAAGACATTCCCTTAAGAAAATGAACTAAAATAGTTCTTCCTGGCTCAGCACAGTAAATGCTAGAGGGCCAAACGATCAAAGGAGAGTCTCAAATCTGGTACATACAAACCAAAAGGTTAAGAGCTTCTTAAAGCAGTAAATATCCTAACTTAAAATTTTGAAAAAATATTTTCAGTGAAATATTCCTCACAGAATTTGAACGTAAAAAGTTCCAGGTTTTGACAGGAGTATTTACTCATCTATTGTATGAAATAGTGATAGGAATATTAGGACTTGAGAGTCTGGAAATGGACAATTATGCGATTTAGACAGTGACTCTTATGCACATCTTGAGAAAAAAAAACTTAGTAACCTTCCCAGCTGACACTGAGGTTAAACTCAGTACTAAATGCATTTATTAAACTGATTTTTCACTTAAATTGTACATGGATAAGGTGATTTGTAGTGCTGGAATCATGAGATCCATAATTCTCAGAAGCCCAGGTCTGTACAAAGCCAATAGCACTGAAGGCTGACTAGAGGAGTATCTTGCAAAATCAGTGTCATTCTGCATTTACAGTCAGCCATAAAAGTTCCCCTACTGTTGCTTAAGTTGCAGGTACCATTCTATCAGAAATCCATACTTTTCTGTTTTTAATTTGAGCAAAAATTCTCTGTGACACAGTGCATAGACCTGCCCACCTAAGTTCTGTATTTATTTCACACCTTCCCAATAAATCCAGCCTTAAGCCAAAAGAAAAAAAAAATGCCTTTGTTAGTAATCAGTGAATATTTGATAGCATTAAAATACATTTAACTATTTTTCTGGAGATCTGTGATCCTGAGAATACCAGAAACCAAGACATTTGAGACACTTCATAATAAATATTTTGGTCAAAAGCCATATTTCAGAATGCAACATGATAGAAATTACACAACCTGTTCTTCTTCAGCATCTTGAGAAGCTTTAAATTTCAAGGTGCAGACTCATCCAAGCCTTTCCAGTCACCAAATAAGGGAAGGCAGAAGGAAAGCTAACAAACAGGTCAGCTGCTCTGCCAGCTCAGAACTCATCCCCACAGGACTCTTCATGGCTAGCTCCCTAGAGCTCCTGGTAAGAGGGGAGAAGACTAAAGCACAAAGGAAAGGACACAGGCACCACTGATGTACAAACCCTCATGGCTTTTCCTCTGTTGCATGTGTGGTAAATAGAAGGAAATGCTAACTGTTACCAGTGCACATAGCAACACTGACACTACGAGAACCCACCCTGTACTGCTCTGTATCTCTCAGCAGCAGAGGGTAAAGAGCAATCTTGGAATGTAGCACCTGGTAAGGTAAACAGAGGAATTACTACTTGCTTTTGTAATGTTTACCATTTATCAGCCTTGCACAGTGCAGCAATGAGAGCGTTTAACTAGTCATCAATTGAGTACCAGGAGAAATGAGCTACCTCCAAAAAAGGCATAAGATAAAAAAGAACAGCTCCTGTTTACTGACTTCTTGTTGGTAAACTTCATACTCCACATCCTACTTGTTGGTTCAGAGAGTCTGTAACTGTCCAGTTATCAACTCTGTAACTGCAAGGACTGAATCATCCATCACCTGGCAGGAGTCATTATAAACATGTGGAAATTTATGCTTTCTGTAAAAAAAAAAAAAAAATGGGGTCCATTAGGTAAGCAATGCCTACCTGCTTGAAACAAGGAAGCTTCTGCTATAAAGCTCTCTGCCTTTGAATAAAATCTTTTTTCCATAGAAACTTACACAGGGAACAACAAGAGAAAGATAGAGGTATACATATATAGCACCTCAAGCAGAAGAGTCCCAGGGCTTTGAGCCAGGCAGGCGTTGCTTGTCCAGACCAGTCAGCCTTGCAAAGGGACAGCTTGACCAAAGGAAACATAGATGGGAGAGGTCTTAACTACAGTGTCACTGCACATGATATCGAAGAAGAAAGGAACTATTTCCCACAAACCTGCAACTTCTGCAACTTTCCTGCCCTCCATAAAAGAATAAATGGGAAGTAAGGAGAAAAGAAAAAGGAAACAAAAAAAGTTCATGGAATCATACAATCACCAAAGTTGAAAAAGACCTCTAAGACCACCCAGTCCGACCATTCACCTATCACCAGTATTTTCCATTAAGCCATATCACTCAGCACAATATCCAGATGTATCTTGAACACCTCTAGGGATGGTGACTCCACCATCTCCCTGGGCAGCCCATTCCAGCACCTGATCACTCTCTCTCAGAGAGGAGGTATTCTTTCATGGCCAACTGAATCTCCCCTGGCACGACCTGAGGCCACTCTCTCTAGTCCAATCACTAGGAAGATGGGAGAAGAGGTCGACCCCCACCTCACCACAGCTTCCCTTCAGGTAACTCTATCATTCTCATTTTACCATTTGCCATCATACACTATATGAAGTGAAATCAAGTCAACTAGCGCACCTGCAGCCTGGTTGTGAACTGCCCAAAGAATCCAGTCCCAGGTTTCACAGCTGAAAGGCAAATCTGAGCATGGAGGCAACAGTCACATGATCAGGCTCAACCCAAGTCACCAGTACCTATCAAGGCAAGGTACTCATAACAAAACATTATTACAGCTGATAAGTACTTTTTCAAACAGCAGAAGTGATTCAGGTTTTGATAGGAAAACACAGCTCATGTATTCCGTGGCTGTAATAGCAGAGGTGGCATTTCACCTTTTTGGTTGTGACAACAGTAGCATAATAGAAATTCATTCTGAACAGAATCCTTTCTGCAGAAATACAAAGATATGTTAATTATATTGCTACATTGAATTGGGATTCTCTCAATCCTAAACTATATTTTACATCTACTTCACGTTCTGCTCACATAAAAAGAGAAGACAGTCTTTCAAAGGTACAGTAATTACATCAGGTCAAACTGATACAAGAAGAAAATAAAGCTGTTATGCTCGAGGCTGGAGCCTGGGTAGATGCTTAGCAAGCACAGACCAGAGCAGATCCACTGCCTGCAATATTTACAAAACAACTGCAGAGATTATGCTGTTGAATTTGACTGAATGTGATTCAGAGTAATGTAGTTAGGATATCATGTGCTATGCTGGTACCATCATCTAGTGGATAAAATGGTAATTTTACAATTCAATTTTCCTCATTTAAACCTTTAAGACAAGAAGCACAGAATAAACAATTTATCCACAAACATACCATATGTGACATTTCTGAACTACTATGCTAACTAACTTACAGTTCATATCTTCCAGGAAAAGAAAATCCGGGAAGAGTGCTGTAGCACACTGAGAAATAAAGAGGGTTAGGAGTATCACTGACATGCATTAGAGCTTCCTTTCCGTACACATTTTTAAACATAGAGACCTTTCTTGGTTTATAGATCTTAGTCTGACTCCTCTCTGTCTGAAAAAGGCTTTACACAATAGGAATAAGGTAACAGTCCTCTCACATGAACCAGAACATAGTTTGGATACTTGAGTAAATACTACCAGATTCTCTGATCCTATCACAGAGTTCTGAAGTGGAAATCGGGACAAGTTGTTTCCCTTCCACACTGTGAGTGCAAGCATTCATTCTTACTGCTTGAGCACCTGCGTAGCTCAGCCCACAAGTGATGATGCTTCATAGCCTCCTAGAACTCCACTTTAAAAGCAGTTCACTAAGATGGTACTCCTCCAGCGAAACCTTCAGTGATTTTAATGGCTTCAGGTTTTGTTTAAGTGCGCTTCAGCGAAGAAAGAAAAGATCCTTTTGTTCTTCTTCCCCTCACCAGTTTCTCAGAACAGGTTTGGTCAGTCCACAGGTATTCGAAACAGGAAGCATCTAGACAGATGCTTTTTAAGGAAAGGAAAAAAAAAAGATCAAACAAAAGGTAAATTGTCACACTCAATACTGGGGATTGTTTGAAGCTGCCAAATTCTCTTCTGACAGTCCAACTCCTAAAGCCAGAAGACACAGACTTCATCACACTAGTAGTATTAAATAAAGAAGAAGGAGAATAGGGCTAAGGATCCCTCCTACTCAAACTGCTATTCACCTGGCACCCTACCTGTTACCACTCCAGCAAGCCAAGGACAGTGGCACAAGACCAGCCTCATGTGAAATTGGTTCTGCAGACCAAACTTACTGCATGGAGAACAGCTCTCAGTAGATTTTCTCATAAAGACAGCCTTGAGATCTAAAACTATCCACAAGAGACACAAACTCAAAAGAACACACAACTGATAAGGAGTTTTTGCATTTGATTTTAAAATATGCATGGTTAAAACTGTAAGTGACATTTTGTCAGGAAGCCAGACTTTCAATTCCTTTTATTTCATTTTTGTGACAAAACCCAGCAGTGCGTCTTTTAAAGTTCTCCCTTAGTAATTAATTCCATGAATAAAAGATATTTCTGGTGACTAATTCACCCTGACTTTTTGGCCACCGATCCTGCCATTTTTATTCCTTTAGGGAATGGATTTCCTTCCAAATTCAAATGGCAGGACTGAAAAACATTTTAATAATGGCATGGTACACAGGTGGTACTAAACTTTGCTGAGGAGCTGAATTAAATGCCTCAAGACAAAGCGCTTTAAGGAATTTAAATCACCCATAAAAGGGAAGAAAAAATATTTTTGTCAAATGTTGTCAGCCATTTCTTTAGATAATACAAATAGGTACAAAGTAATACCAATTTTTTTTACTGGTTAGCATGGGGAGTAAGAGGAATAACCAGTCAAAATAAGCAAGGAGCAAACTCCGTAACATTTCTTATGTTTTAAGAGGAAAAGAAAATAATCCTTTACACTTGCCTTTGATTTTTATCTTAAAAGTTCCTGTCATTTTTACTCATTTTTTGTAGCTATCTTTTCAAGAGGAATTTAGATGCCCACTCCTAACAAACATTCTCAGAAAGTTTTTCTTAGCTTGAAACAATAAAAATCCACTTAGTATCACCTTATGACAGGAGCAGCCATCTCTCTACAGCACTCCAGGTTACTTTAATTACATCAAACTTGGTTTTTCATTTTAACAACATGACTAAGCCAAATAACCTTGGGTAAAATAGAGAAATCATGACCCAGGGAAGTTAACGACAAGCTACACGTTAATTTCAAAGGACCAAGAATTCTCTTGTAGTTTATTATTCTAAAGTGAGTAAACAGCTTTTCACCTACAATCATCCCTGGAAAATCCAACACACCTTTAAGTCAAGAGTAGACAGCATCCTTCAGATCATTGCCAACGCTACAACAGACTGTCACGGAACAGCCTGATCATGGAAAGCTATTTTTAAAATCCAACAGTTTCATCAGTATTAAATAAGCTCTAGAATGAGTTCTTACCCATGCTTTAAATCCACAGGAACCAGTGCCAGAAAATTCAAGCATAAAACACTTTTTTTCCACAATAAGAGACATCTGATCACTTTGCACTTACGCACTGTACAAGAACACTACTCTATTTTTGCTGCACTAGCTATATAGTCAGTATTTTAACTCAAGGGATCTGAGCGACATAGCACCCAATTGCCATGTCCTGGTTTTACATGTGCTACTACAAGTACCTTTGTTACTAGAACAAAGGGCAAAATAAAGTGAATGCATGACAAATACTGATTGAGATAACAACTAACAGGTTTTCATCTAGAGTAAGTTAGGAAATTGGAAAAACAGAGCATGAGAGAATATATTATTTATAATTGCATTATTCCCAGTATATGAACAACATAGAACTGAAATTGATAAACAAATCTCTAGATACCACTACCATCATGTAAATAAAATAAAAAATAATTGTAAATAGTTTCAGTTGATTACAGTAAAGACAACTTTACCTTCAGGCTTTCATTTTAATCTACCTATTGTTTAATCCAAAGGTGGAAAGAATATTGAATTATACCTCATATACACCCTCAGATGATGCATCAGCATACTTGAAAGGATCAGAACTGAAAATTAGAGCTTAGTTTTCTATTACACGGCCTCAATATTTCTAGAGAACCAAATGTCACAGACTAAAATCAGAGATCCTAGTTATTAAGGATAACTCACTGGGCTCAAGAATAAAAAGCTGCTCCCTGTGGCAAGGATTCAGCTCTCGCTCTATTAAAGCCAAAGGCACATTGATTTTCTTCCTTCGTGGTCCTAAGATACAGCCCAGAATGAGATCAAAGCATGGAGCACCACTGCAATTGGTCTTGCATCAGGAGGTTTTTTTTTTTTCCTGGATATTTATTGTGCAACAAAATGATGAAAAATAAAAGCCTCCAACCTAGCGTGATTTCAACAACCCTCCAGTAACCTCCGTATCAAATGTAATTACAAATTATCTGATATTTGCAGTCAGCACTCATCCACTCTCATCCTGCAGTACTAACACCACTTGAGTATGGTAACGTCTAAATAAAAATGCAGCTGATTGGGCACTTTTTAAATGGGGAATAAGTGTGAAGGAAACAGGCGATTGCTAAAGAGATTTGCAGAGCTGTTTTCAAACAGAAGCTGCACGCCTACACGATTCTAAAAAAATCTCACTTGGCATCTGACTGGAGCATTACATTCTTGAGTTTCACGAACCACACAGATACTACACAACTCCTGTAACGTACTCACCACAAGTTTAAGTTCCAATAGAACAAACAGGAACCTGTCAATATATTACTAGTTAAAAAATTTTCACTAAACTATGAGTCCAGGGCCAAGCTGCAAAGGTATCATATGACAAATGATGGTTTATTTCTCATCTCAGCGATGAAACTCTGGCCAAAAGTAACTCAAGACAGAGTAGCACGGTGAACTTGCTGTATGCAACTCACACCTCTTCCTTGGATTTTATTTTGCTGCTACTGGAAAATTAAGTACACAGCAACTATTTAAGGAAAGATTAGTATATAGTTTTAATTGTTTATCTCACCCATAAACCAAATACTGGGAGACCAGAACCCCTGCTGGACTTGTGATTTCAACAAATAACAAATAAACAAACCAAACAAAAAAGAAATCCTGGCAGAGACCAGCATCCCAAAAGAGTATCAACTCCAGATAAGAATTCAGAGTTCAGCATACACTCTCCTGTCTCTCAATCCCCTCTCTCGCATGATTTTTTTAATTAGAAACATCATAGCAATCTTCCAGCCAGGATTAACACGTCTGGGTTTTTTGTTTGTTTGTTTTTAAGCAACTGAAGTTTGTATTTTGGAAACACTGCACTTCCCCAGGCACAGACTAGACTGATGTAAGGAAAAAGGGATCAAGATGGCATTATAATGAAAAGTATATAGTAATCAAACTCGTAAGAAACCTTAAGTCTTTTTATATCTCTTTTATATGGTTCTGATGGTCTCAACCACCTTTAAAGCAATCCCATCTATTACGCCAGATAGAACCAGATATCATTATTTGAGGTCTACTATCTTCCTTGTCAGACATCATTCAGCAGGATATACTGGAATAACTTCAGCACACCTAAGAGTAACGCACTTGTAGCTCCAATTATGAATGTACTGATTTATCTGTGTGGTTCCACAAACATTTTCCAAAAAATATCTACCTGTCTTGACACAGTGTCCATCTCTGCTGATAACTGAGCCACAGTAGAAAGCCAAAGCACTTGCAAGCCACAAGTGTGTTTACAGACCTATGTGACTCAAGCATCTCTAAGATCCTTACAGTGAAGGAAACTAAATAAAACTACAAAAGCAGCAGAGAGTTTCCGGGACTGAGAAGGCTTAGAAAAGCTCTAGCACACACCACAAGCAATGTGTGTGCACTGCTCAGCACTCAGCTTGTGCACTGCAGTCTGGGATTTAGTCCTTGTATGGAACTCTGGCTCTCATCTGAGCTGCCTCTTCCTTGGTACAGGCAGTTTCTGAAAGATGCACTGTTCCACCATATTAGCATGGCAAGTGTGACCTCTGCAACACTCAGAGGTGACTTTAAGACACACATATACACATTTTGTCCTAAAATACACTTTGGCAGCATTCTAGAGTAACAGAAAGCAGCAAGTCTTTTAAGAAAGCAGAGCTCAGCACCACAGAAGGGTGTCAGTTTTCTTGAGTGCTTTCAAGTGAAAACAAAACTGTACACTGCATCTTCTCTGTACACTGCATCTTCTTGCAAGAGCCCCAGTCCTCAATAGCATCAGCACAGCTTCCAATTCTCCAAAGAAAGGAGGAATGATAACATCTGAGACATGAGAGAATGATGCCAGGATTTTGCCCACGACTAATGACTTCATGCTGTAATACTTCTAAAAGCTATTTAACTCTAGATGTAATGTAGAAAATTAATTGAAGAGTTGTCCAAGCAAAAAGATGCAAAAAGCTTCAGGGATGCATCCTGCGCTTCTAAATGTATGTCAATATTTGCCTCAGTGTCTCATTTGAGCTCACAGTCTCTGGTGCTGTGACATATAGTCACTGAGAATTGAAAAAAAAAGAACAAAAACATTTGAAAAGAGGGATAACTGAAGAAGTGACAAACCTAGCCCATAAGGTGAAAAGTACAGAATTGATTGAATATTTTAATACAAGAGACCAGACGTCTCCTTTCATCTACCGCATGTCATGGTTCTGCCTCCTGATTATTAACAAAGGTTTCTATTTGAGAGATTGTTCCCTTAAGATAGATCCAACATTCTTAGGTTGAGCTGATGAGCACTATTCAAACAAGGCTCACGATCAAAGATCATTAAATTCACACATCGATGAACTGTTATGTCAACAATGCTTCCAACTCGCATTTAATTCATTGAGTAAAGCATTCTGAAGTAAAACATTTAGAAAGCATATGTCCTTGAAAACAAGGCAAACAGGAAAAATTCTCAACTAAAGAGGAGAAAAGTTCAAGGAAATATCACTATTTACATGCACCCACTCTTCACAATAAGAATATATTCAAGTTGGAAGAATAGCAGATGCCGATATTATCTTCAGAACCACAGCTTATCTGTAATCACCCCATTCAGTGAAAAGCCAGGAGTTGCTTGTCTCTGACCCCTGAATTACCAGCAGCAGTTGACATTGAAGCATGGCATCACCTAAGATCGAATGCATCAGGATAATTATCTCCTATTTAACTTTTCTGCCATCAAAAAGTTGTTTGTGTGAATCCCAGACGAAATTTGAGAGAGAAACCAAATCAGAATAATAATAATAAAGAAAAAGCCTGAGGAACAAAGGGAACATTTCTCCTCTCGACACAAGTATATACTAAGGAACTGCTGAAGAACAGGCTTAGTGAACTCCAGTAAGTACAACCAGGTAGGCCAGAAAGGAGTTCAATTAGCAAATAAAGCACAGAATTACAAGTGCAATCTCCTGCGTTCAAGAAGCCAACAGCCATTCAGTCTGTGTTAAGCAAGGAAACAAGATTAACAAATGCAGTACTTGTTTAAGGAAAATCTATGCTAAAATGTCTTACTGCTTAACACTCAGCAGCAACCCCTCTTGTCCCACAGCAGACCACCTGCAACACTGCATCCAGATCCAGGACTCTCAGTATAAGTAGCACATGAACCAGTTAGGATGAATCCAGAGGAAGCTGTGAGAATACTCAGAGGGCTGAAGAATTTCTCCTATGAATACAGGCTGTGAGCTGGGCTGGTTAAGAGAAAAGAAGGCTCCAGGGAGACCTATTGCAACCTTCCAGACCTAAAGGATGCAAAAAAAAAAAAAAAAAAAAAACCAAACAAACTAGAGAGTGACTTTCTGTAAGGGCATGTAGTCATAGGACAAGGGAGAACAGCTTTAATCCAAAACAGGGTAGGTTTACATTAGATAATAGGAAGAAATTCTTTAACTCAAGGGGTATCAAGACACTCATGTAGGCTGACCAGAGAAGCTGTGGGTGGAGGCATTCAAGGCCAGGCTGGATGGGACCCTGGGCAGCCTGCTCTGGTGGCTGGAAACCCACCCATAGGAGAGGGGCTGGGACTGGATGATCTTTAAGGTCTCTTCCAACCCAAACCATTCTTTGATTCTAATAACACTGTCAAAAGAATCGGACGCAGCAGCAGAAAACTGTAATTCACCTTACAGCAAAAGCCACACCACAACAACTCCGTAGGATGTTATTTGAAGTTTTAAATAGAGCTCTGAAAAATTGCAGCAGAAATTAACTATTCTTCTATTCTCTAAATAATAACTAGCAAGATCACATAGTCAAACGCCTCACTCATTCAATATTCATCTACGCACTGAAGACATCCTCCTCTTTGCTTGTCACACGTAAAGATTTTATCTCACCTGTCACTGCCTCACGTTGCATTTTTCCCCTACTTGCTCTCACTTCTCTCGCACAAATGCATGCTACTTATTTTCATTTCCAAGGCCTTCAGAAAGCTGTCCTTCTCCTTGACATCAACTCTTACACAAATACCTCCTGTTGCAGCTATTTCTTCAAGCATGCTCGCAGCCTGGCAGCCATAAGCAGCAGACACTGTGCTCCAACAGAGAAAAGTTTGGCTGCTTCTCAGCCAGTAGTGCTGACTACACAGTCTCTTTCAAATGCCCCTGAATGTCACACACTGGGCACATCTGGCACAGCAGGGGAGAAAAAAAAAATCACTTCTAGCTTTGCCCTTGAGATGTTCAAGCAGTTTTCCATTGAGGCCATTTATGCCCAAGGCGGGGAGCCTGCTGTGCAGGACCACTGGGAAAATCCCTTTCAACTTGCCTCTAATATCCCCCTTTATTTTTTCCCCCAATACACACATAGATCTGATTCATATTCCTCCATGGATAAAATGTTGATTGCCATGGCATTCTCCAAGAGTGGACCTTGTTTCTTGAGTTCCTAGAAATGGATTACACAGCAAATTCTGCTTTTGATCTTCCCTGTATCATAAAGGTCACTTGCAAATACAAAACTGTTTAACAGCTCAAATGACACAAATGCATTCAGCAACGCCGTATTTCAATTCCAAGGAAAAAGATGTCAAGAGGGATGGCAGGGCACCTCCTAAGCACAAATATTAGTATTTAAAGTAACATTCAGAAATCAGGTTTCAATTCTGTGAAGAGCCACCTAATATTGAGCTCAAAGTACTATTCCACGCAACAAAGCAGAGCAGCACTCAGATAAAGCAAATCCCAGCCCATGACAGCAGACACAAGCACCCAGCACAGGGACCCCTGGGCATCCTCCTCTTCCTTCCCACACTGTATCCCACCTGCTGTGAGCAGGCCAGCAGCAGCAGGCACTCCAGAACCAAATCAACCAAACTCTCACAAACGGCAAATCTTGCTTCCAGCAACTACCTTCTTTCTTTTCAAGTTGTTCAGCTGTCAGCTAGAGAAGCTGTAGTCAAAGGGAGCCCCCAAGCAGACTCATGAAAGACCCGGATGACTCAAAGATGCCAATTCGCACAGAAATGCTGGATTTCCTTCTAATATAATCACTTGTAAAAATAAAGTGAATTAAAAAATAAACACTGCCATGGCTAAATTGAAGTTTTTGTTACTGTTTGCTGCGACAACACGAAGAAGCAACTGGTCTAAACAGGCATTCCCAGACAGGAAGCTAGTCTTGGCCTAATTAAACCCAGGAGTTTTACTGTTATCACTGATTTAATAGCAACAGGACCTAGAACTGGCACACATCTGGCAAAGAGCTAAATAAATGAATACAAAAGCCTTAATCTTCAAATCTGCACTAATTTTCTAACTCACACCAAAAAAGTCTTCTGAAAGACTAATCTACAGAATTTTCAAACAAATGAAACTGCCTCACTTGGGGAAGACATGCTAATCATGCTTTGGTGTTACTATAGTTTAACTTGTGTTTCTACAGCTTTAGTAGGTGTTAAAACAACAGCACAGATTTCCAGTAGCATCGACTCACGTACCAGCCATTCACATCACAGCCGCCTGATTTAAAGAGGTTTTGTTATAAAATACTGTTATCTAGCATTCGTTTCACTTACTGCAAGAAACAAAAGTAGGATTAGCCACTGCTATCTTTACTTTTTAACCACGAAAAGCAGAACTAAATAATAACATGCATTAAGTTCCCAATGCAGAAGCTGCTGCAGTGTAACTTAACAGTTGGAAAAGAGTTCTGCAAGATTCAGCGAGAGGCAATGATTCTGTTTGAAGTAGCTGGTTAAATTCATCTTTATATTTCATCTCAACATAACGAATGAGGAACAAAGCACATTTGCCACTGCATTTCCCGATATAGAGAACGTCTGAGTGAGCAGTGGTATATCACAAATCTCAAAGCAAAATGTCTCACCGTCACATACCAGCACAGATACCACAGCAGTCAAGACATTATCCCAACCGTATTTAAATCACAAGTTTCACAGATATCCCATTTATTCTCAACAATGGGCTGCAGACAGTCAAATTTTCTGACTACCAAATACCATTTCCTTCTCTCACTTCACTCTGCAACAACTGCAGAATACTCTTCAGAAGCACTCATACTGCTTCCCCACTAAGCTGAGAAGAGTCTAGAAGGGATTGTGTTACGGTGCTTGAACGCAGGAGCTGGAATCTCTGATCTGACTCCAAGAAGAGCCGAGAAGTGACAGTTGTGGTGAAGAAAAGAGAAGCATTTCTGAGCATGTCTGGAGACGTTCCTGTAGAAAGCTTCTGTGACAGAAAAACACAAAGTTGCTTTGGACATAGCAGTTGTGCATGACTGATACAGTGGCCTAATTAACCATATTTAAAATAGAGCCAATCTAGGGGGTTTGAAAAGTCAGATCTCTCACGATCAGAAGGAAGACCGTGTTCACTGAAAAACCTTCAAGATTTTCACCTAGTAACAGGCAGCTACACTGGTTCTTCTAGGCCCCACTTCCACAGCTTGCCTATAAAGCACAAGAACAGATTTTATCTCACTTTACAAGACAGTCACTGCAGTGCCGGCAAACTTGTTTCTTGACCACTTCAAAAGTATGGAGACAGACAGGAGCTGGGAGCAGCTAGGGGTATTGGTGCTGATGGCAGCACCACTCTGATTATTTCTGCTCATTTTGCCTCCATGTCACACAGGATGCTGTAAGCAGACAGTTAGAATCCCTGTACAAGCATTACACTGAAGAGCAGTTGCATTAATCTTCACTTTTTGTTGCTTGGTTGAATTTGGTGACTTGCAAACTGAACAGAGATGTCAGCGTGTTTTCTTTTCTTAGGAAACTTTGTCTTCTCTGAGCAATGTTACATTCAAAATTAATGTGGGTAGCCCAGAACCAACAGCTTAAAAACCACAGTCCTGTGAAGCTGTGTAACAAGCACAGCCACCATGTCAGGTGGGACTAAAGTAGCGACGCAGTTAAGACAAGGGGAAAAATTAAGTGTAGATGCAGCATTTCCTTGTCAGAGAACTCTGAATTTAGGATTAAGACACACTAGAGAAGGAAGATTCTTCTTCCTCCCCTCAAACCCTGCTGTATTACAGCATTCTGACCAAGGCTTACGGCACTCGTTAGGTACCCTAATACCCTGGAACAGCACAGCAGAATGTAGAGTACCTGTAATGCAGATTTATCTTTCTCCCCCACCCCCCCATTATTTCTCACTCTGTTGGAAAATGTGCCACAATGGAGTTTAACAATGATGTGATACCAAAACTGGCTTTTCTACAGACAGTTTGTTTTGCCACACGTTGCTTTAGCTCTTGTGGACCCTCATGACACCGGCAATGCCCACAGCAAATAAAGCAGCAAGCTGTGCTGCACTAAGAAGGGAGACAGATGCTGTCAAGTTTACACCCAGATTAGACTAATAAGGCACCTGGCTCAGGACTCATGTGGACTTTCCCCAGCTTTTTACTCCTGCCTTATCAGTGCCACAAAGTAATTTCCAACTTGGCTCAGATTTTTCATTCCTGGCAGGAAGTGCAGGATGGAAGCACGCAGGCTTTTACAGTCGGGTTACAAATCTGAAGTAAAACACTACCAATTACTTCTGTGATTCTAAATGGTTTCAGCGTGCACTTGTTAAACCTCTCCACATTCCTTTATGCTGCATTAAAAAGCCACAAAAACAGAAACTGCATCTCAAAGGGAGCAGTATCAGGACCAACTGATACAAAACAGTATGTGCAAAACAATGCTAAGAAACGTACCACAGAAAAAAACATATACCATGGAAAAACGTGATTAACCAGACTTGAATTTCATACTTGCACCAAAAAGAAGACTGGCCTTTGTTTCAAGGCTTACAGCATTTTCGGTTAGAACTACTCAAACACAAATGTTTGCAGGATTCCGCTGTGTACTATGCCATCAATTGCAGGAATATAACTTCTGCACCAACTTTTTAAAGACTGCATTCCATTCCACATTTAAAGATCAGCAAAAGTAAATATTTATCAAGATAATGGAAGTTATGGTTTGCTGGCTGTTCTTCAATGAGAAAAATCAGACTGTTTCTACTGTCTCAATCTCCAACCAAAACATAAAGAAATTGTAATTAAAATGAAAAATTCATTCACGGGGAAAAAGAACCTAAATTCTCCAATCCACCCATCTGGTTTTGCAAAGTGCATGGTTACACGTTGTGGAGGGCACCATTAGACATGACTTTAATGATTTATTCTGGCCTTAGAGCCAAAACATAGCTCTAAAGAAGCAGAGTAGATAAAAAGGATTCCCTTTATTTTCTCAAAGACTCCGAAATAAGTCTTTGGTGTACAATCACAGCAGAAACTAGCTGGACTAGAATTCAGCATTTTTAGGTGAAAAGCACATCTCTTAATGTTAGAGATACCTCTACAAGAACCATCCTATGTTGCTCTTTTCTGGCTGTTATTGGGTTATCAAAAGTGTTTCTAGCTATGAGTGCAAAAGAATATCTAAAAGTAATATCTAACGTGCAAGTACCGTCAAGTGCATCCAGTTACTACCTAAGCAACAACTTAAGGAGCAAAGCATGTCTGTCTACATCCCACAGCTAGAACTTCCGTAAAATACTATGAAAACATTTTCAAAGTCTCAATGATTTTCATCATTTCAAAAGTCCTCATAAAAAATTTGCCCTTGAGCGCTGTAATTGAAACAAGTATTCCCATGGTAAAGTGTAGAGTAGGGAGATAAGAATCATCAGTAGCTCCGATTTGAGTCACCTTTCCCTGAGATCTAACTTCCTTGGCTTCATCTCAATCAGTTCTGATTGTGCTATTGTAAAAAAATAAAAAATATATAATAAAAAGAGAGAGGGACAGAAATAAAGAGCTTTCATCTCAGTTTTAGAGTGAAGAACTCAATAGCAATTAAGCTGTTGACTGCAGTGAGTGCTGGATTCAACTTAGGATCATAAGAAGATGTGCTAAATCCTAATGCAGCTCCCTTGGAGCAAAGACCCAGATGACCCTCTACTGCTGAGACATATTTGCTGCCCATCATTTGGGCTGAAAGCATTATTAACTGTCTAAAGACAATTCTCAAAAAGAAAATTAATTATGCCAGAAATGTCTCTCCCACTGTGCTAAGGTAGAATGAAAGGATAGATGTGTTTCTTTTACCAGGTGCTGAGAAGGCAATGTATGGGACTTGATACGACAAACACCACACGGTAGGTTTCCTTTAATCACCTAGTAGGACTAATTTCATGAGAGAGAACAGCATGATTAAGCATCACTAATGAATACCAGCATATGGTGAGAAGAGCGGGAAGCAGAGGCTTTAGGTGGCAGAGCCAGAAACAGTCATTATGGTTGTTCTCAAAGGCTGACCACGGCTAGAACCTGAACCTTACTATTTATTTTGCTGTGTACTATCAAAACATCAGATCTTGAGGAGCTACGCTATTGAGCATGTATGGATATCAAATTGCCTTCTAAAAAATAATAATCAAAGGAAACAGAATAAAAAAAATCATTAAAAGAATTGAAGGACCCAGTCTAGTGTTTTCTGGATTCTTAATTTGTTATGGCTAATGGCTCTTGCTTTCACCTCGTGCTGTTTATTTCCAAAGCGACATTTGATCGCCAAGGAAACTATTGAACTTTGATCACTATTGCTTAATTACATGGAAAACTAGACAGATTGTTAATATTAATTTGCCTCACAACAGGTCACATAGGTTATCTTCAATTCTCAGCACTTGTTACAGCTGCCATTTAACGCCAAATAATTTATAAATTTATTAAACAAGGCTTTTACTTGTATTACTGTGATAGAAAATCCTTATCTGAGCTCACAAACACTCATACTTTACAACCCAACTCCTATGGTATCTTGTTTACCATATGTGAGCCCCCAAGGTAAAGCAATTGCAAGCTTTACCTTGACATTTCTATGTAGATTGCTTCAAGTTATGCACGAAAATCTCATAAGACAGGTTCTGCTTTTCAGGTACGTGGGATAACATTCTTCTAAAGATTTGAAGGACAAATTTTAGACAAAAGCCAGGAGAATAAAAGGTGGACTTAAATATTTAAGTCAGAAAAGTCTAATGCAGGGAACTCTTAATGCCTTGACATGAAGTTCAGAATTATTTTGTCTTGGAAGTCACCAAAACCTCCTTAGAATTCAGGGTTCCACAAGCCTTCAGGGGACAACTGGATCACTGTCCAATTTTTGAATCAGAAAAAAATATTTTTGTGACTTTTCACAGTTACTGAGCCACTAAATAGTAAATGATTTCCTGAATCAAGAGAATAAAAGATATTCTTGCCATATATCTGTCATCCAAACTATGCTAACTTATGTTTGCACATGGAACCCGTACGAGAGCCTTTCATTCCTTCATATGTTTGCAGGGAGAAGAGATGGGGCCTGAGACATTAAAAACCAATTTAAGGAGTTCTCTCACATCTACTCACATCTAAGCACACTAAGGGATTAAGACTGAAGTAAATTTAACATCATCAACTTTGGCCCTTATCTAGGTTAACTGCTTCTACAAAATTAGTAGAGCTCTCATTAGAAGCAGCCATGGACTCCAAAAAAAATGGATGAAGAGAAGGAGGACATTAAAATCACAGCCTCCCCAAAAGTCAGATTTGCGTTTCACATTACCCATACATCACCTCTCTCTGGATTTTAAATTTCAGTCACAGAAAAATGGACTCCAAATGACTTCTTGAGACTCCATCACTAAATACAAGAGCAAATAAGGCTACATGACCAGGTACTTATCTGATGTGCACCTAAAAATCCATAAGAGCTTATACAACATTCCAAAACATCATTATCCTTTGAAGTTTACCAATGAAGTTAGGCATTTTACCCATTTTGTAACTGAAAACAATTCAATAGCATCACAAGCTCAGCTCATTGTACCTTTGCCTGGCAGAAACATAGTATTTAGTATTCCATGTCTTAACAGTTGCCAACATAACAACAGACCCGGACCCTTCAACCCACTTCACATGCAAATTCTCTTTAGTGGAAACAGGCTGCCCAGAGAGGTTGGGAAGTCCTCTTCTCTGAAGACATTCAAAACCCACCTGGACATTTTCCTGAGCAACCTGCTCTAGGGAACCTGCTTTGTCAAGAGGTTGGACTAGGTAATCAACCAAGGTCCCTTCCAACACCTACAATTCTGTATGACTCTCCCTTTACTGAAAACATTTTTTTGTTTTGCTTTTCCTGTTTCTTTGAGTGGGGAGAAATTGCTCTTTCCTGTGATTGCTTTCTGTTGTCACGCAACATGAATGCCTTCTTCCTCATTATCAAAAAGTACATTCAGTTATTTTTTCCACTTTAAGCTCCTTCAGAAGATAAAAAACAACAGCAGTTTAGGTCCATCTAGCAAACAGAGAGCAAATACCACATCATATTGTAACTCAGCCGATTTAATTCAGCTCAGTAATACAGGAGATTTGAAGTGAACTATTCTTGTGACACAGAAGTAATGAAAAGTCAACAACATGAAATGGAATTCCTCTGCCATTACAGGCAAGTCTGACAAGTTTTTAGATCAGATTCTCTGATTTAGATTGACCCTTAAATGTAGAATCTCAAATCCTTGTCACTGACAAGGCGTACCCACAACAAACTCCTTAGCAGAAACAACCAACATGACATTCCTCGGCAGTACCTCTAAGCCCAAACTCACTTACTGTCTGTCTTTCTCACCGTATTATCTCTATGTTGTTAAAGTACTGCAATAAAATTCAAGATTTAAATGTTTGCATAGCATCACAATCTACTACTGTACTATACAATCTACCACTCCACTGAAGAAGGTTGCTATCAGTTCTTCTTTATAAAGAAGAATTCACCTCTCAAGTGGTTCTAGTTCTTTCTCCAAGAAAAAACAACCTACATCTGATAACTACACTCTGTCATATAGTGACAAGTGACTGTGAGCACAGTTTAGAAGACAAAGAAGATGTAGTCTGATGCAGGGAGATGACCCAGTTTTAAACTCACTTCTGTTACACAATGATGCTTATAGGTGTGGACTGCAATGCCAAGGGTTTCTGTCCCTCTGCTGGATCACTGCTATGCAGCATTCCATCAGTCCCTGTCTGGCAGAGGAAGACACTACCTGGAACTACTCAAGTGCTATATACATATTTCAAAAGCTTCAGCAGACCTGAACACCATCTTCAGTCCTCTTGTTTTTGTTCTCACAAAATCAGCACAATACAAATGTGGCAAAGAATATATTAGTTTTCTAGCTGTTAGCACAGACTCAAGTACAAGGACGGAACTAATTACTCTCTCCATCAGGTCAAGAAGGCATAACTGCATCCTCATGTTCTCAAGGTCCTGTCTCTTCACAGATCCCCAGTCATGCACAGATCCTAGTGCAGTGCTTCAGCAATGGTAATAAGCATCTCTGCTACTTCAGCAGAAGATGCCTGGAAAGAACTAAATAGAGAAATGTTAGAAGTCTATCAGAAATAAAGCAGCTGAGTGGTAAAAATACCAAAAAATCCTGAAAATAGCACTCATCATTGCTAAAAGCAAGCCAAAAGGCCTCAAGTGCAGAACAGCTACATTTGCTGAAGCAGATAGTAAAAAGCAGGCAAACTAAACATTTATTTAACTGGCCAGTTCAACTCACAAAACTGTTTCCCTCCATGGTGACCAGTGGAAAAACTGAAAAAAAGGAAATAGATTCTGACTTATCATTCAATTTATCCTGCCATTTCCTGGTTGAAATAGGCCATACTTCTGATATTTTCTGAGGTTGGTACGTGAAGCTCAACGAGAATTTTCATCTATTATAGTGATGCATAACAACAAGATCAGTCAGTCAGCTTAGATCTCTTTCAGACTTAGAACACAAAAAGCATTCTGACAAAATCCAGCTCTTTTTCCCCATTTCACGCTACCCTGGACATACCCAGGAGGAATCTTTACTTTTCCTTCTTGGTTGCAGACAACAGAACAAAATGCAAGAGCAAAGAGTGGGGAGAGGGGTACAAAAAATAAAATAAACAAAAGAAATAAGTGAAGAACAGCAGTATCTTCTATCTACACGTGGCTGCAGCGACATCAGCCTGACCATACACACATATAACACAATGCTTGTGGTACTCTCCAACAGGCTCAAAACTGCCCTCCACAGCACAGCCTTGGGTAACAACATGTTCACCTACCTTGAAGTTTCCCTCTTCTATTTGCTGTTCCTAACTGGAACATATTACACATCTCCTACACAGAAAGTTAAATGTCATCCTCCAAAAAGATGCTGGAAGTAATAGAATTCTTTAGTTTGCCCTTACAGTGAAAAATCTGTGTTCAAAATTAAAAAAGTAAGAAAATATAGAACTTCCTAAATGAGTTTTTGACATCTAAGGGAGAATTCTTTTTCATGGGGCTGGTTACAAACCAGAGCAGAAGTATATGCTCAATTTTTACTCTAACAACATCAAACCCATTATACTAAATCATTTCCCCATGGAAAGATTTCAATATATATGAAACTGTCAAAAATCTCCATTATACACATAAAGGGTACTATGTTATATACAAAAAAAAAAAAGTAATATAAAACCTACAGAGGAACAGGAAAGATAAATTAACATCTACCACAGAGGCTGGGCAATTTTTAAATGGCAAAAGGTCAAAAAAAAAAATCTTCAGGTTATATTGTGAAGCACTTCTATTATCTTTGTGACTGAATAGAGCACAGGGACAGCTATCAATAAATGCCCATACATATTTTATAGTTCAGATCACACTACAGCCTATTTCAGTTTTCACTGACTTGAAGGATTAAAAAGAAAAAAAAAGAAAGCAGTCTAAGCAGCTTTTTGGAAAAACATTACTAAACAAAATATTCTATGCTTCAACTTCAAAAAAGACTGAATTTAACCCTTCTGAAATGCATATACACAGAACTAGCAATATCTCTCTTCACAAGCTAATGAAAAAACTCTTAGGAAACATAAACCATCTTCTAAAATAATCACATGCTGAGACATTAGTCATGTCTTTGTGTTTCTTCTTAGAACTGCTTTAAAATATTTGTGTCAGATAATCATAAATCACCCTGAATTAAAAAGAAGTGGAAAGGAAAAAACAAGCAAACCTAGAGACTAATATTTCCATTTCCAAATATAACACTGAAGCCACAGGGTTTAAATTCTTTTGCCGGGTCCAGTGGTGTTTGGCTGATATACCTGTATTAACCAAGATAGTTACACCAAACCAGCACCAATTGAAGACAGCTCACAGTGTGTTCCAATCTCTTTTCTCCCTTTCCTCCAGTTTATTTCATCTTACCTGAAATAACATGTGCTTATTACAGGGGCCAAAGAAGCCTCTGAACTTCCGATTCAAGTTCTTCTCCAAATTTCAGCTTGTAACACTTGGTACACTTTCTGAAATCCCTTATATAAGGCAGTACAAGGATCACTTACACTTATTAGTCTCCTTTTACTGCTAAGAATCAACATTATAGAACACTGACATTGTAATCTATGAAGCAGATCTGACATGCACTCACAACCAGTCTGAAGTCCACTGTGATAATCCCAAAGTAACCGTGTGGACTTAACCTCAAAAATAAGTTCTTGCTATATTTCCTAAGAACATTTGTCAAACTCAGCTGCTTTTTGCTGGCTTCTGGACTGTTACAAAACAGCATATTAAGTTGCCTCCTCTTAATAACTTGACCAGAGAAATGTTGAGGCACCTTGTAAAGACAGTTTACCCCCTGTGCTATTCTATAAATATGGAGTCATTTCTAATTGTACCTGGTCAGGTGCAATTCCTTAGTAATCCAACCTATCTGCAGCTTTTTTGAGCCCTGCTAAGTGCAACGCCTCATTAAAATCTAGAAAGATGTGGTCAAGTGGGTGCAAATGGTTTCAGTTAAACTCCTCCCAACTGTAAGGCCAAAAAGACATATACTCTCCAATGCAAAAGTAAAGGCAGTGGCTAAGATGATAACCTGTGACTCAGAATTCTGTCTTCCATTCTCAGATCTACAACCATCAGTCTCTGCTGCACGGGGCTTATTTTGCCAGCACCTCAGACTGTGAATTTGGAGGTCCTTCCTTCATCTGACTCCACTACATTCTTCACAGGGCTTACCTGGCCACCAGAAATAACATGATCGTTAACATGATTAACGTGATATGTAAAGCTAAGACATTTTTAGTCAGTGACACATTTTACCTGTACTGAGACATCATTAGGTACAACAGCAGTCTGACACTCAACACATTTCAACAGCTGCTAGTACTATCACATCGAGTACAATAATACACCTACAACTGTTAGAACATCAACGTCAAAAGGAAAACGGTGTTTGGCTAGAGAGTTTGGATGAGGCTTCAACTCACAATGTCACACAGTCACTGAAACAACTGCATCTATAGAGTTGTCAAATAGTGCAAAGACTGTACTGCATTATAAAGAACAGTGGCTGCAAGTGGAATTAATGTACAAAATCCCTAACAAACCTACAGTGCCTCCCCTGATGTCCGCCTCTGCCTGAAAAGTTAGCGCAATAATACAAGTGGGAAAGTATTACCTTTTCTTTAGAAAGGAAAATGATCTTCTTAGTTTTAATGCAAGAGTCCCACAAGGGATCAGCAAAGTCTACACTACAATGGCTAAAATTAAAAAAGAAAAGGTACAAAATGAGACAAAGACTTGGTCCTGCATAGTTGCAAGCATTCTATCCTTGAACATCTGTCATTTCCCCAAGTTCATGAACATTCCTTGTGGATCTCAACAAAACTATATAATTGTTTAGATTTAAGTACGTGTTGGAGTGCTGTGTAGGAAATACATTTCTCAAGGCTGTGCAGAATCAAGGATGACATTTAGAGACCTAGTATATAGCAAGAAACAGAATTTAAAGAGGAGCTATTTCACATGTTGCTGAGTTTGCGATAAAGTAAATTCCAGAGTTCATTTAGGTGTCTTGCTCTTCTCTCATTCATTTCAGGCAAATCAGAAACGTATACCAACACATAAGACTAAATATTTGCTCTTACATATCACAGAGATGTCACACTAAAGGAGAAAGGCTTTTCTAGGGCTTGGAAGTGATCTTTTCTTGACCTTATTTTTAGTATTATAAACAGAAAACTTTTTGCCACTCTTCTATAAGATCATGTATCTATAAGGTTAGTTTTCTAGAAGAAAACTTTTATGAAGAAGGAATAAAAATTATTCCACTTTTAGACATTAGAGATGAACAACTTGCATACCATTTCCTTTTCCCACATACAAGCTTGAGAATTAGACCTACTTGAACCTAATGAATTTCAGCAAGGTCAAGCAGAAGGTGTTGCACTTGCATCGGGGCAATCCCAAATAACACGTACAGACTGGGAGAAGCCCTGTGGAGAAGAACTTCAAGGTTCTGGTGGATGCAAAGTTGGACACAAGCCAGCATCACACTGCCGCAGCCCAGAAGGCCAATTGTATCCTGAGTTCCATCAAAAGAGGGGTGGCCAGCAGGGAGAGGGAGCAGTTCGTCCCTCTACTCTGCCCTCATGAGGCCTTATCTGGAGTACTGTGTCAAGGCCTTGGGCTCCCAGCATGAGGCAGACAAGGAGCTGTTGGAGTGAGTTCAGAGGAGGGCCATGAAAGGCTGAGGAGAAATTAGGGAGACACACTTTCAGACTCACAATCCTTACAGGGAGCTTATTAACAAAAGGGTCCATAATGATAGGGCAAGTGGAAATGGTTTTAAACTAAAAGAGAGAAGAATAAGATTAGATATTAGGAGGAAATGCTTTACTCAACAGGCAGTGGGGCACTGGCACAGGCTGCCCAGAGAAACTGTGGATGCCCTATCCTCTGGAGGTACTCAGGACAAGGTTGAGTGGGGCTCTGGGCAGCCTGGATCTGGTGTGTGGCAATACTGTACATGACAGGGGGTTGGAAATAGATGATCTTTCAAGTCCTTTCCACCCTAAGCCATTCTATGATCCTCACTCTGTGTTTCATTATACTGATGCTGAAGCTATAAAGCGCCCAGGAATAACCTGATTTCAGTGTAATTTAACCATGCTCTGGTAAACACGGAAAAAGAGACTGAAAAAGATTATTTCCTCTACACAATTAGGATAGTATCACATGCTTCTTCGATAGACAGCTGAGGCACACTTTCATCTCAGAAGAAAGTATTCCACATGCAACCAAATAACCAATAGTAGCATTATAGCTACTTAGCACTGCACATAGCAAAATAAGCCACATAAAAGTAGGATAAAGGGAAAAAACTGATAAATCAGTAAGTGAATTACACAAAGATGTGCAACACAAACAGTAGAATTGCTGCTATTCTAATATTGCGCTGTACTGTATGTGCATATTCACTCTTCTCACGCAATAATTATATTACAAAGCCTTAAGCCTCCACTAATTTCTCGGGGAGCAAAAAAGACATGAGACTGGGAGAATTCATGTTATTCTAACCTGTGTATCAAATACATATGCGGACAAGACAACAGCTACTTTATGACTGTGTTTTCAGCCTCCCATCCTTGCCTAAATTCTTTTGTGTCAATATACACGGATTTTAACAAATCTGCAAATAGCTAAGTTATTTCATAAGAGGTTCTCATGTTTTTCCAGTACCTGCCAGATTTAAGAGACTGCCGAAAGTGAGAAACTAAAATGTAACTTCATGTCATTTTGAGCCAATTGTTTAACAGACGAGGTGCATTGCTTGCACCTGAGCTCCTCTAGGTCAGCCACACCACCTCAACTGGTGCTCCACTATTGGTTCAGGACATGAGCTGGCAAGTCCACTGCAGAAGGAAAATAAATCTAATCAACATAGTAATTTTTAGGCATCACAAGTTATGCAACAGTGATGCAACAAAACACTGCCCATTTCATTAGAAATATAAACTTCTCACTTTTTGCATGGGCAACGTTTATACTGGAAGTAAGTTATACTGATGCCACACTCTCATCACCAAGGTTTGAAAAACTTGACCAAAAGGCTTTGATAGGTGGAGCTAGGAAAAATGTACTGCAACATTCTTTAAACTCTTAAAGAGTCTTTAAACAGTACAAATAGAAAAGATGCCAACAGTCACCTGCATAGATTGAAGGACTACAGAAGTCGCACTTGGTTTCAAGTATCTTCCACTTACAATATTCTTCATTATCTTAATTCTCAAGCTGTTTTAAAATGCCTTTTTAGCCTGTCTTCCATAAGCAGTTCCTGTCAAAGTAGCCTCATTATTTGATGGGATCACAAATTCAGTTGATAAAGACAAAACCAGAAATACAATATTCTCAGAATTCTGTAAGACTTTTAAACTTCCACACTATACAAATAATGGACTACAAACTGACTAAATTATGTGGAGTGTCGAAAATTAGAATGGAAACTTTTTTTAAAGGTAAGCATGACTCAATAGCATCCAATCTCATAAACAAATCTTAAATTTTGCATATTCCTACTCTGAGTATTCTCTTTAAAATTGTCAAGACCAAGGTTGGCTCAAACCATGAAATAATCACCAAATTCTTAAAGTTCTACCTCCTTTTTTTCCCCCCACATCATTGGACACCAATACCAATAATAAAAGATATTGGAAGTTGACTTTGGAGCTTATCGTAGTGAAATAAATGCCTCTTTTCCACAGAGCATTTGTAACCACTACTGCATAGAATAAATTTCAATTGTATGATTGTTGCTGTTGTCATTTAAGAGGATTTTTTCCTCCCTCCTGGAAGCATCCACAGAGTTAGGTAAATCCCAAGATAAACTGCCTAAACACTCAAAAACAGCAACTTAGTAAGGATATCTTTCAAAAAGTCACACAGATTCTAATGAAAGTACCCTAGTATTAGACAAGATCGCGTGTCTGAAAGAGTAAGATGACTTTATTTCCTTCTTTTTTCTTTTTTTTTCCCCCTCCAGCTAACGGTCTTTACAGAGATTCTGCATTCAGTAACAGTGTTGATCTTTGGAAGCAGTGTAATTGCTTCTGACAGGCTACTTGCAACACCAGGAACAGACTGTTAGGAACATCAATAATCACATATCAAAAATTTACTCACCCATCTCTGGCTACAGAACACTCCTTCTCAGAAAGCAACCTTCACCCAAGAGAAGTTCTCCCTCCAGAGGCAAGCCCTTCAATGAGCCCAGGGAGCTCATCCCACAGTCATATGAGGAGCCCAGTTGAATTGCTTGCACCTGTGCTCCCTGGTGCAGCCACACCCCTCACCAGGTGCTCAATCATCAGTCCAGGCCATGATCTAACAGTTCCCTTACAGGAAGCATTTCAGATATCTCCCTGGGAGCTGAAGGAGGCAGGTTCCACTCACAGCTGCAGAAGTCCACTGCCTGCTGAGTGCACAGAAGTACTTCCCAGAGGGCAGGAGGCCACCATCTTCCCCTGTCCCAGTGGGTCTCTTGCTTATCTCTCTTTCTTGGAAAAAGTTAGGGAGGCAGCCTTTTTTGCACCTTGAATAGCTCTGAAGCACTTTTTATATTTACAAAACAAGTCTTACACCAGACAAGGGTAAGAATTTTACAGCACCCACGCAGATCAGTTACTCTTCTATGTTGCCCACAATATTAAGTATAGCTAAAGCAGGCTGTGTGCATCACACACACCTGTGTGTCACGCTCTCCAGGTAAATGATGCAGAATAACTGGTAGCCAATCACCATCACATTTTGCAACAGTTTGGGAGAAGTCTTCAGAACAGTCCTGCATACAAGTAAAGCTGAACTGGGTGAGTCACAGGAGGAAAACTCTCAATCCTAGGTAATGGAGACAAGTACCGCAACAAATCATTTATAAATATTGTGCCAAGCAAAGACAGGAAGGCAGCATGGCAGGCAATTATAGATGTCTTCTGGGGGGAATTCAGGGTGCTGTAAGTACACACCCCTATTCAATTCTCCCACCCATCACAAGACAGTCTGACTCACTAGTGACACAGCTATGCTCAGCACAGTTCCTTATCTGACCTTTTCTTCAGTGATTTTCTGAATGATAATTGCCTTTCTTATACTGTTATCCATTCCCAACTACTTGTTGATTAACTTGCCTTCTGGACATGTGCCTTTACTCCTTCTCTCTCTGCTCCTTATTTACTGAAGCTTCATACTTTATTCTCTCTGCTCTCCTCAGTAATCTCATCCCTGCATGTGCATTCAAAAGGTTTTAGCACTGCCTGGTCCAAGGTTTTTAAAAGATCAGAAAACGAGGCTGCGTTGTTATTAATTTATAACTTATTTCTGAAGGAGATTGAAATTTAGATTAACCCATAAGCAAATGACAACTGCCTCTCCATTCAACAGAATGCCTGTTTATCTTCAGATACCAAGAAAAACACGATTTAGTTGTAAAAAAATCGGTGTTTCCAAAGCATATTTCAGTGCTTATTCTTAAGCTGTGTTTAACTTTGTCTTTTATTCTAAATCACTTAACTCTTCTTCTTAAAGGTTAGTGATGATTTTACTACTTGAGGTAGTCCTCAATCCTTTCACACCTTGGAAATCATTTGATTCAAGTCTAACTTGTCAAGTAAAGTACAAGCCTGTTAGAAAAACAGAAAATTGCTTCAGAGCAGTTCATTTTCTTCCCTTAAATAAAAAGAAACACCATTTTGGCATTTCTTATATTTTTTTGGGTGCCTGGCTACGTCATACCCTGAAATAAAAGGTACGCTTTAGAGGGAATTTTTTCCTTTGAGTTCTCCCATTATTTCTGTCAGACAGTCTGTGCCAGCTACCTCTTCAGCCTTCCTCTTCTTCATACTGCTTTTCTGCTCAGTAGTTCAACAAAGGCGTGACAGTCTAGGATACTGTTAACAGCGCAAGAACAATCTGGCCTTTGCCTGGGCACCTTGTGCAAACACCCACCTCAGACAACTGGCTGCCACACACGGAGAGCCTCAGGGAAATGGCCACCACACAGGAGAAAGCACTGGTCCGAAGTCACCTCAGGCAGCCAGTACGCACTCCCACCTGTGCCCGGGTGCCCTGCAGCACCACAGGTTGCAGAACACAGTGAAATCAGCCCAGCCCAAAAGAGGGAGGTTTCCTTTCACACCTGCAAGGCAAGGCTTGATGTGTCCCATGCTAGAGCAGCTGTACCCAACTAACTGCAGTTTCCTGCTTCTGCCCTGCTGCAGGCATGCCAGGGCCTGCAAGGCCTGGTCCAGGCTCACTCCAGAAATGACCTCTTTGTAGCTGTTGGCAGGACAGGGGCTCATCTGGGGCGAAAGGGACATAGGATTCCCCATACGCAGGCTGCTCTGGTAGGCTCCTGTCTGCAACAGCCATGCTCCCAATTGCCCTGAGGCCTCCATTACCAGCAGGCCTGCAGCAAGCCACCCCTGTCCATGCAAACCCAGAGCGTGAAACTGGAAAATGAGAAATAAATCAGGGAGGTAAACTCCACTCCTAGATGCTGAACCCACTGCCACAGCAATCACAGGTAAAGAAAATTCACATCTAAAAGGAAAAGCAAGCCAACAGCACTGTGTACTTCTACAGATGCTCAACACAGACTCAAACAAGAGGCACTGGCTCCAAGGACAGAGGGGAACAGGAGGAAACGACATTACTTTCTCAGGCCATTTTAGTTAATACCTGCTGTGACTGTAAGTTGGCTCGTAAAAACAAGTCTCAGCATCAAATATTAAACTCTTTCCAGGGAAATCTAACTTCCCTACTGCACTCAATCTCTTTTGTTCTTTCCATCAGTACTTTTTAAATAATTAACAGCAGGTAAAAATTATCTTCTACATTAATACAGTTCCTAGCACTCTTAAAAGCGCAGCTCCACCACTCAGGACCAAGTGATGCACTTGTACTGCTTTACCCTTTAAATGTAAAGTTGCAGCTAAAGGGCAGTTTCTTTCCCCAGGTACAACTGAAGTTTTCCACTTGAGAGTTCAAGAGACTCACCACCCCCAGGACCAGCTCCCAGGGAGATGCAGGCATTGCAGCTGGTGCCTCCTCCTGCCACCTCTCCCAGGCATTTTCTGTCCTTCACCTTACATTCACCTTCCCTTTTTGCCTTGGCAGTTCCCACCAGCTTGTTGCCATGGGAATCCCCAATTACACACCTCTCAAGCCCCAGGAACCAGACCCTGAGAGCTCCTTTCTTCTAGGAACAGCCTCTCTGGAGTCATGTGCACAGACCTTGTTGAAAGGGCACCTTGCTGGCTGCCCCATAGAGCAGCCCTCTCAGCTCAAGCTGTGTCTCAACTGGTGCCAACACTGCTTCAAGGCAAACCCCACAGCACGAGCACACCACAAATCACCATCATACACCGTAGAAAATCCCTTGTAATTTATGTCTACAGAAAGCTTAAAGATAGTTAAAAACTCCAGATACATCAATGGAAATTTTTTTCTGGTTCTTCAGTTTGCCAGTGGTCAGTAAATAACATTCAGAGTGCTCTACTTTGTATAACACCAACAAATTACATTGAAACAGGTCATTCTACCACAATTAAGTGCATAACGTTTCCAAACAGAAGAGAAGGTGCTACCCTGAGATATTCAAAATCTCCCCAGTAAATCTGTGCCCTAGATTTGTACACCTGTGATTTTGCTGTTGGTGAATTCTGTAAAAAGCTTTTCTGCTTAAATTAGGTTAAGCAAGTTAGTATGAAGGACTAAACCTATCTTGGCAGCATAAATACAAAAACAATTTTTTCATCGCTTGACTAAAATGTCACAGAATGGAAGAAAATATTACTTTCAAGACAAATAATGCTAACACTATTCTACTAGGATAATATGTAATGCAACATATGCTCTCCTCTACATCACAGACAACATAGGCTTAACTACGTAAACTCCAAGGTATGGAGATTGTTGGCCTTAGTCTGTACAAAGACAATTTGCAGCCACCAAGGCGTAAGCATGTACTTACTTTCCCAGCAATGTCATTTCCTTCGTGGTGACTGGTGTTGCTACTACGGTTTATGAAGTCATCATACGATTATTTAATGTAGCTCAATTTGCAAAACCCTCTCCAGCACTATCTAATAATAATTGACTCATACTCAAGGAAACTTTTCTTAATAATGGAGGTATTATCATTTTTCTTAATTACTTTGCAGATAAATACAATTCTTTTTAACCTCTGTAAGAACTGACTTTAAGAACTTCCTCTAAAAGATCACCTTATTTACCAGGTGCAAAAACAACATTTTTTCTTCCTTTTACAGAGAAACACAGAAATTTCCAAGGTGACAATCTAATAGCCATCTAAATGTGAGACACTGTCAAGAGGTAAATCGCTTTTTAAATTCTGAGAGAAAGTGCCATTGAAAAGCAATGTTACATTCAATTAGGCAAAGAGCAACGAGCAGAAAAAGAGGTGCACTTTCTTGTATTTAAAATTGTTCATTTCAGTCATAAGAAAGAATGAATTTGTCAAGCTGTTTTACTCTCAAAAGGAAAAAAAGGAAGGGAATCCAGAATAAAAAAAAATATAGATTAATAATGCTTTCAGAAACCAATTTCTAAAGTATATTTCTATTTTTGTTTTATATAAGCTTCCTATTTGACTGTGTTTTCGTAAACATTATTTAACTGAAGTTAAAAGTGTTTTAATCAAAAACTATATATTTTGTCCAGTTTTATTTTGATGAAAAAAAACAAAATAAGCTACTCAGATTGAATTCTTCAGACAGAAATAATCTGATTCACACACTGTGTTTAAAAGATGGATGTTTTTCATCTTTAAAGAAAACCAGAATACACCGTCTTTGCTTTTCATGTGACAGCCCTTTCAGAGGACCCACAGAGCTCAGGAGTTTTACACGCCTATCTACTATCCAGAAATAATTAGGTAATTACTGTGACCCAGTAGTTTCCTGGGAAACAGGAATTGGTTTGCAAGCTCCAGCTATGAAAGCACAGAAAACAGCATGGCTGTTTACAACCCTAGCATACATATCAGTACTGGAAGAGATAAGTAAAACAAACAACTCTTGCCCACCAAACTTACATTGCCCATTTTCCCTTCTCTGGAAAGCTGAATTTTAATGGTCTATACAGGTGCAGAAAGGAGAGAAAGTTTCCAAAATCACACCAGATGTATCACCACAATGGTTCAACATATGTGAGTACACCCCATTTCTGCTTCTGGGAGAAAAGCAGCCCCCAGGACGTCGATAAAGTATTGTCCCTCTGACTTCAGAGGAAGTAGGATCGTGTCCTGCTTCTCATGATCAGGTTCTGGGGATTAAAAATGAATTTATTCGTCCCTATTGTCAGCAATGTTATAGGTGTTAAGAAACGAGTTAACAAGCACAAAACAAAGTTTCCCTGCTTAAATAACATTCTACCCTTCTCTACATCTTGGCATGGGTGTCTGTGATTTGATACAATGAAGTCATTAGCAAGTTGGTATGAACGATGGCAGAAAACTGCGCTCTAAAATACCCCTTCAGTAGGTGTTTGGTTAACATTCTGCAGAGGGTTATCTAACAGGTCAGGAGATTTTCACGGACAAAGTGTCTGCATAGTGATAAGCAGTGTGATGGAAATACTGACAGAAAAAATTAATCTGCTTGTCACCCTGGATAATGCTAGAGACATCCTTGTGTAGTTTTACTGTCGTGGGATAAGAGATAAATTAGGAATACAGCACAACATCATGCTGGTTTCGGGGAGGGCATGGTGAAGGTGAAATGTATACCTTCTGCTCATGAATGTCAATCCATCTGAAGCTTTGGAAGCATATACTGCTGTCAGGCTGCTTGGAAACAATAAGGATAGAACACAAGTTGTCTGGGTGCTTGCCTTGACTAAGAACTGAACAAAGTTCCCTGTTCAAAAGAAAATAAAAGGAAAAAAAAAATCAGAGTTACCCAAAACATTTTATGGGATAATATAACAGAGGTAATTTAAAAGCTTTCTTTCCAGGCTGAGCCACATCAAACTCTCTTAGCACCAAAGAAAAGAAATCATCACTAGTTAGAACTTGATACCAAATCATAAGGTTAAAGATCAGTAGTTAAAGAGTAGACTGTTGGATCTGTTTTTTCAAATGCATTGTCGGGATTTGCATTTTCTTCTAGATTTTTCTACAATGCAATTCCTTAAATCATCCCAGTATTCTGTTTCACTCTCGCTTGCTGATTGGTTGTATTTCTCACCATGTTGGAATACCGGAATATGACAAATGCTTCTGCAGTTTGTAAAATATAAATAATTAGCAGATAACAGGAAACAAAGCAAATTGAAGCAATCCTTCACAGAGCTGCTTATGATTTATCTTCAGACATACAGGTGTATAGAGGCGCAAACACACACATCTTTCCCTCAAACATCAAAAAGAACGTTCTTGGATTATTTTCTAGTTCCATGATTGTTTCCTCATACATGAAAAATTGTCATTTTACAGCAAACTGGTAAATCAGCTTGACCTTGCCAAAATTAAGCAATTTCATGGTTTCTTGGCTGAAAACTATTTCATCACAGAGAAGTTGCTGACAGGTCACATGAATTCTGGTGTTGATAACTCCCTTTTGGTATGCATGAGAATAACCAGTGCTGTGTTAGGTGGTAGAATATAAAGGTGCTGTTGTTCATTGCCTGAGATTGGCAGCTGCTACAGTAGTGTGAAAGCCAGCTCCAAATGACTGTGAGTTGAATGTGGCGGCTTGAGAGGCTACTGACCACATAGCAATCATATACAGAACATATTCACTACACAAACTGAAAACAGACACCCAAGGGCTGAAGCTAAAAGAAACATTCACGTTAGCCAGAAAATGAACCCAGACAAAGATTTAGAGTATTATAGAATTACAGCTCTAGAAAATTTCTAGAATATGCTTGGGAGTTTAGCTTATTTTTATCTTTCAAAGCTAATAGGTGTTGATGGCATCATTTCATACTATATTCCATGTAATCAAACATTTAATTGTTGTGTATATGAAGCCAAATATCCTAAGAGCTTCACCTGGCATATGCCACTCATCTGAAATAATTTCATAAAGGAGCCACATATTAAGCTGTACAAACAGGCCCAACAAATGCGTTATCACTGGCAAAAGGTCAGGTTCTCCTGCTTTTTATTCTCTATGCTATTTCTGATAGAGCAGAGCAACCACTTCACTAATGTCAGGACATGTTTGGCATCCAGGTGTTACCACCAGAGGAAATACATTTGATGTCTTTTACATTTTGCTACAAATAAAAATCCCTCACTCAGAAGATGCCACGGTGCAGTGACAGTCTTTGGATGGCTCTGTGGTCCTTCAAACACAACAGCAGTTCTAAAAACACCTTCTCAAAACACTGCACCTGTGTTTGATTCTCTCATGCAATGCACAAAACAAGATGTAACTAGTATTAAAAAAAGTCCAACATATGTTTGTTGTTCAGTGAGCAATCAGTTTGCAGTTTACAGTAGAAGACAAGGTTTAAGTTCATGTTACAGACTGACCTGTCCATAAGAAAGTACCTGTAAAAAAATCAAGCAGTAGAAATACAAATGAACATTCATGCTTTTAACTGTGTCCTTGAAGAATATATTTCCAGAGTATAAAAACAATGAACTCTGATTAACAAGTGAAATCTTTCTGTTCCTTCCATTATAAGAATATTATGTTCCTTCTTATAAAGAAGGAAAATAAATAATTTTGAGCTTCTCCATTACAGCACTTTTCAAGACTGAAAGTACATATTTATCAAGATGTAGCCTACCACTTCAGTTAAAAACTGTGATGAGCATTGTGGGATCAAACGGTTCAAATCCTCTCCCTGAGTATTCTTGCAGTACTCTAGCTGGAAAAGCCATCCCACAGATGTAAGACCTCAAGCAAGGAAAGCTATCAGAACACCAGAAGTGTAACAGTTCCAGAAAGGAAGGTACTAACATAGGCTTAACAAATCCATACAGGGAGTTCAGACATTTAAGCAATTTTATACAAAAAAAAAGAAAAAAAAAAGAAAAATGAGTCTATTTTCCTGATAGGGCAGGGGGTGAAATTAGTCACAGAAAAATTGTGTCAAATTGGTAGTATTGAGGCACTATTTTTCAGTCCTGTGTACTAAAAACAGATGGGTTGGGCACATCTGAACTCCAATTTCTAACAAGTATTTGTCCAGCCTTCTTATTATAATCATCTCCAGGTAAGAGAAGCCTCCTTTTCACAGAGCCCATTACAAGGATTTCCTAACCTTCAACCTGGATTTTTCTTCCACATTAAGCTGACATTTTGTTATTCTGCCCCACATATAAAAAAGAACATTTTGCTGTCACCCTCTGCACAAAAGATGTTGCCAATAGGGGTACCATTATCCTGTCAATTTTTTCTTTTACATTAAATGAAACTAATTCTTTCAACATTTATATTCTGTTTTGTAAACTCGTATCGCTTGTCATTCTTCCCCTGAATTTCTCCAACTTGCACACATGCTTATTACATGACAAAATGTGGCTTTGCAAGAATACAACATAGCTGGTTGACAACATATTCAGTTGTTGTCCACTCCAAAATCTTGACTCAATAATCACAGAGCACAAGCACGTAATGTTCTCCATTTTTCACTCCAGCTCATCCCCTATCCCTCCCTAGGTATAGAGCTCTGAAAAGCTGGACTTGGACTTGTTGATTTAGGACTTACTTCCAAAGTAACAAGGCCCTTTTGAATTCCAGTTTTGTCTTCTCTTTCCCCTACAGCATAACAGCCTGATGCCTTCTCTCCATTTAACCAATTTAACCTGTATTTCATTATCAAAGTCCTTAATAAAAATACTGAATAGAAGTGGGGGTTTGGCCTCACTTTAAATACCCTTCCACTCTGTCACTAAACCGCAATTGGAGTTGAGTGGGTTTTAGTCCACAGCATGCAGTGTTCTCATGCTGCATATATTTTTCTGTGTTGTATATAAAGATGTGAAAAATGTCAAAAGCTCAACAAAAGCCGAACTACATATATTGCCCTTATGTACCATATCTATTATCCTGCCCAATAAAGAAATCAGAATCACGGAATGGTTTGGGTTGGAAGGGACCTTTAAGATTATGTTGTTCCAACCCCCTCATACAAGCAGGGACAACTCCCACTAAACCGGGTTGCTCACAGCCCCATCCAACCTGGCCTTGAACACCTCCAGGGAGGAGACATCCACAATCTAGGCAATCTGTTTCAGTGTCTTGCCACCCTCACAGTAAAGAATTTCTTCCTAGTATCCCGTCTAAATCAGGTTAGTTTGACATGATTTGTTCTTCACAAATCCATACAGTGTTGATTTCGTGATTCAGCATTTTGTTGTTGTTTTTAAACCACTTCATCACCTGCTGCTGATGAACTGATTAATACTTTTTCCCAGAATACTTCCTGGGGCTGAAGTTAACCGCTCCAAAATTTCTCCAGATAAGTCAATATCCCTTCTTTTTTTTTTTTTTCCCACATTTTAATATTTTGAGTAGTAACTTTGTGAAACTTGATTTGATAATAAAGCCTATTCTACAAAAAGATAAACATGACTTAGGTCCCAGGAAGTGATCTGTATATAAAGTACTAATCTGTATGATCCCAGGAGTTTAGTAAAGGACCATGGTTCATCTAGTGAAATTGCCAGGAAAAAAAAAAAAAAAAACAGCAGGGATTACTTATTTTAGCAGGAACATGAATTAAATGAATTAAAAGGGACATGCTGGAGGGATACAAACGAACGCACAGCATAAAGTTGTTAATCCAACAGCTCCAGTTAATCCTCCTGTGATGCAAAACAAGCATGTAAGCATTAAAACTGAGAAATATACTTCTTAATGATTTAAAAATAAAATTCTCCTCAACTTACAAGGACAGTATACGGGCTCTTGTGAAGTGTTGCCAACAGTCAATAGTGAAGGAAAATGCCTGGGAGAATGGATCAGCTATGAGTCAGAAGGAAACACTAACCCCTCCTCAGTAGATCAGAACAAGATCAGTTTGACTTCTTGAATCCAAACCAAGGTCACAGCCACACAGGATACCGTTAGTTAACTCAAGGCTCTGAGCAATGCCCTTGATGCCTTAAGTACCAACTGTGATGTGTCTCTCACTCTCCCAGCACATTCCCATACTAAGGCTTACTGGACATCTGCGGCTGCTGACTATGTGCTGCTCTTCCTCTCCCCTTCTTCACAGTAGTTCTGTTGTCTTTTGCTTTTGCTTTTTGTTTTTAACCATTTTGAAGCCATACAGCTCCTGATCAGCCTTGACCATTCCAGAGTAAATCCTTCCTCCAAGATGACAGCACAGAGGTTACATGACTGTCCAGCAGAGCAATGTTTAAAAGATGCCCAGCTTCCTTGTCTGCTCTGCTGTTCTCATTCTGTGCATTCACTTCCACAACCCACTGGCCCCTTTTCCCCTTCTACAGCATTAATCTCTTTACTGACAAACTGTGCAGAAGGACCCATTTAGCCTGGGACCACACATCAATCAACATACCACTAGCTCCCCTCTTTCTCTATAGCAGTCCACTTTTTTTTTTTGTTTAATTAAACCTAAACAGCCTTATACTCTTTGTTTTAATATCATTGCAATGTCCACCTCAGTCCAACTTCTATTTATGTTCTCTCTGTACCCCATCCTTCTTGCCCACCAAGGCATTATTTACTACACTCTGTTCAAAGTTTGTTCTCAAGATAGAATTATTAATTTCCTCGGGGTTTTCTATAGCACCTGTCAGGATGATATTAGTACTTCATAAATATTGGAGGTGCTGTGAAATAAATGCTATTTTCTCAAGGAGGGATGACTTCCCTCACTATGGACCCTTCTAGGCAAAACACTGTGGCTAAGGGGAGACCATGCCAGTACCACACAGGAATTTTGTGTGCCCAAACAGAGTTTCTCACACTTAACTTACTGAACCAACTATTGCAACCCTCTTATCTGTTCAAAGAACAGATACTTCTGATCAGATGCACAGCTGCAAGTCAGCACTTCTGTAGCAAATCAAACCCCAGGGTCCATAATGATGAATCACAGAAAGATCACAGAAGCAACCACAAGGAAAGGGCTTTGTTCACGTGACTTCCTCCGTAAGAATACGCTGACAAAGGCACTGGGCAAAGCAGCTCTCCCATGCACCATTCAGGTGAGCCGGCAGCAATAAGATACCTCCTGGCCTGCATTCCTGGGCTACTACACCACCCAGGTCACCAGTCCACTCAATATACACATGTTTTGCTCTTTTCACTGCATCTTTATTCCTTGGTTTTCCAGTATCTGCTTGAGAAACGGCATGCAGCCCACACCTATTCTTTATTCTTCCCACTCTGCTGCTTCCTTCTAGTCCGTGGTTATGTAATCAAGAGCCCATTCTTAACACCATGCACACAGAGGGCTGTATTAAGGCTGCTCAAGTATGTTGAGGGCCCGACTTCACAAACGAAAATCTGCGACTACATATAACTGTACAGCAGAATTAACATGTACCTAACGCTCCACACATTTTTACTTAGTGCCTTATAAGAGTCACAGGAAGAACAAAATGAATCCTGGGGCCCTATCCAGTAGGTGCTGTTTGAACACTGATTTTCTGCCTCAATGCTCAGACCAGCAGCAGGTACGCACAACCAGCCTGTCAAGTAGAAATGTTCTTGGAACAACAACTCACTGCCACAGTTGAATGTGTGGGGATGGGCATGTTCTGAAGGGCCCTACCTTTTGCCTGTAAATGGCCACACTATCCCTGCATGCTCCACTGCAGCTGGGTAATTAATTCTATCTCCCCAGAGCAGATCAAGCTACAGCATTTAACACCAAAATTTCCCTCTCTGCTGAATTTTCCATCCTGCTCTTTTCCTCCAACTCTCTCCTGCAGGATCTCAAATGTCCAATTGAGCAGAGAGACCAAAGAGCATCTAAGAACATCTAGAAAATAAAGTACAACTTGGATGGTGCCATCACATTCAATGACACATATAGAAAACTCTTCACAATCACTAAAACAAAACCTCTTCTCTGCTGCTGCAGAATCCCAAACTAGCACAGAAAAAATACTACAACAGATTTTTTTTTAAGGCATGAAGAATTAAGAGAAAAAGGGGGAAGAAAATGAACATACCTACACACTTGTGCAGATAGCAATTTATACCAAAGCTTTTAGCAGAAATAAAACACTGCATTAAGGGCAAAGATGCATTATCAAGGTTGTATATCACTGGGACCTCTGTAGGGTGAACGTGAGAGGCAGACTGGGCTTCGGTTGGAATTAAACACACCAGTCAGTGACTGAGATCATTTTGTCAGATAATCAGCCATTGCTATCTGCTGAAGAGGGGACACAGACTCTAAAGTTTGTGTTTGTTGTGCTTTCAATACATTGACCTAATGTCATTGACATTAGGTCAATGTATTGCCACTAGTTAATATATTTAGAGATTTGCAGACTGATGAGATTTCATCTTGTTAGTGTCACAGTTCTAGCTAGAAAGACATGTGTGGGAGCAACTGGCTTTTACAAAAAGCCCTGTGGATTTTGTTATCAAGGTTTAAGTACAGATTTTATTTATTTGAAATGGATTTATTTTGTCAGAGGAAAGGGGGATTTCTCTGCTTGGCTTCCAATAGAGTGCGTGCCCTTGAAAGATTAATGTTTGCTCGAGGACTTTTTATGTTTCTCAGCTTGAGGCTTTGCTGCTTTCCTGAAGTTCACTCCCGGTGGTACACAGGAGGGCATGCAGCAGCCCTCTCCTCCCTTTTCCCCAGCTGCTGTCAGTCCGAGCTCCTCAAGAAGACACTGAGGCAGCTGGGGTGTTTCTCTCATCCCCAGGGATAACTTCAACTCCTCAGCACAAGGAATAAGTTTGACCAGGGCATAGCAGTGAGATGGGCCCTCCTTGTCAGCTGGGCCCAGGGAGAAGCTGCCCAGGGAGTTGCACAGCTAGCCAGGTGGGCAGCCTCAGGCAGCTAGCAGAGATGCCTAAGTCAAGGCTGCTCATTTCACTTACAACTCCAACCGTTCAGACCTTATTCCAAATAGTCAAGTAGAAGAACTATAGAATGCAGTTAAAAATCATTCACAATGATCAACACTTGTTAAGAGTAACCAGTCATCTCTCGAACACCTTCACTGCTACATTTGCTGTCTTCCTCCCTCCATGTCAATCCTACCTTAATCTACAAATCATAGTTTTATCATCAAGGCTTTCTAGTCCACAGATGCATTGCTATTCCCCACTGTCCCCACACAGATGGTTCAAACCCTTAGACATAGGGAGAGAGTGGATGGCTTGTGGTACACACTGGGTAGGGCAGCAGATGCCGCAGAGCTCCCAGCACCTGCACAGAACCCAATTCTCCATCAGTGCAGTGCTTACGCAGGCACTGCTGGGCAGTGCAGTCTGTCTGGGAGCTGTGAGGGTGCTACAGTCCTGCAATACTCTCTGGTATCAGGGGTTAGAATTTCCCTGTTTTCAACTGATTACACTTCAATAAATTCATCAAAGATTGCTTCTCAACAAGATGAAATACTGGTGACTGTAATGGTAAATTATACTATCTAAATAGCACTGCTCCTGAAACACTAATTAAGTGAGCTACTTCTAGAAAATAAAAAAAATAAAAAAACCACGTAGTGCAGAAAAACAACTAGCACTGACTGACAAGCATCTGCCTTCTATCAAGGATCTGCAGGAAAGCAGAAACTTTTTTAGTGAGCAAGTGGAGAGACCACCATATCAATACAGCAGTAACTAACAAGTTTCGAAAAGGATACTAACATGAGTAACAGCCCCTCACACAGAGATCTTCAGGATCTCATGAACCATCTGCTCTGAAGGAAGAAACCAAGGTACCTGAGCCATGCAATCTACCCAAAGTCACACAGTGTGTAGTTAGCAAAAATGTATTTAACACTTGCTGGAAGGATAGGTGATTATTCAGCATCTCACATCATTATACGTTTTTACTGTTCATTTCAGTTACACAAGTTGCAAAAGTCATTGCTTTTGGCAAGTCAATAAAAAAAAGCTTCCATCATTCACAGGTTCAGTCTCCACATTTGTCAAATCTGTTAGAAGAAAGATTCTGTCATTTACAGCACTTCTCATTTTGCTTAGCCTTAAACATTAGCAACTGAATTGAGACCCTTTTTGAAGTTCACAAGGGACTTTTACTGCTGTCAGACCTAAGCAAGACTTAAAAATTATTTCTCAAAGCAAGATTTATTGGAGGGCTAGCATCCAATGACAAATGTTGAGGGAATAACAAACTCTTTTGTATTGTGGGGTTTCTTGACCTACCTGCTTATTTGTGTTCATCTTTCTTCATAACTCAAAGGCACAGCTCTGTGTTTTGATGTGCCATTATGGAAACAAATAAAACGGTGCTGATGCTTTTGCTTATCCACAGAAGAAAAATCAGCTCACGAAAAAGGCCAATAACTGCATTGCACCGCCTCATCTATTCAGACTTAACCATCAATCTCTACCAGCTCCACAACACAAAAAAAGTTACACGTCTTCCAGTAGTAAAAAGATGGCATACCTCATCCATATGTCAGCCAGTATTTAAAAGCTCTGACTTGCTCGTCACAGCAAGCAACCACACAGAGTTCACAACTACTGTTATTTCAGCGTGAGTTCTAAATCACAGGGAACCTGATCCTCCAAACGTGCTTAAGGTTACTATCATTAGCTCCAGCACCTTGTCCCTAATGTTTTCCAGCTCCACTGAAAGAACTGCAAGAGGTTTTATCCAGGCAGGGTTCCCAATTTGTTTCCGAGTTCCATGTGGGGCAATTTACTCCTAGTCCAAAAGGCAGCTAAAATCCAATCCCTTCCTTGTACACTTGTCTCCTTTATATGCATTCAGGTAGCTGCACCCAGCATAAGGACCTCAGATGCCTGTGACACCACCGTTGAGGAAGCAGAGGACAGCCTGGGAGCAGCCCTTTGCTGGGCATACACTTGCCTAACAGGACTGCTAGCTTCCAGACTACAGCCTGAGCAGCAATTTACACTCTCCTAGACTCCAATGATTAAATTTAGAAGACAAAGCTAAATCACACCTTCTCAAAACAGCTAATAAAAACACTGTTGTACTTCATCATTCCTGAAGTTCCTCTTCTTCTGTGGATATTCTTACTGGGAATAATTTGTCAGAATAATACCGCAGATCCAATCACAATTAATCCCTTTGTATAACACAGGCACAGAGTGAAAGCCTCCATTATCTCTGTGTTCTTACATCAGTATCAGCTGGAACTGTTTTGCTGCAGCACTTCAGCTCTGACAAGCTTGCTAACTCCGAGTGTTAACTGGTTGCAATACTGCTGTTTCCTAGGTTTCCAATTTGTAGTGGAAATAAATTTGTACATGTGCATTAGGCACAATGAATATTGCAACATAGCAAACACCTTCATAGACTCTGTGTCACTAGAGAAGTAAATATCACAGTACACAAAAGAAAACAATCAAAAGTGTTCAGGATCTCCATCTTTCGTTCATGGCTAACAATCATACTCTTGCATTTGCATTTCCATGAACATCTCCCAGATTAATTTAGTGGCTGACACCTTCTCGGAAGCAGCTAATTCTGATTAAACTACACACAACACTTAAGGAAATAAAACTGATATTGCAACCAGAACCTGATATAATAGAATAATATTATTCTCTATCAGGAAACGAAAAGAACAGACCAGCAGAGTTCGACATAATCTGATATAGAAAACATTGCTCCAGGTTATTTTCAGACAGTCTGCTCTCTGAAGACTTGCAGATACACTTAATTAATGCCCTGAAATCAATCCTCCTGTTTCCAAAAAGATATTTCACCATCAGACCTCCCTCTTGGGTTGGAATTTCACAGGTAGTTTGCAGCAGGACTCAGTGTAAAGCTAAATGCTGGTACAAGTTGTGCAATACCAGCTCCTCACACTGGGAAATCAGATGTGTGATTTGAGGCAGCAGCATCATACACTTCGGTCTCTGGATGTGCTTACACAAAGTCCGGTACAATGAGTCCCCAGTCTGGGTTCTCTAAGACATATGCAGATCTGAACTCTGAAAGAAGACTGAAATCTGACTGCTGGATTATATGGTGGCAAAAGCAAGTCTTCCTAGCATACTTACAAACCCCTAATGATAAAGGGGATTTATTTTTTGTTAATTATTTGTAATAATTATTGACTAATTCCTTATGAGCCGACAAAGGAATTTTTTAAAAACAAACAAAAGGCTCATTGGTTACTACCAGGAAATTCATCAACACCGGGAAATGAATTTATCAAAAAACTATTCCAGATGAATCATTTGAGTAGCACTGGTAAATACACAACCTCTTCCAAATTTCATTAGCTGCTGCCCAGCTCTCACACACAAAATGCCAGTGAATGCGTGTGCAATAAATATTAATGGTTCATAAATTAAAGAGCATTATTCTTCTTGACATAACACTACTTTGCAAGGCCCCACAGAAAAACTACAGGCGGTTTGTTGAGCAAGCTCTAATAGAAGAAAAATACGCCTTTGTTTTCACTTTTAAATGCATTTGTCAGGATTTATAGGGTATATCCAGAAGGCAATTAAGGAGACATTTTATAGAGAGCTACCATGCCCTCAAATAACAAAGAGCAATAAAAGCAAAGTGTGATGTGAAGACGATTTGATTTATAGAGTTACATTTATAAAATGTAGATACTTTCAGTCTAAGCAACTTGCACGGGAGGAGCTTGTGCACACAGACATCACAGAGTCTTCACAGGAAGCAGATAGCATTATTCATAGTGTACAACTGTACTGCTACCAAGGCTTCAATTTTAATTGACAAGATCAAGGTGGGCTCTGTCCCTTCTATTACCACTCACTGGCTGCAAAATGGCAGCACTGGGGCAGGTGCACAAACCCAAACAAGGCAGCAGACCATGCTGCCTGCTGTCAAACTCTACAGAGGCATTACAGCCAAGGGGAACTTCAGGGTGCCCCAAGAGGAACCCAAGACCCGCCCTCATACGGTCACCCCTGACAAGCAACGTAACAAAAGATCAAACAGCAAGGATTGGAAGCCTGGCAACATCACCAGGGCAGAAACAGGAGTCAACAGCTTCTTGGCTTCATGAGGCTGGCCTAGAAGGATCCCATTGAATGAAGAATTACAGCATCTAGAAAGCAAAGAAAGTAAGCCAGTGGAGAAACACAGGGTGATGAAATGCTTAAATTAAGAATGCTAGAAATTATTCTTTAAGCACATATAAATTTGAGTGTTCTCCTTGGTAATTTTGAACAGAAGGTAAAGAAACATCACGATTCTAGTTGTACAGACAAAAATGCTGCACAGAATGAGGCCTTCTGGATAAATTATGCTAAGCATGCCACAACAACACTTCTATTGCAGTTAAAGCCAAAGAAAAGATAGTGGTCTTCAAAGTCTGGAGGAAAAAGTTAAGAGGAATTGCCCTTTAGTGAGAAAAGGGCAAGAAATTGATTTACTAATTTTTAAACTGAATCTTCAGACTGCCGTCCAAAAAATCTAAAATCTTTGCTTATATTTGCTAACTCTGCATAATCACTGAATCTGAGTACAAGATGATATTTCCAGAGATAGCACAATACAGGGAAAAAAAAAGGAAGATGTAGTTAGACCTCCAGCAAAGGTCTGTCTCTGGTGAAGGCAATTCAGTTTAGCAATAAGGACCAACTGGTGATTATCAACAATACAATACAGAAAGCAGTTCATTTAGCTTTAGGATGAACAAAGAGGACATGGAGAAAGGAAAAAGGATCAAAGGATAGTTGGTTTGTTTTAAGGTGAGAGATTACAGTGAGATCAAATTTTATAGGAAGACTGCAAAATGATGCTGAATAAGGATAAGGGTATGGAAAGAATCACAGGCCGAGAAGCCCAAGGGACTGGGAGGCCATATAGCATGTCCTGGAGTCAGGCTTCAGTCACTGCTTTTAGTCACTCTAAAGGTAAGCTTACAGTTGCAAAGAAGACAGAGATTGCTAAAGGTACAGGTAGATGAACTCAGCAGCTCAGACAAGGGAAAGGCTGAGCTCTCCCTGTCAATACCTGCAGCCCTGTTCCCTGTCAGTGTGGATCCAGCTGGGTCCCTGTGGAAGGACCCAGTCACCGGCAAACACATTAGATGCAGCCAGTTTTTAAGTTGTCCATTCCTCATTTGAGAGGGGACTTGAACCAACTGGACAGGGCATGATTTGAGTTAATACAGAGTAATACAGACATCAAGATATTGGTTCTTACTCTGTGCTTAGTACACACAATATAGGATGGCATTTGCTTTGTCTCTCTCAAATATCGATTCATGCAGACAAGCTGAGGTGGGGATCAGCACACTTGGGGATGTGTAAAGAAAAACATTTCTCTCCTTGGGGAAATAGACAGGGATTTTAGGTGTAGAAAACATACAATAACAGAGAATGCCCAGAGGTATAGAGCCAAAGGACACCTTAAGCACAAGCTCAGCATCTGAATTGACTGCAGAAGGGACAGCACACTTTCCCTGGTGCTTGAATGACTTGCGACTGTGCAAATCGGCCAAGTTCAAAGCCTCACCATTTAATAGTAGGCTAACAGAAAGGCCTTGGATGAGAAAATACAGGATCCTGAGGAAGCGCTAAGGAGCACAAAATTCTTGTTCAGCATAGCAGTTTAAAAAATGAAGGATACTCACAGCTTCTGTTTTTATAAAGCAAAGCTGTTTCTTTTGCTCACTTAATGGAAGATCAGAAATCTCTAAGACCAAAAGAAGATACCACTGTGAGGGACAAATAGAAACACTGAGTAGCACTAAGTTACTTGGACTTGGTTTAGTTTCAGGTACTCAAAAATAAACAATAGAACTCTCTTGAGGGCTCTATTTCTGCAGTTTTACAATGGCCTCAAACTGGGCTTCAGAGCTGCTACTTCAGCAATTAATGTATTTATGAGTGCAATATTTCCATTTGCATTCACCACCTGGGCCAGAGGAGTCACACATTCAGCATCCAAAGAATCCCATGTGCCCCGTCATCTTGGTGTTTTTGCTCATCTTAAAAGAAAAAAAAAACCTCTCTCCATTGAAAGCAAAGAGTATGAAAGCACAGAACGCCTGCTTGCTACAACTGCAACAACTGCCTGCCTCTGAACTGATGAAACGTGGTGACACGAAGTAATTTATAGAGCAACAAAGACAAAACAGTAGGAGATAGCACTTCAATGACCAGCAAAACAAGAAAAAAAGAAAGAACAGACAAGGACAGGGAATGTGATTTGAGGTAGTCAGACCAAAAGGGACATACATATTTCTCCTTTCTGCAGTAAATAAAACATGCCGTGTCAGCCAGAAAAAAGCACTACAGCAATGCTGTCCATCTTAAAAGTAAGAGCAGTGAAGGAAGGTTATCTGCCACAGCTGCAGCATGTTTAATGTGGTTTCAGTTCCTAAGAACGAGATCATGCCAAGGCAGGCAGGGTCTGGTTAGCCACAGAAGCTGCTCTCTGCAACAGCCTTGCCAGGAGCTCAAGGGCAGAGCTTGAAGTTGGACTTGAGAGAAACCAGATTCAACACACTGTTTCAGAAAATGACAAGATTTGCTTCCCTATGTCACAGCACCCTGTTTCCAGGCTCTGATCTGAAAAAGACAAGAATTAATTTTTTTTGTAATGTGCCCATGTTGCCCTGTTCATTACACTATCTAAATACACGCCCTGCACATGAAAGCACTTGTTTCCTCACATTAAGCTTCATTGCTATATGTGTAGAAACATTTTCCATCCCACGGCCCAGACAGAAGTCTATTGACTTTATAAGCCTTCACCAGTTCACGAGTTCAACAAGTGACTTTCAGTTTTTTTTGAGGGAGGAACTCAAGAACAGCGCATGCAATTTCAGCATAATGAAAACAGATTAACACAGCCAATACCTTGTGTTTTCTTCCAGCCAACCAGAACTGTAGAACTCCTCCAGAAGAGATACTGAGCCCATCACACCAACCAGGAAGGTAGCTATTTTTCACAGCCAAGGAGTAACAAAGTAAGAGAGGGACAAGCAGATACTTGAAGGTGCTCAGGCTTTGCTAACGCCAGGACCTTCCCCTGTTTAATTACCTAAGGGCTCACCAGGCTAATCTTGACTTTTATCTAGCCAATGATTTGAAAGCAGTAGAAAACAAGCAAGCAAATCACAAAATAACAAATTTCCTTAAGCTATGAGGAAAGTAAGCGCTTGCACAGTAATTACCCTGGTTCAATTACAGTCAGAGTAGCCTTAAAATGAAAACTGGTCTCTTTCCTTTAGGGATGAAAATGAATAAGAACCTATAATTATCTCCCCTACTCATTTCTATTGAAGTTGAAGTATTTCCTGTAGAGGATGAAAAAAAAAAAAAAAAAAGCAGCCAGCATGAAAATAATACACCTGTTTTCAGGAGTTTGTTTTCACATACTATACTTCTAAAACTTGCTTGTTGCCCCTAACATTCAATATTTTTTCTCCAAGGGAAGCACTGCTACTTAGACTACCAACAGTTCTCCAATCACAGTAGTACACCCCAAGCACTTTAATAAAAACCTACAGTCATTCTAATGAGATCCGTATTCAATAAGTGGTCTTGATCATTTTTCCATACTGTCTTAGGATTGTTTCAAAAGATGACATGATAGTCTCCATTTATACGCGAGAATAAATCCACAAGACCATTACACCATGCATTTTGAAACCTGCAGATGACTTTCCCCAAGCAATTGCGCAAACGAATCACCTGAAAGCGATAACAGTGAAGGAAAATTCTACTACAGCTCCAGATAATGTGCGATCAGATAGTGCACACTGTGCTTTACCACGTCTGACAAGTGTAGGGCTTGAACGACAGAGATGGTGTGTTCATCAGGAATAAGGGAGAATCTATAGAAAAACCTCTCTGGGCACTCCAGCTAGAATGCCTGATCTCCATGACAGCACCAGACCAGTAACATTTGGGTCTCTAATTTCTAGTAAAGAAACCTTTCCTTATAAGAATATTGAAAGAACTTTTAGAACTGAGTGGAAATGCTGAAGTTATAGTAATTTTAGTAAGATCAGTACAACTAAGAGGAGAACAAGCACAGATGAGTCAGGATATGGCAAACGAAAGTGCCTTTCAACACTATATCACTACATCAGACATGGATAGCTAACTAGTATCTCCCCTGCTAAGACAGTCCAGTTCCTGATTTAGAGAAACAGACTGATTATATGCACTCTGGTGCACAACCAAGAAAATACCAGCTAAATCAGTGAAAAGCTTTCTGTGGCAAGTCCCTTTTGCGCTGCCCTGACCAGGAGAAGGTTCGTGGGCAGCAAGCTCAGATCAAGCAGATTTGAAAAGGACATGCAGAGAGTATATATACGCTGTGGGTCAAGTCCTTAGAAGTCACCACAATGCAAGTGGTGCAGGAAAACGCGGCAGCCTGCTGATGAAGGACATGACACACTGAGCAAGCCAAAGGGCCATTTGAGGAGATCCAATCCCAGCCTATTTGCAGAAATCCTGCAGGCAAGGTCAGAAGCATTTTCAAGCTATGTGGAAGAATGGCCACTGCAGCCACTCTAGCACAGGGAACCACCCCAGGGGACACAGCACAGCCCCATCACATCTGCCACCACAGCCTCTTAAAGCTATCTTTATGGCTATGACACTGACAGATGGAAAAGCAAGAAATTATTGGCCTCAGGATAGGAGCTCAGACTGATGCATGGAAATCATCCACAGAAAATCACCTTAAAATTCAGCAATTGGAATCGATAACTTATCAACACTACAGAGAAGAGGGGAAAATATCCCAGCTCCCTTGGGCCTGGTGGGTCTGCTTACTAAATAGGGCTATTCAATGTTGTTGCAAACCACTGTACTGGTAATTCGTGCGTGAGTACAACATGGATTGGAGGTGGTAGAGGATGAAGGGAGAAAACAGAAAAGTGTCTGGACAGCATCTGACTTGGAAAGGTTCTGGAGCACCTCCACATCATTCATTTTGTTACCTGTAGCAGCCCAGTAAAAAAAAAAAAAACTGATGTCACAAAATCACTGTGACTTGTACACTCCATGAAGAAAAAGAGGAGTTGTTACTGTCACTGTTAAGTGAAGAATGGCTACAAATACACCAAGTGCTGCCTCTTTCTTGCAATTACTGTAACTTCCCATGTGTCACTTGATTTTTCGAAGTATTACACAGCATCTGTTTTGAAAAGATTTTTTCTGGCATGCTTCAAAAGCACAAAACTCAGAATTGTTTTTTAAAGGAGTTAATAGGGTCTGAAAATTGTGTTCCATTCACAGTCAAAAGGCAAAACAAATACCCGATCAGCACTCACATAACATGCAATTTGATACACCGGTATCAAGTTAAAAATAAATAGTTCCATGCTTAAAGCAGACAATGTTCACTTCATTTTGAGGGTCATTTATGTTGCATTTACTCAGATGATTAGAGAATATGATACATACTTGCATGGGAAAAGAAGTCAATTTTTATAATTCTATCCAATTTCTACATTGTCATGACGACAAATTGTTTCAGTGTTCCTGAGCCATGCTATTATGCCAGGGGAGGAAGGCATGGAGCAATGGCTCTAGTGGCCTAGCTCCCAGGATGGGCCCTTGGATCACTCAGACTCCACCAAGCACCAGAACTGCACTCTGGGACCTTCCTCTTGGTGCAAACACTCACAATATGAGCACATCTCCCCATCTGACATAAATATTGTGAGCTACTTCTAGAGAGGTCCAAAACCCATTACCCACCCAGACATTAATTCAAAATCTCCTTCACACGCCCACTTACTAATCTTCTGCTCAAGAACAAGGGAGCATACATTGCAAAACAAAGTAAAAGAAAGCAGATTTCTCCAAAGGTGAAAAAGTGCTGCTGCCATCATTTAAGACAGGCTGAAGGAAAGTAGTATCACAGCATTAGATTACATTTCAATGGCAAGATGCATCTGGTACCCTCGAAATGTGTGTCACCTGCACTTACCTTCATTCTGTCTTGGTGTTCGGTTGTTTCACATTGTGTCACAGCAACTTTAACCAACGGCAAGTACTGACTTCTGTGAAGAGCCAAGGAGCAAGAGATATGTGACAAGAAGGAATTCCAAAGTAGCAGCAACTTCAGTATTAGAAATACATCAGTGCTACACAGAGAAGCCACATTTTCTAACATTCAAGCAGTTCACAGCCTCCAATGCTTTTAATGTCTCTACAACCATGAAACGTAGAAACATAAGTAAAGAGTACTTCAGAAAAGGAAAAGTGAGTCATAAAATTACTGTCGACTCAGTGCCTCTAACTGTGCCTTACTGCCATGAAAATTCTTTTCTGATAAGGACCCTGCTGCTGCCGCCGCCTTTCTCAGACCTCGCCCTTCTTCCATCAGCCTATAGGCAAGGAATCAGGTTTTATGGCAAAATATTCCTCCTAACACTCTTCATATAAGGGCTGCCACTCACCTGACATGGCTACTTCCCATGAATTTATCCATCCTAAGGTCATAACATTTTGGAATAAAAAAATACAAACAAGAAAACAAAAATAGAAACCCACTTCCTGGCCTGAAAACCAAATCAGAGAGCCCAATCAGAGCACCAAAGGGAAGCCCAGCGAGGCTGGGGGGTGGGGGTTGGGGGGAAAGGGGGCAGAGGCAGAGCATCTCAGCCATAGGGTGCCAAAGCTCACCATACCTGTATAGCAGCCCTCAGCAGGACACCCAGCACTCAGGATATTTGGCCTTCAATTACTCTTCTATAAAATGACGATAAAAAGTGGTTTTTCATCATGGGAAACTTTCAGCTGGATGGGGCCTACTAAATGTTTTCACCAAAAAGATGAGACACTAAGAGAAAAGATGCCAAGCTACTATGTATTCAGTAAGAGCACTGCATCCATACATCATGGTGTATGAGAGGGGTCCAGCAGGGAAGCAGAAAAGGTCATCTGTGTTTGGCTGCAGATTTCTCTCTGTTCTGAACATCCCACTGCATGGTGTACCTGCATAAAAACACCACATGCGGCAACACAATGGGCTGGGTTGCTCGATACAGCTTAATAGCTGGCCAAGAAAACAAAAAAAGCAAGTACTTTACCAGAGAAATGCCTGTTTGTCAGCTTGATTCTTATGGTACAGTCAGATCAGTCAACTGCAAACAGTTACAGACCTCCGTAATAAAATATTTACAGTTCTGGCATACCGCTTCTACAAGGTAAGGCAGTAAAAATGAACATAGCTCAAACATTTCCACATTTTATCTTCTGTTACTTCTAAAAGCTTGCCTTTCAAAAAAAAAAAAAAAACTGTTTACTGCAGCATTATTGCTTCTTTTTCCAGGGGGTATTTTTCCTTTAGAACTCAGAATAATTACAATTCCTTGCACAGGACAATAGTAAGATTAGAGTCGGCATTTGAAATGCAGCATACTAATGGCATTTTTGGACTCCGCAATAAATCATCTCTATTTAATATAAGTAAACACAAAGTCTCTAAAATACACGCCCCCATATATAAGTTCCATACCTTCACTCTAGTTTTGTCTTTTCACATCTGCTGTATCCTGACTCTTGGCTAATAGAGATACAACATCAGCTTTTATTATTTTTTTTTTTTTCTCCTTATACACCTCAATAATCCCATAAATTCATTAACTGCAACTATGGTAGGAGGGCAGCAGCCCGCTGACACGCGCCAAATCACTTCAGCCTTCACCAAGGCCAGTTGACAGCGATGGACGGGCAGCCCAACACACATTTGCTCTGGTTCACTTTAGCATTCCTTTTTATAGTTTCCATTTAGCGCTGAACTGACAGGAGGGAACTGGTTTAACAGTCAGTATGAGGACCACTTATTTAAATATGCTGAAGCTGCCTTGTTTTTGTACCTAACCTTTGGGTGATCTCATCTCTCCCACAGGTTTTTGACATTTATATTTGTTCTGAGTACCTGCAGTTTACCCTGCTGCAAACAGTAAGATCACGACTGGATATTCCATTACCAGGAAATATCTGGTTCTTTCTCAGCTTGCTTTTCTTCTTTCTTCTGCATATAAAATAATATTAGCACAAAGCATCCCTGTGATTTTAGTCTCCCCTGCGCTATATCACAAGGTATCTATTGAGACAACTATAAATCTTGTTTCCTGGTTTTGGACAAATCCAGTTCTACTGATTCAACTTTGAGTTCAGGTAAATCCCAACCCTCTATTAAACCATGGGAGAGTGAAATGGCCAGCCTCATGCTATGCCTGATAGAAGTCCTGTCCTAGTTTGAAAGAAATCCTGCTGGTTCGCCACCTTAGAGATTTCTTAATGTTTCTTTCTTATAACAAGTCCTTTGGCTAAAAAAAAAAAAAAAAAAAAGATTAGTTTTCCAGTTTTCAGTTAGAAAAAATTAAAGTATAAAAAATTAAGGAGCACAGAATTTAGGTGTTTGTTTTCAGAAAACTGCATAGATAAAACATAACATTTTTCTTCAAATAAACATTCTCCCAAATCCCCTTTAAGTTCACTGTCCTGCTATGTTTCCCAGATAAGCATTCAGGACTTCCTGGTCTTAGCTCATGCAATCAATATAAATAGGAAAACCGTTACACTCCAGATGATGATACTTCAGCAACTTAAGGCTAGAGGAAGTACTCCTTACGTGGGTGACTGTTCGGGTCTTCACAAAGATGAAGTCTTTAGTACAAACTTACACTACTTCACTGTTGACTCGCACATTCATGAGGGCAATGGAAAGGCTGTGATTCAGGGCCATCCTCAGGAAACTTGAGAATATTTACAGCCAGATGAGCTAAGCGTGCCAACTGCCTCTCACTTCTGTACTTACGGAAAGGCTCCTTTTCTGCACTGAGATCATCACCATCATCATGATAGCCATCACAGCCAAGGGGCAGGAGCAGGCCTCAGTGGGGCCAGCATTACTGTTGGCTCAGCTCCCTGAAGCTACTGCTAAGTACGCAGCTGGAAGCTGTGAATTTTTGTTGGAAATTCTGACGGAAGTTGCCAAAAAGACAGATAAAATCTGCTTAAGCTCTTTGTTCCATCAGGAACTTGGAAGCTCTACTTACAAAAAGAAAGCTTAGAACCTAGCCCAGAAACCCAGGAGCTGAAGATTTTGACAATGCAATTGCTGAGCTTTGATTGTAACAACTGTATCCGAGGCTACAACTGCTTTCATGGTTACCTCAAGTATTCTGGGCATGGAGGAGGGTGATTTGGCATCCCCCCTGAAGTTAACAACTCTGCATAAGCTCTTAAAACAAGAAAGTAACACCTCCAAGTTTCATCAACCATCCACAACTTTCCTGATTTGTCTTCCAGACTGATGCATCTTCCAGCTACAGCACATTTTTACAGCTAGAACACATTTAATTACAAAATACAAGTCCAAGTCACTTCCATTTTGTTCCACAGCTTTTCTTCCAACAACATACCCACATCAGAAGGAGCAGAAGAGACAGGAATGAAGAAGAACAAGCCAAAAAAGCTCTTCTTAAAAAAGGAAATGCCTGCATTTCTTCCAGATATTTCAATCATTACCCATTCCCTTTCTGCTAGACATCCTTCTCACCTCCTCCTCTACACAAGGGTACAGGTCTCAGAGGTATTGCACACAGCACTGCTTCATAGCTGCCATTCCTGATTAAAAGCTGCATGCATACCCCACTTGAGCAAAGCTAGATTGTTCTCCAGGGCCACCATCAGTACGCATAAGTACAGAAAACACACACAAAAATGAAGAGCTGCAACTCTTTGTGTTCATCTGGCTCATCACTACACCTAAATATAAAACACTTATTGTCACTTCAGCTGAGCTCTGGATCCCAAGCCAACAAGGTGGCATCCTGCATAGCCAGGCACGTATTTGCAACTATTGCCATCCAACAGTCAGCGCTGTTATGAACAAGATTTAATAGTTACGCTTTGTATCTATTACCTGCTTAAACTACTCTTCCTGTATGAATATTAATCACTAGGAGAGACAGAGGAACATCTGTACACTGCTTAGGAAAAGATTCAAGTGAGCATGGTTCTAACAAAATGTTTAGTGGAATCAATTGCACCTCTCAAGTTTCTTTGAGAGGCTTGCACAATGCCATATTTTGGATATCTTTTCTTTATTTTATTGCCACTATTTTCACTAACTCACCAATGGTTTTAGCTGTTGCAGAGCAGTACTTGCACAAAGCCAAGGACTTCTTTTGCTTCTGCCCTGCCAGTGAGGAGTTGAGTGTGCACAGGGAGCTGGGAGAGGACACAGCCAGGACATCAACCCAGACTGATCATAGGGACATCCCATACGACACGACAGAATGCTCAGCAATAAAAGCTGGGGTAAAGGAGGAAGAAGGGGGGGATGTTCAGAGCAATAGTGTTTGTTTTCCCAATAAACCGTCACACATGATGAGCCCTGCTTTCCTGCAAGTGGCTGAAAACTTCTCTGGCAGTGGGAGGTAGTGAATAAATCTTTGTTTGGCTTTGTTTGCACACAGCTTTTACTTTACCTTTTAGACTGTCTTTATTTCAACCCATGAGCTCTTGCACTTTCACCTATCCAATTCTCTCTCCCCTGACCCAGGGAGAATGAGGGAGCAGCTGCACAGTGCTGAGTTGCATGCCCAGTTGTACCACAACAGGAACCCAACGTAACCAAAAGCTTTCTCAGAATTTATGATAAATTCTTCTATTCTGAATTCAAATGACACCATTGTGGGCAGCATTCACCACTGTCAGATCATCCCTTTTACACTATGCTATTTAAACCCTCTGTCAAAATCTCTAACTACACTGTAATTATCCACCATTTTTCTATTCCTTTTGCTGTCACTTCTTGGCTGGAGACACCCAGCTGAAGCTCTGCTATTTCCTCCTCAGCATGACACTATTTTTGTTGCAGTCAGCTCCAGGGAGTTCTTTGGAAGCAGAGGTAATAGCCAGACATAGAGAACAAGCCCATGGCTCCCAGCCAAGGGATGCTGTAAGGGCAACAGGCTACCACTGTTCATTCCCACCAGGTAAGGAAGAAAAGCCAAAGCAATGTTACTATTTGGGGGTCCACCATAAAGACAGGGATTGAAGTCAGAAGCATGCGAAAGGAACTGTGCAAGGGCATCTGTACACCAGGGATGGTGGTCCTGTGGTACGAGCCCTCAGCACAAACATCCTTCATCACACTGCATAGAGGGAAGAACAACCACCACTGTTAGACATGTCTCCTTTCTTCACCTGCAAGCACATGCCACTGTGGATCCTTCAGCTGTCCAGCTGATCTACATACCTGAACAACTCATCAGGATTTCTACAGACACTGTTTACTCCCATCTGGGCCTCAGGCTGAGCATCCAGATCTCACAAGGCTGCCTGGCAGAAAGCAGCACAGGACTTCCTGCTGCTTTCCAAAGCAATAATAGCCATAAATTGCAACAGATCCCAGAGGTACAGAACAAAAATAAAACACCCAACATGACCAACTGGAAAAAAAAAGATCCTTTCAATCACCAAGCCTTTTTCTGCTCCCTGATTCAGTTCTCCTAATAAAATCATGAAGAAAAACAAAAGTGAACCAAGATCCTCGTGTGCTCCCTTCTCTATACTGGAGACAGAGCATCACGGGACAGCAGATTATTCAGACAGCACCTCCCCTTAACTGCAGGCTACCTTTGTATCCTTCGAGGTTTTACTCCCTACATTTTGCTTTGCTGTGTGGGACCTGCCACAGCAACATAGCTTCCCCACAGCTCTGCGTGTCGCCTCGTTCCCAGAATTAAATTCAGAGATAAATTCAGAGATACTGAATAGTAACACTAGTGACCTCAAAATGCATGGTTTTCATGGGGTTTCACTTCACTACTTGGGGAAATTGAAGCTAACAGCAACAGCGGGAAAAATCTGACACCAGGCAAATCAACCAAAACAGCAGTTTATTTCTCAGCAAGTCACAATAAAAGCAAAAGCAGCAGGTGTGTTCTCCTACTCCCAAATATATTTGCATAGCACCTTCTTCAGCAGGGAAGACATGACAGTGAATCTACCAAATTGAATTAGCAAGTTAGACAAGAGTTGGCTTGAGGTAACTAAAAGGACAGAATTCCTACCAAACCAGATCAAGTGCTTCACAATCAAGCCGGTCTTGAAAGCAGAGCCCAAAGGCGCTCAGCCAAACATCACAGTCAGAAAAGGGGGGGTTTAATGCAATTCCCAACAGCCCTACATGAAGGAAGCAGTTCAGAAATGGCACAATTAGCCTCCATTTACACAAGTGTCACCAACCACGGAGAAGAGAGGCATATACTTAGACGAACATTTTCATCTTCAGTCTTTCCTAAACAAACAAAGACATCAGAACCAAACAGATGCATCAATGGGCTGAGGGGGGAACCTTCAGTATCTCTGGTCTGACTGTAACACCTAAAATGAAACCACAGACATCACACCGTCATCCACGAAGAAAAACTGTATTTAAGGCCTTTTCCAGTGATAACACTTCCAATCAGATATTTCAGAAATCTGGGTTAAAAATAGATACTGCTCCACTTTTTCTTCTGAAATAAGACTATTAACTATTGTTACAGACGTACCATTGCCAGGTAGATGCCCACAAGATACCCGAGACCTACTCTATTACCATGAGTTTATATTCAGTTAAACCTGAGATGCAACAGCATTTTAAGCTGCAAACAATTCTTTCAGCTGGATTAAAAATAAAGTGTGAATGAAAAAGCAAATATTCATTTTGTGAGTTTCTCTCTCAGTTGTTCTCTCTGTCTCACACATAAAGGTCTGAATAGGTTGCAGGGATGATTCTAAATTTCTGCAATCTTCTCAGAGCTTAAACCTCATGTTAACAAGAAAAGATAGATTTGAGCTACCCAGCACTGCAAGATGCAGAGGTAATATGGCATCTGCAGCCATGGCATTTTAATCAATGATGTTCTTATTCACTGAAGCAGTGGTTTCTGATCTTCAGCCAAATCATGCAAAAGAAAATTGCACTCATACTCCCTGGCACTGCTACCATCTCAGTAATGAATTACTGCAGCGAAGCAGGTCGAAAGCCCTTTCTCAGAGGCATTTATTCTGTCAGATCTTCAGAAGAAAGGCAGAAGGGGTCAACAGCAGCACACCTCCAGCCTCACAGTCATACCAAGGCTCCTCTTCTCCCAGCTGCTGACTCTCACTGGCCTCAGGATATCATGCAGACTATGCAACAAAACACCCAGCTGGCAGAAAAGCTTTCTTGCCTCCCCCAGTAATACAAAGGGATGCCAGTCCTGCTGAAAACAACATCACGTTCTGCAAAGCCCCGAGCGTCACTCGCTGCAGAAGCAGACTCTAGTCTAGCCACACACACACAGACACATACAGGGTTTTCCATCTCAGACAGGAACACGAGCCCCCTTCCCCACCTGCTCCTGATATGCACCACAGTGCTGAGACAATGAAATACCAGGCAATGCCTTACAGTCTGAATCATCTGATAATCAGCAAGTAGCTTTACCTGCACTCCAAGACAGCGAGCAGCTGGCTCCTGCAGCATCCAGGCATTTTCTTGGGGAAAAAAAAGTTCCTGAATCCTGAGTATTTACTTATGATTCAAATACCTAATTTACAAATAGCAAGTTTTTCTAAGTGATGTTAGTCCTGGGCAGGAAAACAGCAAGTACCTTTGGAAGAAAAGCAGTCCACAGTTGAAATGAAATACAGTATGGCTTCTTCTGACTGTGTGTACTTTATATGCTATAATCATCCTACAATGAGAATTATTTTGTCTGAGTGATTGGATTTCTTCTCACAGCTACATCTGAGAAAACAGTATCTTCTGAAAGTTGTCTTTTCTGTCAGTGAATAATTAAATAAGTAATTTTGGCAGTACATTTTCCTCTCTTCCATGAACCTGGGTTTTGTTTTTTTTTTTTTTTTGTTAGTTCACGTTACTTGCTGGGTGTCTTTTATATAAGTTTTGTAATGGTTACGTTGTTTTGGGATTTTCTTGTAAACTAACACTGTTTGTAAAGGCTATTAGGCTAAAGTACCATACAAATCACCTCATTTCATGTCTCCATATTTCATTCTGAAATTGCAGACCTGTACAAAGAATAGAAGAAAAAGCAAGGATCCTGCATTTACTGGATGTGCTGGCAGAAAACTTGGCTCCTGACATAAAATCAATCCCTATATCCCACCTCTACAGTTGATTCCCTTACAGGCAGCCTTCAGAATTAAAGCCTCAGTTAAATCCTGTTCTTACAGCTTTCGCTTCCAAGATGTCCCAGCTAAGCTCACCCTAAGCACTGCTCCATACTAACATAGGCTGTTGCCTGCTACCTGTCCTGCCCGATGGACGTGTCCCACATAAAGAACCCACACACACCTGCAGCAAGGAGACCAACTCAGACCCAACCATGCTCATTTAACTTGACACTTACATCTGCAGCCCTACATACGAGCTCCTCAGGGCTGACAACTCCAGCAAGAACAGTTCCTTGGCATGTCTTTCCTTCAGAGAAAATCACTGGGTTTCTCCTTTCTTTTTTCAAATACCGATGTCCTTCGCATAAAACTGTTCTTTTTACAACTGTGTCATTCACCACCCAAACCCCAGTCCCAAAGCTCAGAATTACCAGGATGAATCTATGCTGGGAGAGGCCCTCCTGATATGCCATGCCCCACCTGGGCACATCTGCTCATCCAGAACACACCACCCAGGCTTGTGCAGGCATGGAACACATGTACAAACAAGCTTTCCCGCTCGTGTATTCTTCTCAATTTGCTGTAAATTGACACAGCTCTAAGACACTTTTAGCCATCAGAATAATAGAGACTGAGCTCCTTGCTAGCATCCACAGCAAGAGCCATGTCTGCTACTTGGAGCCAACTTTCTGATTCCAGCAGGGGATCCCCAACTTGCTCGGCTGTATCCATTCCAAATTACTGTAAATTCAGATCACTGTAAGACACTTAAAGTTTTAAAAGTGCAGCAATGAGATCTGCTTCTGACACTGGCTCCAGAAGCCATACAGAATGATGTAAGGCAGCTTATTGCAAGTCTTTACAAGCTCATTTTGCTCAGGTACCATACTGAAGCCAGGAAGCACCAGAGCTAACCTCTTTGTGTTACAAAGCCCACATGGCATTTATCATCAGAAACTGAAAAGGCAGGGCTGCCTGCTTCACTACCCTTACACCACAAAAGAGGTGACTAGAGGGCAGTGTTTGACACAGAATCACAGAATTGTAGGGGTTGGAAGGAACCTCTAGAGATCATCAAGTCCAAACCCCCTGCCAAAGCAGCTCCCTAGAGCAGGCAGGTCTTGAATGTCTCCAGAGAAGGAGAATCCACCACCTCTGTGTGCAGCTTCAGTGCTCTGTCACTGCACTGTGAAGAAGTTCCCATGCACACTTGTGCAGAACTTCCTATGCTTCAGTTTGTGGCCATCTTCCCACATCCTGTTTCCACACACTGCTGAGAAGAGTCCGGCCTCATCCCTTTGCCTCCCACTCTTTAGATACTTACAGGCATGGATCAGATCCCCCCTGACTTTTCTCTTCTGAAGGCTGAACAGCCCCAGGTCTCTTGACCTTTCCTCATAGGACAGATATTCCAAACCCTTTACTAGCTCTGTGTCCCTCTGCTAGACTCTTTCAAGGAGATCCCTGTCTTTTTTGTACTGGGGAGCCCAGAACTGGACACAATATTTCAGGTGAGGCCTGACGAGGGCAGAGTAGAGGGGAAAAGATCACCTCCCTTGACCTGCTGACCATGCTGTTTTCAATGCACCCCAGGATGCCACTGGCCTTCTTGACCACCAGGGCACACTGCTGGCTCAATGTCAGCATTGTCCTTACTCAGGCTTTAAGCAAGGTTGTTGCGTGACTAACCAAATACAGTGGCTGAGCTTGTAAATTCATCCCTACCCAGTAGGGATGACGCAGGGATGTGTTACAGATCCACTGAAGTAGGATCTAGGCCATAAGCTGGCCTTGAAATGGCTTAAAACTTGCACTTGTTCAAATCCAATCTGGGCAGACATAGAAGTTTGTGTGTCATTCAAGTATCTCAATTTATTCAAAACCCTGCCACCATACCAGTACTGAGCATGCACACCATAGAACATGGGCAAGTCAGCCACACGCAGGTTACTCAGCCCTCAGCACACATGGCAACCACAAACTGAGGAAATACAACAGCCACTTCACCACAAGCTGACAGCATAAAGCCTGAAGCAGAAAACACTAGTGAGAATGGCAGAGCATTTTACAATCCTGTCTCCACGCTATCAAGGGCCCATTAGTGCAGTTTTAGAAAGCCTCATTGTGACTTGGTGGTGATTACAGCTGTTTTTTTTCATACGAAGCACCTTGCTTTACCTCCAAACAGCCCAAAAAATCCCGAACATTCCCCCTACAAGCCTTCCTCTAGCATTTTTTCATTTTTAGCATATGTTTGCAATACTAGAATGGGTTTGAACATATTTGAATGGATCATACATGAATTTGTCATGTATAAATCACACCACATTTTTCCTCTACGTAAAGAGGAAGAAGGGTTGAGTTGCTTTTGAAAAACAGCAATAATGTCATTCTATAATACTGTAAGCAATTTAAATGAATAATATTTCTAATTTTGACCCCATCTGACTGCCTGTTTCCATTACCCTAAGGTAACACAGTAATGAGGGAAAGGATAGATGAAGGTAGGATGTGATCTGGCACACCCTCTCTCCATTCATTTGTTGTGCCATTCATTGATTTTTCAGTTAAGCATTCTTGTCACTGTCAATTCAAGTTTTAATTTTATACTTTTTTTTTTCCCGTTCAGCTTTCGCATGCAACTGTCAAAGTTCCACTGCCTGGGCCCACTGTTGCACCACCACCCCAAAAGGCAGCACTGCACCCAGTGGCAGGGTGGAAGAAGCTCAAGTTGAACAGCAAAACACCGCAGAGGCTTTGCTGTATGCATCTGTCGATCTGAAGGCCTCATTCTCCATGCTACAGCCACCAGACAGCTGGGCAACAGCTCGTGACAATACTCCCTCTGTGTTTTCTCAGCCATGTCAACTAAGTGGATCATTAGGATGTAGAAGCAGCTCCTTCCTGGCCCCTAATCTGGCTCAGCCTGATGGACAGGCATCACCAAGTTCCCTCAGTCTGCTGTATAGAAAGCCTGGTGCAGCAGGGAGCCAGCAGCACAGACAGACACAGACTGCAGAGAAGTACGGCTGTTTTCTTCCCTTCAGTTTCATCCCCTGTGGCACTGCTGCCATCTGCAGGTACTCGAGCTCCTCTTTGGGGAACGGCCTCTCATGGGCACGCAAACAGGAACACGTCTGGCAGAAAAGCTTCTCCTTCCCTTCCACCTTGTTCACTGCTTTTCCGCCACCCATCTGTTCCTTCCCCACTTCCCAGCCTCTCTGCTTTCTCCATATGCTTGCTCCACCAACATCTATATTATTCCTCACCTCCACATATGCCGTCTCTCCAGTGTGACAGCACTGAAGTCAAAGTATTTAGCTACCACCAAGCATCAGAAAAATTCATCCCTCATGTTCCCCTGGCTCTTACCCATCTTCAGAAGTGGAAACCAAATGCCATTTCTGCCCCACTTTGTGCTTCTCCTTAGGGTGCTCCTGTTTAGCACAGTAGTGCCACAAAAACAAATGAAAACCGTCCAAATTAATGGGTGACTCTGTCTCTGTACTCAATGCTAGGAGCCCTCTCCAAGCCCCCCTCCCAATGTGTGGCTGCTCCCTAGCACCCCAGTCACAGCCAGGAGCAGAGACTTCAGGAGGCCTTGCCCTCACAGCCTCACCAACCTTCAAGGCTGTCCTGTGTCTGTGGCCGAAAAGGGAGATGCCTGGATATCTGGTTCTTGCATCCTGCCTGCTGCCTCTGCCACTCCCTGGTTGAAGATTAATCCCTCTCCAAGTAGTGGCACGTTAATGGTACAAAGCTCTTTCCCCTCACTGCCTTTTTCAAACAGAGTATTTTTGAAATTATTTACCTATCCGTGGAAGCAAAGTGCCTATTTAACAAGGTACACACACCACGCTACCTTTTATCATCTTGTCATCAAGCTGAGAGCGAAAATCACAAAACATGATTCTAGTGCAGGGAAGAGCTCATAGTCATAAAATGTGTTCAGTTACCTTGCTTCCCTCTTGCAAAACTCAGTTAATAACAACACATGCAGACCCCAAAGGGAAAAGCAGGCCCTCAGCATACCATAAGAGCAAACAAGCAAGTACTGGCCCTGCTTTTCACTTTTAACATCTTCCTTCGCAACCAGATATGCTTTCTGTTTGTTACACACCCAGATTCCCCCTCCCCCAGTGAGCACTGCAGCACAGTTAGCTCTACGAACCTGCAGCATGTGCTCATTTTCCGCCTCCCCACCTTATCACACTCCTCATAAAGCTTTTCCCATAACAAGCAAATGGGAATACAGCGTATGGATGCTTACCCAGTTATCTCAGCCTGTGGATGGGAATGCTATCACTCATCTTTGAACTTTACTTAAGTATCAGAGATTTCTGTATTAAGAATTGCCAGAGGACGAAAAGAAATGTGTTTAAATGCTTGTTTTGTCAGACACACCCAAGATATTACCTTGACTCACTTTCAGCTCCTTCTACTCAATGCCTAAAAACCAATGTGCTGGAGGAGATAACAGAGCTACGTGGTATTTGTAACAGTACCTAAGATCTAGCCCACGATTTGTTCAGGCTATCAAGAAAGTATTCTATTAACAAAGCTATGCGATCTTTGATTACCATGAATATTCAACGGCAGCAATGTAAAAACACACTAGGCAGTAGTACTGCTGCTTATACCTTACTCTTTGCATAATTCAAGGCTTTCTTTTGATAACAAATTAAGGCACCGTGTGGGCACTGAGACAAACCTGAGATAGACTGTGAGCTGGAAATTCATTACCTAATCTAGCACAACAGCAGGCAATATTCTTCTTCCTCCTCCATTACCTTAGCTCCGCAAGGTAAGTCTTTCTGAGTCTTTCTGAACAGGCAAGGAAGGGATCTGTAGAAGTGCACACTTCCTGCCACATCTCTCAGAGCGAGCGCTTCTGCTCATCCACGTGAGGACCCAGGAGGAATGGAAAGGGAGAAGGACAAAAAAAGAGATCCCAAGAGTGGGCACAAGAAAAGGAGATAGGTTCAAAATCATTCTGAGTACCAGAAACACCACCTGCCATATAGCGGCATGCCGGCACGTCGGGGACACAAGAGCATCCCACACATTCAGCATCTGTCCCCACCTCTACTTCCCACCTGCCTGTTGCTGAGCAGGGCACAGCACAATGCAGGAGCTGTATCTTCCTTCGGCTCAGAATCAAATCCCTCGCCCAGGGGTGGAGGCAGTCCCTGCTGGGTAAAGGGAAAAAAAAAGAACGAAAAAAGGAAAAACAAACAAAGTCGTGCTCTCTTAAGCCTCCTTTGCCACATGCAGCTTTTACCTTTGCCTTTCAGTTAAGAACTGAAAAGGGACCATCTTAAAAGGATTAAGAAAAACTGCATATGAACGCACACCCAGTTTAGAAAATGGTTGCAGCTCTCTTCAGTCATCACAACACTTGTGTGCCTGTAGCTGAATCCTCGCAATGCATCGTGACTCGCCTGCGACAGCTGTTGAACCACAGGGAAGCCCTGCAGGAAGGGAGCTGACTCCCGCCCCTTGGGGAGGAATCCCTCTCGAGGGGATTTCACACCTGCGTTTCAGCACAAGCTCATTAAACGCAGCACAACTAAAGGGCCTTCTCAATGCAACGCCCTGCTTGAGCACCGGCTCGGCTGAGAGAAGCATCTCTATTCACAGTCCTGAGCCACAACTGCCAGGAAAGCACTAGAGACAAATGCCGCATCAGGCAAGCCAGGCAGAACCTGAATCGCTCCCGAAGAGCTTTAAATCACAGCACCGCACAGAACGTCCTCTCCTAGACCCAGCTGCACTGAGCTGTCACCCAGGAACGTCAGTTCTGGCTCAGCGATCAGGTGCTGGGGCCCAAAGGCAGCTCCCCAGAGGCGGAGGGAGGCTCAGGGCAGACCCCATCCCACACCACGCATCCCTCACGGCTGCAGCACCTGCACACAGCAGCTCACTCGCTGTCTGTCCCCTCCGTGGTGGCTCTGACAGGTTTATTGCATTTTAACATTAAAGCCTGGAGGACTATTTGCATAATTAAACATTGATCTGCTCTCCCCGTCTGCGTGTGCCTCTCATTCATGTGAAATGTATTAATTCTGACTCTGCTTCAGGATGGAGGTCCTCTCTACGTGATATGGTGCATGTCCCCTATGGAAAATTAGTTTTTAAATGACAAAAAAAAATCCTTTAAAAACAAATAAAACTTCTAGAACACAAAGCCAAAGTGACTGTCCAGAGACATTATCCTTTCTACCAGGGAACGAGGGAAAGGAAGGGCCGTGGGAATTTCCCTGCAGGCTGGCACAGAAAAGGGGACTGAACTGGTGAGTTTACATGACAGAGCTGCTTCTCAACACACACATCACCACGAGCCATAGTCCATGGCTACTGGCAGGCAACACTAAGCACGCTTTTGCCAAGCGGCATTCCAGGAATTGGAAAGCAATCCAAAAGTAATATTTAAATACATGCGGCAGGGACAACATTTTGATTCTTGTCACTTTGCTACCAAAACATACCAAATGGTGGCACACATTCACAAGACCTGTGCTGGGACAACTGCAACTTTTGAATGCAAATTAATAAGACTCCTCTCGTTTGTGTAAATGTTCAGGGGAGACACAAGGAAGCAAACCTGCTCAACTGAATTATCCAACACAAACAAAGCTGGCGGCATCCCTCATGGCGTTAGTGGCATTCTGAGCAACTTCTTCTACTCAGGAAGAGCCACCCCATGCTGCAGAAGCTCACAAACACCCACCCTCAGTTGGGCATCAGCACCCCAACGCAGCAGTGCCGTGCCTCAGCAGCACACAGAAGCTTTGGCAGTTTTCAAATGCCTGAATTGCCCAAGTTCCACACTCACTGATGGCAAAAGCACTGCACTTCTCAGGTGCACACTGATCCAAATGGGGACACAGAGGGCTTGGATAGACATCACACCCAGCTGCTTCCCCTACACTTCGAACATCCGCAATGGGAGAATTTCTGGAAGTGCTGGGAAGGGCTGCAAATGCAGGCTTTGCATGGAGCACTTCCCCAGGCAACACCAGCAGTGCCACCGTGGGGAAATGTCTTCAGCATTTGAGATGCAATTTTGAAAATGAGTAATTTCTTCACATAAATTGCATAAAAGCATCCAACAGAACACATGAAAATACCTGAGTACTCAAATTGACTGCATGCACAGGAGGCAACCAGTAGATAAATAGCCAACATTAATATTCTGAGTTCCAATTTCCTATCTTGTGCTACCATAAATTATTTTCACATTTAAATAACAAACTTAAATTTAAGCTAATATGAGTTTAACAGTAGAGTCACAATTGAGAAATACCAGGAGAATCTCATTTTGTTGCCAGCGCTTTCTGCATTTTCAAAAAAGGACTGCAATCTTTTTCCCCTCTTGCTATTACAGAAGAAAATTGCCTTAAAAAAATAATGAAGTCACTTCGCCTGGTTTTTTGTTTTTTTTCTTCAATATGACCTATCAGCACATCTTTTGCTCCTGCCACAGCATTGTAGAATAGCTCCGTTTGGAAGGGACCTTAAAGATTAACTAGTTCCTGCTTCCTGCTGTGGGTGGCTTCCTGCACTAAGACCCTGGCACATAAATGAGGGGTTTGTTCTGCCTAACATTTGTGAAACACGTCCTGCCTGTCATGCGGTTCCTTTCTTAAAGGCCAGCAATATCACACCTAATTGGACTTGTAATAATTCTAGTAAGCACAGCTAAATAGATAAATGCCATCACATTTACATATACGGCATTAAATACCTTATCTTCTGGATCCTAATGTACCAGGTAACAGTAGAAGAAAAGTCTGCATGCCTTCCAGCAGGTTGGAAAGGCCATTTCAACTCTGCAAAACACTCTGGTTACTCCTCTTCCCCCCCCCCCCCCCCCCCCCACTGCTTGTCATGAGGTGCAAGAGGAGAGAACCAAACAGCTGTTGTGCATGAGCAAATAATGTCAGATGCAACAGATCAGCTCAAAACTCAGTACACCCAGCATACCAGCTTCAAGGGCCCACTGGAATTTCAGCAGCTGCACCCTATGCTGACCAGTTCACCAAGTGACAAGATACACAGAGGGACACGTCGGAAGCATACAGACAAAGCAGCAAAAGACACTAATGTCACCTCCATGCAGAGAGTGTGGCAAAGCCCAAGGACAGGATCACTCTGACCCTGCAGTTAGCAACGATACATTCATAAATGTATATTAGTGGAGTACAGTAAATAACCAAGGAGAAACAGAGGCATGTGGAGCACGAGGAGGCTGCTGGGTTTTTTTCCCTGTAACCATGTGCTGCTGCACAGGAGGTGAGAGCCACAGAGGGAAAGCCGCAGGGAGCTCCAGTTTGCAGCCTGTTGGCCCACTAAGTCCCCTCTGAACTCTGCCCATAGGAAAGCAACCCCAGCACGTGCTGCCATAACAGCCCTCCCCACCCAGCTCAGTCACAGCACTGCCCATCCAAACACTTCTGCCTGCTGGGGATCAGAGTCACGACTGTGCTCCTCCACAGCCAGCCCACTCACAGTCAGTTTTTCCCCCTCATCATCCCCCAAATCTCAGGAACCCCGAGGCCCCATCCCCTGCAGCTGCAGACTGGGCCAGAGCACCAAAGCCCATCCCGGGGGGCTGCTGTGCATCACTGCTAGGGCAGCAGGGCAGTGGAGTATGTCTGCCACACAAGAACACGTCAAGCAAAGAACAGGTGAATCTAGCTCCTTTTGCAGTGCTTCCTCACCATCCCCGTAATCAAAATATAAATTTTCAGTAGCATTTGCATTTCTATTTTGAGAAGGGAGCAATTCAAATCCTTAACAAAAGGAACCACAGGTTTCTGAGTTAAAAGCTAAATGGCTCTCATCCATCTAAACCCCACAGCTACTTCAAATCACTTGATAAAATATTTAATACAAATACCAGACTCCAGACCCTTACCGAGTCAGGATTAAGAACCTATTTTAAAAATAATAAAAAATAAATATTTACTACCCCACGTATCAGCATTAACTGAAATGAAGTAACAAGAGGAAACCGTACTTTCCAAACATTAACTCCTGTCAGAGCCCATACTAAGAAAACCATCAGCCATTATTTGGCTAACACACACATCAATTTTATTGAGCCCACTGAGGACTTCTGCAAAAGTAATGGTACCCGTGCCACTGCCACGTGCCGGGATGGAAGCAGCTAAATCAGATCAGGACTGGTATGCTGTAAGCAATGAAAGCCCTGTGTAAATCCAGCAAAGAACAGAATACCTCTCCCATATATAAATATAATCGGAAGGGGCACAGCAGCACAGGTGGGGCACAAATTCAAGCATCAGGTTGGCAGAAATTCACCACTCTCACTGCCACAGCTACATTAGCTCAGATGTGAACCCTGATGGGCTGCAGTGTGGCTGAGCTACAGCAAAGGTTCCCGGACCATACTGCTGCTGACCCTTGGCATCTGTCAACAGACCTACACCTGCTACGAAGCCACCAGAAGTCAGGTTCACTGTTTCTTGTATCAGCCTTCAAAAGGCTGCAGCTCCTGAAGAGTGGGCTGCTGAGCACAGGAGCAACTGGAACCTGCCCTGGCTCACCCACCTTTCCTCACATCAACGGCATCTCTCCCATCTGCCTCCCTTGCTGAATGACATAGTTTGGGGGTATTTCATAAACACTGACACATTTTGCTTTTGATTTACTCCGAGCAAGAAATTTTGCCAGAAGTGTTTCCGGCATGACTTCACAAACAGCATTCAGTGGGTTTCTCCACTGCAGGCCTGATCCTAGGCAAATAAGTGTTAACCTGTGCACCAGAACTGGAATTGTACAATTTCCTATCTGACCTCCAAGCCCAGAATGTATCTATTTCCTCACAGGCATCATTCAAATACATTTCCATAGTCTCTGCTCAGCTAGCTATGTGTGCACAACATCTAACTCATATTTTAAGTATGCACATCCCAAATGTGATATTTACACATTACTTAAGTTTTTACATATCCCTGAGAGCAGAACAAATTAATACTTTGATTAACTTAGCCATTTGCTTATGTGTGATTATTTCTAGAATTAATGTATTATTTAAATTTATTCAATAAAATAGCTTCTGGGGTGTTTCTTCTCTGGGTTGATTACGAGTGGTGAAGATCAAACATTCCTAATTTGAGCCGTGTGTCTTTGATTATAATTGTTAAGGTAAATCAGAGCGACACGGCTCTTCCAGCACTGGAGGAGTGCAGTGTTTCCACACACCAACCAAACGCAGCTCTCAGGACAGGCAACACAACCTTGGCATTTGCTTTAATCAAACGTTCAGCCGAATAAATCTAGACAAATGTTTGTGATAAGGAAATAGGAGGGGTCAGGAAGTGCAGCTTAAGCTAATTCACTTTAAACCGTTATCAAGAGTGCACACAGACATCTTTCTCCCTCCCAAGCCCCATCCCCCAGGCACATCCCCAGCAGCAGTATGCCAGTAAGACCCCACATGCGCAGTCTGATTTCCGACTACTCAGGAACAGTTATTACAATGCATCTTGTTCTCTGTTTAATTTATAACATGCTCTCTCTCTCCCACATGCTTTAAACAGTCATGTTCTGATAGGTACAGCTCTACAACACACCACCTCCTGTGGGGAGGTCGGGACACGCTCGCTGACGGTGCTGGCTCTGAGCAGCGGTGCTCCCACCCCAACCAGCACACTGACACACAGCTCCTCACCTGCACTCGGCACTGAGCAGGGACCACAGGTGGGAACACAGCACCCGGGCACTTTGCTCCAGCCACAGCTTTTAAAAAACTCCATCACAGTATTTCACAAATAAGTTAGGACTATCTGCTGCCATTCTAGCACACATCTGAAAAGATACCAGAACAATTAGCTCTGGAAAGTGTTTAATTTCCAGCAACACATTTAAGTACTTTGCAATCGCTTTTTAATTGGAAAATGCACTACCATGAACTTTTACTGCAGATTTCAAACTGACCCTGCTAGAAGCAGAAAGAAACCATCTGGGGTTTCCATCAGCTATCACTACACTGAATCAGTAATAACAATCAGTATTTTCTAAAACAGATTCCTCTGGATAAAAAAAAAAAAAAGGAAAAATAAGATAGTGGCTAGCTCTGGCATACATCAACACGTGCATGCCTGCCTTTGTCCAGCAAGCCACATCATCGCCACAAGCCCACCTCCATTCCAACATACTGTCTATCCAAGGTTCCTCCAGCATGCCATAACACACGTACCTTATGAGTGCCCCAAATAAACGTCCATGTTCTGAATGAGGAAGCACTCATTCACAGCAAACAGACACCCCCCCCCAAAAAAAAAAAATACAGAGCACGGGCTATCACCATTTCTTCACTAACTTCTGGGGACACTGCTTCAGCAGAGGGGTTGGAATAGATGACCTCTAGAGGTCTCATTCCAACCCCTACAATACTGTGATTCTGTATGAAAGTTTTCTCATTGACTAGAAACCAAATGGATGCTGCTGAAGCCCCTTGCGTGTTAAGTTCACCAGATCTGTTTGAGGGTTTTTCCCTCTAACAGCCACAACCCCAAAGCTCTGCAGCTAACGTGCAGCCATTCACCAGCTTCTTAAATCAAAACGGACGTGATCTTCATGGTGCTAAACACAAATAATGGACTGCTTAAGTACCTTCCCCAGTAGGAACACAGTAAACAAACACAGGACTCAACTAACATCTTTAGAATGGTTCCAACGCAATGAAACAGAAACTCGCTGTTGGGGAAAGCAGTGAGGGCATCTCAGAAGGAACGGGAAAAGCCTTTGCAGCTCCTGAAAACGCGTCACCTAAAAGGAGCTGAGAAGCCCTTAAAACCACGGCGTGCAGGCTGCAAGCGAAGGCTCCTCGCAGAGATCCGGATTTTCACCACACGCGGAGCTCAAGTGCATTTTTGCACGGTCTAACTTAATCCCTACTGCCACCTGCAGTTCCCAAGCAGCAGTCGCCGTCACCCTGCTTGCTCTCTGCCATCAGGCGTACAAAACCAGGGGGCACCGGCTGGCATCACCCTTCCCCAGCTGGCAGGCGTGCTCTGTGTGTGCTGCACCCCCACCCCACGCCTGCCATCAGGCCGCTGGGATAGGGCTTCCAGAAGCACCTCCTCCTCAGAGCACCCCTCTGCACACACACACAGTCACCATTTCGCCCCTCTGCCTCAGCACAGAGGAGTCTGACAGCAGCAACCGAACACGAACTGCCTCGAGGTTGTGTTTGTTACCGTGCATCACTTTCTGCTCTGAGTGCTTCACAAACCTGCTCTCGCATAAACACCCATTTTATGGCCATTTGCTTTGTGTTCCCAAGCCATTCTTTTTCCATCTTTGACTTAGACCTGTCACTAAGTGGCTCTGCTGCAGCTTTGTAATGATTTTCATGCACTTTACTGTGCTTTTCTTCCACTGCTTTGAGCAAGCACAAGCTCCTGCTCACCTGGGTGCCGAGCAGGGACCAGAAACCTACACCCCAAAGGAGCGCAGAGCCGATCTGCCAAGGGGATTTATTAATTGTAACCACAAATAACCGCAACTCACCCACACAAGAGCTGTGCTAAAACCTCCCCAGATGCACAGGAAAAGACCTCCAAACCATAGCCCTTAGGGCAGGGCAGTCCCCAAGGTTGGAGGCCACCTTTCTCCTGGCCCAGCTGCTCTGATGTAGAGGTGGGCACAGCCCCTGCCATGCTCTGAAGGTCAGCAGGACTTCTGCACCCCTTCTCGACTTCCAAGATCAAAAGTTTCACCAACAGATTTCTTAAATCAGAGGGGCTTGTTTTGTTTTCCTTCAGTTTCATTAAAAGCCTATGCATTTTTACACTCTTCAGCAAAGCCTCCAAATTATAGATCTGTTTTATTATTACCAGAAGAAAACACATTCCTTTGCTTTATTGTTCTTACTCCAAACTCATTCTTATTTTATACCGTAACCGAAGACTGAGGCACCAGCACTGCCCAACAGTAGCCTCTTGCAGCATAAACACATTAACCAACAGGGCTGTTTGCAAGCCGCAAGACAAATATACAGAAAACATCGTTGGAGCAATGGTGTTGCACCTCACCTTAATCCCACCAAAGCACAGGCAAACAGGCTGATGACGGTTTGCTCCCAGCCCTGCCACCCTCTGTAAGCCAGAAGAGCCGGCTGGATTTCTCCCCCATCCCCTCTGAACTGCTCTGAACGATGTTAGCTCCGCACAAGTGGATTGATTAACTTTCAAAAGCGCTTAAATACCAGACACTTAGTCAACGTTATTATGCTCCTTTAGCCTTCCCGTCAGAGGGAAGTATAAAACCTCCTAAAAGGTGCAATATAAATTTACTTTCTACCTCTTTTCGTTAACAAGTTAAAAAATTTAGGGGAACCAAATTAACCTTTTTAACACCGCTTCAGATCTCCATGGCTAACGCAGCCACAAGCAGAGGGATGCAAAGTTCAGCTGCTCAAAGTCAAGAGCACGTCAGCAGGTGCCAGTGCACCCCACGGGCACCCATCACAGCTCATGTGCGTGTCCCAGGCAGCCACGCTCAAATGCAAATAAATTTGTCTTAACCATACTGACAACGCTGGCTGGCATTCACTGGAGCTCCAGGTTGCTGAAGCCCATCCAGAGCACGCGGCAGGGAAAACTGAACAGGCAGCTGTCCCCAGGGCTGTTAATTTTTTTTTTTTGTCTGTTAAAAAACTGAACAACAATATGAAGATACTGGATGAGCTCTAATCATTCTCTTCCCTGATTTCCCACTTCTTGTTGCCAGCCACCCTCAGCAGCACCAATTCAGTTGTGGTATAGGGGCACAATCCGTATCCCAGTATTTTAGCATCCCAGCCAGTGCCACTTGCTCCATTAGTTTCTTCCAGCAGCTACTGGTCTCCTTGAATTATTTAAACACAAATTATTTCACAGGGAAACAGACAAGGCCAGGATGGCCAGTGGGCAAAACCAAAGCCTGATCTAAGCAAGGGTTAGGCCTGGATGATCCAAAGCGAGAGGTCTTTCTCCTCAAAGAAGACACGTGAGCAGGCTGGACATTCATCTGGCAAGGCCACGCAAATGCTCAATGCTCTGCTTGACAGCCTGTGTGATTATTCTGGGCTCACTTTCAATGCAAAACAGGAAAATTAAGGTAAGCTCACTTCACACAGTGCTCTGCTGGCTCAGGAAGACCCAGGACAGTTATAAATCCATACAGTTCTACTCTTTCCAATATATCCTACCAGAACTGCATGTCAGCACAACAATAAATTACAATTAGAGGAGGAACTTATCTCCCTTTCTAGGATATTCTTTCACAGATAAAGAAAATGCTTCTGTCAGAACAAAACAGACTTCTATTTAAAGAGAACTATTTGAAGTTACTCAGAAGTGTTTACCGACCTTTATTTGATGTTATTACTAATGATTAGGCTAACCCTCACTGATGGGCTGGGGATAAAAGGGCACGATCTCTTACCTGAGATGGCTGATGTTTCTGCAGCATTCCAATTATACAGCTGCATAGCTGTACACAAAGTTGAGGAAGACATGAACATACCCATAGAAATATACTCAAGTAACTACTGACACCAGCAAAATATCCTTTGCTACACAACACTAGCACTGAGCTAGCAGCTGTTTTCCTTGGTCCTTTTAATTGATTGTTCAAATTAAATTGGGTTTTAATACCAATCAGATTTGACATTAAAATTTATCATATCACAAGTACACAGCAGTGCATAGCTTTCCTACAGAAGTATTATCTACAATCAATTGATGCATGTCCACAGCGTTTTCATTCGTTAGAAAACTATCAGGTGCTAATCCAAAGGATAATAACTAGCGGACAAAACAAAACCCAGCACTAAAGATTTAATTCATGCCATATTTTTCAGGCTTGAGGAGAACATAACTATTTATACTATCCCAAGACAAACACTGTAGAAACAGAAAACAGGCGTTACAAGTGAAGGATAGGCAAGAAACTGAAGATTTAATCACCCTCTCCTTACTCTCTCCTCTCAGCACATCCAAGCTGACCTCTTTCACCAGAGGTTAAGTTGGTGCCCACATTGACCCCTGCGTTTTACAGCAGCTGCCATGAAGCACTGAGCCATTGTCTCAGAGATAATCACTGTTAGTTACAAACAACATCCCAGCAAGAGCTCCGACTGCAGAGAAGGATGTTGTGGGGAAAAAGAGGTCACCCAAACAACAATAGGAGTTTCTCCTCCTTCATGCAAGGCCGGCTTTATACCAGTTCAGAAACTGCAGCTTTCCAGCAGACTGCACACTATCACCACATTCAATCAGAGCTGGAAGTGATAGAGCTCTGGACAGAGGTTTTCTCCTCTTTCCATCTCAGTAAGCAGAAGTAAGCAAGCAATCATGCACTGATCAGTTCATTCAGTAACTCTCTGCAAGTTCTCCAAAGTAGCTTTGGTCTAAAAACACAGCAAAGCATTTTACCTACAGATTAACATCCAAATGTGAAGTAGTCACAGGAACCTGTCTTAAAAAAAAAAACAAACGCATGTACCCTGCATGAAGTACACCACCAACCCACTACAAGTCTAATTACATATAATTAGTTGTGATTAAACTGCAGGGTTTACAAACATGTTAATTAACCACAGTGTAATTGGAACATTTAATAGTTAAATGTTTTCTTGTTAAACTGAAGAACACCTGGAATACATCATTAGTTCCACCACCAATAAATTACCTTAAACTAAAATCTGCCATTAATAATTATTTTCCTTCCTTCCTGGTGGTCCACTGTGATTAAAGGTAATAAATAGCCAGTTCAGATGCACAATGAATTGCTAAGCCTGTGACTGCAGGAGCCCTCCTGCCACCAGTTTTACTTCTTGGTGATATGTTCTTCTGAAGAGCTGACTGACTCCTGCAGAAGTTACTGTTTCTCCTTGCATTCCATTTCCATAAATTCATTTTTATGCACACACAACTCTGTTTATACTTCTGCTGTTGTTGTTTAACCGGTGGTTCGTCTTTTGCTTGTTTTCTTTGTTTTTAAAGAACTGCTGAGTGAAACGTAACAGGTTGCCTCTAGGTGAAGAGCAAAAGCAGGAACGATCACGGAGATACAGACTGAGACTCACATCCATCAAAGCAGCTCAGGCATTCAGCACTGGAGTCTCTGCTTTTTTCTTTTGTTTTTGTTTTTTTTAACACAAAGATGAGCGATATTTCTTCAGACGGAGCCAGGGATGAGCTCCTGCACGGCAGAGTGGTCACTGTGACTCCTTGTGGAGGCTGCAGCTACTGCTTTATCTAAGACTGCAGGTCTTAGCACGAGTAAATTTGAGCACATGCTTGGAGAGTTTCTTTATACAAGCACTTCAAACCCTGTGCCTACCAATTTCAAGCAGCACAGAAAGGCAGATATACAAGTGAGAGGCCATGGAAGAGCATCCATTCACAGAAATAACTGGAACACTTTCTAAAGAAGGGAAACCAGACAACACAACACATATAAACTTTAAATTGCACAGTATCTTTCGGTCAGACGCTCCTATTCACTGTTACTATTCTCATTCACTGGTACCTCCAACATAACTGAGGCAGCAAAATTTGCTGAGTTGAACGTCATACCATAGCCCTTGAAATGAAGAGTTCAAGCCTTTTAAAAAGGATTGAACATTTCTATGAGCAGTGTAAACTACTGTAAGGATTAAGTAAGGGTTTGAAAGAGATGAAATGCCCCCGGTGCTGTGGCAGATACCCTGGAGCACAGAGCTGGACATAACTGCTCAGACCAGCTGCCATCAGTACTGACACCAACCACCTACAGACCTGACCAGCCACAAGATAGGGGATGGTAAAAACAGATTCCTTTCAACCTGTATACACCTGAATTAACTTCATTCTGCATATTCAAATTCTGCTCTCCCTCTTGCAATATACTGCAGTCTCTCTTGCTTCTCATATTGATGCAGAGAAATGAAAACTTCATTGGGTCTTTGATTGCTGTAGAGAGGATACAAAAAAAAAAAACCCTAATAGAAAATGATGTGAACAAGGCCATGACAAACAAGAAATAAGGTGCTGCAGATACAGGATTTCTTTGAGTTAAAAAAACATGTTTTTACCTGGAGCCTTTTATCACATTTAAACAGAGCCAGCTAGATGCTGACCACGCTGCAGCCTGGCAGCCAGAACCCTTCAGCCCAAGTGATGGAGTTTGCTGAAGAAATGATTCATCAGCCAGTGCACTTAGTCTTTCCTGTCATGAACTCCTAAAAAGTTCACCAAAACATTGCTGTAGTTGCTATTACAGGGGAAGAACGTCACTTCAGCAGCATTTCTCACTCCCTCCTTTCTCAGGAGAACTGCCACAAAAAGCCATCTGCCTCCACAGCCTCACACCTATTAGGACTGCTGTCAGAACCCACACTGTCAAACCAGTCCAGGCAAAGATGTACTGTGCTTTTATAAGCTACCAAAATTACTGCAGCATTTGTTCTCTGATTGATTCATCCTAACACCAGCTTGTTTTCTAAACCAGGAGACCATACAGAGGAACAGGAGTGCACCTGGTAGAGAAAGCACTGTAAATATTTAACACTAAAATGGGCCTGACATAATTCAAGATAGCACTACAAGCGCACTGGAGTTGGAAACAAACAATTCCCAGTCCTCATCATCTCCTTCTCAGCCTCATTCTCCCTCCCTCACCACCATCCCCACCCTCCTCAGGTGGGCACAAACAGCACTCCCACCACACCACACGCATATTCACAGATTTGGAAGTCTTGGTAGAAAGAAAGTGGGCCACCACAAGAAAATCCCAGATTACAGTTTATATCCCAATTTTCAGATTACAGTTTGCCTGTAGCTGTACTTCTGTCCAGTTTTCACAAATTTAACTCTAATGGAAAGACTGCATCTATCATAAGCCAACTCTAGGAAATCTTACATCTCCCAGAGCAAGTGATGCAAAGAAAAGTGACCTTTACAATGAACTGCTACTAATTCACTGCATAGAAAAAAAAAAAGTTTGATCTCTCGGATGCTGTAGTACAGGATACAATTGTTTGGCTCAAACAAACTAAAATTGAATGGCAGAACCAGTTGGTTACAGACAGTAGTGTGAAAAGTTCACCTCCTTCTTTCTCTGCTGCTTAGCTGCAAGAGTATTAGTCAACAAAGCCAAGGATTATTGGTACTTCACTCTGCTCAGATTAAAAAGGATAAATTCTAAAAATGAATCTATAGCCTTCAGTTCAAGATCTAACATACAGTGCTCCGACAAAGGAGGAGAGAGCTTTGATGAAACATCAAATGGGATTAATGAAAAAGATCACTGAGATGAGCTTAGCATGAGTACTGTTCAAACTTTACTTTTCGGAAAATTGAACACAAGCTCTGTCTTTATACCTGACCTCATTTCAAAAATGATGGGGGAAGGGAGAGAGGGTGCTCAGATGAATCCTCTCTGACAAGGAAGTAAAGCAGAGGATATTTGCCAGCCAGAGCAATGCTACTCTATGGTGAACTGGTCATCGGGAGCGCTACGTAATGACGAAAGGCAGCACAGAACTGAAGGGTGGCATGAACTGCTGGAGCAGAGGGAAAATACTTGGAAATATTTACAAATGATAATCTTCCTCTGACAAGGGGGGGGGAAAATGGGACTTAACAAGCCTGACCAAGAATTAAAGGATAACAACTGCATAAAGGCAGGGAAAGAGTGTTGAAACATAGCTATCTTAAAAGATTATTCTGGCTCTGCCTTTGTTCAGCATTCCTACCACCTAAAAAAAAAAGAAAAAAGCAGCACTCGTCAAGGAAAAACAAACATTAAGATTAAATGTGAAACCCAGAAAGGAGTGAAAAATTTTCAAAATCAAGCTTCCTTTCTGGACAAGCTGCCTGTATCACAGACTTCTCTAAGGACAGGGCACCCTCCCCCCAGTACTGAGATTTTCAGCTGTAGTTCAGCAAAGAAAGAAGCGGTTTTTCCAAGTGATTAAGTAAAAAAGACTTTCAATCAGTTGAAAGACAGATGAAGAAGGGCAATTTCACAACTAGTGCTAAAACACTAAAAACACCATTCTGATACAGAAACAGATTAACAGCACAGATGCAATGTTGTACTCAAATTCCTGCACACAAATTAAGCACAGAGGAAGAGCTAAAAGTGGTACTTAAAGATGGGGTCCGTGACCTAACACATGTAACTCAGCCACTTCAATTAACTCAGCTCCCTTTTTTTTTTTTTTTTTTTTTTTTAAGATGAAAAACATAAAGCAATGGATTATAGTCCCCTACCAAGTAAAGAATTTATTAGGGCATTCCTTCCCAAATCTGCTTTGTCTTCAATAGAAACAATCAAAAAAAGTTGTTCTAAGCAAAGAATTTCTAACCGTAAGAAGGCAAGAAGCTTTAAGTGAAAGTATCTACTAAGAAATTTGACATAAAAAGCTGCCTTCTCTGATTTGCTGACATATGCAGTAATGATAAGTAAAGAAACAGTTTCTTTAATGCCCTGTAAGACATAATGCACTAACCATGAAAGTCCATTTCATAAACCTACAAAAACATTTCTCTATTTCTAAACATACAAATGGAAAAATTCTCCATGACATCTTCCATGCCAACAGCATCCTTATACCCAGCAAGAGCAAAATACAGCAAAGATTTCTAACTATGATTAGTAAGGCAAACCAGTTGTTAAATTGAACTGAAAATATCATAAGTAAATATGTTTGCCTTCATGTCCTCTTAGGATTTTGGACACAAAGTACCACCCAGCTGCCCCAGTGGCCTACACAACAACTGCAAGACCACACCACAGCTTCTTGGAAAGATCATTAAACATCTTTTTGACACAAACAGCTTTCTGGTCATCAGCCTGACACGTTCACACAAGTCACCTCAAGCAAATAAATTGTTAATTCCAGGTGAAATAAAGCAGAAGTAAGCATGTTCAAAATGCAAGTGTGATCATTGTTCTGGTTGTAGTTCGTTTTTCTTCTTTGGTTTTCTTTCTCCACTGGGTAGGAAAGATATGACAAAAAAATACTCAGGTGTAGGTTGATCCACTTCACGTAGCATGGGAGGGAAATGATTCCTACCACATGATCCTTCATGATCCTCCTGTTCCAGTCTAGTCTATTCTCAGCCTTAGAAATACAACTTGATATTGATCTACTGCATAATAAATTTTCTTTCTTGTAATTAAATAAGTCAGCAGTAACAGAAGTCTGTTTTTTTTTTTTACCATATCCCTGCTGAACCAACTATCCTTTGAAAAAGTATAATTAGTCACTACAGTTATAAATGTTACTGCAACAGAAGGGCATTAACATTATTCAGAACAATTTTCATGAACTCAGTTTTAATTCTCACAGTTACACATCACAAAAATGTTGATTAAGCCAATCAGAAAATAGAGGTTTGCAACTCAATCGCCATCAAGTTTCAGCCCCAGAAAATGAATAGACATACAGTCTGCCTTTATGTCAGTATCACCTAAGCAATGGAAGAACGTCCAATTCATATGGGAAATTTATTGGATTACAGTGTATTGAACAACCACATGCAACACATCTGATCCATTTGCAGTTCCACATGTACAGCTAAACCACAATACCTCTGACTAAAAGGCAGCTCATTCCCTCTTTTAAATGTACCTTTTCCTCCTCTTAAAGGTTTGATACCACTTTTCCCATACAGTGTTACTGTAACTTCATGCGCCTTTTCGTGCTCAACCATTTCAAAAAATTATCCTCACAGGGAAATGCATTTACTCTCCTGTTCAAGCTCCTTAAGCAGGACACACCAAGGCCAACAACACTTGAAAATCTTTGGTCTCTTCACACTGTGAAGCATTCTAGCAATTATACTTTGCAACATCAATTAATTGAATACTTCATTTTTAGAAGCCACAGAGAATTACAAACATCCACAGCATGTTTTTTTTTGTTTGTTTGTTTTTTAAGTCTTTACATTATTGCATAGATTTGTCACCTCTTCCCTCACAAGCTTTGATCAGCTTTTTCCATCTTCTCAGCTTGCCTCCACAAAGAACTGTTCGGTGTGCTACAAACACCATTACACAGGAGTGCTCCAACACTCCCACTCATACATACAAGCAGACTCCGCCCTTCAGCTGTTGTAGGAACTTCTCAATGGAGGCTACATTTTTCACCACAGAGACCTTCTGGAAGTGTTTTCTTCTAGCTGGTTTGCCTGTCAAAAGAAAAAGTTACTGGAAAACAGCATACACATCTTATTTCTCTTGCCCAATTTTATAGGCTGACATTAAATGCAAAGAACAGAATCCGCTTTTTTAAAAAAATAAATATAGCAAAATGGTATTCACAAATAATGGGAAAAATAGATTTCCATTTCAACTGGAATGCTATGTATTAAGCTACGTGACGTTTTAGGTGTGGGTAATATGACTGAACTGTTTAAATACAATAATAGCCAGATAATTAACAAGCTAGCACAAAGAAAGAAACAAATAAAAACATCTATTATTTCATAGCTGTGTTAAGCTGCTTAGATCTAAGTTAACAACCCTTTTGTTATAGGAAAACTTATTTCTTGCACATTTTCAAAAAAGCTAATTCTTGCACACAGCTGTTCCTAAACACAGTACATATCCTTCACATTTTCCATTCTATAGTCACAGCATATTGAAATAAAAAACCTCATTCTCCCCAGGTTTCATTATTTAGTTAATATCTATGGCAGGAAATCACTTGAAGTGGTTCTAACTCAGGGGACAAATAAGGGATTAAACACTTCCTCAAATATCTGTTAATTTTAGATGATATCCCACTGTGAAACATGACAGAGGAAAAGGTACAACCCCACAATGGTGAATGAATACGCCTCACTGTTTTGCCACACAGCCATGTTATTGACCATCACATCCCGATTATTTTAGACTGCCCTGCTAAGATTCATTTTCTTTAAGAAAGCAAAACACTGATTTATATTAAACTTAATACATGAGGGTGAAAGCATGAAGTCTTCTCATCTCTAAGAGCCAAGCAAAGAGAATGAATTTTCTCTCATGTTAAGTGGAGATCAAGACTGCTTCAAGAAGTCCATGCGCACATCCAGTCATGCACAATCTAAACAGCACGTACTACATTATGGCTCACAAAACATAAGGGGACAAGAATGCAAAGCAACAATGAAAAGAAAAACTACTCTGCCTTCTCGTTCTTAAGCACTCTGTATTTGGGACTCTGGAGCTCTTCAATGCTCTCTGTAATTGGTTTATTCAGAGTTTCTGGAAGGAGGAGGGTCAGGAATCCCGCGGACAGCCCACTGATTCCAAACACCACGAACGGTACAGAAGGACTAAGAGACTTCTGAAATGACAAATCCATAGCAAAAAGTAACACTGTTTGCTGCTCTTAAAATACATGAGCGACATGAACTTCAGACAAAACCGAAAGGCTATGACTCTTTCATGCAAGAAATTTCATTGCTTACATGCTATAAGTAGACATACAGAGTGGGCCTTTGGACAGAAAGTACTGCATGATAACCACTTCGCTAGCACAAAGCACAACACAGAATGTAGGTTCTTTCCCAAAGGATACAGTACTACATTCAGACATTTTGTTAATTAATCTTGGAAACTGACTGAACAAAGTTTAATTCTTCATACAAATATCTTTCACAACACAGACATATGTGTTTCATAATCACTAAAATGCCTCAAAGAGACTTTAACACATCTGCTACATAAAAAGTAACAAAATTAATCTTACCATAGTTGGCACAAATGGAGCCAAAATGCCCCCAAATCTGCAAGACATGGAGCAGACACCCAGGCCAGCATTTCTGTTACAAACAAAGAGTGAAAAATACATTGTAGTTGTGTATTCTGAACCAACCTGTTGTGACGACATAAGAAACAAGATACGTGGTTTGGTTTTGTTACCAATACACTACAACTAAAAGAAAAAGTGGAAATAAAGAAACTGAAAAGTAACAACCAACCAAAAAGTAACAACCAGAACACCTCCAATAGTTGCTCCCACATATTCCAGGAGCCTGTTAAGTAAATCCCAACCTTTCAAATTCCTCTCAGAAGCACTCCACTGTGCACTCAATATATTAATTATAATTATTATATATTAAATATAATATAGAGGAAACGGAATGTCAACGGTGTACCGGGCTGGATCGGCCCGGTTCCATGACGATTGGTGCGGGGGACCCACAGACCCACGCCCCAGGAAAGGGGAAGAGGGAAAGGGAAAAGGAAAAAAAAGGGAGATGGGCCTAGAAACAAAACAGCGGCAACGATCTGAGGAGGAAAGCTAATTTACTAAATAAGATATCAGAAAGCAAAATAACACAATATAATACAATATAATCGGCATTGAGGCTAATGAATCAAAGAAAATGAGCAAGAGAGAGTGTCCGATAAACCGAAGGCCTTACGCTAACGCTGAAGGCGATACGGCAGCGAGCACCCACTGCTGAGTCGATCCCGAAGGAAAGAGAGTGTCCCGTGACCGCAGAGGGTTTTTATCTTTTCCCTCTGAGCGGAAAATACATAAAAATGCAAAGCATCGCAAAGTCCTCTGGGGAATGTAGTTCTCCTCTTCTGAGACAGGTATACCCAGAAATATCAATGATCTATGGAGTTGGAGTATTAACTCTTTAACTCTTAATGCACTACATGTTGTTATGATGTGGAATACCAATACCAAAAATCATAAAACCATGACATTCCACTCCTTATTCCACATCATTACATCATGCTTGATACATATAGAAGAACAATGATTAACATGCATTATATACACACACACACACACCATATATATAGATGTATATACATGGAATTACTGACTGCACTCCCCCAACACCAAATTCCCTTGCGGTACACATTGAACATCCGCATTCTTCTGCATCACCCACCAAGTGGACCCAGGTCCCTGAGCAAAGACAGTTCCACGGAGAGGTTTGCCCTTTCCAGAAGCTGGAAGGACCCAAACCGCTTTCCCCAACATGTTCTTTACATGCACTACAGGGACTTTATCTCCCTCTACAGTAGGTAGAGAGCTGGATTGGGCAGGACCATCGTGATTGATGGATCCTCGGGTGTTGACCAACCAGGTGGCTTCTGCCAAATGCTTCTCCCAATGCTTAAATGTTTCGCCACCCATTGCTTTCAACATGGTTTTTAACAACCCACTGTATCTTTCAATCTTACCAGAAGCTGGTGCGTGATAGGGGATATGATAAATCCATTCAATGCCATGATCTTTGGCCCAATTATTTACAAGAGAATTTTTGAAATGAGTCCCATTATCTGACTCAATTCTTTCTGGAGTGCCATGTTGCCATAGGACTTGTTTCTCGAGACCTAGAATGGTGTTTCGGGCGGTAGCATGGGGTACTGCATATGTTTCAAGCCACCCAGTGGTTGCTTCCACCATGGCAAGCACGTAACGCTTGCCATTGCGAGATCGTGGCAAGGTGATATAATCAACCTGCCACGCCTCCCCATATTTATATTTTTGCCATCGCCCTTCCCCCCAAAGAGGTTTCATCCTCTTGGCTTGTTTAATTGTGGCGCATGTATCACAGTCATGGATAACCTGTGCAATAGCATCCATAGTTAAGTCCACCCCTCGGTCTCTAGCCCATTTATAGGTTGCGTCTCTTCCCTGATGGCCCAAGGTCTCATGGGCCCATCGAGCTAAAAATAATTCACTCTTATGTTGCCAGTCCAAGTCTACTTGAGCCATCTTAACTTTAGCAGCTCGATCTACCTGATGGTTATTCTGTTGTTCTTCAGTTGCCCGGCTTTTAGGAACATGAGCATCTACATGGCACACCTTCACAACTATATTCTTTACTCGGTCAGCAATATCTTTCCACAGTTCAGCAGCCCAAATAGGTTTACCCCTCCGTTGCCAGCCATTTTGTTCCCATTGCTGTAACCACCCCCATAAAGCATTTGCCACCATCCATGAGTCAGTGTAAAGATAAAGCACTGGCCACCTCTCTCGTTCAGCAATATCTAAGGCCAGTTGGACAGCCTTTACCTCTGCAAGTTGGCTTGATTCTCCTTTTCCTTCAATGGCCTCTGCAACTCATCGTGTGGGGCTCCACACAGCAGATTTCCATTTGCGGTGCTTTCCCACAACGCGACACGATCCATCTGTGAACAGGGCATATCTCTTTTCATCTTCTGGTAGTTCATTATATGGTGGGGCCTCTTTAGCACGTGATACCTCCTCTGCTAGTATTGTTCCAAACTTTTTACCTTAGGCCAGTCCATGATCACCTCCAGGATTCCTGGATGACTGAGGTTCCCCATCCGAGCTCGCTGTGTAATCAGTGCAATCCACTTACTCCAAGTGGCATCAGTAGCATGATGGGTGGAAGGAACCTTTCCTTTGAACATCCAGTTCAGCACTGGCAGTCGAGGTGCCAGAAGGAGCTGCGCTTCAGTACCAATTACTTCGGAAGCAGCACGAACCCCTCGTACACGGCTAAGATCTCCTTCTCAGTTGGAGTGTAGCGCTCCTCAGACCCAATATATGCTCGACACCAGAATCCAAGGGGTCGGCCTCGGGTCTCTCCAGAAGCTCTTTGCCACAAACTCCAAGTGGGACCGTCCTTTCCAGCAGCAGTGTAGAGGATGTTCTTTACATCCTGACCTGTCCGCACTGGCCCAAGGGCCACGGCACGGGCTATCTCCTGCTTGATTTGCTCAAAAGCCTGCTGCTGCTCACAACCCCACGTTGGGCGCCAAAAATGTCAACGTTTTACCGGGCTGGATCGGCCCAGTTCCGTGACGATTGGTGCGGGGGACCCACAGACCCACGCCCCAGGAAAGGGGAAGGAGGAAAGGGAAAAGGAGAAAAAGGGAGATGGGCCTGGAAACAACAGCGCGGACGGAAACAACAGCGCGGACGGAAACAACAGCGCGGACGGAAACAACAGCGCGGACGGAAACAACAGCGCGGACGGAAACAACAGCGCGGACGGAAACAACAGCGCGGACGGAAACAACAGCGCGGACGGAAACAACAGCGCGGACGGAAACAACAGCGCGGACGGAAACAACAGCGCGGACGGAAACAACAGCGCGGACGGAAACAACAGCGCGGACGGAAACAACAGCGCGGACGGAAACAACAGCGCGGACGGAAACAACAGCGCGGACGGAAACAACAGCGCGGACGGAAACAACAGCGCGGACGGAAACAACAGCGCGGACGGAAACAACAGCGCGGACGGAAACAACAGCGCGGACGGAAACAACAGCGCGGACGGAAACAACAGCGCGGACGGAAACAACAGCGCGGACGGAAACAACAGCGCGGACGGAAACAACAGCGCGGACGGAAACAACAGCGCGGACGGAAACAACAGCGCGGACGGAAACAACAGCGCGGACGGAAACAACAGCGCGGACGGAAACAACAGCGCGGACGGAAACAACAGCGCGGACGGAAACAACAGCGCGGACGGAAACAACAGCGCGGACGGAAACAACAGCGCGGACGGAAACAACAGCGCGGACGGAAACAACAGCGCGGACGGAAACAACAGCGCGGACGGAAACAACAGCGCGGACGGAAACAACAGCGCGGACGGAAACAACAGCGCGGACGGAAACAACAGCGCGGACGGAAACAACAGCGCGGACGGAAACAACAGCGCGGACGGAAACAACAGCGCGGACGGAAACAACAGCGCGGACGGAAACAACAGCGCGGACGGAAACAACAGCGCGGACGGAAACAACAGCGCGGACGGAAACAACAGCGCGGACGGAAACAACAGCGCGGACGGAAACAACAGCGCGGACGGAAACAACAGCGCGGACGGAAACAACAGCGCGGACGGAAACAACAGCGCGGACGGAAACAACAGCGCGGACGGAAACAACAGCGCGGACGGAAACAACAGCGCGGACGGAAACAACAGCGCGGACGGAAACAACAGCGCGGACGGAAACAACTTCCTTGGGCCTATTACTGAGAATGGCTTTGTCTCTACACAACACTGCCTAGCAGCACCTAAAAGCATCAGTGCGTTATGAGCATTGTCTTTCTCCTTGAACCAGAACATAGCATCGTATCAGACACTTTGAAGTAAACAGTCCCATCCAGCTGAAACTAAGACACTATCATATAGGGCAACTTAACTGGATGTCCCTGTGCTAGATGGATGACAACTTCACAACTTGGCTTGATCTTCAGGGAGAACAACCCAAATGGTGTCTCCTTCCTCTTCTGCTGCCTCAGGTTGCACAGATGAAGGCAGTGGAGTTCTCCAAACAGAAAGTACTTAGTTATCTGCTTGTGTGAGGCTTGAAAGCATCTGGCCAGATGGGGCACCAGGCACTGCTGAGTTTTGTATACCCTTCAGTTTTCAGACAAGTCTAAATCAATCTCACCTAAAGTGAACAGTAACCACCAAAGCAGTGGTCAAAACAGCAAGACCCTCTTCAAAGAAAGGTACAATAAGCCCCCTTCTCTTTCCTTTCCTGATCAAATGCAAAACTCCTCTCATCTCCATATGACTCCTACTAATGATATTTATCAGTCCCTTCATTAACGAACACTGGCACCGCTCACAAGCTAGACAGAAAGAACCACCTCACAGTTGCTCTCCTTCCTGCATCTCCAGCTTCTTCTCATCCATCATCATCACACTCAGACACATTTCTGAGAAGAGCTGTTGCCCCTCAGCCCATTTCCCTTTTCCAAACAGAGGAAGGAAGTGATAGGATAGAGGACAAACTATGGGGTGACACAGGTCACCGGTACACCAGAACCACACACACATTCAACTCCCTTCCTCGTGGCCCTTTGCACAGGTTAAGGGAAACAGATGATGGAAGGAGCTGATGAGAAGTCAATGACTCTAGTGTAAAAATAAACAGAAAACAGCCTATTCCCTCATACATCCTCTCAGGAAAAGGAAAATAGCAACCCACACTTCCTCTCTTTAAAGCAAAAGAAATCCAAACCCCATAAGACAAGGCCAGTCATCTCCCCTCTGCTACGATATCTCAAGATGAGAGGCACATGTTTATACATGGACAGTTCAGTCAGAAGCATCCTGACCACAAACCCTACAGCTGCCAACATCCAGAGATTTGCCATCTCTTTTTCGACAGAGAGGAAGTATGGCAAAAAGGTGATCACAAATGCAAAATATTGCAATTCCAATGTAAAAGGAATGCAGTTTTAACACACTTCAGGATATAATTAGTTTAGAGTTCATCATAGCATAGGTCATCAAGAACAATGTTTGGCAACCAGGAGGAGAGAGGCACTGCTGCTCAGGAGCTGCGAAGAAGCACTCCAGATGCCCTTAAATTTCTGTTCCCAAAACCTATTTTAAAGACACATTAAGAACAAAATGGACAAAAGTTTGTACACATTCCAGTATGCTCCACCTCATTTCCAGCATGAGTTTTATTTCTTTCTTCCATGTACTCATTTTCATGAACAACATAAACGTGCTCCATGCAGTGCTCCTGCTCAGGGTAATACATAGGTTCAAATAAGGAGAAGCACTACTGAGCACATTTAACAGCTCTGTAGAGCATCCAATTGGAAAAAAAACAAAAAAAACACAAAACAAGAATTTATCCTGCCTTCCCTCTGCTGCCTATGTAGTGGGACACTGCTCATCACAGAGGGATGCCAGGATCACTACAGAGCTGAACGAAGACCACCAGATGGTGCTGATGCTTTGCTTCACACTTAACCGGTTCTTTCCCACCGTTTTTCTTGCGTAAACTCTAATATTTGCAGCCATATAGTAAGACCAATATTTGATCTTACTATCAAAAACGTTTTTAAATGTACAAACTGTTACATATATAAGGAGTGTTCATACAGTCCAGTGTAACAGTTTGTCAAATTACTAAACACAACCTACTAAAGAAAGCTGGTCATTTTTTAAACTCTAGCATCTTCTCCACTGACATTCCATATGCTTTGTACTGCACCAGAATACTAGCATAGATTTTCAAATGAAACAGTGCTTCAACTAAAAACAAAGAACAACAATGTATTCCCAAACATGTTGAGACACTGCGATATTTCCTGCTGGGTATAAGCTGTAACAGACTTGGCTTTGGAAGACATTAACATAAACCATGAGAACACAGTAAAGCAGTAAAACAGAGCCATTAAAACCTTGTCAGATTTGATTCTCTTGATTCTCAACTTGACGGACACAGAAGTTCGGAGAAGGAGAACATAACCAAAGCCCATTTCAGGCAGCATGCCCGTCACTTGCATATCAAACTGCAACCCCTGCCAAGGACAAGTTTGGTTACTATATACAGCCAACCCACCTCCACCCTCACAAGTTTTACTGCAAAAACTGTGTTCACAGCCCAGCTTTCATGCCTTCGTAACATATGGGAAATTGCGAACCTCTAAAGAAACAAAATGCCAATCCAGGGAGTGTCCCACTCCCTTCTTCTTCTGGATTCAAGTGATCCATAGGAATACTTCTGAAATGCTGTATCCAGTGGCCAGGACACCTTTCTACTCCACTTCAGAATTTCAGTTTTGTCTTAAGAGCGAAGGAACATTCAACTTCTGAAATGTGTTACATTTGAGTTTGAGCAGCTATCACAATACACCACCAATTCCAGGCACGTACTTGATGGCAGGTGAGGAGAGCAGTATGAGGAGCTGTCTGCTCTCCTGTTTGAGGACAGACAGAGAGAACTCTTTCTCAAGGATTTGGAGAAGGCCAGAAAAAAAAAAAAATAAAGCAAGGCTTGAGCCCACTTGTTCGTGAATTAAATGTTGCAAAACATACTATTGCCACGCAGGAACCATTAAAATGACCTGCATTATGAGTGTTTAATTAAATAAGAAATACATAGAAGCATTTCTTTTTTCAATCAGTAAACAAATAATTATACAGGAGATTAAAGTATACAGAAGCACTGTAAATAGTCCTTACTGCATACTCCATATACATAATTCAAGTTACCATACACTTTCATCACATTATTGTGTTCAGTTTCGCAACCTGTAATTTTATTCCCCAAATCAGTACTACAAATGAGAAACACGGCACCCAGAATCATAGCACACGAAGGTAGTTTTGCATATTGGTATCCTGACTCTCCTGGTGGGAACTGCCACAAACAGCCTTAGAAAGAGCACCAGTGCAGAGCAGGACCAGCCCTCTCATAGCACTAGGAGCACCAGGAGCAGCCCTCTCCATAGCAACCTGCTTCAGTTTAAGGAAACTGGCATTGATAATTCAGGTAACAATAACAACTCCAGCGGCTGGGCTCACTGCACATGAAAATTAACCCACAAGCCCCTTTAGATTACCTCAGCACTGTTGGGTACAATTCAGACGTATAAATATACGCAATGTTGAAAGCAGCGCTGACCATCATTTTTCCACACAAAGCTAACAACGTGGGACTGAGAAGCAAACCTTTCAAGAAAAAAAAAGTGAACCATCAGTATAAATAGTCTGACTCCCTTTTACACAAGGCTGAAAGCATCCCACCCCTTTTTCAACATCCCTTTCACACAAAAACAAGGTTTCACCTGTTTCTTCAACTACGCATACAAATAACACCTCACTGCTTCCCAGCAATACTAAAAGCAAGAACAAAAGCAAACACCTAAAATTATGACCATTAAGACCATCTCCTCATTTTAGGGGGGAGTGAATGCTAAAACTATTACAGCTCCGGAAGGAGGGGACAAAGCTTCCAGCTCTGCTGTTAGAAAAGCTTGCCAAGTAATTGCATCTATTGACAAGAACAAGCAGACAAATGCTCCTTGACTAACTTATTACATTAATACAGTTCAACTCAATTCGTCTCAAAAGCCTATTTGCTCCCCAGTGACATCCTGCTGGAACTTCAGATGCAGCAGCTCTGTAATTGTGAAGAGCAGATGCTATTGCAGCCTGGTTTACTTTCAAAAAGGACAAATGCTCCAATTAGTTGCACTACACATTCTCTTCCCCAGCACTGAGTTCTGGTTTGGACCAGATGATGCTAATTAATGTGAAAGTTGCACCACTTCTCCATCGCCTTTCTCTGTAACTTTGCGTTCCAGTATTTTCACTTCTGACCTACTTGCTCTGTAACAAATCATTATATACAGTGACCAGATGCAATGCGTGAGTCTGGTATTCAGAGCTTGCCGTGTGCCACCAGGAAGTGGGTACATCTCTCTTCTTTCATCAATGAAACATGGAGTAATCAAGAATAGACGTGTAAAAGTGTTTTAAAACTTGCTGCTTCTCTCCCAAGGGTGCTTAGATTGAATGCCATATATCCATATGTATTAGAAGTGGAGCATTAGTGCACTTGGGAAGTTCTGGTCTTACTATCAAAACAGAAGAGTCTGTCTAGACAGAGAAATTGGCACTCAGAAGCTCAGGAGTGAATTTAAAAGTGCACTTTCTTCTCCACACTCACTCCCCAAGGGGAGGCTTCCAGCTGTCTGCTGGGGAATTACTGCAGGCTTAGAAGCACACTGGAAACACTGCACATCAGCTTCCTGGTGTCAGTAAGCTCAGAAACAGTCACTGTTCCTCCTCAGTCTTGGAGCATATATTTAGCAACATCCCATTACTTTGTCTTAGTGCATTTCTGCTTTATGCTGTTACATACATTCTCTTGCAGGGATTCTGGTGACCATTTAAAGGCAATTTGCTAAGTCCAGCCAGGTGTTTCAATGCAACTTCTTTAACAAATCCATTTTTACTACTGCATTTTCACAAAAACCTCTCTTGAATGTCCAGCAACAACAGTACATACATCATTTGCCTGAATTAGTACAAAAGGCAACCATTTCCATCTTTAATAGACAAAGTTGCACATTCTTACTAAATTCTAGCATTTGCACTTCTTGTTAAGGTATAATCTTACATACAATCTTGCATTATTTGATTTATGGAGCTTAGGACAGTAAAATGGGGGAAAATAGCAAGAACTGTGCTGATATTTAAGAGCTTGTAGTACTGGAGTTAGGCAGTGGTTAGCTTTGATGCCACCAGTGTCATTAGGAGTCAACTTTGCAGTGCCATTATGTAGATTCATCTGCTGGTTGTCATCTTCACAAGAAAAAAAGATGTCCACTTGAACAGCAGGTAAGGCATTAAAGGAACCCTTATATTTACTTCAGAAAAAGTACCCACCAAGGAAGGGTAGTTCTTAACACAAGGGGAACTACCCAACATGAACAGAACCGGGACAAAACTGGTTTAAGGAGCTGGAAATTTTCTTCCTTTGTTAGAAAACTATCAACGAAAGTCATAAAAAATACCCGACTGTACTGTACATGCAGTTGTAACAGCTGTAACCCATGGACAGGATTTCACTTTGTTTACTTCAGTATAGAACAGACAAAATGGAAGACCCTTTCTACTTCACAAAAGCTTCTGAAATAGTGTTACAGTCCCATTCGCCTCTCCACCTTCCAGTCTGATGGCACAGAAGTGTCTCATCTTGCAGAAAGACAGTCAGCTAGGAGCCGACTTCAATTTGAGCAACGCAGAGCGCTCTGGGCCAAGGACCAACTTTACCACAAAGGAAAGTAAGACACTGTAACAGCATTCAAGTAGACTCCTTGAAAAAAGGAGACTTCCTGAAACTTGACAACTCTTCAGGAATTACTGCCCTATCCTGATTAGTGATGACTGCTTTTCAACAAACAATGTAGAAATGGTCTCAATAAAAGAAACAAAGTGTCTGAGGACGTGAATTAACACTAACAAGGGAAACAGGATTATAACATTTCCTCCTCACTGCTTTTCTTCTGCAGACTTTTCTGAGACCTATTTGAAATGAATGCCAGACAGCCTTCACAGTTGCTTAGGATAAATACAACCCACAGATGTGTACATCACATCACTGGTTTGAAACACAACTACAGCAAAAGAAACAAAAACAGACACTGAGCGAGCGCTTCTCTTTGTTAGTGTCACTTAAACATACATTTTCAGTGACTAAGGTAAACACTGTTACCAGAAAAAAACTGCACTCAAAACAGGAAATAAAAGTAGTGTTTTTTCCTTTTTTTTTTTTTTTTTTTTTTTTTTAAGTGAAGAGCTAGATTTTTAATTCAGGAAAATCTCTGTTCCTATTCCTTAAAACACAGTATAACACCAAAACAAATGTTAAACTATGCCTTGTGTATCCCACTGTCAATACCTAAGATTACAGCCCTGCAGCTCTGTTGTTAAAAGTGGCATTTTAGGATAAATGGATTAATAGTGACGAATGAACGCAGTGATGTTATTCCAAACAGAACTTGATAGCTTGATCTAAAAGCCAAGAACTTTGAATTCAGAAAAAATTGGTCAAATAACAAGTTCTAGTAAGGGACAAATTGCATCTACAAGAGGTTAGAAGCAATATCGATGGTTCCTGGGTACCTGACAGGCCCTGGAAGGAAGAGAGAGGAAAAAGAGAGGGAGGTATAAACTAACAGACCCTAGTAACTATGGGTAAGAAATGCTCACTGCCCAATAAAAGCTACACAACAACATAAAGAGGCAATATATTTTGGCAGCATTCCATACTTACCAGAATTTTTTTGCAAGAACATGGTAAATAGACAGGCAAATCCTGCAAGTATCAGAAACCACATCATAGTTTTACGTCTTCCAGACCTAGAAGGAAAGGAGTTCCAAGACAAAGATGAAAGCAAAGTCCTTCACTGCTTTTTGACACTCTAAGCAAAACGCCAGCTGAAGTATAAAGCAACATTAATAAGTTACACAGCTATTTTACCATAATAAGTGCTTCAGATCTTACACTTTCCCTAGTTCTGTGCAAAGACCTCCTACAAATGCTTCCTATTTCTTGAACAAAAATACACATACATACACATGTATTTTTAAGCTATGGGTTTTCAGCCTTGAGAAGAACCCAAATACTTCAGCAATAACTCACTGCATTTTGCCTTCTCTGTACTGAGTGAGGCAATGGGCTCACTAAAAGGGCATCACAGAGCATACATACAAACACGAAGGTAAAATAGATTAAAAAATATATTGTGCTAATGCTTATTAATCTGTACTTCTCTCATAGAGCTTGGCATAAATACACGTAAAGTTTTACACAGTAAAACTTCATGTGCTTTTCCATTTAACAGAATACACTGAAATAAGCAGAGATTATTTCAACTGCCTGGTGTTTTAAAAAAGAAGAAGCCAGGATAGAAAAGCATCAGCCCAAACAAAGCTGAAAATGGTTTTTCACTTGCAGTTGGTAGGCAGTACAAAATCAAAGTTGTTCTGAATAAAATGTGAGAGATGTATACACAAATTATAGGCAAATGGGCTACTCGTCTTCTTTCCACCAGAACATCAAATCTCCTGGATTTTAGTCACGTTAATTACTGAGACTCTCACCCCTTCAATAAACCAATAGTTGAACAGAACTATAAAAAGAGAAGGTAGAAAACTAAGTCCCATTTCTGTAGCAGCTGCAGAAAACCCTACAGCTGACCAACCCCATGACAAATCCACTGGTTTACAAAAACTACCAAGTACCTTCCAAGAAAAAAACACTGACATCCTTTTAGGCTGCCTACAAATACATGCACAAAAGTAGGAAATACTATTTTCTTACCAGGGTTTCTCAATAAAGAACATGCAGAGTGGAAAGGCTGGAACTTCCACAAGACCATAAAGAGCAACATTCAAATAAAGATTTCCTCCTAATTCACCAGCATTTAAAGTTAACCCATAGTATACAAAGCTGCAGACGTACCTACAAATAATCACAGAAGTTACGTTATGAGCACATCTAGCCTTCAAGGTTAAGAATTTCAAGGTAAATTACAGTGAGTTGTGGGTTAGCTGTACTGTCAGTACGTTAGGAACTCTTACTTTGCCCAAACGAGAAAAAAATGCAGAAAGAACAGTTTCTATTTAAGGAAACTGTGTGGAAGGACAAAAAGACTCACATTATCAGTTCTGTTTCTGTGTCTTTTTTCCCCTAAGTTACTCAACAGATGCTTACCTGCTTTGGGGGTTTATTTTTTCTTTCCTCAAGTTGCACAGTTTTTCAAAACAGCACCTAAAGTAACTATGTGAGAAGCATTTCATCCTTAGATTTTCTCCACTTAACCTACAAGATGTACTTTAAGGCTCTTACTCTCATTTCTTACATGTACTCCAATTCTTACTCCAGATCTCTATGACTGCCTCATCCCCAGAGCCACTTTCTCATTAAGACATCCTCTCAAAATCTGCTTCAGCTTCTCTTCCCACAGTAAACACCACATTTTCAGCAGATGTCTTACTACTAGGTATTGAAGGGGCTTCTAAGTAGCATATAGAAAATAAAATCCACCAGCAATAACAACGAAATGTCAGCTCCACAACACACCACACTCACTGTTCACAGTCATTACCTGACAGACTTACGATGAGTTTGGGGCAGTATTTTTAAGAGAAAAGGGCAACCATTTTAATAGCTTTCTCACGTCTGACTCGCTCACAGCATCTTCAAGTCTCATTACTACGTACCAGATGTACATGAGTATGACTGTTCGCCACCGAAGGACTGGGTGTTTTATTAAGTGTAGGATACCAGGGGGTGACTCGTCCTTCCTCAAAGTTCCTGAGCTTGGTTTTAAATTTAGATTGAATCTTTCTTTTCCATTACCAAGGGCAATATATTGCATAACATCTTCAGCTTCTGCAGTTTTCCCTTGGGAGTACAGCCATCGCGGTGACTCTGGAAGTGTACTAGCAGGAAAGGAAAAGAAAACTCAATGGCAACAAGTTCATTCCTCAGTAAAATCAATTTACTGTTTGGCAAATCAATCATCAAAACAACATGACTGTATCAATGCAAAACTCATTTTATCTGCGCTGTTTTGCATATTCCATTTAGCATACTCTAATAATAATACAGTTAACCTGACAGAAGGGTCATTGGAAATGCTCATCAAACTCAGTTACTTAAAGGGCCACGACAAAACCTTGTTTTCACAGAGGTTTATTTCAAACTTTTGTGGCACAGGAAGGGCTCCTAGTTGAAGCAGAGAGAAAAGAAACTTCACAGCGGACTACCTGTCAAGCTTCAGGCCCTGCTCACCGCTCCCTGCTGAACTTGTAAACCTCATACCCAAATACAATCACAATATCCTTGTTTGCCATGACTGCAGTTCACGATTTCTGTTTTACTCAGGCTGCAGAACGCACTGCTGCTTTATAAGAGTCATAATGCAGAGAATGGAATATTTTATTCTATACCCCTAGCAGAGATGTATGGCTTTCAGCACAAGGACTGATTATTTCAAAGGATCCCAGGGGTTTTGTTCTGGTTTGTCTTTAGTGCCTGGGGTAAAATGATTCTCCATCCACCAGAAACACAACATCACAGCCAAAAAAAAATGGTGTAGAACACCTTTCCCCACCCAGAAGCTTTGTTTTCCTAGGCTACAAGAAAATTTATTTGTGCATTCTTAAACAGAACTTATTTCAAGAGCAGATTTACCTAAAAAAAATAAAAGATAAGTCAGAAAAGGGATTTTTTCTTCCTATCTGCACTGTATGCTGGATGTTCCACATATTACTGTACCTACTACACTAGTAATTCTTTCGTTTCTTCTACAGCTCTAACTGGCAATCAGAAACGCACAAGGAACATCATGTCATACGTTACAAGCACACTTGGTAACAACACAAGCCAGACAATGCTAGCACTTTCAGATCTTAAAATCCTGTGGTATATCGTAATTGTTCTTATAGTAATGTCTGTGCAGTAATTCTAAACAGGCAGGAGCACTCAAATACCATCATGATAGGAACAGAACCAAAACAGACCTGAAAAACATGCAGATCAAAAGCGTATCACATGAGAAAGGCAGTTCCAAGCGCTGTCTGCTATCTCCCTTTGCACGCACGTCTCAAAAAACAATCCCAAAAACCCTCTAGGAGCACTTCCAGAAGTTCTCAAGCACCGAAACCCTCCTTTGGCAGTGGGCTGTGTTCCTGGCTGACGCTCTTGCTCACGGCCTCTGGCAGCCCATCCGTGCGATCAGGCTTTATGAGACAGCTGGCATGCAGCTGCTCTGCACAGCAGTGCAGGCTTTCAGGGTAGCCCTGACCTTCTGCTCCACCTAAAACTGCTTCTTCCCTCACTCTGATTTTCTTTTGCTTGGTTCATAAAGACATACGGAGAAATACCACCCTTTTTTATAGCACTCTTGAATGATGACAAGGGAAACCGTTAGATCAACGCCTGATTTTTACTTCCTATTATAAGACACGTGGATCACTTACAAAGAAAGGAGGAGGAAGATGACTCCCAGAGTGTTGGATACCAACGCCAGGTAGCGCCACTCTCTCACACAGTAACCCAGTAAAGCATAAACTGCTATGCCCACGGCAAACATTAAATTAGTTAACGAACCTGGAAACATAAGACCAAAAAGGTGACTACAGAAACCACAGGCAAAGAAAAAAAAATAAGTAGAAATGTTAAATTCCAACCCCATGACAAATCTAAGTAGTATAGCAATGAAATCTTAACCTTGGAAGTATCTTTATGGCATTTAAGCTGGCTCCAGTATGTTGTGCAGACCTACTGAAGAAGGGCTTTGTATGACTTAGTATGCTGGGGGCAGGGGAAGATAAGCAGGGTTGGTTTCTCCTCAAAAACCAAGTACAGTACATAGGACAGATCAAGGAATGAGAAATCTACAGACCAAAAGAAAACTTAGGGACAGGAAGGGGAAACATTGTGAGTCATTAAAGTTTATTAAGGTAATCTCGAATAGAAGTGGAGGGCTGTAACAGAAATTGTAAGAAAGCTATGAAAGCACAAGGACTGAGTTCAGCATGTGAAGAGCTGCAGCCCAGAGGTATACTTCAGCAAGCTTCTGATGAACAGGCATAAATAAAAGATGGTGAAATACAGGGTCAACTTCCACTGCAGGAGACTAACAACAAACCTAAGCAGGCTAGCACAGGAGGACCCACACTAACCCACAAGCTCCCAACTACTGGGCACACTGCCTACCCACAACCAACACCTAGCAGAGCTCCTTGAACACTGCCGGGCAGCTTCCTGCAGCCCCTGATCAGTTCAGTACCTCTTCACCAACAGCTGAGCAGGACTAGAACAAAGCAGCACCTAAAGTGAGAAGCGACAGGAAGCGGGCGTCTTGGCAGTCCCTCTAGGATGGCCCTGCAGGGAGAGAGGCTGGAAAGTGCTGGGGAAAGCAGAGAGACACAGGGAAGGAGGGGTGGGAGAGAAACAACATGAGTCAAACAAGTAAACCCAAGAAAGAAAACTCAGCGCTTGAAAAACACAAGTGAAACAGAAAGCTGTAACCAAACCACTACACTGCCTTTCTACATCTCTAAGAGTCCAGAGAAGAAATAAGAAAAAATGAAGTTCTGGTGAACCCAGGGAAATACACTCACAGACACAGCAAGACAGCAGTTGGACTCCTATTTAAAAGCCTCAGTTTCGTTATTTACCCAACAAACCCAATCCTGTATTTCTCATTCAGGCAGCACCCCCACAGAACTCTGATGACTCGCACCGTTTTCACTCAGCACGCCACACGCTAACTTCACCCTGTCAAAGCCCACAACTGCACAAAGCAAGGCACTGGTAGTCAGAACAGCACTTGGCACAGAAATAATGATTAAATATTCTCAAATCCCACCTGTAAATGACCAAAATGATTTTCCTACATATTCCTGCGTCAGGACAAAAGACACAAGAGCCATTCCACCATTCACAATTCCAACAACAAAACGTGAAACTGCAAATACGCCATAATTTGGAGCTAACGCTGTGACATACCCAAAAATTACATCAAAAAATAGACCTGCAGAGGAAAAAGAATATACCATTAGTACTTCAGCTATATAGCTTGATCTCAAAAGAAAGGCAGGAAACACAATGAGTTTCTGACTGTAGTGAGTAGTCCATGCAGCACTCTTGTCTCTCTCTCTTACTTTTGGTTTATGAAACTACCCTGTATTAACACTATAGTCATTTCCAAGTCCCACTGGACATTTACAATGACGAAGTTAATACTTCCTTGAGACAATCTTATTATTAAAAAAAATTAAGACCCTTTGGTTACAAGCACATCTGGAAAACAAAGCACCGGGACACGAGTAATCAATTCCAAAAAGGCTAAGTAATGCCACCCTCCTCTCCCAAATAAAGAGAGTATTTTTATGCGGGGGTGGGGCGGAGGGGAGGGTAACATAGGCAACAGATACAGCACTACGCTTAAATAGCGAGTCATACCAAAGCCAGCTTATTTCGTATAAGCCTTTGATATTTCAGCGACAACTATGCTGCTTAGCAAACTCCCAGGAGCCCATTTCAGTGCTGCTTTAGTCTGGGTGAAATGCTGATACAGACCACTGACTCCATACCACTGGCAGGGCAGGGTGGTCCACACACAGGGCCGCTATTCAGTAGAACACCCAAGGAGAACATTTAAAGCCTTACCCGAGATATATACTGGTTTCCTGCCCAGTTTATCTGACAAAGGGCCAAACGTGATATTTCCAATAAGCAATCCAGCAAAAAACAGGGATGACGCAAGGCTCACTTTGTAGGCTTCTTGTTCAATTAGATACCACTATAAAACAAAAAGTACATCACCTTATCATCAGAAGTATTAATGACAAATTGCCAGCTTTCTAAACAACAAAGATCTGCAAGATTTTTCTGCTGCCATTTCCTGCTGCTCGCTTTATGCTCAATTACAGGTTTGTTCCAAGTTTGATGGGCGAGCCAATCCCTTCACTCTCTCTCCCTTGAGAAACATGACTATAATCTCAGCTTCTGATCCGTTCAACATTGTATCAAGATTAGACAAAGTAACTCACCTGTAAACTTGGGGGAGGGTTGATTTTTAGCAGCTCAGCCATCTCAACACTGAAGAAGCTCAGCTACTTCAGTGAACTGGTAATAAATCTCACTGACAATAATTAAGCATGTTTACTACCAATATACTGAGACAGCTGCTGCCACGTAGCCACAATTCCTGGGTACACACAGAAGCACTGACAAGAAGCAGGAAAGGATTATGGAAAGATGTCCAATTGAAAGCTATTATAAAACTAGACTTAAGAAATACTGATTGCTCAGTGATGCTTTGAGTATTTTACTCCACACAGGTGTTCATAATCAAACAGAAGTTAGATACAAACGATGTTTTCCTTCCTAAAATGTACTTGAATCTTGTGCAAAAGCCCAACTGAGGCAGTGTAAGTAAAAATTACGCTTGCAGAGAAAGGAAGAAAAAGAAATGAAGTGGGCTGGAAACAGAAAGCACCAAGCATTTCCTGCTAGGAGGAGGCAGCTGGCCAGCCCAAGGAGATCAGCAGTCACAGAAGCACTGCTAGGATTACAGGCACAGCTCACATCGTGAAGTTGGGAAAGAAGCACGATCAAAACAGATTCTCTCTGGAAAATCACTTGGGCTAATTCAATTCAACACAAAGCTCTACCCAAAGAAATTATTTGGGATGTGCAAGGAAGTTTAATTGGACATACATGGATGAGTATTCACACCAAAACAGCATCATGCTGGTTGTAAAAGTGACAACTGCAGGATCTCCTTTTGGGAAAGGAAGAAGGATCCTAATGCCATTTGCTTCTTTATTTTTTTTTATGAGAATAAGAGGATTAAGGGAGCAGAGGAAAAGACTGAAGTCCAGAATCCTACACAACACACTACAGCCTCAGCCTCAAATTCATACAGATCCCTTCAGACTACCAGGAATCCACAGGATCTTCTCATCACAGCGTTTTGAAGCAACCTGTGCTCTTAGCCAGTGAGTCCTGACCCACATAGGGCAGTACACAGAGGACACAAAGCTCCATCCATCGTGGCCACTGGCCCCTGCAAGTCAGCAGATGGCAGGAGCAGGACTGCACTGCTTTCTCAAGGTGTCACTTCAGTGACACGTGCTCCGTTTCAGCACCTGAGACAACTGATGGACCCGTGGATACTCTGAGACAGTAACAGTCAGCAGGGAAATCTCTACAGCTGCCTTCTACTACCACACTCCCCAAGGCAGCAGATTCCACCCTATTACAGCAGATAAAAACATTACTTATGCCCGCTCAGAAAAAGAATAAAACAAGTTTTGGGAGCTACAAAACATCCCTGGACACAAATCCTTAGGAAACTTCATACGGAAAACAAATACCACATCATGTCCTCTCCAAGGCACAGAGCACTACTGGAATAAGTCCTCCGTGCCAGCGCTCCTCAGTGTACAAATTGTGAACCCCTGCTTCTCATCTGCAGTGCTCCAGGCTGATCTGAGGCACAACACACCCTCTGGGTCCCAGGTATGGCTGTAAAACTCAAGCTCCCTGAATTAAAAAAACATCGTGTCTTTTCCTGTAGAGACTATCTGACCTCCTCTCCTCACACCATACAAACACAGAGCGCAGGCACAAAAACATCTGGCTCTGCATCTGGGAGTGGCAAACAACACAGGAAAGAACAGAGGACAAAAGACTCTTCTGCAAACCACTTGTGCCACTGGAAATGTCCCTGTCTTACCAAACCTGACGGTCATCTGCAAAGTAACTGTAGTTACAAACAGCACACCCGTTTGCATCAATGGAACTGGTTAAATATTTGTCAATTTGACTGCAGCCTGCCAACAGAAACGTCGGCCTACGCTGCCAACACCGAAACAGGAAAGAGAAAGCGCAGCAGCCGTACCCACCTCGGTCACGATGGAGGTGAAGTTGCCGATGAAGCGGACGCGCTGGGCCCCACCGGCCGCAGCCACCGCTCGCTCCACATGGTACTGGGGCACCGCGCCCACCAGCACGATGAGCACCGACTGACACGCCACGTACACCTGGCAACGAGACACAGCTGCTTACACAAACAGTCAAATCCCTCCAGCCCGCAGACAGCAGCGATGTCCCTTAAGGCCGTGCCATCGGCACGCAGTGCTCAATCCCCAGAGCCCCGCGCTCAGCGCCAGCATCACCCCGCACCCCAGGCGGTGGATACAAGCTCCGTCAGCCCAGCTTCCCAGCCAGGAAGCGACGGCTTTCAAAAAGTGGAAGCCATACGCGCGCACATAAGGAAACAGAAAGCGAATAACTCCGCCAAGTGGAAGCCGTGCGGAGGCCCGACAGAGCGGCCGGCAGCAGCACGGCCACGCAAGGGAGCGGAGCACCGGCTCCTGACCTGCAGCAGCACCAGCAGGGCGGTGAGCCGCCGCTGTGCGCTGCCGAACTCCCCCGCCGCACCGAAGGCCTCCTCCAGCCCCGCCGCCATGGCACGGCACGCCCCGCCCCGCGCTCCCCGCCTTCCTCACCTGCATCCCCGGCCACGGAGCCGGGCGCTGCTCCGGGATACTTCATCGCTACGGGAACAGCTCTACCCGTGCCTCGAGCTCCGTGTTAGGACAAGCGGCGTGCTTCGCCTCAGGGCCACCAACCAAAGTATCCCTTCTCAAGGAATCCGTTGCTCCTGTGGGAAGCGTTCTCTGCTGGTCGACTTCACGCAAGCAGAACACCTCACAAGATGAGGTAGCTACTGTATTTGCAGCTTACCTTGAGCGCGGTAAATTACATCCGAGCCGACATCAGGCTCCGTGGCAAAATGACACGGGCAGTTCAGTCACCAAGCAGTCTCTTGAGCGTTCAGACAGGTTGACTCAGCACAGGATACATAACACGGATTACACGCGTCTACCTACGTTACATCACAGCGCAGGCAATAAAACAGCCACTGCGTCCTGCTCAAAGCAGCGTTTATTCAAGATAGCATCAAGGTAAGTCAATGCGTAACAAAACGTTCCCTACTACAAACATGTAAACAAATTGACAGCAAGTTATTGTTACAATATAAAAAGTAAAGCTTACATTGCATCTTTTAAAGCTGCTAACTTCAGTTTTGATGTTTGACAGTCTCTGGTCTGTAGCATTTAAAAATAGGAGTTCTTGAAAAATATCGAAGTATTGCCTTTGTGCACATCTTTGTACAAAAATACTTTAAAATACCAACTTCCTATTAATAAAAGTAACACCAAAATAAGACATTTTTTGCTATTAACAGTGTTAAATGCATCCAGCATTTACTCCACCGGCCTGCTTAACCAAATTACCTTGTATTCCTTTTAAAACTCACTACAGTCTGCAAGAAGTGTTTTGGATACCGTTGGGTTGTGCTCAGACACTGCTAAGCAATTAGCATTCATTAGCAAGTATTGGCAATTACCTTGCAATCAGAGTCCAGACAGTGTATTCGCAACAGAGGCCACTGGGTGAACCCTTGTCTAGAACTGCTATCTGAATACACAGAGCATGCTCTTGCTGAAAAGCCTGAGCGGGATCAGATATATTCTGGAAAAGCTCTGAAACTTCGTGTGATTTCACAAGAAAAACACATTCTGTTTTGAACTCCCTCTGACCTCTCCATTACCATTTTCTGCACACAAGGATAGAGTGATAGTTCCAAACCAAACTCAACAACAAGAGAGAAGCGTGTCGTTTGGATGAAAGCTGAGCAGGCCATTGAGCCCTGTGAAGGAGCAGCTGACAACAAACAGGAAGGAAAACCAAATTTAAGGTAACAGTAAGTGGCTTCAGGATGAATGCCAAGAGAAGAATCAAGCTGCTGGGGGGAGGTGGAAGCCAACACTCCACAGTAGAGTACTAGGCCAAAAAGAAGAGCTAGGAAAATACTAGATGTTTTATCACTTCAGACGGTGCCTGAGAGAACATAGGTATATGGAACAGTAATTAATATGAATAATACTGCTGGCATTCCTCATCCCATGCGTACTTCAGGAAAAAGGAGGGTTTGCGTATCCTGTCATTACTGAACTAGCAAAGCTGTATCTGTCAGAGGTTACAACCCTAAGTACGTAACAGTGCATAAAGCAACTTACTGACCACAGGCATGCCAAGGCCCAGACTTCTCCTCAAATGACCTCTATCCTCAGAACTGGAAAAGAATACAAGCCCAGAACCTACAGGACCACATGAAATTGTAACAGGAATTCTGACAGGACTTTCCTAGCTCCCTCACACAAATCTGATCTGTAAAACTATGGCAATTTTACTGTCACACTTACCACTTAAAATGATGAGCTAGCACACAATGTGGCAGCAAGTGCTCGACTGCAGAGTAAGATTTAGACACTACCCAATGCCCAGGTTATTCCAGTGCTCAAGGAGAGGCAAGATGCAAATACAAAAGCCTCTGTTCCTTCTAACACCTTACACAACACAGAGGCAGCCCTTCCCTTCTTAGGCCACTCCTACATTCAGGGAAGCAAAGGAGAACTGCAACACTTGTGGAGCATGAGCTATGAGCACAATGCTACCTTGCTAACCACTTCTCATTGGAAACAACATCTTTGAGAAAAGTTTAAAAAAAAAACAAACAAAAAACATTTGCTCATGTATGGAATATTGCAGCCTCTTCCAAAAGGCATCTAACTTCCATGGAGGATGCTAAAAGCACCGTGCCAGCAATATTTTTACACCTGCCCAAGGCTATCCACTTGGCTTATAAAGGACAATAATAGCAAGTGAGTAGTACAATGCCAATACAGACCAGCTGTATTTTTTATCTGTATAACTCCTGGCCCAAAGAAGCCTTCAAATGCCAGTCTGTATTAATAGGCCATTAAGTGTCCACCAACAGCAAACCTGCTGTGGCTGTAACAATACAAAGGAAAAACTGCAGCAAGCCCCTAGAAAGGTGTTTAAAAGCATTGCATTAAACTTGCAGATGGCTGTCATACCTGGGGGAGAGTCTAAGGGTTGGAGTCTGCACACGTCAAGGACAGAAGGGATAACATACAGTTTTCCCCTAAAGAAATTAATCCTACTACTACCCATGCCACATAATAAAAAATACTATCTACAAAAGAGGATTTGTCCTCCCCAAATCCCTACTAGAAAGAGTAGCACAGAAAGCTAAAAACCAGCCTACCTTTCAGAATTACAGAAAACAGCATCGAAGGGGACATCAATAGCTCATTCTGACAAGTAGAACATTCCAAAATTAATCCCTGTGCAGATAGTTGTATCATGGACACTGGGTTGTAAGAAGGCTGATTCAATGAGCTAGACTTTTAGAAAAAGCTACTTCTAAGTCAATGTTTCAGTAACAATTTCAGCAATAAAAAAAAACTATAAAGCCAATTCTAGAATCCACACGTGAAGAGAAAAACGCACAAATACATACTCTATACATATATATTCTTATAGGAATGCAGAACAAAACCAAATCAGGGCCTGAATAATCTGGTGTACATGCTGCCATATCAGCATGACTTACCCTACACAGTTGATGGGCCACTCAGATCCCTGAGGTCTATCACCAGAATTGCTACAAGTGTTACCACAATTTTAACCAAAAACTGAGTTAAATGATGTTACATGATGTCTCTGGCTGAAGGGGGAAGAAAAAAAATTAAAGGAGTGAAAACAAACAAAAGCCAGAAAATACCACAGCCCTGTATGATACAGAAAGGCACCTGATAAACATTGTTAGCTGCGATTATCTACAACATCTTAAGCGTACCTAAGCAATCAAGTGGAGCTATAAAGAAACTACAGTAAGTCTAACCTGCCTAAGAATTAACCAAAATTACATGTGCAGCTGTAAATCAGTAAGTGTGCAAAACTATACAGTTCTGCATAAAGTGCTAAACGTACCCCCATTTTGCACCTATTACTATTGTACAAGTTTGTTAAGCTCAGAAATATGATGTGAGAAGATGATCTTAAGGATATACTCCATCTTCACTTTTCCTTCCTCACTGCCACCACTGTCCCCCTAACTGAACATTTTAAAATTACACGAAGGCCTTTTCAGGAACTGTAGTTCAGAAAAAAATATTTCAAGTATATCTACTTTTTCCCATGTAAACCAGAGGACACTACAGGTTTGACTTTCACAAGCTCCAATGCTTACAGCTTCTGCTAATTTGCTTGGATTTGTCGTTACTTCAGTCTGCTCAGTAACCTCTGAAAAAGTCAGGCTGATTCCTGTAACTCATTTAATTCTTACACTACAGCTTCTCCAGATTTAAGTCTAACAATAAGCAATTACAGAAAAGCAGAGTAATACATTACCCAATCATCTAGGCTCATAAAACCAAGTCCTACCACATCTATTCATATATATATTCATTACTGGAATCATACACAGATCTTTAACACTTGAAGTACTGAATTCAAGTTGTTTTAATACAGCAGTTTGTCTCACAGGCGTCGTGCAATAAACTTAGAAGTACACGTTAGGTCTCTTCTTTACTCTGTATTTCAGTGATCCATATCGCATCTGAGGGGAAATAAAAAAGCAGAACTTAAAAAGAAGTAAGATCACATCAGGCAGAAATATTTTCCCCTGCACTACTCTTATTCAGTGATGCCTTTAACACTTGCAAATACAAAGTACCCTGAATCCTACATACAATCTTCACCTCAGGAGACAGAAGGCACAGCAGTCCACATGTTTATGGCAACTGAAAAGACCGAATTATCTTCCATCTATTAAACAGCAGGTGTTTAAATATGCTCAATAAAGACACTCCAATGCAAGTGACAACACCATTATTTACATCCTATCCAAGGCAAGCCATTTCTGGAATTTGGGATTGGCCACCCTCGATATTACAAGCACTGAGTCTATTTCATCTCCTCATCGCTTTACCCACATGCAGTTAATTTCACTAACTGGCATAATTTCATTAAGCACCCCAAAACACAAAACTCCAAGCCCAGATACGATCACTTCCTTCACTCTCCACTTAACATGCTGCAACCCTGTTACTGATAATACCCCTGCTACAATTAAGAAACAGTCAATTTCCACATTATGATAAATGCCAAGCTATACTGTTAAAAGTACTCTTTAGTATTAAGGATCCTTGCCTCTTTACGCCCTTTAACTGTTTTCACAGACTTCATGCTCTGAGTTCTTCGAAGGCCTCTCTGAGCAAACATTTCATCCTCTGAGTATGTTCCCTCTACGTCATCATCTGTTTTATCATCTCCGGGGTTGTTTTCCAGGGGAAAACCTTTAATAAACAGTTGTACAAAAACATTAAATAAAAAGTAGCCGTAACTTTTACATTTCTAAGAAGGCCGTGAGCTCCACCTTTAATACGCATCTTTTATTCATTTAGAAAGCATGTCGTTCTTCCATGTTTCAAAAACAAGACATCTAGCGTTCTCCTGGGAGTAGAACATCCTGCCAGTTGTAAGTAACAAGCCATTTAATCCCAGAGATAAACCACTTTATACCTTTCGTAATCTATGTTGCATTTTCTTTAGTAAAACAAACAGTGAAGGAAGGATTAACTATCTCCCAGCAAAGAACAAACCAGTGGGTTTCTAGCTGCCCAAGTTTACTTCTCTCCTCCCTCCTCATTGCCACCCCCCTTAGAGGGTTGATATTGGTTTTCCATCTGCAGAGGACTCCCTGCAAGCAAACAGATTTGCTGACATTTCTTAGCAAAAGCTATGAAGTTTCATGTTTCCTTAGAAGAATTTTTAGCTGCTGCAATTTGGGATTAATGCAAAATTAATTAATTCAATTCAGGGCAAATTCAAAGCAGCCATCAAAACGAGGAAAGTAATTCTGAGCCTCATGTTATTTCTCACTTTGGAGACACTGTATAACTGTGCTTACTGATTATGTTTTTAGTGACGTGTCTTCAATGCCAGAAGAGACATCACAATGATATATAAGAAGCGGCATGTCTAAAATGAAGAATAAGAACATCATGCTCATTTTCAACTCCACATAAACTTTACCAATATCAAATAATTGCGATTCTTCCCTCAATCTTCTTGTTCCTCCTGCTTGTTTCAAAGAAACAAATCCTATGCTTTTGACTCCACTTCTCCAATTTACTACCAGTTCAGTTCACACTTCCTAGAAGTTAGTATGTAAAAACAGTTCTAGATTACTACTTGTGTTGATACATGCAGGTGTGAAAAACATCTTTAACACCAAAATTTATTTCAGATAAACAGATGTCAAAGCAGTTACAGTTACTAAGTAGTTAGTAGTTACAAAGGGTTGCTTCAATCCTGCAAAACTAAGACCAAGGTTATGAACAAACAGTCTCACTAGAGGGAGCAAACTGCTTAAAAATCTGTGCTGGAAAGATCCTTGAGGTCTAAAAGCCCAGACACCTCACCACTAACATACCATAAAGCTCCCAGGTGTCATCTGGTCCCCCGGCACGCTCCCCTTCTAGGCAGCCATTCCGTAAGCTACAAGATGGAGTACTTAGGGACATCTTTCAGATTCCAAACCCAGCTTTATTCATAACCAATAAACATTTCATCTTCATATTTTCTTAAGCTTAAATAATCATTTTCTTTTGTTTGTTTCATTTATTTCCATGAAATTAGAATTGATTTTACCTAACTCCACAGCTAGGCAAGGAATACTTGCCTCTCCTGTTGTAATAAGAGGCAATCTGTCACTGACTCCAATAGCTTTGTATCTTCAGCATGGAAAATTTGAATCACACCTGTTACTTACCAGAGATGCTTGTAGTGGCATGAATGCCTCCCTATCTCTATTTGGAACACCTCCTCCAATGTATCAGAATTACATCTGACCGCTTTAGAACAACTGTACTGGCAGCTCAGCTACCCTACAGTCACTGCCCCTCTACATCTGGGACTTTCTAATTAGTTTGTACAGGAGCTCTCAGTGCAAATAACAAAAAAAGACATTATACAAAGAAAAGTGCTGTGTAGCAGAAATTCCTAATGCTGAAAAAGCTTCAAAGAAAACTGGAAAGGTGTGCTCCATATTTGGGCCTAGGAGCAGAAACAGTTAAACTAGCCCTGAGAAAACATTTTCATGTGTGATATTGAATCTCACCATCTGATTATTTACACAGTATCACCCGTGGGCAAAATTGAATTGTCACCATTTCCAAGCTGTTTCAGGGAAATAACTAATGGCCTGTTCCCGAGGAACAGCCCCTGCGCAACAGCTGCAGTGACATCATCCCTAACGTAACTCCGGATGAATTCACAGGCTTTTTCCCTGGCCAGTACTTCACACTGACTATCACAGGATACCTTCTGGGCCCAATTAGCAATTCAGCTTAGAACCATTCACTCCTCAGAAACGCTGTGAGCTACCATGTGATTCCTGGAATGCTTTGCAGTCCACAACCACCACCTCCTCAGAATAGGGAGGACGAAAGACGGACTTAAGGGAAAAGAAAAAAAAAAAAAAGCAACAGACCAGAGCTATTTCTTTTGTGAGAAATGTTAAGCACTTTCTATTCTAGCCTCTACTGTTAAAGAATACAGTGGACAGTCTCCAGGAAGTCTTTCATCAAGCAGCATAGATTCAAGAATACAGTGCATTAATAATAAAAGATATCTGCAGAAGCATTTCAGTTGCTGAACACCATCTCCTGAATGCTGATACGCATCACTACGCTATGACTATTTAATGCCTAATTCCTGTCCCCACACAGTTTTACATTTTGACCAGAACTATCATCTCAGTCCTACTAAATTCACTACAAATTATTGAGCTTACATAAATTCTCATGCTTAATTTTTCATACATTGTCACAAACATTAATGAACCACCTTTTTTTTAAAAAAAAAAACAACCTTCCAATTAATCTGGCATGTAATTATTGTTGCTAACAGAGAGAGGAGAAATGAGTATGGTGTAACTATACTGTTAGCAGCAGTAAGAAAATCTCTGCTGGAGAGCACCATTTGTTACTGTTGCAATAGATCCTGCTCGCTTCAATTCTTTTCCTATGTTTAGGATTTCCTTGTGATTCTTTCCATTTCAGAATAGGTTAAATATAAAGCTGTTCTTCACAATTTTTGTCTGCCATGTATTGCTTTTCACTTGTAAAACAAAGTTACTTCATTTTAGATAGATACATACCTGTAGATTCATTTGCAGAGGCTCTGGTTTTCTTCTTTGCTTCTGGTAATGTCTGATAGGGTCTCTGGCCTACTGGTTCATCTCCTTGTATGGTGGTTAAATCATGCATACTAAAACTTCTCAGTTTCTCAGTTATTGCACCCTGACTCTGAAATACAACAACAGTACACTTGAAAACAAAGTGGAGGTTTCAGTTTTGCTGTTAAAACTGACTTAAGATAGTTAAGCCCATGCTTCCTTGTATCACAGAATTCACTGATAAGCATGCAATAGATCTACATTTGCTTTAAGTATTACTTTTACTCAGTTCAACTGTACATTAAACTTTAAGGAAGAAGTTGCAGATGAGCTACTGGTTTCATTATAAGTGTCTCATTTTACTCTCAGTTCTAAAGAATAAGGCTTTTTGAGTGAGAGCAAGTGTCTAAAAGAATAAAATCCATCAGAAACACTCAATTCACTTCAAACAATATTTCTCTAGCAGTGTCAGGTAACAGCGGTGGGTTTAACACTTCTGTTTTTAAAACGCTGTTGAAGATAAAGTTTTCTGCCATTTTACATTTTGTCCTCACAAATTTTATACATCAGAAAGCAGGAAAGTGCTATAAACACATTCTGAAGCATTAACTTAACTGACTGAGCAGCTCTGCAGAAGCTGTAAGTGACAGAAACATAAGACCAAAGTTGCAGTGCATGGCTGTACAAGCTAACAAGTTCCATTACTGATTTATCTTTCCTGACATAATACCATCTCTAAGTCTAATGCTACATTTCAGGGTAGTTCACCACATCTGAGCGTTAGTATTTCTTCTCTAATTTCTGTCATCTACATCTTTTCTTTTACATGGGAAATTCAGCAAGATCCCCTTTGGAAAGAAAGGTTATCAGGCAGCTCTTCTACTTTACATTAAATGATCCCATAGCATTGAAGACTAACTTCTTACATAAACAGCTAAAAGGACAAGCACATTACTTGACCATGTTAAAATAGCATTTAATTGTCAGGCATACAAGGCAAAGAAAAACAAATCACACAGCTTCAGAGGATGGCTGACCAGCCTACACGAGTCCCATCCTGAGCAAGAGTTTAAGATCGTTTTGTGCTGCAAATCAAGCTGTTAAATAGAAATACTCAGCAGAGCAAACATCCAGGTACAATTCCTCACAACTTTCTCAGCTACAGCATAAAGCAAAAGCAGATCTTGCCCCAATAGCCCCAGCCATTTGCTCTCACTCTCATGCCAACAACTGTTTGTAAGCCAGCACACTACATTGTTTCATGTTAAAAATAACCACATCAAGTGAGGAGGCAGAGGAGCAATACTCCTCAAGCTTGCATGGCCTCCAAAGAAATTGAGAGAACACAGCCAAAGCCTAATATTTATTATGCAACAACTTGTCACCCCTGCAAAGTGTAAAACTAAGTGTCCTACACAGGCAAGAATAACCTCATCCTTACAACACCACTCATACACCACAACAGTAAAAAGGTCTTTCACAAGGAAGTAGAACCTTTGCTTTTCTAGTTCTTCCTATGGACAATCCTCAGTAAGACAACTAAAGCTTGCCTTTAAGTTAAAACTCCACACCACAGATGCTGGAGAGCCTGTGAATAAACTACATTACATGTTCTGAAGTTATTCTCATCTCCTAAAATAGCAGGTCTGTCACTTCAGCAGGAATCCCGCTGTTCTACTGCTCCAGTTCTTCCACTGAGGAGCATTTGCTAACCTGCTATGCATGAGAACTGTTGGGCAGCTGCAAGGTCACAAGAGGAATGAAGAGAAATGGCAAGACAGGAGTGCTTCTTCTGACAGCAGCAAGAGCTTACAGAACCTGCTGCAACGCAGACAGCAGCATGCCTGCTGCCCAAAGTGTGTCCAGCCTCAGTTACCAGACATGGCACAGACCCAGACAGTTCTCAGCAGAATCTACATTAAGTTTTGCACAACTCCTTTTAAAACTACTGTGTCACGGACAAAACCTTGATTCGGCCCTAAGCAAAAACACAGGAAGAGACACACCTGCTTAGAAGTTGCAAAGTGAGTTCACTCATCATGTGGTGTACTACAAGACAATAACCATTTGGAAATTATATAGAATTACGCAATTAAGATCACAGTAATTAACATGCTAAGAAGAACTCAAAATACAAGTCCTTATTTCTTATTACTCCTGGGAGATAGACAAGAGTAGATCCCAGCTGGGAAAACCCCACCTTATTTTTCCACTGCAGATTTGGACACAAGTGTTTTAAGGGGTAAAAAAAAAAAAAAAAACATCAAACAACGTGCCCTAAAATAACATTGTGCCCTAAACCAAACAGCATATTTGATGAGTCCAGAGCTCCTGTGGAACACTGCCTCACTGAACGAGGATGCAACAGATTCATATATTAGGTCCCTCACTGCAACAACACTTATCAAGATGTAAAATCTCACTCCAGTAACGTACAGCAAATATTAAGAATTCTGAAAAGACAATTTAGGAGACACAGCACATGTGCCTCAGTCAGAGCAGGAACAGGGCTGCTGCTGTGCTGCAGTCATGGTCACACATGGAACTATCCTGTACTGTGCCACCCATCTCCTGCTGCCTGGAAGCAAACCCCATCCACCCTAGAAGATACAGTCCAGCCAAGTGAAGATCAGTGTTCACCACTGTGGAGAGAAAAGAGGGTGTGTGCACTGTTGTTCCACAACTGTGTTTCTGGGGAAACACAGGGGAGGGTTTGTGGATTCTTTTTACTGCGTTTTGTTTTGGGGTGGTGTACCTTTTTTTTTTATGCTGTTGCATTGCGTTATTCTTTAAAGTGCTCATACAGCACTTGAGTTTCAGGAAGATACTCAAAAGAAATGGGTAATTGCTTTTTGGAGAAAGTTCAAGAGGATCCATATAATTTCCAGCTATGAAACAATATCCTCCTGAAAAAAGAATTAAATACCTCCCTACTACAAAAAATGTGAAAGCAACGATCACATTCGAATTTTTAACACAACAGGAGCTTTGTTATCTTGTTTAGAAAGCTCGGAGAATTACTGGCCACAACTTGAAAGCAAGGCCCCTTTGTTCACAGAACAGAAGACAGGACAGTCCAGCTGCAGGCAGGGCTGGAGGGGGATGGGATCCCCTGCGTGAACACAGCACAGGCAGCAGCAAGCACTTCTGCCCAACTGTGCCCTCAGCACTGCTGCTCCCACGGAGATGGGAGAGGAACTGCCACCCCTGCCTGGCTCTGTGTCAGTGTCACTGTCCCATTATTTCAAGGGCTCTCACTGAAAAGGAAGGAACAGTGGGCTGCATCCAGACCACGCCACAATGGGAGATTGGAATATACACAATGTAGGCAGAAGAGAACAGAAAACCTACAACTTCCACGTAAGTGAATTAAATAGATAATTAACTGCAAAGTTGGTGTCTTAGAGAACATCTGCTCATTTATTCAATAATATTTTCTAAAATAAACTTTTTCAGAGACCACACTCGTTACCAGGAGCCAATCATCAACTTGTAACAGGTTTCTAAATCTAGTGTTTGCTAAAGATAACCTACTTCAGGGCCTGCTTTTTGGGACTACTCAGACTCCAGCAAGCTATTAATGCACAGTCTCATCAGCTGACCCTCATATATGAGATTCCCTTCTCAATCTTGCCACTGAGCGTGTATTTTTATAGTTTATACACGTAACCCAGAGAAGCTGCTGTAAACAGACACCACACAGTGTAATCTGCCTCAGGACTTTTGTTGTTTAAACTGGATTTGCACCCCCATCAGTGGTAACCATCTCTGAACAGAGCAGCTTGGCTTCATCAGACAAGTTCTCTCAGTTCACTGAGAGCTGCTTGGAGCCTCGTGACTGCAAAGCCATGAAGTGCAGCACCCACATTCCCAGCTGTTCTCTCCCAGATCTGATCAGGGCTGATAGAGAATGACTTCTGTTCCCTCTCAACCTGCAGAGGGACTGCTGTCCTGTAGATGACCTCTGCGCCGTGCCAGGGAGTTGCAGCAGGGAGGGATGAAAGCAGTAAGGCTGGTGAGCTGAGCTGCTAATAGTGATACTGGCTGGGTGCCACAACTGACTGCAGGATACCATCCCTGTGTCACGCACTGGGCAGGAAGAAGAGGAAGCTTGAGTGAGGCCAAGAGAAAACAGAAAAGAGGTAGAAGATTCAGGATGACTACAGGACAGGCTGAAATATAGCCCTCAAAATAAAACTTATCACTGCTTTCTTTTTTTTAAGCAAATGAAAAAAATTCATTTGTTCTTAAAAAAAAAAAAAAAAAAGTACTTTTCACTTAGCCACCCTGCTGGTGGTAGCAGAGAAGTCAGTGCTCCCTAGTAGCCCAAGAAGTCAGAACTCCTCTGCAGGCAAAAACTGGAATGAACAGTTAAAGTTGCGTGTCCAAGATCTGGAAAGCAGATGCACCAAAATACACATGGTACTGGTAGAACTTATACAGTTCCAAAAAGCTATATAAAATGGAGCTGAAACTGCTCTAGCTACTTTCATATGATTAAATATATCTCGTCGCTGATTTTTTAATACCTTGAAGTGTTTGGGGTTGATTTTTTTTTTTATTAGTGAACTGTAAAAGTTAGTCTAGAGAGTTCTTCATCTTTAAGTATCCCAAATTCCAACATTCTTATTCTTAAATTAACAGGACTGTAACAATGCACTTTTCTAATGTACACTATGTAGCAGATTTTGAAACACTGCTTTGCAACTGGTATAGATAAACAAATACCTCAGGGCAGGTAAACCAAATAAGGGCACTTCCTTATCAACTGCTCCAGAGAAACAGCAGCTTTACAATCAGATTGTGTTGTCTGGACACGAACTTCACATGATCAGTGGCTAACAAGTACCAGCTAAAAATATCAGAATGGGAATCTGAACTGTAAGCCACAACTCTCGCCAACTGCAGTTTAACTTTACAGCTCAGCAGGCTTAAATCTAGGTCACAGTTCAGCAGGCTGACCTGTCTGCTTCAGCTCCCTCTAATGCAGCTAATTGGGCTTTCAGTATTAAATCCTCAAACAGCCCTTGGAGAAACCACTCTTTCCCACTTTTGTCCTTGAAAACATTCCAGAGTTTCTAAGCTATTTTACTCAAGTCCAAACAAATTTACAGCAGTCAGAGAAAGCAGAGATCCTAGCATCATTTGCCTGAACACTTCACTAAGCAGCTTCCTTCAGACCTCTTGTCTTTAACCTCCTACATTCTCTGCTCCTAATTTGAGATCCAATGTCAGAATAAGCACGCTTAATCCGTTAAAAACAAAAAACAAAACAAGTGACGAAAGTCCATCTCCTTCCCATCAAAACTGATCCCACTAATACACAGTAGAATTCCATTCCTGAAATCCTAGAGCATGCTCCAGCAGCTCATGCTGAAGGGATAATCTTCCCACCTGCTGGAGGCAACAGTCAACTCTTCAAAAATAGGGAACAAAAAAATATATATATATCAAGAACACATGCATTGTCTCCATTTGTCTGCACGGAGCAATCACGCTCAGCATTTTGGAATGACAAACTGCACAGAGGTTTAACATGTCAAAATAAAGGTTTTCAAAGGGTCTCTTCTTTCATGCTGTTTAAATCATGCCTATTTTAGGTCTTGGATATAGTAATTGCTTTACCCAAACATTTCATCTGCCCTGAAATAATTCTCTACAAGTACTCGTGAGCATGTTGAGTAAGTTTTAACAAATGGAGCAGGCATCCTGCCAGTTACAGTCTTAGCCAGACAGACATACATGGGGAAAACACACGGAGCATGAGCATCATCACAGGAACACGTTATGCTGAGTTATGATTGTGTCTGGCAAATAATTTGCATTTTTAGCAGCATAGTTCTTATGACTTTTTCCAGAGTATTTCTGATTTGTTATTATTGATTTTGGTTGGTTGGTTTTGTTTTAAACAATCCACTTTCACTCTGGAAGCATTCATTCTTGAAGTATACTCTATTTCGTTCTACATCACGCCTCAAGGCAATACTAAGAACTTCAGTCCCAAAAAAAGAATCAGTGGTCAAACTGAACCACACTTAAAGCATTTCAGGTTAATCGTGTCTATATTACGAAACAACCTTATTTTTAAGTTGCCACCCACATACATCTTCAAACAGAGAAAGGGAACAAACAAGGTATGCATGACTGTTTTTCCAATCCTTTTCAAGATACAGTTTGAAAATGCAGGCTATAAAACAAGAGGTTTACATACAAGCATGGAAATTAAATGCCAGCTGCAGCTCCTTACCTAAGGCATTAGGACCACTACAACGCTTTCTATTATCTACTAGCAGTTTTCAGTCCCATAACAGTGGGCACAGCAGCTCCATCTATTCCCCAGAGGAAATGAAACCCAACTGCCTCAAAAGTATAACTCAACTAGGATATATTCATCTTTCTTACAACACTCCTTTGTGTTTTGCTTAAAATGGACACACATAGCAAAAAAGTCAACAGATCTACTCCCTGCTGGTGGGCTTCAAGTTGCTCCGAAGCTTACTTAAAAGCTTGCATTTTATTTTGTTAGACCCAGAACTCTTTGCAATTCAACAGAAGGTCATGAATTTTGTAGGAACTTGGATCAAGAACAACCACAGGTTTCTTACTTCATGATTTAGCAAAAGTTAAAGTAAGAGAACGCTAAGAAGCAATATGCAAGCTTACACTTAGTGCATTAATTTAATAATTCAATCAACTAGTTGCAAACAAGTTAATTGTGTCAAGAAACTTATCTGTGCTAGTAATCTTTCATGCCTTACTTCAAATATGCAGTTACCTCAAGTTGATTGGAGAAAAGCGGCAGAAAGAAGCCAGAAATCCTTTAAATAGTTTGTTTACCAACAAGAAAGCACAACAGAGACAGAGAAAAAACAATGGTCATGTTTACCAAAAGCCTGTATAGAAAAGTGCATGGTATCTTCTGAATTACAGTAAATGGAACCCCATCATTAAAAAAAAAAAAATGAGACACCATCTTCAACAAACACAGTATGAAGACTGCAGCGCTGCAGCCCTCACGTTGTGTTGCAGGCTCTCTACGTGTTTGCAGAGTTAATCTTTTTATGTAGGAATGGCCAAGCCTCAGTATCACATCACGCCACTCAACAAGTGTATCAAGGACAAAAGCAATCAATGTAAGCAGGTTACCTTTACAGCTGCTGTCACTGCAGCCGTTGCTGCCAAATTCAATCCCTGTCTTCCAAAATTCACCATGGTCTCATAGCCTCTTTCTTTGGCTTGTACAATGTACTCATCAATCTCCTAAAGCAAAGCATATTTCAGTGTTAGAAGGCTGCACATGAGAAACATTATCCCCACAATATAATTTTTATTCAAAAAAAGACAAGAAAACTTGAAATAAATATTTAATGGAACAATTACACTTAGTGTTGTAAATTAATCTTCCATTCACTTATACTCATTTAAAAAAGGGTCAAGTCTGGTCATACAAGATAAAACAGGACTTTCATCCCACTCAGAAACATTGGTCTCATCTAGAGAGTAAGCTTAAATCGCCAGACAAGGTAAACAACACACTCAAGACTAAAATTAATTCTTTAGAAAGTTAGAGCCAGCTCGCAAAGAGCTTCAGAGCCCAGAGCTCTGACACGGGTAAGTATCAAGAACCGTAAAGCTGGGACACTTATTTCCAGCCATGGTAAACGGCTGGAGTTGGAGGTAAAGGCCTCAAAATAGTTCACAATAAATAGCAGACTGGGGAAAAATCCCTTCTGTTTATGAAGTTCCTAAGTATTTGCAGTTCAACCTTCCTAAGGCCAAGATGGTATTGTTCAAATAACACATCAGGTACTTGTTTTGTCTAGTAAAGGCCAAAACCTGTACTGATCTACTGTACTGACTGCTTACATACTGCTTATGTTCCACGTGGTGAGATTTAGCAGCAGTAGTCTTCACATACTAACTGTTCTTTCCACACATCCAAATACAATACTGACAATGAATTAAGCAGATCTGCGGCCTTTATAGTTTGGACAAAGCTAAATACCCTTTCTGCTACATCCTGTTCAGGTACACTCTTTTGCAAACTGGTCCTTTAACATTCAGTAAAAGGTCTACTTTAGTATCCTTTTCATTTTGCAAACCAGAAAAGTTACCAACATAATGAATCCTGAGAAGTTCTATCAGTAGGACATGCTAGAAAATATTATGACATAAAGAGCTGTTGCTAAAACTGCACTTTTGCTTCGTTACGTGCTCCTCCAGCAGAAAAATTTGACTGCATCACTTCCAAGCAACCAGACTCCCCAAGGCACATTAGGTAGACCAGAGAACACTGTGCTACCCCACATCAGTACAAAGTCACAGACTGTCTGCAAATTAAATAGAAGCAAACATACAGACAGTCATGTGCACTTCTTGAGTCCAAGTTCACGCTGCCTGGTGAGCCAGTAATACACTGATCTGATTTCATGACTTGTTTAGCAATGGCTCGTATTCCAGCATATGGTATTTCCATATTAGTCATTAACAATGAGAAGTCATTTCTTACCCTTTCTTTAGAAGAAAGAAGAGGATGGAGAATTTTCCTGTACATTAAACTCGCCCCTCTGGTATATGGGGAAAGGAGCCAAATAACAAAAGCAATCTTCAGCTCATAATACAGTGGAAACCTAAAGACAATTTCATGTGACTTTCAACTTAACAACAGGAATAAGAAAACATTAACTGAATCAAGAAGATCTCTCTCCAAACAACAACTATATATTAGCATTTAAGATCCTACACAGAAGTTACACTAAACAAAAATTAAAGTATCGACCTACAGATTTATTTTGTGAAATAAAGATATCATCTGCAAAAAATGGAAACAAGTAACACAGTTGCTCTGCATTACACAATCCTAAACAAAGAAATCAGTTCACACTTTTAAGCATCTCATACTGCTATTCAGCTTCTACAGCAAAGGTAGAAGTTCTGTAGCCTCCACCTTGAGCACCAGCAAGCTCAGAAACATTACCCTGGTTGAAAATCAGTGTGTATGAAAGGTAAAGACAATCTTGCTCTCCAAAAGCACAACTTCTTTTTATAAAGGTACATCACTATAAATCAAAGTACATGAGAAACAAATACCACAGCACCCAATGTTCATGGGAAGCATGCTCTTACCAAGAGATAGTTAAATCAGTTACTGTTTCAGTAACTGTGTAAAGAGCAAACACAATCCAATACATCATCCAGCGAACCTGAAAATTAAAAAAAAAAATCACCAGTAAGAACATTTTTGTCATTCTTATTTCCTTTACATAGAATATACAATGCACTTAACAGTCCATCACTTCAAATCTGTCAAACCAAGAATTTCAACAGCACCTCAGTCTGGTTTTAATTGAAATTATAGAAAGGCCCTGAAGGTTTTGTTTATGAAAGCTGGTGGCAGCTGCCATGAGCTAGGTGAAACACCCGGGTCACCAGTGCCACCTAGACTGGCTTCACAGATTTGATTCTGTCTCTAATAAGCTTTAAGGATGAGGAAAACGTAAAAACAACGCAGTAATCTACTGACTCCTCACTACAAGTATGAAGTGCAACTTCCAGTACAGCAGTAAGGAATATTTCACTCTCACACTCATCCATATTTCTCTAGCACACTCAGAACTTTCAGCATTAATAAGTCAGTAGCCCTTACTTTCACTTCACAGCATACATTATTCAGCTATATTTTGCAATTAGGCTCTCCAGATTGGCATTATGGTACTGACACTGGAGCAAGGCAGGACAAAAGCACTTTTGCGGAACTTGAATGCTATTCACAGGCCAAGAAGCACAAAATTCTAGCTAACAAAAGAGCTGACATCTATGCACCTTAATGCCTCAGAGTTTGTATTTGTGCATTACAGAGGTTTTGTTCATTTGGCTAGGAGGGGGGGTTGTCATTGTTCCAGTTTTTTTTTTTGTTCAAGTCTTACACTACACATCACTCTTTTGAAACCAGACAATGCTCTTAAAAATAACCCTTAAACCTGTATTCTAGTAGTTAATTAAATCTGATTTCCTTGAACACCTGTTCATTACTTTTCTAGACAGATTACATCTTTCAGAATAAATACTACAGAAGGAGTTCCACGGATGTCTTCCCTAAATCATCAGTGGCCAAGCATAACGTATTCCCAAAATAGGCCAGTGCTGATCAAGCACTGCTTATCCAGTTGTTTCTAACTGAACACCCACCCCTTCTTTACATTCTAATGACATCTATGCTTACAAAAAATAATTCATTAGCAACTCCTGCAAGCAGATGCAGTCAAATCATTTCATACGCAATACACAGACTGCTAACTCTTCTGGTATACCCACAAACCATTAACCACTACATTTTTCCAATAATACATTCAAGTCTTAAATTTACATCAGTTTCTTTCAAAAGCAATAATGTACATAGCTTCCAACAGAGAATGTGGCTCAGATACAATCCATTTTTTTTTTTTTGGAAGTGGTCTTCAGTAAGTACTCAAAATCTCATGCTACACTGACACCTCTTTCACAGCTGTGCATTAAGCTTTAGAAGGACTTCCTTTGTCATGAGACCTATTTATCATGAATACTTTCCTGCATTTCAGTTTGAAAAGAAACTCAGTCATGTGATGACACCTCAGTTGAGACTCTCAGAGGATTTAGATATTTCAGGCTTGACTAAGCTAAGACAAACGTACACAACAGCTGAAGTCATCTCTGACAGGCCATGTGACATTTAGACTGGTGACCCCTCCATGAACCGGAGTCAACACCTGAATAAAAATAAAGTTAACATCCATCTTGCTCTAATTTTGCACATTTAAAATGCCATGCAATACTGATTTCTCCCCACATATTTTGCCAAGGCTATGTATTATTTAATCAACACCCACTTATCCAGTTAGGAACACTAGAAGCAGTGTTTCACTTAGGATGGCATGAAGAGAAGCAAGGACTTTGCAGAAGGGCACGTGGCATCTGATAGGAGTCCTGCTGCTGTCTGGGCAAAGAGTCTTGAGAAACCAGGTCAAATTATAACTTAACTAAACTACTGCACTTCGTACCAGCAATACCCTTGGCAAGTGAACCCAGGAACTCAGTGGTTTCCATATCAGAAAAACAAGGAAAAACAAAAGGTGATAGGCATTGTCAAAACATTGAATAAGACCATCACCAACTCAACACTTCAAGATAAAAGCTTCAAAAGCTTTGATGAGGTTTTGCTTTTTATGTTAAAAAGGTAACTGCAGATTTGTTCTGTCAGGCTTTTATTTCTACTAAGTGTTAAGCTCATCTTTGTTGGCTTTGGCTGAAGCACACAAAGCCTTTCAAGTTAGGATTTTGAAGCCAAGTTGAGAAGTCTGGTTGTTCAGACTTGTAAACTACATTTCAGATGATTATTACAAGCACAGCACACTGAAAAAACTCCTCAAAGATCTTAAGTCATTCCATTAAACCACGGTAATTAAAAGAACAAATAATTCTCCTCAAAGGAAAAGATCTTTATTTCTAGAACTAAAAGTCCACACGTGCCTTACATAATCAAAACCAAAAAACCCTCACTCCTTCACAAATTATCTGTGAACATTTTGCAGCACCATGACCTACACAGTAAGTCAAGATACCATTAAAAAAAACAAACAACAAAACAAGAACAAAAACCTGGAAGGAGCAGCAGCTACATCCAAAATGTCACTGGTATGAAGCTCCTGAAATTCTGTAAACAGAAACAGATGGTCCTGAGCCACACGCAGCCCTGCTAAGGGAGCTGGGCTTGGGCCATAAGATGACTGGCAGCAGAGCTGGGCCACTTGGAATGCTGCAGTAACCTACACTCTCTCTGAAGAAAATGACCCAGATGGGAAGACGAAACATGGATCTATCTGGACGCTTATCCCAGCTGGCAACGCTGTGGTGACTCACTGAGGAATCACTGTCATTCCCTAGCTGTGAAAAAGTCACAGAGCTGCTCTGAAAAATTAAAGGCAGCTTAGAAACAATGTGATGTTTCTTATTCATCTCAGTCCTGTAAACATTGTGGATGCAACTGCACAGAGACTGGTCAAAGTGCACAGCTGACTGAAAAACTGTGTTTTCAAATTGAATAAAACACACAACCAGTTCGAGGCTCACCCAAGGTCTGGTGTGACAAGCATCTCAAAAAAGAAAAGTCACTGCTAACTGGACATTTGAGTCAGAACCCTAGCTTTCTAGGTGTTTTTTTGAAAACATACCGTCTTGCATTAGAATTGGCAGCTGCCACCCTCTATTAACACTGTAAATGCCTTTTGAGAGAGCAAGGAGGAAAACTGGATTTATGTTTTTTGTATTATATACTTCCCTGACAGGGTAAAGTAAACTTTCTCTGGATAGTGCTATCTTATTTTTGATGCTTTTCCCTCCTAGAACCTTATCTCCGGCAGGCATTAGCTCTACATGCACAAATCAGGTCTGGTTTTTGTGAGGTCCACTTTGAAGCCTTAATGATGCAACCAGGCTAAATGCAAGACATAAAAGGAGGAACAACAGCTACTGCATTCTGATGCTGCAGCAAAGTACAGAGCAGCACCATTAAAACACCCAGACAGCAGCATTAAGTCACAGTTTCAACTGTCAAATTAAAATACCAATGGCACTGACTATCCTAAGTCAGGGAGCCAATCTGAAGTGCAGTAGGTTAGTCGCCAAAAATCGTTTGGCTGTCTCTTAAAAAAGAGAAATAACTCAGTGACAGAAGCTCCTCACAGGGTCGTTTTTGCAGTAATCATCATTGTTCACTTCCAAACCAACAGTTTAACAGATGGATTCCGAACCACATAAATGCCTCTCCCCAGAAAATCACAGAAAGGTTTGGGTTACGTTGGTTTGCTTCGTTCTTCCCCACCATCTTAACCAGATCTTCTCCCTCTCTGGCTACATTCATCCGTGACTTTGAAGAGCAGTGGAGTTACCCAGAGCTGCCCCTTTTCTCAGGCTCAATGTCCTGTTGATCTGCATACAACAACAGTTAAACTGCTGCTAATACTGACAAGGTCACAGCTTACCCACTGACACTGGCACAATTGCAAAGCTTCCTTCCCTCCTCCCTGCCCAGAACTGCATTATTTAGTGCACTTAACCGAAAGGCAGCTAACATAAGTCATGTTTTAAAACCCTCCAGATCTTTAGATGGCATAGCATGTTGCATACATTACAATATGAAAAGTTGTTTTGAATATCAAAAGAAACACAGCACTGCCACTACATCCACACACGTTTTGTATCTACTGCCAAGATGATCAAACCAGACTTCCGTATAATTTACTGCACGACATAATGAAAATGTCACTGTTGTATCTCAGCAGAGGCATCTAATTAATTAAGCAATTAAAAGCAACGTGACTTACATATTCCTTCACATTTTTTGTCTTCACAGCTTTGTACGAATAGTAGGCAGGATACAGCATTCCAAACACCAGCCTATCAGAAAATAAGAAGAGTTTTCAGAATTAGTTATACCATGCACAGCAAAGAGGTAACAATGAGTCAGAGCAATCCAGCTAGCTTCCAAAAGGAAACACCATTCTCTGGTTCGAAACAAAGGTCTGTGTTACAGGTTGCTTGGAGAGAGTTCAGCAACATGAGAATAAAGCAACACCAACGGAAGAGCGCGTGCTACTGAAGATGAAAGTTTTGGGGGACTGTCCCTAGGCAATAAGCCAGAACTAGCACTTCTGCCCATGGTCAGACAACCAGGAGCTCCTTCGAAAGCAGCTTGAACAAAATGAGTTCTGCTGTTCCAGTTTCTCTTGCTGGAACTTCTGAAAACTGACACATGGGCACAAAGGCAAGTGGGAATTAAGTCAGTTTAGCTTAGGCAGCCAGTTTCTACTAAAACTCCTCAAACAAAGTACAGAGAGCAGTATGAGAGCGTGCTAACCAATCCACAGCGAGAGCACGATCAGGAAAAAATCTGCTGTAACAGAAGTTTGTTATTACAAAGCGGTTTTACTAAAAATACTGCCCACAAAACAGAGGAGCTGTTCTTTTATGATAGACTGAACAGCAGTAATTGCCATCTCCTTGGAAGAGCTCTACGCTTTCTTCCACCCACTTATCACACTGCACAAAGCTGGGCACCTGTCTGCCCCTAGTTCCAATGGCAGCAGTCACAGGAGGTCCGGCTACACCACTGTGACACTGCTTACCAGTTGCTGAGGATAGCTGCATGTGGGAAAAATTAACCCAGTGATGTCTGGACTAAGATGAGAACTTACCTTCTTACAGCCAAGCAAAGAAAGACACAACACATGGTATTAAATTTCTCAGATGGGGCTCCTCTTTGTATCAGTGTTAGGACACTAACAGCAAAGACTGCCACAGCTTTCCCAGCATTTCAGGCATCCGCATACAGTTGAGAGTTTGATGCATTCAATACAAGAGGAATAAAACATTTAGAGTGTTTTGAGCTCTAATGGCACTCACCTCACCTGCTCCTTTGGGCTGGAACTAGAACCATTAAGGACCAGAGATAAAGGAATGCCTCATTAACAATACAACACTGACTCCATCAGCATGGAAATTTCTTTGAACAGTAAAGACACAAAGGAGGTTCATCATAACCACTGCTAACTGTCAGGTGGCTTCATAATGACATGCCAGTGGTTACTGGTCATCTGAGCACCCTCCAACTGTCAAAAGCAAAGTTATTTCTATGGCAATTAGCAGACTGCACGTGCAAGTTTATTCCTGTGAAGCATACAAAAGAGAAACAATCTCCATCTTTCACTGAATAGACCATTGGTCCACAGCTTTCCATTCAATCTACCATCAAGTAACAAGCTTAATTTTAATTTTCAATCCAAACAGCAATTGTTTCCAATCATAACAACCTCAGAAGTTTGCTAAGTTATCTGATATAATGGGATTTCTTTTCGAGAGCTTTGAGAAGAACTGCTCTTGAAGTAGCAGTAAGATCACCAAGCTCAACCACAGAACACCTCAAGAGAAAAAGAGAACAGTATCCAGCACAACACAGATCTGACAAAGGCAGCCCTCAACTAGCATGTTTTTATTCCAGAAAATTCAGTTTTGCCCTCAATCTATATATAAATCACAGAGCCAAGGGTAGGAGAGCTCACCGCAGCAGACTGTAGAGGCAGAGAGCCACAGAACGGCAGCACAGCTACAATCCACACTACTGACAAAGCTACAACAGCAGAGCATTTCCCGTTCGCACCCATACTCCGAACATCTCAGAGTTGTTAGCAATACCACTGTTACACTTCATAAACACATTCTTCCACTGCTGTTTTCACAGCAACTGCACAACGCATTTGAAGGATGTACTGACTAGCCCAAAGCTTTTCAAACGTAAAAGCTTAAGTGTTATTTTTAAAACCTACTTTGTACTTCACAGTGTACATTAGCATACTGCACCTACATAGCAGGCAAGAACAAAGCACAGATGGAAACAGATTTCAGCTGAGCATGATGTCACTTGCTTTATATCTCCAGTAGGCCTAGGGGTAGTCCTGCTTACCTATGAAACTCCGCTGCCAGCTGGACACCTAGCTACTGCACTCGTGCAGCTCATGCAGTGCTGCTCTCCTCCTTCAGTACAGTCACCTCCTTCACAGTGATTCTGCTCACTCAAAGAGATGTTTCTTAAACATAGTAGGAGATGAAAATCAAAACACAAAGAAAAAGACCCGCAGAGCTTCAACACTCCAGAAAAGTGATTTGTGTATCAATAACTACTGAACACACACCACCTGTTATCACATAATCAATAGTCCTACACTTGAAATAGCTTTATCACACACAACTGTTTGAAACAGTAATCCCTGAAGGGAAGCAGCTGAGCTCACATCTGGGCAACTAATCAGAAATCAGTCTCCTCTACCACAGAGCACATTCAGCTTGGTCAGTAAACAATGCTCACATTTTAAAATCTGTATATAAAAGAACATGTCTAAGAACGATTATGTATCTATAAAATGCTACAACAGTCTTTAAGTCTGTCAGGAGCACAGCCTGTAATGACACACCCAAAACACAAAGCCATTAAACCAACAGCGTATTTACAACCTCAGACTGCTGCCATTGCCAAAGGATTGCCAGAAGCACTGGATGGTGTCTGGAATTTTATTCTTTTGTTTTTCTGAAATGCAGATACAAGGGCCACGAGTATTCCCTGACTGTACAAGCTGTACAGGACACTCAGTCACTGTAAGATTGTTTGGGGACAGTGTCCTTTGCTATGCTTGCCCTAACAAGTTTGATAACAGATGACAGTGATTCACCAATCCACTGACAGGTTGACAGTCCTGGCACTAACTGAGAGGGGACCAAGCACTCGTTAATGTGTGCATTTACATTACTAGTACGCACCTACATCCTGAGGAATCACTTGGTAGATCTGTTTCTTTGTTGTCCAACCTGACAAATGCTGCCTTGTCTGCACAAAACTATGGAAGTGAATGCAAATAACTGCCGCACTTCCTTCATTTGCTGACCCCATCCAGTTTCTCCTCCCAGTAGCAGTCTTTCATTGTGATTTATGACAGCAGCACCTTCCATTCCCTTCCCTTCACACATAAGCTTTGGAAGAGCAGGCAGTACATGGAAACATGTACTAGAAGTAATGCAGATGACTCCTAGGCACGGGTGTGTGTGTGTTACCAAAGCCTTACTACGCTGCAGTATCTGTGCATGAACTTGTATACAGTACAAACTACGTATAATTACTGTTCTGGGCCTTGATTAGACAGTTTAGTTTAAGCAAGATTCCTTTTGAAAGCGAAGCTTGCTAGTGGAAACTAAACAGCAGAATGAAATTCAGTCTGAAAAATGGTACTGGAGTTTTTAAGTCCAAGACCAGCCAGACAAAAAGAAATACAGACATACTCATTAACACAACATCTCCTAGGGTTTTGACCAGCACCCATGGGAAAAGCAATAATTCATTTGATCAGACTATGTGCTATTCACGTGCTTGTAAGTCCCTCATGTAAAAAGGACTTTTTTCGGGGGGGGGGGGGGGGGGGGCCATAATGCACAGAATATGATTAGCTATGTAATAAGTTGCAACTGTTAAACATCTTTATGGTATACTAATCAACATAAAGCATAATGAGTACTTATAAGAACACTATTAAGGGGAAAAAAAAAAAACTACAATTGAAGAGAAAGTAAGACCCTGAGTCACATCTCACTGGCAACCCTCACCCCAAGGATTACAGCTGGGTACCAAGTCCCACACTAAGCCAGCTGCCATCCCAGCTTCTCATGTGCTCACATAAACAAAAGCTCAACCCAACGTTTTCACCCTGAGTGGTCTTGAAAGGCACTACGCTAAATGAAGATTTTCTCTCTCAACAACTGACAAAACTTAGTTGTGTTTTGCTACTGGTCGACATTCAGACACAACATTAACCATAACAATCTATAGTCTTTAAATGCAGCCAAGTAATCACAAAAAACAACCTTAGATAAAAATAGTCTTAAAGTCTAAAAATGTCCCTTAGATAAAAGGGACAGGGGAACATAAGGACAAACTCCTGAACTTCCCATCGAGTTGCATTCAACTTTACCTTTTTTTTCCCCCCCTTCTAACTCTGCCCTCATGCAAGTATAATCCTATGTATAATGTTAAATACAAGAAGTCTGAACGGAGACAAAGCATAAATATATATAGATAGATAATATATAATATAATATATATATAGAAAACAAATATCTCCTGTAAAGGATGTTCTGTACTGGAATCTTATTCATGGCCAAGATCCACCAGTAAGACTGACTGCCTATTTGCATGGGCTCGCCAGGTTTCTCTCGGAGATAACAAGACTTCAATGCCAAGAAAACACTTATCTTTAATTAACCTGTTTGCTAGGCAGTGAAATCTTTTTGAGTTCAAAATGAAGACTTGCCCTTCCCTGTCACCATTACACATAATCCTAATACATGTTTTTAAGAATTCCCACAGTTGAAAGCACTAGAAACTCACAGCATTTTCTAGGTTGCCTGTCACTCATTCTACTTGCTACTACAAAGCTCTAGATAACTATGTATAGTCAGAGAAGTCTTAATCAACAGTTTACTCAATACTCACACACACATTAGATAAGCTCCCTCCTTCAGGGTGAATCAACTTTGATTTTCCAATTCAGCCTACGCACAGCTTGCAGCCTACTGGGCCTGTTCAGCCAGCCAGTGACGCACCCAGATGTGAGGAGTCCCACTCTCAGCAAGAAACAAGAGAGGGCTGATACAATATATGTACAGCTTAAGGGGTATGAACACAGTATCAACTCCCAAAGCAAAGCTATAACTCCTCTCTTTTGCCAGGCCATCACAGACAGGTAAGACAAAGAAGCTGCAGTGCACATGTAGCACAGCTCTCCCAGAATTTCTCTCTTCAAGAACATTACTGTATGTAAACCCTATGGAGGGACTCTGTTTCTCCAGGCTGACACCCGTGACAAAAGGAATCGCCACTGAAATCTCTCAAATGCCCTTCAAAACAGTCAAAAAACCCAACAGTATGGAAAATTCTAACAAGCTAGTACTGGAAAGCAAACAAAATGCAGTGGAAATAGAAATCGTTACATAAGTCTTTGCCACTTCTCCACACGCTTACCTAATAGCAGATGTAACACGCGTTTGACTACTACTGTAATATAGTGTCCTGAATATCCCTGTACTGTTTCCTGTTTACATGCTAAAATCAGCCACGTATACACAACAGCCAGCAGGTGATCTCACAGCTTCCAAGCAACCAAAACAAGATTCCTCCAGCACTGCCACATGACTCAACTCTAACATCTCCCCGTGATAAAGAACAAACACTGAAGGCCTTCAACACAAAGTAATCCTTATTAACTGAAATCTTTCACCTAACACTTCATTCAAGAAGAGAATTTCATCCCCACTGGAGAAGTACCAATTCCCAAAGCTGCTCAACACTTGCTCAAACTTCAGGTAAGCTGTTTTCCTTCATATATCTATCTTAGTACTCTCCAAAGTCCCTCATAGCTACGACTGTTTACCACTAAAAGTGAAGCACTCATGGCCTCTGCAGCAGACAAGAACATGACTAAACACCAAGAACTAACTAACACTTGCCGATGGTTTCATCTACTTCTTACACAGCTCTTGAAAACCCAGTATGACTTTGTGCAAAGCATAAGACATCCTTAAACCAAACCATGCTTTTCTCTTCATGATCAGCAAGGACTGATGGCTGGATTGGAGGTGTCAATTAGAACAGACCAGTTGACCTGTTTCATTTGGTTGCTTATTTTGTTGTGTGTTTTCCTTTAACACAAAGGAAAAAAGGAAAAGGTCAAACTCACTCTGGTTTTCAGCAACCATTTCCATGTTCAGCACCCCCAACAGCAGGCTTATTCCACAGAGCAGATGAGCAAGAAAACAATTGAGATGACAAATACTTTCAGGTTCAGAGATGAAAGCTGATGCCTATATGGATGTACAAAGAAGCAGCCACACAGCTTAAGATCTAATTTACAAGAATATATTTTAAAAGAGATTACATAATCAAAGCCGACAGTGAGACAAGTTAGCAAGCCTGCGTGCTTTTGAAACAGTTCTTTACATTTACTACCACCAGAGGTTCTTAACTTAAGCATACCGTTTTCATGAGCCACATGATCCTGTCAATTTAGGATACTTCTGATGAGCTCCTAAAACACATCATTAGCTTCATGCAGAGGAAGTGTTGAACAAAATTAACACAAACACCACAAATTCCAGAGTGAGACACTCAATTTTAATCAAGAAGCTTAAAATCATATATGCTTTTAATATTAAACTTCTTGGCTCTGGTAATTTGAAGTCAGGAACAACTGTCTGACTTTCCCATATACCTTCTTGCTAATATTAGCTTTATTCAGTGCCTTCAAAATATTATTCAAAGCTCCTGCAATTTAAATAGGCCTTAATTTATGTGTAAGAACATTAAGTCCTTTATATTGAGGCCAGACCTCGCAAACACTTTCCATTTCAATTTGCACACTGAAAAATTGTTCATTACAGTAACTTGAATTAATTCATATAAAGTCAGCAGCCATTTCTTTCCAGAGGTTTCATGCCACAGCAAGTTTCTGAAACATGTGAAAACAGTCAGGTGTTTGGAGAGGCAAGACAAGCATTAGAAGAATAAAACAAATACTAACACCTCAGTACCACCAACTGCAAGTTTTTAAACATTTAATGTCCTTACACTTCAGAACTTTGAGTTCACTAAGACCCTCATCCAGGAAAAAAGACCAGATAACATCCAGGTTTGCACAACAAAGATGTTCTTCCAGCCAGTACAAAATGGTAGCTGACACAGTAAGAGGTCACAGCTGAACAGAGCAATGCTGCAGCAAGGGACAAAGTCCTGCAGTTGACAAGAACAAACGCCGTGAAAAACACAAACACTAGGAAAACTCGGGGAGAACGAAAACAAAACCACTAAAAAAAAGGCAATTATCACTAAAACAACTCTACTGAACATTTAAAGCAGCCTCACTCAATAACGAGTCTAAGCCCCAACCAGCTGCACAAGATGGGGATAAATTCTTCGTACCAAAGTGCTCAAGAGTGTTTTATCCATCAGCTCACGAGCTGTTCAAGGAAAAAATATGACTTAACATCCGACATAAACTAGGGAAGTCCAGCAACCTAGTACCTCTAATATTACTGCTGATATTTGATAGGGCATTGACTGTTTTTCCTCTAAGTTTTGCTCATTCTCACCACTTACGGAATGTAAAGCTTTCTCCAGCTTTGAGAAGCTGCTTTAAAGCTAGCCACTGCACTGGAGTTTTGCCATCCTGGCCTCAACTACAGTCTAGGCACAATTCCCCTAATACCACGGTACGATACATAGTTGAAAAAACAACAGAAACTGCTTTTCACCTGATGTTGGTCAGCTAGAAACTTTGGAGAATCGCACCACTTTTAGAAGGCCACAGCTTCTGCTGTAACTCAATGTCTTCTCTCAAGAGCTATAAGTTATAGGAAGCTAACATTTACAATAGAAGTGGTCCCATCTAAGATCTCCTACTTCTTCCAAAACAAACCACGTTTCACTTCCAAGCTGTATAGGAAATAAAGACAAACCACACCACACGCAGCCATTCTGAGTCTGGCTGCTTGGCTTTAAGTAGGAAAGCATTCATAGCCTGAAGGCTCAGAAAGCTCAATTTTAAGCACTGTACATCTTATAACCTAGGGGGGCTGATGCATGACAGCTTCAAGGTCAAACTTGTGCAAAGAAAACACTACAAAAAAAAGAAAAGGAGCATATTTCAGCTAAGAAAAATGATGCAGCCACACAGCACCAGCTACTGAAATACAAGCCTTATTTCTTCCTCATGTGACTGTTTTTTGCTTTTGCTCATCAGCAGCTATTTACATCTCAATTTCTGCCTTAAGGTTTCTGATTTCCAAACAGTTCTGTTAACAATAAAGACCCACACAGGCATTTCTAAAGCCTCTTAGAGCATTCAAAAACCACTTCTCCATAGTACATAGGAAAAGGATTCTTCTATGAGATTTGTATTTGGCAGATACCACTGAGATAACATCTGGACTCGTCATTCCAAAGTACATATGTTTCCTCAATTACAGCTCGTTCTTCGAGAAACTCTGCATGCAGTGCTACACACCAAGTCAAGACCTTGACAACATGCAGAATCTCTAATAATCTGCAACCCTTCCAGTAACTTAACTTCAGAAAAGCCATGCTGAAAAACAACTTTCCTCCCTTCTTAGCACCATTCTTTAGAGACTCGTGCACAAACGCAGGAGAGGACAGAGGGGGAGGAAGGGGGTGGAAGCATCTGGAAATGGCAGCTGCCCAGCCACACATGCACTCACACGAATGTGAGGTGCTGCTGAGGCAAGTCCCAGGTCTTCAAGGCTATTATTACTATTGAGAAATAATTACCACTGGAAGCTGTAAATGGTGAATTGTGAAACCAGTACTGTTTAAACTGCATCTGCTATAAACTAGTGACAGCTAAACAGTCACTAAAAAATACATATTTTATGTTTCTGTGGACATACTGCACTCTACGTGAACCTTAATCTGATCACTGCTGAAAAATGTTACTAAGTCAGCTGCTTCCATGGCTTCTACAGCAACCTACTTGTAAACACACTTTGAGTAACCCTAAACGTGCTTTTCAGACATAAGGGAAACCATGTGTTCCAGAGCAGAGCCCTAGAGTGGAAAGAAAAAATTAGCAGATAGAGGTGAGTAATAAGAGCACAATAACAAATAATTAGAGCTTAAGGTAACGTCACTACCAAAACTAATCAAGATTTCCCAAAGCTAGAGAGCACTTTCCTCATTCTCTTTTCCATGCTTTTAATCAATGCATTAAGAAGGGAGATGGAAGGAAGAAATAAAACCAGACCACAGTTGGAAGGCGCAAGAACAAATTGTTTTCCAGTGTTCCCCTTCCAGCAGGGCAAGTCCCAACAGCTTTATTAGCAAAAGAAAGCAAAACATTACATCAGAATTCTCACTTCAGGAAAAGCTCTGCTTTTGTGGATCCCTGCACTTTTACACTGAGTTAAAGGCTTTGAAAGAAGTAGCACTGTGTTAGCTTTGAGTATCAAATGCAAGTTCCAGCAGTCTTTGGGATACTGAACACTATTTTCAAGCTGATAACACAGGGAACACATTCTTCTAACTAAACCTGCTCCCATGTCAGCGCTTGCAGAGTAGCTACAGAGCACACAGGAAACTCAGTACTGCCCCATTACTTTGTCAGTGACAAAACACACCAGGAACTATCCACAGAGGCTCAGGACGGGCTACCACCAAGGGGAGTTGTAACTGCTGTGTTAAAGCACCTCGTTACCACGTTTAAAAGCCACACTGGTCAGCAAAAGCACGGCAGTCAATCTTTCCTTCCTACATCCTTGTACAACTCACCTCATTTGCCCAGAGGTCAATCGCTACAATCTCATGGGGCAAGCCTTTAAAATGTGAGAGATTCACAGCAGAAAGATGGAATTACTTTCTTCTAAATACCTGAAAGTGTTTTATTTAGATATCAGGATTCCATCTGGGACTTTCCCCAGAGAGACCGCTCTAAGTGCCTATCAGGACGTGGCTCCAGATACAAAATAACCAAAGGCCAGTTACAGTACAAGGCTGCATCTACACTGAGCAAATGCTTGAGATGCTAAGATACACTCTGACAAAGCAGGAGTTGGTTTGCAGAACGTAAAGAGTAGAGGTTGTTTGTTTCAATTAGAAATGTCCTTCTGTGCCAGAGCACGCCGTCCTTGGTATTGCTTTATCTATACCATATAGAACACAGATGTGGATTTCAGCACGTTCTGTAACGGAGTGCACGCCAAGGCAATTAAGTAAGAATGTCAGACTCCGCAGTACGCTCCTGGTTGTGCTCCATCTGTTTCAGTGAGCTTTAGTTCACCAGGCCGCCGTGGGCTACAAGGGCTGACCACGCATGCTCTGCCTCTGCAGAGTGCCACAAACATGGGAAAGAAAAGAGCAGCTGGACTGCATAGCAAACATTGACACAGGGAAAGGTGTGTCAGGCAGGCAGTGGGTACACAGTTCTAGCTCTCTGTCAGGTCTACTCATCCTGCACCGTCGGAGCTCACAGAGTTAAGTGCTGCAAGTCAAGCTTACTGTGCAGACAGATTACCTACCTGCAAAGCTGAACCACGGATAGAGGTATTTTAATGATTCCATTGCTCAATTGTGTAAATGACTTTAAGCCTTCAACAGACAGGGCAATATACTTAGTTCCTTGACATACATAGTTATAGATCTCCAATTACAAAACTTAATAGCCTTTAAAAATTGGGAGACCTTGTTTAATGAGACCAGCTGCACCACTACTGTAAATAGACTCATCACAAGAACCAAAAAGCAGCAACGTGCCAGTAAAGAATGTAAATACAGAGCACGCTTTAACCTGCCAGGCCATATGCTGACACCAAAACCAGTGCTGTTTTCTTCCTGAAACTTTTAATTCTCAACATGGCATTTACACAGCACATAGCAACTACACCAGCAGCAAGAGCTGGTGCACTTCTGAGCAAAGATGATCCTCTCTCAGCTGACAAAACAAACCAAATTATCCTGTGGCTGCACAGCTTTGGGCCCCTGGAAAGCAGAGGATGGGGGAAGGGGGAAAGGATGGTCCTCTCAGCAGCAAGCCAGTTAGCTGTTTAAGCATAGCATCAAGTGTCAAGGATAACTGACACATGATGATTGACTCTTTTCAGTTCTGTAGCGAGACAGCCATTTCAGCACATCCCACCATCTCACTCACTGTGACAGCAAATCCTTCTTCTCCTCCCCCCCCCCCCCACAGGTGCAGCTGCAATTTATGGGTCTTTACAATGAAAGCACATTCAAAGCACAACGGCACTCAACATTCCTCAGGCTCCAGCTGGAAGCACCCAACCACAACAAGAGAAGGCTAAAAAACAGCTGAAGGAACTGTCTCACTAAGGGCCATTCTGACTTGAAGGTCAGGCTGCATATAGCTATTACTTCCACACGCCTTGTCAGCAGAACTGTTACACTCAATTCTATGTAACGAATTAATGGCTGTTTCAAGCAACATGCTTGACAGCATTTTGATTAGTAAACAGGTATTTTTGTACTAGTTTTTAATAAAACGTTTATATTCCAAGGGCAAGATCCAACTCAGGTTTACAAAGCTTACACACGGAAACTGCAAGGAAATAAACAGTTCTAATTTGTAAAGCAGCACAAGCTGAAAGACTAATGCTACTCTGCACCTCCAGGTCAGCTCCCACATGCCCCAAACGGTCTTTGTCCAGCTCTTCACAAGGCCCTAAAATGGGAGTAGGGAATAGGTAGAGGCAGTAAAAGAAAAAACAGACAAAAAACGCAGCAAAATACTTTCTCCTGCAGTCCACTACAGCTTGCCCTTCCAACAGTCAAGACTTCCAAACAACTCTACTGGAAGGAAAACATGCTTAAATACAGGGGTAGAGCAAGCACTGCAAAGCAACACAGATGGGACAACTTCCATTTTTAAGTGAAGAGGGGAAAAATGTTAACAGATTACAGCAGACAGTCTGCTTTAACAGATTGCAGGAACAAAATGGCCATCTCCTTTTTATTTAGGATGCATAACATCTTTGCTTGGCACAAGAGAATAGTCTGATCTCATCCATACCAGGCTGTGACTGACAAGTACTCAGTGTGTTTACTACTAAATACACTGTCTCAGTAACTGATGTGTACACAATTGCTCAGACCCTATAAATGAGAAGAATGAGCAATCAAAGCTGATCAAGTCAGACACGGGCTATAAGATAACAAGACAGCCAGCCACAACTTTAAACATTCTCACCACTAGACATTGAATACTTGACAGGGTGTTATACTTGGAGTTTTTGGAGACTCCAAAACAAATTACTTTTTTGGTTTGTTTTTTGGAAGAGCAAAGAAGGAAAAATGTTGCAGTAATCCTTCTTAAAACTCTTGCAATAGCCAGAGTGGTTCGGAATTAATAACAACCTACAGTTACTCTTAACAGCACCCCATAAACCTTACAATGAAAAGGTATTCTAATTATGTGCTTCAAGTCTTGCGCTTCCCAACAGAAGAAACACAACTAGTACGAGGTATTTCACCCGTCTATATGCTGAAGAGAGAAAGCAAAACTGTGCATTAAAGCAAAGTTTTGCAGAAGAATGCCAAGCTGTGAGTTTTAACCACTCCCTGTTGACGACTCTTCAAGACAATCCACACGTAATTAAGAATTCTAATTCTCTACTACCACCATTCCCTAGTTATTTCAAGCTTTAACCAAATTACTTTCAGTTGATGAACTCCAAATTGCAAGTTCTCAGACTGAACCACAAGTCAGTTTGCTTGGGAAGTGCATGTCAGGACAAATCCTCTGTAGGAAAATTCAGAAGGCACTGCAACACACCTACAAATGCATATTTTGCTGGGGTTTTTTTCCACTCGGAAAAAATAGAAGGTCAGTCAGAAAAGGACTGCGCTGCAGCTAGACCTACTCCTTCCAATAACTCGTGAGGGCAACAGATCTTCCTGAAACAGGATAACAGAGCTTTTTGGACTTGCTACAGACTGTACAGAACTTGTGTGTCTCTCACATACAAAAGGAAGACATCAAACAAAGAAAAGAAAATGATAACTGTAAGCAGGAGACAACCTCAGGTCTTAGTATCTACGCACTGCTTAAGAGTATTTTCATCTTTCTTATGGGATTTAATGAAAAGGTCGTACACTTCTAACAAACTGAAGATGCACAAGCCAAGAAGCAGCCCCTGGAACAGTCTGGAAATATATCAGGAAAAAAAAAAACAGATCAAAAAGACAGTATAATGAATATTGAGAAAAAGAGGGCAAGGAGGACAGTCTTAAGGCTACTTGATTAAAAACACTTTATGCCATGCCACACCTATTTCCATGCTACCTCTCACCTTCCTGTTCTATGTGAATTGAACTTTATTAAACAAAGTTAACCAGTAGTTTCCAAGCTGTGCAAGCGCTCTCCTGGATGCACTGAACAGCTCCTATCCAGGAAGCTGAGTACTGTCAAGATGTAAGTCCCACAGCTAGGAAATAAGAACACAAGAAGGTGAAGAGGATTTATAAATAGTATCAAAGACTCCCCTTTTTTTTTTTTTTTTTAGGGAAAATAATGAGCACACAGAAGTGCGTCAGCAACAGCAAGAAAACCAAACCAAGTAACATGCTGTCCTTTATTGAAATAGAACTGTGCACTGGAGTACATACCACCTTAAACACCTGTGATACTAGACAGACCCACAGAAGAATTAATCCTCAAACTACAAGCACACTGTTTAATAGCTACTTCCAAGTGGGATGGAAAGAAGAAGCCAACACTAGCAACTTAACAAGAACCCAGTTGCTGGCAGGATAGGTACTCAGCAGAGGTGATACTACCTTCACAGTCAGTGCAGTTTAAGACACGATAAAAGGCAAAATTCTCCAGTCCGTGTTTCTATATTACTGAACGGGAATAGGTTCAGCAGCTAATCGGTCTTACTGAAAGTACAGGCATACATCTACCCTCTACTGCCCATGGGAAGGTCATACTGAGTGGCAGTAATTCATCCCACAGCCAATGTTACTCTTTAACTGCCTCAGGACACAAGGCCCTGTTTAGCCGTTCCAGTTATCTGACAGGTCTCACGGAAGGCAGCAGGACAGAAGGATGAGGGACTGTTACTTGCGTAGGTGCTGAGATCACAGCAACAAATGTACCTTGCACGAGAAGACATCCCGACAGCAAATCAAGTCTCGAGCTGAAATGACACCAAGCAGCTTCAGGAAGACGTTCGTCACCATCAGAGTTGGGAAACCCTGTTTATTACCCCTCGCTGCAGGTCACACACTCCTGCCGCTCTTGGCACGCACTCAAGCACTCGCAGGACCGGCATCAGCCCGGCAAGAAGCCACACGCAGCACAACCTTAACTCGGGCAACGCAGCAAGCACCGGGCCAGCGCAGGCAGAGCCGCCACACGCCGCTGGCGTTCGATTTGAATCCATTTACGAGCAGCGCTCAGCACGCACCGTGACAGGCACCGCCAGCCCGAGCCCCAACCGCTGCCGGCGGCTGGCTCTGCAGCCGCGCGCCGCTCCCTCCACGTCGCGAAGGGCCGAGGACAAGGCGGCACTCCGCACTCCTGAAGGCAGAAGGGGTCGGCCCGGCTCGGGTGGGCCCGGCTCGGGTGGGCCCGGCTCGGGTGGGCCCGGCTCGGGTGGGCCCTCCCGAGCCGGCGGCCTACGCAGCCCGCGCGGCTCCCGGCTGCCCCCCGCCCCACCTGCGCCCGGCAACGCCGCGCTCACAGGCCGCGGCCCAACGGCGGCGCCCAGGGACCAACGAGGCGCTCCTCCCTCCCTCACGCCTCCGCCGCTCCCCTCCCCTGGAAGCCCCAGAGCGAGAAGACGCGGCACCGCTCCCAGCACTCACACGACGGCCCGCGAAATCATCCAGGACACCATGGCGGCGGCCGCCGTAACGCCTCGCCTCCTCTGCGAGCCGGGCCCGAATAGCCGCGCGCCGCAACGCCCCGCCCCTCGCGCCCCTCCCCAACCGCCGCCGGGGCGCGGCGTCACGGCGCATGCGTCCCGCCCTCGGCCCTGAGGGGCGCGGCGGTGTGGGGAAGGGCGCTGAATGTTTGGGCGGTGACGCCGTTTGACTGCTCGTGGTGTAGCTGCGGACTGTGGCGTGTGAAGGTTGAAATAAAAGAGCGTACAACGATGGGAAAACAAAGTTCTTTCTGCCCCAGCGTTGGGGTCTGGAAAATAATGATGCTGGCCACGTGGGGCGTCTCCTTAGCTTGACCTCTACAGAGGGGACCAGGTGCAGAAAATGGTAGACTGGAATTTGTGGGAAAATTAAGAGTTAGCACTCGATAACCCTATTTTAAAAACAGGCCTAGCCTGAATGTATAAACAATGAAAAAAAAAAAAAAAGCAGAAATCTGAACCGCTGTATTTCTCTCGAATAAAATCTCTCCCCGAGCAACCTTGAACAGCAAAAGATTTGAAATATGAATTAGCTCAGAGAGATTACATTTCAGACTCCGGTTCTGTAAACTCTCCTGCAGAGGCGGATCCTGCTGCCTGCGTAACGCTCCGCTGGAGTCTGCAGCGTTCCGAACCATCTAGAGCAAACTGCGAGATCAGAGCTCTACTTTGTATTCTACTAAAGAAGAATATAGTAGATTTCTTCTCTGTAAGCAATTGCATGTTCAGCCACCGCAGAGAACCTTTCTAGGAAGAGGGCGATGCGCTTTCCTACGGTCCAAGAGAAGTGTATACGTCAATTCTGTAGCTGCATATTTTATTTTGCATGAAGTGTGTTTGAGAGAAAACCACTCTTTATTTTGTGTGAAGACATTTATTTTTCTTGTGTTTGTTGCCATGGCAATACTGTCTCTAGTGGAAAGCTGCATTTACATTTAAAGAGGCTTTTTTTTTTTTTTTTTAAGATAAAGGCAGATGGATCCTGAGAGTAATTTATCTTACTAAGAAGGTTGCTTTGTTTCATAGGACATTTTTAGAATGAATTCAATGCAACGAACTCGATGAATGTTGGCCTGATCCCCAGCAGACAGGCGTGAGGATGCCACATGGACTTCCTTGTTTTCTAGCTTGTACGGAATGATAATCCATTCCCCTGAACTGCAGAAACACAAGGAGTGGCCCAGCAATTAAATCCATACCATGTACTTATTCAGACCTGGGATGTCTCACCCGTATGTGTCTATTTTTATGTAAGAAAGGCTTACAGCTATCTCATAGGATATTTTAAAGTCCTGCACAAAAGCCACTTATTATGTCTAGAACAGTATTTGGAAAATCTCTCGTGAAGATCAGCAGCTCTCCATTTTCTTCAAACTACTTTTGTGTAATGCAGTGTATGCATACAGACATTAATGTTTGACTTTCACCTCCTTTAGAGGCAAGTAAACGTTTTCTCCTATGTTGCAGCTGTGAAAACAGGAATTGAGCAAGGTTTGGGAAGACACAACTGGTTTGTGGACTATGGAGTTCATGGGGTTTGGTTCTCGTGCTGTGAAGATGAGCTCCCTGCAGAGAGCACCACTTCCCCCACAGCTCCCAAAATGTATGTATGTTAATTGCATTGTTGTTTTTCACTTACACTGATTTACATGAGCAAATTCTAAATAACTATCAGATACAGAGCAATTTGAAATTTTCATCTGGGGCTCTGTCAGTTTCAGCTAGTACTGGATTTTAAGCAATACATAAGTTGGAGTTAAAAACAAAACATCTAATTGAGGCTATGAGATGACTAAACTGCATAGCAGAACATTTTTGCAAGCAGGGGAAAGGTAATAAATGCAAGAAGAGGCTGAAAGATTTCCCTGACCCCCCAAGACCACAAAAAGATGCCTAGCACTCCTAATTGACAAAAACAGCCCTCCAGTCAGTGAGAAGCCAAAGCATTTTCATCATTCCAGCACAAGCCTTCTTTGATTGCAGCGCAATAGAACAAAATCTGGCAATTCAGGTAGAATATAATCTGATTCAAAGTGTAAATATTAAATTTCCTCTGCGTACTTGTCTTTTACACTGACAATTTATTGTGCTGTTAGAAGGTCTATGGTACAACTGTCGATTAATTGTATCAGTTTTTAAAGACTAGTTACTAAGAAGGTTGCAATGGGTTAAATGCCTCCAGTTCCTTGTTTTCTAGAGAGCACCCCTTAGATGTATTTATTTATTTATTTATTGAGGGAAATGTGATCTAAAAAGGAAGGGGAAAGTTCAAAACAGTTCCTTTTGAGATTTGTACTTCTGACAGCAGTCATATGTCCATTTTCCCTTATTGCTTCCATTTGGAGTTGAAAACATATGAGATGCAGCCCTGGAAGGGCAAGCAGAGGCAACAGGGAGGAGCTAATTTCCAGTCTGTCGAGAGTATCTGAGAGACTCTTACAAATGAAGAGTGCTGCTATACCTATCACTCCGCTACTAAAGTATTGATAAGCTATAGATGGAAAAGGTTTTGACGTGTATTGCACACAGACCTGCAAGCATTACTGGTTAGGTAAGTGTAACCATACTCCAGAGTTATACATAAGTTCACTTCAACAGTATTGTCCACAAGACAGGTTAGTACAAATTATTTTCCCTGTTTCAAGTTAGAGTGACATTAAAGATGGTAACTTGTTCAAAAGCTGCAGCTGAATGTTACAGTAAAGATATGCTTCTCTCACAAGAGCAAATCCATTTTAAATAATGAGATGCACACTCTGGTATCTGATGATCCACCCTCTCAGACCAAAGCGACATTCTTCCTTCCTGTCTAGGTAGTATCATTTCAGCCGTATTCCACTGCTAGTTCTGATGCATCAAATTTAATGATTCTAGCAATCTGTTGGAGATTTTTTTTTTTTGAAATACACTTTCTGCATTTGATGTTTCTGATCACTGCAGAAAGCTCATGCTATTTTATAGTCTGCTGACTAAGCTCATGTGTGCACCAGCTGCATTTTATCAAGGCACAGTGTTTGCCTTTTGAACTAGCTGATATATTTTACTTAAATGAAATGAGATATACATTCTTTGGCAACATTCAGAACCTTGTTCAGCACAATATCCATTTGCAGAAAGTCATAGTCTCCAGCTAAGTGGTGCGCCGACCCATGGCCATCAGCCCAAAAGAGGTAGGGGGGAAAAAATCCTAGAACCAGAAGACACACCAAGTTTATCTGATGAATCACAAAACCAGGATCACTCCATGTCATTCGGATAGATGTTTGTCCTACCTGTTGGCATACTCGACGTTGTGCAACTTTTCTAGGCTATTTTAACTAGTCATTATCCTGCTTTTCCTAGTATCGAATTTAAGCTGAGTCAGTGGGTAGTCAGAACTTTTCATCCTGTCGCCCCTGACATAGAACAAAGATTGTTATTTTCCTTTTGCAGCAACTTTAAAACTGAAACCAGTACTTAAATGATTGCATCCTTCCTTGAATGAAAAAAATAAGAGAGAACCCCAATTACTCAGCCTTCTTACAACACGTTTTCTAAACTTTTGTTAAATTTAATTCTTTCTTGAGGAGCAGAGCACAAAACCACACTCATAACCCCCGAGTAGTCCAATCAGTACGCAGAGCTGAGGGACATACGGCAAGTCAGAAGGCTGCCAGCAAAAACACTGAGCTTTTGTGAAAAGGAAGAGGAAACTCCTCTTGCAGTGCAAAGCAGCGTGATTAGCTAGGGGAGTTATCCAGATGGACCACAGCTATGAGCAGCAGTAGCAATTCCTATGCACAAGCAAGAGCTACTCTTAAAACCAATGAGTTTTTTATGTCAGCTCTGTTTTTCCTAAAACAAATCTAGTCAAAAACTACTGACCACCAAATGCATTTCTCAGGAAGCTGTTATATTATGCCAACTTTCTGGTATCCCAAATTTTGTTGGGGCAATGTTTTGTTACTTCATTCCTTAGGTTCTTTTTGCTTTTAGGCTTTGAATACGCACACTTAGCTTCCAGCCGTCAGTTCTTGGTATGCACTAACTGATACATTAAAGAGCTCTTTTGCATCCACTATTATCTCTCTGCAATATTTTATACATTCTTAAATCTGTTTTCTGACAAGGTTCATTTCTACCTCTCAGGAAACAAGTATTTGCTTTGTATTTGAAAAGTATCTGACCCAGCACTACAGGAAACAAACAAACAAGCAAAGGCTGCATGGTAAAACACATCACGTGTTTTCTTGTTTGTTTAAACTAGCAAATATCCATAGCAAAATGTATCTTTCTCTCACAGGTCTAATACTTGAAATAGGAACCATTTATTTCTACCTTACCATCCTCTGTGGCACAGAAAACAACTTTTAGTCTTTTTCTCAATATTTTAATATGATAGTACTGGCTAACACGCTAAGTTTGAATATAATCTTGTATTTTTAGAGCATAACTGCAAGCTGTTTAAGACATTAGCAGTAATTGTCAAAGTTTTGAAGCCTGTTTGGAGAGCAGAGGGAAGTTCACACAGGAATTTCATGCTCTGCTGGAAATCCCTACCAGACTGTATTATTTGCTTCAGAAATCAGCTAGAAGATGTGCCTTGTACTAGGAACTTTGCCACCTTCTTTTTCCAAATAGGCTTTTAGTTCTTAGGAAAGTTGACTGCAGTTCCTCTGTGAAAAATGGAGCACAGACAGTCTCTCAGCCTGTCTAGACATTCTGGATGCTGAGTGTTTAATGTCCTGGTATAACATAGCTGGACTATAGCAGTGGAAAAGTGATGAAGGCAGGAAAGACAATAGGCAGAAATTCTGGTTTAGCAGGCATAAATACACTACTGCTCTAGCTGCTCCATGCTGGTAGCCTGAGAGAGGCTTGGGAACAATTGCCTAGATTATGTCAAGGAAACTTCGTCTAGACAAAACACAACTTCTTACCACAGAGGTACACCCTTTTCTTGTATACCTATTTTGTCCAAGAAATAGCTGGAAAGAACTGTTAGCTATCAAAAATAGACACTAAAAGTCTACAGTCCAACAAGTCCAGAGTGGGAAACAGGAGCTGGTTTGTTACTGTTTCCCGTTAGCCGTATTCCTATATGGATACTGTTCTTTCGTGGGCTCTTTTTCTTTTTCATACTCAGACAAAGTTTTAAGGAAAGATTCACCAAGATTCAGAAAACTAGAAATAACACACAGGAAAATGTATCTCAGTGCAACCCAAAGTTGAGGAACCTCAGTAACTGGTCTCTGAAGTATTTAGGAGCTGCATGAATGATTGATGTACAATATTTAAGTGTGTTAACCTGCTGAATGAAGAAACATGCATTGGCCTTTATGGCTGTGAGTGGTTGTAGAATTTGATTAAGTGGTTGACCCACTTGGTTCTCAGGTACAAATCAAGTACCAAGTTCCATAAGCCTTGCCTCTGAGGAAGTTTTGAGCTATTGCAAAAGTTGGAAAATATTTTGACTTATTCCATTTCCTTGCAGATGAGTTGCATCACAACTGTAAACACCACTAAGATCTCTTGTATTAATGACTTCAGGCTTCAGTTGGATTAGCAGTTACCACAAAGCGTGTGCTTTCAGCCTCCTTTTGTGTAACAAAGACCACTCAAACAACATGAAACACCACGTGTTGAATTGCCGGGACACAACTTAGGCACGGGGTTCAAAGCAGACTAAAACGTAAGAAAATTGGAGATACTGTGAGACTTCACGGGCTACCTGAGGAGCTTTATCATACCATTTCCTTGAACTTTCATTTTGTCTTTCTGTTGTCACTAATTTCAGAAGGAAAAAGGCGACAGATTTGCATTACATTTGGGAAGATGGGAGTCTCAAATTACAGATTTAATAAAAGCTGTTTAAGGCTTCTTCCTACAAAGGCACTGTCACTCCCCAATCCAGAACATCAGTGTAGCCACACCAGCTGGCTCACTACCTTCCTTGGAATCTTACCTTTCTGAATCATCTCAAGTAAAGCTCAGTACAGTCATGTAAATTCTCACTCAGGTCAGTGGCTTCACCTGAATTACAAAGCCAGCAGAACCAATTTCCTGGCATTTCCTGAAGTCCAAGCTACACATTGAGGTTTTAGATACGGGACAACTTGTGCCAGGGAAGTTCCTGCATGTTTTGTTCTCTCATTACAGAGAAGATCACTACTCAGTGTTTTATAACTTGGAGTCATCTTTAGGAATGTCACCTTCAAATAAAATGATGTTCTGGTGTAGTTACTGTTGCAACTCAGGAATACCATAGCAAAGTGTTCTCAAGACTGCATTGTGATTGAAAGAAAAAGAAATATGAAAGGAAGGGGCAAATAGAGGACTAGGACATAGAGATTTATTTTTACTTAGTATACTTCCTCTTCGTTCCCTTCAGCTATTTCTACTACCAGAGCTTACTAGCATTTTGGCCTATTACTCCTGAAGTATGATCAGTATCTAAGTATAGATGCAGATGTGAATCGTTAGTACAGTACTCCGTCACCCATCAGGTTCTTGGACTTCGGATTCGGTACTGACAGCAAGGCCATCTTCAGATCACTCAAGGAAGGGAGGTAAGTCTCCTGAAGACCATTAGAGCCTTTGTGCAATTGTGTCCTGCGTGCAAATAAAATGCTAGAGAATACTATTGATATTTCTTCAGCAGATATTGTATTGAGCATTTCTGAAGATTAAAAATTGGCACATCCTGAAGAAGACTGTTCCTTTGGATCCCTGCATATCATTCTGTGAAACATCTCTGGACAGTACCAGACAGGGGCTTTGCATAGGCAGAAATTTGAAGAGACTTGTTTCTTAGAATGGATAGAAATTTCAGGTCCAGAGGTCCTAAGCAACAGGAAAAATAGTCACACAAAGAAGTGTGATCTTGGATCATTTGCACTAGAAGTAACAGCAAGGCAGATACCCGCAAGTATTGAGGACTGAGTACTCCACAAATCCTTCTATCCTATAAAGTCCCTGAGCAACCTGCTGTGGGTGGCTCTGCTCTGAGGACTTGGATTAGACGATTGCCAAAGGTCCTTTCCAACATCAACTAGTCAGTGACTCTGCAGCAGTCTCTATTCAATTAGATGCCACAGCAACAAACTCAATCGTCTCCTCTTAGCCCAAGCCTACAATCAAGTTCCTTCTCATCAGTCTGTTCCTGTAGGTCTGCACCTTTCAGACTGTCATTATAAGATGTAATGTTTCATTACCGTTCTCGCAGTAAGAACAGTCTTCAATCAGTTCCCTTTCCGGGCTAGTTTTAACTATAGCCTGGACAAATGTAACAGACAGACCTTGGAACACTCCTAAACGAGAACAGCCAATTAACTGAAGATGTTACTGGCTCAGTACAAAATTCCTGATAGTTTTAATTTGGCAACAGTGCCAGGAAATATTAGGAAACCCTCTTGCTTAAACATTGTGGAATCAGTAACGTGATTTATCCGCATCCTGTCCGCTAGGAAATATTAAGGAAACTTTTACCGAATGGGTAAACACTATTAAATAATGGCTGTTACTGAGCTGTACAACACAACACTAATTTGTTGCCTTTCCTGACACAGAAACTTACAAGACATGTGGCTGGGAGATATGAAAGAAACCTGTGTATCATTTTTAATTCAGTTTTGAGCTAATTTGCTGGCAGGAAGAACTATCATCAGATGAATAAAAATAGTAATCTGAAGAATTAGTTAAATGGTAGATACTACGTGTGATAGTTACTTGTTTAGACGAGGATGATATCAAGAAATTGTCCTTTAATGATACATCGATTATGATATAGCAAAAGCAATACTGTTACATTAAGAAAACACAAAGGAATTTGTATAGTATATCAATAAGAGTGATATTAAAAGAAAGAGAAGAAAGAAGCTCAGGAGATAAGATTATATTGAACCTTTAAAAGAGGGTCTTCGCTAGAGGAATCTTCTGTTGAAATGACTGCCTATGAACTTTTCTTTCTACCTTGTTCTCAGAAAGACATAATAATGCTTCTGTTTCCCCCTCACCCAACAAGGAATTAGGCATAAGTAATATTTTAAAATATTTTTTCCTACTCAGCATATAATTAGTGATAACTGAGCTCGGCTATTTCTCATCTTCAATATGGAGGTTTCCCAGCCTTCCAAATATCTAATCCGTTTTTATTGTGTATCATGCAGCACTTTGCTAAGCTGTATCTTTACTGTAACCATTACCTGTTTTAGTTATGTCAGAGTAATACTAACATCCAAACAATTTCAACCCAAAGCTGCTGTCGGCAAGAGCCCTTACTTCCACAAATGTCAAAGCCCCAGCAATTTACAAGTAAACTGGAGAAATTCAGTAGGGAGGAAGTTACCCGTGTGAGAACAATTACACAGATTTTGTGTTGTTATTTTTTGGTGCATGAGAAGCTTTATTTGAGAATTAAGTAGCGTATTAATCCAGTTTTAAAGCTTTGGCCTCCTGAGTCGGAGTTGCTGAAGGGGCTCACAGTACTTCAAGCATTCAGTTGAAACAGAAGGTTTTAGTCAGTCACAATAGCTCATTCTTTCCCTGTGTTGCCTTTATTACTCAGGGTCTCACACAGTATATTAGTTATCTCCAGTGAAGATAAGTGTCCTGGTCTAGCTCCTGATTCAAAGAGAATCGATACATTCATTTTAGTGATATTTACAAAGTGATTATTTAGGCATCATTCAATCATCACACAACAAAATTCTTCTAGTCCAAGTCCTAGTGACTAGCACATACTAAACCGGGGTGGGTCATTCCCACACAGAAGTACACTCTAGATAAGCCATAAAGTTGGTGCTTTAGGAGTTTGCATGAAACAGGTACTTCTACAGTTACGCTGCTACCTGATGCATTGTTAGCAGCAGTGAACCTTAGATAGGTTAGGTTTGAGCAGGCAGATAGAGGGAATGGTACCTTAAGATGTCAGCAAATTTTTGAGGAAGGGGATGCACAGAAGGCTGTATTTAAGTTGCAGATGTCCCCTCAATGGAAGTGTACGGTCTCAGGTTGGACAGGGCTTTGATCAAATGAAAGATGTCTCTGCTCGCAGCAGGGGAGTTGGACTGGATGGATGATCTTTAAGGTCTCTTCCAATGCAAAGCATTCTATTATTCCATGATTCATTTCATTTATTCATCCATCCTTTGGTTATTCCTCATTAGCTGGAAGTGAAAGAGATGCTAGAGTCAGAGCATGTTTTATTTTCATCTTGGTTGCAAATTCACTGTGAACCACCCCGCAGAGGCTCAACAGCATTCCATATTGTTGTCAGCGCTGATAGAGTGGCACCCTGTGAATTACAATGTTTTCTAGTACAGGTGTGGTTGGAGTGATTTGCAAATGCAATAAACTGTAGTCTTCCTCCTTTGTGATCCGTAGCCACAGCTAGGACGACACTGAGGAAGTCCTAAAGGCAGTACCTCAGTGTGGAGAGTGGTGGTGTATTTACCCGTAGTGTAAACACTGCAGTAAATTTGCAGTCCTTTTACAAGTAAGAAATCTGAGGTGCAGGAAAGGATCAGGTCAGCCAACAGCTCTGAGTAGAGCTGCAGACAATTAGAGATAACTAGTAGTGAGTCATTGTACGGGACGCTTGTGAGAGACCTGGGGACGTAGTCCTGAGAGACTCATCTCTTCTGTGATGCACCTTTGTGCTTTTTGCATTGGTCTCTGCACCTGCATGAAATAGATGCCTTTAAATTAAGATATTTTCTACTGAATCTGCGTCCCATTCAGTGGTCAGCAGTGGCCTCACCACTCAAGCACATCATTGTGTGTTTAAGGAAGAAATTTTTCATAGGATGCATTAAGAAAAGCCCTTGGACTCTGTGTAGAAGGATCACGGTAATGTAAAGACCAAAGTTAGTTTTGGAGGAGAAATGACTGACGTTTGTGTGTGGGGGGGGAAGCTTTTCTCTTGGTTATGTATTTTCCAGCTGAGAAACTTTGAAAAACGAAATGTTGAAAAGAGCTACTGGGTATAGGCTGTTAATTTCCTAGTGGTGAGCCTTTGGAAACAAAATGTGACTTTCCAAATCTCTGATAAGTTACACGTTCAGAGGAAAGTGACATTTATTATCTTGCAAGGAAACATAAAATGGATCTAAAAGTATACACCATAGAATTCTATGGAGAGCTGATTCAACGTCCATTCTCCTTCAGAGCTGCGACGGTGACAAGTCATTTTCCCTTCCTCAGTGAATTTTTCTTGCCGCAAAGTGGAAATAACCATTTCTGAATGTAGTGTTTATGCAGAAGGTGCAATTACTGCCAACACAGGCTGTGCTGTACTTCAACTTGAAAGTTAGAAATAGCTCCTTGTAAAGATCTTAATTTTGCAACTGACCTGTGTCTATAGTTTCAGGGCTGCGGAACTGAAAATGTGCAGGTATAAATAAGTAATTTAGCAGTCTGTGACACTTCAAGGACGCCATTAGTAACGTTCCACGCATGACAGCTTTTTCAGGTGGTGGAACGTCCAGTGGGGTAAGCAGCCGTAGAATCCATTTGTTGAAGATAGAGACAGCACCATTAATGTCTTTTCGATTACAGCAAAAGATGGAAGATGCCGTGATTTCAAAATCATGGAGATAGCTTTTCTCATTGCTTGAAAGGATAGAAGAAAACTGAGTCTTTGTGTCTCTCACTTTCATATTCCTACCCCTTTGTGGCAGGACGGAGTTGCCTCCTTCAGGTGTGGTCAGGTGACAAATGCTGGTTGTGTTTGTGTAAGAAAGGACTGTCTAGCATCAGTGTCACTTTTTATGGTGGCTGAACTTCTTTCACTTTTGCCTGTAGATTTGGTACCTAAGTCACTCTGTCGCAGCATTTGGTGCTAGGGCCAGGTGTAAGTGCCATGGGAGAGTATCCCCTAAGGAGAGCCCCCAGCCCTCGGGCTCAGCCTCAGGCACTTCAGTCACACAAGGCTGGGGCGCGAAGTGGACTGAGAGGGCAGAAGCACCTGCAGAGCAAGAGGAAATAGTTCCCGAGGCCAGAGGCAGGGCAGGGATTGCATAGAAACAGCAACAGCTTGAATCAGTTTGTGTTGGGTTGTGCAGAGAGGGGCACACGGTGGTGCTCATAGGCAGGCTGGTGGGCTCTTAGGTCTGATGCTTGTCTCTGAGTTCCCGTAGATTTGGAAATTCAGGGGAAGAAAGAGCTTCTGCCCAAACAAATTGTGATTTATTTATTTAGTAGGAGAAGCTGCAGAGGCAGTGAGGTGCAATAATGGGAGAGCTTGTCAGGACTCCTCCTGATCTCTGGATTTTGGGACATTTCACTTGGATTTTCCATGCCTGACAGTGTTGGCTCTGTTTTGGCATTGCCTGCAGCTGCCTGACTCTGAGTGTTGCTGCTGAGCTGGCACCCTGGAGTAAATTGAGAGGAGGCTTCCTTCTGCCATCTTCTTCAGAAGATTCATCAGTCCATACTGTCCTGAATCCTTTCTTTCTACAGATTACAATGTTTAAAATCTTCAGTTTATTTGCATAAGCTGTTTTCTGCTCCTTGCAGAGACGGAAGGTGAAAGGGAGGAAGCAAAGAAGGTGCAGGGAGCTGTGAGGAGGTCCTGCTGCCCTCACTTGGCATCTGGGAACTGAGCACTGAAATTGACGTGTGGACATTAATGTTCTGAACTGTGCTACGACTTTATCCTGGGGCCATTGCCTCGCAATAAGAAGCATTTGATTCTTAATATTCTGTGATGAAGTCCTCCACTTTTCCTAGTATTCTACGATAGATTCACAAGCTTAGTCCATTAGAATCATGTAACTCAGCTTTTTTGGCATATTTTATGGTTTGTTGCGCATTAATGTAATCTACTTAAGTGTATAATTCAGTAATAATCTCAAATTACTCTTTGGCTAAACAAGAGGGAATCTAATAAAACTATAAAGAGTTCTGATATGATTAATACTTATTTAGCTGCCTTTGTAACTGCTCTTCATACTTCTTATTCATAAATGCTCCATACTTAACGCAAGTACAATTTTGCTCGTTCTGCAGGACTGCAGCTTCTTGGTCAGTGGTAGCATTACCTTGGGATGCGGATGAAGGTCTCATTTTGCCCAAATGTGCTGTTTTTTTTTTTTTTTTTCCTGCAAATTCCACAGAACACATCTCCGTGCGTCCACGGTGTACTGCCACGGCGATGCCAGGCAGCTCTGGGTTCCGACATAAATGTTATGTCTTCTGAAATACCATAATAGTTTTGTTGTTGTTGTTGTTCTCTTTCTCTATTTAACTTCTCTTGTACCAGAAGTTATTTGTTCCTCTGAAATGTATGGGAATGTGCTAGGCTGGCGCTTCTGAATTATCGCTCCTGCCTCACGATCTATTTTTCACCAAGTGCACTATTCAAATTTGCTTTCCAGCGTTAGATGAGAGATCATTAACCTGCCCTACTGAAAGCAGGCATACCAGTACAGGGAGCAGGAGTTCGCAAGAGCTGCGCTGCTTGGTAACAGGATGGAAAATAACTTAAAATTCAGTCACAGCGTTACTGCAGAGGCCACGTAGTACAACAAACGGAGAGGAACAAATGCATAACAAGGCCGTGTTCTGTGGCAGAGGCAGAGCTCAAAGCGGAGGCACACTAGGCTCGGTGCCTGGCGGCACTGGGTGCCACGGGCCGAGGCGATCTGCGCCGGGTGCCGGGGAGTTCGTGCCTTTAACAGCTTGCGAGGGATGAACATTCCCATACGGCTCGGTGTTGGCAGTAAGGAAAGATGGATGCTTGGCCGCTTAGGTAACACACAGTCAAAGCGGAGGGGAGAAGAGGCAGTGCAGCTCGCAGATCCAGTCTCTAACTGGAAGCCGTGAAGCGACTGGGCCGGCAGCACCCGGGCTCCCGGTGCCCAGCCCCCAGAACGGTGCGGCCCCGGCACTGCCCCCCCTCCGCAGGACGCAGCGCAACCCGCAGCCGGCACCGGAGCCGGTCTTCCCCGGGGACGGGCGCTGCGGCGGCGCCGGGTCCCCGCTCCTCGGCTGGGGGGGGGGGGGGGGTGGGGGGCACCGCGCGAGGCCGGGGCCGGCGGCAGGAGGGGCGGGCAGGAGGGGCGGCCGTCCCGCAACGCGGCGCCCCGCTCCACCCGGCCTCGCCCCTCTCCCCGCCGGGCAGGTGACGGCCGCGCCGCCTCCCTCTGCGCCCCAAACCCCCCCACCCCGGGATCCGGGAACCCCGACGGGGCCGGGAGCGGCGGCCGAGCTCCGCCGGACTCTTTGCCGCGCGGCGGCCGCTCGCCCCCCTCCCCGCGCGCTGCCTGGCGGAGGGAGACGGCGCGTGGCGCCGGTCGCCATGGCAGTGGGCTGCGTGGGCGGAGTGGTCGGGGCCGCAGCGCGGCGGTGAGCGAGCGCGCGCCCCCGGCCCTCCCCCGCCCCGCGGTGTTTGCGTCGCGCTGCAGCGGCGGAGCGGCCCCCGGCGCGGCCCGGCCGAGGGGCGCGGACCCACCACGCTGAGGGAAGAGCCCCGCGCTGCCCCCGCCGCGCGCCATGGGCGGCCCGTAGGGCGGCGGAGCGGGCTCGGCGGCGGCGGCGGCGGCGCTGCGCTGCGCGGCGGCCATGGCGGTGGCGGTGGAGACGCGGCCGGAGCTGGTGGGGAAGCGGTTCCTGTGCGTCGGAGGCGGCGAGGAGCCGGCGGAGAGCGGGCGCTGGCGGGCCGGGGTGATCCGCGCCGTCTCGCAGCGGGACTCGCACAGCCCCGACCTGGCGGTAAGCGGGGCCGCGGGGCCGAGGCGGGGGGCGGCGGGGGGCGGCCCGGCCGGGCCCGGCGTGACACAGCCCCGCGGCGGGAGGGCGGGCGGAGCCGGGCCCCGCGGGGCGCTCAGGGGACGGGGCCGAGCGCGGGGAGCTCCGCGCGGAGCCCGGCCGGGCCGAGGGGACGCGGCGGCGAAAAGGGCCGCGGGAATGTCATTGTTTCCGCTCCTTTTATGTCCGCTGTCACTGCGCGCTCCGGGCTGCGGGGACGGGCGCGGGGGGCACGGCCGCCTTTCCTCAGAACGCGCGGTCGGTGACGCGGAGCCGTGCGGGCTGCGGCGCCGTCTCGTTCCCCGCTTTTGTGTCGCCCCGGCGCTCGTGGAAGCGCGGCGATGCGCGGCGGCCCGCGGGCTGCGGCAGGGCGATCGCGGCGCTGCCGTCGGGAGAACGGCCCCGGGGGGTTCGGGGCCGCCGCTCCCTGTGCACCTGGGAGCTCCGGCTCCCGCCCGGCGGAGGCTGCGGGCTTTGTTTGGCGCGCAGGATGCGTGCGGCACCTGAAATGCCGCTGCTTTCTTGGACTGTGCCGTGCGTTGTTTGTCGTTTCCCCGCTCTCCAGACGTAACTCGCGTTGTTCATCTGTGCGCAGTGCCCCGTGTTCTCGGCTTCGGCTCTGCGAGTGTGGCCCGCGGTACTTCGTAGAGACTGCTCTCCTGTAGTTCTCACGGGGCTGGATTCCCCACGGCCCGTGCGCGGTTATGGAAGCGCTGTATAGCTGGCATTTGTGCCTGCAGCTCGGCAGGTACCGCTCGCTGCCCGCTGTGCACGTGCGCTGTTGTTGCGAACTTTGGTGGCCCAGCGTTCTCCTCTAGTGCTCTCCCTTTCCAGGCTGGTGTTGGGCTTCTGGGCAGGGCACAGCACGCGGTTGTCCTGTTGCCTGTTCTCTGTCCCAAGGCAGGAGCAGGTACAAATCATGAAGGGAGCAGGTGGAGGAAGCTGCGATGAGGCTTCTGTTAACAGCAGGTCGTTTCCTGGGTTAGGCTGTCCTGCTTTGATCATTAACCTCTCATTAGTTGATATTTGCCAATATGAGCAGCGTCTTCCCCTGCTCTCCTGTGAAGAACAGTGGCATTTTTCTGTCAGGCCTGATTCCGTGTGTACTGTCTGTGAGCACTGCTCTGAGCCATCCATGGCTTCTGTTTTTAGGTGGCCATCCCTGTGAGCACCTCCAGACCCTTCTGCTGCTCATCATTAGAGTGGAGTGGTAATTCCTGCTGGCAGTTTCACTGCAGCCCCGGGGGATGCAGCATGAAGATGCTTTTTATCAGCGTGCCAGTAGGTTCCTGGTCCCTCTGAGCTGGATGGCCTCGGTGGACTTACGGACAGTGCCAATCTCCACAAGGAGGAGGTCATGTCTGAGCTGGTTCCGAAGCATATGACACTGACTTACCTTTTCATTCTGGCTTTGTGAGCACTGCCCCTTGGTTAGTGCCGTGTGGAGACGGGGGGGTGATGGGGTGGTGTGTGAAGATGGGTTTGGGGGCAAGAGGAAGAGGTGATAACTAATATAAGCGCAGGGGTGTCAGTATGTGGAAATGTGTGTATATGGACTAACAGTTGTGTAAATGTGAAGGATGCATGGGCAAGCTTGGAGGCGAGGGAGGTACTTAGTGATGGTTAAGTGGCGACTGGGCTTTATAGGAACACATCTGTAGGAAACTGAGCTTTCTTGGTTGTTTGGAACAGCCTGTTTCATCTGGGGCTCCAGGTCTGAATGCTGGGCAGCAGACACGTGGAGAACCCAGTGGTGATATACTAAGTGTCACGGCTGTATTGCGATAAATAAGTACTTGAGTACTTTCATAGCTGAAATTACTGTCCTGGTGGGAAGACGAAGACAGGTCAGTTATGTGTTTTCTTCTTCCTGTTCTCTGAAAGGATGTTAAAGAGTTGTTTCCTTGCAGTCCATCTAATGTGTAGTCTTGGGCTTAAAAAGAAAGAAGACAGTCTGTTCTGTTGTTTTGTGAAAATGTTGCCTTCATCAGTTTACCTGTCACTCCTGGGGGTATGTGGTGGGTGCTGGCTGTGCGTGCTCTTGGTTCTCTTGGAGATGAGTGCTCCTGCTCCTAAATGCTGGAATCCTTCTTGCCTGGATCTGGAATCCATGCCTCTTTCTTAGTCATCCTGTAATGTTTACAGATCTTTAAAAAGAGACTTGCTATGCAGGTGCAGTGTGGATAATTTAGCCTGGTTTTCTTGATGATGTTCATGGTCTGCACCCCATCGTGATAGCTAGAGCTCTTGAGCTTTCATTCTTGAGCATTCCTGGCTCACAAGGAGTATTTATTTAAAAACAAACAAAAATACCGAGGCAAATAAAGGTTTATACGAATGCGTATTTCTGTGTGTGTCTATATTCATTTCAGTAGCTGCTGACAGAATTCATGGCGCTTTTCTGCGTAAGTAACAGCGAGTGTTATTGGAGGTAGCTAAGAATTGTATTTCTTCTTACTGCTAACTGCCTGGAGAAGTCTTGTGTGCTGCTCTGATGGCAGCGATAAGTCAGAGCAAAGAAAGAACCGGCCAGGAGGAAGGAGGCGGGGCGATGCCATATGATCCCTGCTCTCCGCTGTCCTGCAGGAGCTGCTTTCTGGGGCACAGGTTGGAAAATGCCTACTGAGTCACCTCTGCCAAGATTTGACGTGGTCATGGCAGAGGTAATTTCCAATACTGCACTTAAAAAGTGTTAGTTAAGAGGAGTATGTGTATATATATTTACACTTTAAGTTAATATAATTATTTTCCTTGCTGGAGCTACTTCAGGCTTCTGGGAGCATGCATGGTTTGCAGTTGCATATTGAATCTACTCACATGTAGCTGTCTGTGTGGGAGAACGGAGATGGGAATAAAGGCAGACTGCATCTTTTACCTGAATTTGCCCTCACAGCAAACTATTATGTAAACATATCGGTGCTGAACCGCAGATAACAAGAAAATAGCCTGAGCTAATTATGGATAACCTGAATGCAAAAGATGGTGATCTTGAGATGTATTCCGTGTACTGAGAGTTTCCCTTTAAAAGAGTAAGTTAAATCTGCCTTCCCTGTGGATGGTGCTGTTTTTGCAGCCTGTAGTTCAATCTGAAACTTGATGATTGCAGTATGGCTTTGTCACACAGTCACGGAGCTGTGCTTCTGTACGTTATGCTTCTTTTCTGCCATATTTTAGTGCCATGTTTTGCATGTTCCCTGCTTTTCTTTTGCTAGGCTACTATTTAAGGAGAAATGGAATGTTATTTTTTTTTTAATACATTTGAGCTATTGCATTTAAAGATGAAATATTTTTTCTCATTCCCTATTTTAGAAATATATGCTTAGCAGCTTTTACTCGTTAACCTTGTAATATACTGAAGGATGCAGAAACGTCTTCAATAAGAGTATTTTACAGCGTAAATAAAGAAATATGCTTTAATGTAGTTGTGCTTAGCTTGGTGATGGTTAGAGGGGTTTAAAAATACTGCATGTGTCCCTGTTAGCATCTGGGGTAAAGATGAAGAGCACGTTGTTGGTAAGGAGCCTGTCACGTTATTTACTCCAGCGCTGCTAAAAACATGCCAGGGTTTATCACGTCGCTGCTGCCTCTGGATCCAGACAAAGGATGTTGTTGCAGGATGCGTTTTGCATGAGTTCAGAGTTTGGTTTGGAGTGAGAGGGAGGAAAAAAAAAAAATAAAGTAACAGCAGGGATTTAGATGGTTTTCAGTTGTTCTTACTGTTCTGGATGAGTACTGAAGCCAACCAGAGCCTTGTATGCTATGGTGTGTATCAGCTGGGCAGTCTTTTCTTGGCTCAGCATTGAAGAAAACTTCCTATTTCCTCTCCGTGTTTCCAATAAGATTGAGTTTGTCATCCTGTGTCTGTGAATGTCACCTCATCTGTCTTCCAGAGTTACTGCAGTTGGTATCCAGTTTCCTAGTAACCTCACAAAAAGATAAAATGCGGGAGTGCTCCTGTGAAGCCAGCTGCAGGGTTCGGCGCTTTGTGCTGCCTGTGCCACTCCTGCTCTTTGCTTTTGTACTCATTGACATTGGAACGTGGAAATCAACAGATAAGTAAACCGGCGCTGATGGATTTTGAGGGTTTCTTTGAATATCAAGATTGCAAACGGAATTTAGGCGCCCTAATCTAGGCAGTTGGTTAATTAATTGGTTTGATTATTAATTTAGTTTCTCAGTAAGTGGTGGTGGATGAGGTGGGGAAAAAGGAAAGTTTAATCCTATACTGAAATCCTTCAGGAGACATTTAGAGAGACGCTTTGGGTATTTTGTTCATCCAGAAGGCATTCGTCTTACAAATAACGTATTATTCCACATTCACAGTGCAGATTTTTTTAATTCCAGAACTTCATGGCAGCCTTTGGATGTCTGCTAGAAGGGCTGGTGCACAGCCATCTCAGGCTTTTTACAAGTGAGCAGTTACTTTGTGAGGAGCCATTCCTTCTGTGCAGATGCCAAGATCTCAAAACCTGCTTGAGAGCAGCAGGACTTTGATGGCAATTTCAGTGATGGGAAAGCGGTACTTGTAAAATTCGTGCAGAAGTAAGCTCAGCTGCTTTGCCATCCTACTGTTGGTGAGCTGCAGAGATGCTTACTTCCCGCAGCAGTCCTGAAGCTCTGCTGGGATCAGACTTGAGCTTCCATTTCAGTACGGCTTCTGCTTCTTCTGGAAGAAGGTCAGTGCTGATCATCGAAGGAGTCCGCCTGAAGTTGATAGCAGGGAGGCTGTGCTGGAAGAGGCATACTGCCATAATGTGATTTTTATTGCCCAGTTTTGTGCTATGGGCACTGATGTTTGCTTCTGCTGCAGCAGTGATCTCCATCCCAGCTTTCCAGGGAGGAACTCAGGCATGCTGTGCGTGGATATGTGTGATCCTTCTGGCGATTGCTGTGTTCATGGCTGAATGAAACCCATCTTGGTTCATATGTGGGAACTGTTGAATCAGTGCCTGAACCACTGATTGATCACCTGAGGAGAGCACTGAGTCAGCTGCAGGAGCACAGGTGAAGGCAATGCACCTGTGTGACTGGAAGGGGTGGAGTCTGGCTCCACTTCTCCCAGACCCCATTTAAGAGCTGACCACCATTAGGGAAGGATCTCTTGATTGAGATTCCTGTAGCATGGAGTTCTAGCTGAGCCTCAACCTTCACTGACAGGTGAGCCCTTCTTAATTTGTCGAGTGTCTTTATACCATCTGGATAACCCATCCAAAAATACACTGTTCATTATATTGTGTGGGCTCTCTTCTTTCAGGGTGTTCACCCTATGCTTCGTCATATTGACTTATTCAGAAACGTGCTGTCCCTGATGTGTTATTCTCTTGTACGACTTGTTTTTGTTCCATATTATGGAGTGGGAGCTAGGGGACCAGAAGAACCTCAGTTATCTTGCTGTGTTTTGTTTTAAGGCCTTATTTAGATTATATATGTATATGTGTGTGTATGTATATGTGTTACACATATCTAGTTATGTGTTGCTGCTTCTCAGATTTAAGTGGAATGGAGGAACCTGGCTACTTATTAGGGAGCTGCCTGAGTGCGTATAGAAGCTGATGTTGGCCCGTATGGGGCTTCCTGGACACAAGAGCTGCAGGATAAACATTAAGGCCTCTAGCTGTACTCTACCATGGCAACATTTTTAGGCATTTTGGAGACTGTGGTTCCACAGACATTTCTCTTGGTGGCACTGCTGGCTTAATTTTTAACCCTGAACAGTTTCCTGGTTGGTTTGCCATATGGCATGCCAAGCAGTTGTACTGAGGCTGAGGAGGTGGTATGGGATCACCTGGAGGCGAAAGGCTGAGGGCAGGCACAGCTGAAGCTGGCCCCGTTTCCAAGAGAAGTGTTGTTGGGTCCACGGGCTGATGAAGTGGTTGAAAGCTAGCTTGGATACCTTTGTGAGTGTTGCAGTAGCTACTAGATACCCTCACCTGCTCAGCTCAGTCATGCAGGGGCTTTGTGCTGCAGATAGATTAATGATATTCATACTGAATAAATAATTATTTCTCTGGAGTAAGGAAATGCATGTTCAAAATAGCCTGTAACGTGATCATCCGCTGTCTGTTGGTGCTGTGCTTATTTGCAAAGGCAAGTTTTGGAAAAAGAGATGTGAAACAGTAATTAAAAGGGAAATAAAAGCCATCCATATGTTTAAGTGCTCGCACCTCTGATGCCTCAAGTAGAACACTGCATAGAACGTTTCAGTGTAAATGTGATCTTTTTGCATGTTCTGCTCAGCAGCGTGTTTGACGCAGATGTTGCGATGACTGCAGCTAGTCTTTGCTCTCAGTGATGTTGCTGTGTGTCACAGCTCAGGTAGATGCTGCTGGCCAAGGAGTTCTGTTGGCTCGCGGGGTTTCTCTTTCTTTCTAACTGAATGAGGCTGTTTGGTAAAATGATCCTTTAAAATCCGGAGTTGCTCTGTGAAAGAGACATGGCTTGCTGAGTCGTTGCCAGGTGGCCCAAGTCAAATCTTAGTCCTGCACGTCTGGTGAGGAAGGAAGAGAAAGCTGTGTGTTGGAGGAACATTGGCGAGGGGGTTTACTTTGAAACAGTCCTCCAGTGTATTTCCTTCCTTCTTGTTGTTCTTGGCTTCTCTGCTTTCCTGAAATACAGAACTTAAACTTACTACACTTCACAAATAAACAAAACAAGCCCAGCGCTGCTATCAAACACACAAATGAATTGGCACAATCGTAGGAAATACATAATGCTCAACTGCTTAGTTCCTCTAGAAAGTCTTTGGAGTTCTTTGCCTGTAGTTTGTCGTCAGTCTGTAGTACGTTCTGAAGCGGAACTGGAAGGTTTTCATTGGGCAGCCTTGCTCAGCCCTGGCAGCTTGATCATCAGAGGCAAGAAGGAGCAGATGCTTGAGGCACAAGGTTTGTGGGGAGGAGCTCTGGGCTTTGGGCTCACAGTGATCTGTGAAGAATTAGAAGCTACCAGTGGTGTGCTACCAGTGTTTCTGTCAAATGTAGGAGCTGATGGAAGACTGAACCACATCGTGTGGTCCTGTCGACCGCCACTATGATGCTTAGCTCTACTGGTCTCTACAGTTGTTTTGTTTTGTCCTAACTATTCTAGTTGTAGGGACTGGCAGCTTCATCCAGCCGCATCTTTGGGTTTTATAGCCCTTGCTGGATTTTTCCTAGGTGAGTTTGTAGGAATCCCTTTGTCAATCTCAGTGAACATTTCAACATCCTGTGGCAAAGATGGGTCAGGCTTTAGCTGTGCTTTCTTTGCAGTATCACTTACTGCCGTTTCAAACACATGCACCCAACGCAGGAACCAGAACAAGTGAACAGTCATCCCTTATTTGCCTTTGGCATGCCACACGTTACTGCTCTGCTCTTCCTTACTTCTTCTGGCGTGTGGCAGCTTTCCTTTACTATTTCTTGACCCGAGAAACTTGGAGCTATCCATTCCGTGTGTCAGCCTGTACCAGCCCGCAGTGCCTGCTTGAGCCAGATTATTCTGAGGTGCGCAGTTTGTTAGCATATCTTAAATGGCTGTCTGCAGTGAGACGTGCAGCTTGGTGTTATTTCCTTCCTGCAGGTTCTTTGGAGTAGATTTAATTTTGTACTGTCAAGTTGAATTTACATGTTTTTGGGAAATAAAGTAACATTTAAAATGAGTTTTAAATCATAAACATATTCTCCCCTGCTGTATACTGATGAATTTTATTTCAGTTAAGGCAACCACGTTGTTGTGGGTTCATCTGTATTGTGATATACAGAGTATTGGTCAATCGTTGGTAATGGTGAACTGTTTAATAACAATGAAGCAGTGAGTAAAGATTAAAAAATGTGAGGGGAAGGGTAACGAAGTATTTGTGGTTTGCTAACTGTTAATCCGGGTGGTTTGTCCTAAATGTATTCGATCCTCTTCTATTCTGTCGTGTTTTAACGTTTGTATATGGGTCAGAATGTGATGTGAATACTTATAGATAATGTTAGGATCATTTCTTAGTCTGATGGTTAACCTTTCTGTGTCATGGGCTACTTATCAACTTCTGCACGGTTTCTTTAAAAAGGTGATCAGTTTTTTTCTCATTGGAAGAAATTTCAGCATCTTTGCATGAATAGAAAATGGTTCAAGTGCTTTGCTGCTTTGTACTGTATTTTTCTGTCAGATGTTTGTAGCCTATATTAATGTCTTCCTCTTTACTATACATCTTTACAAAACTTCATTCTGACAGTCAGGCCCCAAATGAGATGGATTACAGCATGAAGAATCTGGTTTTATGCTCAATTACTCATTGGGTAGTATGCTTTCTAACTCCATCAGATGGTTTGGTTTCTTTTTAACCTGAAGTTAGTCCTTTCGTAAAACATGATGCTGATTCTTGTGTTCTAACGTGGGAAGATTTGCCTTTCAGTTGACAATTGGACAAATTGCTTACTGACACTTATTTTTTTGAGCTCTGTAATTGTGTCTAGTCCCAGTGAAACAAGTGGGTGTCTGTATTCATTTTGGCATGTTTTTTTCTTTGTCAGAATGTTATTGAATGGCTTTTCTGATATCAACTTTTTCTTAATGTTTTCACCTTCAGATATGTTTGAGTGTGGCTCACATCCTGATGACATGGCAGCCCAGCTCACCAACTGGATTCAAATGTGTACAGAATAGAAGTTGAACCCATATGTTACTTTTCTGGTAAAATAATGTGTAATAAAAAGCTAAGTACAGTGGTTTGCATCAGAGTGTAATGGAGCTCTGCAGCTGTTGCTGTTCATTTGGACGTAGCTGATATCTCTGGAGAGCTCTGATGTCGGTTGGCTGTGGGAAAAGGATGGTGCTCTGTGTGCTTTGTGTTATGGCAGTTTGGTTATTTCCAGGTGCCTCAAACGTGGTAATTCAAGAACGTTCACTGATACATTTGCAGAATTTTGATATTTGAGTGTAAATAAGCGTGACTTCTGTCTCTGCGTTTCTCCTTCTGTTCTTACAGAAGAGGTCTGCTTTGGTGAGGAGCTCGGCATGCCTGCTCTTCAGAAGGAAGGGCAATGCAGAATGGCTCTTAAGGATTAAAAGACTGAGCACTGGACAGTGTTTGGAAAGACTGGGAAGAGAAAATGAAATTGTTTTTGCTGAGAACCTTTTGGTAGAGACGTTGGCTGCTCCTGAGGTAGGCGTGGGTACTACCTGCAGGCAGTAGAGAAGCGGCTTCTGTGTGTGTGTCTGTGCTCATCCAGCCCACTCTGAGTTTGTGCTTCTTGCTGACTTCTCTTGCAGCTTATTTTTAACTAAGGTTGCAATTGAATTGTGTTAGTTACAAGAGCTCCAACAGGCAGGTAGCCTTGATGAGGATTAGCTTATCAGATGTCTGGTAAAGTGCAAACTGACTGCAGCTTTATCCACCCTCTGGCTATTCAGAATCTCTAGAGTATTGAGCTTATTGTCTGAACCCATAGACCAACAGAATTAACCTTTTCTTTCAGTGCAGAGGGCAGCTTTTTCCCTCCCCCGAGCTTAGAAGACAGTAATGTCTAACTTAAATATGCGAGTGTGGTGCTGGAAGCTACTTTTAATTAATACCAAGTGCTTTCTTCACCACACTGCTGTCAGTATCGCCCACAGCCCATATCTTTGTTTTGGAGCCTGCTGGTGGGGCAGTGGGCAGTGCAGATTTTGGAGCCCCAGGCATCCTGCAGCAGCCACCTCCCTACCAGCATAGCACACATCTGCATGTCTTGTCTGAGTACCTTGCTACACAACTTGACGATTGCTGCTGAAATACTCCTGCAGTAGAGCACACAGGACTTCACCTGTGCTGTATTTTTCTGGTATTGATAGCTGGGAGAGGAGAGCTAGGGTTTTGGTGTTTCAGTGGCGAGGACTCTTGTAGCTCATGGTAAGGGTTGGACTAAGGGCAGTGCATGCTGTGAAGTTGTGCTTGGAAATACTTTCCTGTTTCTCCATTGGTTGTTTCTGTATTGAGTCATAGAATGGCCTGGGTTGGAAGGGACCCCAAGGATCATCAAGTTCCAACCCCCCTGCCTGTACAGATCTTTAAACTTCTTCCCAACCTGTTACTAACGTTATTTAAAATAGAAAATGCTTCTTCAGGTACTATAGTGAGAGATTTTACCACCAGTCTGGAGGAAAATAAAATCCCGCTTTAGCAGTCACACAAACTGGCTTAACGGTGTGAAGGGTGGATGGCTGCTGGGAGCAGCTCCATCTCGCACTGTGTGTGACTTACAGTATGGATGCATTGTGGGAAATGCAGCAAAAAATGTTCTAAATGTTACTATAAAAACATATGATAAATAAATTTTCAAACCTTCCCATAGAGCAGTGAATAGAGTGGCACTTCCAACTTGGAGGCATTGTGAGGGTGCTTTGAAATGAGTGCCATGCAATAATATCCATGTGCACCTTGCTGTTTGCTATGTTTTTCTTACCTTCTAATGTTAAAAATAGCAAACCACCAAGGTAGTTAACATAAGAGTGTTGGCAATGGCAAGCGATACCCAGGGAAAAAGATGCCCTGCTGTCACTTATGCGCAAACATGAGAAGATTGGTCTGCTTTCCTTTTGGATGTGTGATTCAAAGTCTTCCTATGGTCAGATCACTCCGGGTTTCTCGTGCACATCCTCACAGCGGAAGGCCCCCAGGAAACCTCCTTTCTCTCAAGCAGGAAGGTATTGTTTACAAATAATGACTTTCATTTTTCATACCAAGCGTAAAGCTAATGAAGCTGTTGGTGGTTTGTCTTAACAGTTAGCAGTAGATGATTGTGCTGGTCTGCTGGCTCTTTGGCTCTGCAGGTAATAAATAGAGCAAAGATTTAGTGGAGGGCTGTGATTTTTTTGTTTTCGGTGATCGGAAAGATTGGAGATGGTTAACTTAAATGGCTTTGTGTTTTTTGTCTTGTTTGTCTGAAGGTAAGACTGAGATGTTCTTGGGTAAACAGGCTGTGAATCACACGATAAACCTCTGCCAAGTCACTGCTGGAACTGCTGAGATAACTGTTTCAGTGTCCGTGCAACTCTGTTTGCTTTGCAGAACTCTTTGACCAAGATCACGCCGTGGTGGGTGCTGTGTAAACACAACTAAAAACATCTGGGCCTTGGAGTTTACAATCCACAAGGAGGGGGAGCTGGAATGAGGTCTTAATGATGCGGTGCTTGTGTTCAGCCACCAAGCCTTTGGGAAAGCTGATGACAAAGGGGAGGTGGAAGAGATTTTTGAAAGTAACCCCACCACTGTTTCTTGGTTATGTTTGTCAAACATAAAGGACAGTCAGGTTTGAAACTCTAAGGTGTTTCTTTTTTTAAAATGATAGAGGTTTTGATCCAAGGTGGATCTGAAGCAGGACATGGCACCATGCAGCTGGGTCTCTGAAGGCCTTGAAACCAAACTCCCCGTGAAAGTTACATTGATGGAGAAACATGATGTACAGAAGACCGATTGCTGTCATTGCAGTTGGCTACAACAATTACTTGTGTAGCAGCATTTGTGAAAGGATGTGTGTTGAGCGGGAGTCTCTGAAGTCCCAAGGGAAAAAATGGTGTAATAAGCAAGGTGTGAACCTTGGTAAGGCTGAAATACAGGTCTGAGTGTAAGAACTGTGAAGGAGTTGATGGAAACAGTACTGGAAGGAACACTCAGAGCTCTGTTTGGGCCACGTTTTGCTTGAGGGTGTGAACTGTGCAAGTTAGTGTCAGTGAGTGACTGTAACTGTTTTCTGTGACCCTAACCATAGGGTTGTGCTGAGTAGTCTGATGCAGTTCCTATTTTAAGGACTGTCTAGATTTCTTTTTTCCTCCCTGCTCAAGGAAAGTATCTTTCGTCTCTACCACACGTCTTCTGTTTCTGTGCTATGAATCTGGGAAGTTATTTTTGAAGTAGATTGCACTGGTGATTTTCAGCTCTGTGCGCTGAAACTGAGTAATAAGTGGGACCAGGGTACATCTATAGGATTTCTAGTGGAAATTTAAGTGATTACTAATCCCAGAAAGCTTGAGTGCTAACAGTGACTCTGCAGTCCAAAGGCTCTGGATTTCTCTGAATGTTTTTCTGATGATTTAGTAGGCCGGCAGTCGCTGGCACTTTGTAGGCAGGGATTGGTGGCAACTTGAGTTGTCAGTAGGCTTTATTTGTATGCTGGCTGAGTTGTATGTTGTGTTTTGTTACAGATGTGACTAATGACCTCTTGATTTTTCACTCTGTTGTAGAGGTTTAAACAATTGGGTGTGGCAAAAGAGTTGAGTAATAGTCAAATGAACCTAGATTGCCTAAGCACATAATAATAGTTGAGTTCCTTTTGCTGCGAGGAGCTGACTAATTTGTCAAGATGTCAAATTGGTCACAAGCCAAGCTAATCACTTCTGTGGTTGTGTCAAGAAAGACAGAAGAAATGCTCCATATGTTCTGATTGGTATTCGTTCAGTTTTGCCTAACAAAATTGTAGGTGTTAAGTAGGGTTTGTGACACCTTCCCGTTTTAACATCTCCAACCTGCCGATGAAATCTGGACCACCCTGTCATCAGGAAACCTTGTGGTTTAGTTCTTACTTCTTCCACAGGGGGATAGCTTTTCAGAGTTGCCAGGGGAGGCAAAACTGCCGATGTGCTTGTAATGCTCTGAGGCTTTATGCCTCTTGAATCGAGAGGGAAGGATTATCCTCATTTGGTAGATTTGGAGCTACTATGAATATTTTATATTGACCAAGTTGTTGGAACACTTAGCTGTGTGAACATATTGGTTTAGTTTAACGGGGAAAGAGGAGGTGGAGGTGTCTGGGGAAAATAGGCAGGAACAGAAAGAATTTTGTCTTGGCAGAGAGAGAGTGCGAGCGCTGTTAAACTGTCCTCCCCTGTTTTTTTTTTTTTTTTTCTTTTGCTTTATTTTTTTTCCTTCAGCTTCTTTGTTTTTAACTAAGCCTACAGGACTGGTGTTGTTCAGAAGAACCGAAGCTGGGTATGTGAAAGAAGAGTGTTTTTTTTTTTTTTTTTTTTTCCCATTTTCAACTCCTACTCACAAGAGTGGGCTGCAGTAATTTAGGGATCCAGACTGAGATGTAGGAGTCCTGAAAATGGGTGTGCCTGACAAATCAAGACAGCCTTAGGTATAATCGTGAGATGGTAAAGTAGACGTTCTCTGGACTTAGTTCTCAATCTTTTCTTTCTGCCTAAGTAGAAGTAGAAAATCTGTTTGTTCACAGGTTCCTAAAAAGCTTATCTGGACTATCAACCACGCTGAGCAAGGCAGTGCCACTAGGTGAAGGACAGTGGTGCAGTATGTTATAGAGCTCCGTCACCGAGCATTGATGGAGGGATCACGTGGATGAACAGGTTCTGTAGCAGTGCCGGATCCTCAGAGGCGGGTGTGCTGATCTGTGAGTGGGAGAGAAAGCCAACTGCAGCTAAACCCAGATTCTTTCTTCTTCAGTTCATTGCTCAGAGAATCCGTGAGATTTTTCTACTTTACCCTGCTCTAACGGGAGGAAACGTGCCTTTGTAGGAAAACACCTTTATGGGCTGAACTGAGTGTAGCTTTCCTGCCCTCTGTTTCTGGTGTAGGCTGTCTGATAAAAGGACAAATGAGAAGTGAGATCTAAATTTGGACAAGTGTAAAGTAAAACAGCGCTCCTTGAAAGACAGACGTTATTTTGTAGTCTTATTAGAGTGCAGACAAGCTCCCTTTCCGAGGTGGGGAGACTATTAATAGGTGGTTTGAAGCAGCTGAATGCTGAAAAGCTTGTCCACTCTTTCTCCTCAAGCCCTTTATATTTCAAAGTGAAGTAATAGAGCTGACGGGGGTGGGAAGAGGGAGTGGATAAGTGCTAAAGGAAGTTTATCTTCCGGGAGAAGAAAAATAATGTAGTGGGTTTTTTTTGTTTTTTTTTTTTTTGGAACTCAAAGGGGTGAATGGAGGGGAGTGAAATAATTGGGGTTATGGCATTTGAAACTCACAGAGATTGTGGGTTTGGATATCTGCTGCAGTGAGTGTCCGGCTCATTTTTGAAATACGTTTCTTAGGTTTCCCCTGTGGATCAGGGCAGAGATGATTATTTTCTGAGAGAGGTTCTGCACTGGCACCTAGATATTTCTGTCTTTATAAACGTCACCTTAATGAGCTCTACTATTACGGTGACTGCTCGTCTTCCAGGAGGCATGGAGTGCCCTCGTGAAGGATGCTGCATTCTGGACAGTGCAGGTTCGAGGTCCCAGGATTTTGGTGTCTGTGTTGTGGAATGTGTTTACTGTGGCGGCACTGGATGTGCTGACAAGTCATTGTGTGGTGCTAATGTATCTGCTAAGTGCTGGGATGGGAGCCAGCTTCCTATTTTGGGCAAAAGAGAGCCTTCAGAAGCAAACTGATTTGTGAGCTTTGTGCTAAGTAGTAATTTCTTTATTCGCCATCAGTTCTGCTAGCAGTTTAAGAAGTTGTCATGTGCTGACTGACAATGTTGACAAACCAAGTCATAGTGACTTGCAGGTTTGAATCATCAGGTGTTGCTTTTATTTTTGTTTGCAGACCAGTGGGTCCAATTCCTCCCTGATGTTTTCTTAGCTGGTCTTTGCCTGCCTTCCTTCTAGGGCTGGTTTTGCTAATGTGACACCCTGGCCTTATAAATCTGTTGCCAGGTAGGAGCCCATACTCTTCGGTCAGATAAACGAGCTGCCGTGCCGCAGATGCAAGGCAGCTGCAGGTCCCGTGTAACCAATGCTTGGTGTTATAATCTGCTCTGGGTTGTTGGTGAAACCAATATCTATTTAGTTGTCAGTGCAGCACACAACATAGTGGAGTCCTGAACTGTAAGTAGTGTTCAGCACTGCTGGCAAAAAATGTAATCAATTAAGAGTATCTATTAATAAGGATCTATTGAACATTTGAGGCTACGAAGTTTTTCTCTAGGTTGTCTTGCTGTGTTTTCAGAATACATTTTAACACGAGTATGTTTTCCACAAAAGGCATTCAGGCTTCATCTGAAGGTTCTGAGCAGTGAATCCGTCTTCCTTTGTTAGTGATTAATCATTGCAGTTAAAACAGCTTTCTGTTTCCTACTGAGAGGCACAACAGGATAAATTTCAAGCCCTGTGATCTCCTCTTACTGTTCTGCTGCATGTTACCAAGTGTCTGTCCAACCTTAACATGAGTCTTGATTTTGTGTGCGAGGTAAAACTTTCTGCTTTTCGTATGGAAAAATCCACGGGTTCTTGGAAAGCTCTAGCACTGCCCAGAGGTATGCTCTTGGTAACAAAGTGATGTAGCTCGACTTCAAGAAGAATAATCTTTTGTTAAAGTGCAGATCTTTACAAAGTCTTGGTGGTCGTTAGTGCTTGGCTTGCAGCTCAGAGCCAAGTGTGCTTCTTACCGCTGAGAACTAATGGAAGAGGTTCACAGCCCATTAGGAACTCAGTTTATCCGGCTCTGTCTTCCCTGCACGAGCTCATACGTGGGTGAAACATCTTGATGAAAATGGAATGGACGAGTTTGCTTTGAGATTTGCTGTTGCACAGAGAGTCTTTGTAATTAATTACTTGAGGATATCAATTTATTAGCTTGCTGCTAATGAAAAGCTGTCTAATGTAGCATCATCTTTTGTCATGCAAAGATGCTTTTTAGAAGAATTCTCTGATCCTCACGGCTCAGGCAGCATTTTCACTTGTATTCTCAACAGATGATTTATTTGGATCATGTAAATGCACCTTGCCTTCACAAACAGCAAAAAGAGATGAATCATATCCATTTTCTATGCAATGTACATAAATAGACATATAAAACTTGAGGTTGACTGACGAGGCAGACATTCAGATGCTAACAAGAAACAAAGCCTCTTCCTGACTTTAAGCAGAGAATATGTATTTTTTTTTTTTTTTAAGCATAAGCAATTTGTTGGCTCTCAACATCAAGTTTCCATTTTGTCGTCTTCTGTAGTATTATCTTATACTCTAAATAAACCACTTCTGGTAGTGTTTGGATGCGTGGCCGCACCTCTGCACCAGAAAATCAAGATTCTGAATGTCTGTGAATGCAGGGGCCAAAACCTCCGGTTGGTTCCTTCCAGGAGGAGTTTGCAGGCATGTTCTAGCACACATTGGCTCATCTGTGGCAATCTTAGCTTTTAGTGGAACCAGCCCTCGGGTCCTGATGTGCACATGGAGCCTCTCTCAAGATATCCGCTGCAGTGTGCTGCCTCTGCCCTGAGCCCAGTTCAGTAAATCACCACTGTCTTCTGGTGTCTCGCATCTGTGGCAGTGAGGCTGCTGGCTCCTGCCGCGTTCCAAGCTCGGTGGGAACGGGAAAGCTGGAGGAAAAATGTTACCAGCGTGCTTAACTCCAAGTGTAAGGGAAAAAATAATACCGTCCCAAACGCTTTGAGAGGCTGCCAGCTTTTGCTCTAGAAAAAGAAATGGAACACTGAGCTGTGCTGGTTTCTCATGCCTGACAAAGTAAGAAAGTGGTTTGATTTTTTTTTTTATTTTTTTTGCAATTTATTAACTTGTAATATTTTTCCTAGGTTTGCTACGTTCAAATCCCATCATAAAATAAAAGAGGCCAGTTAACACTTCAAGTGCACGCAGGGTTTTTCCTGATGTGCTTATGACTGTGATTGCGTCACCTTCCTCATTGCACTGCTGTTGCAGTGGGCAGACCTCCCTCCTGCAGCCCGTGGCTCTTGTAGCCAGGCTCTTGCGTGGGCTTCCTCCCTTTCCTGATGTGACTGTTGCCACTCCTATGCCTCCTATGCATTTTCTTTTCTTTCTTTATCTCCAGCATGGTTTCAACATCATCTGTACAACAACAATATTAATTTAACATTTCCTTTTTTAAAGATCTGCTTGTTATTTTCTGCCTTCAAGCAAAACCCATTTGCATGGATCACCTTCCCCGCTCTGAGACTGAAGACTAGGGCCAGCTGTGGTGAAATTCACCATCCTTAGGTAATCCATATTCCAAACTACAGGATAGCCGTGTCACTTGGGGAAGGAAGTCATGTGAGTGGTAAGGCCAGCAGTGGGGCTGCACCTTGCTAGTAATCGTCCCCTGATTTATACGCAGCTCTGAACTGCCTGGCACTGCCCGTCATTGGTTCTGACGGCAGCACACTGTGACCTAAGCCTTCTCTCTTCTCTCCCATGTTTGCTTTTGGCCCTTTGTCCTGTCCTTCTGGAAAACAGTAGTTATTCTATATCTTGTGCACCTGAAAGGACAGATCAGCACGCTTTGAAATGTCTGTCCAGGAACTGGGCAAGTGCAGTCGGTCATACTGATTACCTTACATGTGAACAGAGGGCTCCATCTAGACCACAGGAAAAACACAACGTTTGGAAGTAAGCAAAAGGCTGGCTTTTAAAGGATTTTGTTTGTTTGTTTGGAAAAAAAATTCCTCGCTGTTTCTTCTTTGTGAAGGTATTTGGTTAGAGATGCACGGATAGCATTTTTCATTTGATTATTGTGACCCAAGGTGTGCACTTGTGCTTTAGCAAATACTGCCTGTAAATTGCTCAGCACAGAGCGTCCTGGTTCGTAAGAACCTACTTTTAAACTGAATGTTTATCTCCAAGAACTTTCCTCCCAAGAGCCCTCTTGCGAATTGCTGCCGTTGCAGCTGGAGAGCTGCGCTGTGTGGCCTCCAGGTAAGCATGTGAATTTCCCATTTAAAGTGAGGTTTCAGGGTGAGGATGCTGACCCGCAGAGCTGCCGTCGGTGTGCAGTAGCACAGCGGTGTCGCGCAGTTGTGATTTAGTAAGCTGTAGCAGATTTCAAGCAGTCTGCATTGCAGCCTTTTCGTTATTAATAGTTAATGATGGCCTTCCCTGGCTGTAAGCAGATCCGTGCTCGCTGTGCTGTGTGCCGGGAGCAGTGTGCGCGGCTCTGGGGGTGGGAGCACCGCCTGGCTGCGGGGCGGCCCCTGCTGCTGAGCCGTGTTATGGGCTCCATACGGGTATGTCTGCAGCCTGTGCGAGGTTCCAATTAGATTTGCCTTCAGGCGGTTCTCAGGAGGCGGAGGGGGAGGAGAAGGAAGGGAAGCAGAGGAATGATTTGCGAGAAGTCTTGGGGAAGGCTGCTAATGGGAGGAGATCTGAATTTCCGGGGTACCTCGAACCTGAAAGCCACAAATGCGGATGAGAGTGTTGGAAGCTACCTCTTATTTCTTGATCTGTTTTTCCATCACAAAAGGAGCGCTGCTGACTTCATTTACGCTTGGTTTAAGCGCAGTTTGAGTGCCCTCAGTAAAACAGCTTTACTCTCCGACTTCAGAAACAAGCAAGGCAATGCACCCCCAAGCAAGGACAGTGAAAAACACTGTCTCGACGTAGGTTTTTATCTTTTGCTGATTGAATGATGTCATCCAAACTGTTCGGCCAGTGCATTCCTTACCTCCTGCCTGCCTGTTATCTCTGTAGGCAGAGTAGGCCGTCTCTCAGGGCCAGAGGGCAGGGAAGGCTTGAGCTCTTGCCTAGCAGAGAATGGGGGAGATTGTCATGCTGAGTGCACGACAACATAAACTGTAATTGAGTCATCAATAAGGCATTGGAAGGGGCCATTTGTAGTTTGTCCTGCGTGTAGAAGTGAATGAAAAACAGTGTTATGTTTGCAGCTGCAGTAGCAGTCCTACAAGTTTAATTTGTATTTTCAGATGGAAAATCTTCCCAATAACTACTGTAAAATCAACGTATGAAGAGAAGGACTTTAAAGGCTGCATTTTGAACCTGTTGGCCGTGTGAGTGTTTTCCTCTATTTAGCATTCACGTTGGTGTTCAGACTGCTGGTGTAGTTCCTTACTTGCATTTTGAAAATTAATTCAAGTGGAAAGAGTTCTAATGCCACGAACACGTATTTAAAAAAAAAAAAAAGAAAAAAACGCACACAACAGAACACCTTAATTCCTAAAACCTCGAAGCAATGGAAAGAACAGGCTTCTCAAAAGTTAAATGACTGTCTTTGCTGTTAGTGGATAAGCTGCACAGTGAGTCTGTAAGTCCAGAGTCCCTCTTGGCAGACAGCCCCTGCATAGGAGGTTTGGCAAGTCTTCCCCATCAGTTGTCCATAAAGGGCTGAATGTGGGCTCTCTCCATGCCTTGGTGCTGCTCACAAGGGCATGAAGGGCATTTAGACCTGTCAAAGCATTTTACCGTGCTTGGACAGAGTGTTGCAGTGAACTCACTGTCCCCTGTGCTGTGAGGTTTGTTCCTGGTAGCAGCTTTGCTTACGGGTGTTGTTTCTTTGTGGAGCTTTACGTAGATAAGTGACAGAAGTCGCTGTGTGCTCCCTTAGATTAGAATTGAGATCTGTGTGTCATGGGTAGGCCCGAGGGGAGCAACGAGGTGTATGCAAAACTGCATTGCTTCTCCATCAGAAAAACAATCCACATTTTGATTAAGGTGCTGTGTGGAAGAAACACTGACTGCTGCCAGTGGTCCAGGATGTTTGGGAACCACTTGAAATTGATAAGGCAGAGTCGGCTCCCTTAGCCAGCTTTTACAGCCTGCTCCTCTCATGGAGCTGGATTCTGTTTTAGGGCACTCAGAGTGTAGATGTGGATTTCTAAGTTCAGAGAAGAATGTGTGCAGAAGGCAAGGAAGCCTTAGGTAGGGATGCAGGGAGTGAAAAAGAAAGAACTGAGGCAGTCATGGAAGGCCTGTTTGTCCCTTAACAAGCCCTTCCAGCCGGGTGCAGCAGGGAGGCTTTCAGAAGCCTGCAATGGAGTGCAGAAGGCTTCTGAGGATGGACGTTTCATGGCTTTAATAGATGCCATTCGTAATCAATGCTTGTTTTGAGGAGATTCATCTTCAGTGTTACGAATGCTGTCCTGAGAATAAAGGAAGAAAAGACCTATTAGTTGCAGGCTGCGCCTTGTGTTGGGTAAGGTGATGAAAACCTGATTCCCTCATGAGTACTGGCATGTGCTTTGATGTTGCAGACACATCAGTATTACAACCCCCTATATTTACGATTGCCAGCAAGAGTGTTTGCTTCCTACTTGTAGTGCGTTAACTTGTGACATGCCCTAATCTAAAACAACTTTGTTCAGCAGCAAGACATGCAGCTGCTCTTTACTTTGAGCAGCTGTAATCAGTACCAGAGCTCTCATTATTTAGAGGTGTAGCAAAAATTCTTGTCTGATGCCATTTTTGTCTGGCTTTTCCTTTACCTGTATCAGTGCTTTTGTTGGCTCTCAGGCACAGCAGCGTGAGCGAGGCTGGTTGTATTTGCTGGCTGAAGGTTCATAACCTGGGCAGTGGAAAGTCTGAGGAAGTGAACATTGAGCATTTTGAGTGTAAAAGGGCTGAGATGAGAAAGAGGCTTTATGGATTTGCACTAAAGTCATTAGTAAAAGGAAAATGGAGGAAGAAGCTGATAACTTTCAAGGTTGCAGTGCTGTACCTCAGCACGATGCTCAAGTAAGAGTAATGGAGCTGAGCCAAGTGACTCAGAATATCCTTTGCTCGTGGTCTTTCTCTTCCTGGCTCTCTCAGAAGAGGAGGATGTGTAATTTCCCACCATTCTTGTGGGTTTTAGACCAGATCTCTGGCTACCAAAGTAGTTTTGACTGGTAAACCAAGGTTTTATGTCTTTTGTCAGCTGTGATTTCAATGAGACAAGTGGTAAGAGAGAGGTAAAGCAGATGGAGTTAATCCTTTTTCACAGAACTTTTTCTTAACCCTGTCTCCAACAGCACCTCAGTATCTTGGTGACCACCGTGCTAGGTAACTTCTAAGACAGAGGTCTTTCAAAAGCTCCTGAGTGGAACCAACAGTCTTAGTTGTCTTTTGGAAATGATGCAGTTCTCCCATGCATTTGGGCTGATATCAACCGGCTGTATTAGCACTTTTCAAACAGCTGTCTAGAATGGACTACTTTTACCTTGAAAGAGGGTAGTTTAAAGCTTGCCAAGAGTCTGTGGGCCACATTATTTTGTTTCCACAACATCAGACCATGCTAACCACATAAACTGGCTACCTTCCAATAACTGAGTATCTTTACAGTGTTCTGAAACTTTCTATCAGTCAAGGTGATTAGAAGTGAAAACGATTTATGAAAGAAGTTTAATCTTGTAGGTCGATGGATATCTGCAAGGTTTTTCTTTCTTTCTTTCTTTCTTTCTTTTTTTCCTCATTTTTCTAAGCAGGATGAATTTTGATGGCACAGCTTAACAACAAACCAGTGTGAAGTGACCACTGATATTTCTGGCAAACCCACATCAAGCGTGATAGCAAACTCTACCAGACTGTCCTGGGTATCAGTTAATTGTTGGAGTCCATCTGTCTCTTAATGTAGCTGATACTGGTGATGTTACAAATGCAGAGTCCCAGTTAGTGGTATTTTGGTACTCCTAAGGAGAAGTGAGGTGATGACGTGGTAACTCGACTTTGAAGAAACGTACTTAGTGCAAAAACAGGTAAAACTTTTTGTTGGGTTTTCTCATTGTAGCTCTGTGGATAAGCAGTTGACAAAAATTTGTGCGTTATCTGGTAGCAAAGTCTGCAAGTGTAGTTATCCATTGACACAGAGATGCCTGAATCATCTTGTCAGAAAACAGAATCATTTGTGATTTGTTTTCCCTAGAGACCAGCAGGTCAGTGCTGAAAGGCCAAATCTGGCTGCTCCGCTCGGTGTCATCTTCTGCAGTGGCTTTTGGATTCCAGGGCCTGGAAGATATCCATCAAGGCACGTTTCCAATGCAAAATGATTTGTCATCAAGCTTACAGGCCACACACAGCAGCAATGAATAGATGTCATTCTGTGCACAAAAATGTATACCTACTTGATGGTGCTTAGGAGGGTTACGTTGTTCAGTCAGCTACTATGTTTGAGGAAAAAAGCCCAACCCCCTACAGACCCACCTGCAAGGGATGTTTTCAGCCTTGAATGGGTGGTGAAAGAGGTTGTCTTAGGAAGGTATTGGTTCTTTAGTTGTCAGCCAGTCGTTTGATCAATGATTAATACATTTCACACCAGCTCTTTGAAACGGTCAATAACGTGAAAACCTTTCCTTCTGATTCAGTGTGGAAATAAAGGTGGTGAAGAACAGCTGGGCAGGTCGGTGATACGTGAGTGGGGAGGCAAGCAGCTCGTCTGAGGCAGCCCAGGCACGGCCCGATGGGTTGTAAATCGGAAACAGTACGCAGTCCTGCAGAGATCAACAAATTAGCAGACCTTCTGTGCAGAGAAGCCTCTGGTTCATTAAATAGTCTCTAAAAGAGTCTGTTTCGACCAGAGTGCCTCTCCAATGAGTAATGCCTCAGGGAGATCTGTTCCTGCTGCAGAGGTCAGTATCCTGGCAGGAGGACCGGCTCTGTGCCGGTTGTGGGTAACATCGGAGCTGATGTACTGCTCCTCCTGCAGGACTGGGGAAGGGCCAGGTAATCTCACTAGTTCTGGAATGGCCTCGCTGGTTCTGTTTATCTGATCTTGTACAGCAGGATTTATTTACCTGGGTCCTTCAGTCAGGGGAATTCAGAGTTTACCTCTGTTCAGATGCTAATGGCACTAAATCCATGGAAGCACACTTGAATGAATGTTGTTTGTTCCTGGCCAACAAAGAGAGGCTTTTAGCGACTGCTGCTTGGGTCTGGGAGGTAATCCTCCTATTTGCTGTGCAGCAGCGGCTGCATACAGCATCTAGCGTGGTATGGGGTTGCTCTGAAACCTTCCATTCCACCTCCATGTCTCTCAGGCTGGGTTTACTGATGGCACAGCTGTACAATGCATCCATCCTGCAGGCGGTGCCCTGAAACATTGCTGACCAGTGGCTCAATTTTGTGCTCTTCTGTAGTCAGTGGAGTTGCTGCAAGGAAAGCAAACCACAGCTACCTCTGGGTTAAATGTCACGGTGAAATGTTCCCCGACACAGTAACAATTAAGATTTGCTTCTCAAATTGTCTGAGAATCATTCTCATCAGTGCAGAGTGCCTGTCTTACTGCACACAGGAACAAAATCATGCAATCTTGGTATGTAAAATGCTGTATTTATGTACAACAGGACTTACTTGCGTAATGCCCAGATGATTTTGTTTCCTTTGACTGTGGGAAGAGCAATTTTTGTCTCGCAGTACTAAATTGGATTACAAATTGAGGCACAACAACAACTGATATCAACAAATGCTGAACTGTGTATTGGAACTTGTTCAGTAACACATCCTCTGAGCTTGTTTCAGTGCAGTCCCTGCAGAGAGGGCTTGGAGAGGCGACGTGGTCTCCGTGTGTGTGGAAGGCCAGCAATGTGCTGACGGAAGCCCTGAGAACAGATGCAGCCATTGCTAACTCTGATCCATCAGCTGAATTTCTAGCTTCCATCTCCTATACAACCAAGCTGCTAAGCGAGAGTCACATGTGCGGATACTTGAGCAAAAGGCTGTTACTTAATATAACTATTGTGCTTAGAAATGTTCCCTACTTGCCAAGCCGTGGTCCGCCCTCTGCTCTCGCAGCTCAGGCTTGTTTGCACTGTGGCCACATGGCTTGCCTTGACCCTTGTGCTGGGGCCAGAGCAAGGGCAGCGAGGGAGCGTGACCCTGAGCTGAGCTGCTGTGGAGAGCTCCCTCTGCTCACGAGGAGTTTTTGTAGCTCTAAGGTGAAGGGAACGTTAATTGCTGCGGTCGTTATAGCATAACATTAATGTTTTTGGCAGAAGCGAAGCAGATTTACTGAAACTCTGCCGTCGTTGTTGTTATGCTTTGATGTGGTTTTGTTTTTGTATTTTTTAAGTGCAGCCCTAGCATGTGGATTAAATACAAGTGTGCTGGAAGAAGCCCGTTGCAACACAGTTCTCTACTCCAGTGGTATTATTTTGCTTGTTTTAGGTGATGTTGTTTAAGAGGCTGAAGCTCACACTGACAAGGAAATACGGTCAGATCCCTGGAGGTTATTTGGTAGATGTGGGTAGGCCATTCTGTTTACAATTCAGTGTAGCAAACACTCACAAATTTCTACTGGCGGGGAACTAACAAACCAAACTGACCTTATAATTGGTTTATTTTTTTTTTTTTTCCTAATTGCTCTCCACTTCCAGATGATTATTTTCCCACCTTCTTCATTTTAGCAAGTGGTTTTGGACGAAAGTGGTTTTGCTGTGTCAGTCTTTTTCTTGGTAAAGTGTACATTATCCGGTTGTTTCCAGTTGCATTTTTTGATACCTAGTTTCACGGAAAAACATCTTTGTAGTATAGTGGGCTGTATTGGAGTGGCGAGGCATGGAGAAGCAGTGGGTGCCCCATTCCTGGATGTGTTTAAAGTCAGGTTGGTTGGGGCTGTGGTCTTGTTACGTGGCGGTCCTGTCCTTGATGAGGTTTGAACTGGATGATCTTTAGGGCTGGTTCCAACCTAAGCCATTTTATGGCAGTCAACTTAATGTTTTACTGATTTCAAATGATTCATTGACTTTTGCATGCAGTGCTTCCATGTGCTCATGGGTTGCTTGCTCTGTGTTCTGGTACAATCTTTCCAAAACGTATAATTCTTTCCACCTAGAAGGAGAATACGTAGGTATTTACCTAGTCACATAGGGTGTATGTTTTCTACTCACTGACCACACTTGTGTGCCTGTATTGTTTCCTGGCTGCAGGAAAATCGAGCCATCAGGAGACTGACGCTTTCAGTTCTTCAATGAGGCAGTAGGCAGATGAAAGCAGTGAAGTATCTAGCTTGAAAATGTTGAGCTTTACTTAATAATACACTGCATTTCGTAATCGTAAAGCCACTGCTGTTCAGGATATTTTTCTTCTCTGGAAGAAAGTCGATGGATATTTTCTGTCTGACCCGTTTGGTTGTTGGAAGCAATCTGAAGCCTGGCCCTTGCCATTTGGCAGCTTCACAAAAGGTGTAAATTACCCTGCAAGTCTTGACTTGCTAGATGTACCACATTCTCTCTGTACAGATAAATCAGTAGTTCTGCAGTGTTTGGGGTCTAGTGTTTCTGGGCAGGTACAGCATTCCTAGATAAGGACCTCATAGTCATTTTAGAATGGAACTTAGTAGGCTGTTACAAGAATTGCGGTTCTTCCTTCTCTGGAGTTTCTGGTTTTCTCAGACTTTGTTCTAATCCTAATCTATTGCAAATCTTTCCAGGCTGCTGTGTTTTAAGGGGTATGTGATGGGGGGGGGAGGGTGTTTGTGTGTGAAATGCTTAAATCACGATGTTCCTTGTTCTTTTTCTTCTTTTGAGTTTTTTTTCTGGCAGTGTGTCAGAACAGCTTGACTGATGGCTTCTAAAACACCAGGGCCCTCTGCCCGACCAGTCAGTGCTGGTGCAGCCCACAGAAGCTATGGATTCCAGCTGCTGTCAGCTCAGTGTGCTGTCCTGTCTCTGATACATGGCACACGTGCTTTGCTGGTGGTTGATAGGGCCTTTCACCTGTTTGAGAGGTCATTCTTGGCTTTTAGTGGTTACATGAGCTTGGAAGAGATGGGTAAAGATGCTCTGAGTACTGCTTGTATGTCTATTTTCGTGTATGAAACAGTTTTGATGTTTTACAGTGGTTTGAGTATGTCTTAAAGTGTGTCTGAAATGAGTTGGTGCCTTTTCTGCCAAGTGCACTCATCCAGTCAGCAGCTTCTGGTTCTGCTTTTCTGCTTTATTTTCATGTGTTGCTGCTCACCCCAAAATGAGTATAGTTTCATGAAAAGGAGTTGTCCTGTCCTATGTTTCCCCAAACCCCAAGTGGCAGGAGCATAATATTGAAGGTCTACTGTAGCAAGTATTTGGGTGTCTAGCCAAGAGTTTGTCAACAATGCAGAAACTGTTTCAGTAAATGTTAGTGTAGTGGGAGGCAGTTACTAGGTAGCAGATGCACTGTCCTGGAAAATGGTATACAGTAAAAGAAACAGCCTAGTCCTGTTACACTGAGCTTTTTGCCTCTTCCCTTTTCTTCACTTCTACAACTATTTCAATCTGCAGTAGACTGGATTGAAACAAAAATTGTCGTGCAATAGAGACTGGTTGTCTAAAAGTTCTTAGTCTGTCTCTGTGTGAAATATCTTAATAATGCTAATAACCCTTCCACCTCTCCGTGATTAATCTAGAAGCCAGGGGAGGTTTCCGCACTTCATCAGAACAAAAAAAATACATCTATATGTAAAGAACCTTAGTTACTTTGCACATGTTTTCTTCTTTCCTTTTTAGGTTATCATGTGATAGGAGTGAGTAAATTGTGATAAGTGAACCTTATTGCTGAGGCTCACTTTCCCTGCCCATTCTCTTCCAGCCTTGCTGGTTTCTCTTACTGGCAGGTTTGGAGGCGTGTACTGTTGGGCACATCTCCGTGCATCCTTTGGCAGAGCTGTCCAGGAATTTGTCTCACTGCGTTTATGTGGCGTGGGAGGGAACGAGGCAAGTCTTAAGGGTGTTCTGAGAGGCTGGAGAGCTTGGAGGCAGGCAACTCCAGGTACTGGAATAAAAATGTGCAGCTCTGAGAAGGACTGTAGAGTAATGGGATGAGAGTGTATATTTTGGGACATAACATCACACTTCTGCTTGAGAGACAAAAGTTAATTGTGGGAAAAGAACAGTCGCAATAAAGCAGTGAATGGTATGAAAGGTTTGTCCTGTATAAGCTGCTGTTAATCAGTAGAAACAATGAAGCACGATATAATCTGCAAAGCAGTCTGTGTTTGTGATGTGGGGTAGGACACTGAGTCTTTCTTACTACCTACTCTCACGTAACAGAGTTCCAGATTGGGCTGCTACAAGTTATTTCCACTCAGGCATGTGTGGAACAGTTCAGAGTACACGATAACAAACCTGATTTGCAGATTTGAGGAAATGTGCTCATCCTTCATGAAGTGTTGGGTGAAAATCAAATGGCCTTTCAAATGATAGCATCATAATCGGAATTCAGACACTAAACCTTTATTGAATGTGTGTTCATTATATATTGGTTTTAAGTCTTTGATTTCTGTTTCAGACAGAAAGAAAATTTCCAATGTTTCTCTGGATTTCTGAGAGAAGGAATGGCTTGGAATGTGTCTGTGTTGCTTGCTGGTCTTGAGCTGTGTGCAAATGCGAGCAGGCAGACCTGCCAAGGTAGCATTCCTTGTCGATGGTATCCCTGATCATTTGCATTTAGTATGGGCAAGTGTTGGATGCCAACAGACCGTGGAGGCAGATTTTGAACTGCCGGAGTGGAGCTCTGAAAAAAGCACTGTGGTACTGCTTCTGGGGCGTGTTTCCTTGCTGCTGTTTTCCCTCCACGCTCAGATTTAACTGACCGTACGATGCTGTTTTGTCTCAGCTAGGTTCTTCTGTGTAATGGAGCTGGCAGGCCGGCTGGAAGATGAATTAAATAAGAAGCTGATGATAGCAGTTGGTAGGTTGTTTACGTAATGCTGCTGTGGGAGATAATTGAATACCGCCTGGGTACTTAATGAAATATGGAAGGATGCTAATTCTGGGAGGTAAGAATAAAGTGAGTGTTCCTGACAGATTTGGTAATTGCAGTACTCTTGTCTATCAAGTGATCCTGAAGATGTTTGTGTTTCTGGAATGAAGTGTCACAACAATAGAAGCGGCGAGATCCTGAGCAGATAGAGATGAACAGCAAGTCGACAACTTGTACCTATTGAAAAAAGCAGAGCGTTGTGGGGCTGCTCCAGTGTTTTCCCAGTTTTCTCGTGGCGTGGTGCTACGGTGGAAGAACCTATGCGAGCAGTACATCAGGAGCTCTTGCCATCTGCAGGTTGGCTTTGTTAGACTGCAGGAGCTCAATGCTGACAAGTCCCTTCAGCTGCTGGGCTGCACGGGGTAGGTCTGGTTCCTGGAGTTGATTACTAATAGCTTGTGAGTATAATTGGGTATAATGAGTCTAACAATTATATTCATTAAATAAATGTCTTAAAGATATTCGTGTTCTCCAGTCCTACTGCAGCCACTGCTGGGGTGTGTCAGCTGTGTTTAACCTCTGAGATATTGGTAACTGTCACCTGCTTGAGATTTTATTAATTGGCCCCGAGGGGTCTGCTAATTGCAACGGGCTAGCTAAGAGTGCTAACGTGTGAATTACGGGTCAAGTAATGATGCCAGAGCAGTGATAAGATCTGGCATTTACAGGCTTGGGCAAGATGAAACTTTTTTTTTTTTTTTGCCTATGTTTTGGGTTTATTGCACTTGGACGCTTGCAGTAAGAGCAGAATATTCTTTGTGCCACATGAGCCGTACTAAGCTGTAATTGATGGGGCTGATGTTCAGTAGGCAGGTGGTACATCAGTGCCACTGTCACCTCCACTGAAGTAAGAGGCACCATGTGGCTGCTGTGTTGGCAGCACAAATCCATGTGCTGCTCTCTGCTTTTCCCTGCTGATGGGTGCACACTGCTGCCTGTCTCCTTGGTCTGTGACAGGGCTGGGACTTGGGTGGCTTTTCTTCTTTTTTCCAGTTAGGCATTTTGCAATCCTGGGAGGAATATATCGGTTTAATTGTTATGTTGTGTTGTATGCTTGATTAACTTTACAGACCGCCTTCTTTGCTGGCAGTCTAACTCAACTACTCAGCTACTCGTGTGCTTGTGGCTTACGTATAATTAGCCTTTGTAACTTGATTTCATTTTTGATGCTTTGATTAAACTTTCTTACCCCCGACTATTCACATCCTTGCAAGAGCTGGGGGGAGTATTGCAAGTGCTGTGTGCAAGAACATACAAGAAGCTTTAAGGAACAAAACCAATTGATTTGACTGGCTGTATGGTTTTCAGAATGTTGAAAAAAATATAAAACTCAAGTGCAAAAAATGTGCAGGCATCTCAGAGATAAAAGCATCTTGGCAGCTCTAGTTAATAGCATCGTTTGTGCCATTTCGTTTTGTCTTGTGTTCTTTGTTATTCCAGTGCAAAACTTAATTAAAGATACAGGTTGCAAAGCGAAGCACTGAAATGTGGAATGGTGTTGCTGTGAGTTGTCCCACATGCCACGCTTTGTAGTTTCAATGCACTACAGTAAAATAAAGGGAACTACCAACTTAAGGTAGGGAAGTTTGGTTGGTAACTTAGGACTGGGGAGTGAGGGATGCGGTCATCATCCGAACACCTGGGGCAGTAAGACCATACATTTCAGAATAATACTTCAAACAAAACATAGAATCAGCAGAACTGTAGGGGTTGGAAGGGACCTCTAGAGACCATTGAATCCAACCCTGCTCCCAAAGCAGCTCCTTAGCCAAGGGTGCACAGGTAGGCGTCCAGGCAGGTCTGGAATGTCTCCAGAGAAGGAGACTCCAGCACCTCTGGGCAAATAGTTGATTGTTGTTGGTTGTCTTTGAAACATTCGAGGAAAATGGAATTAGCTGTTCTACTCATGAAAGTCTGCATCTACCTTGTTTTGCAGTTCATCATGGGACATGTGATTAATAATATCTTTTAAACTTAGTTGTTCTTTTTAATAAGCCATGAGCCCATCTTCCCTTCCTTACCGAACAAAATGCCTTCTTTGATTCTAGGGGAGTGATCTGACTTGGCCTGTGTGTCGTTCTCTTCCAGCAGTTCCTTTCGTGCTCTGTGTAGGCAGCTTCTCACCCAGCTTGGCACAGAAGAAGGCCCTGTGGAGTGATCCCGGTTAAATAGAGCAGACTCACCAGTCCAAAGGAGTGCACTGACTGGTGTGTCATAGCAGCCTTGTGTGTTCTGGAGCCGTAAAGCATGGGCAGCCAGGACACATTCACAGCTGTTTTGCAGCAGTGGAATGTGCAGTTTAGTTTCATTCCTGATACTTTCTGAGCTACAGATACCTATTTGAAGCATGAAGAAAAGATATGTGTAACATGCTGCATCTGAATTAGCCAGCAAGGTGGGTAAATGGAAGGAGGCAATGTTTCAGGAATACATGACTAGAACTATGTGGCAGTGATCTCTGTGTGCCTTTGCTAACTCCATCACTCGCCACCCAGCTGTTCGGAGGCAGCATTTAGGCAGCTTCCTTACTCTGCTCCCTCAGCTTTGGGACAACCTCTGGCCCTGCTAGCGAGGTGCGACCCAGGCACGTGGGTGAGGTGGCACTGGGGGGTCCAACAGTAGCTCTGACTGCTGTCCCTGCACAGGTATAGTGACCTCAGCTGAGCATGCTGAGCGCTGGGTGTGCACTGCAGCACAGCCCTGATGCTCTTGGGCTGGGTGGGAGCTGTCGTAGCCTTGTCGCAGGGAGTTCAAAGCAGTGCTTTGGCACTCGGCCTGGACTCGTAAAACTGGTCTTTGCAGGTCTTCCAGCTCACTTCTAACGTCTCTTCCTTGTTTGTTGGCTGTGTCCCAAGCTGTGCACTCGGTGACGCCGGGCCAGGTGTACTGTGTGCAGTAACTACTGCAGTTACCAGGTGGCACAGGCTGGCTGTCCTCACTCCCTGTTTTGTGGGGTTAGTGTGATTTCATCCAAAACTGTCTGGAAACAGGCACGCATGGCTAAAAGCCTCTCACAGATCGATATGGTTCCGTGTGCACTGAAAGGCAGGAGAAATTAACCCTGTTTGGTATCTTTCCCAGGAGTGATTTCTGCTGACCCTTCATCACACTGACTTCAGCTCTGGGAGTTAAGTGGGGTTACATGTGCCTCCATCCTCTGTCTGCTCGTGTCTGCAGGAGGGATGGCAGGCCCATGTTCTCCCACTTGTACATATGAAGATAGGATTTAGGCTCTCTTATCATCCTGTATTCCTATCTGACCAGGCTGCTCCTGAAGAATGGACTTTGATAAACAGTGAAAATGGCAAGCAAAGATGTGAATGTGGCTATTAACATTTGAATGTAGAAGTACCCAAATTCTGCCATCCACCATGGCTGTAGGGTGTTATTGGTCCGTGACCCTGACACTGAATGGCTGCTAGGGCACGTACTGGTGCACCCTTCCCTTATGGGTGATCTGCTTCTTCCAAACACGCTTCAAAGGAAACCTTTTATAATGGCAAACTTTAGGGATGTGCTGAAGAGGTGTGAAGAATGGTGGAAACATCTGTTGGCCGTGGCTCTCTTCCCTGAAGCATCTCATATAGATGTTCGTTTACTTGGCTCCCTTCAAAGAGAGGGGAAGTTTGGCTGGGAGGTGGCCGGGTGCTGGGGGGCTGTCCTGCTGCCTGCCTTCTCTTTTAAGTGTGGCAGACTCCGTACTTCTACGTAACCTGCAGAACTGAGGTCAGCCCAAATGCTGGCAGCTGAGACTGGCCAAGAAAACTGAAGTAGAGAAACTATACCTGTCTCCTGAAATATCCCGTAGCACTATTGCTGTTTAACTTTAATAATTTCTATGCCTTGAATATTACATTTTATCATGCCAGGAGAATTTTCAGGTGGGTATAGGTAGAAGCAGTCTGTGCTTTCCTTGCGTCACCTCTGCAGTCAGCGATTGCTGCCTTCCAGCGAGCTTCATCTGCTGGTCATTTTCCGTACCCATTGCGCTGTGGCAACATGATTTACTATTAGATATATATGTGTCTATTTTATATATCTATTATTATATAATTTTTTAAATTGGATAATGCTTTTCTTCAGGATTGCAGCCCCACAAGTGCTATTGCTGTGCAGCTGCTGATCAGGAAGAATGCAAGGCAGTATTTCTGTTAAATGCATTGGAGTGAGTAATGACTTACCTTCTTTTATCCATGTTTGCTCTGAAATGAAATAGGGAATTTCTTTCATATATATATATATTTAAAGTCTAAAACGATAGTAAAGATTACAGCACACTCAAGGATTAAAAAAAAAATAAATAAATCCTGAATTCCATCGGCATTTTGTAATTGGCCCTCCTATCCAGAGTGTGGAAGGCTTTCCTTGTAAATCAGTGCCAGATTATCCACATAAAGTATTATTCTGTCTGTAAAAATAGAACAAGCTCAGCTTTTCAGCAGTGCTGGAATCGATCATTTATTTCTTACGCATATGCTCTCAGGAAAGCACAGTTCTTATGGCATGTGATAAGCTGCTGAAATAGAGAGCGTGCTGTTTTTAGCAGGAACCAGCAATTCCCTAATCTGTTAGGATGCCGGGATTATATTTCTGAGGTTTCTTAGCAAGGATTTTAGGGCAGAGTGTAATGATCTCAGGCTGGTTTTTAACCCTAGGATATCATTTTGGAGTTGAGGGAGGGTTTTGCTGTTTTTGAAGTCACAGGGCTATAACAAAGGCACAGTGTGTGAACACTGGATCTTCTGGAACTGTTTGTTTATATGATTAATACGTTACAACACCCTTAGTTTAAGTGTGTTGTTGTTCATTTGTCTCAGCTAACGTTTCTTCTGTGTACGTAGTACACTCTGGACACGACTTAACAATGCTGGAAAAAAGTGGATAAGCACGAAGTCACTTGTTTCTGCTGTTAAAAAGCAAAAGTAGACGAATCATGCAGACATTGCCAGGTAGGCGAGTGCTGTGTGGTGACGGAAGAGCAGGCTTTGCTAGCAGCATTCTGGAGATTGCAGGCTGAGTTTCTTCGCTGATGTGAAACAGTGGTCTTTGTTTGGCTCTTCCAATGGCACTGGGAGCGCTGTGTAGCTTCATTGATTGGTTCCATGCAGTGGAAATCTGACCTTTAGCAGATGTTTGAGAAGCTGCCAGCATTCAGAGTGATGGGCAGGCGAGACAGCTTGTTCCTTGTTGTGTCGATGAGAACCTCCATTAGATTAGTAACATGCGTGACAACGCCAGGCTTTTAAATGATCAGCAAACGTTGTGAAGCAACACAGATTTTCCTGAACTGCAACAAATAACTCGATGTATAGTTTGATAATTGATTAGCTGATGAAATATTTTGATAATTTAGGAGCAGTTTAAGTTTTTTTTTCTTCGTTTAGATTTTAAGTTAGTTTTGACTTGCCTGTATTTGGCATTAAGGTCAGTTTTAGCTTGCTGTTAGAGCATCAGTTGGGGATAAATGCTTTCAAAGAAAAAAGGACGAGTCCAAACGGGCTGGGGAGGGGGAGGCAGCAATGAAACAGATCCCATCTGGAGCCCTTGGCTCGAAACAGGATGTTGCATGACTCCATGAGAAGTCTGCTCTCACGAACTGCATTCTAAGCAGTGTAGGAGATTCAGCTGCTCGGTGGTGGGAGTTCGGCATGAAATGAGGTCTGTTTTCTCAAACTCCAGCAGTTAGAAGTACAGGAAAGAGGTGGGACCTCATAGGAGATTTATGTGATGAATAACTCAACAACACCAGCAGTTGCCAGATTAAACCCTTTCCTGCAGGTGCTGGCTTTCCTCAGAGCTTTACAATTGTTTTTCAGTGTGTTACATGTGGGAAGAGAAATTATTTAAAGGATTAGGGGTTTAATGTGAAAAAAATTCAAGGAGCAGTTTGCCTGTTTATAGGTTTAAGTTTTAGAAGCAATTGCAAAAAGGATTTCTCTTGTCTTAGCACTAAGTAATTAGTGTGCTTGTGTGCTTTTTGGGATGGAGGGCTTAACCAGTTTGGCCATTGCAGATTTCCATGGGCACAGTGTATCCTGCGTGCAAGGTAGTGAGTCAGAGACGTGCTGGAGAGAGAAGCCACGTGCATTAGGAAACCTGGAAATCTCTGCCCTTTGCTCTCAGTGCTCAGGAACACCTAATTTTTCCAGTGTTACAGAACTCGTCGGGTATGTTTCTTAATGATTCCCATGAATTTGCGCCAGAGTTCTTTGGCAGCTCATTTTGGTATCTAATAATCTGTGTACTAAACCATATTAAGGTTTTTTTGGATAGCGTGCAGTATTCTTATCGCTTCTTCAGAGCAAAATGAGAGAAATTCCCCTTCCATGTGTTCAGGCAGTTTAGTGTTACTTGTGAGTCTTGTTTATTCAGCCCCCATCTTCCCTGATCGTGAGGTAGCAGCTGCGGTTGTTGGCCGTTCCTGGAATGGGTTAATGTTTGTGTCTGTTGCCCGTTCATCTGTGACCTCCTCCTTCCCACCCTGAGGGGGATTTAGGAATGTTTTTGAGCAGCAGCATCCCCTCCTCCCTCCTTCTTTCCAGTGCAGTGACTGGGAGTAGGGCAGCTTGGCCTTACTGGCTCTGTGGGAAGTGAAATGCATGGGAGGAAGACGCTTTTTCTATTTTTTTAAAATGCCATTAGTTTTTCATACATCCCTGAATAAAAATACTGATGCACGTATTTGTGCGCGAGTGATTGCAAACGTTGACACTGCTGTGTACTCTCTGATATGTGAGGTATTGGTGTCATAGTGAGACAAGTCTATCAGAAGCCATGAGAAAAATGTTCCTTTCAAAAATATTGATCGCGTTCTTTTGTTTTAATCCTGCGTTAATATGTTTTACGATAGAAGAAAGACACCAGATTTCCGTTTTTTGTCTTGGATGCTAACAGTAAATACTTGTGTTATCTCATTCTACAGCTGGCAACTCCTTGGGTCAAAGGTGTCTTCTTACAGTATGTTGGTTTTCCTGAAGGGGCAGTTATTTAATCACTTAGAAAACCTGAAGCAGCTCTGATGTGCATTAATACAGTGGCAAACAAGAACTTGCTAATGATGATACTTTTCTTTAAATTAGATTCTGATTAAAATCCAAGTTTAAATTGTAGTTCTGATTTGCAGGGAAGTTTCTCAAGGAAAAAAAAGGTCCTGCAAATGCAGCGTGAGCGCTCAGTGTTAAGGGAAGGCTGTTCTTCATTTTCTACGTATAGCAAAAGACGAATCGAGGAATGCACAAAACTGAATTTTAAGCCAATGAGATGTTACTGGGGAGGTGAGTGAGAAAGGGGAGAGATGAGAAATAACAGTCTGTATGTTCTTACTTCAGGCCTTGCTTTATAGTTATTCTTTAAAGGATTTAAGTAACTGCCATGAGTATCAGTGCAGTAGGTTGTCTGTTGTTTGTATCTTATCAAGCATTTAGAAGCTGCCTTGGGCATAAAGAAGAGCTGTTTTGTTTTCCTATAACTTGCACATATGGTGAGCAAATTAGCTATGGTTCCGAGTTGATCCTTTTTTTTTTTTTCTCTTTGGGTTACCCTGTGAATTGCAGGAGGACTGTTCTTGAAGTTGCAGGCACAGCTCTTACAGTTACAGCCGGTAACACTGTTGTGCAGGAACAAACTTCCTTTTCATTTAGTGTTACTGTCTTTAAAATGCTGCTTACTTGAAAATACTTACCTGCTGCTATTACAGGGAGTGCCTCTTTGAGCTTTTCGTGATTCAGAAAGCTAGAGATGGCTAATACAGCAATTAAGGTTATTCATTTGATTAATTAAACAGCTTTTTATGTGTAGCCATTGCAAGTACTTTGTTCTTATACCTTTACCTGCGGGCTTAAGTATTAGAAGGTTTTGGAGCTCTCTGTTGGATCTGTTATTCTCTCGATGTTATCAATGGATCTATTATTTTGCCATAGAAAGATCTTTGCAAAAAATTGCCAGGAGAGCCGAAAATCTTTTGAGCTGCGGTGTATTTGTCATTACTTGGACAATTTCTCATTATAGGGCATTATAATATGGTAAGGTATTTGAAAAATGTGTTTGCAAGATGGAAAAAGTTACATGAGAGCACATAACTGTATCTTCTGAGAAACAGTAGGGCACAAACTTTGGGAGCTGATAGGCATTGAGAACTCCGTGCAACTGAAGTCTTTTCTGCACTGTGACCTTAGTGGTAGCACTGACAAAGGGGACATCTGTTCATCAGAGCTGGGCAGCCCTGGTTCTATGATCCTGGGTGCTCTGCACTGAAACTCCTCCACAGCACCTGGGAGCCCACAGACACCTACATTGCATTTCTTATCATGTCAGGATACCTGTCAAAACAGGTAAAATTGGATTGGAATGATTATATTTCTGTTGTACAGTATGGATTCTGAAGCAGTGATTGTTGTGACTTGCTCTGTGTCATGAGCTCAGAGCAGAAACTCCTGATCTGTCTCTCTGAAGTTGGTTAAAACAGATCTGGTAGATTTTTTGAAATATACTGACAAAAGGTTAGCGTGTGGTTAAGCTGTGACCAAACAGTCTGTGTGCATTACTAGTAAGTCATCATTGTGATAAAAAACATTTGGGATTGTGAGATGGAGAAGGGATTGCCTCAGTGCCTGACAATACTGCTCTATGTCTTGCCAGTTTATGTACCATCTGTAAAATTGTAACGCTTCAGTCAGGTACCTGTAACTGAGCAATGGCTGCCACTATGGCAGAGAGCAGGAGTAGGTGAATTAGGACTCCGTAGGAAGTGGACAAAGCTGTGGTTCTGCTCCCAAAATTATGCTGAATTTTGGCAGCACGTTTGCTAATGTCTTGTTTGCTCACTTGTGCTTCCAGCCCTTGTCTTTATCTCCATTGAAGACAGCTCAGTTCAGAGCTAGAATGAACGTTGATCCCAGTTTGTGGACCTGCGTGCAGTGGTGTAACAGGAACTGGAGTGACCTCAGTTCTCTGTGTCTGTCCTTGGAATTCACTGACAAAAACAAAAATGAAGGAAAAAAACACATCTGAAAAATCTTAAACGTCTGAAGCTTCAGCTTGTTAGCATGGATTTTATTTTCCTTCTCTAATGGTTATATACACAATTTTCACAGTTTCTGTTAGGGATCCCTTGCTAGCAATTGTATTCAAGCTCTTAGATGCATCAGAGGATTATACGAGTGTTCGTTTTTGAATGACTGATGACTCGGGTACAAAGGAATAGATAAAGATCAACAGTGGAACAGAGATGTGGTTCTGAAGGGTGACCTAGAGGAGGCTGAAACCCAGAGGCCTGTAGCAGTCTGTCACTGAAGCGGCCAAGGAGAGGCTCTGCGTGTGGGGTAGCACAGGGTGCCACCATCAAGCTGAAGGGAGGCTGAAAGCAGGGTATGATTCACATCTCCAGAACAAAAACGTCAAACACAACTGCAGTAAAATACATCTGGGTCCTAGCTAGGAAGAACATAGAAACTTCTTGTGGTCCTTATTAGGCAGCTGAGACCCGATTTAGGCAGGACTAGGAGAAGAAGATTGTGGACTGGGGTTATAAATAGCATTTCACACAGAAGAAAGAAGACAGCAAGTTACTGTCAAGACAGAGCAGATACTGCTTCTCAGATAAAAGATTAGTTAGGCTTTTAATTAATAGAGTATATTAGCTTCCCTAGTCAAATATTCCTGTCTCTTTTATGAGGGAATGCACTTCTGGGAAATACCTTCCAACACTTAAGTGGATAATAATCAATGAGGCAGATAAATATTTAACCAAGCTTCTTTTACCTTTTGTGATTCTTGTCTTGATACTCTTGGAAAATTTTGTTTGGAAAAGGAAAACTACCTGACGAGAATCGCTTTGTTGGCTTTTTGTTTAAGATCATCACTCTTGGGTATAAGAGCGCATACTGTGTTGTCATCAGAAGACAAAAGGTTGTGACTTTGTAGTTGGGAATCACTTGTATGTATAAAATAGGACATGACACCTTTCGGTGAGGTGAGTTTTTAACTCTTCATTTCCTGACTGCTCTTGTCAGACTTGTGCATTGCTCCTGCAGTCTGGCTGAAGAGCAGCAGTGAATTGTGCCAGGCTGTCTGACCATGTTCCTGCAGGTGACTGGGAATAGGCCTGGAGAGAACATCTTCGGTACAGTGATGCCGGGTGCTTGAGGAGTGCTGCTGCCTCAGCAGAGCTCAAGTCCTGGGGATGAGGAGCAGCAGCAAGCCACTTCTGTCTGAGCAGTAAGCAATTGCTGTTACTGTGTGCTTCATTCCAGCCTCCTGCAGTGCTCCGTAGCCCCTGACAGCCTGCAGGGCTAACTGTCACCCTGCCTTCATGAGGTACCGCCACTGCTCTGCCAAAATCACCAGACAGCCATTAACATTTATCAGTTAACAGTCAGTACTTGAAATGGCCTCATCTCCATCCAGTCTTCTGTCAGACCTGTAAGGTAGATGTATGTAGTTAAAAGAACAGCAACATAATTTTAAGGAGTAACTGACTGAGGCTTTGCAACAGTACTTTTTAGATGTAATGTTAATTACTAAATTATAGTTAGATATGCTAAGAAAAGTTTCCTCCATTGTCTGATGACAAAGAATTTGAAAGACTTTATTTCCAAGTCTGCAGGACCAGGAAATAGTTGTGTAACGGGTATATTTTAACTAGGTGCTGCTATGATTTAGTAGTTAATACGTTCTTGAAACTTCAATATTGTTTTTATTTCTCATTTTGCATGAGAAATTCACTGTATTTTTTGGCATCTAGGACATTCTGGAAGTGGTAATGCTTGGCCTAGGTATGCTTGAAAATCCCAGCATGGCCGTGGTTTAATTTTTGGTTTGTGTGTCACTTGGCTTTGCCATCTGAATTTGGAGAAAAGGTTTGCAGAGTAAGTATGTCAGCTATTTTAAGTACCGCCAGCGATTCAGACACCTTGTAAATAAAATCCTGCATTCCTGCCGACTCTCTTTGAGAGACAAATCTTTTTGAGAAGCTCATGTAAAACTCCAGATAGCATAAAATATAAATATTGTTTCCTTCAATGCAGTATGGTTCATGGTTTCTCTTTCTCAGCTTTCTGTATGGAATATGTGTTTTTATATCATACATCTCAAAAAGCAGATATGTTTTCCGTGCATGTCTTCATTTTCCAGGGACGGTACTGAGGCATCCTAGCAGGATGCTTTTCTCTTCACTCATCGTCCTTGTGATCTTACTTGATACTCTGCGCAGTGTGCTGGTTGCTTAGCAATCCAAGCCACAGGCAGCAGCACCTTGCAACAGCATTCTGGCTGTTTTCTTCTCTTCTGCAACCATTTTTATCTGCATCTTTTTTCCCCCGAAGTTACTTGTTGTCAACGTTTGGGCATGCTCTGCAGGGAGTGCAACATTAGGATTTCAAAATTAAGCCTTGATTTGTGTACATTGTTCATTTCTGTGCTTCTTGTTTCCCTGTGGTGCATCTTGAGACTACTATTTGTTTGAAATAAATGTTTTTGTTCTGATGCTTTAAGATAGAAGGGAGCTACCTTGAAAATTCGTGTTTACTGAAGCACGTATTCTTTGCTCCATCTGTTCCTGCTTCCTCCTGCATATGGCATATATTTGACTTGTCTTTCAGCAGGCATGCATCCCTGGCTTGTTTAGAGGCCTGTACAAGAGATAAAGGTTGTCTTCCTTGTTCATCTGTGTGTGAAGTGTATTGAGCTATCTTAGCAATGGAAGTCTCTGATTATTGTTAAGTCTCAGATCTCTGATTATTGCCCTTCACTGATAGCTCGTGCTGGCAGCAAAAAAGCTGAAAGAAGCTTTGTGGCTATTAAAAGGAACCTACAGGGGTTTGGAGTGGTCAGTGGGGCCAGAGTACAGGCTGGTATTCTCCTCCATCCTTTCAATGGCAGTGAGGGAGGCTGGGTGGACTAGAAAAACATCTGATAAACGCAGGGCTGAGAGGCTAGTACCATTGCAGGAATTTTGGCTTTTTCAACCCTGGGGCGGTTTACTCAGCACCTGGCCTGATGGCTGCAGATGGGTCTCACCTGTCTGTAAGGGGGAAAGAGATCCTAGCCCGGGAGCTGAAGGGCTGGTTGAGAAGGCTTTAAAGTAGGTATGAAGGGGGAAGGGAATAAAATGAGGCTTGCTAGAGATGAGCCATGGGGAACAATGCCAGGGTTGGGGGTGAGGTGAGTGGCTCAGCTGAACTGCATCTATGCCAGTGCATGCAGTGTGGGCAGCAAGCAGGAGGAGCTGGAAGCCGCTGTGAGGCAGGCTAACTATGACTTAGTTGCCATTACTGAAATATGGTGGAAGATTTCCAGGAGCTCTGAAACGGCAAAGGCTTGATATGCCCAGTGTGCATGTACTGTCTTCCTTTGAATACAGAAGGAATTAATGACTTCACAGTAATTAGCATGATGCTTCATGGTGGCAGCGTATGTTGAAGGGCACTTCAAAGAGTTGTCCCTTTTGCTTCCATAGCATGTCTCAGAAGATGCCATCTTTGTCTCAAGGAGCACATGAGTTGCAGGATGTCCTCTTGACGTTTAAGAGAAAGCATGCTAAAATCCTTAAATTAATGGGGGCAAAAGCCGCTGTTTAGTTTTTACTTACAGGCTCCTCAAATAATCAAAATGAGCATGCGAATTTGAATGCATGTCCAAAGCATTCAATGTTTTTTTTTTCTTATGTGATCCCATAAGTGTAGAGTAACAAACGCTATAAATATTGTGTCCCATCTCTGAAGAGGCTTTCCAGAGTCTTTTTTTTTTTTTTTTTAAATATGACTTAGCTACAGCTTTGTTGTAGTGACTAAGTTAATGCTGAGGTCCTGTGTTTCAGGGAGAAACTACAATGTTCCTTACATGGTGTGCAAGTATGATGAAGAAATGTATGCTGACTTTATTAAGAGTTTTTCCAGATCTTCTGTAGGCTTGATGTGATGTTGTCTGTGTCTACTCACTCCAGCTAAAAATATGCAGCTCTTTTAGTATTACTTTGTTTGTTGTAAGTAAATACTTTCTGGTCTACAAATGCAAGTGAAGAAACTGTGTTTAAGAGAATATTTTCCAGAGTTGTGGAAAAACATAAAACTGTTTTTAAGAATACGTAGAGGCAATAAAACGCATAATTCTGCAGGATTTGGTAGTCTGGAACTAATCCCTTGCTGTTATTCCAACATTTGTTTAGGGTGTCCTTAGGCTGTGTGGACTGATGCCAGTGTATTCTCAAATACCCATCTTTTTTCCTATACTGCTTTGTTTGTATAGGTTGTAAAATGCAGCTCTGTAGCACTTCGGTGTATGAAACAAAGGAGTGTGATGATACTAAGACCTTTTTTTTTAATGTGGAATGACTGTGAAAACTGAAATGCTTGTGGGAAGGACGGGGAATATTTTGGAAGTATATAACCGTACTGCAAGCATTTTGTTAGAGAAAGCCTTCTGCTATCTTCAGTTGCTGTTTCATTGCTTTTCCATGCGGAAATGGGAAGCACTTGTATAACAGTAATAATTTTACTGTGTTAGGCTGTTTTGCTTTATAGTAAATTGAGCTTTGATTGCATTTGATTAGTTAAAGATATATTTAGAAAGGCTTGGCTGCTGGGTAATGCCATTTCCATCAAAGAAACAATCTGTAAAAACCTGAGAAGACAAGGATATTGGGAACAGGATGGGAAGATTAAGTTTTATAAAAACACTCTTCCTGGCTCCATTCCCTGTGTACGTACAAGTAGCTCTAGTTTATACCAGCTAGGTATTTGGCAGTTGCATCCATTTCAGTATGTAAATGGAGAAGCTTCTCAGAGCCTTGGGTTCGTGGTTTTAATCTTCGGCTCTGCAAAATGCTAAAAAAGACTGCTGTGGCCCAGCAGAGCACCGGGGCTGCGTGGAGCTCATGCCTCTGGCTGTTGTTCTCTCCCTTTCTGCCCACAGGGCTGTGTGTGGCACTCGCCTTGGGATGCACGGCTCGGTGGTGGCTTGGCTGGGGCTCTGGGCCTTCCTCTGGGGCTAGGTGTGCCCTCAGCTGCAGGAGCTGCAGCAGCCGCAGCAGCCTCCTCACTGGGCCAGGAGTGAGCCACTGCCTGCGTTTTTGTGTTTATGTGGCCATCCATGGCAGGGCTGGAAGGCAGGCTGTCTGGCAACTAGTCATCGTCTGGATTACGTGCCAGGATTTCTAAGCATAGGACAAGGAGAAATAGCTGTAAGCTTGAAGAGGAGAGATTTGGATTAGATGCTGGGGAGGAGCTCTTTATTCAGAGGGCTGTGAGGCACTGAGAGCTGTGTGTGCTCCATCCCCGGAGGTGCTGAAGACCAGGCTGGATGGGATGGGGCTATGGGCAGCACGCAGCCCATGGAGGGGTTGGGGCTGGGTGGTATGTGAAGGTCACCTCCAACCCAAGCCCTTCTGTGATCATCTAGGCTGTGTATCTGACTTGTGAATTTCACAGATAACTTTTAGCACCTTAGTTTTGAGTTCTCAACCCTTGCTTTCATACAGTGCAGTTGTATGTAGCATAATATTCTTAATGTTTCTAAATTAAAACAAAGGATTAAACTTAATGGGCTCTGGGACTCGACCTGGAAGCCAGTAGTCAAATTAGTGTTGATGAGAGAGCATTCAATGTGGTACAAATGAAGTGGGTTTTCTTACCTTGGGCATGAGGGGCTGGCTGCGGGCACGGTGCTTTCCTGACTATTCAGAGGGCTCCAGGGTTTGTTGGGTCAGGCGTATCTATTTGGAGCACGAGTGACTGGAGAAGTCTGGATCTCGGTTGAAAATTTCACTGTGGTTGTTGTGTTTCGGCTTTGGAACGGCAGTACTTCGTTGCAGTTGTTCGGCTGACTGCTGAACGTTAATTTGTTGTCTTGCTTTACTTGGAAAAACACGCTGTGGGCTTACGTTGCTTCCTGTTGGAAAATAGCGAGTTACAGAATTAGCACGTTAATGCCAATTATAACTATAATATCTTCCCAGAGGGAATTCTCCCTTTCTGCGCAAGTGTGTACGTGGTGAGAGGTCTTGAGCTGCTCTGGCAAAGCAAACTGCTGTATAGCTGACGAGGCAAGGAAGCACAATTTGGCAGAAAAATCTCAGAATCAACATGCATTCTTAAGGAGGCAGATGTTGGAGGGGCTTTTGCCGTGTGCAGCTCCTCCAGCAGAGCACGAAGATGGAGTGTTTTCAGGCTCCCCGCTCCTTGGCGGGGCTCGGGCTGGCTCCACGTTTTGCTTTCTGGCGCAGGCTGCTGGATCGCTTTTGTTCTTCTCTCCCTTCTTTATTCCCTTTACTCCCTTTCATACATTTGTGCCACTCTTCTCTGCGCAGCAGAGCAGTGTCCGGGGAGCCCTGTTCGCTTCAGAGCCTTTACTCTTGCCTCACAGAAATGTGTAATGCGTTTTCCTGTTTTGAGCACGTATTTGCTAACAAAGAACGGGTGAAGGGTTGTGCCGCGTTTTCCCCACGCTGTTGCTGCCTTTCAGAAATGAACTCTGGAGAGCCAGGGGTAGCTCATAGACTTGGCCCCAACACGGGAGCGTGGCGAGGCTGGCAGCACGGCTCCCAGTGGGGCTGTGGGTGGGAGGGATGTGGTGCTCCAGGCGCTGCAGCTGGCCCTGTGCCGTGCTCCCTGCCCTGCTTCCCCCTGAGCTGCTCCGTAGCAGATCTGGCTGCTGGGTGCCAGGAGGCCCACAGGCAGCTCGCAGTAACTCCCGCTGCTGTTGCACCGGGTTTCAGTTTGCTTGGGGGTGCAGATCTTGCACGCAAAACGCTAGATTGCAGTGCAGTTATCCACGGGTTCTGGCAGGGCTCCGGAAGACGCAGCGTGTTGTAGTGTGTCTGTTTCTCAACCGCTGGATCCAGTTGAGGCTTATCTGTGTTTTTTCAAAAGCATTTGCTGACTTGATTCCCGTTGCCTTTTGTTTGCAAACTCTCAGCTGTGCTCGGCCCCTCACCCCATCACAGGCTGCCTGGGCCTTACAAAAGCGTGGTTTGAGCAGCAGGAGGGGCAGGGAGCAAGGTGACTGCATGGAGTGATTCTGACTGTGCTGTCACTGGTGGATGTCTCTACAGTTGAGCAAATGATAAAATTTCAATGTAACTTTCTCTTTATAAGGGTTCAATGAAGCTGCAGATACGAGGTAGTGTTGCTGAGGTGAATTGAGATATGACTTTCTTCTGCCAATGCAGAAGGGAGCCATGGAGTGAGTGGGGATGTTTGCTCAGGAGGAGCAGGAGCCAGCTCTGTCTTCTGCATAAATGGGCAGATTTGAAGTGGAGATGTGACTGTGGGCTGCCACAGAAGAGAGTAACTGCAGTAGGTTATTATGGTAATCAGACTCATGCTTCCAGAGAGATGGGGAGAGTGTAGGATCAGGGTGGAAGTGACGTGGGTTAAAAAAAAAAAAGAGCATCTGTGAGAGGGGAGAACTGGGAGGATGAATTCTGGAATGGACTCGGCGTAAAATTAAGTTGTGTACACCAGAGCGAGAGGGATGAGATGAGCAGGAGCACTATGTAGCATGCGTTTCACAAGTGTGAGACAGGCAGTCTAGACAAGGAAGTATGTTGTAGGCCTAAAATTAACTGGAGTTAGACAAGAATTTTTCAGTGACAGCAATCTGAGTTCTCAGAAGGAGATGGAGGAAGAAGCTCCAGTTTCAGAAATTGCCATGGGTGTAATTGATTGCTGAAATTCAGGAGAGCAAAGCGTCTTCCCCTGTCCTCCTCCAGACTGTGACGAGCAGTGACATTTTTTATAAGAAGGAATGTTTCTTCTTAGCAGTGTTGTAAAACGTGTTATAAAAGCAGAAAAAAAATATGTTTTAAAAACAAAAAGTAATCTCAAAATGCAATAGAAGTTCTCATTTCCTAGTGTAGATAATATCTGTATAACTTTTTGGCTGTATGCTCCTCTTCCCTTTACCACAGGGGACGAATGACTTGGCGTGGTCAGCTTAGTAAGTGCAGCTGAGGAGGGGGGGGGGGGGTCTGGTTGTTCTCCAGCTCGGCACTGGGGAGAGCCCTATAACGTCTAGGCACACAGGATCGTATAGGTGCAAACTGGCTCCAAGGTCATTTAGCTGGAATTGAGAAGCGTGGTGGTGTGAATTTATTTACTGATGCAAAAGGAGTGGGATGCTGTAAGGGCTCAAACAGCGAGGCACCGTGCAGGCTTCTGCTGGTGGAGCTGGGAGTTAAGAGCCTTGCATTGGAGATGCACGGAGCACCAGAGGGCTTATAGTGTTCTTTCTGGCTCTCATCCAACTGACTGCTTTCTTTTTTTAATCCTCAAAACAGTGTTTTTGTTTGGTTGCTTAATTTGTGTTAATGTAAGTATTGTAAATATTTGAACAGATAATAGGAACCGTTCTTAAAACCTTTTGAAATAGATCAGGTAGTATTTAGTGTCATGCTTCTCAGTGATGGGATAAGATGCCCAACATTAGCAGCTATGTTTTAGTAGATGAACTCTTCATCTCTCCAGCATGCGTGCTCTGCTGAAAAAACATTTCGTCTGTGGTGCTGATTGAATTGTCATTACCTTAACGGTAAAAGGGGTAATACTAAACTCTTACATGAAGTTTTAAGACGTGTGCTTTCAGAAGTCTGTGTAGATTCTTTCACGCTATGTACAAGTAATAACATGCATCTTTTCCTGTTTTTACATTTTTCCAGGTGTATGTGGAATTTGATGACCTTGAATGGGAAAAGCGAGAATGGGTTAAAGTTTATGAAGATTTTTCAACCTTCTTGGTGGAGTACCAGCTGGTCTGGGCGAAGAGAAAGGACCCAAGCCAGACTCAGGGATCAAAGATCAAACAAATTCAATGGCCTGCATTGGTAAGATCTTCAGCAGTCCCTTTATTGAACTATTATAACGTCTCTAGTGCTTGCTCCTTAGGAAACTGACTGGTTTACTGTAGTGGTGGTGGAATGTGGTGAGCATGAGGAGGGAGGAGGGTAAGAAATGGACAAGAAAATGCAAATAAACTATGTAATGAGAAGGTGGGTGTGTGATGTGGTAAGTAACTCAGACTAATTTTTAAATCAACTTAATCCACTGCGAAAAGAGTCTGAGTGACAGAGTAGAACTAATGGCTCTTCATGTGGTCAGAGCATCTAATAAATATTAACTTAACAGGAATACCTCTTATGCTCTGTGGAGGATTGAAACTAAGATGGAAAAAAAGCCTCTAAGCTTCTAACACCTTCTTTATGGGAGTTGTATGTATCTAATATTTGAATCGAAGGTCAGAAAGATGAGAAAAGTGAAGAAAGATCAATGAAGTGAAAATTGCTTTCCTGGCTTATTGTAGTTGTGACTCTTCTCTGCATTGATGCTCAAGCATGGCACCGCAGAAAATTGTTTGTAGGCTGTGTTTGTTGTTGTCCCATCTTTAGGTAGATCCGATGAATACCAAGGATCTGATGAGATAATTCTATGAGGAATAAACGTGTACCCCTCTCCCCCCCCCCCTTTTTTTTTTTCTTCTCAAAAACACTTCTAATGTTGTAAAAATCAGACTCCTTAGGGTTGGAAGGGAGCTTTGAAGGTCAACTCATCCAGCTCCCCTGCAGTGAACGGATATGCACAGTTAGATTGTGTAGCCCGGGGCCTGGTGCAGCCTCACTTTGGGAAGTCTCCAGGGATGGGGTATCTGCGATATCTGTGGGCACTACCAGTGCCTCACCACCCTTGCTGATCATCAGAGGATCTAAGTAGAACTGAGACCTTAGGAACTGTTGATGTTGTTCATTGATAGAAGTTGTGGAAGATTTCTCTTGGATTGTCAGGTGAAAAGGGAGCTCCACCAAATTCCTCAAAATGATGAGAAAGGGGACATTTTAGGTATGCGTTTTATGAAGCTCAGTATCTGCAACTTCAGTCAGAAATTTGTAGTTGCAATGGATTTAGATGGTTTTTTTTCTCTAGATTTTAGCTGGGTGCCTTGTTTAAACATTTCCTTCGTATTCTTGTCTGAGGACTTACTGAACTCCATGGCTATTTCTCTAGAGCTGTTCTGAGTATGGCGAGGCAGGCTGTTCTAGGAGCGTGATGTGGGAAGAGTTGGTTTGGGATGGGACTTGCTTATGCTTACTCTTCCTTCTTGGCACACATTGTATCTTTGTGTTAACGTTTTGGATGTACAGACTCTTTGAGATACAAGCAAATTTTCAGTTTAATCTTAGTATACCCTTGAGTGAGAATTCTTAGTTTTACAGAGTAATGTCACTTGCTCTTTGATACCACCCCATCTCTCCGATTGAGATGAGTATTTTAAAATCTGTTATCAAGCTGGAATACAGTATCTGCATACCTGGTTATTTTACATCCCTTCAGTCTCACACTCTAGGGCATGGAGATTCTTCGGTCTCACCCTTTAGGATATGGAGATCCTTCTCGCACTAAGAAGAGATGTCTTTCTAGAAGGTTTTCTGGTTTAGTTGATCCTGTCACCAGGATAAAAGCATGTCTTTACTGATTGTGCAAACGTGTTTTAGTTGCACCTTCTTCTCACTACAGACGCTTCCAAGCTACATCTGATGAAGCTGAAGGCAGAAACTTTTCTTCCGCCACTGTTCTATTAACTGTTTTTTAAATTCTTGCTTTAAAGTTTGAGTTTTTGAGGTAGGTGATGGGACTGGGAAGGAAGATCTGTACAAGGTCGACCTCATGCTTTTGTGTTTAAAAAAGGATAGATGCAAATCATATAGCTTGACATGAGGCTCAGTAGCTTGTTAGGGCACAGTTTCCAGATGGTAAGATGACAAGATCTCAGCATTTATGCTTGGCCTGCTTGCAAGTGTTCTAACAGTTGTTTTCTGTGTCAAACTCTCTAGTCATCCATCCCTATTCCAGAAAATCCTTCTTTAAGGGGAAAGTCAGATACAGAATATTAATTTGGATTAGAGCAGATACCTTTCCATGGAGTCCTCTCAAAGTTCTGTTCCTTATTGAGCGCTGCACTGAGCCCACCAGGACTTGGGAAACAGGGAGAGTGCTCAAATTGCCATCCTAAGTGTGTGATTTCCAGCCAGTCTGTATGCTCTGGTGTAGCATGTGATGTCTATGAAAGGGCATTTTTAAATTAGAGCAAGGCTTCTTAAAAATAGAGAAGCAATAGAAAAGGCAGTAGAAATATTGGTTGTGTGACATCAAGGGGAGTATCTGCACTTTCGTGTTAAGTTCTCCCTGCAGATGTTTTAGAAGGGTGGTCTTGTCATAGTTACTGAATGAAAAGTCTCAAACTTGCATCAGTGGAAAATATTTATAGAAAAATTATTTGTGTACTGTCTTATTTTATTATTAAGTACCAAAATAAAAGTTTCTGATGCAGTTTATTTTGGGTACCAATATATATGCAGCAAAGCAATATTTAAGTATGCTCACATAGTATATGCTACAGGATTTTTGCCTTACTAAACATAATAAATGGAAAGTGCTTATTTATTTAGATGCTGATAACCTTTTGTTCTTCTCTTCTTTGATCAACATACTCTGTATTTACTGGGTGGTGTTTAAACTTGATCAGAATACAAGGTCTGTAATTTCTGTGGGCTTTTCTGTAGGGAGTCATCACTGTGTACAATTACCAATTTCTTCTACTGTTCAGTTGAGAGATGCACTGTAATCTCCACTTCACATATAAAATTGCTGGAGTTCAGCTCGGTCACCACAAGTGCTAATCTGAATGTGTGTGGTGCGGCTGTTACTGAAAGCACCACTTCCCCTGACCTTGTCTAGCTGTGCTCTAAGGTTGTATGTTCTTGGACCAGGCGCTGAGAAAGTGAGGAAAGAAGTGCTAGTGCCTCTTTCTCCTTGTTTAGAAACTCTGTAATATAGGCAGGGAGGGATTCTTCCCTGAATTGTGTCTTTTACTGTTAGATTATCCTTTCTGATCCTACCTCATTTACTCCTGGTAAATTTTCAGCAAAAGAGCCTGGAGTCCTACTTGTTGCCATGGTGCTTCACTGTATCAGGATGGCTGATGACAATGGCTAACTGTCTGTGAAAACTTGCCTGTAAAATAAGAGAAGTATAATGCCACGCCCCATTATTCTGTGATCAGGGTCTTTTCCTTCTGAGATGGTATTCCCGGGCAGTGGAGGAGACCCACCCCCTGTGCTGACTGGATGGCTGCTGTATCTGGGAGCTGCCTCTGGAGTGCTACGAGGGAAACCGTGATGGCACACATAAATAGCATTACAAGAATGCAGGCAGCATTAACCTTAGCATTTCTGAGTTTAAGCATGCTCAGCTGTGCTGGCTGCCATACAAGATCAGAAGAAAAGACTGTCCCTATCTTGGAGAGCTTACAGGCAGTATAACAAGTCAAAGACAATGTAGTGAAGGAGAGAAGCATAAAGAAAACAGTGACAAGAGATGTCAAGCATAAATGTGACGTAGGTATTAGGGAAGAGTGTTTGCAAGTAACTAATGGAGATGTTTTATAGGTGTCTGTGCAGAAGAAACCTTCTCAGACAGTGGAACAGTACAAAAAAAAGTGCAGATTTTGAAAACATTAACAAGTGGGTAGTAGAAATCAGTACATCTTTCCACAGTAAAGGATTAGGAAAAGTGGTGCGTATTAAGTGTTGCAATTGAAGGCATCAGCTGAGTTTGGTAAACGAGGGGACTACAAATTGTCGCTCCATTTTGGAATTGACTAGCTCGCGGTGTTGGACGAGAGGAATTACTGGTACCTGGGAAACAAGGCAAAATTGCTTTAGAATTCCTCTGAAAACAACTTGGAAGAAATTGAGATGACAGATAATTTTTTTTTTTTTTTTTTCAATCTGTGGGTGGAAAAGAATAGTTGTGTTTTAGGGAGAATAAATCATTCTCCCTGACTTAGAAATAGTCTGGGTATTAGGATGTTTCAGATCAGTGATACGGTCACGCCTATTGTGCTGTTAAGTCTGGAGGCTTGAGGCTGTGATGTTATCTTCTTAGCAGCCAGCAAGCGAGGTGGATGTGAGTATGTGGGCAGGGTGACAATGGGGAGCCAAGATACTCATATGGACAAAACAGGATGCTTCTGTGAGCTGTCAGTTTGAATTTAATTATTCTCCCTCTAACTGAACTTAAAAATATCTAAAAATAAGGTGTAGAGAGAGAAAAAGGGCAAACTGGACACAGAGTCCACCAGATGCACTTTCAGAGAATGGTAAAATAATGTGGAAGAAAGTTAAAGGTGATAGACTAAGAGAGCACACCAAGGTGGAAAACTAAATTATGGGGTTTCTTTAATAGCATCAACTTGTATTTTTAAGGAAGAGGAGGCTTTGCTATGGAAAATTATTGGAAATGTCAATAACACGATGAAATGAAAGTCTATCACTGAAGGTGTATGGGTAGCAATAAAAGAAATTTTAGACAACCATTTTAAGGGACTTTTCCATCATTTTAGAAAGAAAACAAGGAAAGAAGGGTAATTGAAAAAGTTAAGATTAAATGAGTTTAAAATAGGTAGATTACGGTGAGCTTGTGCATTGAGGAAAGGGAGCCAAGAATGGATATGGAGGGATTGTAATTGGAGATAAGGGAAAGCAAATGCATTGAATGGGAGAACACATGAGGAACTATCGGCCGTGCAACCAGAAAGTAAGAGAGTGTTGTAGAATAAGGGAAGGAAAGCTATTCTTTATTTTGGCAGTTTTCCTTTTGGAAGAAACTGGCAGTCTTCTGCAGGTTAGGAGCCAGAGGAAGGAATGATCTGAATGAGTCAAATACTAGGAAAAGTGGGGGAGTGGTTCCTTTAGCTGGAAGAGCAGAGCTGGGTACCTGGGAAGTTGGCGGACGGGCAGAGGTGACTGGTTAAGGGTTTTGTTGGCTCTCTTGGGTATTTTGTCAAGTGTGTGGTGCCTGTCTTTATATCTATAAATAAAACAGTACTGTCTCCAGAGTTTGCTTTTGAATTCAGTATAAATTCATGTATAATAAATCAGAAGAATTCCATACTAATTCTCTAATGGTTTGAATGTGGAGGCTGTGCTTCTGCTAGCTTTACAGTACTTACCTTGTCAAACCAAGATATTTGCCCTATGATCACAGCTAATATAAAGTCCTGCAGTAACTGTATCGCTGCCAGTTTCAAGGCTGCCATGTGGCAAGAACTGGTTTTACCCCAGTGGTACATTTCTGAAGAGTATATTTGAGTTTTAATATAGGCTAAAATGTGCTTAATGAGGAGATCCTGAATATGCTCATTGCCTGAGGGAGGATGGCTGCAGGAGTAACTCAATTCCCAGTCTGCTTAAAAAAAAAAGTGTATGTCTGTTTGCCTGACTTTTTCTTGGAACAAGTGAAGTCATTGCTAAACCAGTGGCTTGAGAACAATCTCTTCTGGGACTCTGTCCAGAGCTCTGTCAGAATACAGCCCCAGCCAGGCTTATAACAAAGCCAGGAACAAAGAGTTGGGTCTTCACATGCAGTCTGCGCTATGAGAATCTGCAGTTGGTTTGTAGTAGACAGTGCCAGTGGCACCTGTGGGACCTAGGCAGTCAGTCTGAGCCTTGTGCTGATGAGGAGGTTGCCTTACAGAAGAATGAGACTGTCAAGTGGTAGGCTATGGATTTGTTCTTGCGACGTACGGTGAACCTATGTGTTCATGTGCTGACTGTGTTGCATTACTCGGTAAAAGTGAGGAGTGTTTGTCATACGGAGGACAGACTTGTACTCTGACCTCATACAGCCTTCCCCCCGTCCCTGCCCTAGCTGCCCATTGCATGAGTGCAGTCTGCTTCAGCTGGCTTGATTGTGTTGGATTATGAAGTAAATGCTTATACAGTGCCAGCTTAATGGCATTTGTGTCACCACTCAAGAGGAGAAAGTACAGTTTGGTCCGCCACCTTCTATAGAGCTTCCGGATGTTCTGGAGACAAATGGAGTTCTTTGCTTCTGGCATGGTGATGGAAAGTAGAACAGGTCCCTTGTTCATTCTTTTTTTTTATACCGTGATGCATTTACAGCCTTTTCAGTCTCTCAAGAATTTGTTTTCTTTCTTGTCTCAATGTTCTAATTCTTACATTTTTAGCAAATTTCTCTTTTACATGGTGGTCCTATGGACCAGACTGGTCCCCTTCAAGGTGAGGAGTCCCTGTAGTTGCTGCTGGCTTGCCCCCTGCGTTTTCACACATTTCACAACAGCCTCTTCTGCACAAGGCAAAACAAAGGTATACACTGGTAGATACCACAATTCTATCCTTGTCAGGCATTCCAAATGCTCTGTGGTGAGAAAGAGTTTAAGTTCACACAGGAGATGGCTACATGGATGGAAAGATGGAAAGTAAGGCAGAGAGAAGTCTTGTTCTCCAGAGTCCTAAGGATTTGTGATCAATTGGAGTGTTTTCAAATCTGAGGGGGAGAAATGCTCTTGAACCAATTTGAACCACTAGTGGATTTTTTCAGCTTCTCCATTCTCTGCATCCAAAATCTGGTGTTTGTATTCTTCCTGGTGTGGGGCTCTGATGAGATAAGTGCAACAGAGGAGAACGTGCTTGGAAATTGTCGGCATCGTAGGAGAGATTTAAGACAGCTTAGAGCTTGAGGAAGAGAAAATTTAACCAACTGACTCAGCACGGCAACAGTGTCCTGAATTTTGCTGCATTGTGAAAGACAGTAACGCGCAGAAACAGCTCTTGGAGATGGTTCAAAGATTATTTTGTTGGAGAGTATGTTACTGTAATATTCCCACAGAATATAAATGTCTCAAGCAGTACCACATCCTCCCTGTGTACTTTGACACTGGCTTTTTTTAAACTGCTGTTTACTGATAGCTAATGCTGTCCTTACTGGTAGCCAGTGCTGTCCATGCTGGCTGCTAAGCAGAGCCCATTACCTTCCCAGGACATGCCCCAGATGAACAGCTCTAGACTTGAGATCTGTCTCTTTGGACACCCCATTGTGAAATATGGGTGTTGTCCTTCAGCCTCCCACTGTGGGAGAGAGTGATGGAGTGGAAAAACATGCTGCAGGGGAAGGTTTGTCTGTGGCCTTTGTACTTCTTGTTCACTTCACCCTGCTGCATACAATTCCTTGTTCCAAAGATGTTGTCTTAAGGTATTGCCAATGGCAAGCTTGTACTTTTTGTTTTACTTTATTCCTTAATTTCGATGTTTATGGAGATCAGTTTTTGAGAGGATTTAGCTTTGTGAAAGCATACTTCCATGTGTTAAATATGTAGACTGTTGTGATCGAGTTTGGTGCAGAGAATTATTTTGAATGTCAAGTTCATTTGCAGAAGTGCCGGAATTTCGAGTGAAATAGGATGTTTTGTTTTAGAAGGCAGCCTCAAGGTAACTGCACCACAAGTGATTTTGATTGTACAGGCCCGAGGACTGCCATTTGGGCAGTTCCTCTAGAAAGCTTCTTTAGTGTGTCACAGCATTCTGGAAGTCTCTGTGCTTCAGGTTGCTTCCTGCTGGTAAAGCATTTCCTCTTGCTCTCCAAGGATTACCCAAAATAAATAGCAGTGTCCTGTTTAGCATCCGTCAGCTGTAGCTTTAGGCGTTACTCCTAGTTGACCATGCTGCTGTTGCTTGTACCTGTTCAGAAGGCAGCAGTGAAGAAGTGCTGATGGTAATTTGTTTGTGGGTCTGTAGAAGACACAAATCAAGCTTTGTGAGGTTTTGTAATCGAGCTGGGCAGTTCAGACAGCAGCTGCAGGGAGCTTGATACAGGATACCTGCATGCACGTTGGGTTTATAATGGATGCTGAAACCTGTACTGCTGTGGTTATGCTCCAGTTGCAATCCCCATCAGCTTGCTCAAAGATGATTTAGGTGTACGTTGACTGCGTTTGCACATACAGCGTCAGCATTGGCCCCTTCCATAGCTTCATCGGACGTAAGAGTAAAAGCCATGCTGTGTCCTCTGGGATTGACTGGGACATTTCAGTCTTTTGATTTTTCATAGTGTTTATGAGAACAATTAGTGCTGAAGAAAATTAATGACTTTGTAGCTCTCTAGATCCATCTCAACTGCTTTCAACTAGAAGAATCATCTCAACTTGGGAAATGCAATGGCGACAGAATGTCAGCGAGCAAATGCTGTTGGCTGTTTCAGTGCAGTGTTTTTGAAAGACAGCTTCCAAAGTGTGGGATTTGGCAGGCTGGACTAGATAATCTCCAGAGGTCCTTTCTAACATCCTGCGATTTGGAGGAAGGACTGAATGCTTGTACTGCCTTTCGAATGTCTCCATCGCTCCGGTCACTCATAGTCAGTTTGCTGCTGTTTATGTAAGTGACAATACATGACAGAAGTCTGGGTTTTATATGCATTATGTATATATATACACAAATATGTCTAAAAATAGTTATCAAGTCTCTTGACCCATACCTGTTGGGAAGCTGTACAGTGAGAGAAGGATGTCAGCATGGTACTTGCCCTCCGTATGAGTGGTGGCTGCCCAGGATAAGCAGAGCTGTGCCAGAAGACTTCCATCTACAAGGAACAGCTCGATGTTTTCCTTGTGATAGCGGGGAGGAGCAGCTGGGTTTCACACCTGTCAAATCCACTTGGCAGCTAATTTTGAAAGCCGCCCACTGCTAAAATCTCCACTGCTGCTTTTGTGCATTAATGACATGTCAGCTGTGCTGTACTGAAGCACTGCTCTCTTCATGCTGACTTGAGTAAGATGACTTACTGAAGGCATAATTAGAGTTTTGAGTTTCTTTTCCTCTTTTCCCAGAATTCCAGCAGCTTGTGCTGGGTGTTGTTGTGAAACCCATGATGTGCTGCTGTCTTAATACATGCCTTCAACATACAGCAACATGGAGAACCCAGCCTCAGTGCAAAGCGCGTTTTCTGAAAAATCATTTCCATTGCTTGTACGTTACTGCTTGGGTACGTGCGGCCTTGTGCCCTACTACACCCACAAGGCAGCCGTTTCCTCTAGGGAGAACTTTGAGATCCAAGAACCAAGGTGAGGGATCTTCAACAAAAAAAGTTTGTTGCTGGTAACATAGGAAAAAACCACGGGCTGTGGGAGACTTAGCCCTTGGAGCCCCGATGGTGTGGAACACGACGCTGGTATTAGGGGTAATGAGGAAATTGAGTTGAGAAGAATGATAGTTCTTCAGATCACAGTGTCAGTATGTTACCTGGGTTGCCAGTATACTGTTGGTAGGAAAATGCTGTTGTTTTTGTGTGATTTTGGCAGAGCTTGGACAAAGAAAAACAAAAATCACAATCTGCAACTCAGAATTGGAGCTTGGTAGTGCAGTGGCAGTATTTTTTTTAAAGTGCTTCTGTTCCTTTTTATGGGTCAAAGCAACAAAAAAGCCAGCGGACTTCTAGCTCAGTCGGTTTCAGATGTGGTTTCACAACAAGTCTAGCCAATCTCTCACTGCTGTTGAAAGGGACAGTGCTGCTACCTCTCCTTTTCTGTTCTTTTGCTTGCCTTCCATCTCCCTCCAAATTTCAGCAAGATCAGCAGTCTCTATCCCTTGGGCCATGCGCACACACTCGTGCTCCAACCATGTTATAGAAAAACATACTGTATAGGTGATTAAGTGAACGAATCTGTCATTTATTACTGTTATGCATCTGTACCTGAACAGAATTTATCATTTCTGATTTATTATATTTTGATTTCAGTGTGCCATTCTGTGCTCTCAGTGCTCAGCACTGGAAGAAAGCTTTTAGAGCAAGAGAGCTCAGTAGTTAGCTATCATTAACAGGATGTTATTTTGCTGGCAGCTGTTGCAGGCTTTCAGCTGCACTAAAGCAGACTAATTTGAGCGCTTACAGCGAAAGACTGCCTTTCTTCTTTGTCATAGATGCTAAAACACTGTAAATGACTTCAGAATGCATTCAAGTTAGTTTTCTTCATCGTACAACAGGTTCTTGTGAGCCACAAAAGGACAACATCTCCGCAGCAGCTTCCAGTACTGCCTAGCTTGTTCCAGCTGTGACTTGACAATGTTTATCTGGTATTTTGAATTTATATTTGCTTGTGGAAAAAGAGGAACATGGGAAAGTAGTTCAGGAGCTGCCTGCCTGCTCCAGGTACTCAGCCTGCATGGGGATGCTCACTGGGACACAATCTGTTTTTCATATCCTCAGTGTCCACAGTCTGCGGTTACTTCATTTTTGACAGACACCTGTGAGGGGTTCATGGTGCATCCCCTGTGAGCGTGCCGGGGCAGTCGGGCTGTGGGAGTGTGTTGTTTCACTGCTTCCTTTCTCCTGCCCTCCCAGTGACATCGTCCCGGCTCTGGGCTGCATCAGGAAGTGGAGTTAAGGGCTGAATGCGCCAAAATGAACTTCCAGTGACTTCTTAAGAGAAAAAGCAAAAGCTTAAACTGAAGACGTTTGCATTCGTTCTTTGCGGTGTGCGTCTTGCAGGGACGGTGTCTGCCTGAAGCAAACTGTGAACAGCACTGATGCCATTTAAAAAAGTCATTAAGTATTGAAAAGCAGCTCCTTTGTTAAGTGTGTGGTTGTATGGCACTTTGCTTTCCTCTGCATGGAATGTGCACGTGAATGGGAAAGGACCCAACATCACATGGATTTTTTTCTGTCATATCCATTCTTTCTTGAAGTGAAGCATAGGGGTTCATCCAGCAGTGGCTGTTGGTAATTCTTCCAGGTAATTTATCTAAAATGTTTTAGCACACACTGCAGGTGTAAAACACTGTTAAATAAAAACAGCATTTTAGTACTGAGAATGACTGAACATAGTGCTAAGAACTGTCAGTTCAGAGCTACTTAAAAGTCTTCGGGAACCAAAACTGTTCTGGAAAAATTCATTAGACTGACTTTGTAAGCAGTCAAAATAATCCATTAGTCTCAGTTCAGGTGGTTTTATTCCATTGATTAGGGAATGGGTCTTAGTTTGAAAACAATATCCTTTAGTGGTAATTAATATTTTACTAGAGAAACATGGCTGACCTCAACTGACCCTGAGTAAGTCTGACTTATTGTTTACAGATAGGTGAATTATTAACACAAATAAAGATACAGTGTTTATTTTTTGTCTACTGACTGTCATAGGATCTACGCCAGTCATGGGCAGAAAGAAGTGCTTTATTAAGCTATTTGATCTTTTATTAGCTGCTTTTGTGTTGTTTTTATTGCTTTAGGAAAAGGACCTGGTCCGTTAGTTAAACTGTTGTCACAAATTTACATGAAATCACTTAATGTTCAATTTTTTGAACAGAACTGTTTAAGAAAAAATGGACTGTTCTTATATATAATGCATCATTCTGAGAAAATCTTGGGCATTTCAATTTGAAATGTCTCATCAGTTCTGAGACTGACTCACCGGGTAAGTACCATGTTTCTTTTAATAAATAATGCACAATTATATTTCTGATTGTGGCTTTAGTTGTAGATATTTCTGAAAGATTCTTTCACATCTCATCGTAGGGCTTCACTGGGGTTTTTAATGCATATACAGTCTGTAGACTGTACCGGTACGATTACAGTAAGAGTAAAACCCTGTGTTGTAGGGCTGGCTGAACAGATGCCTTTGAAACGCTTAGCTGAATCCTGAAATGAGCCCAACAGTACTTAATATAGTTGGTTGATGTATTTAGCTGTTTTCAAAGCATAATAAAGCTATATGTTGATATGAATGCAACCCAAGTCCATTAATGTGCTGTATATATATATATTTTACATTTGTTTTGCATGTGAGAGCATATCTGTTTCTGGAAAAAAACATTTGCATGCAGTTTGGTACATTTACCTGGAATGCCCCAGAGAGGTGGTGGAGTCACCGTCCTTGGAGGTGTTCAAGAAAAGGATGGATGTCACTCTGAGTGGCATTGTCTAGAGCAGTCACGGGCATAGGCTGATCATTGGACTAGGTGATCTCAGTGGTCTCTCCAATCTAAACAATTCTGACTTTACTCTAACTGACTGTTTAGTGTGACTCTGTTACCAAGCTGAAATGCGTTGGCTTTTCCATTTGTCCAGGGGTGGTTTGCATATTGTACTTCTTATAATTGCAATACTTTTATTACTTACAGTGCTTGAAGTAATGATTCCTAAAACATCTTGTTACTACTTTTAGTGCAGACTTTCATTAAATGTCAAGGTTATCAAAAGTGATACAGAATTTTGGGGTTTATCTTTGTAGCTTGCAGGAGGAGTAGCTTGAAGATGCATCAAAATACATTCCCTTCTAGGAACCTTTTTACTAGTGGATTGTGTACACAAAGAAGTCTCAGTACTTCCATAAACAGCTGCTCCAAATTTGGCAGTGTGAGGTCCTTAGCTAAATTCTGAGACATAATACGTATAGTTTTAGTCTGAAGACTGGGCAGTGCCTTCAGCTTTGTATGTCCCCTGAAGACTTCTTAGGACAGACCTAATTAATTCTGGATAAGAAGTGGTTTTGGTTTTTTTTTTTTTTTAATTTGAGAGTAATTAAAGCATTGGCTATTGAACTGTTATTGGTGAGAGGGGCCAGTAGGTATTTGTGTGCAGTCATCTTTTAAGACTCGTGGAATTGTAGAATGGCTTGTGTTGGAAGGGACCTCATCTATTTCCAACCCCCGCCCCCAAGTCATGGTGCAAATAATTTGTAAATGGAGAATTAATAGTATTTGGGGCAATTCACTGAAGATTGTAGGGGATGTGCATTGGCAAGGAGATGTTTTGGAACTGTGTTGTGCTGGAAGTAACAGAACAGTTTAAACACACACAGTGATTCCATTTTTTTTTATTAAGTACTGAGAACTTTATTGATGCTTGTCTGCTTCCCGGTAAGATGCTAGCTTCCATCCTGCGGAGAAATCAGGAGCTGAGATTGCATCAGAATTTGTAGCAAACAGTAACTTGTCAGGCATCACCTACAGAGAAGTGCATGAAACTCATCTGGACACGGCCAGGTGTGCTGGTGGGGCAGGCAGCAGTGCTGTGACAGGGCAGGGCTGGTGCAGCCCTAGCACAGCAGTGCTTGACTGACTTGGGTTGGCAGTGAAGGTGTTACATCTGCTTGATATACATCTGACTGGTACGTGCAGTATGGAGAGAACCTGCTGTGAATTTCTCGTTGCCTCTTTTCATCCCCTTCCAAATGTGGTCAGGTAGAAATGCAGATCGGCTGTCTGTCTGAATATGCGGCGGTTCATACTTCCTTCAGACGTGCCTCCTCCATCATCTCAGATGAGGTTCTCATAGCGAAGGAAACAATGTTACGCAGTTCTCCAAATGCTCTCTTATGAACAGTTCTAGTCTTCTGTCTGTTTTGTATATGCGCTCCATCTTGGCGTTTGATCTGGATATATAAGCACTGTGATATTCGTAAAAGCAGAAGATTATGCTTGTAGTGCTGCTTGGTGGCATCCCTAATTGATAGGACGGTTTTTCTACAATGAGCTGTTTTCCTTTGTTACTATCAAAATGTCCAGTGAACTGTGATTAATCATATTTTGGCACATGACTTTGAAATTACTGCTACTGCCATAGAATGTCGATTTCGACATCTTTGGCTGTTGCAATTGAACAATTTTTAACGATGGACGTACTTGGAGTTCCTTCAGTACAAATGACATATTGGCACATGTAGTGTTGTATACCAGGTTATTTATTAGAAAAACCACTGTGCCTTTAACTGGGTTGTTAAACTCTCCTCTGAGTATCTAAAATAAGCTTGAAGTGGCAAAGTGACCGATGCCATCCCTTTAAACTTGATGAATGCATGCACTAAGTAGAAGTGAAAGCAAGGAGGACGACTGTTCAAAATGCCCAGACAGAGAAGGTTAACTCTGCTAGATGTCATTTCACTGGTCTTGTGTCTGTCTGCCCTTAGATACAAAGAGAATTAGTAGGACTAGAAGTGATTACAGGTTCTGCCATCTCCTTTTGCGTTTGGTATAACCCCTCTGCAGGCCCTTTGTTTGAGTTGCTTTAAGAAAATTTTGTCTAACAGAGCAGATGGAGTGACTTTTTCCTCCCCTCTGCCAATTTTTGTAGGATCCAGGATGTTTCCTTTTACAAATTCATGGCGCTTCAATATATGCTTTAGGTAATGTATTTACAATGTAACAGTGGTTGCTGTTGTTTTGTTTTTAGTAATTATTTAAGGAAAGTACAGCTCTGTTAACTAGCAGTGAATGATTCTGGTTCAGCGAAGCTATGAAAGGCAGCCACTAGTTACTTTTCATTAGGAAATGTCAGTGTAAGTTAAAGAAAAATATTTTTCAACTCTTCTAACCAAGGTCCCAATGTATACTTTGTGATTCCCAAGCTACAGCTTCCTTTCCTAGTAGAGTTTCACCGTAGTCAAGTATTGCAGTCCAGGTTCTCACTAGTTGCCTTTAGAGATTCTTTGAAGTGAACTAAAAGATCTGTTTATTTTCATAAGGGGAAGATGGGAGATAACAGGAAAGTCATTGCAAGATTTGTAAAACACGTGAAATACTGAATACTGTTATGTTGGCTAGCAATAACATTTTGACCTTAAAAAGTAAGTAAGTGGAGAAGAACCAGTAACTGTTTATATCAAATTTCTTGTGGAAAATAGATTGTTAGGCTAAAGCAGATATTTGTTTCTCACTTGAAATTCTGTTCTCAGCCATAATGAAAAGCTGTGAGTAGACAAGGAATATTGGTAAGCAAGTATGTTGACAACAACAGCTGATATAACTTGTTAGAAACCAATGCTTATTCTTCCATTTTCAAAACTAGTTAAGAAAATGTACGCATGAACTATCCACAAATTAATTAGTAGGGCTAACCAATATTGTTGGTTCTTTTTTTTTTTTTAAGCTCTAGTGTCTTCGAATGGTCTTCTCATCAGAGTAGCAGAGATAAGAAAGAAAAGGAAAATCCATATGTAAGAAGATTTTCAATCCTGTATGTTTTCAGTTGTAATTCTTGACTGTTGGCTTTATCATCATGCTCTTCCAAGTCATCTGTTGCGTGCAGTTCCTATCTTCTACAGCGTGCTGTGCATCATTGCCTGTAGCTTGGATCCACCTTCATGGAGTCTTCGCCTACTCCCCCCCTTCCTCAGTGGTTTTGAGTTCTCCAGCACGTATTTCTGCCTCTTCTGCATTGCAGACTAAATGTGTGTTACGTTCTTCACATTTTAATGCTTGTTGACCCATCTTGCAGGTTGGCCACCCTCTGAGGGACTTGCTTACAAGTGGGAGCCGTTGTGGAGTAGGAACGTAGTTCCAGACTGTAACTAAAAGATCGAGTTCCTTAGTAAAAAAAAAAAAAAAATGCATCTTTCTGCTGTACATGGAGAAAGGCCAAACTTTTTACCACATGAGCATGGACTCAGTAATGCTCTGCTCTGAGTTGAACGGGGCACTGTGCAGACCTGAGTCATTTCTTCAGACTCACACAAGTGATGAATTGCAGCCAGGCAATAGTGTTAGGCTCAACTTGCAACCACAAAGGCTGGAAACGTAACTATTACTTGAAAAGTCATTCTCCTGAGCAGTTCTGTGGCAAGACATGAGATGATTTGCAACTGCTTAGGATCCATGGGCATGGGAATAGGAAAGATTTTTTCTTCCTTACTTTGGTCAGTTTCCCATTTTGATAAGCTTTCAGCAATCAGCCAGAAATTTTGAGTTAATCTGTAACTGCTATTCCATCTAATGGGATTGCTGCTGAGTTGGGAAGCAAGGATTCAGTTGCTCCTGCCTTCACCTCCAGGTTGCGCTCCTTGTTTTGACATGAGGTTGTATCTGAGATGCTGTCAGTGACAGGTAACTGTGAAAAGAGGTAGGGGTGTCTGCTGTGTGTGTTTTGTTCTGAGGTATGACTGATGCCTGGGTTAATTCTCTACTGCTGTTTGATAAAGCTGTGAGCAATATCAGCGCGTTTTGAGCTGCCTGAGGGGCAGGCTTGGGATAGAGATTGCTGGCAGGAAAGGGGAAACTGAGAATTCAGCAAAGAAGTAAAAAGCATAGGGTGTGAGGTGTACTGGGGATGGAATGCAAACATTGCAGCATAGTTGTGCTCTTTACCTCCTTTTCTGGTTGCTTTGATTGTATATTGTTTCAGCATCAGCCTTTCTTTGCCTAGGTAGAATCTGTTACCATGCAAGGCTCAGTCTCTAGCAGGCGCTGCACGCTTTCTTTTCCTACCCATAGCCAGGATGAGGTATGTGCTGAAGCACAGCTTTCTCAAGCAAGTGACTGCCAGGATATAAGGTCATTCTCCATGTTTAGAGAGCTGATGCAGAAGCTCCCTGGTGTTGGAGGAGGGAGTCTTTGTTCTCACATCAGCAAGGAGAGGCTGAAGGTGGATTGAATGATTCTGTGCTTTTACCGCAGCATGGAGCTCCTACCTGCTGAGTTAAGTGCTGCTGGTGGTAGCTGTTGTCCTCATCTTACCTTTGAAAGGAAGATTATTGCTGCCATGGAAAACTGCTGATCAGAAGAGAATAGAGTTCAGAGTATTTTTCCTTTTTCTCCATCGTGGCAATGTTTTTGTGCTGTCACTTTTGCTATTGTTGGAGGAAAGGATGGGAAGGGTCCCCTGTACTGATCCCAGTAGGGGTGTTGAGTCAAGCGTTGGCTATCCAAAGGAGGATGTATGATTGTGTGCTTAGAATTGAGGGACTGTACAGGCACAGCTTTCATCAGAGGTTTTGGGAGGAAGACTTGGAGCAGGACACTGATCCCTCCATCGCTTCTGCATGGCTAGGACTGAGGAGCTGGGTGGTGGTCGGAGAAGCAGTGTTCCATAAGTCCTTCAAGTGTGCCTAGGTTTGACAGATCGCACATCTCTTTTTTGTGAATTTCACTTCAGGATGTTGAGGGGATACACCCATTCTGCTTCATTCCTCTCCTTCCTCTCTGCCTCACGTTTCACGAGACTAATGAATGGCTGTAGGAAGGTCATCTCGGACAGACTGGAGATATTCTTTGTGTGAGATGGGAAGCTTTTCACTTCTAGGAGGATGCCCTGATTTTGTAGGGACAGAGCAATGGCTGCACAGCAAGTTACATTGCTTTAGAAGGGGCTAAGCAGATTTCTGAGGACCTTCAGAGATGCTGTCTAGCAATGGCTGTCTTCCTGTGTCTGTAGCAGATAGCAGGTCCTGCAGACATCCCTTTTGAACCCTGTGCCTGCAGTGTGGCATGTTGGGCCAGCATGTGAAACACAGTCTTTGAGATCAGGTCTTAAAAACCTGTGCTTCTTGACACCTCCAGTACCTTAAGGGTTGCTCATTAGCTTCACATCTCCCTTCTCAGAGCACTCTCCTTATGGGAACTCTGGTTTCACGTCTGCTAAGAATTCAGCCTCAGTAACCTTAATTCGGCAAGGAAACTTGAAACCATAGTAGTCTAGACAAAAAAAAAAAAAAAAGAAAAAGCAGACATTACAAATGTAGACGCAACATGTCAGCGTGCCATTTGTTCTCCTGTCATTCCCTTACAGCTTCTGAGAGCCATTTGGCATTCAGGCCGTGCCCTGATCCTCCTTCCCCTCCTGTGCTGTGAGGGGTCATGTCGTGGTGCTGGTACGTGCCTCACGCATGGGGTGCCTGCCCGCAGCTTGCTGCTTTGCCTGGGAAATGGCCTGAAGGTTGGTGGCACTGGCATTTCTGTGCAGTAGAGCAGTGTTTGCAATGAATGGCCCCTGCAAGTAATCCTTGGTATCTTCTGAGGACAGGATTTTTCAGTCCCTCTTTGTGGTTCCCCTTTTGGAGCTGGATGCTGTGTGAAGATACTATTGTGCACGATGAGTTTAACCAGCTCACAGGATGCACAGCGTGCAACTGCTCAGAGACACTTCACTAAGGTAAAGCTGGTGTTTCCATGTGACAGCTTGCATAGCCAGTCACCTGACAGGGCGTCATCTTGGGGCTTGAACATCAGCCATGCCCGTGTGTTTAACTGAAAGCACAGCCCTGCCAGGCCATGGTGAGCTGAGGGGCTATGGCTGCACGCACAGCTCCCCTGCCTGCACCCAGAGTGCCTGGCAGGGCACTCAGCTGCTGTGAGCCGCAGCCTGGCCATGCTGGCTGCGTGACCCAGAGCACAGCTGATGCCCTACAGAGTGCCACCCAGGCTTGTTGATGCAATCCCCAAAATACTAACAGGGGATGCTGCCTAACAGGAATGGGTTGCTGCTCTGGGAGGAGCGTCACTGCCATATCTAGGGGTTTGTGTGCTACCACGCTTCCTGTCACTGCTACATGGTGCTGCACGTGGTATTTAAGCCTATTGTTCATCTTCGGTTGGTAGAGGGGAGGGTTAGTATGAGATTGGCAGAGCAGCACGTTACCTGGTGAGTGTGAGCCACTCTAAGTAATGCTTTACATGGTTAACAGACTTTTGGGATACTTTTTTCATGCATATTGACTATTTGCCTGTGTTTTTCGCGTCAAAAGCATGATAAACTGACTTTGTAGTATACAGGTAGTCTTAATTTTACATTACTCCTTGTGAAAGCGGAAGGAGGCAAGAAAAGGCTTTGTAAGCTAAGTGCCAAATGGTGACTCCATTTGCAGTGTACAGAGGATGAGCAAGGGGGGTGGTTAGAAAAGATATGGGTAAGTATACAGACAGAGATGTAAATGTGTGGATATTTTCCTGTTTATCAAGCCACAGAGTACTAGAGAGCTGTCTGTATTATACTGGTCACGTAGGTTGCATCATCCTCTGGCGATAACTTTTTGTGGGAGAAATGAGTTACAATTTTATATTCACAGGTTACCTTAAATCATAGCCATATAAAATGCTTACATGTTTTGGCTCTTTGATTGCCATATTGATACCAGTCTCCAGTTTTGTTTTTCTGAGGCAGTTATTAATTGCTGCACTTACAGGTGGTTATGCTGGGGAGAAGGTGTAGCTTGCATCAGTGAGGATGGAAAATGAAACTTGTTGCTAACGAAACCTTTAAATTGCAGTCTGTAGCATTTTTTCTTCTAGTCTGTCTTTGCTTTATTTGTAGGGAGGGACAAACTTGTATCTAAGAACAGCAAAAGGATAACAAGACTTGGCTAAGGTAGAGATTTATTCTTTAAGAAAGGAAATACTCATTAGGAGTCACTGCTGTATTCTCCTGGAAATTGCTGCAGGTGGTATGCAAAGCCTGTAGCAGGTATTTGGGGGGCTGTAACGAGCTCTGGAAATTAACACATTTTTCATGACATGTTTCCAGCACTGTTAATGGAGTCGATGCAGCTCTTTATTGTAGGACCGTATCCTGCCTTGTAGAAAAGTGGCAGGACTGTTGGCCAAGCCCAGCTCTGGCTTGCTCTTAATGCTGGAACTGTGTCGTGCCACACTCTCAGACAGCACTGCTCAAAAGCTCTTTGTCACAGGTTTTCCTTTCCCCTTTTCTGAGAAATGCAATGGCTCACTTTTTGAAGGGTCCAAAGGAATGCTGGATTGCATGAAACACCAAGGTGTTCTTTGGCTGTAGAGTGATGCTTTGATGTCAGGTCCCCCACCGCAGCCTGCTGGGAGGGAACAGCTGATGGAAAACACTGCCTTCAGTGTCAGGCACCTCTTATGTTTCTCTGGGGTGCTTACATGGCCAAAACGTGGAAGGTGGTAAATTTATAATGTGCTTACTGAGGTGGGAAGGCCAGCTGCTGTACGCAGAGTTACACGGGAGGTTGTTTGCGTGTAAGAGTCAAAGAGCAGACTTAGTATTTGCTGTCTGCTCGTGTTGATCTGTTCTTTTGGTTTTGGCACTGTGCTGCATGTGATTCATGCGCAGTGGCCCCGGGAAAGCGGCCGCCTGCACGGCAGCATCTGCCTGAGTCAGCAGCAGCCTGCGGCACTCGCTGCCCGCGGGGTACGGTGAGTCACAGCCCTGCTCCTGCGGGCACTGCGGCTTAGGGCACCGGAGCACAGTGTGAAATGAAAGTGGGTGCTGTGGTTGCAGTGTAAGGAGGGGGAGGTGAACCTTCTAATCTAAAGGTGTCGTATTGTTGCGTGGTGAGGTACTCCTTTGCAGGTGAAAGACTTCTTTAAAATGTGCGAAGTCTAGCTGCTCCATTTCTGAGACTCGGGTATTCTTTATGTTAGCCAGATTTGTTATAATGCGTCCCCTGTACCACGTGTGGTCTTATCATTTGAGCCAAGCAGGTAGACATTTAAATGTCACTCCATTATTCTGCAGGAACCTTAAGTGTGCAATTAATTATGCATTAATACTGGCTGCAGCACCTCTCATACGTGCAGTTGTATATGAATATGAGCATGAAGTCACCTCCGTATCGTGTAACTGTCACAGGAAAACCTTCAAGAAGTACTGTCATTTCCTTTGCTGAAGTGGTAAGAGCTCTGAAAGCTCAAGGGCTGGCTGGGACTGGCCAGGCAGAGAGTTACATCTCTAAAAAGGCATGCTTCCTATCAGAGCTAAAAATAAAACCTGCCAGTCCTGAGCACCAGAACTTGCCTACCAGCTAATTACGGGACTCATTTACATAGGCTTTCATCTCCTTCTAGGGACTGGTCTGAACAGCCTTCTGTTTAAATACTGTTCCAGCTCCTGTGTCTGCCTTGCAGCACAGGTTTTTAGACTCCTTAGCTCAAAAGGCAGCTGATGAGGGAGGTTGGTTTTGAGCAAGGTCTTCTGGATTTGTGTTCTGTGGCAGCCTGCCAGGGCCTCTGGTTCGTCAGCTATTGGAGGAACAGAGCTGCTTGGCTTTTTGTGAGCTTCCACAAGCTTGGTATTCGGTTTTGGAAGTGCAAGGAGATCCTAATCTCAAACTATCATTTTCTTTCAGGGGAGGGAATTGTTTTAGAGTGAGAGAAAACATGTAGTTCTAGTTAGGGGCCCCCACGCCTTCCACGCCTCGCATTTGCTTCACTTGGTCGGTAAGTGGAATGTGAAAAGCTCAAATGAGACTGTTGGTATCTCCGTGAGGTCGGTACACTTCCTCATGGTTGAGTTTCTGTAATATCGGTTTCCATTTTGAGTCTTGGAGATCACAGAAAAAAAACAGCTCTCACTTTTAAAGCCATTACCAAGGTTGCAAAGTCAGCCACTGAAAAATTAATACAAACAGTACTTTTGTTGAACTGAGCGTATGGTATCCTGGTGTGTGGTATATTAAATGTTAATCAAGAATTCAGTTGTTCCGTTCCATTGCTGATGCTGTAAAAATAGAAATGATCAGGTGTCTTTAATTAACTGAGCTTTTTTTTTTTTAATGTTTACTGTAGGTCAAGGACTATCTAGGGGCTTGTTTCCAGCATTCTTCAAACATAGTTTCTGCTCTACTTTCTAACACACTGAATAGTTTTCTTATCAAGAAGTATCAATTATGAAGACGTGTACTTTGGTTTCCTCCTTTATTGAAATTCTTTATAACGCCTTGTGCTCAAATGAAATTGAAGTCAGATTGCCTTAAAGGTGGTATCCCACAGAATCGAGTGTATTTCTATAGACACCACGTTTGGAGAATAAACCACAGTGTGTTTGCTTTCTGTCCGACAGGATCTGTTGGTAGATGCCTCATGGGTTGCTGCTGCCAAGAAGTGTGCACGCTTAGAATCTAGAACCTTAAAAATGCTGGCTTTAAACTTTCAAGAAACATATGAGGGATTTTTTTCTCATTTTCTGGTGAATGGTGAAGGGACCTTTTGTATGGTCTTGAAAATACTATCACTACATCTTTATTCTGTGTATTTGCTCACTGCTTCGTTGGCAAACTTCTTTTTGAACCACCCAGTCTTAGGAAGTATTTTAATGTAAAGTTCACCCAAAAGAAAGATTCAGGATGGTCTTTCAGAGTTTGTGCAGAGCACGATGGCAAGATTATCATCGTAGAGAAGTGTTTGTGAAGTAAGGAAACTGGAAAAGGTCTGACTTTTTCCTCTGAGACTTGTGATGGTCTGAAGGTACTGTGTGCTTGCAGATATCCTTGCTACCGTGCATCAGTTGGTCTGTTATCTTTTTATAGTAGTGTTCTTTGATAGCGTCTCTTCGCATCAACCTCGTCTTGCTACTGTTTTCTTCTAGTAGCTCATCTGTAAGATTACGAAGATCTTGCAGAAAAATTATATACAGTGCTTTTCTATGGGAAGAGCTTTTGTTGGAGACTTCCATAAATGCATGAAATAAATTCACAAATACGTTCATCTAAGCAACCTTTTTTAATTCAGGACATTAACAAGTAAGTTAAAACTAATGTAGATCTTTACAAATGCAGACTTATTTCAGGATTGTAGAGAAATAGTGTGAACTTAAGATATTTTATTTGGGATTGTTACCCATCTCTCAGATGAAAGACGCATTGATTTCACAGAAGTGTCAGCTGTGTCAGGTACTCTTTAATTCAAAAGCAGTTGCATTTAAAAAAACATTTTGGTAGTGGAATACCACTAGCTGTCTCATTTGTTTTACCAAGTGTTATATCATCATTCTAGAGAGCAGATAGTGGTCAGGTGCCCTTAATTGACCTTTATTATGGCCTGCTGTTTTGGTCTTGGTGTTAGCTCTAGTATTGGTTTGATAGTGTCAAGGGTTAGAAGAAGAATAAGGTCCAGAGCAAGGAAAAGGAAGTGCTTGATCCAGAAACTAATGAATGATATTGCCACATTGTCCTTGCTGCACAAGAATGAGCTAGTGGTAAAACATGCGGACACAGCGGGCAGTTACACTGACTGACTGAGGAGAGGACTAAATAGGATGTGGGCTCAGCTCAGGAAGCTGGTCTGTAAACTGCTGCTTGCCAGCACTGCTGGGTCACCGTGTGTCCCCTTCCTGCCTCCATGGGGCAACAGAGGCTGCTGGGGGGGGGGGGGGCTGGGAGCAGGCAGGTCCCGGCTGAGCTGCTTGTGGCCTTGTGAGGGAAGGAGGGAATTGAGGAGCAAGCATTTCCTTCTGCTGTTTTCTAGTGCTCAGACAAGATTGTGTCAGCTACTTTCTGTAGGAAAGATTGCTTTTTTGATTCCTTTTCAGCTTTCTGATATTTTTTTTCCTCTTAACATCCTTTGATGTGGTTCAGAGAGCTGTATGTGTGGTCAGAGAGGGAGTTAGGCTGTTCCATTTTGACATGCCTTCTTCAGTTCTTTTTCTGCCCTCCTAGAAGTTTCTCTTTGTCCTCCTGTGCCCCTGCACTGAAGAACTCTGTAGTGATTTCATCCTCCTCCATGAAGACCGGATAGGGTAGATGATGTCAACAGCACAAAGAAAAGAAGCTGTCAAGCCAGATTTCTGGGCCTGGCCATTTTCCTCCCTTCCCCTTGCTTGCAGCAGTGCTAATGCCCAGAGCTGCCCCAGCCCCTCATGACCACTGCAGCGTTAATGCTGCAGCATTGGCTGCTGTGCACGGCTCTGGCTATTATCAGCCTGAAGGATTCCTCACCCAGAGCTTCAGTGTGTCACATGCCTGGAGTAGCTGTTCCATCAAAATCGTCTTTGGCTTGAAGCATGCTTTCCCAGAAAAATTAATGCAGCAAGACAGAATACTCCATAATTTTCAGCTTGTGGTCTTCACGACTTTGGTGGGAAATCCACATAATCCTTAAGTTTGTATATGGCTTTGTTTTGAGCTTTGGAAATGCGAGATAGCAAAACGCAGTAGGGCCGTTGCTGAGGCTGAACTTCACAGTGATCCTGGGTGCCTGTGTTGAGGGCTACTGCTGACATGTCTGTGGGGCACAGAGATAAAAGGCAGCACTTTGCTGCTGCGACTGTGTGCACAGGGCTTCCTCGGCCAGGACCTTGGGCTCTCCGTGTGAGGGTCGTTGGTTTGAGTGCAGTTATCAGTGCTGCTGCACGCTGTGAGGAGAAGAGTGGAGCTACTTGAAGACAGCTTCCTGCCATCAGTGTCTGCTAACAGGCCAGTGCGGTCAGCTGCTCTGAAACCAGCAGAGAAGGAAAAGAACTGAAGGAGCTGCCTAGACCAGGGTCAACTAAGCTGATGGCTGTGTTAGTGGCAACAAAGCCATATCAGAGAGGGCTTGGAACCTCAGGAGCTAAACAAATTGTTACAGGGAAGCAACTTTTTTTTTTCCCAGAAGTAAAAAAGAAAAGTCCAAGTTAGTACGGTAGTGTGGTACTGCCACAAAGTTTCCTGGGGAAAGCCTTCTGTAAGCTGCTTTCAAGGATCGGTTGTCCTCTGTGCAAATGTTGGCAGCCCACTGCAGTGTTCTACCTGCATGAACAGTTGGACAGTTCTGAACAGCAGCAATATGGATTTAAGTTGTGCTGGAAGTCAGTATTTTGAAGTCCTCCTAACTGTAAGATACAAAATGAGATTTGACGTTCAGTTATATTTCCATGCTTCAAAAGTACCCGCACGCATGAGCATCTCTTTTAAAGGAATGTACTCAGAAGTACAGCTCAGCACCTGAATCGCCCCTTCAGCTAAACACAAATGTTCACGAAGTACCATGTTTGCACTGTTTTGTTTTTTTTAATGTGTTGTGAAATAAAAACATCTTGATCTTCTCGGGAGGGCACGATGTGCAGATATGGAGATGTTTTTGGTAGAGCTTCAGGTGAGCTGCACATGGTGCTGATGGCCAGCTGCTGGGAGGAGCCACGCAGTGCTGTGCACCGGGTCCCAGTGCTGGAGGGCCGTGCCAGGCAGTGAGCATCTCACACGTACAGCGTGCTAACGTGCCAGCTGGCATCCCTTGTGTTTTGTGATAGTGGTGTGGATGTTTTGATAGCAGCTCTGCACGTTAAGGCCTGTGATGAGAAGCTGCTTTTTTACAGCCCCGCCCTGGGCTGCTCTGTCAGCCAGTGTTCCTCATGTTTGAGGTTTCTCAGCCAGGGTGGTTATCTTTGAGAGGCTGGAAGAGGTTTCTCTGAAATCAAAGGAACGTGAAGGGGTTGGTGCAGGTTGTGCTTTGGTCTGCTGCCCTGCTCGTGTAGTTTAAATGAAGGAGGAGTCTTTTTTTTTTTTCCTTAATTCTGAAGAAAACCTCGTGTTTGGAAATGTCCTGAAACACAGTGTGAACGAACAGATGCAGGGACATGTGCTTGATTCTTCAGAGAAGCTGAGGCAGTCATTTGGGAACTTATAAGAGGAACCACGCACTGCAGGAAAGAAGTGCCACAGAAGGCCTCTGGTAGGGGAGGAAGGTGTGCAGTACCAGCCTGGCCTGGGACTTCCTGGCCTTTGAGCTAAGGTTATGCTTTGCTCATATCAGACACGTGCTAGAAGAAGGATATGGATTTTTGCTACTTGAAACAGAGGAAGGCTTTTGATGCTTTTTTAAGGTAGATGCCCTGTGATGCTATGTCTGCTGCTGTGGCAGGGAAGCACTTATCAGTGCAGTTTCGAAGACCGTGCAGCTTGTGACCTCAAGGTGTGCTAAGTAACAACATCAGAGCCTGGCTGCAATGCAGCCAGTGCTGCTGGCGCAAATGTACAGCAGGTGGGAAAGCTGGTAAATCCTCACTGTGCTCCCTCAGGACCGTTGCTGTCCCACTTTCCAGCTCAGGCTCCCAGCAGCGGCACACCTGGCACAGCTCTGGTGGGCAGCATCCATGAGCTGCGTGAGCTGCAGCTGCTCCTCCACCTCAGCTCCAGACAGACATCGGTGCAGTGTCTGCACCTGTCATCTACTGCTTCTGTAGAAAGATGAATGTCACGGGCTGAATTCTACTGGTGAAGCACTGTTGTTATTATAAGTTACTTAAGCTGAGAGTAAGAAAGTGGGTAATCTGCATTTCAGAAAATAATCTGAAGCAGAGGAGGGTTTCCTTTCTGATTTCTATCACAGATTAATTTACATAGGCTCTAGTAAGCTTTTGTAAACAGTACGTGCAAAAAAATTTCATGTGGTCACTCTGCCGTACACCTGTATTAGTTCGGTTGTCACTTCAGGAACTGATCTTTTCTTACGCATGCTTTTCTGAGCAGTACCTCATCTTATTTAATATTTTTCTTTATTCTGTTAGGAAAATGTTATTTTCATACACAAATTTTTAGGTAGCTAAATTGACACCGTAATGCAGGAAGCCTTTTCTTTTTGTTCAGAGGCCCAAGGGTCCCCTGTGTAATTTAAGACTTATGCTTTCAGAATCTTGGTAAGTTTTGATCAGTCCCATTTCAACCCATTTATTTGTAAATATAGAAATAGGAGCATGTAATTAACGAACACTGATACTTCCCTGGGCAAACTGTTCTAGTACCAGTCCTGTGTGTTGGTGGCCCTGCCTGTGGCAAGGCGGTTGCAACTTGATGATCCTTGGGTCCCTTCCAACCCAAGCCATTCTGTGATACTTCTGAGACCAGTGTTCATCAAGACTCCGCTTACAGTGTAGGAAAAATGGCAGCATTTGAAGTGTCCTGATGTGGGATCTGTTGTCAAAACAGATTGTTTATGGGAAATCATTCTGCAGAACTTGGTGTAAAAAATGCCTTATCTGCCCTTCACCAAAGACTTTACAGACTTCAAGATTAGAGGGGTTGATACTTTCTAAAACCTGATAATTTCTGGTATGGAGAATAATATACATTGTTCTAGTTAAAGCATGTGTTTTTTTTTCAGCATCAGTTGTAATGACATGGTAGAGGTACAGAGAACTTTAGTTTCCAACAGGGAAGTCCATACAAACAAGCAAACCAAGCTGGATTAGACCATTAGGCCACTGGGAGATGGCTGAAGTTGCCACTGAAGTAGACAACAGGAAAGTGTCAAGGTAACCTTCCAGGGAAGCTGTTGGCCCTGTCAGTCCCTGCCCAGCCAAGGGTCAGGTTCCTGGGTGAGGGCGGAAGGACACCTTTCTTCTGAATCATGCAGTAAGATCTCAAAACTGGGCCTCCCTTTTCAGATGTCAGCGTTTCATTGCCCCACTGCCCTGTTGTGCAAGAGGTGGAACAGCTAACGAGTGGTGCTGTGAACATCGGAGCCTGAGATGTTGTCACGTAGCAGTGCTGTTTAGGACAGGAGTTCTGTTCATTATGGCAGTGGGTAGGCTTTGCTAAGACAAAAGACCTGAAGGAATTCAGATTCTGTAAATGTGTAAGAATACAGAGATGATGAGCTTTTTCTATTAAGCTGTTCCTTCTCAGACTAAAGGAAAAATTGTGTGTTGTAAGAGCTGTTAGCTGTTACTTGTGTCTCAAGGGAGAGAAGCTTCTTCTCTATAGTACTTTCTAAAATGAGCAAAGGCGATGTCACCAGTAACAGGAAATCTGAGCATGCTGTCTCTGCGTAGTCTCATTTGTTCACTTGCTCTTTCTGTCTCTAAGTTTTTTCAGCTAACTTCACTGAAAGAAATGGGTGGAATTTGGCACTCAGAGTTCAACTGTCAGCACCATCTGCCCCAGGGGTAGGAGGGAAGCTCTGCAGCATGGGTGTCCAACCTTCTGGCTTGCCCGGGCTGCACTGAGTGAAGTTGTCTTGGGCCACATATAAAATGTATACGGGTAACAAAACTTTTATTTTTTCGTGTTTTTAATTAAAACACAAAAAAGGGGGCAACAAAACCTATGAAACTAGCAGGTTGGACATGCATGGCTTTAGAGTTAAGTGTTTAAAATGCTACTCTGCGGGTAGCACAGAATGTGGAGTGCTTCTGCTCGTCTGTGTCGAGCTTGTCAACCAGCAAGGTGCTGAAGGCCCCTAGGGCCGTGGGGCCAGCTGTTCTGCCCCCTGGCTTCCAGTGCTTTAGAAAGAGACAGAGCTCTAAGTGCTTACGTGTGAGAGGCAAAGCTGTGAGGTGTTACCGGAGTGGAGAACAAAAAGAATGGGCTTCTCTTTTTCTCTAAAAGAATCATGGCTGACAGAATGATGGCTGAAATGTGAGTTGGCAGGACAGTTTAGCAAGGAGCCAGAAAAGTATTCCAGTGACTTGCCAATGTGCTGCTAAATGTTTGAACACCTAGGTAACAGCTCAGTACCGCTACGTGGACAGCTGTTAGGATTACACGCATGCTGCGTACTGTTGGGAATTGCCTTTGGGGGGGGAGGGGGCTAAATAATTTTTATATTCCAGTCTTGTGGCTAATTGTATATTTTGTAGTTTGTAATCCAATGCCCATCACGCTTGGCGTAGTGCAATTTTTTGAGTACTCAGCTCTGTTCAACAAGTTGCATTTTTTTTCCTACTTATTTGGCCTTGAATGTTTGGTGTCTGTTAGAATTGAAATGAAAATGTATTGGACCTATTTGGAATGGAACATCTGGAGTTGCAGGGGAAGTTGTAGACACTAAATTAAATGAGTTAGGGTCACCTTGACTATTTTTAATAACTGCAGACTGGAAATGTTTCTGTGACAAAGAGATGGAGACCAAATGAAAGGCAGAAAGTGAAGGAGGAGCAATTTTCACACACAGGATTTACTTCAGAATACCGTTTCACTTCCAGAGGATCGGTTTTCTGAAGTCTGTGTCAAAGGAGTGACTGAGGGCTAGGAAAAATAAAAAATGCAATGGAAGACAAATCCTCAGTATTTTTATAAAATAATAGGTGGAGTCATGCTTGTGGGAGAGGTAATGTGCCTTACTGGATTGACGGATGCAGAGGAAATTAAACCACTAAGCTTTAATAATGTAAATTTTTATTCTGTTCTGAAATAGAAGTGTCAGTTGTCACACATAGACTTAATAAGTAGAGCACTACTACTCGAGCAGATATCTGGTGCCACCGTAATGTTTTAATTCGTTTCTGTTTGATGGGTCATAAATAAGAAGTTCGTAATGGAATGAATAGCTTTGTCCTTTTAATTTCTTTAAAGATCTAGAACTTAACTAAGTTAATCTTCACTTTCAATTTTCATATGCCTCCCATCTTCTACAAGATCAGTTTTAATTTTGGTGTTATAATTACATGTGACAATTATAGTCATTACATATAAATTCCTTTCACTTTACTCTCTTTTCCCGCTTCTACTCATGTGCAGGAGCTCCTGCGCGAACTTCTTACAAATCCTCTTGCCCTTCAACTCTAGCAGATTACTATCCTCAAAAGAGAGGTGGTGCTTCTAAATATGGAAACCTAATTTAGAGTCTGCTGAGGCAACTAGCCACCATTTTGTTTTAGTTACATTCATATTTATTTCTGAAGTATGCTCCTTCAATCTTTTTTCTTTGCTTACAAGCTAAACTTGCTGATGCAATTATTGTAAACATATTTGAGACGAGGGATCTTCCGTAACTAGAAAATGTTCTACTCCCCTACGCCAGGCACATATGTATTTCTTCATTAAAGCCACTGTTGTAGCCACTTAATACAAAGCTGCTTCTACTAAATCTGTGAATATCTCTCATTAACAATTTTCTTGTGGGGATTAGCAGACCTGGCAATATTTATAGATAAACTCACTCATCTAGAGGTTGGCAACCCTGCCCACTGCAGGGGATTAGAAATAGATGGTCTTCCAATCTAAGCCATTCTGTGGTTCTTACTGTTCCAGAGACTGTATAATGCCTGGAAGAGAAAAGTTAAACCTCCCTTTGCAGATACCCCAGAGTGGGTGTTTTTTTGTTTTTTGTTTTGGTAAGGAAAAAAAGTCCTAATAGTGTCTGTGCTTGTTCCTCAATACTTTCTCATATTTTGATTTTCTTTGGAAAAGAGTTGTACTTTTTTTTTTTTAATAGGCTAAATAGCTGTGATTCACAGCTGGGATTTTTGACCAGAAGTAGGTCATTCATTTTGTAGATTCTCCTGAAGTAATTTACTGTACAATGTTGTAGAGCTATGAAATGGAGCAAAAAAAAAAAAAAAGTGTCCTAGAGATTTGGTGCTTGCCCTGTTGTCTAGCTCCATTTTTATGGGTCCTGTGCCAAAGGAGGTCTCTTTTACAGAAAAACAAGGACCTGTCAGAGGGAGTTATTGCTCTTATTCCGTCAATTCCTAACTCGTGGAAAGCTTTTTCTTGTTGCTTTGGGTGTGGGGAGAGAGTAAAATCTTAAAATCATTCTGTCAAAATGAAAATATAAAAAGAGGCTTTGTTTTTAGTCTTCCACCCACTGCTTCCTTTGTATCTTGACTACGTGGAGTTTGAAGAGAACTTAAATGGTTGAAGCAAAACACTGAAACTTTTGAATGCTCCCAACTTTCACGCCAGTGTCTGCTTTATTGATTGTTTTCTATCAGCTGTGCATGGCTTGCTAGGCCAAGCCAGAAGAATGCAATTTATAAATTGTTAGTACACCACTTGCTCTTGTCACCGTTTGTTCTTTCTCACCCTTTTTGTGGTTCTTTCCCTGTCCCCTGTGCTTTCTTCTGAGCTTGCTCTTCCTTTTGGTTTTGTGGTGGGTGCAGCCGTGGCTGACACTCAGGGCCCTGCTGGTCAAGAGCAGTGACCACAGGGAGGGGGAAGAGCCCCTTGCCAGCGTTCCTCATTTAAACTGGCATTGTAGCAGGTGTTTGAGGGAACTCTAACTGCCAAATCCAGATAGGCTTCCATGGGAATAGCCAAATCGTCTCTGACACAGTAGTTGGTTTTAAAGCATTGAGGTTTCGGTAAGGGTCTACAAAGGCAGTGTGGGACCCCTGCTCAGGGGAAGGAATTAATTTAAAAAAAAAAAAAAAAAACCAACAAGATCTGTTTCTTGATGATCAGCAGACGAGTGCATCTTCTGACTGCTGTTTGATTTGGATGAAATTCTGGACAGCGTTTGAGCTTGAATGTGAAATTGATTCTTGCTGTGCTGCTAATCCCAGCTAAACTAATTGAAGGGTTTGAGCTGCTTCAGACAAAAGGTTTTGAAAGTTGAGCTGCTGATAAGTAGTTGCTGTGCCGTGAGTGCATCGAGGGAGTTCTGTGTGTGTCCTTCTTGAAGGCAAGGACATGAAAGAGATGAGTTATAATCAAGGGAGCAGTGGAGGAAACCTGAAGAATGGCAGATTTAATAAAGATGACTAAATATAGTATGCATGAAATCACTGATAGAGCTCTAAAGTGGAAGGAAGAAAAGAAGCAGGGGGAAGCTCAAGATGCAGCTGGAGATGGTGCTAGAACTTAAACCAGATCCAAGAATTAAGGGAATGCTTACGTGGCTGAGGAGTTGCAGGCATCTTGGAGGGACTTTTGAAGTTGCTGAATGAGAAGATAAGGGAGAATGAGAAAGCTGAGAAAGATCCTGAAGGGATTTGAGTGGGAGTGGGAAGGAAAGACTCCATCGTTAGTGTTTGAGATAGCATAAATGACAGCTAATTTTCTACCATGGTGGATTACAGATGTGCAAACCATACTGGAAGACATCAAGTAGATATTCTGGTGCTCTTAAGTGGAATTACAGTCCCTGGAGGGGAGGAAAGCCCCAAGGAGATCTCTCTTACAGGCAGGCTCTACCCCCAACTATGCAGAAGAATTGCCTTAGAGAAGAAGGCTAGTGTGCTGGCTGGGAACCTTGCTGTAAGGAAAAAGCTTTTCCCAACGTATACAACTTCCACTCAATCTTCAGCTCTCAGCAGGGAGGTGCTGGGTAAACCCTTGTTTCTGTCTCAGCATATGGAAAAGTGCCAGTGGATGGAAGACCGGTACTAAGTGAGAAAGAAAAGAGTTCCAAGGTGAAGGAAAATGATAATCAGTCAGTACAGCTAGGGAAAGGTTTAGCCTGGATAATAGGCTGTTGTTACTAAGAAACAACTGAGATATTTTGTATACATATTGAGACTCTGGGCAACAAAATGGAGAAATTTGAGATTCTGACAGCATTTGGGATAAAACGCTTAGTAGCAGAAGCGTGGTAGAATGCTATTAGTAATTAGACTATATGTATTGAAGTGTTTTGCACTGCAGAAGTTGTGCAGTAGTAATTATACAGTAGACTAGAAAAAATATCTTGGTGTGAAAAGGGCAGACCAAAATGAGTTTGGCTTAGAATCGCTTGGGAGAAAGATGACAGAAGGAGTGAAGAATCTGTTACTAGCTTCAGGGTTAGACTTGAGTAGGGATAGCAATATCTGTAGTGTTGTTAGATAAGTACTACTTGTTATGAGGTGGTTTACTTTCCCAGGTAGAGATTAGAGAAGAAATGGTGGGGTCAGGATATTCCTGGAAGTGATTGCTGGCGAGTTTCTTCGTTAAACTAGTCACCAAACCAACAGGAACTCATTGGTACTCCAGACATAATTTTGAAAAGCAACAATGATATTCTAGAAAATCATTTTGGAATGAAGATACAGTTTCAGTTTTTGCTTAATCAGCTGCAGAAAGGGCTGGCTTCGCTGTTCCTGCCCCTGCCTAGCTGATCCCAGCAGTCACGCAGCCAAGATGGGAGTTACATCAGCAAGGTGACTGTGAGCAAATGAGTTGGTCGGGTGACAAAGTGAGCTCTGCTGGACTGGGCTGCAGGCATGGAGAGCGAGAGGCTGAGGCTGCTTGGAACGTCAGAGCCTTCCCATTCCATACTTCTAACATTAGTCACATGAAGCACAGTTGAGTATTGCACCCTGGGCAATCATGAGGTGACTCAGTTTGAAATGCAAGGAATAAATATACAAAGGTTAGTTTGGAATTCAAGAGTTAAATCTTAGTTGTAAATTCACATAACGTTTGCAGTCAGTTGTCACTTAGGGAGCCCAGGGACTGAATTTTGTAATGTCAGAGGTGAGATTCAGTGGAACTAAGAACTTCTGGTATGCAGTCCAGAAAGGATGAATGTCAAGAATGAAGATGTCTAGTGAGGCCAATGAAGAAAGCCTATGAGCAGAGAAGGAGAGGAAGACCTAATCTGGATATTTTTGCTTCTCAAGACAAAATCTGATCTTGCAAATGATGTGAAAACCAAAAGGGGAAAAAAAAAACTTTCGTATGGTAAGAAGGGTAGAAAATAATGATAACATTAACATCCGAAACATTAGATATAAAGCATTTAATTTTTGGCTCAATTTCAAATGAGGGTGATAGTAGCTATGAAGGAAAAGACAAGATGTTTAATAAGAGAGTGGAAATTACTACGACCAGAAGGAGTAACTTAAAGATCATAAAATACTTAGACACAGAGAAATTTCCATCTCAGAATTAGGAAAGAATAAGTGCTGATTGTAACTATTTTAGCTAATCTTTCCTTCGGGGTGGTACCAGTGATTGGAGAAAGCAGTGCCTACATAAGGAGGGGGAAGGGAAGAATTATGCAAGCAATTAAAAGACTGTCAGTCTGCCCTCTGTGTAAATATGGAAAGCTTTGGAAGGCATTTTTCGAAGTTAGAATAATCAAGGACTTTAGAGATTAAAGAAGATGGAGTAAAGTACAATACAGCTATTTCAAAGTGATTGTTAGTGTCCTGATACCTTTCTTTTAAAATAATTAATTTCCTAAATAAATAAGGCAAGCCCGTGGCCTTTGTGTCAGGCATGAGCTGCCAGTGCTTTTCCCAGCCTGCAGGTAAGCTCCTCACGTATCTTCCCCTCTAGACCCCACACCACCGTTGCAGCCCTCCTTTGGATGCTTCCTATCAGCTTTGTGTTCCTCTTATATTGTGGTGCCCTAAACCTCCACCCAGTGCTCAAGGTGAGGCCGCAGTAGTGCAAGGAAGAGAAGCTGGCACCTCGTAGCACGTGAAAGTGCCCCAGCATTTCTGTCAGGGAGAAGGGCTTGAGGCGCTTCCTTCTGCACTGCAGCCCCCAAAATACTTCCAGTCTGTGGCTGCTGAGAGGAGCTGGGCCAAGAGGAGATGGCATAACGAAAGCAGACTTAAATGTAGCATTAATTTTGGCATGTGTTTATAAGCGCTGTTTTATTTGGGAAATGTAAGTGACCCTGCAGAGGTGCTTTGGAATCGTAAGACTGAAAAAGACCTTGAGATCATCTAATCTAAGTGGAGGCTGTTAAAGTTTATTGCATCTGCTATAGGGGTTATTATTCCTTGCAGCATCCTGTTTTCCTGTGTCAAGACACACCCTGCTCTGGTTCTCCTTCCCAGGATCTTCGGACTGTATTCATCAACTGCGTTTTCCAGTGCGCTGCTCGTTGCATTGCTCTCTTTGTTGCACACACACATCTCTTTGAAGAGCAGTGTCCAGAGCTCTGCTCGTTATGTAGTTCTCTGGATGAGGCTTTATGGATGCAGAGCACAGCTTGTACTGGTGTTCATGTATTTCAGTATTGCGTGTGCACTTCTATAGCACGATTCTGCCACTCGTAGTGGTTGTGAAGTTGAGTGTAACCTGGCTTTTTTTTGGCCTCCTTTGCTGCTCCGCGTTTCTGCAGTTGACTGATCCTGCTTATGTGTGATGCTTTGCGTTTTTCTTTTTTCCCCTCACACCGTTTTGCCAGTTTGTCTTTTTGTCCTCCAGTATAATTTGCAGTCCTTCCGAGCTGGTTGGTTGTCAATTTAATAAATGCAGTCTGTGTTCTATCATCTGGGTCACTAATGAAAGTAGCAAATAAGAGCAGGCCCAGTGTAGGTGACTTTGGGAACTCTGTTCTAGATACATATTTTGATGGTGAACTAGTGATGTTTTCTAAGCTTTTGTTTCCCTTGATGTCTGTCTACACTATGTTGGTTTCATTTGGGCCTCTTTTCTTTAGTCTGCATACGTTAAACGTCACAGGAGACGGTGTCAAAAACCTTATTAAAGTCAGGGTATAGATCTGCTTCTCAACTCTGCTCTTTTTTCTGTTTGAAAAGGATATTTGCTTTGATGTAATTTATTCTTTTGGAGTTCATACTGGCTTTTACTCATCGTTTTGTTTTATTTTAAGTGTTTACAAACAGACTGATGATATTGGCTTTGTGTTTGTTTCCCTTCCCTTAATCATGGGCTGGTCTTGTCATCGGCACCTTGAAAAGCTGCATCGTGGACCCACTTGAACCAAAAGACTGGTCGGCTTTGTGCCAAGGCAAGAAAATGCAACCAATATCATTCATCATGACTTCTGTAATCCATTCCACAGCGTGTCAAGTGATGAACTATCAGAGGAAGATGGGGATTATTAGTGCGAACATAAATTAGAAAGGAATTAGCTTGTAAGACTTTAGCTATGTAGTGCTGAAATAGGTGGAGCTGTGTAATGGTGGAGTAAGTCTGACTGCCAGTAGTTCTTCACACACTTTGGGAATGACGTGCAGAGTATTTTCACTGAAATGTTTGAACTAATTGATTACATTTGATTCAGTGTGCAGATGGTACAAAATAGGAGGAGCCCTTCACATGGAGGATGAAGTTGGTTTTTTTTTTTTTTTATGCAGCTAAAATTGAATGTCCTTGAGAAATGAAGTAATAGAGGTGGAACAGAATGTTACTGTATAAAACAAAGTCGTGGATTTAGGAGCAGATGGCAAATGTAGATGAGAGCTTATCCACTGGAAGCACTGGCACGGAGCAGGTCTGGGCCTTCTGGTCAGGCAGAGGAGGGCTGTGAACCTGCTGTGCGATGTTCAGAAGATCCCAGGCAGGGCTCTGGCACACTCGGGATGTAATTCCTCCTGGAATAGAGGAGTCCAGTGTCTCTGTACAACTAACAGCCACGAGCCTGTTTTTAAAATAACACACCTAATTCCAGTCCGCCATGCTGGAGAAGGGTCAGTTCCAACTCGATGGGATGCATAGGAGGGATGTGAAGATAACCAGGGTGTGGGACTGCAGTCTAACAGGAGAGAGAGGTGGGGAGTAGTTAGTGTGGGATAGTGACACCGTCATGCACGCTGCTGGGGAGGAATGACGGAATGTAACTAGTGCTATAAATAGACCTTGGAGGTAAATACTGTCTGATGTACTACACAAACAGATCCTGGAGATCCTGAGTGCACAGCACAGGCCTGAGACACAAATCTGGAAAGAAAAACCACCAAACACAACAGTGCTCTGCAGTTTCTTTCTGATAACTACCAGTATGCTTGAGCTTGGGAAAGGAATTCATTTCATACTTAGTGGGGAACTTAAGTGAGACACGCTGTGACCTTTCAGAGGCCCTAGAGAAAGGAGATGAGCAAGATCTGGATCATTTCGGTTTTATCTTTAAACTCGCAGCTGTCGCAGTTTGGAGATGAGTGAATTTATAAAAAACGGAAAACTTGTTATCTGAGAGAGAGATAGTTTCAACACCATCTGTCCTGTGTTTTCCTGAAAGGAAAGAAGTGCCCGGCGAGGTTGCTGCTGGACAAGTCTGTAGGAGGACAGATGTGAGAGCCTAAAAATAACGCTGCCTGGGGGAGGGGATAATGCAGTATGATATCTAGGTTAGGTTCTGATTTTTTTTTTTTTAACTAGGTGATGCTGATGGTGTTTCAACGTACTCTGGCGTTATCCCGATGCTGATGACTGAAATGCTGCCTACTCCATCAGACTTCTTATAATAAAGTGTAAACTTTTACCTCAGCATCTTGGTGTTTTATGGCCATGGTTTGTCCTGCAAGGAATAAACTGCCTTTGAGAAGTTCTCCCAAGCCTCTTACACGACAGAGTGGGGAATCAGAGCAGTGTGTTAACAACTGTGTAGGAAGTCTGACGCAGTCACAATACAATTGTAAGACAGCCATAGCAGTAAAAAAAAACACTGCTCAGAAAGGTTAAAAGATATTTCTGATTATAGCCTGAAACTAGATTGTCTCTCTCTCCTTGGTTGCATGGCACATGAAGGTGAGGATGGTATTTTTATTTGAGGGCTATAGACAAGGATGTTGTCTCGCTAAGGTGGAGCATTTCACAAAGTTAATTGAAACACTCTGCATCATTGTCACCTAATACTTGAAGTGTTTAGAAATACTAAAATATTACTGTTGGGGTACTCTGCTGTACCTAATGTGTACATGTTTAGAAAATAAAAAAGATGTCTTTCAAAACAGAGATGTCCTCAGCCCCAGCAAGCTGGAGCTAAAAGAGGGCAGTAGCACTGGGTCCAGAATAGGAGCGATCCCCTCCCTCCCTGTCTGGTCGTTCCCTAGTAAGGAAATCCCCAGATCGCCAGATAGGAAGTGCAGAGCTGGCAAGTGTAACCTCTGGCTCTTGGGAAACAGTGGGTGTAGGGAAGGAGGAAGGAGTTGTCACCTTCATAGCAGTGCTCACCAAAAAACCCCTTTCTGGATGTATTGCAGATTTGTTATATTTAGAAGCGGATTTATTCTACAGCTGTTATGCTTCATAACAAACAATGTGCTGTCAGTAAAAAGGAGTACATACAAAGACTGGAGAGACAGTCTCGTTGAGGAGTCTTGGGCTTCTCAGAAAATGAATCTCTGTTTCTCTGTAACGTGTTCATTCACATAAGTGCATGTTTCCCTGTTCTAGCTTCTGTAGGATGGGTTCTTCTGAAATCCTGCTCTCTGTTCTCAAGCTTTCTGAAAGATTCTTGCACTTCATGTTTCACAGGCTTTTAAGGCTTTTGTTGTCTGAGATACTTCCAAACACGAGCTCCTGTTTAAGGCACCTTCTTCTTCCTCCCAGCTGTTTTAGGTCACAGTCCAGCTCCCTGCAGAGATTTTCTGATTAACTGAGTCATTACGGATGACTGAGGTGACCCTTAAGCATGATGTCAGGAGCACGTTGTGTGTCCTGGGTGTGGCAGCAGGCGCATGGGGAGCATTTGCTGCTTTGGGAGTTGCTTGGATACTGCTGTAGGGCTGTGGGAATGGGAAATGTCAGCACGGGTGTGTTCTCAGCTCTGCAGTAACAGGAAGCAATGCCCAGAGCAAGGCCCCTCTGACCTGTTCCCCATGTTGGGGCACCCTCAGATAGAGCCAGCAGGCTGCTGCCAAGGGAAGGGCCTGTCCAGTGGGACTCTGTGCAGCCTGCATGCTGAGGATGCACCAGGAGCTTTCCAGAAGAAGAGGAAAAACAAAAATGCCAAGTAAAATGCAGCCTGATTAAGAGTGAAGACTTGGATGCAGCAGGTGGAGAGTATGGCTTAGATAAAATAAAGAGTTGTAGGGCAGAGGAACTGAAAAAAACAGCAGAATTAGGAAAAATGCTGCTCTGAAAATTGAAGTTAAAGGTATAGGGGGTGATGTGGATAAAGTTGAGGCAGGTAGCTGGACTCCAGCAAGGGAGAACAGAAAGGATACCGATGACTGTAGGTACAGGTGACTCTTGGGAAGGGAGTAGTGCTCTGAAGAAGCATGTGGAATGGAGCGTGAGAGGAGGCAGGAAGCAGTGGGAGGGCAGAAGGTGGGGCCCAATGGGCTGCAGTTAGTGGGATGTAGGAGACATGCTGCCGGATGCTGAATCAAAGAGCAGCAACGCAGTGGATGCTAGAAGCCCGAAGCTGGTGTTCTACGTCGGGTTGTGTTGCTGGAGGTGAGGCTGGAAGGAGCGCAGGTAAATTGATCCAGTAAGTTCAAGGGGAAAAGGACGCAAGAATCTTGTGAATGTTGGCAGTAGGGGTGGAAGAGGAGAATAAAGCCAAGAAATGAGCTGGAGGAGCTTGGCACTGTTGTGAAGGAAGCAAGGAGACTGAAGGAGCGTGAATACTGAAAAACATGGATGGCACCCAAGTTAGAAAGGGTTTGATGAATATTGCAGAAGGAGTGTGGGTAAGAACATTATGATCCTGCAAGTGTTGTGCTTGCTTTGTGGAAGGCAGAATCCAATCTCAAGGTTAATTACTGTTGTGGCATGTTACCATGGCACTGGGAAACCCATGTGAAAGACCAGGATTTCATTCTGCAGTCAGCTGTAGAACAAATGTGGGATGAGAAAGATTCTTTTTTCCAAGGAGTTAAAATCTGAGAGTAAGTAAAGAGCAGAAACTGTATGTGTGTAGATGGGCAGGTGGGAAATGAGGCATTCCTTTTGAGAGAATAAGATTAGGCTTCCTAAGGTGGTGGCCAAGGCATTGTCAAGGGTTTAGAGGTCATTACAGCCAGGAAGAGGTTGAGAGAGAAAATTGGAAGATGTTAATGCGTCAGTTCAGTGAGTGCTGCCAGTAAGCTGTTCCCAAAATTGATAAATGAGCAATAGTCAGATCAGGAAACATCGTTTCTGAAACTGTAATGTGATGCGATGCTGGTAGCAGGAGAGCCAACAGTGGGCTTTGGTCTCGAGGTGTCTGAGACTCTCTGGGAGCAGATCTGAACTGGGCACATATGCATTAATTAAGGCTTGAGTAATCAGAATGCAAATAAGTGTGGGCTGGTGCTCTTAACTATGGAAGGAGCAGAAAAACTTGTGTTTCAGAAACCCTGCAAGAGTTTCATGTAATCCAGACCCAGCACTGGGAGTGGGAAGGTCATACTTAAAGATGACTCTGATGTGATTGGGCTCAAGCAAGTGGCAAAGGTCATGGCAGTGGTGCTCAGCTAACGGAGAGAGGGGTACAGGGAAATGGAGTCTGCTGCAGCAGCTTGAGCTGGCAATCCATGTAGGGATGTTCAAGAGACTGCTCAGTGTTTTGTCTCTGCACGTGAATCATAAATCTGGCGTTAGAGCACAGCTCTGTGTCTTCCAGTGTAAGGGCTGGTGTCTGTGAATGGCATAATGCAGAGGGGAGGCAGAGAAAGTGCCAGTGACAGGCTGCTAATGGAACCTGAACTGTGGAAGGTGTGAATGGGCTGGGAAGAAATGAAACCACAGAGAGCAATTGTAAAATGCAATTTAGGTAGCTTAGACCTGGAAAAGCAGTCCTTGTACACAGGACTGGGGCTTGTAATGGGAGGAGTGAAAGTAACTGTGTCTGAAATTATTTGTGAACGTGAAAAAACATGGTTTCTGAAGCTAGCCGGTTATCTAAGGCCTGCTTTTTCCATGAAATAAGAAAGCTCGTGCAGTACTGTTGCCTTCAATGATTGCTTTGTAATGCCATGCTTCTGGCTCTTCTTTTACCAAGACTGCTTGTAACAGGGACACCAGTTCAACCACAGGAGTAGGGAAAGTTTGCTAACAGAACTCCTTGCCAGAGCTGCGATTACAGAGCTGGTGTCAGATGAAGCAATGGGGAAAATTGCACAGTCATGTTGGTGCATGCAGCACGGAGTGCGTTCCACGATGGCTGCTGGGGCACGGGAGATTTTAGAAGCTGACTGAAAACACTGAAGAGGGAGAAGCCGCGTTTAAAATCAGGTCAGTTTGAAATAACTGCAGAATTGGTTGGCGCAGATGTGCTAGCGTGTACTGATGGTGGTGCTGCTCATGTTTCTCCACACCCACCGTTGTCTTCTGCTTTTCAATTCTGGGGAATTGCTGAAGATGGCCTGGTGATGTTCTGGTGTGTGTGGCTGTCCTCAGGCACACCTCCATCACCCAGGAGGCAAGGTTGCTTGTGGGCTGGCACCGCAGCGACTGTTACGTGGTTGCAGCCCCAACAGTAGCGATTGTTTCACGCACACGAATTCTCCTTTGGACTTTGGCTCCTGCACTGAGGCGCACCGTTCGCGCTCAGCTGGTGCGCACAGCGACGTCAGCAGAGCAGCCGTGCAGCTCCGCTCGCATGCTGCGCTATTCCTGCAGGATTGTCCCTGGGAAACCATCTGCCTCACTCAGGAAATGTGGGGCATGCACAGGATGGAGACGAGTAGAAAAAGGCTGGTTTCAGTTAGGGGGACGGATTTAAATACCTTTGATTTGTTTGTTTTAAAGGTTAAATATTTATTCACGTGTTCTCTCCTAGACGGCAGTGTCGTTTCCACGCCCTCCCTGGGTTCCATGTGTCTGGGGGGAACTGATCCCTTGGGGTGCTCGGAGTGGGGTTCAGCGGGGCCCGGGCCCTGCTCACGTGCCAGCGTTCCCTGCCAGCTCACCCTGCTCCGTCGATTCTAACGATTATCTGTAGTGGTAGCGATTATCTGCAAAGTAGGGCAGGCGGTGTGAGCAGCAGTACATGCATCCTGTGGCAGCCAGCCAGGGCAGTAATTGAAGGTCACGGCGTGTTTGCTGAGCACAGGGCTGCACGCTGCCTGTTGGCGGGGGCAGGCAGTGCCCGGAACAAAGGCGCTCTGTTCTGTGGGCGGCAGCGGGAGCCGTGCTACTGTCCTGCACCTATTAACTGAGCTGTGCCCAGGTGCACCGCTCGGCAGATGTTGCAGCAGCCTTGGTACAATTAGCTTCCATAGGCTTCGGGACTCTGATGTTTAAAATTGTCGCTTAAAAGTCGGCGTTCGTGCTGTTGCGTGGCCAGTCGGTGTGTGCACGTCATGATACGGACGTGCACCTTGCCGTGTATGCTGTCAGCGGAAAGGAGGTGAGCCCAGTGTTATGTTGCCATGACACGTTTAGCACCGGCAGTCACATCGGCGGCAGCTCCGTGGCGTCTGTGCCCTCCCAAGGCATTTCCTTAAAGCAGCCCCGACCCGGGGCAGCTGCTGGGTCACTGCTCCCCGCAGTGCCGCTGCCCCTGGGCGCTGGTAGCCAGCTCCTGGCGTGGTTCTGAATGCGTGCTGCTGCCCTGCGATTAATATTCCCTGTCGCCTAGTCCCAGCGTCGCCGGCCTGTCCCCCAGGCAGCGTGAGAGCTGCGGGTCTGCAGTGCCGCTGCGTGCGCTCAGGCCCTGTCCCCGGGGTCGCTGCTGCGTCAGACCGCGGGCTGCCATCACTGGAAGCGCTCGGGACGGGAACGCGGAGGTACTCGGGCATCGATTTCCCGTTAATATTCTCTCCGTGACCCGAGGAGCGTGCGCGTCTAAAGGCGCTCGGAGGAAACGACGCCTCGCTCCCCGCCTCCGCTGGGGCGCCGTCGTTGCTCCCCGCGCCGCGCACCGGGCGCGCTGCTCGGGGGCCGCTCCGCGCGGGGTCCCCCCCACGTGCCCGCGCTCCGCCCCGCGGGACGTGGCCGCCGCGCGCCGCCCCGCTCCGCCCCGCGCCCTCCCGCGAGCGGCGCAGCGCCATGCGCCAGCGGCGGGGACGCGCCGGGGCCTCCGCGGCGGCGCCAGCTGCGCGCTAAGCCCACAAAGGCGGCGGCCTCCTTCCTCCTTCTCCTCCTCCTCCCGGCTCTCCCCTCCCGCCGACCCGCCCCCCATCATCCCCCCTCCCCCCGCCGCGGCCGCCCGGCCCGGCCCGACCCGGAAGCGGCGCGGCGCGCTCCATTTTGCTGGCTGTTCAAAGGCGGCCACGGGTGCGGAGGTCCCGCGGGCCGGGCCGGGCCGGGCGCGCCGCGGAGCGCGGAGCCAGGTGCGTGTGCGCGGGCAGCGCGGCGGGACCCTTTCCTCCTCCCCCCTCTCCCTCCCTTCCGCGGGGCCCCGGGCTCCTTTGTTCGCGGGGGGCGGCCGGGCCGGGCTTTGTGCGGCGGGCACGGCCACGCGGCGACGGCAGACGGGGCGGTCGGAGCGCGCCTTCCGCGGCCGCCAGCCGAGCCGGGCCGGGAGCGAGCGGTCGGGGAGCGTTGCTGGGAACGGCTCCGGCGGTGGAGCTGCGGGAGGGGCTCGGCCTCGTGGCGGTCCCAGGCGCACGACGGCCGCGTCGGCCCGCGGGGACGTCCCGAAACGGCTGCGCTGCTGCCCGGAGCGGAGCGTTGGGCAGCCGGCCCCGGTGGCGGCCCCGCAGGCGGCGGTCCTCTCGGCTCGCCCCGCGGCTGCAGCTGGCTGCGGCGGAGGAGCGGCCATCCCGAAGCGTAACGATTGAGCGTCACAAGGAGAGGAGCTGCTGCGGGGCCGAGGAGCTCTGCGCTGCACGGAAAAGTTTGCCTGCGGCACCTGCGAATTGACGTCTCTGCGAGCTGAGCGGGGCTGCTGCGCTCGGGGGAGTGAGAGGGTACCCCGCGTAGCTAAGCCGGCTGTCTGAGGTGGTGAGTTGAAGCAGGTGGGCTTTGGGGGTCTTTATTTCAAAGCTGCGGTTCAGAGGAGTGCTGGAGTCAGATGTCGCTTAGAATTGAGCCCGTGCTCTTAACCGCGGCCTTCATGGAGCAGAGTTAACATGGATGTCAGAGAAGGCTCGGTGCCAGCACGATGGGGGAGACTTGAGCATGGTGCTGAGTTTGTGCTGGTTCCAGCCTCCCTGGGCTCGTCCTCTGCTTGGGAATGGAAAAGGGAGCGCCTTCCTCCGCGGGGAGCTCCTCAGCCCGTGTTCGTGTCACTGCATGTCCCGTGTGCTTGCCTCCAGCGGCTGATTGCTGCCTGTGGAGCGCCTGGCCCGGCTGCCTTTGTGTGTGCACGGTGTGATGTTGGGTCACGTCCATCCCTGCTCAAGTGCCCCGGTGCCCTGCCCTGCCCCAAGCCCCAGGCGCACGGACTTGGCCGTCCCCAGAAGGCAGCTTCTGAAGGGTGGGGTTTGGTGGTGCTTTGGCAGTGGGGAGGTTCTCCACGGCCTGACAGATGGCAGCTTATGTGTGGCGGAACAGCTGTCTCTGTAGGAGGATGCGTGTGACATGGCATAGTTTTGCTTTATTTATTTACATATTTTTCCTCTGTGCTTTGTGGGATGGCCCGCATCCTTCACATGTGTATTTTAGGGGCGTTGGCCTGTCTGGTGGCTTAGATCTGTGAAAAGCAAATGAGGAGGCATTACGTTTCTCTCCTTGGCGTAATCACGCTTGCAGATCTATATTTGGAACTGGTTCTTTTAATACCAGCAGTAAGATAAACTGGTGGCTCACCCGCGCCTTAATCTGTCGTCTTTTCTAAATCCCGAGTGATAACTGCAGTCTCCTTTCAGCTAACTGTGTGGTACGTCCTTGTTTGTGCTCAGAAACGCGTTTCCTGACCCGAATAATGGGATGGAAGGGGAATTGTGTGAAAAAGTCGGGCGGCGTCTGCTTAGACCTGGGGGCAAATGAAAAACCCAAAGGCTGCAGCGCTGACGTTTGGAAGGAAAGTTTATCCACTTGTGGGTTTGTACACTCATGCTTTGCAATGCGGTAGTGTGAGCTCCACCCTCCTAACTCAAACCATTAGCGTTGCAAGAGCCAGTCTGGAATGGTGGGGCAAGAGCAAAGGCCCTTTCTGAGCCATTAGAGGTTAAATAACTATTTGCCGTGCCGGCTGCAGTTAGCATATTATCGTGCTCCCCTGCCCTCCTCGCCCTTTCATCCAGTTACCGTGTCACTGAGATGGCTGGCTGCCCGATGGGGTGGTGCTTTTTTTCCCCTTGCTTGCACAAGAAAGGGTAACAAGTGAGGTGAAACCCTAAATAAAACAGAAAGGAGGCTGCAGTGTGCTAAATCTGTGTGTTTGCAGCGGGGGAGGAGGGGGGGGGGGGGGGGAGGCGTTTATTAGAAAGTAAGACGCAGCCCTGGTGAAAGGCGCTCCTTTGCTTAGCGAGGGCACGGCTTCGGCTCCCCAGGGAAGGGAGCAAGGGGCACCCCCTCTGCAGAGCAGAGCAGCACCCTCAGCTCCCTCATGGCTGCGGCTGACACGCGGACGGCTGTGGGCAGCTCTCCGCCTTGCAGTGGCCCCAGGGTGTGTAACCACCACGGCCTCGGCTTGCGTGTGATGGGCTGGCGCAGCTGGGGTGACCTGCAGGGCATGGCGGCCTTTGCAGTGCTGTGTGTGGCTGGGCCGGCCTTTGTTTCTCCTCTTGGTCTTCTCGTCGTGAAGTCTGGTTTCAGTCGGGTCCCGGAGGGGAGCTTTCCGTTGCTGCTTTCCCTCAGCCCCATTTTCAGATCTTTCCTGGTTTTCTGCTCCTCGGCGTTTCCCCTCGCATCCCGCTCGTTCTGCTGTTCATTAGTGCCTTCCTCTTGCCGCTCGCCGTCTGCCTTCAGAGCCAGCCGCATTCTCTCCCCTCCATCCGCTGGGATTTCCTTTCCACCTGACTCATCTCCTTTCGGCACAGCCGCGCTCCGTTCCAGGGAAGCCTGCCAGCACGCAGGGACTGCTCAGCCCCTCTCCGGGAGAGCTCTTTCCGTCAGCGTTCCCTCCGCCCGCCTGCGCAGAGCCCGCTGCGGGGGGGGGTGGTGGTGGGCCGTGGGGGCCGCTTTGTGCTCTCTCCGTGGCCAGATGGCACCGGGGCCCGCGGCCTGCCCTCGCTGTGGCGGAGCGCGTCCAGGCCGCCTGGCACGGGGCCGGCGGAGGCGCGGGCGAGCGGCTGTGCGGAGCAGCTGGCTGCTGCAGGGAGGAGCGGCTGCGGGGGAGGCGGGCGGCCACCGAGGAGATGCGGAGGCTCAGGGAAATGAGAGGGTTGACTTGAGGCAAGGTGAAGGATTTCAGAGCGGGAAGGGGAACGTTCTCGTGTCTGCAGTTGTTTCCACTTCGGTGTCCTCGCTGTAATTACTGCTGCGCTAGCTGGTCCTGCGGGCAGAGAGAGGATCTGCGTGCTAAGCTGTATGTTTAAGATGTAATCGTTGCTCCTGCACTTTGAGCTTCTGTGGTAAACGCTCTTGCTTCAGAACAATGAGGGAAAGGAAGAATGTATGTTGCAGTTCCCTTTTCTGGCTGGTTTTTCCACCGGCGGCGCAAAGGAAAGGAGAAAAGCACAAGCCTCCCTTTCTTGTCTAGTTAGCAATTGTTACTCTGTTTTAACTTGTTTTGATGGAAGAAGTACTGCGTCAGTGTTTATGCGGTCCTGGGGGTTTGATGTGCTGAGCTTTTTTTTAATTTGTTCGTTTTCTTCCTTTTTTCAATAGACGTTCAAGCCCTTGGTTGGGAAAAGCGTATACGATTCGATCACTGCAGTAGAATTCCTTGTGGACAAGCAGCTGGATTTTATAACTGAAGATAGTGCCTTTCAGCCCTATCAGGTAAGCAGCGTGGTCAGCGTATGCCTACCGTGCACTGAGTCAAAACCCTTGTGACTGTTATGTGAAGGGTGTGGGAAGTCCTTTCCACTGTCAGGTTCTGAGTTGCAGGAGCCGTTTCCCATTGATTATTGGTGGGGAGCGTTCTTCATTTGGTGAAAGGTTACGTCTGGTCTGGGGAATCTGGTGATGCTTAGGAGTGGTGCGCAGCTGATGTAATCGAACCAACTTTTAAGTGAAATATCTGATCCCTTTAAAGGCTAATCAGAGCAGTTAATTGTAGGGCAGATAAAAGACAGTATCTGTCCTCCTGAAACCAGGCTTTGATGTCTAGGCCTTTGCAGTGGGACAGTGATGCTCGACTTGCTGTTTATTTAAGAATGATCAGCAGACAAAGTGTTTTTCTTGTTTTAAAAATAAACTGTTTCTTGCTGTTGTTTCTAAGCCTACTAAAAGTTCCAGTATCTTTGATTTTAATGCCTTATTCATTAATTAGAAACGCATTCATATATTAATGTGCATGTATTTAATGGAGAATATGACCCTCCCCCCCCGCCCAAAAAAAAAAAAAAAACCAAAATCTAAAAATCCTTTATGATAAATAGCAAAACGTTTGATGCTTCAGCTTGCAATTGGAATAGCCATAAATTCCTTCTTATGGCTGGGATGGTACACTGCAGTGATACAGAAATAGTACTCTGAGTCTTGGAATAACAGATGGCCCTGAATAAATGCTATGTAATTTTGTCCTGACACCCCTTGTTCCCTCCTCCCCCACCAAGACGTTTTTTCCCAATACCAAATATAGAGCTAGAAAAAGAGAAGCGGCTGAGAGAGAATGCTGGGGAGAGGAGAGGGAGGCTCATCTCGTGGCAGGGCTGCTGCTCGGCGTGTCTGCAGTGGAGAAGCTCACCGCCTCTCCTCAGGGTGAAGTGAGGTGCTGCGGCTTGAGCTGCTCTGCCAGCTTGACTTTGGTGAGAAGAAGGACACTTCCCACTGTCAGAAATCCACGCTAGCTAGGTCAGCTCTGCCTTTCAGAAAGGGGGTGGTGCTAGCGGTCTGAGCTGGATTAGCAGAGGGTACAGCGAGCACTGCAGCCTGCTGGGTGGGGGGGCCGGGATGACGCAACGCAGTGGGATATCCTCCTTTGGCAGCAGCAGCCTCTTAAATCAGCTGAGCCATGAAGTGTAAATTCACCCTCAGAGCACAACCGCAATCTCACAGATTCATTTTACAAAGCAAATACTTGCGCTAGCGTCTGTCCTTTGCGTGAAATCTGTCAAGATCATGTCTTCGATAACGTTCATTCCAGTAACAGTAATCAATCTCCTTTTGGCAGTAGATCATTTCTCGCAAGATGAGCTGAGCAAAACAAATGGAGTCTCAGGGAAGGACTGCCTTTTGTAAAACAGCCTTGTTGCCAAGCCTGGCTGGCAGCAATGCAGCTATGCCGCACTCAGTTTAGGTCCTTCTTCAGGGACTATTTACTGATGGTATGAGACTTCAGAACTGCTTCCATTTGGGAAAGTGCATACAAATAGAAAGCGCCATTTCTGAAAACATCCTTTGTGAGCAGCTGACTCGGTCTCATCTCAAATTAACAGCATAAGCAAGTTCAGTTTCAAAAGTTGTTCACCAGAAACTAGGAGAATGCAGTAGCTTCTGAAAAACCGTTCCAGGTAGAAGCTTAATCTTCTTAACTCGTGGCCTTTCGTGGCACATGGAGGGTAGCTGCTGTGTGAAAGGTGAGGTTGTTCCGCCCTTGTGGAGCAGGCAGCTACCTGATAAAGCCTGTGATGGGGGGCTGCTGGTCGGCATCCCTCATGAATAGCCTGGGGGCAGCAGACATCTACATTCTTTCTTCACTTCATCATTGCAAGAAGCTTGCTGGTGGAGATTCCTTGTGAGTAAAAAGGCATCCAAAAATTTGCACCTTAACGGGATATTGCTTGGATATCGGGTCTATAGACGCATGAAAGAGCATTGAGCTCGCTGACGAATACTGCAAAGGTTATTATTTTTATAAATGATTATAAGAAGTTTTGCAAACTGCATTCGTAGGGGCACCTCTTTGCAGGACGGGAAAACCTGGAGTTTAAAAACAGTTTAATGGTACAGATGACAACTTCACTGAGTGATTATGTCTTTAAGGGAACAGAAACCATTTTTGAGCGTTAACTGAATTAAGTGCTGGCAGTGCACTAGACAAGTTTAAATGTTACTATTCTGTGACTGGTTTCTCACGAAATGTACCTGAATACGGAGATCATAACTGTTTGTTTGCTCTGCTTGTTATTTTCTGTTAATTTTGTCAATTGGGCTGCTCATTTTTAGCCCCATCTCACTGAAAGTAAGGTGGCTTTTACCTGCCCCCTTTCCTCCCACCCCCTTATTTTTTTGGGGGGCCCTCATTCTCTTTGCCATGAGAACAAGATGCACGATAAATCCCATGTAAACTTCCTGTGAGAATCTGCTTTTCTCAGAAGCACAAAAAATGGCCTTTTTCTCCCCTTGTTTGGTTTGGAACACTGCTAACTTGTTTTTGAGCGGAGGACAAAACCGAGGAACCATTCTTCGCAGAGATAACTATAAGTCTAAATGTATTCAGTTTTTGGTTTAAGCTCTCATGGCCGTGCGTTTTCAGTACGAGGTCCTCCAGAGACCATGGTGATCTAAACGCTTTTTTATTGCGTTTTGCTGCTAGTGCCTAAAATTCCAGTACCTTTCTGCCAAAGCAAACAAAGTTTGAATCCGTGTGGGAAGACTCCATTTCACTTCAGATACAATTCTTAACTACTGAGTAATTTTTCCCATCCTTGCGTGCACTTGTAACATTAGTAATGGGCAGCAGACTGAGCTGTTCGGTATGAGTTCTGCTCAGACTAGTTCTCATCAAAACACAGGGCTGTTTAGCATAACTATTGGGCTAAAGGACTTCATGAATAAGGTGAGGCTGTCCATTTTGAAGGTGACAACTGCTCAAGGCAAAGAAAACAGCAAACTTGGCACACTCTCAGCCTTGGCAGGAAAAACAAAGTTGGAGTAGGCAAAGAACTAAATTACTCTCGTTACCAGAAGTGGTTCTTCCAGAATCAGAGTAAAGACACTTTGGCAGGACTCGCTGGGGAATCATGAACCGCAGATTCCCATGCCATGTCTGCTCCTTGCATAAATAAGCGTGTTTCAATTGTTACAAGATTCAGCGACCTTCATAAAAGCTTGGTGAATATCATTATTAAAAGTAGGCTGCGCAGCTGTGCTGTACTGGTCTTTTTTCCATTTGATTCCCCGCTTCCACAGTGTTTTATTTACCAGGCATTTGTTCTTTGTGTCTGAGTGCTCTGTGGTGTTTCTTTTTTCCCATACACATGTGGTGCTTTGAATCCTGCCCTTCTCCATAAAAATTCCTTGGATTCTGCACGTGTGGTGCCCTAAACACCGACCCACAGCTTGTTTCCGGCAGCTTTTCTCTGGGTTGCTTCAGAGAGGATACAAACGGTATTATTGTCTACATGAAACTTGTGTGTGACTGAGAATGACTCATTCATTAATGCAGGCTGGTCAGACCATTTAGTCATGTCGTTCTTTTTATGGTGGTGGCAAGAGGATCCTGAGGAGAAAGCAGATGCAAATACATTTGCTGCGGTAATTTGCGTAGCAATTACATGAAAATGATATTCCTTTGCAGGAAGTGATGGACAGAAAACTTGCAACGTACATTTTTTTGTTGAATTGGTATCTGTAAGGAATGGACTTGGATATCACGTTTTAAGACCACACGTTCCCAATGTTTCTCTGTTTTGCAGTGCCAGTGCGTCATGTATATTTTGGGACTGCGAACCCAGTTTGTGGGTTTTACAGTGGCGTTTGCTGTAGATTGAGAATAAACATATGCTTTGTTGTTAAAATAAGTGAAGCTGCAGCAAGCCGACACGAATAGCTAAAAGCAAAACTATTTTATGGTAACGACAACTTAGCAGTACCACTTTATGGCCGCTGATGTGTGTGTTAGTTGTACCACACTTGGTAAGTGAAGTGGCAGATGATGCCTTACCTCATTTCAGCACTGCAGTTTTCTTGAAGGACTGTAGATGGGGATAAGAAGAATTAAAGCTCAGTGTGCAATCTCATGGCCCTGGTGTTTCGGTCTGGGTGGTGGCTGGCAGTACCAGGCACCGCTGGGCTGGAGCCTGCGCTTCTGTTCTCTGTGCTCAAGCTGGGCTCCAGCTCTACAGCAAATGAAAAATAGCAAAAAAAAAAACGTTTTACTTTTCCATATCAAAACACCTGTGTGGAAAGACCAGGAAAATGTATGCTTTGTTCAAGGCTCAGTGCTTTACAGCTCTGCCTGGTTTGGGCAGAGCAGGAGTGTGCTCACAGATAGTGCTGGGGTTCTGCTGGCTCCCTCCCTTCCCAGCACAGCTGCTCCATGGTGTGACTTAAAGCGCTGCCTCATCGTAGGGGGTTTTGTGTGTATGTGCATGTTTTAGCTAGATGGTTTCCAGAGGATTCATGAGCACGCAACGCTGGAACAAACGCGCACAGTTGAGATGGTGCAGAGAATTCGAGTTAAGTTCCTTCATAATCATTAAACTTCCTGCAAGAGGGTATTTCACCACTCAAGGAAGGAAGTGGAAGGGTGTGCGCACGGTCTTCAGAAAGTCCCCTGCGTGATGGGTTTAACAAAGAAAAAGTAAAAACAAAATGAGTCAAGCAAGAGAATGAATCAGGAGCACAGTTCAGTTCTCTGTGGTGGAATTTTCTTCAGTCCAACCTACTAATTCATATTTTCCTGTCAGACTGTTTTTTGGTTTTTATTGCTTTTTTTTTTTTTTTTTTTCTTAAGATAAGGCCAATAGATGTGCTATTTCAAAATGGTAAGGTCAGCCTGTCTACCTCTGTACCGAAGGTTCCAGCTTTAAAGATATGACCCCGAGAAATCCCCTGTGGGAGATATTACATGCAAAATGATAGGTGTGTGCACTTTGCTCTTCTCCTGAGTGTGTGCTGCATGCTTGAGAGTTGACAGGTCAAATGTCTAACACACCTTAACGATTGTTCTAGTAATAATAATAATCTTGCCTACTAACCATGAAATAGAACGTCAGACTGAGGATCTAAGTACTATTAGATATATTACAAATTCAAGTTCTGTGTGCTGCGAGGTAAGGCATAAGAAGGGCCTGTTGTGCAACTCCAGTACTTTCCTTTCCTATTTATTACAGGCAGATACTGGGTATTTCAGGCTTGGGTGCTTCTGGGCTTAATTACCTTGCTCATACAAACAAGCCAGTGGTGTAGTAGGGCTTGTGTGGTAATAACACGCACCTATTTAAAAAAAAAAAAAATTAAACATGTTGAAACAGGGAGTAAAATAAGATATTTTTCTGTATGTAATTTAAGCAGCCCATAATCGCACAGTACAGACTTCTTTCAGATTTCTACTTCAGGCTTGAGGCTTAAAAATAGCTTCTGCAGCTACAATTGCTTTTCCCATAAACTTGCACTTCCCCTGACCAGGCAGGCAGGAGGTTTGGGGTTTGTCCCACCCTTTGAGGTTGACAGAGGCAGCCCAGGATCTCTGGGTGCTGACCAGCTGGTGACTGTGGCCATCATGTGTTCAGCTCCTGGCTTGGTTTCCTCCACGGATGGCAGAAGCACACCACTTTCTGCATCTTTAACTCTTCTCTGCGTCGTCTTTAAAAGCTGCCTCCATTCCTTACCATGTCTCTGGTGTCTGGACCACCCATCGTCAGTCCAGCTGGCCTCTCTGGCAGCATCATAAGGAGCGATGATCTAAACATCTTGTTAGTGACACGTCTTATGTTTAAGCGTAAGTTCCCAACGTGAAGGAAAGCAAGAGGCTGCATCCAGCTAGAAGTGGGTCAGATGACTCATGCCAGCCTTCACCGCCTGCTACAAGTGCAGTACAGAGGAGTTGCATCTCAGTAGATGTAAGGAGAGAGGAGTGAGGCAGGGAGTCACGTCCTCCATTTGGAGAATGGAAAGAGGTGTGCATAGATGCCTTGGCCTGTCCTCATGTCTCCCTTTATGTAAGAGTTGAATTTCCAAGGACTTGACCTATCTTTATTCTCAAAATAAGTGGGATTGTACCTATTTTGCCTTAATCTCCTAAGGAAAAGAAAGCTTATTTAGTCACGCTTTCTCATTTCTCTCCTGTTGCCCCAAATGTTAGTAAAGTTTGACCCAGGAGCAGAATTGCTCTGGGTCTGGTGGGACTTGGGGAAATGAACAATGTGAGGGGGGCTGGCAGGCAGCACTCCTTGCAAGCAGGGCTGCAGGCCCAGGAGCTGAGGTGGTGCTGGCTGGAGGTCCTCAAGGAGGTGCCCAGGCCCCATTGGGGGGCTGCAGGTCGGATCTCTAAGCCTGCAGCTTCCTCTGACAGCGGGAGCAAAACCTGTTAGACCCGTCCCACAGTTTTTCCAGATTTGCAGTCAGTTAAATGGTTTGACTCATGAATTCTGCACCAGTAGGAAGGATTGAAGTAAATACTGTGAAAACTGGGAATTTGAAACAGAACAAATGGAACAAATCTTTTTTTTTTTTTTTTTTTCTTTTTTCCTCTCCACAAGAGATAAGGTCAGAGCCTTTCGTGGAAGTGCTTTTGAAAAGCAGTCCTGGTGTGGTTGAATTTACATGTCTGCCCGGTGTTTCTGGGTAAGGAACATCCTGTGTGATCGCAAATGATTTTTTTTTTTTTTTCACCAGTAAATGCCCATGGAAAATACTCCTCAGGAGTAAGAGAGGCTCCTTGTCCTCAGTTCTCTGCCCTTAGGCATTTTCAGTCTGCACGTATGATTTATTAAGAATGAAAGTTTTTTTTCATGGGGTTTTTTTTTTTTTTTTTACGTGATGTCTTGACCATCACTGTTTTCATAATGCAGACACAAAGTCAGCTCCTGGAGAAGTTGGTTTCACTTTTTATAACCAACTGGCGCTTTCCCAAATAGTTGCTGCCTGCTAGGACTGGGAATTCCTCCCGCCCTGAGGAGCCCTGAAACTTGAATGAGGAAAATCCTGCGGCTCTGGAGGAGTAGGGTGTAAATGGAGGAGGGAGGGACAGTCTTTCCTGCGTTTTGGTCAGGGAGGGAGGAAACTTCAGTTTGTATTGCGGTGGATTTTTACAAGAATCTAAGCTTAAATTTGACCTGATAATGAACCTGATAGATAATCTGATGAAATGTTCATGGTTTTGCTTGTTATTGCTCCTTGCCCTGATAACGACATTGTTTTGTTGATGCTCTGCTGCAGAACAGTACAGGAATCTATAGTTTTTCTTAGTACGCTCTTTGAGTGAGGGAATTCCAGGGTTTTGGAGCAGCTTTGCGTGGAAAAAGTAAAACATGGTCCTCCCTTAAGTTGTACAATGAGAAACTGGAGGTAAGGAATGGCGATTGACCTGATGAAAACCTCATTTATGCAGAGATCCATGAATTTTACTTTAAAGGAAAAGGCAGATTTATGATTTTCTTGGATTTGTCTGGATTTCTAGCATTGCAAGGTTTGTGGAGCAGCACGTTCAGTCCACTTCCTCAAAGGCATGACAGTGGCCACTACCTTGTAACATTTTCTTCTAAGATTCATGTTTGAAATTTTGTCTACAAGTACTCATTTGGAGTCTTGAATCTGTGCTACATGAGAGCAGTTCTCTGCAGCCTTCCGGAGGTTGCAGTTGAAGTCCAGTGCTGTAGTGGTTGTAATGCTGAAACGACTTCCCCAAGTTTACGCAAGGACTTTATTGCAGCAACAACTGAAACATCCATGTTTTCTCATTAACAGTTCAGTCTTTCCTCTTTACAAGACCATTATTCATCTGTTCTATAAAAAGTCATAGCTACTGCTTTCTGTGGAGCTGCGCAGTGTTGCAGTGCTGATCCAAATGTGATATGCATCCCAGCTGGTCAGGCTTCTGTTACTTATAGGGAAATACCTAAAATGGCTCCAGTAGGTCAGAACGAGCTCTTAGCATGACAAAGAGCACAATGATGGCTGCGTCTCCATGTTCAAGTCGTGATCTGCTAGCTGTTGTACAGCCAGCCTCTGCCTCTGTCCCCAGTACCAGGGGAGTGTGGCTTTCTGAAGGAAATTCTGCAAGAAGATGTCCACATCGTTTTCTCAGCCCACCTACCTCGCATCTGTGCAACACTGCCTTAAATCCTCTTGGAAATTAACTTTGAAAAGTTCATTCTTAGCACAGTGGTGGGCATTTACAGCATGAGAGAAATGATCTTTAGTCTCCACTACTTTCATATTATCAGCATGTTGGCCAGTGCTACTTTATAGCAGTAGTTTGGGAAACGCAATTTCAGACAAACCTCTGAAAGCTGCTTGAGCGAAGAACATTAATGTAATAGTGATTAAAGGGACCAAAATCCCCTGAAGCCCACAAAGCTTGTTGTAGCTGGCTTTGAAGGTTTGTTTGTTTGTTTGTTTTTTAAGATACTGGGTACATTCTTTCCTTCTTTCCAGAAAAATGGTTAAGATCTTTTTTTCTAATTGGGAAAGTTTTGTATTCTGCCCGTAATCCTTGTGAGTTACAGAGAGTTCAGAAGTCGCGTGATCCCAGAGCTCCTGGAGAAGTTGGGGTTGGTTTAAAAAATAAACAAAAAATTGAGGATGTTTGCAGAATGACTGCTGATATTCTGAGTAAATGGTCGTTTGCTACTGAGCTGGGAGTTGTTCAGAGGAGTGAGATACTCATGTGGATGTTTTGGGAGGTGGTGACAGGAGCTGGCATCCATCTGCCATATGCTGGATGGTGTTTTATGGTATTCTTCTGCAGATTGAATTGAGATACCTTTGCTTTTTAGTACATTGCACTTGTAGTTATCAGTAGTTCTGTCAGAGAATACTGTGTTGCTGAGCAATGCAGCTGATAATGACTTGCTGGTAGATAGATCACCTTTAGACAAGAGGTGACGTATCTGCCCTGTCGTTACCTATGCTGGCAGTGCTCTGCTTTCCACCCCATCCGGTTCAAGCTGCTACAAGTGATTTCTGCTAGCCCTGGTGCCAGGAGGACACGTTTCCTTTAAAATATCTGTCCTGGATCAAGAACTGAGCTCCTGGCTTGACTTCTGGGTATGTCGAACTGCCTTTTGAGTAGCCCATTTTTCTGGACTGCTGATGGTCATAGGAATACACTTTCTTTCTGCCTGGAGATACCTCCATCTGTACAGTTGGTCCTTTAGATGCTGTTTGGAGAGTAGTGAGATAGCTTCTGAAAGCTGTTTGTGATTCACAAGGTGTTGGAGCCTGTGCTTAAATTTTAATAGCAATGCATGAAAGATTTTTCTTCGGTCTGCTCATTTTAGCTGCTCTCCTTGTTGGCATTAACTTGTCTCTGCTAGCTGTTTGCTTCAGGGAAACGCCTGCACTTTGAGGCTTCTTTTCCCATAGATAACTACAGTAGTGGCATTGAGTTGCTTAGTAAATGACTTGAAGGCTTTGTCCAGTGTCCCCACATGACTTCACAGACACTGGCTGTGGGATTGGGCTGATATTCCCCGTCTCTCTTCAGGAGATGAGAACATGCAAAATCAGGAGTAAGCTGGGTATTGCTGAGATGGCGGTGATAAAGTGATGGACAAGAAGCATGATTCTGTGGAAAACAAAGGAGAAGCAAGCGTATGGCTGTGATGGAGGAAAAAAAGGCATGGTGGAGTGCTGCTCACTTGGGCTTTCATTTGTCTGTAGGTAAAGAGGAATGTAAGCAGTACAAGTGATTACTACGGCTTTCTAAATGCAAGCTGACAGGCCACCAGCTTGGGGGTAGGAGTTGCTTGTTTGGGGAAGTCTTCAGTAAAGTCAGGTGTGAAGAGAGACGTCACATCAGGAGATTTCGCTTTCTGTCCCACGCAGTTGAACCAGATAGTTCTTCTGTTTCCTTCCTAATCTGCAAATCAGATCAGGACTCAGATTGGGATTACGATGACAGCATTTATCCCAGCTGCTCTGAGAGGGTGACATAACCAGGAGTGTAAGGGTCATCTTTTTTTAATCTCCGTTTTTCAAAGAAGAAACTACTGCCGCAGTTACCAGAGCAGTTCTGAAGTTTGTGGCAGCATCTGTCTGGCTGAGGGTTGCTTTTGCTTCTGTGTTGACGGCTGCTTGCTTCCCTGCTGCATGCTTGTTCCACGTGCTGCTCTCAACTTCCTTCTGTCTCTATACTGGATTCTCACCTGCAGGTATGGAGTAATGAGCTGACTTGTAAGCAGCAAGGTTTTTGGTGGGCACGTTCCACTGGAGGCATTGGTAGTCCTCCTGCAAGCCAAATGTCTTCGCTTGTTTTTGTATTCATGAGCTAAAATCAGGGAAAATACTTGACTGTAAGCGAGTTTTTTTTCTGCTATCAATTACATTCCTAACTGTAATATATTTTCATAGCATGATCTTTTATATTTTTAGAAGAAGTTGGTAGATCCTGTTAGCAGTGTGCAGTAGTCTTGCACAATTGAACAAAGCAGTGCAACAGTAGCTCTAGCTTGAAATCATGACTTGGAGAAATTGGAGAAATGTGCACAGCCCTACTCCCTCTAATTTTCAACCTGGTAATTATAATTCATAATCACACTCTTTAAGTATTGTACAGATGAAACGAGGAAGGAAGGAAGAGTCTGTGGGGAGAAGTGTTGGGCATAAGGAAGAGTGAGGAGCAAAAAGCTGTTTGATAGCTTTTCCTGACAGATGTTAACTGGCAGTTGGAAAGTGACTAGATTTTTAGCCTTCCTCTATCTCCTTTTCCTGTAGCATTGACTCAGAGGTAGTGCTGTTACACACTGTGAAGAAACGTGTGTGGTCCAGAGGGTTTGTAAGTATCTGTCCCTCCGCTAAGGATGCGTTCAGAGCCACGTGTAGGATGGGGATGTGTTTCTGCCCTCTTTACGTGCCCCGCAAGCTGCACAGCAGCTCTTAGCTTGATCTGTGCAGGCTGTGCCCTCCAGCCTGGTGATGCTGGTTCACGAGTAGCCAGCAGTGTCTGGGTTTGCACGAGGCAAGTGGTGACCGTGTGCTCGGGAGCACGAGAAAATAGGTCAAGTGTGGGTTGGGTTTACATAGAGAGTGCTCGCGTCGCCTGCGTGCCTAAACCTCTGCTCTTTGCGCAGGCAAAGCCGTTTAAGGTGAGCTGGGAAGATACGGTCTCCCCCAAAAGTTGTTCTAGTCTCCTGTAGCCTGTTTGTGGCTAGCAGCCTGAGCAGAGTGGCACAGCCTGCTGCCGCTGCTCCCAGCACAGCGGCGTGGCAGCCAGCCGGCCTTTGGAAGCAGCTCAGAAAACAGCTTCTTAGAGGAACATGCCAAGGGGGGATACGCATGGGTGTAGGAAGACATGTGGAACAACTCAAGATCTACTACTTTTAGTCTTATTTTAGTTGATTTTTGCTTAGCAAGGATTTGGTGTGTCCGCTTGGCCTTGGCAACAGCTGCTCTGGGTGATGCTGCCCAAGGGGCCAGTCGCTGCTGCTTTCCCTGTATTGGTCTTGGGTTCTGATCTTTTGCGTCTTGCAGCTTGGCAGGGGAAAGTTACCGATTCATAATGTCCCGTGAGGATCTCTGTTAACCTGCCTGTCCAGTCAGGCATAACCCTATTAAGATGTAAGGTTTGTTAAGAACAAAAGATAGTAATGACCGGAAGGTGATTACAGATCAGTGATAAAATGAGATCTATGTCAAGTGATGCAATAAGTGAGAAAGAGGGCAAAAAGAAGGCCAGTTACCAAGGAATGGAAGTAAGGAGACAGTTTGCACCCGTTTCACCTGATGAGTGCATGGTTGTGGGTATGTTTGAAGCCAGGTCTTCACTCTGGCTTTAAAAAAATTTTTTAACGGGAGAAGTTTTTCTTCTAAAAAGATGACATTGACGGGCTAGTGTAAATGCTCAGCAGTCCAGGTTTTAAAACCAATACTTCTTGCTGCTGCTGAAGGCTGTTGTGGCAGTGTTATACTGTGTTTCTCAGAATATTTCCAATTGAATCTCCCTGCAGTTGAAGTCCATGCAAATTTTTAAGCTGTTTGGTGCAGAAGGGGAAGAAAAAAGAAACTTATTTATGGAAACTGATCCCAAAATGTTCACTGATGAGATGAGAAGGGTTTTGCAGCTTGAGGGAAAAATGCATTCATCTTATGAATATAGATTTTGGACATCTTTGCGGTGAGCTGACTCTGCAGCAGCTTTCACTTTGTTCTGAAGCAGTGCAGGTATGGATGAAGCCAAGGAGTAATGTACTGAACAGACTCGCAGACAACTGCATTACTCAAGACGCAGTAGGTACAAAATCAATGTTGGTAAGCAGTGTGGTCAGAAACACGGGGAAATCTAAATATTAGGCAGTTTTGCTGGGTAAAATGTGCGTGGTCAGGAAATGGAATGACTCTTTGAGCTCTGAATTTTTTGTTTGCACTGTTAGAATTTAGAATGAGTCCTTCTGCCATTAAAGCACTAATGAAATGCCTATTCTTATGGGCAGCTTGTTCTTTGTAAATGTTGTAAGCATGACTCTCAGGTTGGTTATGTACTAGTTTTCATTTAATTCGTGTCCTAAATCATCAGAAAACCTCTAAGCAGCCAGAGGAAGCTATAGTTAATTAAGCCACAGATGGTGAGGACTAATGTGGTGTTGACCTCTGCGAGGACTGCAAAATCTACTTAGTTGTTCTCTGTAAAACGCTAGCTGAAATGAGTTCCTACTGATGCTGAAGTGATGTCCTTTATGCATCGAAGCCAAATGTGGAGTCTGTGGTCAAGAATGGAGATCTCCCAAATAAACACTTACAGCTTTTTAATGTACAGTGTGAGTTGAGACTTGGTCTTCGAGGCAACAATTTAAGGGTTGTTTTTAATGACAAAAGCCACAGTTTTTCCACAGCTGATTTTCCTGGAATCCATATCGTCAGTTCTCCTCCTCTTCACTGCAGAGGAAGCACTGACAGCTGGTGGTAGACGTAGCAGCATACCCTTCTATGAGGAGTACACACATAGTGTGATTGCAGGTGGAGATGGAAGCTGTGCTCGGACGTACTCTTTGAGGTTTTTGAGTCGTGCTCTGGGCTTTCACGTTTCAATTCAATGAATTTGTTTCTGTCCTTTGATGTATGAAGAATGTCTTCAATGTGCGTTTTAAAACGCTGAGGAAACATGTTGGTTTGGTAGCATGAGGCTTGTTGGAAAGTTAGAGAGCTGAGGGAGTGTTTCCACCGTGGACATACCCTACTCACCAAAACAGAAGAGGAACTTGCAGTCATTTGAACCTTTCAGAAGGCACTTTGGGTGACTTTTTGGGCAGCCCGCACATTCAGTTCATCCAAGGGTGCCTGTCAGTGTGTGAAGCGGTGTTTTGTCTGTGGGTAGGGCTTGAAGTAAGCTTGCCATGTGTTTGGATTTCAGCTTCTTTTTCTGTGGATACTTGCTTTGAAATTCCTGTTCGATTCACAACTGACAGGAATTTAGAAGCGTTGTAAGGGATCTGTCTGCACTTGTTCACCTGGGGCTCTGAATTATAACAGTTTTGTCTGAATAAGCTCCCTGAAAATGCTTCTCTGAACAAAGATTGCTGCTTCCTGGGAAGAGGCGGAGGTGAGGCGGGCCTGGTTGGAGCAGCATGCTATCTGAACCTGGTGGTGTGGTTTGGAGCTTCCAGACACCAGAAGGAAGAAAAAGGATACTCAGAACAAGTTCATTTTTGATGCTCCCTGGGACTTGTAGAAGTCCTGTGTCTGCAAAATACCATGTTAGGAGACACGGATCAGATTCAAGTGTTGTTTGGATAATCAAGCAGAGTCCGCTGCACCAGAGGTGAATTCCTCTGTCGGCCTGGCAGGAAGGAAAAATAGCAGCAGAGACCTGTAAAACATGGCACGGGTTGGCACACTTGTGGTAGTCACATTACTTGGTGTGCCTGGCTCTCAGAAGGGCAGGAAGGATTGCTCCTGCTGGACGAATCCTTTGTGGTCCGTGAGCCCTTTGCCTTCTTCCTGCTATTGCATTGTGGTCTTTTTGGAGACAGGGGCCACTGCTGGATGTCGTATATAAAGAGCGTCCTACGTTAGGTTTAAAAAAAAAGAAAAGTGCAGTCCCATTTATTTGATTTGCATTTCATAAGGATTTCAAACTAGGATTAGCATCCTCTTGGAGGATGTATTCTAAGGCTTGTGGAAAAACTGGTTTGAGAGAGGAACCGTATTTATTTTTGTGCGTAAAACTCCTTTCTAATGAGGAACATGCTAAAGGAAAACCCTGTGGGGCAGTTAATTCTTCTGTGGCTTATTCTCTCAATCCTTCCAGTTCAGCCAGGAAGGAAAGGAAAACTGGAAGGCCTAAATTGCCAGCGTTCATATCAGTTGATAAGAGTTGGGTTTTTTTGAACAATATGCATACAGGTTAAGGAAAGAGACCGGGTACTGCAGTCATCTGCTCATCCTCAGAGCTAAGACAGGGAAGAGCCTGCAGATACCAGCTTTCTGCTTGTCACCCTGCTTTTTGTGATAAGCCAGATTGGTTAAGGCCATCACCGTCCAGTTTTAACGCATTAATTGCCTGATTTCTAGATACTCAAATTTAAGAGTAATGATGGAAGAAACTTCAATCATGACATACACACATACTTTTTTTTGTTGTTTTAGACTTCAGGAGCCATTTTATAAGTATCTTGACACTGAGCTCCACTTGCCAGTTACAATTTTGTCCTGCCATCCTGATTCACATTGACCTGTTCACATATAGAAGCAAAATACTTTAGTGCAGTGGCTGATGATGTGTTAAATGTGTACTTTTTGTGCGTGCATGTGTTTATGAACCTCGGGTTCTCCTTGATATCCTGTACATAATCCCAGTCTTACCTGCATGGAGTTTGTGTAATGGGTTTTTCATCTCTCTCTTGTGCTTTTTTTAGTTCGTTTTTGACTGAGCTCATAGTTCTTCAAGAGCAAGGAAAGAAACACAAAGTGAAGTTCTCAGTCTCCATTTCTAGGTGTCCAGACAAAGCACTCAGTCAGAGTACCAGTCAGTGGTGCCAGTACATCGTGTATCAGATTAGGAGGTGGAACAAAACAGGTTCAAATGTGTTGTCAGTGGGGTCGCCAGTGTCTTCAGTGGTAAGTTCAAAGAAAGCAAAGATGGTCAGGAAGAATGTGAAATGTAAGAGAAAAAAGAGCAGCATCGTGTGTTGTGTTCAGAAACAGGGCTAATCAAATGTTGTATGTGTCAAGAACAAGTAAAGATCATAAACTTTGCAGAAAGATGTAATTAAAATAATGTTAGCATAACAAGACCAATTACTGGGTGGATATCTAATGTGTATAGTCTCGAAAAGAAGATAGCAGTGCCCTCCAAGGGACTGAAGGAGTTCAAATGTACAAGATATGAGTTAGCTGTGTTTAAGTAAGCCAGACTTGAGAGCTGCAGTGCCTTGTTGATTGTAGCGGCCTAATGTTTTTGAATCTGCGAGGTGACACATGGTACTGAGGAGCGTGGTGTAGTGAGCAGCATTGTTGGTAGGCAGACATTTGGACTAGATGACCTCAGAGGCCTTTTCCAACTGCAGTGATTGTATGAAATTGTGGGGACGGGCATCTCTTGCAGCTGCTGTGGGAGAGTGCCTGGCAGCAGGGCAGGGGGTCACCGTGTGGCTACAGCCGCAGCGTCACTAGGGCTCCCTGCCAAATCGTTCCCTCCTTTCAGAGCTGTTATCTATGGGTGGGGGATCAATGCAGGGATGCGTTTGCAAATGAAAGTAGAGCAGGTCGTAGCCATTTTGATTGCCTCAGGAGAGGAAGCATTTTGCCACTCTGCCAGCCCTGAATAAATTCTAGCGTGGCCCACCCTGCATCCCTGATAATTTCAGCAGCGCTTTTGTCTGCTTGGTGATTTTACCTGAAAAGGAAGCCAATGTGACCTCCATCGCTTTTTCTTCATTCCACATGACTTGTGTTCCAGAGATCACCTCGACCGTTCCTTTCGGATCTGTGGCTGTATCCTTTTCAAAAGCACAAGGAGAGATGGAAATAATTTCCCCTAATAGCTGAAGCGTCGCTGTGCGCATTATGGAGCACAGCACATGTTCAAGTGTCAGGAAGTGAGTTTTGAATTTGAAATAGACATCCTGTGATCAGTGAGTTGGCAGGGATAATCTCGTTCAGATGAATAGAGAGAAATTGCTCGTGTCACTCGAGGGCCTGGCAGCAGAGCATGATTCTCCGAGTGTTGCTTGTATCTTTGAATGCTGCGGCTGGAGCTCTTCTTAATGAGTTGTGAAACATCAAGGAACTTGTTGGAGATCAAGGAAAGAAATTACTTGATCTCAGCAGCAGCACTGATAAAGCATTTTACATTTTGTATGTTGAGAACCACTCTGATGATTTCAGCTGTCTGAAGTTCTCTCAGCGCAAATGAGTGTTCCTGCAGCTCCCGGATTTCCAAGGCCGCCTTCTGCACGAGGAGCGCCGAGCTGCACCACGGCTTTATTTCTCTACCGCAGCCTCAAAGGCAGCAATCGCAGATCTGCTCAGAAATACAGAGAAATAGTTGCACAAAGGGTCCACAGATGAGTGGTGGTTTAAGCCGTGCTGTCAGGGATTGGAAATGGATGTGGGCCTGGTATTTCCTTGATACGCAGACTGTGCTGCCAAACAGGACTTAATTGCCAGAGTTTGTCTAACTCAAGTGGAAAAGGAGCTCTTCCAGAAGTGAAAAGCGTGCTTTATTTGAAATTGTCTAATTAACAAAGGCTTACCCAATGGAGGAACAGTAATGGTGTTTCTTTCTCTTGCTATACTGGTATCTCTTATGCATTATCTTTGTTTTTTTGTTTGTTTTTTTTTTTTTCAGTCTGTGCTTATGCTCAGTGTGTCCATATTAAATCTGACAAATATGCAAAAACGAGGGAAATTTTTTTGATTCGTTTAATTACAGCTTAATTCTTTCCGCATACCTGTAAACACTGGAGTCTTTATAGGCTAATTTTAGCTTGTAGTAAGACAGTATTTATGAAAGTGTGATCCTATTAATAGCTTACAAGTCTGGCCACATGCAGGCCCTGACATACCGTGCTCCTGTGAAATAACTTCTAGCGCTGCGTTGCACTTCAAAGTTGTTCTGCTTTTTTTTTTTGTTTGTTTGTTTTTCCTAAAGGTAACACAGGAAATTTTAGGGAACTGGTAAAATTGGCATCAAACTACTTAACATTGTACCCTAAGATATATTTAGGAAAATAAACAGAAATGTTGCAAGTAAACATAACATATGGTTCTTCTTTTAATCTCTGCTTTAGGACGACGTAGACAGTCTAAACCCAGTTCTCAGGGATAACCCGCAGTTACATGAGGAAGTAAAAGCCTGGGTAAAGGAACAAAAGGTTCAGGAGATTTTTATGCAAGGTAATTATTTGGGCAACTGTGTTATTTTTATTCTGTGTTAGCTAGCTTAAGGCCATTACTTGTGTGGGGCTCTTCCCATAGCATTTGTGGTGTAATGGAGGATATATTTCTAACTCAGTGCTTTGGGAAGTGTTTGTTAAAAGAAGAAAACGAGACTGTGTGAGAAGTTGTGCATGACTTTTTCAGACTGTTCTTAACTTGTTTGATCTCTTAGCTGAATATCATTATTCTGAAATGGAGGTGTTTTATAACGCTGGTGGTGAAGTGTATGAAGGGCAACCACACCCTCTTCGGTCTGCATAAAACTGTTATGTGCACTGTTAGTATTACTGGTCTGCGTGAGAACTTAGCAGGTAGCGATTTGTGCCTGCCTCATTTTGTGCCTGCGTCTTCGCAGTTCTGTCACAGATGAATACTTCCAAGTTGACCCAGACCCGAGTGGAAAGCATCTTTCAAATTATTTGCGGTTTTGTAACTAAGTTCTAATCTTGAAAGGCTGCAGCAAACACGTGTCATTTTTACACTAGATACCAGTTACCTGGAAATGGGTATGAATGAGAATAAATTATTCTGGCTCAGTCTTGATAATGCTTTAAGCACTGTGTGCATTTGCAGTGTATTCGTTAACTTTCAGCAGAACTCAGGTAGCTCTACAGGGGCACTTCTAGCAGTGGGAAGCAGAAGCTAACCTCTGAGGGTCTGGGCTAAAGTCTGTCCCACAGCAAAGCAGCATTGGGGCAGAAATGCTTAAGTGGTTGTGTTACAAATGAAGATTTGGAAGAGAGCAGCAAATAATCTGGTATTTTGAGGATGGCACTGAGATTTTCTTGCTGGCAGTTTTCTTTGGTAAACTAAGGTGAGAAATATGGTAAGTATGATACTGATGCTGCAATACTTAAAAACAAGCAAACAAAACCAGCCCCACAAGTTCACCCTTCCTTTTGTGTAGTTTTGAATTTGCTTAGATAAGACTATTCTTACAGACCATGGAGAAAAAGTGCTGCAGAAGCAATGCATGGGATTGTGTAAACAGTAAATTGGTGGGTTAGTATTCCGCATTTTGGTCTTTATCTTAACATCACCAGAAACAGCATGAACTAATAATAGTCTGTTGATGAAATTTTCAGCCAAAACTGGGCTGGGCTGTGATGTGGAATCAAATTAGGGCTCTATGAAAAGAAAACTAAAATCAAGCTTGTCTGTTGTGTTTCATGAGAGTAACAATAAAAATACATTTATATAAGTCTGTGAGTACACAGGTACAGAACCAGTAGTTGAGCAAAGCCCCAGCAACATCAGAATGGTTGTACAGATGGAGCTGCCAACGCTTCATCCACAAAGCTCGCTTAGATCTATCCCATCGTTTCAGGAACTGTCCTAGTGTCATAATTTATCAATTGGATGCTTGGGTGCTTTGAGGGGCACCAGATCAGGAGTATTTTAGATGAAGAGATGAGACCAACGGTGGCATCCTTGCAGACCAGCCTCCCTCGTCTGCACACATGTCAGTGACTCAGGGGGAGCTCCCTGGCTGTGCTAGCTACTGTCAGCCAGTCACGTCATCCTTCCTTTCTTCTCCCCTCCATTAGCTTTTTCTTTACCCACTCTATTTCACCTTTTTCCTGTTCCCTGCGGCTTCAGCAGGGTTTTCACTCCTGCTTTATCCAAATCCATCTGTTAAGGTTGCTGCCATCCTCTACACCATTTTTAGGACTCGTCCTTTTCCTCATTCCCTGATGGTGAAGTCATCATCTCATATCTATTGCTGTTAAAGCTCTTTTTCTGGGGTAAAGAGTGGGGTTGAAGAGGAACATTAAAATCTGGTTCTGAATGCCTGGGAGGAAGCGTGCCAGTTTGAGGAGGGGTCAGTTAGTCAGAGCTGCTCCGTTACGAGAAGAACTGAGCCAAGGAAAAAGCTGTCCCAGGTGACCTGTCCTTTGGGTGGCAAACAGAGCAGCATGCCTCATGGATTTGGCCAGAAAGTAGTTTGTTTCTTGTTTAAGGCAAACAACTGCCAAACTTGGCTGCTTTGAAAGCTGTTGGGAAAAGTAAAACCAGCTCACAGAACTTACTCAGTCAAGCGGCTTTGATTTTTAACGGTTAAAATCTCAATTAAAATATAACTGTTATTTTTCCATATCAGGTTTATTATCAGTTCAATCTCTGAGGCAGAATATATAGTAATTCTCTTGAAACGCTGAGAGTACTTCAGCACTGGAGGTATTTCCTGATAGCACAGCTCATGCTGTTTCAACAGCGTGTAGCTGAGCGTGGTTCGGGCAGGGGCTGCAGACAAAGGCAGGCTTTTCCTGTAATGGCTGCTTGGAGCTGGGCCGGGCTGGAGCTGGGCCGTCCAGTGTCGCGTAACTGCAGCTTCATCTTTCTCCTTCCTGGCACCCGGCTGCACAGAATAAACCGCACTGTTTTTAAAAGTTGGAGAAAGTCTGTTTTGCAAGCAGATAGGGTAAAGGCTGGATGAATGACAGACACAGATGAGAGCAAGAAGTGTGAGGGAAGAAATTGGCACTGGGTCAGCGCAGAAGAATGGGAGAGGAGCTGGAAACTGATGGAGAAGGGTGGATAGAGCTTGTAAACTGAGAAGACTGGGAAAGGATTTGGAAGCCAGCAATCGGGAATCGTAAATGCTAAAATGAGGCAAGAAGCTGGGGAGGGAGGAGGGGCTGGATCTGGTTAAGCAAGAGACTGAGACTGGAAATCTTTGTGCAGCTAGCAGTAGGATGGAAAAGAAGGGAAGAGTTGGAGTAGGAAAGTAGGAGTGGAGCGTTGCACAAAAAGACACTGGCAGAGCTGTGGAACGGCTCGGAAGGGTTTGAGACACAGAATGTGGTTGATGAAGGCAGAAGTATGGGAGCTGAGCTCGAGGCGTTTGGCAGGGGCATTTGGAGTAGGGATTGGAGAGAAGCCATCGGGAATTGTGTCCCCATGGGAAGTCGGTCTGGTCCGAGACCAGGAATGTGGGACGTTTCTGTGCCAGGCAGTGGCTGCCCTGGTGCTGCTTTGACCCTGGCTGTACAGCTGGAAATGCACTGTGGGGATGAGCTAACTGCAGTAGCTAACGTGGTTCAGTGGGACTCAAGTTCTCAGCGGTGCAGTGAGTGATGTGGATGTGGGTGAAAGAAGGGTGCCTTTGCCTTGTGTTCCTGTTTTCTCAGCTGTTTGGAAACCTAGACAAGGTCATTCTAAGGTTCCAAGGTAAAGCCCCTAGACCACTTGGAAATGTCTACATATTTTTTTCTACTCCTATTCATCTCTTCAGTGTTAGCATTATGAGGTCTTTGTGATCACAGCGTTTCTTGCACAGAGAGTATATTGGACCCCGAAGAGGGAATATGGGTATGTTCGTAGAGAAAGCTGTCACCTGTCTTGTTTGCTACATTAAGCTTGCTTAATATGCTGGGCAGGGGCTAGAAAGACAGGGCAATCCTGTCCTCGCCTGTGCTGCTGAACAACCAGGCACTCTTGGGTGAATCATTTAAGTTAGGCTTCCCAGCTTGACATTAACTGGTTTTACTTCAGTTCCTGTCTGCCTGACTCGAGGTCTGGTTGCGGAAGTAGCGAAAACCACAGCAAACTGAGCTTAGTGACAGTGCTACTTATCATGTGAGGTGTTATGTAAAGACTGAGTGCCATGGGACTTAGAGTCTTGATGGTCAAGTGAGACACTGAACGTGAAGAAGACTGTTGAGCCTCAATTTCTGGGTCTTGAAACGAGCTATAAACTGAATAGTGTATCATTCAGTTTTCCTCCTTCCCTCCCTGTGGGCTTTTGGAGATGAATTAAACTCATCTTTCCAGAAAGTCAGCGTGTGGGGTTTCTTCACAGTCACTGTATCTTAAAACAGGAGCAAAGTCTTCCTAGCGTGTGTATTTTTGAATGTTTTGTGGGGCCATAGCTGGGCTTGGATCGCTCAGCTGCCTTTTGACTGTTGTAATAGAGAGAAACTCTGTGGTCACTTATGGGAGGGACTTGGCAGATACAGAGCCTAAACACCAAGATCTAAATGGTTTTGCCAGCAAAGCATCTGGGCATGTGACTAGCCTGTTAAATAGCTTCTGTATAACCTGCTGCTGCCGCTTTCTAGCCTTTCAGATTACTTTTCTGTGGTTGCTATTTGTAGACAGGAATTTCCCCATCATTTGTCATTAAGATTGCAGAAAGATTTAGCTAGATAACAAAATTGTATGTTGAAAACGTTGGCATTAAAATGTACCATTTGCGTTTCAAATATCTTCTTGAATAAAAGTAAAATCCACAGGCAATACTGTGTTGGAATTGTCAGTAGCTTGCTGTCTGTGTTATTAACATCATACACTTGCTATGAAGCTTAAAAAACAAGGAAAACCTCTTAATACCTTTTTTTTGCTGATTTCCTCAATGGCTTTTTTTTATTTCTTCCCTTTCTGAAGGTCCATACTCCTTAAATGGTTATAGGGTGAGAGTGTACAGACAGGATTCTGCCACCCAGTGGTTTACTGGGATCATTACTCATCATGATCTCTTCACCCGCACTATGGTTGTTATGAATGACCAGGTGAGTTTCACTCTTTGTTGTTGGAAAACAGTGTTTGAATCAGCTGCACATTCTGAGCTTTTCTGTTTTTTACGGTACTCTGAAAAGCACTGAGCAGTTCGTTCCCATCAGGGCAACTCTGTTATTTCCTCTGCTGAAAATTCAGCCTGACTCTGCCCTGGACTGGCCATTCATGTCATCCTCAAGCTGCACGTTTGCGCAATGATTTGATTAATTCCATCCCTACAGTTCTGCTTTTTCTTCTGTTGTTGCTGTTTGACTAGCTAAGTCTTTGAAGTGAAGCGATCCAGTTCTAAGAACTGGTCTTCCCTGTCAGCTCTGTTGAGAATTTCTTCTCTGTACGCTGAAATCTTTTAGTGCTCCAGTAACAATTAGCTCTTTTAAGCAATTGTAATATCCACATTCCACAATGTAGTGAATAAAGCCTTTACTGTGGTACATGTACTGTGGTGGGTTGTGTTCCTGAAGTTGACATTACAAAAAAGAAGTAATGGTGATGTTTTTAGTGGCAGCAACAAATTGTGTTTCAGGAGACCAGAGCAATGATTCAGCATTAATAAAGCAAATGACCCATCTGCCTTGAAATGTCTGACTAAGTCATACGTGACAATACAAATTTAAGACTAGTCAGATGCTCAGGTCAATTCTTTCATTTGCTCTGATGATTTTCACCAAATATAATCATTTCCCTTTGCAGTACATTGGTTGAAGATCTGTAGAGTGCTTCTTTTCGAAATATTCTCTCTTACTAGCAAGTTGTGCTACTTTTCCTTCAGAAGTTTTACTTCTGTTGGAAGCAGTATTGTAGTGTGTTTCTGCAGCAGATGTCACAGAGTGTTTGTTCATTTTAAGTGCTACTTAAGGATTACCCCCAATGAAGATCTTAGTAGCTTTTCACTTCAAATTTGAAGGTAAATATAAAGAGTAAAGTGGTGGCATTTGGAAAGAAAAATAAAAGAGGGAAAAAGTTATCTTTAAAGTAAAATTGGAGTATGTGTTTGCTTTATTTGTACTCTGTTCCCAACCTTTGACTCTGTATGTCAGTTGTACTTGTCAACATTAAGTAGGCTTTGCTCTACTTTGCCTTTAGCGCACAGCATAGACTGGTGAACACTGATACAGGAAATGTAGATTGGACAGTGCCTGAGCCTCTGCTGATTACTTATTTTCCTTTTTTTTTTTTCAATAACTAGGTACTAGAACCTCAGAATGTTGATCCTTCTATGGTTCAGATGACTTTTCTAGATGACGTTGTTCACTCTTTGTTGAAAGGTGAAAATATTGGCATCACTTCACGCCGGCGGTCTCGTTCCAACCAGAACAGCAACACAGTTCACGTAGATACATTTACCTTTTTTATCTAAATATTCTTGTATATAGTGAATATTAAAAATACATGTTTAGAGTTGCAGATTAAAATTGCGTTTAAGTTTGTTAATCACAAAATCATTTTTAGGGTCATTATACACGTGCGCAAGCAAATAGTCCCAGACCAGCAATGAATTCCCAAGCTGCGCCAAAACAGAATTCTCACCAGCACCACCAGCAGAGGAATACTAGGCCAAATAAGAGGAAAGGTTCTGATAGCAGCATGCCTGATGAAGAGAAGGTGAAAGAGGAAAGATTTGATTATATAGGTCGAGGAGGTAAGAACGGTAATGGGAAAGGGAGGGAGAGCTTCTTGTGAAGGCACTAGACTGAAACTGTGATAAATATGTATGTGTTATTTTGCAGAAAACCCCAAAAACAAAAATAAACACTTCCTTAGTAAAAGAAGAAAACCCGAAGAGGATGAGAAGAAATTAAATATGAAGAGACTGCGGGCAGACAATATCTCAGATTACTCTGAGAGCAGTGACTCAGAAATCTCAAATAAAAGGTTAACAGATTCATCCTCAGAGCAAAACTCAGAGAACGAGTTAAAAAGCAAGAACGCTTCAAAGATAAATGGAGAAGAAGGAAAATCTCAAACTGCTGAGAGAGTAGAACAGCTAACAGACAGGCGGTCTCCCTGGGACGAAGTACAGGAGGATAAAAAACGTGAAGAGCCAGAAAGGCTGAAGTCATCGCTCTTAGATCAGCAGGAAAAGCCTTCGCTCCATGCAGCAGAGCAGCCGACACCTTATGAGCAGAATTCCAAGGATGCACACATTCAAGAGTGCAACGCAGAAAAACGTAGCGCTGCAGAATTGAAAAATGAGCAGTTTGTACCCAAACCTCCTACTCCGAAAAGCGTTATTGATAAAACTAATAAAAACCACTCTGAAAAGGAGAGCCAGGAGAACGCTGCAAGTACCTTTGGATTGCAAACGGTTCAGAAAATAGAATCTCACAGCAGTGATTTAAAACAGCAGTTTGCAAACGCAAATTTCCTTGAAGCGCGAAAGCAGGAAGCTGATCCAAGTTGGGTTAGCTGTGTTGTAAACAAAGCGGATTTGATACAACCTGGTGTTGTGAAAGCACTACCAGTAAACGAACATTTAAATCCTGAGAAAGAAAAAGTGCAGTATGGCTCATTTATGTCTTCGTTAAATGTAGCGGAAGACAGTAAACTGCGTAAACAAAGTCCAGTCCCTGATTCTGTGAAGTCAAAGCCTAGCGCTTCAGTTGATCATCCTAAAACAAAGTCACCTGATGTTAAGCCTAAATTCACCCCATCTTCTGATACTGTGAAGTCTAAGGTTAGTTCCCAAAACAGCCACGCTCCTGGATTAACAAGGTCAGCCAATAAAACCGATCATGATTTGCCTAGGTCTAGTTTTCATCCAGTTCCAGCTAGAGTTAGTGCTCTAGAAGCTACTAAAAGTCCTCTTATCATTGACAAGAACGAACATTTCACAGTGTACAGGGACCCCACTCTGATTGGACAAGAAACAGGAACTAATCACATTTCACCTTTTTTGCATCAGCATAATTATCCTCTGCATTCCTCATCCCACCGAACCTGTTTAAATCCAAATGCTCATCATCCTGCATTAACTGGTTCATCCCATCTGCTGCCCGGGTCTTCAACTCAGACCCCCTTGTCTGCTATTAACACTCACCCCCTTAGTACCGCCCCTCACCATTCCGTTCATCACCCTCATCTACTTCCTGCAGTGTTGCCCGGAGTGCCTGCTGCCTCCTTGCTGGGTGGCCACCCGCGACTAGAGACTGCTCATGCTAGCAGCCTAAGCCATTTGGCATTAGCGCACCAGCAGCAGCAACAGATGTTACAACACCAGTCTCCACATCTTCTCGGACAAGCTCATCCTTCTGCTTCCTATAATCAGCTAGGGCTTTATCCAATTATTTGGCAGTATCCAAACGGAACACATGCTTACTCAGGACTCGGCCTGCCCTCCTCGAAATGGGTCCACCCAGAAACTCCTGTTAACGCGGAGGCTTCCTTGAGAAGGGTAAGTCGTGCTGATTCCTTAAGTATGCGCTTAGCTGAGGCTGGTGTCTGCCAGTGGTGGTTTCCTAGGTGCAGGCACGGTAGTTTGAGTCATGCCGAGTGTGTCATCGAGTATGCAGCGAGGGCGGTGTTTTTGTGCAGATGGAAAATGAGAAATGGGAATCCACTGATAACTGTTGTTTCACCGTGGATGGGAGTAGGGAGTTCTTCCAGACCTTGATTTCCTCAACCTTGTGAAGTAAGGTGGAATGTTTGGTTCTAGTAAATCACCAAGTGAGGTCGGCTGGCGAACCTGGGACCTTACGTCCACAGGGCGAATGCTTCCTAACCTGAACTGTGGAAGCCATTGGGTGAGGTATGCGTTAGAGGAGGTACGGCAGTTGTCTGTACAGTGAAATGTTGTGTGTGCGTGTGCTAGGTAACAGAGAATGGCTGGGACCGAGGGAGTCCTAAATCCAGTGGGAGGTTCTGAAGAGAAACACCGTGTAGCTTTAGTAAATTTTTCTGGAACTGAATACTAATTTCTCTAGTGCTTAACATCTGCATACACACCTTCTCTCGGCACCTCCTTTTCTCCTCCTCTGTTCCTGTTTGCCTTCTCAGCTGCTTTCTTCTCTGTGTTCAGGTCAGGGGGATGCCTCTGTCCCTGCACTACGTGTAACAACTGAAGCCTCAGGAAAAATCAGTTGTTTTCAGCCCAGTGCTGTGGTGCTGGTTGGCAGGCAGATGCTGCAATTACTGGAGAAGTTTTCTCAGTTGCTGCAGGCTTAGGATACAGCATGCTCCTTGCAGGCACCTTATAGGAGCAGTGTAAGATGAAGCATGTGTAGCACAGACAAGCTTGGGAGAGCTTTACTGCCAGCTTTGCTCAAACTGAGCATGTGCGTACTGATTTTCGAGGCCCCCAGCTTGGCCTAATTTGGGCAGGTTTTTGCGGGGACCACAAAAGGCATGTTGCTGACAGTGGTCCTTGTGCCAAATTGTAAGCCTTTGCGTCAGAGCTTGGAGTTTCTGAATGGTTATAAAGATTGTTTTCCTTTTCATCATGTGGAAGGCTATTCTTCCCCAGCCTCATTCTTGAGTAAAGCCAAACCATTGTGGCTGAGTCTTTCCCAAACACTCAGTTTGAGTTGGCCTTGTAATACAAAGTCAGTTTGATCTAAGCTGTGATAAAGTCAAATGCAGCAGCTTTAAGAGAAAACTATAGGTGGATTTATCTCTTCATGTTGCTACTTGCTCCACCCTGTTCTGAAGTCCATTTTGACGAATGTATGATAGACTCTGTTTTCACTTTGGCTTCCTGAAGTATGCAGCCATGCATACCGAGGCACGTAGCTTTTTAATTATGTTGATATGTGGCAGTTGTCTTGTGGTGACTTGTCTTCTGGCTCTGGCACTGGAGGCCTTTTTTAAATAATGTCTTAGAACCCCAGAATGGGCGTTTCCAGAAAGAGTTTGCATGGGTGCCGTGAAGGGAGAAAGGGTTCTGTATTTTCCAGCTAGCGCAGTAGCAGCAGCCATCCTCGGTGTGGGGCGAGCTGTGCTGCCAAAGGAAGCAGCCCCCCAGCCCACCCCCTCCGCCTCGGCAGCCGCAGGTACTTGGGCTGAACCACAGCTGGTTGCAGGTGGAGCTGTGAGGCTGTTTGGGCAATGCCTGGTGCTCAGGCAGGTGTTCCCCAACTTCTCTAGGGAGAAGGTAATGGGTCTCTTTGCATAATACCATAATACAGCTTAGAGGCTATTCGTGGGAACTCGCCACAGCGTGGGAACAAACTGGCCCAACAAATGTGTGTGCTCAGACTCTTAGTGCAAAACCCAAGCGGTCGCTTTAAATATTCGAAAGTGTAGAAACGAGAACTTCAAAGCTGTAGCGCCTGCAGATGTGTTTTGTACTCTGTGTGTGTGTGTGTATCATGAGAGCTTTTTGCTGCCGTTTACTGCAGCATTTACTCTTCCCATAGTCACCAAGGCTGGGGAAGGGTAGAGGGATGTACTGGTGGGGAGCAAAGAAGGGAAGATGATGTGCTGGGCAGTTCCAGGAATGAAGGGTGGAACAACACTGAAAGACTTTGGGGTGTGCATGGAAGCTCTGCTTTCTGTCCCCATCCGTTCTTCCAGGCCTGTCCCTAGTACTTGTCCATCATTCCCCAGCAGAGCCCTTGTCCTTTCTGCCCAGGCTGCAAGTCAGCACTTATTCTTCCTAAGAAGGCCTTGAACGTGAGAGGGGAAGGAGCCTGAGTAAAGCTCATGGTCCGCTCTGCAGAGCTGTTCCCACTTTCAGAAAAGATGTACAAGTAGAAGCTGGTTGGCATTGCCAATTCCTCAAGTATTTCGGTATACAGTAGAAAATAGTGCATTCTTTGCAATTGCCATACTGCAGAGTGTGGCAGATGTGTGCGTTTATGATTTTAATAGTGTGCTGATTATGAAATTATGCTGTATAAAAAATATGTGTCAACATAAAGCAGATTAATTGGGATTGTCATACTTAATCATCGGGGGGGGGGGGGGGGGTGGGGAGGGAAGGAGAGGAATGAACCAGAAAAAGAGATGCTTGAATTGTTATATTGAGACTTGTTCTGTAGTTGAAATTGTGTTCCAGAATCCTTATTTGTCCTTCAGAAGTAGTACTTCTTGCAAGATACTGAGCACCTCGTGATTGTCTTATTTGTAGCAGAAGTTAAGTGCTGTCAGACTGTCAGTGGTTTGGTGATTTTGAGGAAGGAACTGGAGGTGCTATTCTATAAAATAACAATTCATGCTGAATACTTAAATACAAACTGCTCTAGGAATGCTTCTGATATAGGCAAATTATTTTATCTGCTGGAAGTCTATGGGGAGGTATAATCAGATGTTCCAGTTGATCACAGAGTGTTGTAAAATGTTGAATTTGATTTACTGAATTTGATTTGATGCTGAAATAAATGATTTCACTCTGCTCAGTGTTAGGACTGGACACAGTACCTCCTGTGGTACTGTGCTGAAGATTTCGTGATTTCCTTGCAATTTGACTTTTTCTCTGTTGCTGTTAACAGAATACTCCCAGCCCGTGGTTACACCAGCCCACCCCTGTGACTTCAGCTGACAGCCTTGGATTGCTGAGTCACATTCCTGTGCGACCGTCCAGTGCAGAGCCCCTTCGGCCTCTCAAATTGGCGACGCATTCCAGCCCGCCGTTGTCCAAAAGCATGGTAGAGCATCACAAAGAGTAAGTTTGCTGTTGTTCTAACTCCAGTGTCACAGCATGCCTGAGGGTGGCAGGGCCCTCTGGCTCCAGTCTCACCCTGATTCAGCATGGACACCAGAGCACTGTGCCCAGGACCATGTCCAGGTGTCTTCTGAAGGTCTCCAAGGAGGCGACTCCGCAGCCTCTCCAGGCAGCCTGTGCAAGTGCTCTGGCATCTGCATAGCACAGAATTGATTTCTGGTGTTCAGAGGGAACCTCTGGTGCTCCAGTTTTGCTCGCTGCCTCTTGTCACCTCTTAGAACCATGGAATTACCAGGGTGTTGGAACAGACCTCTGAGATCACACAGCCCAGCCATCCACCTATCACCAATGTCTTCCACTGAACCGCATCCCTCAGTACAACATTTAAATGTTTCTTGAGCACTTCCAGGGTCGGTGACTCAGCCCCCTCCCTGGGCAGCCTGTTCCAGCTCCTTACCAATCTTTTGGAGAAGAAATTTTTCATAACATCCGACCTGAATCTCCCCTGGTGCCGCTCGAGGCTGTTCCCTCTAGTCCTGTCGCTAGCTACATGGGAGAAGATTCTGACCCCCACCTCACCACAGTTTCTTGCCATGAGGCGCCACAGAGAAGTGCCAGGCTCCATTGTCTTTGCCCTCTCCCTTCTGCTGTTTATAGCCATTGAAAAGATCCCCCCAGAGCCGCCCCTTCTCCAGGCTGAACAGTCCCCGTTCTGTGCGTGGTGTAAATAGAGCGCAGGACAGTAGGGTACGTTTCAGCAGCTGACGTTGTCTTCTAGCTTTGTTTTAGTTAGTTAGCAAACGTGGATGCCTGTGACAGGGAAAAGTTTTCCAGCGTGCTGCAAAGTAGACTCTGCCCTGTTGACTTTTAGTGGTATTTGAGTTCCTGAGTCATCTGAAGATTTTTGAAAACTGTGTCTAATATAAAGAAAAGTTTATTTTTTTGTTAATAGATAACTTTGTTCAGAGCACGGGAAGAAAAGTTTCCTGTTCAGCTTGTTGCGGTACTTTCAGACTAAACTGTGTCCTTGTGACCTTTTTCAAACAGAGAACTGGAGAGGAAAGCATTCATTGAACCTTTACGTTCTGCTACAACTGCACCGATAAAGACGGAGCTGGAGCCGAGCAGGACGCAGGCGGCGAAGGAGAGCCACGTGCACAGACATTTTGCAGATCCAGTGCTGAACCAGCTGCCACGGCCGCCACAGGAGACAGGGGAGCGACTGAGCAAATACAAAGAAGAACACAGACGGATACTCCAAGAAAGTATTGAAGTCGCTCCTTTTACAGCGAAAATAAAGGCACTGGAGGGAGAGAGAGAGAACTATTCCAGGGTTGCATCCTTATCTTCGAGTCCCAAAAGCCATTCAGTGAAGTACGACAAAGACGCAGAACGCTCCATGTCAGAATTGTACAAAATGAAGCATTCGGTTCCACAGAGTTTGCCACAGAGTAACTATTTCACCACCTTGTCTAATAGCGTGGTGAATGAACCACCAAGGTCTTACCCATCCAAGGAGGCTTCGAGTGCATTTGTTGATAAGCAGACTAATTGTCCTTCAACGGCAGCCAATCCCCAGTCTCTTCCGTCTTACATTTCTTCTCTCTCAAAGCCTCCCCCTTTAATTAAGCACCAACCCGAGAGCGAGGGCTCTGTGAGCAAGGTACCTGAGCAGCTTTCACAGTCGGTGCAGTCTCACTCAGTTGGTTCTTTTAGAAGTGACAGCAGGAGCCCGACTCAGTTGTCAGTCTCATCTTCAAATACACTCCGAAGCATGCCTGCCTTGCACAGAGCGCCCGTGTTTCACCCCCCCGTGCACCAGAGCCTGGAGAAGAAAGAAAGCAGCTACAGCAGCCTTTCACCTCCCACTCTGACCCCGGTTCAGCCTGTTAATGCTGGGGGTGGTAAGATACAGGAACTGCAGAAGCCGCCGACTTTAGTACCTGAACCTAAGGAAGCTCAGGCTGTTTACAAGGGCTCTTCTGAACAAAACTTATCAGAAGCGTGGAAGTCTAACAACGCCGCTGCTAATGAGAAAGTGGACTGGCATGTCGAGAGAGTGAGTGGAAAGTCACAATCCGCCACGGCATCTGTTATAGTGCGTCCTCCTTCTAGCACGAAATACGAGAGCGTAGCAGCAGCGCAGCCGGCTTCCAAAGAGCGAGTCAGTGAGAGATGTTCAGCTGTGACAAATCAAGCAGATTGCCTGAAGACAGCGGAAGCCAGGGAGACTGGAAGAGTCATTCTGCCAAATATGAACTCAGACAGTGCTCGCACACAGTATGAAAAGAAATTTCCAGCTGTCTCGCAAGGCACCGTCGCTCGTTCTGTCACCCCTACCACAGCTATGATCTGCAGTACCAAAATGGACGTGAGCGCGTCGGCGGCCACAACTACCAGTGCGTCGAGCAGGGGCAGCTCGGAAGTGACTTACTCCTTGTCAAGCACAGCCCTGGCCTGCATGCCACTGGAGAGCGCCGGCTCGAGAGCCGCAGCTCAGCCAGCAGCACCGGCCCAGGAGCGCAAGGGCAGCACTCCAGCGCCAGCTGCGCCCGCCCCTGGCAAGGCAAGCAGCTCTGCACAGCCCGGCCCAGGCTTCTCCACCTCGTCTGACTTTGTCCATTTGAAAAAGCACAAGGCAGCGTTGGCCGCAGCTCAGTTTAAAAGTAGTAACCCCGGCGAGACCGAGTCCAGCGCTGTGAAAAATCAGACATTTTCAACCTCTCTCTCCCTAGACAGTGCTATCGTTTGTAATACAATAAACAAAGCAAACTCTGTAGGCAGTGGGCAAACTTCCCAGGCGAGTCAGCCAAACTACCACACTAAACTGAAAAAGGCTTGGCTGACAAGGCATTCAGAGGAGGATAAAAACACTAATAAAAAAGAGAATTCAGGGAACAGCGTTTCAGAAATTATTAAGCCATGTACTGTCAATTTAATAGCTTCTACATCAAATGATTTGCAAAATAACGTAGATAGTAAAATCTTGGCAGATAAGTTTGTGAAGGAAGATAAGCACCCTAGGAGAAAAGCAAAACGGACTTACGAGTCTGGCTCTGAAAGCGGAGACTCTGATGAAAGCGAGAGCAAGTCAGAGCAAAGGACTAAGCGGCAGCCCAAGCCAACTTACAAAAAGAAACAGAACGATTTGCAGAGGAAAAAGGGTGATGCGGAGGAAGAAGTCAAACCAAATGGTGTTCTTAGTAGGAGTGCCAAAGAAAAAAGCAAGCTGAAGTTGCAGAGCGGCAGTAACAGCAGTGAGTATATTCATCTGATCTGGGAAAGACAAATGTGCGTGAGCTCTGGTGTTGGTAATCCTGGAGGGTTTGTGCTTGTGAAGGAGCGTGGACCCAGATCGATCAGGCTTGGTGCCCTCAGAAATAGCCTGGTTTGAGAAGTTCAGCACTTCGTGGATTTGTGTACAAACTGGTTCTTGGCCTAAAAATAAGCAGTAAACAAACTGGTTTATGCTGTCTGTCGTACTGGAACAGGCTGATGCATATGGTTAGTTATGCATCTTACACTGCTTTTTTTGTGTGTGTGTGTAGAAGCTCTAGTGCGTTTATTTTTAGAGTACTGCTGGAGGTGGAGGCTCTCTATTGTTGAACTTTAATTTGTCCTTTGATCAGAAAGCCGGAGGCAGTTCCTTGAGAGCCTGATGCCGCTCTGTCACGATTTGGTTAATCTAATGAAAGCTTTGAGGGAGAGTCCTTCAGCCCCTGACAAGAATGCATATTGACTGCGTGGTGCTAACATTCCTCTTGTTTAAGGAAATGTAGGGAAATGGGAATTTCAATTTATATGTAATGATGTTTCACGTACCAGATTGTAACTAGATTTATCTCAAAAAGAGAAACTGGTCTGCCAGCAGGCGGGATTTTATTCAGAACTTAACCCTGTTTTTATCCTAATTTATTCTTCTCTAAGCAGTATTCTTTTGTCTTCGTTCTGGTTGAGCATGAGAAAGTCTACCACTAAATTACTTTTTGCAAGAATTTTGAAGCACAGTTAGTAAGAAAATGAGCACTGCTCCGTGTAATTACGTTCTCTGGCTTTTCATTGCCTGGTATGTAAGTCCTTCTTGTATCTGAGAACACTTGATCCTTAAGTTGTACCCTGTCCTGGCAGTGTTGCAATCTGTCTGAGGTATTTTGGCTTGGGTCCAGTGATAGTATTAGTCTTGTTCTTGTTTTTCCTTCCAGCTAAAGGGGTGATCAAGAGAACACACCTTGTAAGTGGCTCTAAGTCAGTCCTGGTTTCCCTTTTTTTTTTTTTTTTTTCCTAAGTGAACTGTAGACACACGTATGTGACATGTTGGATCTGTATGACCTTCGTATTGTTGCAAAATACTTCTTTATGGCTTGTTGTAGAAAGGTTCATTAGATAACTTAAGGGAGGGCAGTGTCTTCTTGTCTCAACTAGTGTTACGCAAGTAGGAAAGCAACATATGGTGATATACTGTGGAGTTGTTTCATGGAATTCAGGTTCGAAAATGGGTAGGAGCTTTGGGTGTTCCACTATGTTGTCAGCAGCACAGGCTGTATACTGTATCTTAACACTGTGGCTCTGTCCCATGGTAGCAGTTTTGTGGGCTTACGTACTTCTCCTGATATCTGGATAGACCCACAGTCCTTAGAGAACTGCTGCAGCATCAGGGCCTCGGTGGCAGTCACCACGTGGGTGGTGTGTGGATGCTGCCAGGGCTGAAAGCTGTGGGAGCTGCGTGCTAGCCAGAGCGCTGGGAGCGCCGGGCTGCAAGGCTCCCTCCTGCAAAGCAGGAATGTTACAGTCCTGCAAGCGCTGGGGGCTGTCCAAGTGCTTGGGGCCTGGCAGCTACCAGATGACTCTCAGCATCTCTGAATCCAACACAGAAAACCTTTTTTCTTGGGCTAGCAAACTGGGCTTTGGCCTTTGACTTTCAAGTTCTAGTCCGTTTACTTTTGTGCTCCTCAGATGAGTCAGTGTTTTGTGGGCAGTGAACTGAGGCGTAGAGAGTCTGTCACCTGCAGCCTTGGTACACAAAGTCTGTGGCAAAATACTGATCTGAACCTGGGTACCAAGTCCGAAGTCAGCACCCTCACCTCTGCCATCCGCTGTTGGATCTGTGTTCACAGGACGTGAACTTTCAGGAGCGGTGGTAGATTGAATGAGAGATAGTGCTATCTGTCTGCAGGTGGAAACCGGTGCCACTTAGAGAAGTCATTGCATCGAAAGCCTGGTTAAATAACAACAGGGTTCAGTTTCGAAATGCCTGTGTGAGAATTGCACGTATTACTCAACTGAATGTCAGGTGGGCTGCTCTGTGCAAACATAGGATGTTACTTCTTGGTTTTTCTGCAGCCAACATTTGAAGGAAAGCAAATGGATCCTGAGCTTCCTTACGCTTTACCCTGGGCTCGAGTGAGCTCTGTGGGATTAGAACTGCTCTTCTCGAATTCTCAGCACAGCAAATCTGAAGGAGCAGGGTTTCTTAATTTTCTAACACATTCATTCATTGAGTTGTTGCCTTGCACGCATTTCAACATGAAACACAATTTAAAACTTTCTTTCTTGAAGTGCCGCATTACTTACGCGTTTTTGAGAGGGAGATTCTGAAAATGGCTTTAGTGCAATACTTGGAGAATGGCACGTGTAACATAAAAGAGGGCAGTGTGTGTACATTTTTAGGCTTTGGTGCTGTCAGGAGGGAAGATGGCTGCCTTGGAGAGGTGTGTTACAAATGTCAGAGAGGCACACGCAGTAGAGCAGAGTGCTGGCTGGTCTGGGTGGGCCCTGAGGACAAGGGCTGCCGGTGCCCCGTCTGAAACCCCTCTCACTTTCGCAGCTGGAATACCTCGCTCGGTGTTAAAAGATTGGCGCAAAGTGAAGAAGCTGAAGCAGACAGGAGAGTCCTTCTTGCAGGATGATTCTTGCTCCGAAATAGGACCAAATTTGCAAAAATGCAGAGAATGCAGGTTAATCAGAAGCAAGAAGGGTGAAGAACCAACTCACTCACCCGTGTTCTGTAGATTCTACTACTTCCGACGGTAAGTGCGGCTGTTTTCCCGATCTCTGGTGTTCGTAACTTCTAAAAATGGTGCTGACAAAGGGCTTGCATGCTTTAAAGCTTGTCTGATTTTTTCTGGCTCACTTTACCTGATAAAAGACACGGTATTTACATGTGTGTCTTGCTTCTTTTCCACACTGACTGTGCTTCTATTTGAAGGTTCCGCAGCAGGCATGAGAACAGCTGCCTGGTGCACCTTAGGCTGGCAGAAGATAGAGCGCATTGCCATCACACAGGTGTCTGACATCTGAAGTGGGGTTTTCCAAAGGCAGCCCTCAGTCACTCTGGGCAAGTTGTACAACCGCAGAGTTGTGCTCATTCATAATTGTTCTTGTGCCAGTAGGTGGTGGGAATGCTGCTTGAGGCTTTATGGGAGTTTTTTGAGGACAGAGGAGTTGTGCCCTCCCTTTTCCCAGTTCTGGCAAACCAGGGTGCCTCACAGATCGGGAGGAATGCAGCATAGCATGCATGGCACAGCAGCACAACTGTCAGCACGGATCTAAACAGTATTAATTCGGATGTGGGCTCTGCTGGTGATATAGATCCAACATGTGCTGGAAAGGACATTGCTGCTTCCCAGATGGAGCTAAATTTTTTGGAACATAGCTTTAGTTAGAAGAGTCAGTAGTCCTGAAAGGGTTTGCTTTAAGATTGGATTCAGAATACACTGACATGAGAATATTTGCTTCCCATTGTGGCAGTGATAGGCTGTGAGCTGCTTCTCTGGCGTGAGAGAGACAACATCAGTAATAAAGCTTTGCCAACGTTTTCAAGCACTGTCATGGAATTTAAAGTACAACTGTTCTGAATTTAATGTGGTTTATTTTACAGCTTTTTAATTATTTTCATTGTTTAGATAGTAGGAATTGAATTGTAAATGAGGCTTTCTATGCTGTTGGTAGTCGTTATTGTAACTGAAAGCTCATCTTTTCTTCTATATGTATCTGAAATGTCATGTTCTTTGTGCTTCTGAATTTGGGACTGTTTTACTGACATTACTGTGGTATTCCTTAAGCATTATTATAATCACATATGTATGGGGAATTATGTGAGCTAGAGTAATTTATAAGAGTGCTTAAAATGGGCTGAATGTAGGCATGGGTGTAGAGTGGTGTCGAGTAGGATTGCAGGAAAACCTTTAGTTATTTTGACGGTGGGAAATTAGCTGATAGGAAAATGTGATCTTGCACTGGTGATTTGTTCTGCCTAGATAGACTTGACTGTAGTGTTCTAACTCCTACTGCCTGAGGTTGAGAGCAGTAGGATTGGAAGAGCTATGAAATACGAGTCAGTGAGTGATTGCTGTCACAGATTCTGTGAAAGTTAAAGGCGAGGAGTAGGTGGACCCACACTTCAGCCGAACAAAAAAGACAAGTTTTCCATCTGCAATCTTAGAGTGGTAATAAATGGTACAGAGAGAGAATGAATAGAGTAAATGGTCTGCCTAAGAAGTTTCGTATCTCCTCACTGTTTGTTTTGAAACCATTTTTGGTGGCAAAATTTATTTTCAAAGTGGGAAATGCAACAGGATGCTGAAACAGTTAGAGAATGTTTACTTATTTAAGATGTGAGCAGTGAAGTAAAGTAATAAGTAAACTGAGCCACAGAATGTAATGACACACGCAGTTAAACTGTTTTGTTTTCATATTTAGGTTATCTTTCAGTAAAAATGGAGTGGTTAGGATAGATGGTTTCTCCTCTCCTGATCAATATGACGACGAGGCTCTGAGTTTATGGACACATGAAAACTACGAAGATGATGAACTGGACCTAGAAACTTGTAAATATATTTTAGATATCATAGGGGACAAGTTTTGTCAGTTGGTAACATCAGAGAAGACAGCCATGTCCTGGGTGAAAAAAGACGGTAAGGAACTCTGCGATTCTTTGTTCTGAGTTCTGCAGAAGCATTTGTGTTTACCATGACCCGCTGCCTCTTTCCCAGCAGCTTGCTTGGTGTGCCTGGGGAAGGGCCAGGAGCCTTCCTCAGCGGGCTGTGGTGCTGCAGGGAGGATGTCCTGCAGTGCATGCCTCTGCCCACGGCAGGAACCTCCCTTCAGCATCCACCTTGCCAGCTCAGCTGCCTTGAGATTAAATGTAGCCTGCAGGCAGCAAGGTGAAGACCCAGGGAGTTAAAAGTGTGTGTTAAAGAAACTCTTCATCGTACTTGTGATGCACAAGTCACAAGTGTGTTGAGTGGGATTATTCTTTCTGTAGTATTTTAGCCTTTGGTTTGAAGTGCTTTAATCTCTTTGCAGTTATTGACACGTGCCCTGATGGGGGGATGCCGTGTGATGCAGCCAAGGGAATAAGTGTTGGTGGCCTGTTCATGACGGATTGCTTTCCTCCTCTCCATGCCTGGTTGCATCTGAGGGGAAAATCACGAATGCTTCATTTATGAAGACTGTTCATTCTGTGCTTTGCATTTTAAATTTCAGTCCTTTTATTCTGCTTATTTTGTATTTCAGCCAAAATTGCATGGAAGAGAGCAGTGAGAGGAGTCCGTGAGATGTGTGATGCATGTGAAGCCACATTATTTAACATTCACTGGGTCTGCCAAAAATGTGGATTTGTGGTCTGCCTAGATTGTTACAAGGCGAAGGAAAGAAAAAGTTCTAGAGGTCAGTTCTTTATGAACTGGAGTACTGTATATGCCGTTTATTCTCATTTGTTGCAGAGCTGCTGATCCATTAAGTGTAGCCGACTTTCTGTAAAGCATTGTTAGTTCTTCTGTGTTTTGGTGTCTATTAAATCTTTTGCCTCTTTTTTCTTTTTCGGGAAGTAAACATAGTATGGTTTGGGAGGCAGCTGATGAGGGGCTGCTTCAGGTCTTCATCTACTTTTCCTTTGTCTTGTGAGCGTTGTCTTGGATTGCTCGTGCCTGCCCCTCAAGGATGAATCTTGTTCTCCTGCTGCAGGACTGACCCTCCGCCTCCCTGTTGTATGATAGCTCCCTGCTGCTAGGGCTTGGTGTCAGTGCTTTCTGGAGTTTTCAGAAATATGGGGATGGTTGTACTGACTTAGCCTACTTACTATTACTGAAAAGCCTGAGTGACCCAGGCTGGTTGCAGCTGAGATGGGGAAGGGCTTGGAAGATGGGTCTGGCCATCAAGTCTGCCGTGACACGACTGCTCAGGCTGGTTGTTTGAAAGGGCTGCCTTCCCTGGGTGGCAGGCATTGTGCCCTGGCACGGTCCTGTGGTGAAACGCTGTGCCAGGAAAAGATACAAGCATAATGCTGTTTTGAAAAGCATTGCCATGTTTGGCGTAGCAACATAATGTCACATATGTGAAATGTTAGTAAAATAATGTGCAAGTATTAGATGGTAAAACTTTAGTAAATTGAGAGATTCTCATCCACTCAGTCCTTGGCTGTCAGCGAGGAGCCTCCGACGCTGTGGTTAGAAGATGTTCTCTGAGATTTTCATGGAAGTTTCTGGGGAACGAACGTTGGTCTTTTCCAACCCTGAGAACAGTCGTTAATGCTTTAAGTATGGCAGGCTGCTCCAGCAGCTCTTAACTGGCTTAAGGCTGCGTGTGCACATGTGTGTGCATTTGTCTGGTGTGGCTTGGGATATACTCTGAATATTATTTACCCTGGTGGGAACATGCAATCAGAGGCTTTTTATAGCGTGCGTTAACCAGCCAGGAAAATGTTAGTAAAATGTCTTCAAAGTTTAAAGAAACACCAACCAGCATACAGAAGCAGGGTTCGGTCTTTCAGCAGGGAAGCCTTTTTCCTTGCTGCTCATCACAGCATTGCACGCAGAAGTGTATCTTCCCTCTCTGTGGCTTTACTTCTCGTGATGCTGCTGGGTTCATGTAGACCTTTACTTTGGCAACCTTACAAAGTTGAGAACCACCCACCCTTCTCTGTATAATACCACTTTATATTACACCATTTTTCCTGGAACTGGTAGTTGTTTTTACAGTTGCTCAATGTAATGGAGAATACACTAGTTTCCCACTGCTTCAGGCAGGAATGTTGGAGGTTCAAATGTTCAATATTTAGCTATTTATCAATGACTTTTCTTATTACTTTGGAGCGTAAATGATTGTGTATGTTTTCGCCTTCACGCAGTTCCTGGCACCATCAAGTGGAATGCCACGTTATGGCATTTTAGAGATAAAATAGGTTAGCTGGATACATGCGTGTGTGGTTCAGTTTATATTCCTGTTCAGTTTTATATTTCAATGTGTTATGAGTTGTGGAAATGACAAAACAGCTAACGGATCGAATGCCTCTGTGAAAGGAACATCTGGCAGGCTGTGTATGTTACAGTGCAAAGAATAATGCTTTAAGTATGCTGAATGCATCGTGTTGGGGTGTTCTCTTCAGCTCGTGTTGCTAACTATAAAAAGCGGAGCAAACTGGTGAAAAGTTTTGAGGGGTCTCTGAAAAGTAGCTGTTCAGTGGGTGGGATGTAGGACTGCCAGTTGTGAGAGAAGCAGTTCCCCTCGCTGCCCAAAATCACGTAGCACATCGGTGACTGGCTCCTTGGCCAGACATTTCTCACTCTCATTCCTTCTCTTGTCTTTACGCTGCACATTTTTTTTTTTTTTTTTTTTTTGGCTGGGTCAGAGCCACTCTCTCTCGCCGGGTCGTCCCTCCCTGCTACCCCAGATGATTTTCAACCAGTACATACAGGATGTGGTTTCATGGTTGCTTTAATCTGACAGAAATCTGTGATGCAACTTCCCTCTCCTTTGTGCCACCACTAACTTTGATGTGGCAGTATGTTAGCCCGAATCAGAATTAACTCACCTGGCAGTCGATGTTTCTGGCTTGGTTGGCCCTCTCTGAGTCACTGTCCTATGGTCGTCTGCTCCCTAAATATGAAGTGGATGTACTTTGGAGCTCTGAGGTTGTTGATGAGGGTCTGTGTTGCCAATGCTGCTACTTCACGTTTCAGCAGTACTTAAACTGCTTGTTCTTCTACTCATTTTTGAGAAGGAGCTGTTGAATGGAAATATCTGTCACACAGAACACCAGTGCAAAAGGCTTTTGCGGTACATGTAGTACCGTGTTTCTAGCTAAAAGCAAACAAACATTATGTCTGTGTATCATTCAGGAAAAGTAAAACAGTTGGCTATGTTGCTTTACAGATAAGGAGCTGTACGCCTGGATGAAGTGTGTGAAGGGCCAGCCTCACGATCACAAGCACCTGATGCCAACGCAGATTATCCCAGGCTCTGGTAAGCCACCTGTAAACAAGCAGGATTGGTTTTTGGGTTGTTTTTTTTTTCTCCTCACATCCTTCTGTGAAGAGAGACCAGAGTAGTTTCTTGAAACTTCTCATTTTCCACTTAGAAACCTGCCAACTGTGTTGAATCTTCGCAGGGAGGGGCACGTGATGCTGGGCTGCTGAACATGGCAATGAGATGGGGAGGTGTAGGCTGACAGGTGTCTGAAGGGGCTTGGGGGACAGGCAGTGTGGGCTCTCAGAGTTTTGCTGAGACTGGTCGGTACCTTTCCAAAGCAGAATAAAGCAGCCAGAGTGTGCTAATAGATCTCAACTTTGCTGCCAGAAGGAAGTTTCAGAACAGTGCTGTCAAATAGCATTATGCGGCACCAGTTCTTCGAAGGTTTGCTCCTCACTGTTCGTTTATACCGATACCGTGCAGCTTGCTTTCTGTATCTTCTTACCCTTACAAAAATAAAAAGATTCACAGTTCTGGCTGGCATCTTTTTGAGCATCTTAAGGCAGCAAGCAGAAAGGGAGCTTGTGATTAATGAAAGAACAGCAGTAATCCTAAACTTCAGAGTTCTGGTTATATCCAAACAAGGTTCATGCAGATGCGTGGTTAGATGTGGATGTTGCACAACTGTCTTCGTGATCTTCGGTAGCGCTGGTACAGAGCAAGGAGGTGAAAACCCGGATGTACCTTAAAATGTGTTAAATAAATTGCCAAGTTATTTTAAGCTGGTAATAAAGATACAGTTGTTGTTTTTAATGGTTTGTTGCATGTTACTTCAGGTAGAAATAAAGATCAGTTGGATTCCATAACGTTTTCAAATTGTGACATTCCCCGGAGTAGGTTCTGTTCTGAAACTGGTTTTAATTTTAAATTGTGAATGAGCCGCTCAGTTCTTGTCTCTTTCGGTGTGAACTTTACAGTAAGTTGGACAGTCCTTATTCAGTACTTCTGAGTGTTAAGCTGTTTCAGAAGGCTACGTGCAAGTTGTTAAAAGATACCCAGGTAGCATTTTCACTCTGCAGTGCGTACTGTACAGAGGGCAGCAAAACGATTGTCAGGAAGAACTGCTGACCGTTTCCTTCTCAACTTTCTTCAGTTTTGACAGATCTTCTGGATGCTATGCACAACATTAGAGAGAAGTTTGAAATAAAATCCCACTGTCAGTGTGCTAGCAAGCAGAACATGCAAGCTGGCAAGCTCCCAGCGATGAACGGCGTGTCTCAGGTGAGTCTAAACTGTGTGTGCATACACGGCCGTCTGTTTGGTACTCATGGATTGTTGTATTTGAGCACTGTCAGTTACATTCTGATTTCCGTATTCAGCGGTTTCGTGTCTTCTAAATACGCTAAAGCAAAGTTATATACTTAAATTTGTTCCTTACAGGTTTTGCAGAATGTCCTTAATCACAGTAATAAAATTTCTCTGTGCATGCCTGAGTCTCAGCAGCAGAATACTCCTCCGAAGTCTGAGACAAATGGCAATACGAGTCCGAGGAGTGATGTCAGCACAGACAGCAAGCTGACGCCGCCCGAGTCCCAGTCACCGCTGCATTGGTTAGCTGATCTTGCGGAGCAGAAAGCCAGAGAGGAAAAGAAAGGTACAGGTTTCATGTTGTCGTACCACGTGCGTGATGTTGGGGCACCAGTGGTAAATAATTCAGTTAAAATTCGTTTTATTTTCTTAACCACCACTACAAAATGCAACAGCGTGTGTCAAAATGTACAGCAGTGTCAACTCCCAATGATTATTTTTGTTCTAGAAAACAAAGAGTGTCCTTCTGGAAAGCATTCAAAGGAGGAAAAAGACCAGGATAATTTGGAGTCCCAGAACTGCAAAAGCTCCCCTACTGCATCCCAGAACAATGAGCAGGGCTCAACCTTGCGAGATCTGTTAACAACAACAGCAGGCAAACTGCGTCTGGGTTCTACAGATGCTGGTATTGCTTTTGCTCCGGTCTACTCCACAGGAACAGCAGTAAGTGCATGGCTTTTCTTTCAGGGTTTGAAAATCTGCAACATTTGTTCTGGTGCGTTGCAATTCAGTCAGTGTGATAGGTGTGCTGCTTTAGATACCCGTTTGTAATGAAAAATTCAGTACGGATTTCCTGAATGAATTGACATCGACATGTATATACGTGTGTGCATACAGATTTACCTGAATTTAGTGTGTGTGTACACAGAGAGATAATTGGTACATACTATGAAGACAATGTTCATCAAGTTAGATAAAACATTTACTTGGCAAAATGAAGGACGATTATGGTATTTTGAGTTTTGTTTTAACTGTGCCTTTCTAACTTGTTCCAGATGAGAATGCTTGCACCTTCCTACAGAGGAAGTAGATTACTGTAAGCTTTTAAGTGATAATGAAATGTTGTCATTTTGTTGGGGGGAAAAAAAAGAAAAGTACCACATATTTATTTGGTTTCACACTTCAAAAAAAACACTCTGTTTGTTTTCTAATAGAGTGGCAAGAGTGGAAGGACCATGCCAAACATTCTCGATGACATAATCGCCTCAGTGGTAGAAAACAAGATTCCACCAAATAGAGCACCAAAGATGAATGTAAAATCCGAAGTAAAAGAAGAGCCAAAGGATGACAGAAAATGTATTCAGGATGACAGCAATAAGTTGTACAGTGATATTCAGTATTCTTGGATCTGTGATAAACATGTTCTGTGGCTCAGAGACCATAAAAACAACAACAACTGGAAGCTCTTCAAAGAGTGCTGGAAACAGGGGAGGGTAGGTATTGAGCACTTCAGTCCGTAAGATGACCTCAGTGTGAAGTCTGGTGGGGGAGTTATGTCACAGGACAAAGTTTGCCTGCCTCTGTGTTTGGAAGTGTGGTGTTATCACGTTTTATTACAGCGGGCGAAAGTTAGTCAGCTATATGCCAGGTATGAACCTTATGTAGTTCAAACTGAAATCAACTGCTAGTAATGAATGATGAATTATTATTGCGGAGATAAAACCTTCAAAAAGATGCATGAGATCTTGGGTATGGTTGCTGCTGGAAGTTTTGATAACAGCTCAGTGCAACCAGAGCCTTCAGTGCATCTTTCAGACATGTTTGTACTACAGGTTAATGGGAGAGTGCCTTTTCTCCAGAAATGATAAGTCCTTTTCTTCTTGTTTGTCTGCACAGCCTGTTCTAGTGTCCGGAATGCATAAGAAAATGAACTTCAGCCTATGGAAAGCTGAGTCCATTAGTCTAGATTTTGGAAACCAGCAAGCTGATATTTTGAATTGCAAAGACAGTATTATTTCAAACACCAACGTCAAAGAGTTCTGGGACGGTTTTGAAGATGTTTCAAGTATGTTATTTTGAATGCATTATTCCATAGACTCTAAACACAGTCACTGTTAGAAGTGACAACTAACAATTCTTTATGGAACTTGAGGTTTTGTAGGAAACGTAATTTAAGAAGAAAGCTGTAGCTAATCTTGTTTACGGAGAGTGTAGTGAAAACTTCTATTTTGTAGCTTTGCAGAATTGGAGATACTCTAACACAGCTTCCTAGGTTAGATCACACTCAGAAACCAAACAGCCAAACTGCTTCCTTAACTAATTGAGTTTCTTTTGTGTTTTTCTTGAATCTTTAACTTAATAATCCCCTCTCTTACGAATGAAATCTTGTGTAGGCAGGCTAATGTTACAAGTACGTGTTTTCGTTGAATGAAGTAAGACACCTGCAGTGTACTCCTCATTCTTAGTAATTCCCGTGTTGCTTGCAGAACGGCAGAAAGTAAAAAATGGAGAAACAGCTCTACTGAAATTGAAAGATTGGCCTTCTGGAGAAGATTTCAAGGCTATGATGCCTGCAAGGTACTTGAGTTTAATATCTAGATATTCTAATATCTGGTTGATGTATTTTTTTTTATATCTCTGTGTAATGACAGGGATTCACAATTTTGTTCCGTTTCTTCAGATATGAGGACTTACTAAAAAGTTTACCCTTGCCTGAATATTGTAGTCCAGAAGGGAAATTAAATTTGGCTTCTCATCTGCCAGGATTTTTTGTCCGTCCAGATTTGGGACCCAGACTATGCAGTGCATATGGTGAGTGTTCCCTAGAAGTGTTGCAGTTGTCTCTTCCCTTGAAATTATGGAGTGGCATATAATACTGCTTGATTAAGAATCTGAGCGTGATTGGGGGATAGTTGGTGACAGTGTTGAAGTCCTTTACTGACTTGCTTGTTAACAGTACGTGTACCTCAAAAGCACAAGAGTTTATATTCTTCTGCATCTCTTCTGATCTTCCCTTGTGCTGTTACAGTGTCCTAAAGCATATAAATGTTTAGTTACTTTGACACAGAGATCTCATCTTCAGCAAATCCATATGAGAAAATACTTCATGAAGTATTAGTGTTGGTAGTTCTGGTCATAAACAAATGACAGAACTTTTCTCATAATCTTTGTCTGTATCGTATATTGTGCACTCAAAGATCTGTTTAGAAAATACCATTTCCCTCAGACCTTCACCAGCAGCTCCTTCTTTTGCAAACAGACTTGTACAGTTCTGTCCAGCAAATTGATAGAATGGTGTAAGAAAATAGTTGTGATTTATGAGGACCGTGATATTAAAAAATGAATAAAACGGTATGTCCTTTAAGATAGCAGTCAAGGTGTGGGTATGAAGAACTGAATAATGAAAGGTAGTGGTACGTAATGCTGCTGTAAGAATTAATGTTTTGATGTCGTTTTGAGTTAAACGTATATAAATATTTACCTCTGAGAACTACAGTTTGTTTATTTCAGGGGGATTTATGAGAAATTTGATTTATAGGCAGACACTTATATACATTTATATACATGTATTCTTTCCTTTGTATTGATCTTAATTTTACCTCAATCTTTTATCTTATAACACAGGTGTGGCTGCTACTAAAGATCATGATATAGGAACTACAAATCTCCATATTGAAGTTTCGGATGTAGTGAACATCCTCGTTTATGTTGGCATAGCGAAAGGAAACGGAGTACTTTCCAAGTCAGGTAAGGAGAGCTCATTGTAAGAGGTGTGAACAGAGTGATAAGTCGCTTTTTTGAAGTGCCTGAAGTACTTGCTTACACGTGAGAGGTTCTTTGTCTCAAGGAAGATTTGTCCACAGATTAATTCTATCTAAAATACGTTGCCATTTTTGAATAATGGAATTTTATTTGGAAGCCTTTAAGCTTGTATTATTACTATCATTATTATTGTTACTACATGCAAGTGGTGTGCCATTCCTGAGCTGGGGCTGTCAGGCCTAATGGAAGTGCAAGACGAAGGACATCAGAAACTGCTAGTTGTAACATCTGTGTCAGCCTGATGTATTTGCCAAGTCCTGTCTTTGTTCTGCTCCCTATGGACGCGCTGTTTGCTTTATTCAGTCTGGGCTGTAGTGTAGGTTTTCATCACTGGGGAGCTTAAAACAGTGTACGTTAGTCCTCTGTATGAGGTTCACTGCTTATGTGGAAGTCTGACGTTCACAGGAATAGTTTTGTTTTCTTTCCCTACTCTGTTGTCCTCTGGTTCCATAGTAGGTGAATGTAGGTTATGGGTGCGACTAATAGAACTGCACTCTGAGGTTTGCTGTCTTTCATTTGCCTTGTAAATGCACAGAGTTAACACTAGCAAAACTTAGCAAATCGGGAGGAGTCTTGGTTCCTGACCAGCTGTGCTGCTGAATAGTATTGAAAAAGCAACCACTAGCTGCAGAAAAACACCTTTCTTATCATGTATTTTTCTGGTCCAAGCCTTGCTTGTTTATTTCAGGGAGGAGAATATTTCAAGTGGGTGAATGTGTACTCTCAAATTCAAGAGAGGTAAAAAAATAAATAAATAAATAAATGGGTTTAAAGAGTAAACGTAGCATTAAGGATAATTACAGCGTGTGTGTTCTACTAACTTCCTAATTACTAAATGGAAGAAAAAGGTCATCTGGGTGCTTCTGTTGTATTCACCAAACTTACATCTGCGTGGTCTCCCATGAGAAACTGAAAAAGATGTTTTGTTTCAGTTCTTCCACTGTTTCACTCCTCAAAAACATTTTTGTCAAATCTTTAGGAGTATTGAAGAAGTTTGAGGAAGAAGATTTGGACGACCTCCTAAGGAAGCGGTTGAAAGACTCGAGTGAATTACCTGGTGCTTTATGGCATATTTATGCTGGCAAAGATGCTGACAAGATCCGAGAATTTCTGCAAAAGGTTCGATTTACAGGAGAACATGGAGATTATTTTTAACTCTTTTCTAATACGATGATTTTTTATTTACTTACTAGTGTTTTCATGGTAACCCTTCTCTAAAATACTTGTGTTACCAGATGCTGAAATACTTGTGAATGCTCTCAGTAAAAAGGAAACAACCCAGCAGCTGCCAATTTTTACAGGGACCAGTCTGCATTAGCTCAGGCAAAGAACGTTCCTTGTCTCTTAGTAAAGGTGAAAGCAGCAGGGATAATGTACACAAGGGCAAAATCCTGCAACATTAGCTGCTGTGCAGATCTTCATGCATCGTGTGATGAGCGAGCCAGAGATAGCTTAGAACCTCTCGGGTCCTTTCTTAAAATGTAGGATGAATGTCTGCCACTGGGCTGCTGCCAGCCATCAGTGCTGTTACACAGAGGTACCATGTTGGAGACTGTTTTCTGAGCCCTGCCTTCAGCATGTTCTTATGTTCTAGAAGGCAGTATTGATGGATAACCTACCAATACCAAACTATCATTGACGCAGTTGCTCACAGAAAAGTCTACAAAAGCCTTCTCTCTTCCCCAGTGGCAGTAATTTGATGAGTTTTAGCTGTCTAAGCTAAAGGGGTACGTGAGCTGGAGGCCAGTGTCTATACAGTAAGCAGGAAAAGCCTAAGAAACATAGCAGTAAGATTCTGTGGGACTGCCATGCCTGGGTTTCAGTCCCACGGGAGCTGCCCTCTGGCGACTTGAACATCCGCCCTTTGACAAGCTGAACTGAGGGAGAAAATGAGCGTGGTGAACAAAAACACAGCTAATTCCTGGAGGCTATGAATTACACATCCAGTTCTTTCTTTTTATTCAAAAATGTGATGCTCATAAAGTGGACGATGGCCTTTCAGTTTGGAAAAGAGAGCTGCGAGTGGCTGTGGTGAACAAACTGTTCACCAGTAATAGGAGATGGTTGTTGCAGCACCACTGTGTCAGGAAGTGTTTTATTTTTTTTTTAATGGATGGTACTGTTGCTTTTTAGGTAAGGTGTACCTTACTTAACTTGCAAAAGGTTCAGCTTCTTTTAAAAGTAACTTTGACATCTTTTCTGTCCTTGCAGATAGCAAAAGAGCAAGGCTTAGAAGTTTTACCAGAGCACGATCCAATACGTGATCAGAGTTGGTATGTGAACAAAAAACTTCGCCAAAGACTTCTTGAGGAATACGGTGTGAAAACCTGTACGGTTATTCAGTTTCTTGGTGATGCTATTATTCTACCAGCAGGAGCACTTCATCAGGTAAAATACTCATGTTCAAAGACATGCAGGACTAAAGTAACATAAACACCACAAAATAATTCAGATTTGATTTTCTTACTGGTAGCTATTACTGGATGGGAATGCTTTATATACTTTATCAGCTTGTATAGATAAGTAGCCACTCCTGACAAAGAACTGCAGCACTTGATACATTAACTGTTCAGTTTTTCCTTCAGGTTATTGTTCAGATTATTATTAACCCCCCTTTTCCACATGTCATTTTGTTGGCAAATTTTCTAAATAAACTGGTGCTAGTTATGACAGCGTTAGGTTAACTTCCCTAACCTACCTTACATTTACTTGGGCTAGGAAAACCCAAGGTTAACTTAGCCCTGCAGAGGCAGGGAAGGGGAACGCAAACGGAGGAATACCTGGATGTCGGGTGTCATCTTGTTTTCTGCCTTTCAGCCATAGGGGAATTACAGAAAAAGCTTGGGTGTAATTAGCAAGATGGTTCTGCAGCAGAATCTGGAGGTTGTTTTTCCACTGCGCTGTAAGTTCCTTTGTGCACAGAAGGTGCATCAGTCAGCAGCAGCTGGCTGCAGCAGCTTTCCATACCGTCAGAAGCAGCAGTTCCACTTTGGCAGCAGCTGGGCCGATCTTATTTGCAGTTATGTAATAAGAGGTACTACCAGTAGTGCACCTCTGGAGAAACAGTACATGGACTTGTGTAGCAAGCTTTAGTCCTCAGCACACACATTTTGTTACTTTGCTTTTTTGTCACCAAAGAATTTTTCACCAGACGGTTCTCTTTGTTTTTTTTTTCTTCCCCCCATGAATTTTGTCCTGTTAAAACAGGAAGTAGAGCCTCCTTTCTTGCTGCCTTCCCATCTATCAAGCACCACAATTAGGTGACTGATAATCAAGGAGGGAGGATCATGCCCATCCTGCAGTAGGGGTTGTAAACCATCTTGCTATTAAAGGTTTATCAGTGATCTGCTCTTGGGTTGAAGCGAGGTCAGGCCTTTCTGAAGGCAGTGCTGATCTGCAGATCAGCTTCCAGCCACCATTTCTTTGGAGCAAGGAGGGAGAGGTGGCTTGCTGTGCTACTGTGGCTGAGGCACGGGGGGTTTCTGTGTTTAAAAATAAAAGTAAAAAAATGACTATGCTATGGTGGTGACAGGTCTCAAGTCCCTAGTGTTATTGGCCTTGGAAAGCAACAAGTCCCTTTCCCAGACTAGTTTCTTTTGTCAGTTTTCTCTTCAGGTGGGTTTCACGTGGTGGTGCGTTAACCCCAGATGATCTGTGTGGGTTTGTTTGTGTTAAAAGAAAGTGAGAGAACCCAAATCATCAAGTGATGAGTTGCAGATTGCCTTTCCCTGTGCCACGCTCCAGGGGCTGGTGCTTTTAAGCCCTTACAGAAGGGGGGAGGAATGTCTGGCGTTGTTGGCATTCTTAGCTTTGTTAGGCTGCAGCAATTTGTAGTGCCAGAGTCAGTAGGATTTGTATTGCGCTCTCCATTAACCTTACTCTGATCTCTTGAAACAAGGGAGATCATCCCAGATACAGGACTGAAAAGGGAACCCACAGAGAACCATAAACATACGGAGAAAATTGTTTCACAAAGCGTGAGGCATTTATATAAGGCACACAATACAAAACATGAAGTTGTGAGACTGTTCCAGGCTTCCCTGCAGTCTGTAGGTTTCAGAGCCAAAAATAAGACCACTGTTATCTTTATCTCCTTGGCTTCAAACTCCAGATTGCTTTTGAAGTGGTAATGCTCTAGCTTCTGGCACCAAGGAGTTAATAACGTGGTGTTTTTAAAACCTTAGTGGGTGAAGCTGAAACCTTTTCATCTTCAGTAAGTTCCTGCGAATCTGCCACGTAGGAGGAAATGAAAGCATCGTGTTCTTTCATGTACGTATATGGTGCTCTATATAAAGATGTATAAATACTGACCTTAGGGATCAGTACCAGCACTTCACACATACAGAATGCATTTAAACGCTTAAAAATAAGTCTGAACAAGAATACGTACCGGGTTAAGTTTACATGTTAAGCATTTCAGGTTTACATGTGAAGTGTTTCAGATTTACATGCACATAATGAATCTTTAATAGCTAAAACTGGGTAAGAGTTGATAGTAAATTTGGTGGTAAATTAGCTTTTTTTTTTTTTTTCTTTTTTTTTGCTCATCTGTAATGTTGTGGAAGAAAGGAAATGAGGCCAGTGCATGGAGGTAGGGAGCACATTTGCCTGTGATGGCTGCGCGGTGTAGTCAGACACTTTCATCCTGGAACCAATTGGGTTTGTTGTCTCGTGTGTCTGACTGCTGCTCTACAATTTTTTTCTGCTCCAGCATGGCAGGGGTTGTTTAGGTTAGTTTGTTTTATGTGTAGTTTTTCTTTCCAGCTTCTATGGATTTGCACCTGGCTTCATTTGTTGTTGGTATTTTATGGTAGCGTAAACGGTTCCTTTTGCTTCCTTGAAAAACAAACTGCGAAGCAGTAGCGTTGGGTGTCCTTGAATGTTCCGTGAGTGTTGCTCAGTAGGTTTGTATCTCCTTGGCTATGCTGAGAATTTCTGCTTTGCCAGCATACAGGCCTCATTCTTTCTCCAGCAGTTGTGACAAGGAGCAAGCATTCCTAGCTGAAGCCTTGGCTTTGTAGAGTTGCTCTTTTGAAAGATAGACCCTTTCTGCGGCTCCGTACTGAGTCATCCTGTGTCGCAGTCCTCCTCCTCCAGGGGTGCCCTCCCTGTTCTTAGTTTGGTGATACTCAAATGTGCAAAATACTGTAGTGATAAATTGAAAGATAGCACTGCTCGATTCAGTGATGGAAATGCATTGTTCAGACTAAACGCAAAAAAATGCTCATAGTAGAACAGGTTATTATAATGTTGTTCTTTCTTTATAGTTGCATTATCTCGATGTAACAGGAGGATTATACGCTGTATAATAACCTGCTGCAGGTAGTATGACATCCTGGAGATGTTCTGATAAGTGGGGATGACAAGGCCTGCGGCTTACGTGTGCAGAGCGTGAGCTGGGGGCCCTGCACGAGGACAGGATGGGGCCAGCTGAGAGCAGGGCAGCCCTAGCCCTGTCTTCCTGCCCTGCTTGTGCTCTGGGGTGGCCAAGGGGACAGCGCTGCTTCCTGTGGGCTGGGGGTGAAGCTGTTCTGTCAGCTCGGCAGGAACTGGCACAGCCGTGGGAGTGTTGTCGTCCTCACCCTGTGGACCTCAGGGGAGCCGTTGCTAAACATACTTGTGTGTGTCATTCTCAGTTGGTATTCTAAGTGCGCACAAGTCGAACTGCCTGTGGGCTGTCAGCGGGGCATTCCCGTGTTAGCAGGCAGGCAAGGTAAAATCTGCCTTCCCCTGAGATAAGACAGGCACTGCCTGGGAAGAAGGCGTAAGGCACAGCGAAATGAGCGATGTGACAGCAGCAAATACTGTCAGCTCCGTGATGCAGGGAGGCTGAATTGGTAGCATCTCGTCTCAGTGAGGGGAAAGAGCTGGGTGGGATTTGCATGCGAAAAAAAGCAAAACAAGGGTGGGTATGGACTTGAAATGGTTGAGAACCCTGCAAGGGAAGGGGGCTGGACCCAGTCACCCACCACACGGCACAGACGGTTCTGCAGCTCTAGGAAGTTCCCTGAGCACCAGTGGTTGCCTCTGGTGGCACCTCTGCATCTCTTTGCTCGCGCCACGTCCTCAGCTGTGTAGGTCCCAAAGGTTGCTGAATGTCAGGCAACATGACAGAAACTTGGGGATGTACGTCAAAAACACACAGGTTTAAAATCCCCGGAGCTCCTGTCAGTATGGAGCAGGGTTGGGACTGTTTGCTGCAGGAGTAGAGGAACCCCTCCAACACCCGAGAACTTGGGTAAGTTGCAGAATCGAGCTTGCACAACTTGATGAGTGGCTGCAGGTCTCTGGGGAGACTGCTGATATGCTGAGGAAATGGTGTCAGTTGTAGAGGTCTGAGGGTGAAGCATGTAGTTGGAAGAAGATGAACAGGACTTGTCAGCCAGGGCCCAACCAGGGAGGATGTTTTGCTGTCTCCTGCCCCTCCAGGTGGGACGTGGTGGCAGCAGATGGTGTCTGTTTCTCTCACAGGCACCTCTCATCTGTACAAGCAGTGGCTAAAGGAAGAAGTGGTTATTGCCCTTCTGGACATGCCCTCTGTTGATGGCTTTTTTTTTTTTTTTTTTCATTTGAAATACACTGTTCCCAGCGAGCACAGCGAGTGCTCCCGGACAGTTGAGGAGCAGCCCCCAAGGCCTGGCATGCCGCTCTGGTTGTAACCAGCAGCAGGTGATGCTGGCAGCAGCAGAGGGGGGAATGGCACAGGAGGGTGTGCAGAGCAAATGTCAGAGCCAGCTGCTGGAGGAGGCACCAGAGCAGAGGCAAATGTGCATCGTTACAAGGGCTCCTTTCGCCTGAAGCCAACTTGTCGAAGTTAATTGCTCTCTACATAAACGGCATAAAGGTGCCCTTTAGTGTGGGAAGCACGTGGTTGTAGAGAAACCCTACAATACTAACAGTGGCCGTCCTATTTTTGTTTTGGATAGGTGCAAAATTTTCACAGCTGCGTTCAAGTAACCGAAGACTTCGTGTCTCCAGAACATCTCGTACAGTCGTTTCACCTAACACAGGAGCTGAGGCTGTCAAAGGAAGAAATCAATTATGATGATAAACTGCAGGTAGGAAATGAGCCCTGCTCCGGGAGCTGTTGTGAAGGCAGGGCGTGCTGGGGCTCATCGAGGTGTGGCACAGTCGTGGAGCTCCCTCCTCACTGCTGTTCACACAGAATAACAATGAGCAGCAGCGGCAGCGCCAGGGGGGTGTAAATGACTCTCCCCAGAGTTGCTGCTTTTATTTATTTCTTTTCACATTATGTCGTAGCATGTGGAAAAAGGCGTTTCCTTTTCCTCTGACTTGGTTCTTCGGCCTTCCTATTTTTTTCTATTTATTTATTCAAAGAAATGCTCCCAGCTTAGTCCTGAATGCACTTCTTTGTCGGAGTTCCTGAGGAGTGGGTCTTACTAAACTGTCTGATGTTCTTGCAGGTTAAAAATATCTTGTATCATGCAGTTAAAGAAATGGTGAGAGCTTTGAAGATTCATGAAAATGAAATGGAAGATATGGAAGAAAACTAAGCTCTCGCTGCAAAAAAAAAAAAAAAAAAAAAAAGGATTATTTTTTCTAATAGAGGAACGGTATGCACACTAAGTAAAGCTTCACAAACCATCAGTGCCAAGAAAATATAGTCATCGTATTGTTAACGACACTGCAACGGTAGAGCTTCATATCACAGCCACTGTGATTCTGTGTTAGACTTGCAACCAACAAAGCAGCGTTCTGCTGTCCTGTATTATAATGTACATGAAGTTTGTTAAATGTTAAAGATTTAAGATGATGTATTTATTTTTGGAGGAAAAAAAAAACCCACAAAATTCTATGCTATATTGTTGATCAAATGTAAATGTGACTTGTACAGTTTGCTAAAATAATTCCGATATTTTTCACTACATTGAGACAGTTACTGTGAGAGTAGGACACAAACACCAGCTATTGCCTGCATCTGGGATCTTGCTGAGTCCGCACAGCAGTCATGTCATAATCTGAAAATTACTGCCAAATAATTGTAAACTTTGTAAAATATAAAAGTATATAAAGTAGATATTAAATACAGACACTTCAGTATTTTATTGAAGCTATTCAGTGTACAATTAAACGTTTTCAAAAGGTGTAATTTATTTAAAAATTGTCTCATTTTGGTAAAATTTATGTGAACTTTTAAAGCTAAATATTAAACTTAATATGCTATGTAAATATATACATATATACATTCAATGATGTATTTTTTTAAAACATTGGCTTGCTTTAATTTGTTAAAAGTGCAAGTGTTACACATGCTTTGTACATTGAAGTTGAAAGGGGTTTTACATTTTCCATTAAAAGGACTTTATCAGACGTCGTCTCGTGTTCATTTTTTGTTTGTGGTGTTGCTGTGACAGCCCGAGTCGTTCGCTGCCCGGCGCTGCGTGGCTGGCTGCAGCACAGAACCAGCGTGGCTCACGGTCTGTCTCTAATGAATCCTGCACGTGCTGTGGGTGAAGGAGAAAAGGAACTTCTAGAGGAAATTGTTTTTGACAGCATCTTGGCTTTTTGCAGTCCAAGTAAAAGAGCAAAGTGGGTTTTTAAGCATGGTTTAATTACTAATGGTGAATTCTGTTAGACAGGCATGCAGAATTTTGGTTCTTTGTGTTGGTCTGAAAAGTTGAATTGTACGTCAGCTTGCATCGTGATTTGAGGTGGCTGAATGTTCAGGTTCCTACGTGAACTGCTGGAGGCAGCTGTGTGCCACAGCGGGGCAGTCTCGTGCTCCCAGTGCGACGGGGTTGGGACGTACTGCAAGAAATCACGTATGAATTACCTGAAGGTAACCACGAGAACCTGTAAGTATGTGAGAGAGATGTTAACCCACAAGGACACATAGTTGAAACTGGTGAGAAAAGCAAGAATCCTCTCAAAGAAAGGGCAAGGAGACAGACAGGTGTGAAGACAAAGATCTAATTTTGGAGAGACACAACGGATGGGATCAAGCTTCAGCGCTGAGTGAGGTGCTGCAACGACGACGGTGTTTCCCCTGTAACTAAATGGCAAGGGAAGAAAGCCAGGAGCACTGAACAAGGGAAGCGTGGCACAAACAGAGCACACAACAGGGAGCGCTGTGAAGCGCTTCATACTATCAGCGTAAAAAGACTGTGAGTCACGTGCTGTGCGCTGCATCAGCAGACCACAGAAAGTGCTCAAGGTTACGGCTCCTCCCAGTCATGAACGGTGCAAGAGGCCAACGTTCTGTTCTTCTAAATTGGTATACTAAATTCAGCCTATTCCGTTTCTTCGCATTTCTGGCTCCTTCACAATGAAGTTGAGCTCCTGGCTCCGATACAGGAAACGAGCACAGGAAGCAGGGTTAGCGTTAGGCTTACAGCCAGAGCCAAGTGGGATTTTCGGAGCTGGTGTCAGGGCCAGGGGGTTGTTTTCTGATCAGCTTTTTTTTTCCTCTTGACCATTTTTTGTGTTCTGTAAGACAGTACTGGGTGTGTTCTCTAAGATATTTTCTGGTCTCAACTATTTTATTACAGCCAAAGCATTCAGTGAGAGCAGTCACAGCTGTTTGAGTGCAGAAACACTTTCATCCATGTTCTGGAACAAGAGTATAAAGTACTGTGTTGTCTTTTACCAGCTTCCCATTCAGACCAAGCTCTCTCTTGATCTGCTTTTCCCCCCGTGAAACCCTTTCTCTGCCACTTTTTTTTTTTTTTTTTTCCCTGTGAACGTTCACATCTCGAAGTTGTCAGAACTGGACGTCCTCCTGCCTACGTCCACCCTCCCTACCTCACCCCTTCCAGCTCCTCGCTGCCAGCCGCTGTACAGGCACACATTAAAAGAGCACGGAACGTTCTTCCCATTGTAACTGCAGAGGTAGAAAACAAGGAGTAAGTGATGGGCACAGAACAAAGTGGGCTGCTGTGATCTGAGCCGTTTCAGCATGGATGGATGTCTGCGTACATTCCAGCTCCAACAGAAGTTGCGGGATTGCTGGAACTGCCAGCAGTGAAGCTGTTCCCCATTACACGTCAGGCAGTACCGGGCTGTGACAATCTGATGTTAAAATCTGTTTACTCTTGCAGCTTGACGGAAATTGCTCAGATCTGTGAAAGCCAAAGCTCCATCTGATCAGCACTATGTTCTCATGCTCTCTGACCTTCTCAGTAGGTGGTAATTCTGTTGGTACTCTCTCCCGCGACATCTCGTGAAGCCCCCTCTTGCTCTCACAACTTGACAGCCTTCTCCGCCCAGCGCTCGTAACTGGGAATTTCCCTTCCTTCCTCCTTCCACAGCCACCGTGCCCTGTTCTGCCGCTTTCCCGTGCAGGATGTTTGTGCTCTCCCCCACATCCGCACTGGATGTGCTGCCTCCTCATGTTACTCGCGCTGAGGCTCTGCAGAGCCTTTCCCTCCTAACCCCCAGCCCTGCCTCGAAGAACTACATCAGCTTTCTGCCGTGCTCCCGCGTCCCGCCCTTTGACTTGCTCTTTGTTCACAGGAGTGCAGGTCTCCTTCGGTTCCCCTTCTCGGCCTTTTTGTTCCCATGATGCGCGTGCCCCATGGGGCCGCAGGGGCTGCTCTGATGCGGTGTCTGCAGCCGCATCTCTTCTTTCCATCTCAGCGGGGCAACGAAGGAAACTCTGACTGAGGGGCAAACGATCCGTAGCATCAGACGTATGCAACCTAACCTCTGCGCTTCTTCGTTTGTTTTTGTAGGTTTTGAAAAGGAAGTTACAACCTATATATAGCTGGTAGGAAAATGTTGCCTCAGACCAGCGTGTTTTACCTGATGTATTACAGCTGCGCTTTAAACATGGACTTCTCTAAACCAAAGTGGTAGACGGAGAGTTTTTGTTGTTACGCATCAAAGCGAACATTCCCAGTACCTTTCAGCCACAGCACCGGTTGTATTCTTGACCCAAATGCCTGTTGCTTTCTCCACATCCAGGCCGCGTGGTTCATCATAGCTCTGCGCTTCCTTAGTGCTGTTACAGTGTAGGGTTAGTAGCTCCAAGGCAGGAAATCCTGTATTTGTACAGCTCCGAGGATTTCACGTTGCTTGATCTCAGTACTGCCTTTAACTCACGCAGCACGTGGTCCAGGGCCTGGACGGGGTTAGGTTTCTTTGGACTGCAAAACAAACACTGGAGAGAAAGGAGGTGGAGGGGATTCGGGAGGCGATGCATGTTTGTATGGGTAAGCTCCATGTGTCACATTCAGACAGGAAGGTCTCATAACGCAGCCTGGATTTGATGTGATTTGGGGCACCGTGCTGCTGCTGCTGCCTTTTGGACAGCTGTACTGACTGACTTAGTTTTCTACTGTCTGTTCAGTCATAATAAGCGACGCATTTTGTTACCTGTTTCCTGGCCTGCTTTCTTTTCATGTCTTTAAAGAACGGTTCTTCAATGTGTTCTCTTAAAACAGAGGGAGGACAGACATGAAATAAATCTGAAGTTGTTTCAAGCTGCATCTGGGAGATGCCGTATCTGCACGGCTCAGCTCAGGATCGGGTCTGTCACAGCAGTCTCTGGTGCTGGGAACTGGTCAACAGGAGCTGTGTGGTGGCCGAGAAGCTGCTGCCGACATGAGGACGAAGGAGTTTAGGACCAAGGATGTCCCGATGGCAGAAGTGCTCTCGGAGGAAGAGATCACCACATCCAACTTTAATCCTTTTATGTAAGACCGAAATGTAAAACCCGCACTGCTACATTTTGGGTTTAGCTGCCATTTTAAGTACCGCTTCAACCTGCCGTCTGCAGATTTCATTCCCAGGAGGCTCCACGTTGCCTCCCCGCTGCCATTCTTTGGTTTCCTCTTTGTGGGGTACAGCCAGGGACCGGGTAATCGCGGGTTCTGTCTTGCAAAGCCTTTGCTGGCTGCGTTCAGCAGGGACAGCACTTCTGTGCCCCAAGGCAGGGTGGTTTCTGCGGTACGTGAAGGCTCCGAATAGCAGTCGGTGTCTGGACCGTGCTTAAAATTGGCTCTCGGTGAGACGCTTTGACGTAACGGACCACAGGGTTTTGTTACCTCCTCTAAAAGAATACAGTTCAGACTGAAGGGTAACCCTTCCACCGGCTGCGCTCTGTGACCTCTCGTAACATCACTCCGCGTTGCTGCTCGCGTAGCTCACGCAGCTTGCTTCCCTTCCCGTACGTGATGCGGTACTCGTTGCCCGTGCACGAGGCGGGGAGGAGCGGGCGGAGGTTCCAGCGGGCGCCCAGCAGAGGGCCCCGGCACACCGCGGCCGGGCCCGGGACGGCAGAACGGCTGAAGGCTTCCTCACTGCGAGTTTGGCTCTTACTCCGCTCGTTCGGCTTTCTGCCTAGGACATAAAGCACTTCTATAAGAAGTCAGCTGTGAGATTGTTCTCACAAATGTGCCGTGCTGCCGGAAGGGAAAGCCCCATCTGCTCCCACACTGTGTCTTTGCAAGGGAAGGTAGGGAGGAGGCTGGGGCTCTCCTTCCAGCAGGAGCACGCGAGTAGGGTGCCACGCTGTGCTCTGACCTCGGTGCCACCACCTGCTCCACGTTTAGGACAGGCGAAGCACTGCACGAGAAGCAGTTTTCCCCATGGGTCGCGTAATGCTGGCTGTGCTCGTACTGCAGTCTGGGAGTGCCTGTCCCGTTACAGAGGACGTTACATCTGGTCCTGGTCCTGCAGCACTCGCGGGAATAGAAAACCGTCCGTGTTAAACCACGAAGCCCTAAAGTTTGATTTCAGCAGCATTCTTGTGTACAGCGGGTGGCACGCCGCAGGAATAAACAAACACCTGAATTGCAGGAGAGAAGAAAGTGTCAACGGCACTTCCAGAAGTGGCAGCATGGAGTTTGCCCCTTCTTGGATGTCTTCCTACAAAAGAGCAGCTCCCTTCAGATCTGCCATTCTGTTAGTGCAGCTATAAGAAGGGAGAAGCAGCACGCTCTAACAGCAGGACGCAGAGTGGGCCGTGACCTTGCCCCTCTGAAGAATCCCAGACCTTCAGCAGAGGTAGCCAGGCTGCAAGTTGCTCCCTGCTCCCCTATAGCTGCTGTCTGCAAGCAGCTGAGATGTCTGTCCGTAGCAAACAGCCCTGGCAGTGGCACGAGATGGGTCCTTGCCCAAATAACTTATTTCCTTCCTGTGAGCATATGCCCTTTTCTTTGCTTTACATGAACAAAATCAGTACGCTGCACTGCCTGACGACCTTAGCAGCTGGGCAGGCAGCAGTGACAGCAGAGGCCTTCACCTGCCCTTCTGTGCGAGCTGAGGGCTGGCCAGAACAGGTTACATCAGCACTGCTGCTCTTCAGGTCTGTGTGCTGCAGCCCTTGCAACAGCAAAACAACTTTTTTTTTTTTTTTTTTTCTCCCCCAGAAAGATGAATTTCCTGCTGCAATTCCGTACAAGGGACCTCTCACCTTTGCTTCTCTAGCTTTTCCTCACCTGCGGTCCCTTTGTCCTTTCAAGAAAGCAAGGTGACAGCCCAGGTACACAGAGGCACAGGGAGAACTGCACAGCAGAAGGTGAACCTCACACCTATTCTGGAAAAACACAAGCGAGCTTAGAAAGCAAGCTCACACTGCAACAAGAAGAACTTAAAATGAGTTGGTCTGCATCACTCAAGGCTTCTCATTAATCAGTCACACCTAACGCTGACTCTGCTCCCAGCAGCCTGGCTCTGTGCAGAGGCACAGTACTGCTCCCTCTGAGGTCTCCCCTGTCTGCCAGCGTTAGAAGCAAGCTGTTAGCCAGGTGCCATTACGTACCAGCACTGCACTCTGAGCTCATCCCAGCTTTCCAGTATTTGCTGACGGATGAACGCAGAACTCCAGGTGCACATTGTGTACCAACACCATTAGCATAAATTTGATTTTTACACCCCCCCAACATCTGCACAGATTCAACACGCTTGGTGTCAAAACACCTCGGTTTTTATTTTTCATATCCTTTTTGAATCAGGTTGAGCTGTAAACAATTTCTTTTTCAATCAAATACTGCCAGCTAGAATTACTTCCATTCACGCATCACCAAAAACAAAAAGGGTATTTTTTCCTTAGGTATCGATTTTTTTTTTTTTTTTAACAATGTCACTTTATACAGAAACCAATAGCTAGATTCAATGCACCCTGATTAGTTATGTAAACAGATAACCCCCAAAAACTTGTCGACAGAGCTAATAAGTTGGTTCCTTCATAGAATGGAAATTTCAGTCCCTCCTGACTTGAGGTTAACGTGGTCAGGAGTGCAGAGTGTGGCACGTAAATCCATCTAGGAGGTGTATAAATTGCACAGTATCTGAATTAACAAAGTTATGCATAATGAAATGCACAGTTTATATTCATGCTAGAAAGCATTTTTAAATACGAAGTGGCAGCCAACTGGCAACCGTAACAGTTAGGTTCTGCACCATCATTTATGGCAATATAGATAACTATTACATATAGTATACTTTAAACCCCTGAAGGATTGTGTTACACGAAACATTCTCCAGGCAGTCATTTGGTTTGAAACATTGGGAGAAAGACTACGAGAGCTCGCCATCTCATACCAGTTATGGTACCATTAGATTTTATGAAGTAGATTAGATATGATGTGTATTTCACAGTAACAAAAGTTGCTTTAATGCCTTTTCTCCAACAGTAGGATTGTGTTAAGATGTTTCTGCCCTCAGGCCATCACTGTCCTGGTGGTTTTCCCTTTTCTCGGTGTAGGTAACTACGTAGAGCACTTTTTTCCTGTTTTTTAACTATTCATCAGTCCCTTCAGTATATCTTCAGAGAATTCCAGCAGAGGGAGTTCAGGGGATGGGATGTCCAGGGGGGGAAGGTTGGGTATTGGAATGTCCTTTGCCTTCCCAGCAGTTGTTGCAAACTCCTGCCACGATGCAGCCGAAGAAGCGGTTTCTGAGTGTTGTTGCAGACCCCACAACTCTGACTTCTCCACGAAGTCAGCATCCACATCCAACTCCTTCTCTACCGGAGATTTCTGGAGTCTAGCTCTTTCTGCTTTTAACTGCTTATTCTCCCTCCTTAATCTCTCATTTTCAGCCACCAGAAATTCTATATGCCGCTTCAAATCTGCAATTTTGGTTGCCTGCTCTTCTATTATTGTTTTGTCATCTTTTGGAGCTTTGCTCCCGATACACGCTTCCACCGGCTCATTCTTCTTCTGAAGCAGAAATAACAGTGTATCCGGGTCCCTGTCGAAGACACCCTGAATATCCTGTAGATGTTTCTCTGTGGAAGGGCTGTATTTCTGAGTCACAGGAATCAACACGTTTTGATCATCGGATTCTTCAGCTGGTGGCTTAAAAGAAGTCTGAAGATGTGCAGCTAATTCTTTGTCCGCATTCTGTTGGGCTTTCAGTTTTTCCTCTCTCTTTGCCCTTTTCCACCTCTCCTGGATGAGCAGTAACTGTTTCATGTGACTATCCCTTTGTAATTCCAGTGACAGCTGAGCCTGAGTAAGAACAAGATTAAGCGTTTTAATTGGTGATCCTTAATCTGTCTGAATATTCACTCTAGTAAAGTCACAAGCATGTAAACATTTACATAAACAGCATCATAGCACTGCCCCAGGGAGAGGAGAAGCCTTTGTTATTCAGATCCTAAATCCAACAAGAAGTGCTCTCTGCTTTTACAGTGCAACAGATTTAGACCTGTTGCCCAAATTTAGTTTAACTACTGGTGTTGTTAAGGAGTCAATGTTTAGTACTCTTTTTGCAAGTCACTAGCCAGATTGTTGATACCCCAGAGTAGATGCACAGGGACTTCAACTGATCTGTGATAAAACACCAAAACAGGAGAGATTCATTTGGCACGCTGCAGGTGAGATGCTACTTGTGTCTCAGGAAAACAGCCCGAGTGCCTCACAGCAAAAGTTACCCATGAAACTAGTTTTATCACCTCCCTGAAGACACCCTGCAGACTAGAAAACATGGCTGGGGAAGCCCTGGGTGTGTTACTGCCTCTCTTGTCTCTGCTCCACATCAACTTGCAAAAAGTCTCAGGGAAGACAAGCATCACTGCGCTTCTAGAATTCCCAGTGTATCTGTCGTGGGTCTCAGGAAATAATGCAGACTACAACAGGGATATGACCATCGTGGCACAACGTAAGACACACATACATAGAGTTCTGGCATCTACTGCACGTGGCTCTCACCTGCTCTGACTGGGTCAGCTTCATAGCTTCTGTAAGGTATGCTGTGGAACAGAAAATTAATGAATGTTTAGGGCAAGGTTATAAAATCTGTACGTTTCCTGAAAAGGTAAGAAAAGGCTTCAGACTCTCCATATTCTGAACGCTCACATGAAAGAAACAGTCAAAAGGCGAAGTATTTACCAAATTACAGTGGCTGAAAACACCTGTTGTTTCTCAAAAGTCTGAAAAAATTACCGTTAAGATCATGTAATACATTCTACACCTTCACCGTGGCAACCTGGTTGCTTGGATTGTGATGATTTTTTTTTTTTTCAGAGGACAAAAGCTTACTATCATGGCAGCCCTTTCCAGAAAGTTCCTGGAGAAGAACTTTTTCCGTGAAGGGAAGAAACGCGGCTACGAGCTGGACTCTTAACATCCATGCTATTTAACACAAATATAGTAAGTAAAATACTCTCTTCCTTGATACACCTGTGTTATTAAGTCGTGCTATAGTTATATTCTTGATGAAAGGGTACAGTCCGTAGTCCCCCACTTTTTTCCTTAACTTCCCCTCCAAACCAGAAGATGTGCTGGTTTAGTGTCAGAGCAGCTCTTTAGACTTCAACCATATCTCGCTAGTGTTCAAAATGACAAAACGTAAGAAATTCTTAACCAAATTCAGGTTATAAGATAACCTTAACACGGAATCATCAACTGAAGAAAAGGAAGAAACATTCAATACGTTGGGTTTTGCCTCAGCATATCAAGTGAAAGAAAACCAGAAAGAGAAGTCTGTCTATCAGGGGATGTGCTGTCCCTTGTTGCTCTCGGTATTCATAAATAGCAGGCTTTTTCGTTCCATGGGGTTTCCTAGTATTTATGAATGGAAAGGAAGAATGCCTGGTATCTAGGTTACGATGTTTGGTGAAGCCACCTTTCTTTTCTACACGCAAGCCCTGTCACTGTAAATGGCTCGTTACACCATCTAAAACCTCCTCTTTTTTCTTCTGCCAAACGGCTGCCACGCTGTCAGACAGCTGATGGACTGCAACACAAATAATTAAGCATGACTAGTTAAATAGACAGGTAGAGGAACAAAGTCTTGCTTAGAAGAAACTGTCAGTCACAGCATTAAGGCTGTGATACCCTCTGCTATCCTCCTTGAGTTCTAGGGAAGCTGAGCTCATCACCTGTTTTTATCTGTCTTGATTCAAACATTAGGAATGAGAAGTAAATAAACTAGTACAAAAGTTTGTGTATTTGCTTTATCAACAGAGAGCACATTACTTCAGACATGAAAGAAGAGAATTAAAAAGGAAGTGCAAAGGAAAACCAGCTTGAAGCAGGCTCCCAGCTGCAGAGAGTTGCCTCTGTCTTGAATCAAGAACTGCCTTAACAGTGATAACCACCCCCAAAAACATCAACTTTGGGAATTTCTGACTCCATCTGCTCACGTTAAAGTTTCTAAAAGGTCCAAGATCTGGACTGAAAAAAAAAACAATTCACACTTCAAGAATAAGAAGAATATTTTATAAATAAATAGATAATTGCTCTCAAGAAACGTGTGGATATACAAACTGATTTTGAAGACTGGAATGTGAGAAATACCTACTCACCAGCAGCCTTTTTGTGACAAGAAATTGCTTCTTCATATTTCCCCGCTGACAACAGGCGGTCTGCTTTTCTGCTCTGCTGGTGAGCCTTAAAATTAAAAAGAGCATCACATCAATGAAGGTTAACTAACAAATAGTCATGTGTGTTTTAAAAGTAATCGGTACAGCTAAGAATCTTGCACTAATTCCAATTCTGAGGCTTTTAGGCACAAATCTCCCAGTCCTCTCTGAGGACTGTACTTTAGCTTCTCTTCTTTAATACAGTGTTACAATAATCTGTGCTATACAGGTACAAACTGAACTTTGTTAATGTAGCAAAGACTACATTACATGTATATAGTAAAATCCTTTTAAAGCTCTCCTCTCAAAGTTCATCTTCTTTCTCACAGGCAGGCATTCGCTGCAGTAGTGTAAAAAGATCACCGAAGTTACCTGATGTTGGAAATATTTAGGACCGATTTACACAGCAGAACGTAATATATCTCAATTACAGAGCTGGAAAATGAAGTGCTTGGGCAGTTTCTGCTCTGCGATGCCCAAGAAAACGGAGAGGACCTTGGGATTTTTGCTTCCACCTTACATAAATTAATGGAATCAGCACAGCCATTGTTAAAGGTATCAAAGTCACGTCCTTACTGTACAACAGTTAAGTCTATACTAGCATCTGTAAGCTACTAATGTTAACCACGAGGGTAGGCTGAAGATGTTGCTGAAAGCAAGCAACTGCTGCAAGTATTTGCGTGTGCTTTATGTGAAAGGGTATTACACAAACAGCATCGCAGCACTCGTGAAAGGAAATCTTCTTGTCATTACTACAAGATATGAATTTTATGGCTCCTTCTCCAAGAAAAATTATGTTGTAGGAATAGCTATGACCATCGAAGCAGTAAGACTGTCAGTAACACACAAGATTCATGGCTGCTTTACTACACGCTGAATTTGAAGTAAACAGACATGAAGTAGCAGGCAGTGGCTCTGAAGCAACACAAGGCGCTTAAGAAAATGAAGTCTTGGCCTGTTTCCTCATGACTTCAAAGATCATGGTTTCTCAAGAAATCCTCTTCCAAATCCACATGGAGGGAACTTGCAGGAGCAACAGGTCAGGCCTGCTGTCTGCAGTTTCATTGCTGACCAGTACAGATTCTCTGTTCCCTCCCAAACAGATGCATGCAGTGTATCAGACTTCAGATGACTGGTGATCGTGAAGTCACTGACTCCCCTGAAGCATGTTCCAAGAGCACTATAAAAAAGGCAGCATTTGTCCTACCTTAAGATATCAGAACCAATCGTTCTGCCATCTTGGTAGAAGCACCAAAAGTAAGATCATCCAAACAAGACAGCGATAACACGATACAAACGTCCATTTTTAAAGAAAAGTTCCTAAATGCAGATGAATTTGTCACTCTGTCCTTCTAATCAATTTAACCTCTACAGTGTTACAGTCAATTCTATCTTCTACTAGAATTTGATCAGCTCTGAAATCACACAAGACAACGACTTTTACAGAAAACATCCTTTTGGGAAAAATCTGTTCTCAAGCAATCTCTAGGAGCTATGCAGCTGCACTCAGACATTCTGCTTTTTAAAAGCTGATTTTATATGCTAATATAGTGTGTATTATAACAAAAACAACAACAAACCAGCACCAAAACCTCCTTGATTCTTCACAACAAATGCTAGTGATATTCCCCTAATTTTCTTTCATTCCTCATAGCGCTGTGTCAGCAGTCCCTACTTCTTCTGCCCCGAGGTTAAATAATCTCAGCAAAGTGTTTTTCTATTGGAAAATCATCTATTTTATGGCTCTTTTCTATGGACACCTACAAATGACATATGCCAAAAAGATAAGTTTATTTCCCATGGGAAACAACAAGCAAGTATCAGTGGAAATTGAGTGAACTCCTCGGTATACTCAGGACAGGTCTTTCAGTTACAAATCAGCTATGTCAATGCACATAAAAACACCTGAGCTAGATCCTTGCAAAACAATTTATTCAATAAATTAGTACCCATACAGCTTCTTCTGCAAACTGCATAGGCAAGTTTTAAAAGCAAGGCAGCTAGAGACAAAAGATCTAAGAAAGCAATTCAACATGCTACAGGACTGGATCCATTTGTTAGTTTCTACACATTAGAATCTGAAACTCATTGTTTTCAAAGGTTACTTTCATACATTTTCTACTATCAGGGGATGGTCTTATTTAACTCAGCTAAGCACGACAGGAAATCTGAGGACAGTCAGCTGTTCTTTGAGCAATTAAATTATTTCCATTCTCAGTGAAGAGAATGGAAATTCATCTCCCAGTGAAGTGCAAGGGAGTGTAAAGAAGTTGGGCTGGACCATGAATGAACAGTTTGGAAAACAATGCTAGCAAAAAGAAAAAGTCAGGATTCTTTGACTGCGAGGTCAAGAATGCCTTCCTCGCTGTTCCATCAGAATATACAGATACCAGGACATCATACTTCACTGCAGGATGGCACACTTCCCCAGTGGAAACAGCAGAAGCCTGGCAATGGAAGAACGTGTCCTATACCATAAAGTGAAAAAAAAATTATTTTGAGTCTATCCCCAATCCAATCTCACGCTACGCAAAGGTGTTTACAGCAGCAATTCTGGAGTTAGGTCCCCAACAGAATCAAACAGGACTGCTTTGGCTTTGTTACTGCTGCTGTGACGATTGCAGAAACAGCTGCTGAGCAACTGCAGCAAGTTTATCAGTTTTCTTTTCTCTCACAGCAGCAGCATTGAAAATATATGTAGGATATTGTGTAAGAATAATTATAATTTCTTAAGAAGCTATGGATTTGGAGGGGGAAGCAGATGGACAACTACTTCCAGTCATCCTTCTCCATCCAGAGAAGCAGGAATTCCCGGTAAGCAAATGGACAGGTGTAGCAAATTGACTTATGTAAGAAGGAGCAGGTGTGAGTGATAGATGACCAACCTAAAAAGCTTCCTCAAGTTCCTCCAGTGTGTTTAGTTCCTAGGGCAGCGGTTTGTGCCTTACTGCAATGCTTACGCTCGGTTGGATGAGCTGCAGAAGGTAAGTTAGATGGCTTTTTCTCACTTTCCAGCTGTTGTTGAGATGCTGAGGGGTGATCCCTGCATTTGTAGGGTTGTACTGATATTTCAGAGAAATGCTCCCATGTGATTCTCCACCCAGCTAACCAAAATCATTGTGTATGTACTCTTTGAGCAACAGAGTCAACCAAAACCTCCTCTAATGCAGTATTATAGGCTTTTTTTTTTTCCTTAAAGCTTTCTTTAGGAGTCTAAACTTATTACTTAACATTTTCTTTCCCATATAGAGTACATAACAGTGCAACTGTAAGCCCCGTGAAACAAAGCCATGTAGCCACCTCACTGCACTTACTACTGTCAACCTTGAAACAAAAAGCCAAACAATACAGCCATCCATCACCCTGAGAGCAGTCATTTGCAATGGTCTTCCTGCAACTGGAACAGTCTTGTGCGTTTTCTGTTCTGCTCTTTACTGGACAAAGTATTGTGTAGGATCTTAAACTTGCAGACTTCTTCCTTAATTTTAAGGGACTTTCTGCTGATAACGTCATCTATTTTATGCTGTGAACAGTAGGTACTAGCCTATTTCTTTCTTTCTTTTTTTTTTTTTTTTTTTTTTTTTTTTTTTTTTGCTGGATGGGGTCAATACCCATGCTTCCTTACTGCTGTAAGCAAAGATAAAGGAGTTTTTCTTAGAGATGAGGAATCTTTTTGCAGGTTTGCTTTCTTAAGGACACAGGGCTCTCTTTCGAAGACTGTATTTTGGGGTTCTCAACTAAAGGAGAAACAAACAAAGGTGGGATCCATTGTGGCTCCTCAACCAATACCACTCACCACGTGCTAGTTCAATTTTATCTTTTAAAGCCTGTACTTAACCAAAGCTGACAGAACAATGACTCAACTGTAAATTACAGGTTAGCATCACTATAGAGCAAAATAAGTATCTGCAATATTGACAGACTCTTCAGTCACTTCTTACTGACCTGTAAAGATGCTGAAGTTCAACTCTATTTAAAGCAATAGTATTAGAATTTAAATACATGGGCAGGCAAGCAAGTTACTGTCATTTTGCCAATCGGCGTTAATTCACTGAATAGCTTTTATTGACTACACGTGTGTTCCCAACCTCTTCCAAATCTAAAGTAAAACCTTCCTCACCATGCAAATGTAATTAAGAGTCCTGGCATGAAATGAGCTCACATTCATGATGCTCAGCCAAGGTGGAGTCTGCAAAACCCCATGCAGGCATAGCAGCGGATCTTTTCTCTGATGACCTGCAAACTCATTAAGGTGTGCTATCTTCTTTACTTAATGCATACTAAAGTCAATCTCACGCTCTTCCTTCTTGTCCATGTTAAATGGTTTAAATAATTTAAGGTGGACTTCAAGCTCATTTCACATACCTATAGTTTCTGTGCTTTTTGTCTCCTTGTGCTGGTACTACGCAGGTCACAGCAAGTGGAGGTTATAAGCTAAATGCTTATATGCCTAAATGCTCCCGTACGAGGAAAGGCTGAGAGACCTGAGACTCTTCAGTCTGCAGAAGAGCAGGCTGAGGGGGATCTCATCACTGTTTATAAATATCTAAAGTGCAAGAGTCAAGTTGATGCAGGGCTCTTTTCAGCAATGTGCAGCAATAGAGCAAGGGAGAAACTGAAACTAGGAAGCTCCTCAGTGATGAGGAAGAACTTCTTTACTGATGAGAGTGGTTTAGCACAGGAATGGGCTGCCCATAGAGGCTGTGGAGTGTACAGGCTTTTGCTGGAGCGACGATTCCAAATAAGTGGTGCAGAAAGGCTTCAGTATGCTGCTTCACTGGGCCTCCATGAGACTGTTCCATTCTGGTCTTTCAAACTCTACTAGGCATCTTGCTCAGAGCTGAACTGCGTGGCTCAATAATATGCGTCTACCAGTCAGTAATTCCAGTGTGACACAACAGGAAGGTACGGAACCAGTGAAGAAATAATGCTTCTGCAAATGCCCTATAGCTTAGTTACTTCTGTTCTTAACTAGAAGCTACTGTAATTTGCTGTATTTTCAGTAGTAATTATCTGACTCGATACAACATTATTAAGGTTTCCAAGGGGGTTATTGGTAAAGAGGCTGCTCAACCAAACAGCCTCAGTACCTTCTGTCACTTTTTTCAGCTATGCTGCTGCCTCTGTAGTTCACACCTTACTTTTTTCTCTTAGCTGAAAAGAATACTCCCATATAAATTATGTTATTAAAGGGAAAACCAGTGTTTTTATTACTATAGCAAAAATAGACTTCACTAGGCATTCCTATATGAGATTCTTGCCCTTGGTATTACCTAAAAGCTTGTTTTCTCTAGTCTGAGTTCAGAATTGAACTGCCTTTTTTTTTTTTCCCCTCCATTTTTGATTGGAAGAGCAAGTGTAACAGCTTTCAAATTGTACTTTATTTAGAAAATAAAAACTGGGGAAAGCATAAACAGGATTCAGTGGTAATTTGGTACATCAACATCAAGCTGTCTTCTCCAACCAAAGCAAAGGAGGTGCAGGGTACCACTCAATCTCAAACATGCTGGCCTGTGTAGTTGAAATGCTTTGGTCTCTAGTAATCTTTCATAGATAAGTTCTCTTTTTCATCCTGCTCTTAAATATTGTGCACTTGGATTGTTGTTTTCCCCTCGTGCGAATAGTGTACTCCACTCATAAACCAGCTGTTAATGTAGATGGTTGACTGGCTTGCACTGGAGTAACTGCTACCAATGTCTTACAGCATAAGCATTTAAAAACGTTCATTACATATGATCTTTGCAGTATATGCTTTGTTGTCTTAATTTTATTCCAGATGCCAGTCCATGTCTTCTAGTTTTCATCAAAACAGTTCTCCACACTTTCCTTAAAGAAATACATAGAAAATAGTTTTCATCAGAATTGGAATTATATCTTTGTATGGGAACCACTGACTGATCACCTGAGGTGAGCACTGAGTCAGCCACAGGAGCACAGGTGAAGGCAATGTACCTGTGTGACCAAAAGGGGTGGAGTCTGGCTCCACCTTCCCCAGACCCCATTTAAGGGCTGACCACCACTGGGGAAGGATCTCTCCTTAGAGATCCCTCCCCTGTGAAGTTCCAGGTGAGCCTCAACTGTCAGTGACTGGTGAGCCTTTCCTTATTTACTGGTTGTCTTTATACCATCTGGATAAACAATACAAAAACATACCGTCCACCTTCATTATTTTGTGTGGGTACTATTCTTTTGGGGTATTCACCCTACAATCTTCTAAGCTGTATGAAATGCTACTATCATGTAGAAGGAATAAAATGTAGAGGTTCCTTAATAAGCACACTGCAGAAAAGTAGAGAGGTATTACAAAGTTCTGGGTACTAGACTGTATTCAATGAGCAATGTTTCTTTTTAATTTCTCACTGAGGTCCTTTTGACACATGTATTTACTTCCAAACTTCTTGTGGTGACCTGTATGCTTCTTAAGTAAGGAAACAAGTGTCCAGCTGGACCAGATAACCACTATGGGGCTGCCTGTTGGTACAGGAACAGTTCTTAGCTTATAGCAGTTCTAAGATCTGTGGCATACCCTGAATAGTATATCTGCAGACTTGAAGATCTAGTTTCTTTATTATCAAAATAATAAGGACTAGGTCTTTAATCTCACCTTTCGTGGTACAATGATGTTTCTTGTCTGCAAAGCGTGCAGCGCATTGTACAAGTGGAAAGGGGGCAGGAGACAGAGTGAGGGAAAGAAGAAGGTAAGAGGAAGAGGCAAATGACCTATCAGAGCTTCCCCAAAGCTCCAGCAGCTTGGATAGTGATAATGAATTTTGAAAAAGTTGTTTCTTATTCCTAAATCAAGTATCAATGGATACCTTGAGGACAGCTAGGTGGAAAAATCATCTTGCAGTTTGTACCGTAGCACAAGCTCTAGAAAGGTTAAAGAAGGAAAGATGGGTTTAGACTTGGAATACTTACCTACTGTTTACCAATGGCAAAACATAAGCTTAAAAAAAAAGAAAAAACAAAAGCATATATATTTATATGAACTAAAGGCCAAACTCTAAAAAGGTAGATGCATTTCTCATTGAAGTCATTAGACCCGAAGGGTCACCAATTAAAACTCCATTAAACTGGAAAACAAACAAACAGTGCACCTCTTAGGTGCTGAAACAAGCTGGGAAAGCAAATTGCTATTTGTCAAGAGCTACTCATATAAGTCAGAGTATCATGGAAACCAAAATATAGTTGAACTTAAGCTAACAAAGATTGCTTTTTCTTACGGCCTTGATTAAGGCCAGCTACTTCTATCCAAATATTTAATCTTAATATTTCAGTGGATATCAATCTAATGTAATTGAAGCCAGCAGAATACAAGGTATGGCATGCCACTTGTAATTAGGAAGGCTAAGCAAATGATAAAATATACATCTGAAAGCCACCAGTGTAAAATGTAAGCGCAGTGGAGACATTAGGATAGCGCATAACTATTAAGGGTTTCTTTTCAGTTCACCTCCCCACAAAAATTAGGACAATGTCTATGCTTTCAAGCAACTAAGACTAACGAGTTTTCAAGTGAGCAACATGCCAGAACTACAGCAAGTTCTAACGAAAACCCTTAACTACAGAAAAAGCCAGTTTCTTAAAGTTAGCAATCAACAGGACACTGAAAGAAGGAAGATACCTTGTACTTAAAATGAGTTATTGATACCAGATAAATTAACCTAACTATGAGTGTACACAACACCACTTAGTAGCTTAATGGTTGTTGTTGCTTTTCTTCTTCCCTACTGCCCTCCTGTAATGGCAACTTTGGTAAAAGTTGTGGTTTTCTGATCCACGTGACCTAGATTTGCATAATATTTTCATGAGAAGAAAAGTGCATGATCAGGGACAGCATCAACCACTTGAATGAACACTCTTTTATTGGAGGACCGGCACCTTCCCTGAATGTTGCAAATCTGAAATTCTTCTGCAGAGTGCAACAGTGAATAGAACTTGGAAAAACTTAAGTTACATGATACAGCCTGAGAAGACTGTATTTTTCTACATAAGGTCATCCATAGTAAAGCAGTTTCATGGAAAAGTGAGTGTGTTTTGGGACACTCCCTGCAATGGAGTAGGAACATAAGTGCTGGCAACTTGCTTACTTTCTGTATAGGACTATATAAAGCAACTTTTTCCTGTATCATCCGTTATTTAGAAGTATCTTGATCTTATTTTTAGCCTGGTACTAGACAGCTGTGGTAACTGCAGTCTACTGTTGTGCTCAAAAGATCATCTGTTAGGGCTGAAACTGAGCTTTAGTCATACTGCTGTCATTCATGATCCTTAGGGCATGGTCTCAGTAAGAAGAAACACTGCTAACCAGTGACACCCGTGCTGCCAGGAAGTTGCAACTTACAGTCACTTACTAAAGAACATTCAGTTAGTTTCTCCTTACGCTGGATCTACTTATAAAAAGTTTCTAGAATGTCTGCAAACGGCAATAAGCTTTCCCTTCTCCATCAATATCCTACAAGTTTGCCTGAGTTTATACCCAACAGGGCTGGCAGCAGGCTGGGGTGTGGATTGGAACAACCCAACTGACACAGGTCTGGCAAGGGCTGCGTGACCATTTCTGCGTCCCACACCTGAAGGCAGGACAGCTGTACTGCTGGGCCAAAGGCAGGCTTCAGAACCACTCAGCACATCGCTGTGTCTAAGGTGCAGTCAATATGCAACTTGCCAGCTTTTTAATTGGACAGTTAACAGGTCTTCGCCCTGGATCTTATCTGTGTGACAGCAGCCTCCTAGCTCAGGCTGTTTAAAACCTGATTAGCTTCTGCGGAGCTGCAGCTTTCACGCACTGCAGTTAAAGCACCTCGGAGACCTATTTTTAGCGGAACTGTTATTGCTTTCAAGACGTTAAAGCACTTCACCTTGCGGGGAGAAAAAACAATCTAGTCAGGAGCCGGCCCGCGTCGTCCCTCAACTCTTCAAGCTGGCACAGGTGGGGCCTGTGTCACCTAAAGCTCCCGACGGGCAGCGCCCTCCCCCCCCCCCCCCCCCAGCTCGCAGCCAGGCCGGCCCCCGCTTCGCACGGCACTGCCCTGGGGCGGTCCCCTACCTGCTCCGGCACCCTGGCACGGCACAGGTGCTGCGGGCGGCAGGAAGGGCGCTCCGCTCCCCGCGGTACGGGCGGGGGTCACCTCCCGGCTCGGGACGCGCTGACGGGACCGCCCCCTCCCCGCCCCGCGGCCGCGCGCTCACCAGGTTGAGGGGCCCCTCCATCACTTCCATGGACGGCGGGGGCTGCGGGCACATGGGCGCAGAAGCGGCCTGCTCGCCGCTCCCCGTGCCCCGGCCCGGCCCGGCCCGGCTGCCGGCGCCGCTCCTCCCCCGGCCCCGCCCCGGCGGCTTGTAAACACGGCAGCGGCTTCCGCCACGGCGCCGCAAGGTCTCGCGAGAGAGCGAGTCTCGCGAGACAGGGCCCGCCGAATGTCAGCTTGGCGCTCGGCTCGCGCGCCGCTGTCTTCCTTCCCGCCCGAGGGCGCGCGCGGTGGGGCTCGGCGCGAGGGGCGCGCCGCTGTGCCCTGCAGGGCAGGTGGGACAGAATGGCAGGGTGGTGAGGGGAAGCGAAAGGGAAAGGCGAGACGCCTCGCAAGCAAGCAGTAAAAATCTAGTTAGCAGCGAGCAGAAGCCCAGGTTTCCCTTTGCTCCCTTTGTAGGTGTGATCCTGAGATACGGCAGGCGCCTGTGGGCCCTGAGGGAGCCGACACGCCTGAGGTGCTGTAGCTCTCGGCCGTGCCTGCAACACAGCAGTGATGAGGGGAGTTTTCCTTCACCTCATGTGGTCAGACAACATCAGGCAAGGTACTTCTGTAAGGTACTTCACTCGTTCCTGTTCTCATTTGTAGTAGTTTATCTATTGCTTGGTTTAATTATATGTCACCAAGGCAGATCCCATGTAGTCCAGGGTGGTTTTGATCTGGAGCCTGTTGATTGAGTAGTGGATAGGTGAAGTTGTCCTGTATCAACCATTGAAGAGGTAGGTCATCCAGGATGGAGAAGAGAAGCTACTTGGTGCTTCGCTGAGCTTGCTAGGACAAACAAAATGATAGAATTTAATCGTTTTTAAGTGCTTGTGGTTCCCTTCTTCCTATTAGCTCACATACTCCTACAGATCTGCGTATGGTATACACTCAGGAAGATACATCGTTTAACCTGTAGCAGTGCAAATCCCATGGTGACCACCCCATTTGTTCGCTGTTGCCGTTTGTAATGACAAGCCCTTCTCTAGCCCTGATCCACGTGTTGCCTGGCCCTTTTCTCCGTCTTGCCAGTAGTGCTACAGCAGGAACAACTCTGCTAAAAATCCTTACACCTAAGCACACTACTTGTTGTTGGTGAAGTTTTACTGAGCTAATGCAGTTTGCTGATTTTCTTGTCGCTCTGAGATCTTACAGAGAGTTGCAGAATTGTAGGGGCTGGAAAGGACCTCTGGAGGTCAACTCATCCATCCCCTGCTAAAGCAGCTTCCCTGCAGTAAGTCACACAGGAAAGCATCCGCTGAATATTTCCAGAGAAGACTTTACAAACTCTCTGAGTAGACCTTCCCAGTGTTCTGTCATCAGCAAAGTGAATGAGTTCTTCCTCAAAATCTTAGCTTGTTGTTCATTCTTTTCCATGCTGCATTAATCCAGTGGCAAATTTTGATGATATAACTAAACATGATGTAGGAAGAGATTTTATATACACTGGCAGTTAAGGTGCATATTGTCAGACTTATTTCTCACCACTCTACGAGCTCTTTTTCTCGTCTTTGCTGACTACACTGTGGATTTTTTTTGTTTGTTTGTCGTTAAACTCTGTTGCTGATCTGTTTGTGTGCATTTCTGAATTTTGCGTAGAAAGTTTGACTCACAGCTAGAAGCCGCATGTCTGTTTTTTACTGTGCTCATCACTTCTCCATAAATCACACCAATTTGCCAAAGTAGATCATTAGGTCAAATGCTTTCTTAGAAATAAAACAGCCTAGTTCTGAGAAATGTTTTCCATTACTCCTGCTGGTGTCACAGGGAAGACGTTTTGATGTACTGGGTTTGAGAGGCAGTCAGTGTCCGTTTCAAGGAACATTAGCGTCAGTGCAAAAAGGAGTAAGACACCAGGCTGGTTTACCACTTGTGGAAAGGAAGCTAAGGTAGTGGGGAAAATGTTATCAACAGAATGAAGGTTTAGTTGCCGAGCTGATCCAAGATTAAAAAAAAAAAACAAAAAAACCCAAGGTGAATAAAAAGAACCTTGACATGTTTATTTTTTTTTTAATCTTGTGGTTTAAAAGCTGCTAGTAATGCACAGTTCACTTCAGAGCCATAGTCAAGGTAATCAGTGTCGAGTGTGATTTGTTGTTTGCTTGTTTCCTGATGAATAGCTAGTGCTTTTTGACTATGGCAAAATCCTTCAAGTAGCATCGTGTTGCCAATTCCCGAAGCTGCTGTGGAGGACGAGTAATGCCTCAAAAATAGGCTTATTATTTGCAATGTTCAATAGATTTTGAATTAGTAAAAGTGAGAACTAAGTTTGTATGGTAGTTTTCCTTTGCTCAAAGGACAATCTTGGGACAATTTATAGAATTTTATCCAAAATCCTGGCGTGTTGGACGTTGTATATTCCTTCTAAGTTTTCTCTGTCCTGGGCTGAAAATGGTTTCAATGTTTTAACAATATCTGCAGAGCTGTTCTAAAAGAGATGATGTTGTCCTCCAGAGAAAACAGAACTGCAGTAAATAGCTTACTCCATTATCTCTAAACTCATCAGTGAAAACAAGATTATTACCATCTTTTCATTACCATCTTTTCTGTGTTTTGCATGTTTTGCTCCTCCCTAGGGACTGCATGGGAATATCGTGCTGACTGTATAAGTGTAAATTAAATGTTTGTCTAAAAGAAGAACTATTAAAATGTAATTCTGGGCAGGATGTGCCTGTCAGCAGGAAGCTTCCTAAAATACCCTGTGTTTTAAGGGTGGAATTTTAGAGTAGGAGGGAAGTGTAGAATTGCTATTTACCTGTCTGATGCTGCTTTTGACACACATGATGAGCCAGCTTCATTTGACTGTCACCTCCTTAGGAGGCAGAATTCCTCAGCCCACACTTCTCTTAGCATTGACTACTTCTTTATTTACTCTTTGTGCCTTTGCATTTTATCTGGACTGTGCATTTTCAGTTAAGCTCCAGTTAAAGACAGGCTGCTCAGTCACGGCATTGTAGGAGGGCCCGCAGAGCCTCCCACACAGTGCCTTCCTCAAAGAGAGCTGGGGAAGTCTGTTCCTTTGAAGAAGCACTTTTGAAACAAAAGGGATTCCCCGATATCTCTGACAGTTTATTTCCCACCACGCATGTACAGAGCCGTTGGACTGATGGACCTACTTCCATTCGTCAGATTTTTCAGAAGAACCAGATTCAGGGTGTGCACCTAGATGTGCCGTGGCCCTTCAGGTCCCCTCTGGGGAATGCCTCAGAGGGGCTGTGCAAGGCAGTGCATGAAGGAGGGCTTTGACAGCCGAGGCTGAAGGATCCTCTTTCAGAGAGCTGGGTGATCTCTCAGAGAATGAAATTTTAGAGAAGGCGTAAACTAATGGACAGAAAGCTTTCAACTAAGGTGCCTTGCCATGAGAATTTTGGTTTTCCAGAGAACCTTTGCACAGCCTAGGAAACAGCAACCATAATTTGGTGCTTTCCTTTGCTGCCAGAGCAACTGATAAGGGTTAGACATCTAGTCAGATTTACAGGGAATAATGAACTGGTGAGCTAAAGAGCAAGAACACAACCAAGACCGTGTCTGAATAAATTTCCAGCCGCATGTACATAGGCCACTTATTGAGAAAGATGAGAAAAGAAAAACTGAATTTTCATAATCCTGATTACATGCAGAGGATTGACCCAGATGCATGATTTTAGCTGTATTTATTATATTTAAATACAATGTATTCCTTCACATGTGTTTACTGAAAAGAGGAACCGCAGCCATTTAAATTAAATGCTTTTTTAAAATGTTACTGTTTAAAAAAGAAACTATTGAATTCCTGCATACTAAGAAGTAAAGTATATGACTGTGGTGCTCTAGAATTAACGGGTGTCTTATTTTAGTTTTAGAATCAAGAAGATATTTTCTCATTGCTTGCAGAATAAAATAGCTAAATCCTCCGCTTAGATCTGAAAGTAGTTTTGCCCACAGCGATCAAACTACTATTTTCTTTATAGCTCACTCTCTCTGTAAGCTTTCTACTCGTTTCATTAGGCTTTAGATCTGGTTCCAAGTAACTAATTATATTTATAGTGCGATTTCTTTGCTCAGTATAACTAATTTAGGTAAAGGATCCGGTGGGAATGGTGAAAGGCTGAGTAGTATACCTTTACACTGCTTTGTCCAGGTGCAAGATACCAGGAAAATTCTGTATTTGTAATCTCTCAGTGTTCAGCCGAGCAGCAACTTAACTATTTTTGGTTGTTTCTGAGTGTGTAATGATGGAGAGTTGATACACCGAGTCTTTCTTTTGTCTCAACTGACAGCAAAAATGTGTGTCATACTTGGGGTGTTCGAAAGTGGTGATAGGAATTCAAGCACAGGGATGTGAGGATGTCCATATGTTTTGCTCATGCTCTACTGCCCCAGGCTCTCTTCCTAACATTTCATAATGCATATCCCCTCCTACAGATCTGATGTAAAGCCACCACCCTCCCTTTCATCGCTTTCCCATCTTTGCCACAAATCCCCTCTCACCTACAACACACAGGCCTGCCCCTATTTCCCCACCTCAGATCTGCAGTTCCACCTTTGAAAGTGCCAGCTGCCCCTTTGCTTCTGTTACTGCCTTCCTAAATGCTGCTACAGACAGCTGGATGATGCTTCTCTCGGCTGCCCCTCTCCTTAAAAACAAAACACTCCTCAGCTCAGGCTTCTGAGAGTGAAAATGTTGGACATAAGTAGGTTTGTTTAGCAGCTCTACTTCGTTAAAGGACATTTTTTGACATCCTTTCCTATGAGCAGTGCCTGTCTTGAGTTCTCGGAATGTTTCTGGTTTGGTTTGTTTTTCCTCTCCCGGACAGAAGTACAAAGGAAGAGGCCCAAATCAAGCTGATTTTCTCACGAGAGGTCTGGTATTTGACACAACCCTGTAGACTGTAAGGCTATGGGGGATATTTAAAGGATGGATCTTGATGTTAACAGTGGATTCTAGAGGAGGCCGGCAGGGTTTTTTTGTTTGTTTGTGGGTTTTTTTGTTTTGTTTTGTTTTGTTTTTTGGAGGCCTGAGCCTTAACGTCATGATCCGATCTAAACTTTACCAAGGACCTTGAGTTACCTTTTTTTTTTCTTTTTTTTTATTTTCTGGTATGTTTCAATTCTTGAGAAAAGCAAGAGCTGCAAACCTGACTTATAATGTACTCATTCAATTAATCAAGTGAGAGTGAATTAAACCTTTCCAGGCAATTTTGTTTGAAGTGTCTGCACTCTTCTCTGTATCGTATGAGGTGCCAACACCAGTGGGAGTTTGCCTGCGGTGAGAGCTGTGGATTTGGATGTATTCTTCCATTTTTATTAGGTCTTACACACGCAGAATTTTTGTGCTATTTAATCTTCTAACTGTACAGAACTTATCTGGCTGTGAAGAAAGATAACATGGTGATTTCCTTTAGTTATTCTCATAACTGTTTCTATTATGTTGTATGAGCTAGTCGCACTTAAAAAATCCCAAACTGCCTTTTTACAGCAACAAGGTGTTTCATGGAAATCCTCGCACCATAACTAACCACTGTAAGCTTTGCCAATAGCTCAGCTGAGCTATACTGAGGTGGATTATCAGATCATCTTCCCAATGAATCCCACTTGGTGATCTCCATTTTAGCTTTCTCTTTCTCTCTTCTTTCTCTCCATTTATTATCTGTGTGCTTTCCCTTAAAATATTTCACGTGGAATGAATTTTAGCAAAAGTGGTCGAAAAAAAAGTTCCAACTAAACACCTTAAATATTTATTGCTCTTAATAGTCAGAGTGAAGTTGCAGAATTGCTTAGTATTTTTTTTTTTGTAGCGTACGTACTGAGAGTTCCCCTGCTGGCAAACATGTATGACAGTTTTACACCCCTTATAATCTTTCAAGACAGGAAGAATTATTGAAAGTGAAATCAGGACATGAAGAAACAGACTTTGGAAAGCTCGTTTTGCCAGAGCAATTCACTGCGTTTTCTAGTGTAATCAATTAAACAGTGATGCAGGACTTACGCAGTACTTCGTGTGCTCTTCACAGGATCCAGTGCTACTTGACATCTTGATATCAGAGCTATTTTCAAAAAGATGATCGTGTGTCAAGAGCACTTCAGGTTTTATTCTTTAAGGCACAAGCAAGTGAAAGAAGAGAACTTTTTGCTGTGGAATTAAAATTCTGTGCAAACATGATCATGGATAACACTGAATGGTTAGAATCAACCCCCAAGAGCATTTCTTTCTAGCAACTCTACACATTTAGGGTTGTTTATTTTAAGTACAGTTTTTGCTTAAATTGTTCTGTTACAATCTTTTTTTTCCTCTAGTTATCCCTCTAGTACTGGTATTTAGGGTTCATTGCCTGTCTTCTGAAGTGTCATCTAAGTCTCATCACGTAGAGATAAATTATTCTCTGGATAAATACGTTCATTAAAAAAATATATTAACATCTTGAAACTGTAAGTTCATTCTTCAGTTAAAGTGTTGAGAGAGAGCGCATCCAAGTCTGACATAGGACAACAAAAGCAAATCCTATCTAACTTTTCAGTGGGACAGGAAGTTTAAGCAGATAAATAAACTTAAGAGCTTTTCAATTTTGAAACACAGCAGTAAAAAGGTGGTTCCAGATTTTGTTTCCTTGCCGCCAGTTAAAAATACAATACAGAAATGTTGCTAACTATGGGTTCCAGACTTCCAAATGAACAGATTCTTTACTGGCTTAAAGCTGAGAAGAAAGCTATTGCCTGTAGCACTAGAGGCACTTTCTCTTGTTTCCCAGGATGAGAGCATGTTGTATTTGCACATCTAACATAAGAGCAGTAACCCACCGCTTAGCTCCCTGTACATGCTCTGCAAAGCAGTAACAGCGTCATTTGGGTAAAATTGAGCAGACCAATTGTGTTCCATGTGTCAGACACTCTGCTTCTTAGATCACAGCAATGTTTTACATAAATAGGGCTACAATTCTCCCAACTACAGTGAAGAATAATGCTATTTTTTACTACTTAGGCCATCATCTTTTGAAAAAGGTCTTTCTGCAGTGTATGTCTTTGAAAGAACAAGACGACTTGCAGCAGAAGAAAACAAAACATTCATATCAGTTAAAGACATTGGAATACTTTTGATGGATCTCATATTCAGGCTGTGGCTGGAAGGCAATTTTAAAAGAACCAACTAGTTAAACTTGAAATACTTCTATTTCCTCATAAGATTTACTTCTCCTTAATCTCTAACTCTTCATAGTGAGTTTCTATAACCATCAATATGACAGAACTGCAATATTGCCTCATCTGTCATGATTTACTTAATGTTTTCTGAATTTAGTAATATTTGATTAAAATTTAATGTGAACATATCATGTCATGCCACATATATTATTGCATCCATTAATCAGGTAACCATAATAATGAAATGTCGGAAGATTGGATGAAAAAGGAGCTGAAGTCTTTGATATATGTTTGGCATGGTTTTGTGAGTGATTAACGAAAAGATATCCAGTCAATTGTGTAGAGCTTCATTAATATACATTTACAATCATCTATGTACTATGTCATCAGATATTTTTAACCTTAGTTAAACTTGATTTTTTAATTTACTGAACGACACTAAATATTAATAATGCTGAAAAATACGTAGTATTCTATTAACTCTCATAATGCCAGAATGATTCATAACGTGTCTTAATGCTTTTGTAACAAAATGTGTACTAAAAATATTGTCAGAGTTAATGGATCAGTTTTGTTATAGGTGGAAAAAACAAATGCTTTATGCATGGCTCTATAAGCCTCAAATTACATGATTGTATTAAAATGAATGTAAGGCAATATTTCCATCTACTTTTTTTTTTTAATATATAAAGGTAATGTATGGCCTAATTTAGCAGAGCATCTATCCCAGCTTTGGAGATAATGTGTTGAAGAGACTTGAGTTCATGCTCAGAAGTATTCTGATAAACATCTGAAGACTTTCCAGATTTGTGTTTAATCTTTAAATCTTTAAGCTTCTGTGCACAAAGCAAGTGAAGAACGCGTTGTCCAGGTAAACGGAGAGATGTGTCATTGTTTTCCTGTTCTTTGTGACAAGAAGCACTCATCCTTCAGTCTGGATCTGTGCAGAAAATTCTTTTGTGTGCGTGTGTGTGAGCTGGATCGTGTGTGGAGCTCTTTGTAGGGACAGAAGTGCACATGGGGATCTTTAGCCACGTGTGTTTAACACGCAGAATGTTCCCAGTGGCTTGCAGTGTCTGGCACTCGTATAGGACATGAAGTACGCTCACTGTGTGCTCTGGAATCCTGTATTGATAAGGCACAGCTTTTTTAAAGGCTATTGTTTGGCTCGTACCTTCTTTTACTTTTTATAAGAGTTTCATATTTATCAAGCTTTCAGTTCTTGATAGCTTTGAATGCAGAGTCCTGTTATTTTTGTGCTGCAGTCACAGATAGATGCATACGTTCTCACACTAGAAAAACTTCAAAAAAACAGATCCCTTCAAAATATTTTCAGAACACAGATGCCATGTATTTATCATATACTCTTAAGCTGTCTGTGATTTTAGTCAAATAGTCTAAAATTCTACAATGTCTTCTCAACACGTGGTCTACGCAGTATAAAGAGTCTCAAATCAGTGTTTGCAAGCTGATCTCTAAGCTGAAATATTACCACTTGGGAAAGCTGCTTGGAGATCACTGTTGTGCCGTGTCAATCTGTATGAGCAAGGAGCAGTGTATCAGCATCTAGATCTAGCCCATATCTTCATTCTACAACATCCTGTGTTCATTCAGGTGCTCTGTTTCTTCACTGGTGTCTGGTGGGCAAAAGCTGGTAGCAGTCATAAGCTACCTGGATGACATCTTAGTTTGGAGCAGGGTGGATGAGCATACTCATCAGTCTATTGATGAAGGGCACTAAGAGCAGTCAGGCCAGGATCTATGAATCTTCTAAGCTAAATTCAACAGAAATAAGCCCATGCAGCTCCATCCGACACCAAGTCTGTTCAGAAAGGTGAAATTATGGATAGACATAAAAAGAAAAAAAAAGAAGCCAGCTACTACCTATTTGTGTGTTAATACATTTGTGAACAACCTTACTGCGCGCTAGCCTGTCTTCTTCTGTTTAGCTGGCTTTGTTGGAGACTGATGAAGACGTAAGTAAAATTACTATTCCATCTATAAATGAAATCATTCACCCATTCTGACAATAACTTTAACACACTCTTTACATGAAAAATATTAGGAACAAGTGCAGAAGCTCTGTATAGATGTTGCACCATTTACTTCACGTGGTGTAATTCACGTGCTACTTTGGGTGCACGTAGGTCTCAGCATTTGTCTTGAACATGCAGGCTGGTGATGAGAAAAAGCACACTGTGTATTTGCTTTCCTATTCGTGAGGAAGTGTTAAGAAGACTCTTAGCAGAATTCTATCCTGAGCTCTAGGTGGACTTCTGAAAACGAATTTGCTTCTGAGCTCCTGTCAGTTAGACTAGCCATAACTCATTTTCTGTGGCTGTTAATCCTGCCTGTGAGGGGGTAGGGATAGTCATTTTCTTTGTAGCTGAAGGCAGGAACAGCATCATAACAAATAATGACTTTAGGATAAGACTAAACGGATGAACTGCAATTGCAGTTGTCCTTCAAAATTAAGAACGAGAGGAGAAAAATGCAGAAAATATGATCTAAACTAATATTATTTCTAGCTTTTGTGAGTGCTTTCTAGCCTAGGACCTGAAATGGCTTGCAAATGCAAAGGCAATGAATGTTGAAACATCTCTATTAGACAGTTATTTGTCTGATTTTTTACAGATGGACACTGCATGGAAGTGTCCCTCATGTCTGGTAAACTTCAGGGCAGCGCCATTCAGCATTATGAAAGCAAAACTGCTTGTAATGTAGTTCCAGTCCTTTATGTAAAGCATGTTCTTCTCCTTCGTGTTCATGGATTTGGGCTCGAAGGAAGCACTTCAGGAATTTGGTGTCTCTGAATGGTATTTGATCTTTAGTTGTAGCTGGACAAATGGTGTGACCAATTTGCATGGAAAGCTGCGGGCAGGAACTCCTCAAAGCCTATAGAAAGATTCTGTTTAGGTTGTTTTTTGATATAAGTGGATGAGAAAAGGTCATCTTTGGAAATACAGCAATTGCTGTGGGGTGACTGAAGTTATTTCCTCCTAGTAGCATCTGTTCCTCTTGCGTGGAAAATGCAGGAGTGATACTGCTACTGACCAGAGCTCTAGAGTGTCAGTGAGGTAGGAGTCTAAATTAATTAACAGCTGTCAGACCCTGATTCCAGTGACTGGGATTTTAAATGCTTAGGAAAAAAAAAATAGTAGTCTTTTTTGTCAAGAAGGAAAGCGAGCAGATCAGAGTCTGTTTCTCGTATCATTGAGGTTTTTGAGACCTGGCCATCTGCTGACATAGAAGGGAAGTTTCTGCAAAAATTAAAAGGGTTTGTCACATCCATGTAAAACGTGTGGCCCCCCTTTGATGCAAGAAGCTTTGTACGGCTTCTGTCTGCTATTCTGGGTAGGCAAGGGAGCAAGCAGTCAAAGGGGGTTGCTTTCTGGGATGGTCTCTGAAGGTCAGAGTTGACAGTTCCTTGTTCTTTGGTTGCTGGAATATGTAAATGTTTGGGACTTGAGGGAGGAGAGCAGTATGAATTTGCCAGTTCTGATGTTCTCATCCTTTCTGCAGCAGTCTCCAATAAGATGAATGAGTTTTCACAGGTAATTTTACTCACTCCTCAATACTGTGAATGAAAAGCAATAGTAGGGAGGGTTGTTTCTAGCAGACTGCATCTTGCAAGTTGAGAATGGTTTACTGATGCTCATGCTTAATATTCAGGTCCGATATCTCTTGGGAGGACCCTTGAGAATAATGGGGAACTGCCACTTACACTAAGCTTAGGATGCGAAGATTAACTTTATTCTCTTCCACTCCTTTCCATTCTTGTATTGCTTTATGCTATTGTTTTCAGCTGACTATTTGAAAACGTAATGGTGCTTTAAACATGGGTGGCTTTTTCACCTTTCCCATGCAGCCTACTGGGAGAGGAGCTGCCAACAGCATGGGTTCTTGTGTGCAGCATAGGTAGGGCTCTAGGCAGGTTTGTTCTTCTAGGCTTTAGTTTTTCGTTTGAAAATGAAGGCCCTACTATATGTAAGTCAGGGAAACCAAGGTGACAAAATGTTACTTAGCAGAAGGTGATGTATTTGGCATAATGCAGATAATAGTTTGTGCAGCACCCTCAGAATTGTCCATTGAGAAATTTCTCTCCTGTACAAACACAACTACTCAGTCCCTTTGTGCAGCACTGAGCTGAGTTACAGTACGTGAAATTTCAAATGAGAAAGGAATCTTGCTGTCAGACTCTCTCTGCTGAGCTGCTGATACAAAGGGCTGTGGGAGGCGAGTAGGAACACCGAAGTGTCTTCAGTTGTTATCAGATAGCTGTTCACGGAAAGGTCTTCCCAGAGTTTGCTGGGTAGAAAGCACAACCCACACATCATTGTTATTCATTCGTTCAGTTTAAGAGCCTTGTTTTTCACGGATGTGCTCTTCCTGTTTGGCATTTGTAGCTTAGGATTGTTGTTAGTTGAAGAAAAGTGTCATCCCGCTACGAATTGAGATTTTCAGCTGATTCACAAACCCTTTTTCTCACCTATGGCTGAGTATGAAATGTAGGTTAGGCTCTCTTTCCACCCCAATCCTTTATGCTACTCTGGAAGAGTAAAAATAAAAAAAATCTTAATTAAGAGTTAGGCAAAAAAAACAGCAATTAAGAGACAGTGGTAATGGCTACACATTAGCCTCTCTTACTCCTATGGAGCCTATATATAGAGAAAGAAATTTTAAAATAATTAACCAAAATTACATGGCAAATGAAGTAAGCTGAAGTAATCAGTATGTTTCAGTAGGCTTTTGTGCCAGAAAGTTTGCCAGGCATGCTTGGAGAAGGTGGTAAAGCTTGGAAGAAGGGGAGGAAGTTAATTAAATCAGAATAATCAGACTAATAACATCAGAGCCATTCATGGGTGTATAGAAGATAATTTGTGGAGCTTACATTAATATGAATCTCAAAAGTTTAGGTATCTGAGTTAGGGCTACAGCCAAGTAGCATGATCACAGATAAGCAGCTGTTTGTTGTTGTTCCAGGGAATAATTATCAGATAAAGTTATTTCTGCCTATATCTTCTTCAGCATGCAAGTATCATCTCATTTCTAGCTTTAATAAAGGCATCTAAAAGAAAGTAATAAGTTCTTTGTATTTAAGTGTAACTGCAAACAGTTCTGAACTGCCAGGTCTGATTTGACAAAGCAGCATCCCTTCAGCAAGTGGATTAAATGGGCTCGCTGTCAGTTCCGTTCACATCTGTATCCAGGAGTCCCCTCTCTAGGAATTCGTGTTCTTCTGAAACAACATTAAGCATGAATCCTTTTTCTCCAGCAGGCTATCCTGGCTTAGGCCTCTTTTAGATTAGTGACTTCTAAATGGTAGGGATAGCTTCTTAATCCGTACAAATTACGTTAAGAATTGATCTGCATAGAGAAAATGCTCATAACTGCAACAACAAAAAAAAAAGCCAAACAGCAGATTTGCACATGAAATAAATTTTGAGCGCTGTTTTGCAGCAGAGTGAGAACACAATGCGTTGCCTTTGAAAGTCACTTCATTAAGTTAAATGTGAAATAATTATTCTGAATTATTAAATGGACTTTTCATTGTCCGTGTTTAATGTTAGTTTTGCAAGCTTCTTTTAAAACTGAATATTGAGGATCTGATTTATTCTATGTGAGCATTTTCAAAACACGGGAGAGAAATATCCAAATGGGAATCGTATTCACTTCATAAATTATTGCTGCTTTAATATCAGGTGTTCTGGTATTCTTGGAGATCTTTCTTGTCAGTGAAGCTATTGCTAACAAGCCAACAAAACACTTTTGTTGACGTTAATAATTAGGTTGCTCTGAAAGTGGTGCCTCCTGTCTCATTCCATGGAAATGGCTACAGCTAGGAAGAGCACAATAACAGTATTTAGTAAAGCAAATTCTCAGCTACAAAACACTGTTTTTCAACACAGTCGCCGCTGTGACCCATGGTGGCGGTGGTCATAAAATTCGGCACCAACAGAAGTGTCGCTGTCACCACTGCTGAAATGCCCCACAAATGTTCCGCGAGTGTTGATGAATGTCAGCAAGTGCAATTTTTTCTTCAAGGGGAAATTCAGTTCCACACCTTTGCTTCATATGCACTTCCATGTCAGATGCCATTGGATGCTACTTTGTCACACAGCATGTCATGGAATATTGGTGGGAAGGTTCAACTCTTCCTGCTGTACTACCAGCGTCCACCTCTCATGCTGTAGGCTGACAGAACGAAATAGGAGGCATTATTTTTGGAGCAGCCCTTGTATAATGTGTGTTTAGATTGAAGGAGCAGTGAAAGTGAGAGGAGAGACATCTGGACAGTGTAACTGCTGCATAGAAAATACATGCACTCAATCTTGTGGTAGAATAAAGCACCAAAGTAACATTTCTGGTGCTCTGCAAATCCTGTTTGTTTGTTTGTTTGTTTCCCTAGCCTATCCAATTTCTGTTTTGGGACATAGTTTTTCAGATCTCTTTGTTACCATCAGCCAGAAAGCAAGGACGGCCATGGGACTCATCACCCTCATAGCAAAACATCACAGACTTTTCTTTACAAGGAACTTCCCGAACCTGGAGAGCAGCAGAGAGCTTCTGAGAAGCCTGTTCCCTGATCCCTTTCCAAAGTCACCTCCTTAAAAGATCATCTCATAATGGGTACTGATTTTCTGTTTGGTCTTGGTAAGCCTCAGTTTTGCAGCCACACAGGTGCCTCAGGGCTGCCTTGGCAGTGCTTGTGACTGAGGGTATATATGCATGCAAGGATTTCCGCACAGTATTCGTTCTGCAGTTAAACACCTTAAGTAACCCTTGGAAATGATTCTAGCTGTATTTAAAAGTGGTAGCATAGCAACTGATTTTTTTTAAACAGTGAGAGAAGTGAATTCTAATCCTCTTGAGGGTGCTGTTTATTAAAATTTCCACAATGGAAATGAAGAGTATGTTCCTCTTTGCCAAAACAATTGTAAACTAATTGTAACGGAAACATTTCATTTGGTTGAGATGTAGAAAACAAAGAAAACTTTGTTTGTTGTTGTTCTGGAAGGCTGAAAAATACGTAAGTATGAGGTTTGTTAGTGCCTGTATTAAATAATGGCTTTATGGAATGAGGTTAGATAGGAGAGGATGTGGACTGTTTGAGTGTTCTCTGTAACGGGTCATGAACATATTCTTGGAATTGGGGTGCCTTGTACATGGGCTGCAGTCACACTGTGAAGGCTGAACCGGGTTGCCTGATGAGCAGTGTGGTGACCAAGAGCTGGTGTGCTGTGGCCCCACTGGGGCTGCCTTTTCCTAGGGCTCTCGAGGACTGCACTTGATGGGAAGTGTTCTGCTTGTAGCCCGTGTTAATTGAGCAGAGGATCTAAATGCAGACAAACTGGTGTTTTAAATTTGACTCTTCAACACATGTCTTAGAAAAAGGATGATAATACAGATTTTTCTCTTTTCTTACTGAAGATATAAATTCTCTTTAGTTCTTTGTTAGTATAAAATGCCTTGATATAAAGCATCTCTGCACAATGGAGGCATTTTAATCTCAATCTATTAAAGGACTTCATGTTGATCACAGTGTCTTTAGCCTTAAACATTCTTCTGGCTTCAGAGGGAGTACACAAAATCCTACAGTCAAATCTGAGTCTTTGTGCTTTAATGTGCTGCATCCTGAGAGACTTTGGAGCAGCCGAATATGTAGTCAACTGTGTATACTGAAATTTGTCATTTCACACATGAATTGATTCTGTTGGGTTATTTTCACTATATGTGCAAGGTATTTGGTACTGTATTCTGTTAACGATTCCTTGAATATCTGAGATGTTGAACACAGTGTGTTTCTTCGTATCTGTTTCAGACTTGAATAAATCTGGGATGTCACAATTTGATCAGTTAATATTGCTTTCCATGTCTTCCTCCTTTTCTAAAATGTTATACTGGTGTTTCCTGTTGCAGAAATTGTCCAGAAGTGTTCAGTATACTCACCATGTTGCAACGGTGCTTCCTCTCTGTTTTACTGTACTAGTTGGCAATAAGTCATTCAGAGTCTGCTTTATGAAGGGAGATAGCAGAAAAAGTAGTGAGAGAAAGATGTAGTGACGGTAAAAATTGAAATGCACAGTGGTCCCTGTTAACCATTTTAGATAGAGATGATTACACTGATCATATCTACGGTAAACATATTAAATATTGGAAGTGGATTTGTTTTACGACACTGTAATGATTATCTGTTGACAGCTGAGCCGTATCCGAATGTGTAACTCCTTTCTTACTCTGAGAGCTTCTATTATACGTAGAGTGCTCCTTTTCTCTCTCCAGCACCTCTGTGTCAACCCTTACAGGTCTTGGGCATTACTGTCAGCAAAGGTAGAGTAGGAGAAGCTGTGACCCTGAAACAGATGCTCACAAGTATGTGGCTATAACACAGGATGTCATAGCACACACAGCCCAACAGCCAGTGTTCCCTGGAGGGCTCCTCTCCTGTCTCCTTTGGCAATGGTTCATGCTAATTACCTGGAAAAGCCTTTCCATTTGAACTTTTCAATACCACATGCTAGGTGAGAATACGAGACTAAAGACGAAATCTTGTTCTGTCAGCTCAATGGCAAATCTGTTATATGTGTGGGCTGTCTCCATAATACAAATATAAGTGACATTTTGTAAATGCTTTTTGTTTTAATAATTAGAACTTTAGATGAGCAAGGCATTTTTAATAACGATTTTACTTTTTAAAACCAGAAAGGAGAAGAAAAGAATATGCCAAAGGCCAAATCAATGGGATTGTAGCGTAAAGGAGGCGTGAAGGATGGTCCAGCCTGATGATTGTTTCCAAACACGGAGCAGGTGCTTGTATTAGAGGCAAACAACATCAACACAGTGCAGGAGTTGCATCTTTGAAAAGGAGGCAATGTAGTGCAAGTGCGATAGAGAACCACATACTCCTCTAAAATGTTTGAACTTTAGGAGAGTGCATTAAGCTGTATTACAAACAGTTACGGAGCAAAATGAACTCCATTACTGAAATGCATGTTTTGCCGTCTATCCCCATAATGACACGAGTCAGCATTGGATTTATCATATAAACACCACATAAGAAAGATTTTAAAACCATGTGCAATTTAATAAAAACATTTCATGTAAAACCACACACTGAATATAAAAAGGATCACGTCCTTGAAGAGTCTGAGAAGTACAGAAAACTTTACAAATTCTTGTTTAACATTACTTTTTAATATCCCTGCATTAAAAATGAATGATTACTTTTTAATATTACTTGTAGCCATCTATCCCCTACCGTATAGATCCATTTCTTGTATGATTTTATTATATGCTCAATAATAGTACCTATAAGCTCAGATTTCTTTTGAATATAAATGATTGGAAACAATATCTACCCCAAAGCATCTTTAATGTCATTATAGATGGGTAGGAGTAAATTAAGCGGTATTTAGCCACCAAAGTCTTTAATTTCATTGCATTTGAGTAGGAGTTAGACATTATGAGGTCCAATTAAAAAAGTCACTAATGTTTTTACATCTGAGTAGGAGTAAATTAAACAAAATCACTCCTGAGCTGCTAATATCATTTTAATTGAATGTCATTCAGTTTCTAACTGCTGTTACAACACAGTAGATAATGAGTCAATCTCAACAAATCATCTGAGCTCCAGGTACCACGGCTATAGGGATGAACACAGAGTTTGGGGACAGAGAGGGAAATTGTTGGAAGTTAGGAAGCTGACAGGAGCGATAGCAGACCTGACATCTCTTGGTTGATGAGACCTATGTTCATCTAAAAATATCACCCTAACTAAGAGCTAATCTAGCAAGGCTGCAAGCCAGGTCATTATTTCTAGTGTTCAGCCATTAAAAAAAAAAAAAAAAAAGGCATTTATCCAGAAATGCGATTTACAGAGCGAGTGCTAGGAAGGCTAATTCCATTTATTCACACCTCATGAATAATTCATTGTTTGATTTAATGTTAATCTTGATGATAAGACAATGGTGAAACAATACTAGACAACATATAGACTTAAATGTGAAAAATAAAAGATCATCCTATCATAAGCTTCATTATTTTTTGATCTGTGACAGATAATACTGCATTTTCCTTATACCTGGAAATCTTTTCACTTCGGTAAACAGTAGGTTTAAGACAAGCTGTGGCACTTTGTATAGAGAATGCTAAAGAGATTAGAGTGAAAAATACTTTGCACTGGAACTTGAATTACTATAAAACAGTAATAACAGCAGTTCAACCCATTACAGGATGCTAGGCTTATATGGGAAAAAACTGCAGGGTTTTAAACCAGTTATTAATTTGCGAGCATTGTATTTTTTTTGATGCTGTATGTGCACGCACCTGACTACTAAGAGCAAATACTCCTTTCAAATGTACTTGACATGAACTGGCAAAAAATAGGGTCTCCTGAATCAAGCTCAGCACCTTGTTTCAAACTCAGGCTAGGTGCTGGCTTTATTTACAGTACATGCATGCTTTTGTTTGGCCTATTTGGCTTAACGCTTTCGTTGCTCTGCAGGGTATGGTGACAGCAAAGATGCTTTTTTAATGTGTGCATGTATCTGGAGCTGCATCTTGCTCACGTTATGTGTCCAGAAAGTGCCACGTGTTTTACCATTTGCTCAGGAACCGCAGTGAGCTGACAGAGGCATGATTATCTCTTATATATGTAATCAAAATCGTAAAGGGAAATTTTTCAGTCCTGACTATTTCTCGTATATAGGACAACCGAAGAAAGTCCACCCTGGCAGATAACATAGACCTGCCTTTCTGCTACTTCTTCTCTGAGGCCTTTTCAAAGAACTCGAGACATGCCGCTTGTTCTTCCTAGGCTGAATGTCAGTGTTGCTGGACTGGGGAAATGTCTGCAGAGTGGAACGTGAGTGTGCACTGTTGCAAAAGCTCAGGTGACAGGTAGCAGCAGCAGCTCACGTTTTCCCAGGGCTCCTCCTCCAGCCTTTGCCTCCAGAAAATAGAGCATACCAGAGCAGTGGAGTGGCAAAAGCACTTGTAGAGTGCTTTGTCTTTCCAGGATGTATCCCCCACATTAGGATAGAATAGTTCAGTTGGAAGGGACCTTCAAAGATATGTATTCCAACTGCTCGACCTTTTCAGGGCTAGCAATAAATGTAAAGCATATTCATGGGGCTGTTGTCCAAACATCTCTTGAACGTTGCCAGGTATGGGGAAACAACCACCCCTGTAGAAAACCTGTTCCAGTTTTTGACCATCCTCAGGGTACAAAATTGTTTCCAAAGTCCAATCTGAACCTCTCCTTGTGCAGCTTTGTTTGGTTCCCGTCCAACCCGTTATGTCCCAGGAGCAGAGCTCCACAACTCCCTCTGCACTTCCTCTCCTCAGGAAATTGCAGGGAGTGAGGAGATCACCTCTCAGCCTCCCGCAGACTAGACAACCCAAGCGTCCTCAGCTTCTTCTCACAGGACATGCCCTCCAGCCCTTTTACTGGCTTAGCTGCCCTCCTCTGGATACTTTCAAGAGCCTTATCAACCTTTTTACATTGTGGAGACCAGAAACGCACGCTATTAAAGATGAGGCCGCATTAATGCTAACTGAATTGTGAGAACTGCTTCTTTTGACTGGCTGGTCAGTGGAGGTAACTGCAGAATTTTAGGTGTAGGACAGGAAAATTACAATTCCTTCTTGGCAGAATGGACAGAATTTCCCATGGACACTGTCTTTTCCACTACTTCAAATAAGATACTTTGACAGAAATGACTATTGTCAAACTCTGCTTCTTTCTGAGTGTTTCTCTTATTTTAATTGTGAGAATCTCCATTGACTATCAATTATAACCCACTATGTGTCAGTCTGCAATGCTGGTGTCTTTTACCTGTCTTGCAATAAATGGATGACTGACTAGACATTCTGCGCAACTCTTGGACAGATTTTTCTGTTTTCCAGTTCTCTGAGTTTCTGTTTTACCATGTCTCATTGCCTCTACCATACCTTATTGTGGTGAAGTTTAACCACGTGACAAGTGGTAAGAACTATTTTATGCCTACATATCTCCATTCTAAGTCCTGCTGAATGCAGATTTTTTTTTAAGAGATTTACAGAAAATGTACTTTTTTTGCTCTTTTCTGCAGTATGTGCTCTTTTTTTCCCTTTTTTTTTTTTCTCCTTAACATCTTCAGAGATGGGTGGTGATGGGTGGCTCTTTGGCTCTTGCAAAATACACCGTGTCACTGAGTATCCTAGAAGCTTGGAAATAGTCAGCCCTTGATTCCCCAGACCAACATCGGCAGATTTATGTGCCAGTGCAATCAGTTAACATTCATCTCTGAAAAGCATATGCATCCATCTGCAAAGCTTTAGAAGCAGGTAATTTTGTGCTCATAACTTTTACTTGGGGTAAGCAGATGAAAAAGAAGTGGCCGCTGATGTAAAGAAGGAGGCAATCCTCTAGACTCTGGAGCTCCTTTCAAATTAAAAACTGAAGTTTGGGTCAGTTGGGGAAAGAGAATGAGAGGCAGAATTGTTTATTTGAGTAAGTCTTGCTTTTAGGACTGACTTTCAAATGAGCAAATATGAGCAGAAATTCCTGCTCGGAATTCAAGTCTGGCTACTTTTTACATTCTCCTTCCCTGATGTGGAACACCAAGGACACCCAGTCCTCGATTTCAGCTTAGTATTCCCAGCAGGCAAGAGATCAAGCTCTGTAACTTAAGTCTGAAGACTTTTATGCAGGGTGTGTGAAGAAAAGTTTGAGATTGAGCGTGGGCTAAACTCTCTGCATAGAGGTATTGTTACCAACATGCTCTGGGACATACCAAATTATATTGTTACTTGAGGGAACAATGATGAAATGTTTTGATGTAGCCTTTTGTCTTTTCTGTGCACTCCGACATGTTACAGCTTGTAAGTAAGCTGTTACATGGATCGGTTTTGTCTCTCGTCTGTGAAGTTCCACTGATAGCACTGCAAAAATGATTGCTAAAAAAACCTTATCTCATCTAGTTGGAGAACAGTAGTGACCCCTGAGGATCTTCATGGCTTCTGTCATGTTCAGATTTACTAAGTAGGTAGGATTGTAGATACTGAAATGTAATGATACAGATCTCAGTTTGGAATACTGCTTAATTTCATGCCTGTGGCTCAGAGGCGTTTTGTGAAACGTTTGCATCTACACATGAGGTTGTTCTAGCTGGAGTCTATATCCATCAACAGCAGAACAAGAAAGCCTCTGCAAGGGGTCTAAGAACTACTAACTCAGTGTTAGGATATCAGCTCTGAGTCTGACTTTCCTCAAAAATAACCTACTGAAGTTTTTATTACCACTCTTCTCATACTTCCATTGCATTTTCAATATCCCAAGGACTATCAGGTTTGTGTGACTAAAAGTACTGTAGGAAGCAGGATGGGTCCCCAGGTAAAGAGCTCGGGTCTCATACTGACACGGGTATTGCAGAACAGTGCGTAGCTGATACTAGTGCTCGCAGTAAGCAGTTGTTTGGCTTGGTGAAAAAAGTCACAGAATAGTAGAAGATAAAATAATAAATGTTTTCGTTTCTTTTGCTTGTGTTGATCCCAGTTTAAACATTTGTTTCCCTGACTGCTTTTAGTTGATCAGAGAAAGTTCCTTAGCTGCTGAAGTATCTACTCTCCCTGGTTTAGTAGGCCATTTGGAGAATTTTATCTTAAATTTGATTAGGTTGATCAAAAATATCTTTACTTTCAAATGTGCCATTTTAAAACAAAAATGTGTTTCTCAAAAGTGTCTTGGGCTAGATATGGTTAGGCATGCCCTGTGTGAATTTAGATTTCCTTTTACTAATGAAACAGCCCTTTTCCAAGCACTTGGTTTCCTCTCATGGAAACATTTGTATCCTTCATAGCTGAAAAGTCAAGTTTTTCTGCGTGTGTTAGTTCAGAGCCGAGGAGCGCTTTCCCCTATGGCTGGAGCACGTAAGCTATTCTCAGCATGTAACACACAGATACCTCTGAAGTGTGTGGGCACATAATCAGGTAGAAGAGCTTTTGAAAATGCATCTGGTTTCAAACAAGGAACTTTTTTTTTTTTTTTTTTTGTGTAACCATTAGTTATGGAATTAGTTTGATGGCAAGATTTATGTTTACAGTGTGTTCTTAGTTCTTGCTTTGAAGTGTGGCAGCAAATGCAAAAATCAAACTGTCCATTGAATTAATCACCAGTGAATCCAATTTGACCTTTTGTAAATGGCAGTACATTCAGTGCTAGCTGCGATGGTGATTTTGAGAGGCCTGTTTGTTCACAAAGTCAGAAGGAAATCACAGAACTGGCTCTTTTGGGCTCCTGCCTGACCATAGCTCCAGAGAGCTCAAACAGTGAAGTAATGGGGACCCTGTGTCTGAACCACAATCCATTGTCCTGGCTGAAACTCCAGGAAGAAGAGATGCTGTGGCTGTGGCTAGGCAAGCAGATAACAGTTTGAAGTGGGACATTTTCTTTCTCTCAGGGTACTCTGAGGGACACACCCACTCCTGCCCACATCTACTGCCAAGGTTTGAGCCCAAGCAGACCAGGCAAGTTCTGTGCATATTCAGCTGCGGAAGAAAGATGCCCCCAGAGTATGATATGTAGTACTCAACTCAGATGCTTAAAATTAGACACTCTCTGTGCATTTCAATAACCTTTTCTTCTTTATTTTGTGAACCAACCTGAAAACCTGGATGATAGGAATCTAATACTTCCCGAGCCTATGGGCAAGGCTGGCTAGATGATCCACTGCATGGATACTTGTACGCAAGTGTGTTGTCTTTCATCAGGTCTGCTAGGGAACAACAGCACTGAGACTTGTCAAGTCTGCTGCCCCTTCATCTCTGTCTTTCCCAGGTACACAGTTGTCAGAAGTACTGTTTGCATAATGCTGTCTTGTTCACCTTCTCACAAGATGTAAAGAAGTGAATTTCTGTCTGTAATTTGTTACATGACTTTGTCACCAGCAATTAGGAGTTTTTTATCAGGTTAGAAAGTTTCATATGACATAATGGTGGGTTTAGGTTTAGAGGTCCAAAAACATGGAAAAGGAAGAGAAGTTTTTTGTGGTTTTGTCCTGATGAGCTTTGTAAAGTTGCTTGTTTTTGTGCCCTTTTAGACAAAACTGCAGAACACCCTTTCAAACCTGGTAAGAGCATAGTGTGGAATAGTGCCTTTTGATCGCAAGCTAGATAAGAAAACAAAAAGTTTAATCAAAATCAGTAGTATATCACACATGTAAATAGAGTTGTTTAGAAAGTAGGTCACAAGTTAAAGCTTCAGATTAGCTTAACAACTTGCATAGGAAAGTGCGTGCCTGTACCTCTAGTTGTTTTCTCTATCAGGATATCAGATTTTACAGTGAACACGGCTATGTGATAAACATGTATAGCTGTTGGCTGCTGACAGAGGGACGTAACTCCACAAATACCCTTTTCTTTTCATTGAGGCTTAGGTAGATTCGCTCTAGCTCAGGCTGATAAAAATTGAGCTCAGGCACTCGCCAACTCAAAAGCAACATAGTTGTTAGGATGGTTTTCCAAACGTACTCATGTACAATACATGAGACTTAACTGCTCTGGCAATCAGGTGGAATGTGCCTGTGGTTCTCTGGTATAAACTGAGTACAATTGATTGCTTTCAACATCTCGTTCTCGGTGTCTTGGATATGTTTAGAAAATGTTGGTGCCAGCTGGCAGATTGCTGGTGAGGCTGAATGCATGAGGCTAATGTTCTTTCAATGTCATTTCCTCCCCATCATCCTTTCATCCATTCTTCTCAATTTAAGATAGATGATTTGCCTGCACCTTCTTTTGCCTTCATTTTCTAAGGCTTGACTTTCTTTATCAAACCTCACCTTTACTCCTTATTTGTGAGGTAGGATTTTTTTTAACTCAGATTCAGGCAATTAGTTTCTTCTGTTTCCCAGCTAATTGCTCTTACGTTAGCTTCACTAATCCATAAGTGCCAGTAGTCTCTGAGATACTGGATCTCATTTAATTTCCAAAGAAGCAGAAGAGAGCTAAAACAAGAAAATGTCACAGCATAAACAGACAACAGAAGGGAAGAAAAAAACTAGATAAAACAGTTTCTTATCCTCCTACTTTACATTCATTCACTCAGCTATATCACACGTATCATCAGAGCATTATCATCTCTTGAAATTTACTTCTCACAAGGAGAGTGATAAGTAGACAATGTCCCCTAATTTGTACAATTGCACCAAGTCAGATATTCTGAGGAGATAGATTGTTTTCCTGCCCAGCAACTCTCATGGGTTTAAAGGTTCCAATGTTTATCAGTAAAGGTAGTCAATACTACTTCAATATTTTCCCTGAGAAAATAAGGCTGTGAAATCAAAGCTGTATTTCAGGGGGAGGGAGGTGGAGGAGGATTTTTTAACACAGTATTTGTTTAAAAAATACGGAAGAAAAGCTTTGAAACTATGGAAATGTTTCTTTGGATTTTCTTTAAATGAAAAGTTACATTTTTAGTTCAAGTGACTTTCCACTTAGGAATTTAAATTGATGTAAAAAAACCCAGAGTGGAATGTTTAAAAAATCTAGAAGGATTTTGATTGACTTAATCTGTGTTGTATCTGGGTCTCCATTTGTGGAAAGTTTCATCTTTTTATTCTGATTCCATTATTTTCTAAAAATAGAGGACATATTGAGGAAACTTAAGTATTATAATACGAGCCATTCAGAGGAAGAGCTAATACCTCCAACTTGAAATTATATTACCCCATTTATTTAACAGGTAGAAAAAGAATTTTGCACAAGTTCTAGTTCACAGAAGAAAGAGTAAAAAATCTGATGTGTGCAGGAAGTTTAGCTGGGAAGAGAAGAGCTCAAAGAATCAGAAGACAATTTCCTTATTCACAGATACAAGCCCTCTTTGGGCAGCATGAGCTGAAGTTTTCCCTTTCTTCGAGGTGCTTCCTGTTGCTTCCCAAATCAGCTCCAAATTTCAGAGCTGCTTTGGACTTGTCTTTGCTTTGAACTGTAATAAGCCTTATTGTTTTCTACTGGTTAAATGAAAGACCAGTTGATTTTTGTCTATCTCAATCCTAGCTCAAACCTGAAGTTATCTGTTAGCCTAAAGAAAAATAACAACAACAACAAAACCAGAACAAAGGAGGAACAAAACATTGAGCATAACATTTAGAAAACTTTGACAATAGCGCTAGACCTTCCGATTTCAGTCTTTGCTTTTTATGAATTAACACCAAATTCGTTTTCATGAAATAGGTTTTTGCCAAATTATTGTACAGTTGGAGAAATAACGTGATACCTTTTTCTATGCCAGAGGCTTGGGTGAATAACTTTTCATTTCAAATGAAAACAAGCGGGACTATAGTGTATCCCAATGCTTTGGGATATGCTTAAAGAAATGAAATGTCTCACTGCCAAAGTCTTCAGCACCTCACTGTTCAAGCAGTATTCCGTGGTGGAGAATTCCCTTTTCAAGTTGTTGCTTGATATAGACAGTTTTCAAGTATAGATTGTGCATATAGTTTTGCATCCTATTCTGAAAATCACGGTTGTACCAAGCTATTTATTTGCAGCTATCGGTATCGATGTGATATTTACAAGCTAATATTTGAAATATCACATCTTCAGATGTTAGACGTGCTGTAATTGTCCCTCAGGGCTGGTACATATGATATGTGCAACTTTTACGATCATTTCAAAAGATCTGAATAGGTAATTAGAAGAGACAGTTATGAAGCTTTAAATAAAATATTTCCCCTTCAAAACCAAGCTAAGTGGAATGGAATCTGTGTGGTAGCTTGACTTGAACACATTTTTCATTTTTAATTAATATGTTTTAGTGTTCTGAAATTAAAATAGTCTTATGGAATGAAAAATTCATCTGTGCTGTTCAAAACAACAACAAAAAAAATCAATTCCAAACCAAGTATGAAGTACAAATGTAACAATAAAATATTGCTGTTTTTAGAAATTAACAGAGTATTACAAATGGTGTGATGGAAACCTTGTATTTTTTCATTCAGACAGTGTGTCAGTATTTTGGCATTTGTTGCATTTGAGACAGGAGTTTTTTAGAGGCCTTATGGAGGAAACATTTCATCCTGAGTAGGCATTATAAATGGAGTAAGCGTAGATTTATGGTTTATTCTTCCCAGAAGCAGTGACCTGGATGAGTAAGAGTGAAAACTTAAAACTCAATGGCAGCATATGTGAAGACTGTTGTTTATAAAGGTATTCATCTCTGTACACTGCTGTAGTCAAGACCCTATTTGGTTCATGCCTGCCTGAGGCTTACCGTGTCTACTGGTGTCCTTGATATTCTGTGAGCTATTTCTCCATAGAAAGATTGCATACTGAATCATTCTGTTGCCTGAGAGTCAATATTATGTGAGTCCCAGAGAACTGACAACATCAGCTGGTAGGCAGAATTTTAGAGGTGGAAGCAAGGGACAGTTTATGTTAGATCAAAAAGGTGAATACCAGAAAGTAAGAAGAAATGCACTTTTAATTGTATAAGTTTGGAGGTGGCTACTCCAGTAGATGCATAGATGAGAGCAGCTTGCCTGCTATAAATATTTGTCATAATAGCAAATTATTTTCAATCTGTGAATGCGATACAGAACTGCTTGAAGATTCACAACTGTGAGGACAATTGTGGAGTATGTAAGGGAAGATATTTACATTTGTAAGCCTTTGCTCTCATGGAAAGAAGCCAGCTTTAGTGCGATACTAATTATTAACAGAGAGCTGCTTATTCTTCTCGTGTTAGTGTATGTAATCCTGCTGAGAAATACTCTCAGTTTCTTCTGATCGTTGCCTGCGTAGTGGTTCTGTCACGGATGGGATTAGGCCATCACAGCAAAGTGGGCGCTTTTGTTATCTGTGCTAGCAAGGTGATGCTAAAAGGTCCTCAGCCCACAGGCTGTCACACAGCCAGCCCACCTAGCCCTCATCTTGCTGCTTTGGCTGGAAGAAGGTCTTGCGGTCATTTTGCTATGGCTGCAGAGGATGCAGCGGATGAGTACGGAATTAATGCCTTCAGTGCTAGGAGGAAAAGGTTGCTATTCCAAAATGCTGAGTACTTCCCTCCTCGTTGGGAGCAGCTCATATTGGTTAGTACCTTGCAGGAGCTTTGCAGATCCAGCCAGCTAGTTAAAAGTGCTAATATTCTTGAGCAGACTGACTGAAAATTGTGATTATCTTTACACTTGTGGATGAGTAACTGGTAGTCTAACCATTTTTAGTTTAGAGAGTATTCTGTGGTTTAATGTTTCTGACAAGCAATATGAACAAATGCTAAATTGAAAAAGGCAATAATATATGGAAGCTTACAAATGTGAGTGTCCGTGGCAGCAATTCGTTCTTTCTTGTTTGCTGCCCAGCCACTTCTCATTATGTTATTCTTCATGGCCTAAAGTCGACCGGTTCCAGGAATGAATCAATACCAGGGAAATCCTTTTGTCTTTTTCTAAGGCAAAGCATGTAAAGAAAGCTCAGTCAATATGTCTTTTAATAACATCTCATGGAAATGCCTGGATTTCCCTTCATGTTCTATAATTAATTGAGCTCCTTGCCACCCACAACGTATAACTGTTCCCCTCTATAATTCTCTTTTGGCTTAATTGTCATTTGTTTTTCTGTTCTATTTGTCTTTAGCTATTTCTTTTCTTTTTTTTTCTTTTTTTTTTTTATGGTGTTGGATGTGCTTTGTACTTAGTTTTATCTTTCTGTGCTTTTGCTTCTAAATGTCAGCATAATTTTTCTGCCTTATAATATTGGAGATGTTATAACCATCAATCAGTCCAATGGAAGAGCAGAAAAGATTAGATACCATTTATCTGTATTGGTTGCCCATTGTAATGACCCAGTGGACAACATGAACAGATAATCTGTTGCTTTGATGGAAACTAATTATTCTTAAGAGTGACAGCGTAGAAATAGCTTTTGTGACATTGTTTTTAAAAATGATGAGTACCTAGTCATTGCTAGTGTAAGGCTGCAGTTCCATGCTATTCCTCAATGATTTCCCTGTATAAGCAGCAGAAAACTTCAATTTTTTATTATTTTTTATTCCTAAAGAAAGATCCCTATTTGCAGAGTCAAAAATATCTGACATCCCATGTAAAATGCCTATTAAATTTAATACAGAAAACACTGCACTAGCTGCTGAGAAGTAAAAGTGCACTGCCATCTTATTTCCGTCGCTTGTAGTTGATCTTGTTGTTCTGTGAATATGAAGCCTGTTTTATTTTGACAGCTAATGGTTTTGCTAGTGTACTGTGCTGGCATTTCACCTCTTTAAAAGAAAGTTTCCTGAAGCTAAAATATATGTCTAATTGAATGATGGAATTAAAAGCAAGCGATACAGTTAAAAATAGCTGTTTCCATCCTTTCCAGACACGTGTAAATCACACAACTTTTACTTCATGTCAATTAAAGGACTTGGAGAAGAAATGCAAAAAAAAATTACTCTCTCTTGCAAAAACTTTCAAGAACCTCCTTAAAAATTGCCTTTCTGAAGCACTGGTAAGTGGCTGGGTTCCTCCGTGTGCGCCAAAACTCAGTGCACTCAAGCTGCGGTTGATGAGGGAGGTATAATGGAAGAACTGAGGCAGTTGGGTGTGGGGACTGGTGTAAACAATCTGTCTGTGACCACAAATCCTTACAGAGTTATGGGGCTGTCTGTGCCATGCAAAGGGTGCAGAGTGCTTACACGGCAGGTACTGTGTGCCTTAGCCAGTAGTCAGTAGCTTCTTGAGCATCCTGCAGCCGTTGCTATGTTTGGAAGGCTGTCTAGTGGCCTGTGGCGCAAAAAAGATAGGTGAAGTGCCCTTTGGAGGGTTGCTTTCAGTGGGCACGCAGGGTGTGAGCTGTGCTATATGAATGGCTGCTGCTGCTTCTGCTCCCAGACGTGCTGGATAGGTAGCTGGAAATGGCACTGTGTTCATCCCAGCTGTATAGCCAATTATTGGTGCACCCGGAAGGGACTGGAAGCATAACCCCATCTGACTAAACAATGGAAGGGAGATACTAGGTTAAGAAAGTTAAGCTGACTCTTGGGGAGATGAGAGCTTTTTCAGTGCCATCGTGTGATTTCTGTGGCCAACAGGTACGGGATGTCAGGCTGGTCAAAAAAATTGTTTTCACGGTCATCTTTGAGGTCTGGGCTGTAGTAAATCAAGGTGTCAGTTTCACCACGTTGTAAAATCATGTAAATGGAATTGTGAGGCTTGGATCTCTGCCCAGTGTGTAAGGGTAGATTCCTGCCAGAGGTCTGTGCTCTTCTGTGGTCTCTGTGAGTCCAACAACAAACTGAAATGGCTTTGTTGCTATGCCTTTCTCTGCAACACTTTATTGTAAGAATGGAAAGAGAAAGCTCAAGGGTTAGGACAGTTGTCTTACTAAACTGAACTGTTTGAACTGATGTGGATTGTGAATACTAGTCCGGCCAACGCTGGACTAAAGTTGTTTTCGTGAGTGGTGTTGAAATTTTCTTACTTATGTAGTCATTTGTAGTTGGGAGCAAGCAGAAGATATGAAAATCTAAACTCTTAACTAAAAATATAAATGCATAACCTAACCTTGTATATATTAAAAAATTGTAATAGTACTCTGCAGCAGAGCTCCTAGAAATCCTTTAGCAGCATCTGAGTGGGATATCAGGATAGAACAAGTTGACGTTGCAGAACGTTTCAGGCAGTTTTGCAGTGAACACAGTACCTGGAATTACATCTTTAAGAAGTGCACTTGCTTTAGGGTGGTCTCTGCTGCCAGGTCTATGCTATCTGGTCCTGTCGACCTCTTCTTTTCCTTCATAGGTCTCTTGTTTTCCCTCTGTACAAGAAACATAAACCTATGTATGGACGGAGGAATTGTGCTAATTGCTAGAAACTGTTTTTTGTAGGAGTTTTCTGCAAGACATGCGTTGATACTGTATATGTATTGTGTTAGAAATACATTCAATGGAGACATCTTTATATACATTTCAAATATGCATGTGCGTTAATATATATACTTTTTAATTCTCTTAGAAACTCCACCATCTCTTCCTGTTTTTCTCATTCTCAAATTGCTCTGGTGGTAGAGCCTGCTGAAATCAGCCCTTTCTAAAATACACAAAGCAATCTGTCGTCTTCTACACAGCACTTTGGATCTTTCCAAAGTGTCTGTGACTGTCTTAGCATCTCTAAAAGAAAAGGAAAAAAAAAAAAGAAAAAAGGTGTTAAGAATTGCCAAGTTAATGACTAATCAAATGTGTCTGGTCCCCATCCTTGGGACATCTTGTAGAACAATCAAGCCCTGCTCTGTCATGGTCCCAAGCAATGATTGCTTCTGCATCCTATGAGACATGAGGCACTAGAGATGAAGATGGAACACCTCAGCAGCTAATTAAACAAGGCAACTTACAACTAAAGTACATGCCTAGCTAATAGGCTGGAGTGTAGACTCTGTTGAACTGATCTGTCTTTAAGTGCTTTACACCCTTCACTGTACCTGGTTGAACATTAACACCCCAAATTTGCTGATTTTCACCAGTATCCTGCCACATGCAGAGACCTTGCTGAAAGGAGACGGGTATTTTTTGTAATGTAGTTTCTTGATGCATTATCCTAAAAAAGGCATCAATCTTCACTGTTGCAAAGAAACAGCACAAGATGTTTAAAACATTTTGAAGGGAAAATGCACTGTCTGTACTTTCCTACTTCTCTTTGACTACTTCCTCACTCATTGAGGCGTATGTTTTTGTAAGGATTCAGAGAAGAAGCTTCTAAAAAAAAAATGAAATAGTAGTAACATAGGAAGTTATCTGTTCTTCACAATTTTTCTGGCCTTTTCTGTTGCTGAACCTTTTGAATTTCTTATCTGTACATTTCAAAGACCATTAGGACTTATTTCTGAAGAGTGAAGAGAACTCTGATAAATACGAAGCAAGAAGGAATGTGGTTAGAGAGCTTTTCCTCAAAGCATTTTATCTCGTCTCCTGATCCTGTCTGGGCCAAAAGAAATACACGTGCTTTACTTAAAGGAAATAAGCAAAATATTTGTTGGCAATAGACTTTGTAAAATGACTGTTTTGTTGGTGGTGGTGTTTTGTGTTGTTTTTTATTATTTGTTCTATTCTGTTTTACCAAAAATGTGTATATGTAAGTAGAAATGTGTTAGAAAAATAGCACCAAGAAGCTCCAACTACTGAGGCTATGAATAGAGATGATCTCTGAGAGAAGACAGGAGATCACAGAATGATATTTCAAAAGTCACTGGAAAAGTTTCTGCTGAAATAGAAAGATGTCAATGTAAAGATAGAGGATTTAGCAAGTTTGGCAACGATTACTGGTATCTGAGCAGAACTGAAGATGAATTTTTCTCTTCTGTAGGAAAGGTTGAGCTTTTATCACTAAATGACTACCTTAAAATATCTGTTGTCCTTTGACAAGAAGCTATGTGAAACAATTGGAGTATACAACATTGAGGCTCAAGTCTAGATCAGTTGGAAAAGAGTCTTGATTCTTGGTGAAAGAGGTAAGACTTCTCAAAGTGACTGATGACTTTTGATGATTTTATAGGAGGGTGTCTTGGGATATCTTTCATGACAATTAGTATTGACTGTACAAATGAGAGAGCAAAAAGAGTTTCGAGTATTTCCTTTACGGAAGATTCTGACCATCTATTGAGAGTGATGGGATCTTGTGATTTTTAAGGAATGAAAGCAGTTAACATGAAATATGAACAGGGATGTACAGCTATCCTGCAAATAATCACTAGCAGTCACAAGGAACATTTTGATAGGGTGGAAGAATGGAGCAAATGTGGCGGGGTGGATGCATAAAAATTGAAAATGTGCACACGCTAAGGAGCCCTTTCAGGATATGTTTGGCAGTCCTACAATGTTGTAATTAAAGACGATGTTTCTGAGAGCTCATGAGTGAACCTGGGAACTGAACCCTGGCTATAGAATGGCTTAGGCCACTGAAAGTTCAGCAGTCTCTGAGCTGAAATCAGAATATCCTGCTAGTCTTTGAGCAGCGTGTGCACTCCAAGCCTTATTCTAAGTGCAATGATACTGTTTGTACCCACTCTTACTCTTCTCTTGCTCCATCTTGTAGCTGAAATGGGAAAGTTGGAATGTGCCTTTACTGCTGAGGAGGCACTTTGAGATGTGGAGGTGTCTTGAACAGAGTCAAATACAGCTTTCATCAAATGGCAACAGCAAGCCTGTTGCACAGAACTGTGTATTGTAGCATGCAGTTCATCTACCTCCTATTATGAGAAGGTGTATCATGCAGGAGTGTTCTCTGCACTGCTTTCTACTGAAAAGCACGCTGAACAAGTTCCTTCCTGAGCAAGTTGACAAGATTCTGGTTTTGTAGTGTAAATGCTTCTGATCAATTGGTTCTGTCTGCAAGAAGTTACTTGGGGTTTGTATATCTTTCAGTCCTCAAACATCTATTTCTATTTGTTTTTCAAATCTAAGGTATTTTAAAGCTGCATTTTTTTTCTAGATATATATATATAAAATATTAGGTAAAATGACACCTTACTAAATGATTAGCCAAAGAAGTAAACTATACAAATACTGACATAGGCTTAAGTCTGGAAGTGCATCACTGCAGTCTTTCTCATCCTAATTGTCTGTTTAACTTTTCTGTTAAATCAGTGAGAAAATGCAAATTATTGCATTGAGAGTGGAATTAATTTATTTTCCAAGTAGATGAAGTTGTTTGTGGATGTTTTTTCCCCACAGAAAAAAAAAATGCCTTTTGAGATGTAGAAAACACAGCAGTTGTCAAATACATGGTGATACTCCTGCTTTTCAGTAATTCAAAATGAAAAATGCTCCAACTGAAGCTGAGATAAAAGCATACAGGATTTCTTTACCGTACCCCCACCAAAAACACCCACTTTTTTAATACATACATAATTATATGTATTACAAGTTTTCTTTTGCAGTTGTACTACTTTCCTAATATGAAACAAAATCAATAACAAAACTAGTAAGGAGAGGATTGACTCCTCTTGACATTATTCACATTTTCCTGCTTCCTTCCACACCTATAACATCTTGTCTGGTGCAAAACTGGAACCAGACTGAGCCAAACAACCCTTATTTGTTCCATTGTGGAAGTACCTTTTAAATCAGATGATCAGCAAAGTTTTCAAAGGCAATAAGGTGTTTAATGTTCATGTATCTCTAAGCAGGTGGAGATACTTGATTATTTTGCATTAGTGTAGGTTACTGCCCAAATCTCAGTGCACAGTGAATTTGTCTTTAAGGTTTACTCTTACACCACTTGCATTTCAACTTTGGGGAGATCATGATGTAAATAAGGGGAGAAGCGGTGCTCCAGATGAACGCTGGAACTCAGCTTTGGTCTGATTACTGAATGTGCAGTTTGGCTAATAGCAGTTGAAGTTTTCTCATTACATTGATATTCAGTGAAACAGCTAAAGTAACCCTGAACTGACAGAATTAGAAGTGGAATTAGCAGAATGCTGCAAGACAATATTTCATTTCCTGCAAATGTTTTCCTGTTAATAAATGTCTGCCAGAAAGGACTCTGTGGGGCAAGAATATGTGAAGATATGGAAAACCTGAAGAAGCACTTTTCCATGTTGCTAATGACTCGGTCAACTGAGAGCATGAAGTACAGCTCATTTTTGTTTGTTGTTAGGCAAAACATGCTTGATTCCTAAGTGTAGAAAATATGAGCTTTTGATATCACTACTTAGTCTAATTGACTCATCTGAGTCCTGTTTGAACCCTATGATTCATCATTTTTCAAATTAGTAGGGACATAGGTAGGATAATCTGTGGATATAATCAGTAAAACATTCTCAATGCTTTCCACTGTAATGGATTATCCTGTCATTTACAGTATCTCTTATTTCTGTTATTATCTCAGCTTCACATCCCAATTAAAAGCCTCATTAGTTCATTCCTGAGGAAGCTGCCCCTCTGCGTTGCTGCTGACAGCTGAAGGAAGTGTGTCAGCTTGCTGTGTAGAGCATTATTTGCTTGAAGCTGGCAGTTCGCTTTAGCATAGCCATCCTCCTGCTACACAGGAGATACTTAAGTGTCAGGCGCTTTCAGGCCATCCATCTTCTTTGGTTGTTCCACCCACCCATGCTCGAGCCACATCCACCAGTGCCTGTGCCCCTCTCTGCCTTCTCTTTGTCGTTATGTCATTGTCAGTTGTTCAGTTTACTCAGTGATTAATCATCATTTGGAAGGTTCTGCTGGGAGAAAACAGAAAAGGGGGTATTACTGCAGGTGGTTTCTCTCTGATTAGTTGAAGCCACAATGACTGGCTGCTGAGTCTTTGTTTGGGCTTCTTCTGAAGGTTGCATGGGCTTTTTCCTTACCAGAATTTAACTGGGCTGGTAGCTGCGGGACTGCCTTGGGTGTCCCACTGCTGTCTGCTGAAAATTAGACCTGTTAAGCTCAGCAGATTTGGGCTGGTGTAATAGATTGATAGAGGGTTTTTTTTAAGGAGTTCCTTGTACTGTGCTCACGCTAACGCCATTGTGGGTTTAGCAGCAGAGCTTCACACTGCTTGTCCAGAAGCAGCTGCCTGGATGTTTTGTGCATGAAAGACAGTTCAGTATCACATTTCTCCTCTCTATTTATTTGTATAAATTTTTCAATGAAGTAATAATAATAATGTAGAATAACCTCTGAGAAGGAAGAATGATAATATTCAAGACTGTGGTAAACGAGAACTCTTTGAAGTTTTACTTGTGTCTTCTGCACAATGTCTTGAATGCAGCTTTTTCAGTATCTGGAAGAGTTAGATATTCCACATATTGTCTCTTCTTCTGTACTTGACAAGCATTACTTACCAAAACTTATGTTCAGCTAGAAACCTGGTTGATGACAGTAACAGCTATTCCATGCTTTCAGATCTGTTAGCTTGCCTGAGTATTAAATTGCTCTTCATATTTCTCTTGCAGATTAATATTTCTTTTTATGCTACAGCAGCTTTTAATGTCATCAAAAGGAGATGAGATGAATAAGATATGTGTGGGAGGATGAAGCAGTGGTCACTCAAAGTATCCTGCTGTTTACTCTGGCTGCTGAGTTTATAGTCCCTCCCACAGGGCAGCTGGCACTGGGCTATGATTTTAGTACTCGCATTATTTGCAATGCACAGCCTCCAGTCATTAAATGGCAAACTCTGAGCATTCAGCTAAACTCGTAGCAGTTGTATTCTAACGGACAGATTCATTCATATGATGGGGTAACTGAGCAACATGGTGAAAGGCTACTTTTTTGCATGCTTACTTACTGTTTGTTTCATCCTATGCGTAAGAAAGGGTGCCTGGGTGATTAACTGTGGGTGGAAAGAGCTTGAAGCACAGCTAGACCTACTGAAACCTGAAGAAGATGCAGACAGGGGATGAGGCGCCTGCACATTTAGCTGAAAGCATTTCTCATTTTTTGTGTGAAAGGTCCTTCTATTTGGCATTTTTCACCCTGCCTAGCAAGGGCGCTCCTTCACATCTTCTCTTCGTGCAGGAAGTGAAAGGCAAGAAATCCAAGGCAAGCAAATAGTGGTGGTGAATGAGATAGCTGTAAGTAGTTTTGTCATGCAGACCTGCTATTCGAGCGCAACTGGGTACGGCCATAGTGAGCATTCCTCTGCCTTGGAATGATTCTCCGGGGGTGTTTCAAAGAATAAAAAAGTAGCCTGCATGCCCTTTATTGTCCCAAGGCCTAAGCTGGGACATTTCGGGGGAGGGAGAGAGATAAGACAAGCCAGCAGTTGCATGTATGAGACTGTACACGGGCCTGTGTCCTCACCAAGAATGCAAGCATGGGTGGTAGGTAATGTGCTAACAACTGCTGTTGTAAGCTGTGCCAGTATCTCTTCAATTCTGGGGAAATCAGGAGTCAGATGAAGGGGAAAGAAAAAGAAAAACAGGAGATTTGTCTAAGAATCAGAAGATACAGAAGCAAGTTATTTGAGGGTTTATTTTCTCATGCTCTGAGCTGCTGGGAAGTATCCATCTAATGTTTCTCATGAGGCCAAATCTGCTGTCCTGCAGCATGTAAAATAATGAACACAGGAAGCTTTCCTCGACAACACATCTCCAAGAGGGATGAGCGCCTTGAGGGGAAAGCACCAAAATGCACATGGCTTTCAACAGCATCTCAAGATCTACTAATACCTCCCGCGGTCTGTGCAGGAGGGCTCACCTGCCCAAATGCACAGGCAGAGCCCTCTTACAGTTTGTGTTAGCACAGCAGCACACATTGTTGTATCAGTGTACCTGCACAGATGGGGTTTCTCTGTTCAAACAGGAGATGTTTGGTTTTAGCCGAAAGCCATTTTACAGTCCAAAATGGGAGGCTGGGGAAGAAAGCGTGGCCAAAGAGAGCACTGAGAGAGAGGTCTTACCCATCAGGAAGGCTTTTCTTCCAGAAATTGCCTGGGACGCACCAAAGAAGGAGCCTCCCAGAGCCAGGTAGTTCTGGTCTTGGCCTTTCTTCGCACTTACTCAGCATTACAAGAAAAACCTGGCTGTGAAACACTTGTCACTCACAGTATCTGTGTTTTCCCCATTGATAAGTGACTCATGCTATTTCGCAGCTGTTTCAGAACCTTTTGCAACTACTTGTTTATTGATGTATATAAAAAAAAAGAATCGATGAAAAGGCCTAGACAGTAACTGAGCTTTTTGGAGGCTTACTCACAAGAAAGTGCTACGGGAAAGAACTGGGTCATGTTTTTAGGGCTTATGTGAGTGCTTTGAATAAAGTTCACAGTGTTAGCTGCAATTTGTTTGTGATGAAACATAAGAAATGACAGAGATGGAGGCACCGCCGAGCTATCTCAAAGCTTCTTGCCCTTGTGGTTCTTCTCCTTCCTTGTCATCCCACAGCCAGTGTGGAGGAGCAGTACTCAGCAAACAGCAGGGGCTGGGGCTCCAGGGACACAAGGGACCTTTCCCCTTTGGAAGAGCGGGTATCCTCTCTTTTTCCCTGTAAAGCAGATGGCTTCAGGGGGTATTACCCAAATGACACGCTGGCTGTTGGGGTCAGCATCAGCTGTCTTGTCATCAAAAGGTCAGTTTGCTTGTGTCCTGCCTGCCAGGGCCAGGCAATCCCTGCAGCCTTAGGAGCTGGGAGAACCACAGAAACTCCTTATTGTTTTTGTGTTGGGTGCTCAGAACTTTGCAACATCAAAACTTTCCCAATGTAGTTATTTTTGTTCACTCAAGCTTTATTTAGTACATCATAAAACTAGGTTAGTATGTCTTCACCACTAGGGTTACTGTTGTTTAACGAAATTACAAAACTAAGTGGACTTTGAATGCGAGCTCAGGCTTGCATTCAGCGAAAGGTAGGTTAATTTTTAAAGCAAGAAAATCAAGTTGGTGTGTTATGCCTAAAACACACCTAAATGGCCAAGAATATATTTCAAAAGGAACTTTTGATTATTTTATTTTGAATAATTTTTAAAAGATACATTTAAAAGAAGAATTGCTTGAAAATAAAAACAAGGCAGAATAGAGAAATCAATGAGGCAAGCTGACTGCAGGCAGCAGATGCTAATTTTAAAAATGTCAAAATAATTTAACGTTAAATACACTAAAGAAAGTAGTTCTATTCTGACTTCTACTAGAAAATCTGTACGTACTGAGATTTCAGAAGTGATTGCTTTTGTTACTTGATTAATGCTGATAATATGTCTGGTGTTGTACCGTGAGCTGTATCTACCCTGTTTTTAATAGCACAACTGCATGGGTTTAAAGATTATATGAAATAAATGTAGAGCTGCAGATGATAGCGTCCAATTTTTACATAAATGTGCACTGCAGTCCAGCTTCTTTCAAACTCTTCAATGCTTCCCTCAGACCTCCTGTTCACTGGAGTCATTTTGGGAATGGGGTGTGATGCTGTGATTAACTCTAGAGCAAGCAGCTATTTTTAGCATTTACATATTTGCTATAGAGCAGAGCCCAAGACTTCATTCAGTTAGATGAAATCTGAACTGATTTGGTCACGTGTAATCCATGTCTGAAGAACAGTGGAATATTAAAAGAGTATCGTGCTTCAAAATGGCAGAAAAGCCAATGATCCTAGTGTCCTCTCTTTTTAAATATGGTTAAACCAAAAACGTGTACGTAATGGAAAGCTGATTTTTTTGTGTTCATTATTTTTTACCATTCCTTTACTGTGCTCTTAGGAAACAGTATCTTTCTGGGAGTAATGCTTAATTGGTTTTGTCCACTTGCATTTCATGAGGTATTAAGCTGACTTTATGTGGCGGTGGGTCAGCATTGCATGTGTGTTACTGACGAGCTCAGTTTTCCTAGTAGCTAGTGATCCAGTTCTCTCTCCGCTTCCTCTGTGCCACACTGCACGGTGTTTGCGGCACTGAATTTTTCACAAATTTCAACATTTTAATAAGTTTATTGTTATTTTACTGTCTTTATTTTTTCAGTTATTTTTATGGTTTCCAACAGTGTCTTTTAGCATTGTATAACAGTACAGCATAAATCCTCAAGTGAACTTGCTAATGCATATCAGGTTCATCAGAGCATAAATAGCTTTCACCATGTGTAGTAGACCCACCATGTTTTTCCTGGTGCAGGAAGGTCATTTGTTTTTGTTCATTTTCACACTCTCACAGCTCAAAAAGTTCTGTTTCTGGGTTCTCCCCTGTTGATGCAATTTTGATTCTTGGGTGATGAGTCAAAGAGTAACTTTTGATTTCTCACAGAAAATAGTGAAGGAAAACAATTGTTTCATTGAGCATCATTATCTTTATGGTACATTAATTATTAATGAAAAGATGAATACAAACCGAAAGTACAAGGTCTTCTTAATTAAGGGTAGCTAAGAGGGCAGTTTTCTGGGAACAAAAGAACAATGAAACATGAATGTTTATACAGAAATATGCACAAGAAAAATATTTGCAGATGCGCTCATTGTGAAAACCAAGAATTATACCGAGCTGAGAACTTGACAGACTTTGAACTGCATGTAGACAATTCCTATAAACATACTTCTTCCTATAATGATGAAAAGAGAAACTGAGTGGCATCTCCTTTCTGTGCCAGTAAACCCTGTGAAAGCTTCTCAGCCAAAACAATATCCAACTGGAAAGTGGAATTTTGTTCAAAATTGTTTTTTACGGAAAGGGATGTACTTTTCGATGGAAAAATTTCAATTTCTTCTCAAATGTAAGAATTGGATCATGTAAACAGAACAACTGGTTACTTCTCTAAGTCACAGTTTCACTTTTGTCTTTTTGTTGTTGCTATTTGTTTTTTCCTCTGTGGTAAATTTTCAAGGCAGTTATGTTCTCAAATTGAAAAAAAATAAAAAGATGACAGGGCACCAGGAGGGAGAAAATGAAATGATTTTTTTTCATTCAGCAAATTGTAACATTTAATGGGAAAATATTTTTACTTCCATATGTTGAAATGCTCAGCTGCCAGGCCAGATCCCTCCACAAAACCGACGCACACAGTGATCTGCTTGCACACACAGAAGCTAGCTGATAAAAGCTAGCAGAATTAAGAGACTCACCTAGTTAACTGAGGCTCGTTCATGTGAATATACATTGCAGCTTGGAGTACTGTCCTTCAGCTGATAAAGTATTTTAAAACAGTGATCATAAAACCACTTGTCATTTCCTTTGTTTATATTCTTTTTGAGTTTTGAGAATATGCTCAAGAGGTCTTGAATCGTGTCTCTTGAAATGACAAACCTACACAATTCAAGTGTTGTCATACGATAGGTGTATAGAAGAGCGGAAATCTTGCAAATCCCGCTGGCACCATTGATGCCAATAGCGTTGGCTGGAGGTGCAAATGTTCCTGCCGGAGCTGTTGCAGTGGAAATGTGCACCAGATGAACAGCTGCCCTCCTCACTCAGCAGGCAGATTCAGCATGCCGAAATAGCTGCTACATAAAGCATGGAGAGAAAAGAGCAGATTAGCACTATTTCAGCTGTAAAGTACAGGAAGATGTCTTTCCCATTGTAACTATAAAAAGTATTTTAATATTTATGTAGTATTTATTTCCATCTCTGTGAGCGGGGAATTGGTACATAAAGATAGGAAAATGGCCCAAATATTCCATTGTGTTGTTTATTCCTTCACAAGCATCCATTACACAGTTTATATTCCAATTAATCCTAACTATCAAACAAGTGTGATTCTCCTTCTCTATCCCCAACAGTAACTTCCTTCTTGTGAAACAGTTTTTCTTTGGAAGAATTAATTTGACGGTTCTTGGTGATTTTCTTGTGGTTATAAGAATAGCCGTGTAACAACAACTGGCAACCATGCTATTTCAGAAAGACCACTTACAAGAAGGCAAAATTCAGTAGTCTTCAGAAAGATTTTTTTTCATGGCAAACTGTACCTGTAACGTATGTCTGAATGAGGAAAGGTTGGAGATAAAGAAACTTAAATGATTTTTTCTTTTTCCTTCCCTTCACCAGTTTTGGACTATGTGGCCCCTCCCCAAAGCTTCCTAAAAAAAAAAGGAAGAATTATGAAAGATAGCAAAAGAACTGAAAAGAAGGAAGTTCTTCACGTGGATTAATGAGCTATCAAAAGGTAAGCAAGGAACAAGAATAAATGATTGAGCTGCTCAATGTAGAGATGTCACAGGAGAGTTCCTTGGGAACCAGTACTGGTCCTGAGCTGTTTTCCATCTTTGTAGATAATTGCTTGCAAAGTGGGTGATGGCAAAATGAATGTGTTCACCAATGTGGCATTATTTAGGGCAGGTGAAGAAAAACACCAAAACAATAAGGACTTAAAAAATTTATGCAAGACCTTCTTGCTGTAGGTTGTCTAAGAAATAGAAAGGCACGTGAAATTCAGTACAGATTAAAATAAGTTAACATACATGAGGAGGAAAACACAACTGACACTGCATGCACAGTAACAAGCTCAGAACTGGTCACGATGGCATTATAATAGATTCTGAAAATACTCATTGCTTAGCGACATCGGAAAAGAGTACACACAAACAGAATTAGGACAAGAAGAAGTAACAGAAAACAGGAAAAACAGTTTGGTCATTGCGGTAAACCGTGAGTGCAGCTGAAAGGTTGACACACTTTGCATGGAAGAGAAATAATGGGTGAAGAGGTTATGGAAAGCTGTAAGATTCCGTCAGTCATGAAAAAAGTGCCAAAGGAATTGCTATTCCTTGACTCCTTCTATGCAACTACGAGAAGCCATCAAAAGAAATGTATTAGATTGCAGGCTGAAAATAAGCAAAATATGTCACTTCTTCTCCAAGTGTGCAGTAAAACTCTAAGTCACTGCCACAGGATGCTGCAGATTGTAACTGGCTTATGAAGTTTGAAAATAAATTAGAAAAATCAATGGAAGAGAAAGCCCCCTGTTCAGTACCAAGACTTTCTTGCTCAGGAAGCTCCTGAGCTCCAAATTACTTCAGAATGAGGAAGCGTGCTGTAGACAGAGCATTATTCCTCTATCCTGTTTTACCCTCTTTATGATAACAACTGATGGCTTGGTGGCTTGACTTGGGGTGGTTGTTACTTTCAGGTGATAGCAGTTGGCAGGAAGGTAAAAGTAGTAGCTTGCCTTTCCTTGGAGCTAAAATGGGTAGCAAATGGGTAACTGGTAAGACAACTGCTTGATGGACTTCCAGAGAGTAAGCGTATGGTGATTTTTGGAACAAAAGAGAGCAATGTATATTGAGATAGGAAAAGTCAAGCTTGTTGAGTATCTCAAGAATCGCCTTGGCTGTTAGTGTTGTCTTTTGCAGGGAAGAGGTGGGTAAAATGCCATCTCACTGCTCTTTCACAGAAAATAATATTTGAGACGTGAGTGATGTTGCTGCAAAGAGCTGACGAAGGTTATTACCTGCCACAGTGACCATGGCATTACTTGAGAGCCAGGAGTTCACCTTGTGTCTTTTGCAGATGAACCTTAGCAAGAATCTGGCCTGCCAGGGCTTTCCACAGAGGCAAGACCGGCCTATCAGGGTCTATCCACGTGTACAGTCAGAGCATGCAGTCACAACCAGCTATGAAACCCCATCTGAGTGGAAGTTCGCAAGGTCAGATCTACAGCCAACCAGTGTCCTTTCGTGTTCTTATCTGTGCACAAAAAGGTTATTTCGATTCATGATTCAGTTTTATATTTCCCTTAGGAGAGATGAGAGTTTTGATTTACTCCCCTGAGAAGAATTGAAATAGATGGGGAATATGTTTTTCACATGTTCTTGAGTATATAGTGGCTTAAAGGTTGAGTTCAGTTGCATAATCCAAGGGCTACATGTTTTGCAGTGCTGAAGACAAAAAGGAGTTGTTGTTTTCTGATTTTTTTTTTAAGTAAAATTCACATTTCCCATCTCTTTTGAGCAAGGTTTTGAAGCAGAATGTAGCTCATGTAGTTCCCAGAGGTGGGTAATCTTAATGCTAATTTACTGTGCAACAATGTGCATTATTAAAAGGACATGTGAATGATTCATCCAGTGAATGAAGAAAAATTATTCCAAATGATTATTGATGAGTTAATCAAGATAGCCACGTCAACTTTCTTTGTCCATTACTGTGAACAGCATTTCACAATCATAATAATAAAAGGCAAATGTTAATGACTGAGGTAATAAGAACCTAATGAAGAACAGTGAAAAGTAATCTCTTTAAACAGTTTACAGTTTTCATAACCACTGAAGTGGTCAGTTGGTCCCATGATTCTTCATATTTCTTAATGTATGTTTACTATCAGCTTTTGTATTTAATTTCCTATTTCTTTCTCCATAAGGTGAGCAAGCAAATAGAGAAATTAAAGACCACAAAGCTGTATAATAGCATACTAAAGAAGTCTCATTTTGTAACATTAATTCTTTCTAAGAGAAAAAGATTTTTCACCTGAAGTAAAAGCCAGCCTGCTGCTGCCTTTATTTTTTTTTTTTCTTCATTAATTCTTTTGTTAAAAATAATCCCTATCAATTTTAAGAGCTCAGCACAGATTTAAAGCGTATTTGGATAGCTAAGATTGTTGGCTGCTTCTGTGTAGGAGATTTCTGGGGAAGAACATATTACCTGCTCTCTTTTCTGACGTGCCTGTGATACACAACTGAAGAATTCAGGCAGTGGTTTGGATGACTGACCCAGTGAGTAAATCTACTCAAATTTCTTTTTGTGATTAGTGTTTTTTTCCTTGACTGTATACTCGATTTGACTTTCTTTTCCTGCAGTATCTGGAGTTGTTCTTTCAAAATATGTTTTTTCTTCAACATAACATATGGAAATTCAGTAAAAATGATACTGTTTTGCTTTACATTAGCCCAACAGACTTGCCAGATACTTCAGTCTGGTCCACAAAGCATCCATCCATCTTCTTCCTTTTCCCCAGTGATGAAACTTCCTAGCAGCCTCTAATCAAATACATACCATTAGTGCAAAAGATCAAAAACCACAGCACTAGGAGTGTCCTGTGTGGCCCCTGCAGTGACATCAGATGGTAATAAAATGGGGTTGGGGTGTGTATGGTGTGTTGAGGAGCAGTTTGGCTTGGGCAGAAATGATTTTCTGTCTCCATTGCTCTTTTCCTGTTTTCTTTCCCAGACAAAAAGCTTCAATTTTACAAGTTCCTCATGTGATTGATTCTGAAGGCTTGCTGGAGTAAGCTGAGTAATTCAGATTTGCACAGTTTGTTAGGTGGGAAGAATGTAACATTATTTTGCCATACCATGTATATGCACCAGCTCTGACGTGGGTAAGGACGCGACATTGTCACATTTCTCCTCAGACTTCTGGGAGCCATTTTTTTTCAGGCTCAGAAGGACCTTTCATCACCAAGTCCAAGCCCAACTGACCAAGGTCTTACTGCCCACTCAAGCCTCTAGCACACAGCCTGCTCAAGAGGCGTCACCTGTCTCACACCAGCGTTGTCTGGACACTTGTTGCAAGTTGAAGATAAACCTGCCTGCTAAGATGCTGCTCTGCTTGAGGCTCCCCAGAAACTTTTCTTTTGCTTCTTTGTGTGGCAGACCACATTAGTAGAAACTACTGAACCCCGGTGCCTTGACTCACTTGGCAAACTCAAGACATTACAGCATGTGCTCTATGTGAATGACAGCTGTGAACCGTGATGCATATTAAAACACTACAAACAGAATAATAGAAGGGGATTGGTGTTTCAGCAACTTCTGAATTTGTAATGATGCTCACTGCAAAAGGATTTAGCAATTATGTCCTACTGCGAGCTGTGAGAAAGTTTAAAATCTATTTCATCTCTAATTGTGCAAGTCTACAGAATGAACAACTGGCAGGACAGGGAGATGAGCTGGCTGGGAGAAACCTTGATCAACATTCTCCATTTCTGGCTTCTGTGGGTGGAAAGGGCTTTGAATAAGAATTGGCCTACCATAGAACAATTAAAAAATCTGTACTAGCCTCTCCAGTGCCTGACTGTATCCTCTCCATCTGCAAAGGCAGGGCAAGTCAAAGGAGCAGCCAGTGCCTCTGGTACAGAACTGCCTGTGCATTTCTGCCAGTACTCTCCGGTGTAAATTCAGTGTAGCTCTGCTGACATCATTAAGTTAATAAAGACTTTTATTTGTATGCAGTAGATCCAGTGCAGACGTGGCCCTGGCTCTTCAGCGTTGTATGGTAAAGAAGTATTCAGTGTCTTCTAAAGGTCTCAAAGAAGATGTTTGGTTCATAGCTTCTACATGACTGAGTGAGTGTCTGCACAATATCAGGTAAATTGCATGGCACTAAAAGAAAGATGTTATCAGGTGCGATAGACCCTGCCCATGGAGGAGGCTGCTGTCTCCTCAGAGCTGGTGAAATAGAAACCTTCTGTTCCTACTGTCAGATGCTTGTTCAAGCCCTTTGTTTGAGGAATGGTTAGGTAGGGAAACTAAATCTACTCTTTAGAACCTGCCCAGGCTGGAAGCAGATAACTGGTGTTCTTTTGTGGTATAGAATATTGTATTAATTGTTTTTTTCAGACTCAGCTCTTTGGGAGTAGTCTTGGAAATCTGGGAATAGCTGTATCTGCACAAGCACACTGATAATTACAGGAAAAATTTGATGTGTTACTTACCTACTACAATAACTTGAGATGGTAGACACAGTTACTGTGTCAAATGAAAAGTGAGAAGGATGATCTGACGACTTTATTACTACTGTTGCTGTTAGAGAAGCCACTGCTCACCTAGTTTAGAATGTCTTGCTGTTTTCTCCTAAAGGGGAGAATGTCTCAAACTGTTAGAATTAATGGCTTTGGAGTGTAGGTCAGAAGCACACCAACATAGAAACTAGAGGCAAAATGTGCTTTAAAATTATTTTAAGCACCCTAGGAGGTATGTATGTATGTGAATATCATCATGGCATTAGCTAGGCTGGGTGTCTACATCTTTGCTTTTAGGGGCTTGCAGACAATAAATAGCTTTCATAGTCCGTTCATTTCTTTTGCTAAGTTGAATTTATGCTCATGTGTTTGTATGCATTTGTTTGTACTATTTGGAAATGGAGGGAAATGCAAGCTGACTTTTGGAAAGTATGTCCCATCTAAGACATAAGTGTAAGTGTGACACCAGGCACGGTCACATATAAATTAGAAGGACAAACTTGTCCTGGCCAGGCCTCAAAGCAGCTGTTGGAGAAAAGGTTGCCTAGCAAGCTAGGGATGTAGGATAGGAAGTCCCCTCAGTTCAGAGTCTGTCTGAATTTTGGGGCCTGGGAGTTTTGGAGGTGAATTTCATAATTTTATACCACAAAACAATTTTGCCTAAACATGGAATGTGGTCATTCCCAGAGTGTCTGTGGAGTGGGAGTCAGCACTGGAGCCAAAGTTCTGTTGTTTGGGACACTCCTACTAGAAAGAGAATATCATACTTTTATATTTAATGTGCTTGTATGCTGTTATATCTAAGAGTACACTCACTTGCACTGTTGTAAGTGAGAGCAAACTTGGGACAGCCTGATTTAATGGGAATTTCCTGAGTCTTGACCCTGCCAGGCTGTGTACTCCTTGTCATTTTGTAGCATATTTCTTTTTCAACAGCAGTATGCTATATAAGCTTCTAGTAGGACATTTGAATTATCACTTGGTTAAACTTTGGTTTTCTTGTTACCTCTTTTCCTTTGCATTATCTGACCTCTAGAAAATTACTGTTAAAATACATTTTCTGCTGTACGTAAATGTTTTTAAATGAATTGTCTTCTAGAGATATGACATCTGCATGCAGCATGAGTTACTTATGCATGTGAAAAGAGATTAGGAGAGGTCTTTTATATCAGGTCTACAATATCACATTTCTGTTGGATAACCATCTGCAAATCAGTGGCGTTATAAGACCTTTGAGTTTTGATTTGCAGGCTACCCTGAGGTTTTTTGCCCGTTGTGGTGGTGCCTCCGATTACACTTTAAACACTTGTTATCTTCTTGAGTCACTTGTTTGCGAACTTAACCAGAGATACAACTTGATGCTGAATTCCATTTTATCTCTGAGAGTCATTAATTTCAACCTATTCATGTCCCCATCTGGTTTCTTCTGAGACTGCTGCCTTCAATTGAACCAACGCTTTGCATTCACACAATGTAATTATGTGTAAACGTATATATTGTTCAGCTTTCATATTCTCAGCAATCAATCTGTCTTTACTAAAGACATATCTTCCCCCAGGACAGGAGGCTGCACAGCTACATTGTGCTTGAAAACAACAGTTTGGGATTGCTGACAGTTTACAGCAGCAGCCCGATGGCATACTTTTGCTGGAAGACCAGCTCTCTGAACTGTAGGAATAAAAGGCAAGGCTTGGTGTCTGGGAGCAAGTGTGATCCATGAGATGGAGTGACCCAGCACAGGATATCTCATGCTTACTCCCTGCAGCCTGGTCTTGAATCTTCATGCCCGACTCCTCCTGTACTTGGAACAAACTTACTTTTTTACATATCTACTCAAGCATCACACATAAACAGTTGACTGTAACCCAGCGTGAGACTGAATGTGTATGTGAAAAAGATGCAGGCAAAATAAAGCAAGTGAAAGTGCTCTCCAAGTATTTTGGGCCATTCCAGATTCTTCCAAAGAAACAAAAATTCCTGTTCACAGAGTTAGGCAGCAGTCAGCCTCTTTCTATCTTTGGGACTTGCATCAGCAAGATGCTTGTAGAAAGCGAGCAAAGTATTTTACGTTTCTCAAATTCTTGACTTCTTGAGTTGGTAGATGACTCTGTTCCTGTTCAGTCTGGTTCCACGCATCTTCTGCAGATACTAGTATGCAGCATGTGGTCCTTTCATTCATGTCTGTTCCCGTGTACAGATTGCATTCAGTTCTTCTGCACCCTTGCCTCAAGCCCCTTCCCAAATGAGGTTAGGCAATGGGACAACCGTGGTATCCACAAAACGGTGAGCTTCATGCTTGTAGGGGTGTCTTTGTTACAACCACCTCCTCTGCTGGTTTATTTCAGCTGTAGTAACATGTAACATGCTTTCATTGGAAGACATGATCAGGCAAATCATTCAGTGGGTCTTTCCCCTGCTCCCACACAGAAAGATTTCTCTTTTTATTTTTTATTTTATTTTTTTCCTGAAACGAGAAGATAACTGTTACAATATAGCCAGTCTGTATTTTTCCTGTGTTTGACCATTCCTTTCGCTGAAAGAAATCTACATGAGGTGCCACTGACCATAAAAGGGTAGCTTTTGTCCTTCATATACTTAGTTGGTGGCTGATGTTCATAAGTCTTCTCTGCTTCAATTCAAGCAAATACCACGATTGAATTGGCAAATTAACATGACAATGTCATTGTCAAGACCCATTACAATAAAGAGATAAAGATCTTTTTTGCTGGGTAGTTTCTTAACAGCCTGGTTATGGAGGAGCACTTTCCCCTCTGGAACTGCATAGTCATGTTATCACAAGGAAAGTCTGTGGTGATTAATTTGTTCATCTATTTTTGCGCTTTTTTTTTTCAAAAGAATTCCTGAGAAGGCAACAGAAATGTCATTTATCCATCTCCCATCACAATCTTTTGCTGATCTTTTACAGAAGTTCCTAGAAAAGCTGTTTTTCATTCCTGCAGTTCTGTTCAGTAACTTTAACTGAGGAAGGCTGGCATAGGCAATGAACTTCAAAATTGTCTTTTTATTTCTTTTCTTTTCTTGAGAGGAGGGTGTGATTTGGCTGTCTGAGGATCTCTCGCCTGGCTTTGTGGAGCTTTCAGCTGGCTCTGTGGGCCGTATCCTGTTCCAGCTGTATCTGCACAAGGTTTGTAACCAGGATTTCATTGTGCTCACCTGTGTGTCAGAGTTGTTTTCGAATGTGCATAATCATAAGGATGTTTAAATGGTTCTTTCTCCTGATTGTGAGGACCTGCATGTCTGCCCACTCCTGCAATCCTTAATCTGGGAAATATCATCATCAAATCGAAGGAGCAGCGGTGTCTGTGCTTAAACAAAGTAACCAAAACAGATCCTTGACGTTTATACAAGAGACATTGCAGGACTACAGGTTTAAGCTGATGTTAGTTGTCTTCAGAACACTTTTAGCAATACCATATTTTGTACTGATTGTGCTTAACTATAGAAGTTTCTCAGTATAACTGTTGTTGGAATAACAAGCAGAAGAAGTACATTCAGGCAAAAGACACCAAAACCATGCCCATGGATCCACCCTGCTGGCATCTTGAGTTTGTTTTAGGAAAACCTTCAGGATGTTGCGGAATCTGTCCTGTTTTTTGCATGCAATTTCAGCAAAAAGCCATCATCCTCCTTTTGCTTTGCAGAAAGACATCTTCCATTTTATCATGACTGAAAAAACAAATGGAAATGCTGGTGCTTTATAGTGCTGAGACGGCTGCGGGAGAACATCGGTGGGGAAATACGCCTGTGAATTTTCAAAAAGGCTGAAGATGAACAGTGCTGGGAAACCTGAGCCATCGGCTGTCTCCTCATTTCAGAAAATTGTTCCAAGTTCATCATTGTTCCCCATGAAGGTAATCAATTAATTATAAAATCAGATGCTTAAAAGAGTTATTTGAGGGCTTATAACATTTGAATAAAAATAAACAGGCAAGATTCAAATGCTAATAAAACAGACTTATTTCAGGAATCTTTCATTCAAGTAAGTCCTCACTAATTTCCATCGCTCTACTAGGGGAAAATGCACTTCTATAAAACTAGTTTTTAGTCTTTCTCACTGTTCCTTTCTTTTTGCTTCTTTTCACTGACACTACATTTTTTGTACAGTCTCACGAACACACCACAGTAGCAACATATCTCTGCTTTCCAAATATAGCTGCACCAAGGGTGTCCTTTTCTGTCACTTAATACTTGATTCTGTTCCTCTGTTAGTCTCTCCTCTTGGAGTCCTATGGCTGTTCTGCCACTTCTTTTTTGTTACGTGTGTGTTTGTATGTGTGTGCACGTGGAGGAGGAGCCCAGCCCTTTGGCTGCTCTGTGCCACTGTAATGGATGTTTGGTTGTGAATTAAATGGATACAAGAAATACCACCATTTGATAACCAATGTCATGATGCTTTTTAAACTTAACTATACCAAACTGTGTTTTGGAAGCGATGGAAGGTATATTTCTGGTAGTAGATTTTATATTCACTGTGCTGTGATTCTGTATAGGCTGAACACTACAGTGTTAGGGGTTATTTTTAGTAAGATGACATGGCTTTTCTCTTCATTGTTAATGAAGAGCTGTTGTTAACAGCTCTGTTTAACTGTTCAGTGATACATTTTAAGCTGCACTGAACACAACAGTTTCAGAGAAGAAAGAATGAATAAAATGGAACAAAGTATTTTTCGTTATGATTTTTTTTTAAGCAGATGACTTTTTGGAAGGCTGTATGCTGCAGTCTCCAAAATGTTCAAGTTGTTGTCGTGTGAACTCATTTGAGAGCAGGAAGACAGAGAACTCAAGTGCCTCATTCCATAGTGTGAAATGAAGTTTGTGGGTGGACTTTTCACAGGCCTGCATTGTGCTTTGTCTCCCTGTGACACGCTGGTTAAATGGACAGGACGAGCCTTTGTAGCTTTGCAGTGTCCCATTGTTATTTAGCACATGAGAGCGTGCAGCTGTTCATTAACTGGAGATTGGAAAACCTGGTGCAGGGCAAACCAGAAAATGCTAAATCATAATTTTGAATCTGAGTCTCGAAGATGCTTCTGGCAATGTGAAACACTCCCTTTCCTTAAACATGTGTACCTCTAATCCTCATTGTGTGACACTGCAGATGGAGACAGCACTGAGCATCTATTAGCAATTCAGATACAGAGGGCTGAGTCCAAAGTTTTGATCTTTTATGCTTTCTGAGGATGTCTGAAGAGTATTTTTGGCCTGGGGGTTTTACACAGACCTATTTGTGAGAAATGCTGAGCTCCCGTTTCTTTTCTTTCTGCTTTGCTGAGGGTGGGGTTCTGAAAGTCACTGCTGAAAACTTCAGTTGTAGCCTGTCTTTTTGAAGTAATTGCATTTTAAATACTTTGTGAGCATGAGGTATTCTAATTTCCTCTGGAATAACAAGCATCTTCTTTTAACAGTAGCCGAGAGGGGACAAGCTAGTGACAATTTTTCACTCACACTCCCTAACTCATGTGAAATATCATACCTCGGGGTACCATGCGTGTTCCGCTTTGCTGACCTGGACATTAACCATTACTTCAGTAAAGGAGGGAAGGGGTTGACCTGAACTCCAGGTTTGGGTTGTTTGCTGGAAGGAAAAGGTGTGCTGCCACCTTGAATCAAGGGCTGTTGGATGCTTTTGCTGTTCACAGAATCCCAGAGCTGAACAGCCACTGTCATGTAGGACAAGCAAACTGAGGGGTCCAGAGGGTATCGGGTGCCAGTTCTCCTGAGGCACTTCAGATGTCCTGGAAAAACCATTAAAAAACACTAGCACACTGTACTTCATTCCTTTCACAGGCAACAGAGCTGGGGAGCACCACTTTAGGGTGTTCTAATGCTGATCCTGTGAAGTCTGGGTGTGTTTCTGGCAGGTCTGTGTTGATGATTGGAATATTGAGTGTTTCCTGTAAACTGGAAGGCTTGTTTTCTGGATACTCCCAGTTTTATCACGGTGATTGAAATTCTGTTTACATGGACGAATTTGCCCTTGCTATTATTTACTCATTAAACTATTTAAGTAGTAGCTATCACAGAACAGGGTAAAAATATCAATCGACATGTTGATCACAGAGAAGGCAATCTGTCACATACATTTTTCTGCTGAATGCTTACAAATACGGGGCTTGTGAGATGGCACTCACTGTTGCTTTGGCTGTTGAGCAAAAGATTAAAGCTTGGAGCAGTTTGTTTGATTGATTTCAGTGTAGCCGAGTCCTTTGCTAGTATGTGACCAGCAGCTCGGAGACAAAGGATGATCTTCAGAACGTGTTAACTGCGGGGGAGCCGGGGGCAACTTTCACAGAGGTCACAGAAAAGGGTCTGTCCCAGCTCAGTGGGTAAGTGATCTCCCTGTAGGAGAGAGCAAATCCTGCTTTTACATACCTGAGTTTCTTATTTGCTCATGATGGGACAGCATAAAGGACAATCAAAATTAGCTAACGTATTCAATCTTTTTTTCCTTGGTCAGTCATTTCAATTACTGAAAACTGCTGTATTTTCCAACATTAAAATACTATATTGAGTTATCAGTATTCTAGTGTACTCTTTCATGCTCAGAATGCGGAGGGGAACTCCTCAAAGGCAACTTCCTGTATTTAATTTAGTAACTTGTACATGCATGATACTTTTCAGAAAAATAAAATGAAGAATGTCAGAAAGGATATGATCAGTGTACAGAGTATGAAATAATACATCACACTGCCTTACCGTATTATTTTCCATTAATTAAAACATTTTAAAAATCATAAAATAATCATGAAAGTATTCGTCAACAATTTTACCAGGGAATGCACTTACATCTGTGCATATTCTTTTCTCCTTGCAATCAGAAAACGCTGCTCACAGAAACTCTGTCAGTCCTTTTATCTCTGCATAGGGTCACCTGGAATGACCTCAGAATTTCCATATGAGCTGCGCTTTCCAGTGCCAGACTTGTTTTCTGGTCCAGCAAGTATAGGTAGGAGTGCTGAGCTCTTACTGTTGTGAATTGCATATTTATAATTTTTAAAACACCTGTTTTCAGAAGCAAATCAAACTCCTTGGACAGGATTCATATTACTTGGGTACTTAAAATGCAGATACACTCTAGCTGGGATTTTTAAAATGAGAATTAGGACTCCAAGATACAGATGTGCATCTTTGGGCCAAGACTGACCCTGGGTAACTTCTTGAAGATGGGATTTAAGAACCACTGTCTCTCAGAGAGATGTCCTAAAGCAAGCAAATATTTAACTGTATAAAGCTAGACTTGAGAAAGCATATGTTTCAATGTTTTATTTCATTTGGCTGACACTTACACCATGCTTTAAATTCCACAGCATGTGTGAGGCTGACTGAATTTCAGCACCGCATTTCCTGAATCTGCGAGCTTTGTGCTAAAAAAATGGCAGGCTTAACTCCTGGTACCAGTGTATGCAGGTTTCTTAGGAACTGCCTGACACATCACCCGAAGTCCTTTAAAACTCAGCTGGTCACCTTATTCTTGCCTGGACTCATACAGCGAGCAGCTTTAGATTCTGTTATGATGTCCCAAGCTGTCTGCAATAGCAACTCAGGCTTGTGTGTAAAGCCCTTTCTAAGTAGTAAATATTCCTTAACTCTCTTAATATATTTTGTAGAAAAAACAACCCACCTTTTGGGCTAATCTTAACTCATCTTTGGACTTTTTTTCCATCAGGAGAAAAAGTCAGCCTTCCTATAGTCCACTCAGTGGGAGTACCTGTTGTACATAGCCTGTTTTTGGAGTTCCTGGCACTGCCAGGACAAAAAGTTTAGGGTTCTGAACAGCCTTAAGGCTGAATTAGGAATAAGAACTAAGTTTTTCTAATTTTCTACTACTTTGCTATAATTTGGGAGTCATTTGGAGCAGAATATATTGCAGAATATATTTGCAGCCACTGTGTTTCATTGCAGATGTACTCAGTGCAAAAAGAAAGCCTTGGTATGGTTAGAAAGTACATTACATCTGCTGAAGTGACAATATGTTTGTTAGAATTAATTCTAAAAGAAAATCACAAGCAGACATGCAATCTGGTGAACAAAAACTGCTCAGTGCTGTGAAGCACGTGCGGGCAGCACTCACTGCTCAGCATCTGCCACGTACAGGTGATCAGCCTGCAGCTGCTCTGACACACAGGTGAGGATGCAGTGTGGGAGAGCATCCCCGACACCTGGCAGGCTGACCCTCTCCCTCGATCGAAGGAGTACTGTGTAAGAGCCCATGCTTTAGCAATGTGAAGATTTTATGACACGCAAATGGAGAGCACATGTTCTGTTATAAAGAATAATTGGATGAGGATACATCTTTTGGAACACCGAATGGAGAGTTCTGATTTGCATGCATAATTTGTACTCCAGTCCAGTGCAACACTTAGATGTATGCTTAATTGCAAGTCTCTGTGCTGCTCTGAAGAAGACACTTGCAAAAGCGTTTGTGGGAATACCATACCAGTGAGAGATGAGGAAGCAGCTTCATGGATGAATACATGGGAATGGTACCTTCTTTTTGGTAAGTGCACTCTCATTGTGTTCTTAATAAAACAACAACAAACAAACAAACAAAGACAGAAATAAAATAAGGGGAAAAAAAGGAGAAAAATTGCCTAGAGTAGAATAAAAATCATAATGGCAGAAAGGTGAACCAAAAAGCCTGGCATTCTTCTGGTGTTCAGCAGCCTTCGTAACAATACACGTTGTTCTGTGGCGGTGTCAGCCACCTGGAATATTTAGATCAGCAGTGCAGAGATTCATGGTACCACAAGGGAATTTATAATCGTTACAAAAATGGAACGAAATTCAATCTCTTTCCCTTTTACATATTTGATCTCGAACTGTACATTATGTGACAGGACTGCAATTAATATCTCTCGTAAATCAGAAGGCTCGTTAAATTGGTCTCGTGATTGTTGAGGTTGTGTGGCACTGGTGAAAGGGATTCCCCCATTATCTGTGTTCGACACCGATTCCTAATCAACTGGGCCAAGTCTGCTTTATTAAAGGGCTGTCACATGAGTGGAGACAATATTTATTCTGGCTTGTACTATTAAAGTAAAAAATGAGGATTGCATTGGCAATCACACGACCTTCTGTTACAAATGGCCACACAAAGCATTTATTGAGGTGTTCACTTTCTGCAAATGTGATTCAAAATATAGCCCACCTCACCTTTCAGTACCAGAGATGCAGAACATTTCATTTTTTCCAAACCCCTATTTTTAAGGTGTATTTGTTAAATTAAATTTAAAGGCTATGAGAATATCTCGTGGCAAAGAAGTGCCGAGGGGTAAGGTTACGATCAAATCTGCAATTTTGTCCACATTTAATAATGAAAAGAAGACCAGCATCCCTACGTATCCAGCTTCAGAAACTTGTTAGCAGTGTGTTCTCCTTTCTGTTAAGAGATCTTAATATTCATCACAGTATTGCCTCATGTATTGAAAATGTTCTGAACTTTTTTTTAATTATTTTATGTTGATACTGAGTTTGTCAGAGATGCAGTCATTTCCTCTGTTTATAGAACCGTTGATAGGAAATTGAGGAGAGCTTTAATGGAGGTGAGTCCGCTGGATTTAGAAGCATCGATACACAGATGTGGGGCTTTGTCAACGTCACCTTTAAAAGGTTTGTAGGGGTATTTTGTACTGTTACAGCATTGTGTGTTCAAAAGAAACATCTGTGGTTGTAATGCAGCCTCATATGTTTCTATGAAATACCACTTCCCCCAGGATTCAAACCAAATGCTCCTAGTTAAGTGTTAGAAATTTTGGGTAACAGGTAAATTCATACAATACATATAAAACCTACACGTATGCTGAGGAACTATTTTTGATATTTCATCCTTTTCATTATATGTGCTCTGCCTTCTTACAGTAGAGGGTAGCTCCTTGTCTCCAGTAATACAAAGTGGTTTCTGATTTGTGAGAGGAGTTGAGAGAACTGGGAGGCAAGGGATTTGACAGTGGTTCTGCCAAGCTGTTGGAATGAGGCTGCAACACCCCAGACAGGACTGACTGCTGAGAGAACAGCAGAGAAATGACGTGTTGAGGGTATTATTGGCCGCAGGAGTCCTTCTTTAGTTGTTTAAATGTATGCATGTATGTATTTATTTCTTTATTTACTTTTAATGTCAGTGTAATTCCTCTTCTAGGTTACCATGAGACTGAGAGAACAGTGATCTGCATTTTGTGACAGGCTCCCCGGTCCAGTGGTACTGGATATTGACAGATTGCTCAGGTGAGGTAAGTGAATCCAGGAGAAAACAGGTATCCTTTCTCCCCAGAAAGACGTAATGCTTACCATCACACTGAGGAGGAAGGTAAGGAGGTGTGAGCGCTGAATCTGAACAAAAGCAGATGCTCACCCGTACGTGTTTGGAAGAGGCTTTGCAGGAGGGAGATTATAAGCACAGCTTAGTGCCTCTTGGCCTCTTCTTCTCCTTTGTCTTGAGGCTGATGACTGAAACTCTGGATGTCTAGGATATAAGTGTTTTCCCAATCAGCATTCTGTCCGTGGAAAAGCTGTATCTGCTAATTAATGGCCTTATGTTACGGTTTTCTCGGCTACGCAGGCAAACTTCAACTGGGACTGTAATTCATAAGAGATTGCTTGTCTTCTTCTGCAAGAGACGATCTGACTCATTTTGTTGATACTGAGAGACTGATGCCATGGTCCTTAATTTCCTGTTGAGAAGGGAACTTACATTTTTCCTTCTCTTTTCTTCACCTTTCAAGGTGTAAAGCTCTTTACTTTTCTCTCGTCCCAAACAGAAAGATGAAAGAATTGCTGTATTTTACAATTGAAATTTTGAAGTAAATTGTTTTAACAACAAATTGCATGCTCTAACATATGTGGTATATGGCATATTCGAAGAATTTGAAGCATGAGGGATGCTATGAGAAAATACTCCTTTAATGTGACCAAGGGGTATCTTCAAGGAGAGAAGCTATCTGTCAGTAGCTATTGAATGTGATCTAGACTAGCTCTAGCTCAGGTTGTTGTCATGTCAGAGAGTATACGAGGGGAGGATGGCTCTGTACATGCAGTTTTGTATGTTTCTCTGTAAAAATATGGTCTGTGATTGCCTACTGCCAGAGACAGAACACTGAATGTGGCAGATTGCTCTTAGGTATGGCATGTAGAACATCGGAACATCACATAGAGATATTATATTCTAAATCAGTCAGGCTCAACTTGAAAATTAATAACACATTTTTATCCAAAATTGGTAAAGTTATAAGTTTCATGTCAATAATAGTCTCTCCTTTTTACAGACGTGTCTCTCACAAGCTCCTGATGTTGTGTATACTTACAACACTATGTAACTTGGTGCATAATTAAGTAATTTAGCATAATGCCATGTTTGTTCATTTATACCTACTTCAGATGTATTAGATTAAATATCCTGACAGTCAGAATTGTGGAATCAGAAAACATGGAGTTGATCTTTTGATGAATAATTTGTGAAGAAACCGATGCTTTTGCAGACGTAAATCGTTAGTTAAAGAAGTATGACTGCACTCTGAAGCTTAACTAGTCCCATTCCCACAAAGTTCCTGCAGGCTTTCTGGAGCTGCTGCCTTGAACATGCAATGATCTCGTTGGCAGCTGCATAATGGCAACTGGTGGCAATTTGGGTTAGCAAGAACTCTCCAGTCATGGCTGTGCTGGGAAGAGTTGCCAGCAGCCACTTACTATGTCTGGGGTGATTGCTCTTGGTTTTGGTAGGGCCAGAGCTCCCCTTGACCAAGTACAGTGCTTAGAAAAGAGTATGTCTACATAAGGCGCAGTTTGAATACATTATCAGGGCACAACTCTGCTTTCAAATTTTCATTCATTTTTACTGCAGAATACTTTATCCAAAGCACTGCGAGATGTTGGCAAAAGGTATGCATTTTTCCAAGTGCATCTTTCCCTCTTCAGTGAACTGAAGTCTAAAAGGGAAATTCCAACAGTAGATAAGGAAAGGGAATCACTCAGTTAACAAAGCTGAGTGGGCAAATGCTCGCTACACTGTGAGTCCCGTCTGATGCAAGAACCTGATGTACTGCAGGAACTTCTAAGTATAACTAACAACAATGGAAACAAAGTTATTTCTTCTTAGTCTTCCTAGTCTGGAAGAAGAATTGGAAAGAAAAATTTTGCATATGCAAAGCTCAGAGTTTGGATTATCCCAAACCAGTGGAGTTGAAAACATAGCTTTAAGAGGCGAGAACAAAGTCGGGCCTTTAAAGTGTTTCATTTAGGAACCTGGAAAATTAGAGAAACGCAGGTGAAGATCTCGTTTTTCACTGGGAGCCAGTCTCTTCAGGTCAGTGATAGCAGGGTCAGTTCAGGCTGACTGTGGGAGAGTTTGACCTTTTTTGCTTTTTTTCCTTCTTCCTTCATTTCTTGTCCTTTTATTTGTTTGTTTGTTTGTTTATTAAACAGAGAAGTACCAGCATTTTGTCAAAAGAATGTAGAGAAACCAAGGAGCAGTTTGCAATATGTCTGAAAATACTGGATCAGAATATTTTTGTCATGACCGTAGGAGTCAGGATAATGTCTTGCCAGAAAATATGACCTCGGAGAATTCTTGGAAATTTTAGGAGATTATAAATTGAAGGTATCTAGTGAAATGCATGAAATCCAATGTTTTTGCTTGAGGAATGCTGCTAAGCAGTTCAAGGAGTGGAGAGGAAATTTCGTCTTTCCTTAAGCTCCTGACCTGGCTTGTCAAATTATCAAGACATCTGGTTCCTATCTGCACCCAGCAAAAGAGAAGATTGTTTCTTTTTACTCCGCTTACATTGTAAAATTGATCTGGATTTTTAGAAATAAATGTCCTCATGCAACATGGACATACAGTTTTCAAAGGAAATCAAGCCAGACTTCATCAGTTCAGTTACTAAAAAGACATGCAGATACACTGGGTTTTACATGGTACGTATGTATATATATATAATATATATACATATGTATGTACATGCACACATACATATGCTCTCTGATGCACTTTTATTTTAGAAAAGAGGACTCAAATAAATTAGACTGTAACTCAGCATCTTATCTACATATTCCCTATAGGTAGATAAGCACAAAGCATACATTTCTTATTTGTAGAGCAAATGGAACAAGCCATTAAGCTAGAAAACTACTCTGTGACTGCCTGAAACTCCTCCCAGTTTCTCTTAGTTACGATGGACCCCTCTTAATACTTACGAACAATGCATATCTTGCATCTGTGCTTTCTATCCTATAGATAATACTATATTAAAACTGTGAAAGTTATAATTGATTTTGGCTATGGATCAAAGTTATTTCAGGAACAACCTTGCTCTTAATTTTCCATTAGTAGATACTATTTTTGTAAAAAAAATTTTTTTTCTGGCAGTCGTTATTCATCAAAAAGGATTTTTATTTTTCTCCAAAAGGGTGGTTCAGTTCCTTTTTAAGCCTAAACTTCAGCAAGTGTGTGATCAAGTGTACCGGAAAAATCCTTTGTCCATTGCTAAACCTTATGAAATTGTAGATCAAAAGAATTTTCCTATCTTACAAGGACTGTGGTACTATTCATGGGCTAAAAATGACTGTCAAAGTAATAAAACAACTACTGTTGTCAGGAAAAGATTAAAAGCAGCAGCTGGATTGTACACAGACAACTCTCAAATCTTTCTCTAGGAAGGTAGATGCTTTAGAAAATGATCTGGCTTTTCAGTTGATTAGCCATGATTGGCAGCCCCATAAAATGGCTCCTGACACAGGAACTTGCAAAAGAAAGGCGGCTTTTTTCCCCATAAAGAGTATGTTCTGCTTTTTTGCCTTCTTCTAAATTGGACTCTGCACTTGGAAGTGAGATGTAATGCAAGTGTCGTGACAGTGACAGGTCTCAGTCTTTTCCTCTGTTTCATCCAATTTATCCAAACTCTTTTTCTGAAATCATTCCTGCTGTCATTTTTCTGCAGCCTTTATTTTAAGTTATGTTCTTTTTACTGTTTCGGTTTTGTTCCTCAAGTTTAGTTTTCCGTGCAGTTTTTCCGAGATCATAATCACCTGGACCAGGACAATGCACATCTAATCACAGTTCAAAATCCATGCTTATCCCTGGTACCAAGAATTGAATGTTTTCTTCACCGTCTCCAAACTTCCATCCATCCCACTTCTCAAATTTGCACGTACGCAACATTTGAAAGTTTATTTATGAAAGGTCAGAGTACTGGTTTCTTTTAATTAGCTCCTTTCTTTCCATTTTAGTTATCTTTCTTATTTCATCCAGACTTTATTCTCTTGGATAAGGTGGATTATTCTTCTGTGTGCATTACAAGATTGAGCCATCCGCCTTGCGCTTGTCAATTTTTTTCCTGAGTTGTCATTATCTCCTGTACCTTTTAGATTTATATTTATTCTCTTAACCCCCATTCCCCCATTTATTTATGGCTCCATAACTTGTTACCTTGGAGGGTAGGGCTTTTTGTTGCTGGCTTGTTTGTTGTTTTCACCCTGGCAGCAGCATACATTTTTGGGAAGTAACAAAGTAGTTCACCAACACTTTTCTTCTCCCTTGCTTCTGATTTTGGCCTTTCTGGTTTTCGGATTGCAATCCAGGATTCCACACTCTCCTGTAAACATCACTATACCTCTTGTCACCTGTGCTCAGCTGGATTAACACATATCAGACCTGTTATCTTTGCTGTTTTCCCTTAGGGTTCTGTGCAGTGGGGTTGTTAAATGGACAGCTTTGTTCCACAGTGCCCCTTTTTTCCCCCTGTGCTCTGACTTGGCTTTTGTGGGTGTAAGAATGCATGTATTGCAGAATTTGTCACAACTCAAAACCATTCGTGGTGGCAGAGTCTGGCCTGCAATATGCCGAGTTCACAAGTCTGTACATTCTCTTCTTACCCATTCAGATGCTGGGCTCAGAACATGCTGCACTGTAGCTATCAGATAACATCAGCAGTGTTGTTCGCATCTATGGAGAAGACAGAAAAGTTCAGTCGGCAGCCAAGAGTTTCTGTCCCTTCTGATCTTTTTTCAGTGCTCTGCCTGAAAAATGCGAGCTCTCTTACAGTCGTTGGTGGTTGAACTGATTCAGAAAGAGTGGAAAAGCTGCTGAGTAGGAGAGGTACTGGATGCAGTCACTGGCGTGATGGCAGGCAGAGCGATCCACTCCCTCTGCTGTTACACTGCTTGCAAACTCCATTTACCCAGATCTTTGAGCACCGCTGTCTGAATGCTTTCAGCTTCTCTTTGGGCTCTCATACTAACAGCAGCACTCACTAAACCTCACCCTTACTGACACGGACCTTGAAAAAGGAAAGGGAAAAAATGATTCCTTTTTTCTTTTTTTTTTTTTTTTTTTCCGTCCTCATCTCTCTGAAAGAGAAGTACAGATAAAAGCAAAGCTCTTTGTGACTGATTTTTTTCACTATCTACTTGAAAGACAGTGGGTCAGAATTAAGGCATTTTTGCTGCAAAGGAAATGTGTGGGATGTTGGCTGCGAGCCAGTAGCCACTAACATCCCTGTTGCACTAGGAATACTTGAATGAAGTGGGTGTCAACCTCGGGAGAGCGGGCAGTGCTACCTACATCAGAGAAAAACCTCTTCATTGAGATTCAAGGAGTAAAAATATCGAATTGAGATAAACCGGTCTGATGACTTTTTTATTATTATTATTATTTTTTTTTCTGTGAGGGACAGTGTAAGTGCACAAATCATCATCCGGTCTGGAAGAACATCCCCCTCAGGTCCTGTGTCTGTCAGGTCCCATTCATCCTGCGTAAGGAGAGATCCATGCAGTCACTGACTACTCTGACAATTTGTAAGTATCATCATTTAGGTCTGATTTCTCCACAGAGAATGTGGAAATAACATCCGAAAACTTTAGCCAGTATTCCTCTCTACAGCCAGTTTTAAAGTAGGGTTGGTTTTGTTTTTTTTTTCCCAAGAACAGAATAAACATCTTGAGTGTGTCAAAAGTGTTTATAGTTTATCCAGATGTCCAATTGAATGTGCAAGGGGGAACACGGTTCCTTTGTACCACCAAACAGTGAATCTAGGGGATCAAAATTACATTTTTTCTCAGTAGCATTTTTTCTTGTTGTGATCTGCCCCAGATAAGAGTTATGCCATCTCACTGCCTTGGTACTCATATGTCAGTTATCAGCTCTATCCAGTCTAAATATGATCATATTTTTCTGGAATGAAGTCCATCATCAGAGCAACATGCCTGTGAGAGAGTTTACTTTTCAGCTTCAAAAATATGACATGTGAGCAGCAGTTCTTTGTCCAAAGCTACAGAGCTGTTTTCAATATCCGTAAGGGAAAGGAGGTTCCCACCAGATCTGTCAAATAACTGAATTATTAGAAAGTGATATAATTGTTTTGTCAAACAAGGAGGAAAGGTGATGTTGCAAAAATGGAAGGAAGCATTTTGCTTCAGTGTTGGCACTGACCAAGGAAGTGGCTAGAGTAGAGTATCACAAATGCTTTAAAAAGCCCCTGTTCTCACAAAGAAAGTGAAGGGATTCTGAACATGTGACAGCTATGCAAATCTAGTGGGTTACATGGTAATCATTGACTTTTGCTTTTGGATACAGTTGTGCACATTGACTCCAATGTCTGAGGTTAGAGAAAGGGGATGGGGAACCCAAAATGACACCGAACAGGTATGGATCAAAAAAAAAAAAAAAAGTGAATCTGAGCAGGCTTTAGGAAAACTGGACCCTGAACTGGAGCAGGTCTACCAAAGAAGACAAGCTAATTATTTTCTTTGCTTCCATTACAGATAATAAATTTGTGCTGTCAGTTTGCCTTTCAAATCCTGAGTTTATTTTAACCTGTAACAGTGTGCCCTTAGTAGTAAAAAGTGTTTATGGATAATTGGTCTTCAGTACCTTAAATCAGGGACAGAAAGCATTGAAGCAACTAAATGCTGCCAACCCCTTGGCTTTCCTTTCCCTGCCATGCTCAAACTGGTCTTGAAATCCAGAGCCTCAGAGAGCTGTGGTGAAGTGCCAATGGCCAGCAGTCAGAAACAGTCATCATCCCAGGACCCAGCAGTGCTGGAGGCTGCATAAGCGCAGTGAGCACAGCGCTGCTACTCGAAAGGGATCCATCCATGGTACTGGAGATGCAATAAAGGTAGGGTGAGAGTGAAGGGCAAGGGCACGGTGAGGCAGCATTGGCTGGGGTAAAGGGCAGTGGTCTTAACCCGCCCTGTTCCCACAGATGGCAAGTTTCTTTACACAGACTTTCCAGCAAGTTAGTCATTTTTGCTGTTGCTCTGGTTGAACGGACAACCTCTAAGAGATGTGAGCTGAAAAGTAAGATTCCTTGGCAATTTCTGGCTGGTTCATCTCAGTTGTTCGCATAGTGAGGAGAGAAGGAAGGATGCAGGGAAGGTTTGGATGCATTACTGGAAGATGCTTACTTACGCTCTTCAGTGAGAAAAATGGTCTCAGAGGTAAAATAAATAAATAAATCAGGAAAACAGAAGAAAAGAATGTAATGAAATGTTATCTTCAGCTACCGTGATTAACCATTCTTTTTCTGAGATCCCTGGGTAGCAAGCAGCAAATTAGCAAATCCTTAAAATGAATTTTGAAAGTAACCACCCTTTCTGCTCTGAGAGAAAAGTTTAAAATGTCTAAGGTAGTTTTTGAAAGGAAAAGGAAAATGTGCCGGAGGGCTGAGAGTTCTTAAGACCAAGTTATAAGCCTTTGAAAATAGGATTTTATAATGGAAAAGCAGAGATCATTAACTATTGTAAGCACCTCTAAGAATGACACATCTATAGTAAATTACATTCAAATTAATATAAAACTGTAAAGATTCCCTGACAGCTTTGATTATGTAAGTTGATTTTAGTAGTTAAATGTTGACTTTCTATAATGCATTCTCCAAATATTATACTGAATGCTGCATCATATATAACAATTACCATGTCACAGTGCTATTTTGTGTAAATTAAATTATTGACAGCAATATAATTTTGTATTCACTTTATTATTTTGATTCATTTTTCTGTCAAAATATACAATGACTCTTCACTAGATTTAGAAACCAAAAAAACTCTTCAGATGGTGAAGAATTATTCTCCATACATTATTTTTCCTTAGCCTGTAATGAGGTTGGGGGGGAGAGAGATAGAGAGAAGAAACATTTCATTCCTTTTCTGACATTGTGTGTGTTTTCAGACATGTTGTCAACTTTAAATTGTGCTACGGTAAGGTGTGCTATTCAGAAGGCCTGCAAATCCAGATCAGCTCTGGTCAGCCCCTTGAGGCATGCTGCAGACTCGGTGGTTTTAGCGATGCTCCAACACAAGTGGTGCCCTGAATCACAAGATGAGTTCCACAATATGACAATTAATTCAGCCTAGCTTGAAGGACAGTCCATTGTGCATCATACAGGGAATACTTACTGTTCTTTAACTGGAAGTAGTTTCTGGTGCCATGGCCAGTGAGTGCTGACTTGTTGGTATCCATGCAGCTGTAGGCTAGCTCTTTCTTCAGCAAGGGTCTGCACCCTATGTAGTCCACTGTGAGCCCTAAACCTCAGGGTTATTTTTCAGATGCTCTTTGTGGTTGTCTGACGCAGCTGTGCCAAAAGTGTGGAGCTGAGGAGGTAGGGAGGAAAGCTTGCAAGTTGGGAAGGATGAGACAAGGGTTGAGAAGTAACAGGGGAAGGCTAAATTCTCTGAGTTCACCATGGATTTTAGCAGTGCTCTCCAAATAACCTGGGAGTTTATTTGTGTCTGCCAACCTGTGGCCTGTGTGTATATAAATATATTTGCTTTCTATGGCAGTACAAAATTGCAAAGAACTCATCTGATACTGATGGAACGTACCTAGTCTTTGGACATGCATTTAATTAATACAAAATGTTAATAAATGTCTGCAGCGTATGCCAAATTCTCCTTTGCTCAGTTTTAAGGGGCAGAAGCCCAGAAAGACACTCAGAAGTCTCTAGGACTTAAAGTAGTGCTGAAACTCAATGTTCACTTTTAACTCTTCTTCACCTTGCTTAGATTCCATGTGGTATGGCACGTTCAAGATCTCTAGGGTAGAAGAGTAGTAGCGTGGACCTGGAAAAGGGTCTGTTTGCTTGAAGACTACCTGTTTTCCTATTAGATGGTCTGATAAAAAAAATCTTGCAACTCTGCCAAGTTTACCCTCCTAAAATATTGATATTGGATGTGTTTTCTGTTGGTGAACTGAATGTATTAACACTTATTGCAGAGACAACCTTGGAGCTCCCTGTTAGCGTGATGGACTGTGTTAGCTGATTTATACAATTCCAGAAAGTCCTCGATGGATGGAAGAATCATTTCCTTCCATCTTCTTGTCTTAACATTTAGCAGCCTTCCTGCCTTTGATTTTTTAAACTTGCAACTTAAGATCTTTTCCCTACATCTTTCTGCATATCATTTCATGTATCTTTCTTTGTATGAAGCAATTTCACACACGAGTGTGTGTATAGCAGAATAGCTTTACTAGAACCTGCTTCACTTGAGAGCAGAAAAATATACTTGGGTCTTCTTCTGGCACAGGCTCAAAACGCTAAGCTTTACTGCTGAATTTCTCATTTGGCCTCCTTTCTTGTTTGGTTTGCCAATGTGGGAGTTAATCATATAAACACAGAAGTACAGAGCACAGGGGGAAATACATTCTGTTTTGTCCTCTTCAAATAGCTCTGGATCTTGTTGGCTGTGCTTATGCATTGCGTGCAACAGTTGAAATGACCGCGGTGATGAGGAACAGGTGGTGATGGAGTTAACGTGAGAGGATATGGAGAAATCATACTGCACGATATGAAGTTGTTCCTCCCAGCGTTTTTCTGTGCTAGCCTATTCAAAGTGAGACTCTGTAACTGCACTAGAACATGCAACAGCACTGAGTTCAAGTGCTAAACAAATATATGTCCCCTTTCAGCTAATTCTGTCATCTGAGATCCTAGGTGGCAGTCATTCCCTTGATGTGCAAGTGCCCAAACACTGTGATGAAGAGTTAGGCCTTGACAGGACCACTGCTACTAAGCTGGAAAGGGGAATTTTGCACAGAAGGAGGATTTAAAGCTAAAACAAACAAAAAGCCCATAGCTAGTCAAGGTATCCTGAGAGCTGGGAAAGACAAACCTGCTGGGCAGGTATTCCCTAACAGTGTAATTTTGACATTAGTAGCCTGCCTTCTCCTCGATGTATCCTCTATTTGTTCAAAGAAAATCATCTGCTCCTCTCAGTTATTTCAAAGTAAAGTCACAAGAATAGCTTGTTCCCACTCTATTCCAAATATAGCTGTTGGCAGCGATTGCTGAGATAAGGGGGAAGGAAAAGGAACTACCAAGGAAGAGGAAAGACAGGAGGGGGAAGAGAGAAAAGGAGCTGAAAAGGTTGGACAATAGAGAGTAAAGAGAGAGACGTGAATGAGAGGAGAGGTGAAAGAGTAAGGACAGTACAACTCAGCAGAGAAAATAAATCAAAGATAAGAATAAACTCCAGCAAAAGAGGTGGGAGCAACCCAAATACAGAGTAAAGAAGGACTGTGCCCACCCTGAGGAGCTGTTTGAGTTTCAGTCTTGAAAAGTAACCAAACCTTAAATAAAACCTTGCCCAATTTTGACTTGCACTCAGATTGTAAGGGTTAGAGCATCAGAAAACTTATGCTAATTTACACTGCTTGAAGATCTGGTCCTGGAAATTTTAAAGCAAAACAAGTTGCTTATTTTAATCTCTTGTGGGATTTTTTAAAAAACTGTCTGCTCCAAAAAAACTTGGTTGGCAGTTTCAGACAGAAAGCCATCCACTGGGTAAATCTGCTGGCACTGAACCTCAGAGCTCTTCTCAGAAGTCTGCCGTCAGGATGGTCTTCTGGTGAGACTTGAGCATCTAGGCATGCCCTCGGGAGCAGGAAACAAATGATGATAAAAACTCAGGAAAAGTCAGAACCACCCTCGGACTGATTTACCAAGAGCAAAGAGCTGAGGGGTTTCGAGGCTCACGGCAGACTGGTTTAAGACTAAGGCAACAAAGACATGAGAATAAATGGAAACAGGTTGTGAAAAACAGCACACAGACGGGGCAAACACAAAGGAGTCCTTGGCAAATCCAGAAATCCTGTGAATGGCTCTAGCTTCCCTGGAGGGCTGGGAAGTTTCTGAGAAACATTCCCCACAGCTGCTCTGCTTCTCTTTTCAGAAGGCTGGTTGGAAAACAGTGCTAGAGTTCCTTCTCTCCTGGTCTGCTGAAAAGAGATGTGATAGGTGTGATAGATGTGACGATGACCTTACTCTTCAGCTGAGATTAAGGAGCCTTACGCCGTTCCATTTCCTATAAACTGGGTACATCTGGAAAGCCTGGACAAGCTTTCTGAGTACTCAAATGCAAGGTAGTGGGTCCACCAGAAATGAAAATGTGCCACTTGCTATTCTTATTTCAGTCCTTCGAGGAAGAAGGCCGCTCGCATTGTGAAGGGATGTGCTCTATCAGTCTCACTCTGGCCTGAAGAACTGGCGCAGCTATTGAACAAGAGGTATTAACACAAAACACAGGAGACACATTAGAGGAGGAAATACAAGAGTAAATGAAGCTGCTTTCGGAAGACAGACTAGAAAGCAGAGCTTAGCAGTCAGACTGTTGCTATTCAGAGACAAAGTCCCCGTTATTTGGAGAATCTTGTCAAATGGATGATAAGTGGCGTGAGCTGTATCTCTTTTCCCTGCTATAAGATGCAACTTCTTTCGTTGTTGTTTCTAAGGGGAGCAAAGCTTTGGAGGGGCGTTTCGCGGTGAAGCACCGTGAGCACTGACCTAAGATGCGGCTTTCCTCTCCGCAGGCCGTCCTCTGAAACTCCGGCTCGCCTGCTCCCAGGAGAGGGCAGTGGAGCCGCACACGCTCCGTGCCGCGGCCGGTGGGCCGGCCGGTTCCCGAGGGGCTACCCGAGGTGGGCAGAGGCAGGAGTACGGATTTAATAGGAATGCTCGCAAGCGCGTACGGGAACATCCAGGAAGTGTTCTGAGCGTTTAATAACGAGAATGAGCTGTCTGTAAACAAAAATAGATTTGGGGTGACTAAGATTACGGTTGCTTTTATTTGACTGGAAGTTTTCTCTGTTATGTTACGTGTATCTGTTTACGGCCACACACAGCTATACCGGTAACCTGCTGATTCCACACAAGTTTGTTTAATTTCTGTAGCCTGAATTAGAAAACATTATTGATATTTAAATAACCATCCAGGACGCTGCTACAGCTCTCCTGAGCCAAAGCCTCCCAATAAAGTCATTTCCTTATTTCAAATCTACAGGCACACATCCTAAGACAACAAGGAGCCTTGGCCGAAAACAGTGCAGTGTGGTTTCAAGGTACTGTAATTAAGGGCAGACTGGGATGCCTCCTCCCCTGCTCCGTAACCACCCCCTTCCCTGAGCGCTCCAGCAGTCAGGCAGCTAGCTGCTTTCTGTAGGCTCACATTTACCACAGGTTTCCCAGGCTGGCCGCTGGGTTTCAGTGACCAGCCGCTAAGGGCTGAGAGCCGGTACCAGCTCTGTGCTAAGTGGCTTTTGGCTGGGAATCCAGCAGGCATCCCTGGCAAAACAAAGCAGTAGTAAACAAGCGTTTCTTCCTGTGAGGACATGCTAGAGACCTACCTGCGCTCATCGAAAGAGGGCAAATTTGTGAAACTCTGAAATACGGCTTCAGAGACAAGAACTTCTCTTTTATGTGAAACATTAGAAACAAACAAACAAAACAAAACCAAAACAAAAAAAAAAAACCTGCACCACAACAAAAAATACACCCACAAACCCCACCCTGAATCCAGCACAAACTTAGGACAGACTTCCCTTGCCGTCACCGGGAGACAGGGTCACTCACCTCTGACTGAGGAGCGAGACCCAGCTCCCAGCTGAGCTGAGGCTGTGCTAACAGCCCCCAAAGCAGCGAGGTGCACAGTGCAAGTGGCAGGGTGTGTTTCCCAAGCAGACCTACTGGTATCACTGTTGTTTGTGCACGAGGTCAGATGAGTTTTGCAACAAAGGCACAGTAACCCCCTGGAGCAACAAAAACGTGTGAAGTTGAAGTGGTTAAATGGTGCTGCCAGTTCCTGCAGATGATGAGCTGCCTTTTCTTCCTCAGCCACTCTCAAGCTCAGGTGCAGCAACAAGGTCAATGTCTCAGGTATCTGCAGTAGAGAAGTGCAGGAGGACTATGAACCCAGTGCAACGTCAGCTAGCACCCTGTTAAATGAGCAAGTACAAAAAATCTGGGGTGAGCAGGGGGGAAGTTTTGAAGAAACTGGGAGTGAAAAAGAAATTCAGCCCTTCAGCTCTGAACTCTTGTCAGTGCTGTGTCCAGTCAGACATGTCACAGGGAGAAAGCAGGACCACTCCGTGTAAGAGTAAACCTTCTGTCCTTTGGGGAACCCCAGAACGGAAGGTACCCGAACAAAATCAGTGTGCATTTCTGTGTTCATTGTCGATTCACTGCTGAATGAGCTGAAATCAATTAGTGAAAATACCTTGACTGGCTTCAGAAGAGGGGGCTGCAAATTGAGTAGTTTCGCCTTTGGAAGCCACGGGGTCCAAGGAGAATCCAGAGACTTGCACGCACACGGAGCCACTGAAGTGCAGCTTCTCTCTTGGTGTGAGCGAGGCTTTGGCAATTTACACCAACAATCTGTCCGTCATATGAAACCACGTGGCTCATAGGAACCACAGGAATCAGTAGGATTTTTTGCGTGTAAGGCTCATTGACGTCAGCGCGAGTTGGACGGCCTACCCCTGGAGTCTAGAATGATCAGCCAAATGAGGATCAAAGGCACAAAACACATGCGGAGCACTGCAGCACAAATATCTGAAAAGGGACCAGAAACATTTGAGTTTCATCTGTCAGCATCTTCCTGAAGACCGAGCGCTATGTTTCCATCTTGCCTGGCACCACCAGATCCTGCTGCCTCCAGACAAAGCTCCCATTGAGAGGAGACGAGCGGCTCAGCTGTCCACGTAAAGGCCGGACATCACACAGAATTTACCCCATCCTTAAGGAGGCTCTTAAAAGTAACCAGCAACATCGGCTGATAACACTGTCCCTGAGGTGAAGTTGCCAGGAGGTATGTAAAACGTTATTCACGTCCGTCTTTCTTTGAGTCCTCGCCGCAGTGGAGGGATGTCACGTTTGCCAAGTTAGCCCAAAGGCGGAGCTGAGGGGGGATGCGGAACATGGGTTCTTCTTGCTCTGAGTGCCATCAGTGGGCACAGAGAGCTGTAACAGAGGAAGGTGCTGCCCAGTACTGCTAACACCTGCGTCTGACGCCTCCACAATGGTTCTCCGCACGGAGGATGCTGGACGTAGCGTTACGCTTCTCAGATTCGTGTGAAGTCGCTTGTCCCACTGCACAACAGATCCAGATATTTTGTTCCTTCATAGTAGTGATGAGGCCAATTATAGCTCCGCTGTAACGGAAAGGTACAATACAATTGCTCCTACTTCTCAGTCAGATTTCCCAGAACCTGTCTCTCTCTGTCTCTCTGTCACAATTTAACTTTTAAATTGAGACTGTGTTTTTTAAACGAAAATATCCAGAATCTTACTGAAATGGAACACGAGCTTTCTTTCAGCTGAATCTCACGTGCCAAATTGTATTGGCTGTACATTAAGTACTAGAAAGAACCAGTAACAAAATCTTAGTATATTAACATGTACAAAAAACCATCAAGCGTTACACATCTCCTAATTACTGTGTGCACTCCCCAGATCACGCAGAAAGGAAAAATGTCTAGATTTATGCCTCTGGTTCCTCAGGAAGCATGACAAATGCCCCTGGAACTTCATCTTTTTCAGCTACGCTCCTGTCTCGCCTGGGTTCTGCAGTGACTGGAGGAGCACTGAAACTGGAACATCACCGAAGGCAGCGAAACAAAAACTGAGCAACCGAGACAGCCTTTCTCAGCTGGGCGGAAGGTGCCGCATGAACACAGCCTGCGAGGCAGATGACCTGCTGGCACTTGAGACCAACAGCAGCGGTAAGTCGTCGTTCCACAGAGTCACCTGAGCACGTGCTGCTGCGTACTGAGACCTGCAAACATTGCGATCTGCACATCTACAGCAGTCAGAAATGCAAGGCGGAAACTTGTTTAGCCTTTTTGTGTCTGCTTCGGCTTGTTGCTCCAGAGGAGGAGCGTGCTTTTGTGGCATCCCGTGTGTGGCTGCATCTTAACCGCTGTTTGGGCTGCTGATGTTTTTTATTCCCGTGCGCCTCTGGAAAGGGGGCCCTGCACGCTACATATGTGAGAGCTGCTTTCCCAAAAGCGGGAGTGAACAGTCATGAGATGAAATATTCCTAAGTGATGAGATTAGTGACAAGAACGTTACCGCGGGATGCGGCTCTCGACAATAATTACATCTGACACCCTCATCAGCAAGAAGATGCAGGGGCTGCGAGCTCTGAGCTCGGGAACAGCGTACGAAAGACTGGCTTCTCCTGGGAAGGGAGGCACAGGGGAGGTTATTTTTAGCACTCGGAAAAAAAAAAAAAAAAAAAAGCAAGAATTAAAGCACTCCTTGGTTTGATCCCCTCCTTATGGAAGAGGTCCTACAGGAAAATAAAAAAACGGGAGTGGAAACGGCGCCGGCGATGGGACAGCGGCCGCGCTGAACGCCAGGGGCCGGCTGAGGACGGAAGGGAGGGGGAGCGAGGTCCGAGCGGGACGGGAGCTGCGCGCAGGAGAGCAGCCCCGCGCGGAGCCGCGGGCAGGGCGGGCGGGAGCTGCTGTCCGCGCAGGGCCGGGCGGCCGGCGGGTGCGGGGCAGGTGCGGAGCGCTCCGCCGTCGGGTGCAGTTGGCTCCGGTTCCACGGCGCGGCGCTGAGCCGGGCGCCGGCGGGGCACGGGGGCGAAGGGAGACGCTCGGTGCCCCCGCCGCCCCCGGGCCGCCCCGGCCTCGCCGAGGAGCTCTCGTCGGCAGCCGGCGCGGCTCCGTGTTCGCGGCGGTATTTATAGACCGCTTTCCAAAAAAGCAGCAGCCGCGCCCGCCGCCTCTTTCCGCCCGTAATTGAGAGAGAGGAAAAAAAAAAAAAAAAAAAAAAGGAGAGAGAGAGAGAGAGAGAGAGAGAGAACGAAAAGGAGAAGCGGGGCTCCGCGAGCGCGGCTCCTTGCCGACCCGCCGCTCTGCGGTCACGGGCTGCTGAGAAAAGCGAGCGGGGTCCGGCGGGGCGGCCCCGGGACCTCCTCTGCTTTCCGAGCTTTAATTTTTTCCGGAACGAGCCCTAAAAAGGGCAGCGGGGCGGGGCCGGATCTTCGCCTTTTTAGGACAAGGGCCCCGCCACCGGAATACCCCCTCGGCGGCGGCGGGCGGAGGGGCGCTGCCGGCGCGGCGGCGGCCCCCGGGGGCCGTGCGGGGCCGGGGCGGGCCCGGGGCCGCCTCCGCGGGGCGCGGGGTGCGGGGGGCCGGGGCGGGCGCGGGGCGGCGGGGCCGCACGCGGGCGCCCACGTGACCGCCGGGCCCCGTTCCTCAGTCCTTATATGGGCAGTGACGTCCCGGGCATTCAGGGGGCCCCCATAAATACTTACCGCCAGACTTGTCCTCCAGCGCGAGCTGCGGCGGGAGCGCGGCTCTCCCGGGGCACCGCCGCGACGGGGCGGCCGCCCGCCCGCCCGCACATGCCCGCTCGGCGTCGGCTCCCCGCGATCCCCCCGCGTCGGTAGCGGGAGGCAGGGGAGAGCCCCGTCCCCGCCCCGAGGACCCGCCGCCGGCCGGGAGCGCGGCTCCCCGGGCCGCCCGCCGCCCCCATGATGACCGCGAAGGCGGCGGACAAGATCCCGGTGCCCCTCGGCGGGTTCCCGCACCAGCTGCCCGAGGGCATCTACCCCGCGGACGACATCTCCGCCGCGCTGCCGACTTCGGTCGCGATCTTCCCCAATGCCGACCCCGCGGCGCCGTTCGACCAGATGAGCGGCGTGGCCGCAGGTAAGCGGGGCCCGCGCGGCCGCGCAGGTGCGGGGCGGGCGGCAACGGGGGCGGGCGGGCGGGGGCGGCGGTTCCCCCGGGACTCGGCCGGCCGGGGGGTCCCTCGGGGCGCCGCGCGGGGGAGAGGCCGGGGCGCGACATGTGCGCGCCGCGGCCCCCGGGCGGCCCGCCGGGGCCGGGGCAGCTCGCGGTGCCTGACCGGCGCCTCGCCTCGCCCCCAGACGGCATGCTCGGCGTGGACATGGGCGACAAGCGGGCCCTGGAGCTCCCCTACGGCGGCGGCTTCGCGCCCGGCGCCCCGGCCTCCCGCAACCAGACCTTCACCTACATGGGCAAGTTCTCCATCGACCCGCAGTACCCCGGCGCCGGCTGCTACCCCGAGGGCATCATCAACATCGTGAGCGCGGGCATCCTGCAGGGGGTCAGCGCGCCCGCCGCCTCCGCCGCCGCCTCCGCCGCCGCCTCCTCCGCCGCCTCCTCCGCCTCCTCCTCGGCCACCGCCGCCTCCGCCGCCTCCCCCGGCGCGCTGCCCGGGGCGCTGGGCTGCGGCATGGCGCAGGGCCCGCCGGCCGAGCTGGAGCACCTCTACTCGCCGCCGCCGCCGCCCTACTCGGGCTGCGGGGAGCTGTACCCGCAGGACCCCTCCTCGGCCTTCCTGCCCGCCGCCGGCGGCGGGGCGCTGCCCTTCCCCCCGCCGCCCTCCTACCCCTCCCCGAAGGCGGCGGCGGCCGACGGCGGGCTCTTCACCGTCATCCCCGAGTACGGCGGCTTCTTCCCGCCGCCCCAGTGCCAGCGGGAGCTGCACGCCGGCCCCGACCGCAAGCCCTTCCCCTGCCCCCTCGACTCGCTCCGCGTCCCGCCGCCGCTCACGCCTCTCTCCACCATCCGCAACTTCACCATGGGGGCGGCCCCGGCGGGCGCAGCTCCCGGCTCTGCCCCCGGAGGCGGCGGCGGCGGCGGCGGCGGCGGCGCTGGGGAGGGCGCGCGGTTGCCCGCGGGCGCCTACAGCCCCCACCACCTGCCGCTGCGGCCCATCCTGCGGCCCCGCAAGTACCCCAACCGGCCCAGCAAGACGCCGGTGCACGAGCGGCCCTACCCCTGCCCCGCCGAGGGCTGCGACCGCCGCTTCTCGCGCTCCGACGAGCTCACCCGGCACATCCGCATCCACACGGGCCACAAGCCCTTCCAGTGCCGCATCTGCATGCGCAACTTCAGCCGCAGCGACCACCTCACCACCCACATCCGCACGCACACCGGCGAGAAGCCCTTCGCCTGTGACTTCTGCGGCAGGAAGTTCGCCCGCTCCGACGAGAGGAAGCGGCACACCAAGATCCACCTGCGCCAGAAGGAGCGCAAGGGCGCGGGGACCGCCGCCGCCCCGCAGCCCGGAGCCGGCGGCAGCGGGGCCGCCCTGGGCCCCTGCGCGGCGCGGACGCGGACGCCCTGAGCCGGGCGCGGGGCGCGGAGGCGGCGCGGAGCCCCGGGGCCGCGGGGTGCGGGGCCGGCGGCTGTACATAGGGGCTGCGGCGGGAGGACGGATGCATGCGGTGCCGTCGTGGTGAGGTGTCCTTGGTGCCTTGTGTGGTGTGAGCCCGTACCCGGCTGCATGTGGGGGGTGCCTTACCGATCCGCTCCGACGACAGCGGCGACGCCGAGGCCGGAAAGTTTGCCTTCCCTCCCTGGTTGTAGTATGGCTGTACATTTCTGCCTATTAATATTGGGATTTTTTTGTTTTGTTTTTTTTTTTTGTTTGTTTGTTTGTTTTTAGAGACTATATTTTTGTACGCACTGGTTGGGGTTGTTTTTTTTTTTTTTTCTTTGTTTGTTTTGTCATCTCGGTGACCGAAGAGTGTTGCGTCTGCGGTGGGGGGGAGGGGGAGGGGGAGAGGGGTGGGGTGGGGGGGGGGGTCCGGGCGGGACGAACGCACCCCCGGCCCGATCTGCGCCGCGGGGCGCGGGCGGTGGCACGGCCGTGTGCGGCCGCGGGCGGCAGCTGCGGGACGGGGCTCCCTCCCGCCGCTCTGTACATAGCCCTCCGACGGCGGGGTCGGCGCTCACGGCGTTTATAAGCGAAGACGAATAAATCTCTTAATTATGCCACGCTGACACCGTTATTTCCGTAGGTGCCGGCCGGGGGAGGTGGGGCTCCCCGCCGGCCCCGGCCCCGCCGCGGGGAGCCGCGCTGCCGGCCGCGGGGATTCCCGTCGGAGGCGAGAGCCGCGGCGGTGGGAGCGGGCGGGCCGTGTGACTCAGCGCGGTGTTCCGCGGCCCGGGGCGGCTGTCCCGAGTGGGCTCCGGCACAGCGAGTCCTTGGCTGCGCGGGCCGCCCCCAGCCCGAGCCGGGCTTTCCCCTGCGCATCGGCCATGACCGCGACACCGCTTTTTTTTTTTTTTTTTTTTTTTTTTAACAAACAAACTTTAAGTTATTTGTGAGGATGCTGGCCCGGCCGGGGCTGCCGGAGGTGCGGGGCTGCGCTGTGGGGTCCGGGACAGCTGCGAGCAGCCCAGCACCGCGGTGAGCCCTGGCAGAGCCCTGGCACGGCTGTTCCGACTGAAGCCATCAGCAGCCCGCTGCCTGCCTTTTCCACTGAAACTCCCTGCTGCCTTCCTCCTGGAACGGGTGCTGGCTCTTGGAGCAGCTGCTCTTTGAGGCTGGAAGCGAAACAGGTCTCCAAAGCTGGGCACAAAGAAGCTGAGGAGCGGGGCTAGCTCCGAACCCCTCCACTCAGCACCCTGCCACCCTCCTAGCACAGCTCTCGTAAGCCTTCGCCTCCCCTTTTCCACCTGGTCCCACATGTTCCTGAGTTCCCGAAGGGACAGCGGCCTGCTGCTGCCGGAGAGCTGGCACGAGGCATGTCTCAGCCCGGAGCACAACCTCACAGAGATGCGGAGTCCTCAGTCGGCATCGCTGGGCCGCAGTGCGGGGAGGCAGATGGGCACACTGGGCTCCCGCAGGCACTGCTGCAGCCTTGGATAACGTGGCTTGGTCACAGCCGGAGCGTTGTGGGCCAGCTCTGGCTCTCAGCTACCCAAGAGCACGACTCAAGGTTCTGCTCCCTGCCTCCAGACTACTGAGCGCAGCCCTGACGCAAGATCAAGAGCCCAGCGAGGTGCAGAACAGCACTGTAAGTGAGCTGACTTAAGGACACTGCCAGTACCTAGCGTACAGCTGCAGGAAACTTTACACTGTGTAATAGTATCAGCGGTCTTAAAACCCGTGCCTTTGCTTTACAGTAACAGCTGGCTTCACAAGCTGCAGTACCACGCGCGCCTGGATGTGTCTGCAGGGCCAAGAACTCGCATCGTTGGCCAAAGAAGGGCCAAACGCACCACTTGGGCTGCCAGGAAAAAGAAACTCGCGCTCGGTTCAGAGCCGTCATACTTGTGGAGGAAAGTAACAACTGCTCGGTGGTGAGATATCCTTTATTTATTCCGTAACTCAGCAATAACAGTGATTTTGCTGTTGTGAAAACACAATAAACAGACTGCAGAGAGGAGGAACAGCGTTACAGACTCAAACCTTCTGCTTAGAGATATCCAGAACACGTGAAGTAAGTTTTAATCACTGAATAAGCAAGAAGTTACACAAAGAGGCTTTTCTTTAACGCATCTCAGGTTCTCTTTGCTATTTCTCCTGACACGATGACTTAAATGCTTCGATGCTAACACCATAACTTAAGAAAACAAAACGGCTTTGCCGCAGTTGTTCACAGCACTCTGCAGCCTAGGGGACCACGCCGTCCTCCCTCTACGGAAAGGTGCACTACGGTCCTATCCCGTTACATATCTTGACTAGGTCTTACACGTGGAGAAAAAATAAAAAGCAACAAGAGAGACCGAAGGGGAGGACAGAGCAGATGAGATACAGGACCGAAACGCTCTTTGTCGCAGGTTGTTTTTCCAGTACCGCCGTTTGTGGGCCTCTGGAAAACGATGACAGTCTTCATTAGCGAGTGAGAATCACGGGCCGTGCCGTTCCGAGGCACTGCATTACGGTTAATGACTACGCCTGATAGAGAATTGTTGCACATTAACTAATGCTGAGCTGCAGGGGAATTCCAGGAAAAACAGGTAAGCCCGCCGCAGAAACATCAGACGCTCCACGGTGCTGTAAGAATAAATGGAAATGGACCAAAATAATTTCCACCAGTTTGTCTTGGCAAAAGAATTAATACCTGCATGCACAATGCCCATGGTGTTTTACATTCATTCTGCTGCAGCCCTTCCTGCCCACCCCTCCCCTCCCCCCAATTAAAAAAGTGACGCCGTATCAGAATCACTTAAAAATTCACCCATCCAAGCAACTGTACAGGAAAAACAAGTCTGCTTGTATAAACACACAAAGAAACATGAAAGCTGGTTGCGGGACGCTTTCTGGAGCAGGCAGGTAACGTCCCTTAGGAAGTGGATTTGTGCTCCAAGCCCCACATCGTGGCCCAGGCTGGAGCCTGCGGCACGGTGTGCTCTGCGGTCCGAGGCACCGGGCCATTCCCTGCGGCACAAACAGGTACGTCACCTCTAGAAAAAGTTTCTGCCATCAGATCGCATCTCCTGCTGAGGACGCGCCGTATCTCAAGGCTGCTTACACCACAGCAAGGCAAAACGCACCGTGTCTCCTCTATGCTGTGTTTATTTAAAAGCCTTACGGGGGAAAAAAAAAAAAAAAAAAAAAAAAAAAAAAAGGTAATCTTTATAAATAGTAGAAAGAGGGAAACCACAAGGCTTCCAAAGCTCAGTGTTCACTTGTCCGTATAAAAACACAGACTGCTTTTAGAGAGGAGTTACCAGGTCAAATCCTATCTGAACCTAGGGTATGTGTACAGGCGGATGGATATATAGAGATATACATAGGCTACTGGCAAGGGAGTAGTGTCGTAGGACAGTGTCCACGGGCAGCAGCAGTCAGTCTGCTTCACTAAAGACTGCCCTCAGCTCCTGCTCCCCTCGGCCACTGCTAGATGAGAACTTCCAAGCGTGGTTAATTAGCAGCTGCGAGCCTCCTCCTGGCTGAGGGAATATGCATAGGAACGCACTAGAACTTCAATTCTAATAGCTGGATCTTATACGTAACGCTGTAAAGAACTGTTAAGTGGTAATCCAGGACCCGACACTGTCCCTCGGGAGGGGAACTCGCTTCACTATCGCCCTAAAGTACAGCACTGTGTATCCGAGGAGCGCTGCCTGCCTCGAGAGTCGCCCCGGGCGGGGATTTCACTAGTTCGGTACAGCTGTATCGCAGCCCGTCCCGGAGCAGCCAGGTGAAGGCTTCCAGCAGCAGGGAAGGGGGAGAAAGACAGTCCCGGGAGGGTTCTTATTGCATTTACTCCGCTGGAGCCCGAACCCCGCTTCGCACCGCAGCCCCGAAGGGGTTTCCAGCACGCAGGGCGCTGGAATATTTTTCCCACCGCTCAGCCGAGTAGAGACGGACCGTGCCACTCCTCCGTCCCCGCACGTCAGCCACGAGAAATAAATACACCGTCACTCCTAATGCCCCGGGGCGTCCTCGGCCGCGCGGACTCCGGGCGGGGCGTGCTCCGGGACTCCGCGACTCGCGGCGACGCGATCCGAGCGCACGGCCCGAGCGGCGGGACGGGCCGGGACGGGGCGGGCCGGGCTCCTCGCGCCGACGTCCGCCTCCCTCCCGAGCGTCCCTCCGGTCCCGATTGCCGGCGCGCGGCTGGGCTCCGGCTCAGGGGCAGACGCGGGGCCCCGGGTAGGGCTCTCCGCCGCACCAGAAGTCGGCGGCCGGCGCGGTCTCCAGCAGCCACACCTCCCTCGGCAGCGCGGGCTCCGCGCCGGCCGGCGGCCCCTCCAGCAGGCGGTAGTAGTGGCAGTCCCGGCCGTGCTCGGGGTCGTAGGGCGGCGCCAGGATGTCGAGGAAGGCGGCGGGGCCGTCCACCGCGTCGATCTGGTGCAGGTTGTCGCTGTGCGGCGAGAGCAGGCAGGGCGGCGAGGCGGGCGTGTAGTGCTGCCGGGAGCGCAGCAGGGCTCGCAGGCACGGCCCCGGGCCGGGCGGCGGCGGCGGCGGGGCGGCGGCGGAGGCGGCGGGCAGCGCGTCCATGCAGGCGATGCGCAGCGTGCCGTACAGCACCTTCAGCATGCCGTTCATCCCCGGGTGGTCGTGCAGCGGGATGCAGGCGCCGCCGCGCAGCAGGAACACGCCCATGCTGAAGCTCTCGGTCTCGCAGATGTGCATGTAGCTGACGGGCGGCACGGCGCCGGCCCGCGGGCACCCCGCGCTCGCCACCGGCGCCGGTCCCTGCGGCGCCAAGTGCAGGTCCTCGGCGCGCACCTCGTCCAGCAGCTGCTGCAGCCGGTGCAGGTTCTCCCCGAAGGACGGCCCCGCGGGGCTGCGGAAGGTGATGCGCGCCTGCCGCGCCACCCGCTGGATCAGGGAGGCCATGTTGTCCCGGGGCATGGCGGCTCCGGGCCGCCCGCCCGCGCCAGCCGCTGCCGTCGCTTCCTCCCGCGGCCGCCGCCACGCGCAGGCGCGGCCGCGCCGCCGTGCACCACGGGGCCCGTAGTCCTCGGGCCGCGCGGGGCCGGGAGGCGGGCTGTGCTCCGCGGGGCGCCCGCGGCTCGGCACGTGGCGTGCCGGCACACGGCGGCAGCTCGGCGAGCCCCCGCCTTCCGTCTGCTGTCCTGTTCGGCGCCCTGTGCAGGCTCCGTCGGTTTAACCGTGGAGGCGCGGGCTGCAGTTGTTGTTGTCGTCGTCCGTGATGACCATCTCCGCGCCGGCTTAGGCATCTGTTCGGGTTCTCCCTCAGCAGTCCCGTTTTATGCTTGGAAGTGGTCTTCCCAACGCTGGTTCTTTTCTCGCGCGGCGCAAAACCGAACCGTTTTTGCGGGAGCAGAAACGCTCGGTAGGGGTAGGGCCCTGTGCGCGTGCCTAGCGTCCCATTGTAAGGACGAGGCAGCGTGGAAAACCAAGGGCTCCCAGCTCCGCGTCTCTGCCGGGTGGTACGAGGTGAGCTGAGTTACCGGACCCCTTTGTGCTTATCGCTCTGTAAACCATGAATCACCTGTGCGCAAGGATGTTTACTAAGATTTTCAAAGATCTTCAGGATGTCGTCGTGCGAACGTTGCCCTGTTACGCTAGTGGCACGCTTCGTGTTCTTGCATAACGTACGACCCTCAGCGTTTCTAACTGCTGCGGTGCTTTGCTGTGGACAAAAATATGCCTTTGGCACTTAACGTTCCAGCCAAATGTTACATCACACCCACGTTTTTCAGTTCAGTGATATATAAGAAAAAAAGATGCACGAGACAACCAACAGTGAAAAGCAAGCTGTCCAGCCAACTAACAAATACATTATTATTACTTGAAGGATTATGTTCTTAGATGCTCTACCATCTTGAATGCATGGGAAGGAAAAAAAACCAAGGGCAGTGCAGTTGCCTGGCTGGGCTTTGAGGCTACTTTTGTATCGGTGATGCAACGACCAAAGTTCAGCCCAGTGGTTTTATGATAAAACCGGCTGGAGTGAGGTCAGGCTCGGGTTACAGTTTTGGCCTCCTGCTGTGTTTGTCGGTTTTTTTCCCTCACCTGGAGAATGTGCTGGGAACTGTTACGGCTGTTCTCTTTCCACCCCCTCTCCACCACTTCAAAGCTCCTCTCCTCGCTACCTGAACTCTCCTGTGAAACTAGCAGCCTTTTAGCTTCTTGGTTACTGTCGTGTGTTATAATTTCCCCCCTCATTTGTGAAGTATTCCCTGCCAATTTTCATTTTCTTCTAGGAGCTGCTGCCCAGATCCTCTTAATTTGGTTTGAGAAGTTAGAATTACATGTAATCACTGGTGAGCCAAGAGCCTCGAGTGGAGAACGATGACAAGTGCCTGCTTAGAAGGTCAGTGGTTGGCTGTTAGCACGTTGTGTCACAGTGCTGGAATATTTCACCAGGTGAGGCAGTACAGAAACCATCCTCTGTCATAACGTTGCCAGTGGCTGCAGAGGTGTATTTGCATAGGACAAAAAATAAGACTGTCTAAGAAATTTTCATGCTGTTCACTCCGCTCATTACGCAGGGCTACGATTGTTTGTTTTATAAAGCTACCACCCATCAGAGAGGAGTACAAATACTAGGCAAACGTGATTATGATGAGAGCAAGACTGGATAGAGTGAAGCCTGACTACATTTAGGTGTAGGGCAAATAACCCCCAAAAATAGCACCCAAAAGAAATAGTGCCAAAGATGGCATATTTTTGATAGGCTTAAGTAGATAGTGTACAGATGGCTAATAAGAAAAGAGTGGCTCACCTTTAAAGATGGTCGAGGCTCACCAATAACTCCACTATGGAGGGATCTCCAACCAGAGATCCTTCCCTGGTGGTGGTCAGCCCTTAAATGGGGTCTTGGGAGAGGTGGAGTCAAACTCCACCCCTTCCAATCACACTCACTTGTGCCCCTGCGGCTGACCCAGTGCTCGCCTCAGGTGATCAATCAGTGGTTCAGGCCGTGATTCAACAGTTCCCATACAATTTAGGTGAGATTGTGATGACTGAAAGTGTGAAGTTCTGGCCTATTTTCTTCCGAACTCTCTGACTGTCTGGGACCGGTCCTACCTATGAGGAAGGAGACATGTACAGGTGTGGCTGGAAGCCGCTTTCCCTTCATTGCTGCCTTGCTGGTGTGTTTGCAGGAAGACATCTCTGTCCAAAGCCACTTGCGTGGTGGCACTCTGCCCTCCTGCAGCAGTGGAGCTGCGGGGTGCTTCCACCACTTGCATGCGGTCCTGGCAGTTCAAAGAGACAGGGGAAGAGGGAGAAATCTGCTAGTGGCTGTGGAGAGTTATTGCTGTTTGTTATGCGCCTTTAGCATTTTCAAAAGGTTATCTTACTATGTAGCTTGGGACAAATATGACCTGTAAGTCTAAAATTTAGAATAAATGCAAAGAATTTTGTTGAAGTTTCCGTAATACTGAGCGCGCGGATATGGGCAGGAAGGTAGAAGATTCCTCTGATGGTTACTGAGATTAAAGAAGCCCACAGCTCGATTTGCAAGTGTAATTCTGAGTCCAGAATTGTCGTTCTTATTTCTGGCATAACTTTCAAAACAAAGGATCAACAGAAGACGCACGGGTACTGTTTTCTGAGGAATGTAATTAGAAACAAATGGGAATCGCTAATTATATCGGTTAAGCTTTTAATGTACAGAACGCCGTGATTTGGACTATCGCTTCTCATCTTTCAACTGACAGAAACAGGCAGAAGAGACACGGTTAAAAATCTTGTATTGCTTAAAATGACATGTGGTTTCTTCATTGTGTGTCTTCATATGTGGTTATATCAAAATAATGCCAGTATTATTTTTACACGAGCGCATTTAAAAGCATTGTGGATAAGTTCATTGATACAATATACTGTTAATTTAAGCGCTGTTTAGAACCTGTTGGGAAAATCGAAATCCGCTTCCTGTGATATTTGATACATCCCTGTCCGTTCAGTTCTTCCACCATCACTGGCTGCCAGGTCCTGGAGGCCCCCCCGGCCTCTGTTACGTCAGTACTGCGTGTAGTTGTTTTGTTTTGTTTTGTTTTTTTCTCTCCCTGTGACTTTTCAGGAGAATCCCGAGGGTCCCGTTTCGGTTGCATAGTGAGAGAGCGGAGGGTGGGAGAGAACTTGCGAGGTCATCTCTGTTTGGAAGCAGTTCTCTTGGCCTTTAGCCCTCTCCTCAGCAGCTGACTTTCAGATGGTAAGGGAAGGTTGTGTTCGTACGACCCAGGGGAAAGGCCCGCTCTGCGTGCTGCGACTGCAGAGGCCGTGTCATCCGGCAGCGATGGGGAAAGTTGCTTTGCATGGAAAGCCTTGTGTTTCAGTGCGCGTCTGTTCCTTCCAGTATCACTACAGCACCGTGTTTACATTTGACTGCCCTGAGATAATATGCGTTATTCAAGTGCTTTCGTGTTAGTATAGGGTGTGATTCTGTGCTGTTCTGGCCTATGAGCTGGAAGTAGTACCAGCTCTGGGGTCCCTGCAGGTATATCAAGTGTGGATCTACCACTGCTTGTGCTGCGCGAGATAGTGATCACAGGGCGGCTTTCCCCAGGGTTCCTAGTGAGGCCTTCAGTAATCCTATATCTGAGTCTTAAAGGGTTACTGCTCTGCAGCTGAGTTACTGTAACCTGTCGGTGCTCACCCGCAGCCTTCCCTCAGCGCCACAAAGCTTTAGCATGGACTATCTTTAAGCTCAGCCCTTCTGTTTCACAATCACGAGTGAGGTCTGTACAGTCGTCACGCAGGTGATAAGCGGTAAGTAACGTATGAAGCCACAGTAACGCGGTCACCCTTGGGTATACATCTCGGCTGCAACACATTGCTTTAAGAGTCTCCTTTCAGTGACAGGTTTTCTGTTGTTTCTTATTAAATTTTGGGATCGAGTCTTCCCTGTGGAGATCTCCATGGGGTTAACCAATAGTGCAAAACTTAAGAAGGAAAGAAAAAGTTGTATTTGAGGAATAGCCAAGGAACATTTTTCTATTTTAAATAAGTAATAGTTTTTGTTGGTTTTTTTTTTTTGTTTTTTTTGTTTTTTTCCTGGAAGGCTTTGGTGTTCAGTAGGAAAAGAGGTGAGCAGTACAATTCAGATATTTAGCAGGGTGGGGAAATTTCTTACAGTATTGTCAGGTGTTTGTAGCATTTAGGTTAATCAGTCAGTATTCCAGTGAAATCTGTCTTTGTCCTGTAGGTAAAGAGTCGATAACCTTGAGACCTTGGGATGGAGGAAGGAAGCTTTGTGCAAGTGTTTGAACAAGGGGGAGGTGGACTGAGGCAGGCAGAGGGGAAAGGCCAGGCCCCGTGGGGCTATTAAAGCCACCTACACAGCTGTATTGCTCTCTCTCAGAGCTGTGGTCCTCAGCCAGGACTTGACTACTTGAAGGCAAAAGTAGTACTTGGAGCACGTACGTGACCATATGCTCTTTTTCAGTTACAGTAATACACTTGTCAGTAACACAGCGCTTCTGCACTGTGCTACCCTACGCTCGTGTCTTGCACGACTGAGGGAAAAACGTATGTTGACAGTATATGCAGGGAAATTAGTTCAGATATTTAGTATCTTGATTTTAGTTTATCATTTCACAGTGTGCTAGCAAATGTGTGTCAGGTTTTTCCTAGGAAATTAGGATGCATTCCAGCAGAAACTGATACGCAGACTCAGCTTTTCCTGGGAAATAACTTCCACTATTCCCCATAGCTAAGGGTTTGACATTTGCAGGATCAGGGCCTAACAACTTCACATCTTTCTTACTGTTCTTTTTTCTCTTTCTTTCTTCTCCAGGAAAACAATATTCTGTCATGTCTCCATGTTAAAATGACTGGAAATTGAACGTAGGGGGATTTAGCATGTGATTACTTTTTTTAGATAGGATTTTCTTCGTAGCTGAATTAGAGTGAGTCCTTTTTCTCCCGAACCAGATGGTAAGTGATTCAGTACTTTTAGCAGGAGAAAAATTATTTGTTTTCATTCCCCAGTAGTTGGTGTGAATGTACTTTTCTTTATCTATTTACAGATTGTGTAAACACATTTTACCAGCACTTAGGTACGTACTTTACAGGCCTAATCCTGCAAAGATTTCTGTATATGCACTGCCAAGCACATGCAAGGGATTGACACTGCTTACAGAGACCAGTTTGCATGAAACTCGAGGCAGTATTTTATTTGTATTTTTATGTATACACTAAAATGAGTGATGCTTTCTTGTATGGGAAGTGTTGAATCACGGCCTGAACCACTGATGGATCACCTGAGGAGAGCACTGAGTCAGCCGCAGGAGCACAGGTGAAGGCAATGCACCTGTGTGACTGGAAGGGGTGGAGTCCGGCTCCATCTCTCCCAGACCCCATTTAAGGGCTGACCACTATGGGGGAAGGTTCTCTTGTTGAAGATCTCTCCCCTGTGGAGTTCCAGGTGAGCCTCAACCATCAATGACAGGCGAGCCCTTCCTGATTTACCAGTTGTTTTCATACCACCTGGATAAGCCATGCAAAAATATACTGTTCACCTTCATTGTTTTGTGTGGGTGCTATTCTTTTGGGGCATTCACCCTACGCTTTATGAAGATGCGAACAGAACGATAAGCCCGTAGAACGGTTGAGTGACTCTGTGCACTTCTTTCACCTAACAAGAACTGTGAGGATGTCCTTGATCTCTCCTGCTGTTTTTCTGCGGTAGGCAGCAGTTCTTGTGGCTTCTGGGTCAAAGCTCCAAGCTTTAGCCCTATGGTGGAGTCCTAGGGTGAGTCCTTCCCAGTGCACAGGGAGAATAAGGGCCTCATTCGTGTGACCTTTTGGATTTGCTTTCTCCTCATTCTACTGGTGGGGCTCAGCACAGAGAGTACCTTTGGCCCTGCTGCTCTTTTATGGAGACAGAAAAGCAACACTGGGAAGGGATTCTATTAATGGTCACCTGTATCTATGCTTGCGTGTGTGTATATATATATATTATATATACATGTGAATGTATATATGCTAAATGCAGCACAGTTTCTTTCTGTGTGTTTGCGTGCACCAGATAAAATGTGTAGAGTGTGTGTACATCATGTCAGTGTATGGGCATTTGAGTCAGAACAGAAAGATCTAAAGCCACCCACTTTCTGCGCTATAGGGAAATAGTGTGTAGGGGTGCAAAGCCACCGATTCCTTACACAAGCAGGCACAAGTGAGGCTGCCTGAGCAACCTGATGACTGTCTTTTCCAAACTGGCTGGTACATAATTATCTGATTCTCTTGGTTCTCAGCTCATCTACTCTTAATTCAGTTGAGTCTCTTCAGGTTCCTGCACAAAGAAAATGGCCCCTCACCTTCTTTTCCAGGTTTACCAGAGAGTTAAAACTCAGTGCTTAGTGTCTCCTGCTTGAAAATGTCAATCCACCAATTCTGTGAATTCTAGCAGAGGGAAAGTAAGACAGGTGAGTTTATAGCAGAACTATGTGCTGTGATTTGTTAAGCTTCTCTCCTCAATTAAGAGTATCACTCAACGGAGGGGTGCTGTAAGAGGGCTCTTGGTTTTGTTTTTTTCTTTTTTTTTTTTTTTTGTTGCTGTGTGAATCCCAGCTGAGGTTAGGCTGTGTGCTGGCAGCAGTGTCAGCTTGTTTGGTCAGCACCGCTTAGGCACTGAGAGCTGCACCTCTTGATGTATCTCATCCCAGTTTTGGTCCATCTCATTTCTTATTCCTGGGAATTGCTTTATTGTGGTACCACGTTAGAAGTAAAGGCACAAAGTAAAGGGTGTGCAGATGTAAATGTTATATGTGTTAAAGTGTAGAACAACAGCTTCTAGCCCAGCTGTCATGGGCACACGAGGCAGTGCTATTAGGATTTCTCTTGTCAGACTGTTGCTGTGCATGCTCCTGTGCACACTGCAGTTGCCCCCTCACTGACAGCAGAGTGCTTGCTGTGGTGCTCTGGTGTGCCCTGGCACTGAGACGCCCACCCTTTACTGCTTCACAACTCCGTGCCTGGCAGTGTGGCAGTGACCATGGTGTGTAGTAGGTGAAGGGAGCTCAGGAGGTTTAAATGGGGCAGTCTGGTGTTGGAGAAAAGCCTGACTTCAGCACCAAGGGTTCAGAAGGAGCAGGGCTGGGGACTGATTATATGTTACCTTCTGTGAGTCCCCATGAGTGTGGAGAAAACATGGCTCAGAGCTTTGAGGGCTAAGTAATTGCTGGAAGCTCTGGGTTAGTGAGGACATAAGCATGTTTATAAGCACTGGAAGTGCTGAAGAATATTTCTTCTGGTTTCATTTAATAATAGGGCACGCTGTGTACCGTTTGTTTGCTGTATTGGTTAATATTGTTGTGCGTAAATACACTGCAGAAACAATTTTGTGTTTTGTTTAGTGTTACGCAGCTTGATTTACTTCTTGTAAATCAAATGACTTGAGGGGGATAAGCAGCCTGCTCTGGTCTGTCTGTGAAACAAGACCTCCAAGGATGCGTGCAGCTCCCTAGGAGTCAGAGGGGCAGTGAGCAAGGAGCAGCACGTGCTGCAGAGCAGAAACTCCACAGTCCACCCATGCTGCAGGCAGGACAAGTTGCTGCTAACGGCAGCTAGCTCAGTGAAAAGGTATCCTGAGTGCGTCCTGCTGTCCCATGCGAGGTACAGAGATCAGCAACTCGCTGATCCTGGTGGAAACGATGTGGTGTATTGCTAGGGCAAATGGGAGCAGGTCTGATCAGATGAGTGTGTTTTTGTGTTGGGGAATGAAAGCAGGAGTCCAGGGATAAAGTGGCTGTATGTGCGAGTAACTGTGTGCCTCCTAAGTGACTTCTAAATGGCAGATCAGTATTTAATTGTTAGAAATACAAACCGTTGGCTCAAATCTTCTGGTTTGACTGAGCTGTATGTGACTGTGACAGAGAGAGCAACGGTGATGGTAAGTCCTGGGATCCAAGAGGCCGATCTACAATGTAACTGAAAGCAGAATGAGTGCATTAGCTGCTTTGTAATGACAGATCTGTATTTTGTGTACAAAAACAGTTGTTTCATTATCTATTGCTTCGATTAATCTATTTTACTTCAGTGATGGTGTATGATTACAATGAAAAAAAGGGCTCGATAACAAGAATTTGGTTGTTTTGGTATAAAGGTATTGTAATGTAACCCAAAAGGTAAAATGGGCTAAGTCTGTGTGCAGAATCTGAAAACTGTGTGAGAAGCACAAATTGAAAATGGCCATTATTCTGTGCCATGCACTTCTTGCAGCATTGCACCTTTGGAACAAGGGCAGGCTAGATCCTAGAGCTTTAAAGATGATTGCGGTCAATCATTCTATCCCTCCTCAGCTGAGCTTCAGGAGCCAGCTGGAGGAACTCTGCTCTCAAGTCCTGTGCTGAAATGGTTCCTGTCAGCCTAAGCCACCTTCATGTTCTTGAATTCTTCAACTCTGCTAATCTTGTAGCAAGTTATCAGCTGTCCCTATGCCTAGAAATGTGTTCATCTTATTCAAGCTCCTGTGAGCGGAGAGCATATTTACTGAGGCCAACATTTAAAATGCTTTCGCCTTTCAAAGAACCTCCAGAATTTGATGATGTAAATTTTATTTGTGCTTTTTTTTTTCTTTTCTATTTTAATTCTATTTTAATATCGTGTAAAACTGGCTCAGATGTGGATGACGTGGAGTGACACTGAATTTTGTTGGGATGTAAATGTAAGCCCAGAGTCAGTGGAGCATTCATGAAAATAGTTTCTGGAAAAAGTTATGCAGTCTGAGAAGCAGAAGTTTGCACTCAGCTGACATCACTGGAAGATGCACACACAAAGTGAAAGTACTTTGTGGCCTTTAGGCTTTTGTTCCTGTGGTACATGAGGTTTTATACTACACAGAAGATTGAACCCTTCACTTTTCTTGGTAATTGAGATTAAGTGGGTATCTCTGATCTATTCCTGTCTGCTCTCTCTGGAGTATCCCTTCATGAGTTAAAGGAAGTGCCGCATAGTGCATGGAGGGGACTATTTGGATTGAAACACGGTAATACAGGAGAGATTCACTGATGGTATTTTGTTTATATTTTTTAACTACAATAGTTCCTGCTTATCTGAATCATAGAAATAAAGGAATACCTTCACCAAAGTGGAATTCCCTCTACCAGTGTTTCATAGTAAGTTACTTATGCTTGTTCATGCCGTGTCTTTTTCCCTAAACCAAACTGGAAATTAGATTCTTAATTTACTTAAATAAGAAAGTAACTGTTAATGTTCGTAGGGTTGCAGTGATATTAAGTGAATGTCACCAGTGGAAAATCAGGCCCAGCGATTTTTCATGTGTTTGGCCACAGGAAGGGACATTTCCATTTTCCACTGCTGATTGAGTTCCCCTAAGATCTTATCTAATATACAGGAACACGGAAGCTGTTTCAAGAATATATTCAATCTCGTGCCCTATCACACAGGAAAATCGTGCAACCAAGTTCCCCATTTGAGAAGCGTATTTCCTGTCTCCTCCCTTCGTCTGCTCGGTCCTTCTAGATTTGGGCTCTCTGGGATTAGAGCTGTCTGCTGCTGTGTGTGAGGCCGTGCACTGGAGACAGCCAGCTCTGTCTGTTCTTCAGGTGCTAAATGAGGGCTGAGCTAGAAGTCAGCTGAATGGTTTCCTCGCTTGTCTAGGTGAAACCAAAACATGGATAGGCTGCGTGAATTCTTCTTCACCCTGCCTTTACCAAGTGTGACAGAATATATCAAAAATCCCACAGCTGCTCAGTTCTGGGCCCCATTTGCACGCATTCACAGCACTGGTCTCCAGGGAGCTGGAGTTGGCAGACTGGAGGATATGGGTTGCATTAAAAGGCCATTCCCTGCTGGGATATTAGGAGCAACGGCAGAATAAATACTTACAGCTTGCTTTCACGTTGCATTGCACAGAACTTGTTCTCCCTTTGGTGCCTTTGGAGTTGATGCTCCTTATGGGTCCATTCCATCTCGGGCTATACTGTGTTTCCTTTGCAGATGGCTTCTCTAATGCTGCTTTGTTTTGATTCCAAAGCCTTGATTTGCCAGTAACCTCTGCTGTCTGTGTAGCAGTGGGTTCACCAGCTTTCCTACTGGGAATCTGGGAGAGTGATTCCCAAAATTGACTGCTCACTTCTCTGGCAATTCCCTGGGTTTGATCTGGCCCTGGTCTCAGGGACAGCTTGGCAGCTGGTTAGGGAGGAGAGCAGCACTGCTTTTATTGCGTTTCATGTGCTGTAGGCTGCTGATGTTAGGTGCTGAAAGAAAAAGTGTTATGAGAAGAAGGTTGTGGGTGAGGGAAGATCATTGCTATCAAGTGAACTACGGGGTAGGACGCTGACATCTTGGCACGCAGGACAGGCAGAAGAGAAGGGATGACTGACAGAAATAAAATCCTCTTAGTCCAGGCAATGTCAACCTGTCATCATGAGTTCAGTGGTTATAGAGCTGCTTGCCTACTGCTGCCTGCTCTGCAAAGGACAGATCATGAATTACAGGGCACAGCAGAGTACTTAGGGCTCTGAGGTGCTGACAAGCTGATACCACCCAGAATAACTGTGGAGAGCATGGTTGTGGCCCACATGAGATAGAGTTTTAAAAGCTGAAAAAAAACAGTTGGCAAGCATGTCACCCTTGAAGACAGCACACAGCTTACATACTGAAAGCTAATAGTGCCTTGCTTTCTGCCTCTGCCTCCTTCACAGCAGTTGAATACATGTGTGCGGCACTGACACACCTGGGAATGGGGTAACTGTGCTGGGTAGAGCAAAGCTTTGGAGAGAGATGCTACCAGGGCTTGTAGAGCCCTCACAAGAGAGCCTATTTTGGGACATGGAGGCAGTATTGTGGGGCTAAGGTAAGAGAATGCAAGAGCACACTTGATAAGGGACACTAAGTGGAGAGACAGAAAGGGTTTCACTGTGGCTTGAAGGAATGGAGCAAGGAGTGATAGATCAGCTTGGAAAGGTGGAGGAGTATCTAGTTGGGCTAGAGTAATTTTAAAATATGCCCAGAGTTTGTGGTTTATCCCAGGCTGTATTGGAAATGTACTGCTGAAGAATACCCGAACTTGTAAGCTACTGACGGTCCTGGTGCTGGGCAATTGAAGCACTACCTAGAGCACTGACAATTTACCCTTCTTGCTTGCCATACAGACCTTCAAATTTAATGTTTCTTCTGGAGAATACGGCACTTTCCTGTCCTGTGGAACAATGCCTCTCTTCTGCCATTCTCATGGAGATGTGTGGGGATGATATCACTTCCTAGCAAAGCACTGGTGAATCACTTTGTTGGTGTTCATGAATCACTTCTTTGCTTACCAGTTTCTGCACTGGTCTTAATATAATTTCCAAAAGCAAAAATCATCATTTCAGAATCCTCTTACTTTTTGTTAAAGAGACAGTACTGAACTAATCTCATTGCCTGACTGATCAAACCAAGTTCCCATTGTGCTGCTACTGGAGTTATTGCCACCCATGCAGTTGATTTCTTCCATTACAGAGGCAGGCTTGCTCACAGCAGAGTCAGGAGAGGGAGCATGACGTGAGGCTCAGGTGGCGAGTCTGGTAACCTGGATTAAAGCTGCCTTCCCACTTGAAGTGCTGGACATTTCAGTGGAGTGCTTGAATCCAAGGTACTCTTGCTCACATGTATTATTCTGCTATGGGTCTGATAACATCTGCACAGGAGCAGAAGCACTCTGAACTGCCGTGGATTGGTGTGTGAATACTCTTCTGTTAGACACATAGTCAAGACCCTCCTATATTTTGTTTCCTGCCTAGAAAGTGTAACTGGTTGCTCATCTTCTCCATGAACTTTGTGGTGTAAAGTAGGCAGGAAGCTGGAGTAAAGCAGCCTTGGTCTAAGGGGTAATCAGGTGACAGGCTGCATGGTTGTGTTGAAGTAACATCAGTAGTCTTTGACACCCATCTTATGCATTGGCACAGGGTTATTTATTTTTTTTTAATGAGGGAAAAGGAGTTGTGAATAGTGTGAACATGATTTCACAAGGGTAAAGTCACTGGTGGTTTATTTTTGGCCAAGTCTGAGGCTGCTTTACGTAGTTGTTATGACATCACTAATCCTTTGGCAACCACTAGTTCAAGGAGCTGCACAGGCAGCTTGGAGGTGCCTTTGCCTTGTTGGATGTGGCTAGCACACCTCAGTCATGAAGATCCAACCTGTTTCTCTGATCCAGCACAGCACGTGCTCTGGCAAGTCCACTGCTATCTTTGGAGGCTATATCCTTATTGTTTTGTCTTGAATACGTTTCATATTGTAAGATGGTATATATAACATTTCCCAGTAGAAATCTGAAGTGAAAATCCTTCCTTGGAGGTCAACGTGCCATGTGGGACATGACCGATGTGTGGGCAGCATCTGACAGATTCCTGTCACTGCCACCCAACAGGCCTGTCAGAAATGACAGCACCTGCCCGTGGACTGCACTAACACAGCATTGCCAGCCAAAATGAGAAGCGTTAGCAGCGCTGTTGCTCTGCACGCTCACATTCCTGGTCCTACCTTTCTGTGATGAATGCGTTGTAAATGTCTGCATGGATAGTTACGTGTGTTTGGACAATGATACCGGATACCGTTTACTTCTGAGCTGCCTACACGTAGTTATTTAACATAAAAGCAGCTCAGAATATTGCTTAAGAGTTTTTCAATTATCCATGACTTTGTGTATGCAGACAGATGAGGAGGTAAGCTGTCTGAAAGATTTTTCATTACAGAATTAGTGCCAAGGAGCAGATATTTCTGACCCTGTCGGTAGGGAGCTGTGTTCTCATATTTGCTGTGTGCTGGAGAGTTTTCCATTTTGTTTATCATTTGTGATGGATTACTAAAAGGTTCTTTGGCTTTTTCTGCCCATCTTACAGCAGTTAGCGTGCTTCATGTGTGTTATTTGCACTCAGTAGCAAAATGCTATTTTGTACCCAACAGAGATTGGCAAAATAGCCACTCATTTACCCTCTCTCTAAGCTTGCATGCAGTCCAAGCTGCGTATTTTTCCATGTAGTCTGGTGTCAGCCTTCTGTTGTAAATTATCTGCTCCTGTGACCCACAGCCTGATTTTTCTCACTCTGCTCAACAGAGCTACTGATGACTGAGTTTAAGAAGTCAAGTTGGTGCTGTGAGAATACCTGTGAGTATTTTGTAGCTGTGTGGTTTGTACTTGGAGTGTTCTGTAAGGCTCTTTGACTCCTTCCTGCCCTGCTTTCAAATACATGACCTTGGAAATTGGTTGGTTTGGATTTAACTTCTTTTTTTTTTTTCTCATCTGCAGTCCCTGGAGATTTCTGACTGTGTTGTTGGCTTGTGGCTGTGCTGAGCTAAGAAACAGCTGAGCTGAAGTTCCCAGACTGAAAGATGTGATGGCTACTAGCAGTCTTAGTACCTGGCTTTTGCTTTTTTTTTTTTTTCCCCCCTAAACATTATCCAGCAATGTTTGAGTCCTTCTGCACTGCATTTGTTTAGTGTCTTTGAAAAATAAATGATTTCTTGAGTGCCTTTCAGAATTTAGGAAAATAATGGGTCCTCTTCCCCCCTGAGTGCGCACTTCTTTCTTCTTACGTACGCTTAGTATTGTAAACTGATTGTTTCTTTCCATTGTTATGGGGAAACTTTTAAACAATGTGCCGTGTTATGGAAAAGGGAAAGAAAAACCCAACAGCCGTGTGCTCTGCCTGAAGGAGTTTTCTAAGTATGTCAGAATGAGGAAATATAAATTGTAGATCAAGAAACAAGGAAAAAGGGGAGAAAAGATACAGAAGCTAAGTTAAGATGAGATTGTTCAAAGAGGCGGAAAGAAGGATTTGGAGCAGCAGAGGATGGAGGATGCTTTCTAAGGAAGACCCCATAATAAGGGTTAGGATTTCTGACTGAACCTCCCTTGGTGCAACTTGAGGCCATTCCCTCTCATCCTATGCTGTTACCTGTGAGAAGAGGCTGACCCCCACCTCACTACAACCTCCCTTCACGTAGTTGTAGAGAGCCATAAAGTCACTGCTGAACTTCCTCTTGTCCAAGATTGAACAATCTGAGCTCCCTCAGCCGCTTCCTTGTACTCTAGGCACCTTGCTGCTTCATTGCCCTTCTCTGGACATGCTCCAGGGCTTCTATGTCTGTCTTGTAATGAGGAGCCCAAAACTGAATGCAGTACTCAAAGTGAGGCCTCACCAGAGCTCAGAACAGAGGGATGATCACCTCCCTGCTCCTGCTGGCAGCACTGTTTCTGATACTAGGCCAGGGTACTGTTGGCCTTCTTGTCCGCTTGGGCACACTGCTGGCTTATATTCAGCTGAGCATCGACCAATACCCCGAGTCCATCTCTTCTACGCAGTCTTCCAGCCACTCTGCCCCAAGCCTCTAATGTTGCTTGGGGTTGTTGTGGACAAAGTGTGGGACCAAACAGACGTATCTTCTTCCAAACGTTTCAGGAATGGCTGTGCAAGGTGAATTTTGGTGGCTTCTAGGAAAGCAATGCTACATGTGCCATAGATATGACCAGTTAGCATTTTTTTTCCCCACCTGGGACTGTTATCAGCAGCTCTCTGACAAAATCTAGGGCAACTGAAGGGCAGGCAGGCTATTCTGGTGCTTGTGTATCTGCTGGAGAAGGTGGAGGTGTACCTCTGCTACATGGGGAAATAGTGGTGCGTGCTGAAACTTCTGTTAAAAAGAGCACCGAATTGCCTTTAAAAGGTAATTCACAAAAGAGGAAAAAACTAACAATGAACTGAACAATTAGCTTGTCTTTTACTTTTCTAGATACTCTTAACAGCTACGCATTCCTCTACAATTGTAAATTAGTCTAGTAGATGTTGAAGCATTAATTTGGTATCTTCGCACTCCTCCTTGCTGATTTAAGATGTCCTCCCAGAGGACGGCGTATTTCTTCAAGTTAGCTTCACTTAATTACTTCTACTGATCAAATTAAATTGTTATCTGTCAGAGATCACAAACTGTCCACAAATCTAATTGTATTTACTTAGGTGTTTTCATTAACTGAAAGATGAAGATGCAGTGAAATGTAAATGAACTTCGATAGCAGTTTGAGTGAGGAATCAAAACCGGGTTTTCAACGCATCAGATTTCTGTAAAAGTTTAGTGATGTGCATCATATCTGAAATTCTGCATGTACTTTAATGTTTGCTCTTGTTCCACGTGTGCCTTCTCCTCTCTCTTTCCAGTCATCGTTTCAAAACTGTCAGAAGAACCACGGCTGAGCATTTCTGCTGCTCCCACCTGCGCTTTGGGATGCAGAAGAATAATGCTGTCTTCCTCTCAGCTTCCTCTTGGGTGCATTTGGACCATTTTATTAGGCAGTCCACTGAGCCTGTGATCAGTCTGAGTGTAGCTGATGATGAGCAGCACCAAGGTATGGTACTGGTTTGCTGATCCAATTGGTGTCTTTCAGAAGATGTGAAAAATTAGATGATTGATGCATCACTATTGTAAGCCACAGCATCACCGTGAGGGCTTTAGGGCAGCCATGGCAGTGGGGAGTACCTTCACTGGCGGTCTTTCACCCTCTGACAAAACTATTGTCTAGAAGGTAACTGTGGGTGGTCTTCCTTTGACTGATTTCTAGAAATTTGGTACATCACTTTCTAGTTATGCAGCTGATACTCGTGTTTATATGAATGACTATTTAAAAAAGGAAAGATCAGATGTTTGTTGTTTCATTTCAACACAAATCAAACTTTGTATTCGTATAGTAATTCTAGTTTAGCCCCAGGAATAGCTTTAGTATTGCTAAGTGTCTGGAGAGTATTGACTACAGAGACATGGTTTTAAGCAGGCTATAATAGTTTCTACAGCTGTTAACAGTTCGTAGAAGAAAGGCAGCATTATTCATCAGTGTTTAAAATGTGCATGACTTGCATTGCACAGAAGTCAGATTGGGAGAATGTCAGATTTTTTTTTTTTCTGAGATTCTGCCAGGAAAGTCTTCAATAACTGGGGAAATTCTTTTCACTGGTGAAATCAACATGCAGCACATTGTGTTATTATAATTGCTTATAGCTCACCATGAAAGTTGTCTTTGTATGTGTGGATGTACGGCTTGTACTGTTTTGTTTTTATTTATTCTGCATTCTCTATTATAATGTTCTTTCCTTTTTTCCAGACCAGAAAGATTGTTATTGAGCTTTCCACAAAGCTGAAATAATGCTGTGTGTTAAAAAAATGTTAACAATTTGAAGAAGTTATAAAAATTTATAAGTTGACTGAATACTTTGGAAATTTCTGCATATTTTAATATAAATAGGTAATGCAAATGTTTGTTCTTTGCATTTAAAGGTGGGTCTCTGTTTTCTAAAGGTCTTGTGTATAAATTTGATTCTTACAATTACATTAGAACAAAACAAGTATTTTTTTCAGATTGCATAATAGGAAAAGTAAATTTGCCAAAGACACAGAACATATGTGGTTATCTCTGAATGTCACGTAGTCATGAAGTTTAACATATAATAGTACCAGTTGTTTAAACGACTTAATTAAATGAAGTTGGGGGACTGCCTGTTTCAGTCAGCTGAGGTCCCTTCATTCAGTTTTGCAGCACGGCTTTCCCCTTTGCATATCAACTCAGGACCTACATCTGTCTGAAAATGAGAGGAAATGAAATTTGTATAGATATCCTGAAGTTCCAGATTACGCTGCTATAACTTTCGTTAAAAATTCACTTTCAGAAAATGAAAGAAATTGTGGAAGATGGAGTAGTTATTTCAAATGGATTTGGTGTAGTGATGAGCTCAAGCTTTATTTGGAACTGTAATGGTAAAATAGAACAAGAAGATACAAAAGAGATGAAGGAGGAGTAGAAAGTGGTGAAAGGGAAGAGGTGAGTTTCAGATTACAGTGAGGTGAGCAATGACCTAAATAATAACAATTTAAACAGAGATTAGTCTAAAATGTTAACAGTTCAAAAGTTGTGGTTCACTGGAGATGCTATCTGAGAGAGTATCTGAAAGGAAAGGTATCAGACTGCTTGTTGGGGTTTTCTTTTTCTCTGCTTGTTGGTTGGTTATTTTGTTTTTCGCTTTTTTTTTTTTTTTGGTGGGTGGGTGGTGAGGAGTTAAGTAACAGTGTGAGTTTTGAGTGGTGTACGGAGTAGAAAGAGTTTCTTAAGTTTCCCTGAACAAGAATGTCTGTTACTCTAATGCAGTTTCTCCACAAGCACTGCAATCATTAAGAGTGGATCTAGAGAGCGGTAGCTTCAGTGGGGTACCGTGGACTGAAGTGCGTGCAGCTGATGTGCTTCCCCTGTGCTGCTGTGGCACCCAGGGGCTGCTCTTTGACACAAACACTTTAAATGGGAGACTCGGGCTGTCATAAAAAGCACACTCCTGCTCCCAGCTAATATAGAGACACCTTGGATAACTTGAGGGCAGCGGTGGTGACAGGGCAGGAAATACTGAAAATTAACTAGTCCGTGTTACAGATGGTGGCAGTACGTTCACCTCTAAGGAATACGGTGGGATAAGAGGTCACAGTGATCTGTGCTGCATGGTAATCTCTCTCAGAAAGTGGCAAGGAAGTTAGCTGTCTGGATGGATGTGTTTGGAAAAATAATTAAGATGATGCTGCCCCTTACCATACATCTTAGAAGAAGAGTTGTGGGGTGCTTTTGTCCAGTGAAACAGTGCTGCCCAATTCACACACAAAAAGTGACATGAGTAAGGTAACATTAGGGTCTGCAGTGTCTGCCTTCTCCTCAGGGTAAAGAAGTCCTCAGGAAAGTTGGTACCTGTGTTGAGGTTACTGCAGTACAGTATTTCAGGATGGATTCTGTCCTGACATTTTTGACGGGGCTCTCTGCACTGTGTAACAACAGCACCATTAAAAAGTATGCCAATCTAGTACCCAGGAGTCCCAGGTTTCGTATGTGCTGTTTTTGTAGATCTTTTTCTCAAGACATCCCGGTACATTTTTCATGACTTGCAAGGCTTCCTTGGTCACTGTGATCAGTGCAGTGAAATAACATTGCCGCTAGATTTGCTCTGCTTATGGTTTTGGAAGGCTGCTTTCCAAATGGTATCAACATGGTAAATGAGTTCTTCTAAGCTTATACTCATGAAACTGAATTCAGTTCAGGAATCTGTTGATTCTTCTTCCTTTTGTGAGTAGTTTCCATCGTAATATTCTCTGGGATCATTCATTTTGAGCATTAAAAATGACTGATCGGTAATGGGGAGTTATCAGAGACTCAGAGACTCATTTCCTTGTTCCTTGTCAGTATGCCACTTCATACTGTGTTGATTCTCAGAGCCTGTCATATAAGAGTACAATTTTACAGAACAGAGACACAGAGAGAATTAATGAAGTAAGTCTGGGTAAGGAAATATGTTGCAGAACTGATCTTGGGTTTTCTCGGCTTACGATGTTTAGCTGCTGGACTGGTTCACCTCCTGCTCTGCAGCACAGTTACCTGCCTTTCTTGTTGAGGCTCTTGGTCATCCCATCTACCACAGTCCAGAAGAGTGCCACAGATACAGAGATCAGGTGAGCCTGAATGTGTCAGTTTTATAACAAATGGGTAATGTACCTAAGTGTAACATGTTTATGTATGTCAGTACTTGGAAAACAGTTTGTTAACAAGAGCTATTGTCTTTGCTACAAGCAATAGGCATGCGCAACAATTTGGCTTTTGAACTTCGGAAAAAATTATTTGCTAATAAGATCTCAGCTTATGAAAGACGATGGAACGCATGAGCACAATGCAAACTTTTTACTGGATCTTGTCAGTGATTGCTTCAGTAGTGTTAGGATTTTCCAAGCCTCTTTCAAAATGACTGTGCTGCCTTGCTAAATGTGCTGGTTGTTGTATGCCTTTCTCCAAGAACAGTTGGTCTTCATCACTTCTGAGCAGTATTTCCTTGGAAGCTCTAAGAAAACAAATGGCAACCCGGGGAAATCTGAACAGATCTCTACTTAGAAACCGGCCACGTTCAGTCTGTAGAGTATGTAGAATTTTATTGCTTTTTTGTTTTTATTCCTGGGGAAAGGCAGAAGAGGGCAATAGGTGCAGGCTGGAGAGGGAAGAAGCAGTGCCATGACCCTGTAGCATTTCTACGTGTTGAGTCACAGAGTGACATTTAAACAATCCTCACTGCACCCAATATGAAAAACTATGATGCTGATCAAACTACTGGTCATTCTTGAAGAAAGGTTAGGAGAAAAAAAGTCAAGGCACCAAATCCATAGGTTGCCTTTCACTTGTTTCAAATGTCAGGGGATCTTACCAGAAAAACCTCGAGCCAAGTGATTCTTTAATTCCTTTTTCTTGGCTTCAGACTTTCTGTATTTAGAGCTGGTGGTTTCCAGCACCACAGTTATTCAGCCAGCGTGATCTCTTGACCAAATACCGGTTTGTTTCCTGATTTTGTTTTTCTGAAATATTTTACATTCAACAGGGCAGAAGGGCCTCCCTAGTACGTGATGGAGCAAGGAGAGCTGTGCTCTTTTTACTAGTTAGCTCTGTCAAAGAACAGTTCTCCATATTTCTGAAGTCATTGCAGCAGAAGTAATTAAAAAGAATCATTGAATTTTGACTAAAACTAACATGGAATCTTTATGTGCTCTTGTTCTTGGTTTTTTGATGCTATGTGTTCATATGCTACTCCCTTTGAGGTTTAATGAGAGAGCTGTTGTTATTTTTGCCTTTTTTTTTTTTTTTTAAGGTATATGCTCTGCCTGAAATGTTGTAAGGTTTAATCAGTGTGTTAATGCATAGCAAGCTCATATACATTTGTTCAGTTATAGATAAATGGATTGGTACTGACCATTTCAGCAGATAATAGGTTAAGTTAATGTGAAGGACCGTGTTCCTTTGCTTTGCTGGATGTTTTCTGATGACTGAGTTTCCCAGTGTGGCCTTTTTAGGGCCTGTGCTGCTGGGTATCCCTGTTATCATTGTGTCTGGAGTAGCTTGGCGCTGGGATTTTAAATATCAAGAGAGATGCCAGGCAGGAAATCTATAGCCTCGGAAAGCTACAAACTAATGAAATAACACTGAAAATTAAAAGCATAAAATGTTCTTTCAAAAGCTGATACGCTTACCTAGATACTTTATCCCAAGTGGCACTTCGTATGAGTAAATAGAATACTTCTATAATAGATTTGAGACACGTGGAAACTCAGTAATTCACCTTCTACCTGTGATTCTGCATGGGTTGCCTTGGGCTGTGGTCTGAGGTAAGCAAGTTGTGTGAGGGTATCTTTTTCAAATACCTCCACTTTTTTAAATGGTGCAGGTCATTCAAAATGCACAGCATAGGTGCGTGAGCATGCTGAGAGCACTGCTGTCAGTTAACACATGTTCAGATCACAAGGTGACTGGGTACTGCAAAGTGGCTGAACTAAGGCTGCCTTTTCAGTGGAGCTTCAGCCTTGTTTTGCAGATGCCTTGAGACAAGGTTTCGTTCCGCAGCCATGTAGGATTTTTTTTTTTTTAACCTTCTAGCACAGTTTGTGAGCAGAGAGCTTGATAGGGAGCTGGTGCAGCCATTGCTGCTTGCGTTGTGACTTGACATGTTACTCCAGATCCAGCTGCACGTGGCACTGAACACTGTGTCAACTTGGCCTTGGATTAAATTATCTTTAGTCACAGTGCACGTATTGCATGTGGAGCCTGTAGAGAAGCAGGTTTTGCAATCGATGATAGATTGCATTGCTGAAGTCAGTGATATAAGATCAAATTAACATCCATAATTACCTGTGAAACCTCAGAATTTCACATTTCAGAATGTGAAACACAGCTAGTTACCTTTCCACACTTTGTTTTCCAGCATGTCTGGTCCAGTCTGAATGCCTTGTCCTGGAGCAGGAAGCAAGTGCTGTACCATATGTGGATGAAGTTACTCAGCTTGGAAATATATAGTATCCCATACATTTCCTATACAATCCTTTGAGTCCTCATAGTACTCTCAAGGTGCTATAAAATGTTCTGTTGCAAAGTGAGTATCTGTTTATTCTCAGAAAGAAACATGCATGTTTTTTTCATTCATGTTTTGTTATTTGCAGACTATGTGGTATCAGATGCTTTGTTCTTCTGAAAGAAAAAGAACAGAAACAAAAATAAACTGTTTAGCAGCAAGATATTGTTCTCAAAACTTCGACAGTTTGCATGGTAACTACTTGCTTCTTGCAGACTGCTCCTGAGAGACTTGCAGTTACATTAGGCAAAACAGATGATTTTATTATATTCATGGAACTTGAAACTTTAGCATATTCCTCCTCCCTCTGAATGTCAGGCCTTATGTAGTTTTGATTTTCTTCCTGGACAGGGTGAGATGATAAAGAGAAATTATTTCGGCTAAGTAAATAATTCATACATGGTATTTTGTCCAGACTTTATTCTTGTTTGCATCATGCTGATGATACAATTGCTGGTATTTATATACCTTAGAAAATTTCTGTGAGTTTTTTTTTTTTTAAACTGTGTATCAATGCAAAACAGTGTTTTGTGAGCCACTGTTAATCACACTGGTGGCTTGATGGGGTTTGGATGTTCTTGGTGCCAAACAGTTGGTGCCAAAGCATAAACACTTCCAAATAAATACTCCTGAGATAATGTAAGCTTCAGTTTCCTTGAATGCTGCTCTGTGAAGCTCAGGTGCTGGCTTTCTTTAAGTATATTTGCTTGTACAACTTAGTTACACAAATGTTTGTGAGTCGTACAACAAAAAGGGGCACACAGAAGGCTTAATGGAATGGAGTGTAGGGGATGGTCTGCAGCATACACTTCAGCTCTTGTGCAGTGTTGAGTTCTTTCTGTTCTTAGAGATGTGTATTGTGCAGGATATACATATATATCAGTGATGAAACGTATACTTATTCAAGTGCTGAGAGAGTCACTGGTTTGCAGCGTGCATCTCTCAGATCCTTTTCCAGTCTTGCACTTGCTGGCAAGTGCTTCCTGCACTTCAGACTGCTGTTATCAGCTGGAGCAGATAAGGACAGTGTGGGGTACTGTAGTGTACATGGTAGTTGTTCACTGAGGCTGGTTCTTTCTGCTGACACCAAAAGATGACTTATACCTTTTTGCTTCCCTCGTTGATCTTATGGCTCAGACTAGTAAGCGTTAACTGGATATCTTCTTCATACTTTTCAAAGTTAGAGATTGCATTGAAGAGGGGATGTTCTATGCTGCACTTGAGAAATCTGGTGTTTGTAATAGGTGACAGAGCATGTTACTACGCAGACTTCTTGAAAAGGATCTGTGAGGATACAGTGCTGTCATTGTATGTTAGAGTGGTACAGCCACAGGTGGGGATTCAGTTGATGCTGGTGCAATGAGTACCTGAGCCAACACATCAAAACAGTGTAGATAGCTGTTAAAGCAGTGTGAGGTCCTAGATTATCCAAGGCATAAATGCTTTGCTCTCTTAAACCCTCAGTGCAAGTCCTGGGGAAATGGCATAGGCTTTGTGTGGTGCAACCTGCTCAACTCTAGACCGTGCTAATGGCCAGATCAGCCAGCCTCAGGACTAGGAGGAAGCTGTGGCCCCACTAAATGCATCCCCTTCCTCCTGCTGAAGGCCTCACGTTCAGCAGCATGTGGAAATATCTTTCAGCCAGTACAGTGTAAGTAACCTTGCGCAGCTTCATGGCATTTGTCTGCCTAGCTTTAATCCTGTGTTTCTGAAGGAGGATTCAAAGGACATCCAGTAGACCAAGGGTTCAGTGCCTTCCCGTCTTTGGGGAACACTTATGGTGTGAATGGGCAGAACATGATTAGGTTTGTTCAGGGGCAGGGAACTGGTAGGTGATACCTTTATACCAGAACCATTTTACCATCCCTCATGAGGGTTGGGGCAAAGTAGGTAAGGAGGATGTGGACCTCTAGATAAACAGTGGGGAAGGGAAGAGCCGGGAATTGAGACATGAAAATCTGGCATGAACCTGGACAGGGGCATGGGGTTTGCAGGTAGTATCTTGAAGTGAAGGGATACTGAAGGAGATGGTGGAAGTAGGATTTGGGGAGTAAAGGAAGAAGAAGGGTGCCATATAATTTCAGGACTGTGGTGTATGTTATCTGGTGCTCACTTGTACCTGCATTAGAGAGATTCCTGTGTGGGTCTGGAGTTTTGGAAATGCCTTTTTATTTTGTCTGCCTCTGTGATTAGAAGGCCAGTTTAGGGCTTATCTACTTGGGGAAATCCCTGCAAAGTAGGCTAGGTTACGAATTTACAGCCTACTTAAAGACCCAGCAGTATACACAGTGTAAATTCACACTTCAGCTTACTTCACAGGAACTCCCCCGCAGAAACAAACCCTCAGAGTCACCTCTGTACCTCAGTCTGATGCTAAAAGTGAGTGGAATCTTCTCAAAATGTGGGCCTCCAATTCCATTTTTATAGCTGGGTTTTTCTGTCTCTTCTTTTTTTCTTTTTTTTTTTTTTTTTTTTTCAGCTGCTGTAAATCTCTGTAGCTGTGCTGTGGTTGGAGGAGCTGGGCCACTTCACATTGTCCAGGAGCTGACCCTTTGCCTCAAGTAACCTTTTATTATCAATTGGCTGGAGCATATTTTCCTTTTTACTGGCTTCACTATTAAGCTGTTCATTCACTCCCACCCCTGCTGATGCCTTTTATTTTTTTCTTTTTGTTTTTTTTTTTCCTTCCTGTGAATTTCATGTTGTGTCTTTCCTCCCATGTAATTTCCTAATAGTGAACTAGTGACAGAGTGGGCTGCTGGTATTTCATCTTGTGGCTGGAGAGGTCAGACTGCCTCTGATAGAGACAAACACTCCATTACAGTAAACTCAAAGAAAATTTTCCTTTTCAGGAAGCAAACACGCCACCAATAATATGTTTTCAATAAATTACTTCTGTGAGCTGGACTGTATATAGGCCTGCTTGGTAATATTCTGTATAAATAAGTTTAAAAAAAGGAGGATGTATTTCTTCTTTTTCTCTTAGGAGATTTGGCTCAGGTCTTGGCTTAGATCGGATTTTAGTCTTGCAGTGAAAACACCAATTGTTTATGCTGTGCATTATTGAAGAAATTATCAGTGTTGATGTTGAGCTGAAAGAGCACAAGGTCTTAAACCTTCAAAGTTACCTATCTGCTTCTAGTACTTAGAGAAATTTGATTGTTGGCAGGAAGAATTTAGTGATAAGGCAGACACAATGCAGAGAGAAAGTACCTTGCCCGTGAATGACAGCATCAGAACAAACATTCCCTGCTTTGCCTCTTCAAAGCACTTACCAAAACCTGTTTGTAGTAAGGGTGAGACATGAAAAGCCCATGAAACACTTTCATTCCCTCCTCTTCTGCTCATCATTTTCCAGTGTTTGCAAAAGCATGTACAGTTGCCTGATTTTGCTGTATCAGCAGCCCTTGGCACTGACACCCTTCTGGCAGACTGCTGCCCTATGATGTGGTGCCCTCTGGGGAAATTCAGTCCTGCACATGGCAGCCATTCAGCTGGGAATCCCTTTGTATTCAAACTGCTTTGTTCACTGGGTGAGTTCAGTGCAAGTAATTTTAGTTTATTTTTTGTTAAAATGCACGCCTAGTGAAAACCATTTTCACTGATGAGCTGAAGTAATGATTTCTTAAGAGATTCCATGCTGAATTAATGCTGTGCTACAGCTGTATTAAGATTTATGATTTTTTTCCATGTTTCTTGGAGTTTAATTTCTTGGAGCATTGCAAATATATTTCAAAAAATAGAATTTCACACTTTTTAATATTCTAGTACCCACAATAACCACAAAGTCCTATGGATTTGCACTGTCATTCACCCTTCTTTTGGATGGCGTGTTTGTGTTCACTAGAGTAATGTAATTTCTGTAGAGAACAGTTATTTAAGTAACACATATGTAAGCACCACACTCCTAGTGTAAATGCAAGTCACATGTTTAGTGAATGCCTTTGCCTGTTCTTCTAAGCATCCGTCCTGTTTTGTATAAGCCAGTTGTTTAGATCGTTTGAAAAGTTCAGTGTAATTAGGTATTGAAAGTTGGTAGCAGTAGTACTGTTTTTTGAGCTGTGTATGGATAATTTTCATGCTTTTTGCCAACTGCGTGAAAACCTATGGCCTACTATCTGGTAAAAAAAAGTAACTGAAACTAACTGACTATCTTTGCAAGGTAAGGAAACATTTCTTGAAGCAGTCTGCAAAACACTACCCCAGTCTCCTTTTTGGCTATTTCATTTAAATTTACTCGACAGCTCCAGGAGTTTAATCCAGTCTGTGGTGCAGTTCTATGTACCCAGTGTTGCAGTGTCACCTATGTATTGAATAATTTATAAAACTGTATAATGTAACATAGAATGTGCTCCCTGCTTCTTGAGGGGAGGCAAAGGTAACGGCATATTGTCTCCCTGTTAGCTACATGGACTTACCTGAATGCTCTGTTGTTAGAAAAACAAGAAGAAAATCAATCTAAGTGTCGAAGGAATAGGACTGTGAGATGGTAAATATTCATGTCCCAAACTTGACATGGTTTCATAAATCAATAAATTCCGAAGAGATTTAATTCTTCTTTGTGCCTAACTACTTAATCTACGGCACTAGTTTTCATGCCTTTATTTCTGTGGAAACTTGACTAATCTTAGGCATTCCCTCTCTTGAGAAAAATGTAGTTGATTTCCTCTTCAAATGCAGCCCAAATTTCCTGTTTGCTGAATTAATAAACCAACATCATGGAATGAAAGTGTGTGCCACGTTTCATGCCTGAGCTCTGTGATTTTTTGACTTTGGCATTTGCTGTCCATTGTCAAAATCAATGTTTATGTTAAATAAATGTCATCTTTTCTCAACCATTCTCTTACTATACTTGCATAGTTTTGCTTATTAATAAGCTAGGTTGAAGATAAGTTAGATGTTCAGTTAATTGTGGGTGTGTATTGTCAATTGAAAATTTTCATTACATTAACATAACTTAGTATTTGAAGCTGGTTTCTTATTTGAATGAACATTGCAAGGTCAATTGCAGACCAGCACAGGAAAGTCAATTGGTGTGTGTGTGCAAACATAGGCCACAAAGGTTGCACTTGATATTCTCCAAACTTTCATGCACGGGTATTTATTGTTTATGTAATATTTACAGGGAAGAGGCTGTCCTCTTGCTGCTCTTGCTCTGTGGTGTATCAATCTGTAGTACATATAGAACTTGTTCCAGACAGCCTGGGTAATTTATGGGCCTTGGAAATAGGGTCCCATAAGGAGCAGTCTGTCCTATAGCACTTTAAGTAGTGCTCTTAAAATGTTCACTTTATGTTGTGTAACAAGCCAATTTCAGTTAGTGGCATATCATTGAATGTGACTGATCTTCTTTTAGAAGTTGTTTGGTGAGGGATACTCTCCTTAGCATGAGGAACCTAGCAGAGAAGTCAGTGCCTGGCTCTGGCACACTGATTTGACTCAATGGAAAAGCTTTGGCTTTCCAACTGTAGCTGACATAAGCATTTGTTGTTCTCCCTCAGCCACAGGATAGGTACAAGCCCAGCCAGACCAGTATCTCACTACTGCTGCATTCTCTATGCTTAAATCTGTGTTTAAAGATATCCCGATAACTCTTGTCAAAACTCCTGTTTAAAAAGGATATTTAGTGTTTTGTTTTGTTTTTTTTCCCAGAGGGGAACAATCAAAGAATTAGTGATTAAAAGTGTTAAATGAAGAGTGGTGTGTATCTCTTGCAGTATTCATGCCAACCACCTACCATAAGCCTTATCAGAGGTGGACTGTGTCATATTTCATCTAGCTACCTGGTTTATGTGCTCTGAATGAAAAGGCAGAAAATCCCATTCCCTCCAAGGAGATAAAGGGCTATGTCACAAGCTGAGTGTTTTATAGCCAGTCAAACTTGATTCAGTCTACTGTTCTACTGGGGCTTGAAATGTCTGCCCTCTTATAGAGGTGGCAGAAACCCACAGTGCAAAATGGGCAAGATCACTGTAGTGCAAGGTCACTGTACAAATATTGTACTTCTGTATACTGTTGTGGCTCTTTTGGTCATTTCTGCTTCCCATCAATGCTGTTGTTGCCAAGAGAACCCCAGCAGCCTCTTCTGTGCTGTGCTACTTTCAAGAACTTTGAAACTAACAGAAGGGTGTCTAGCTGTTTTGACACTGGCAGAGCCATGGTTTTCCCTGCCCCTTCCCCATCTATGGTGCCAAGGAAATAAATCAAACCTGTGCTGAAAGGACAAGGTTACAGGTATCATTCTAGACAAAAAGTTTCATGCAGCATAGCAGATTACACAGAAGAAATCTCATGACTTGATTTCCAAGACCTTGGGTCAGTAGCTACTTTTCTTCCTGTCTGTTTTCAAAATGTGCACAGCATGTTATTTGTCAGTGGCCTTCACATTGGTCATGTAGGAGATGTACATTTCCATGCACAGGTAAGATGTAGCACAAGTGAGTATCACATGGAACATCTGTTGACTCTTACTGTCATTAATATTTGTGTCGTTTGATTACTGCTGTCATCTTAGTTATATATGATTATTGTGTCAAGAGATCACAAGGTTTTTTGTTTGTTTGTTTGTTTGTTCGTTTTTTCCCCATTTATCTTCATCAGTAAGACACATTCGAAAGAAGACTATCTAGATAGGATGCATCTCATCCTACCTGATCTGTCTGTAGACTAGGGACGTAGTCCAAGCAAAGTGTGCAGGCTCTTTCTCATTCTCACTATTCAATGAAGATAGCCAGCGTGATTCATCTGGTATGTAAGGCAGTGAATCATCTAGTGATACTGTCCTTGTCTGTTGGTTACGAGGAGAGCTTGGATGACTAGCCTCAGCTAGGTATTAACTTCAGGCTAAAAGAGATGTGTTTTTCTTGCTCAAAGCCAGGAAAGTGTGAGTTTAGGTGAAATTGAGCATAAAGCCTGGCATGATACAAGTCTTTTAATGGCACCTTTTGCCCTCAGGGAAATTGATATGCTGCTGATGCTTAAGCATGCTATACGTGCCCAGTGCTCCTCTTTGCCACACTTTTAGTGTGCATTGCTTGCATGATGAGGCACAGACAGAGGTTTCCTTTTGCCAAGACCACAAAGGCAGCTGTAGCTTTGGGCAGGATGTGCTTAGATAGCTAGAATGGAAATATCAGTGTCTAGTATAAGGTGGAACTCAAATGAACACAGGTTCATCTGTCAGAAGTCTCACTCCTAACTTCCTTATGCCAGCAGTGTATCTAGGTCAGCTACAGGCTGGGGTTTTCCTTATTGAAGCACTTTTCTTTTTGACAATAAAAGTGTACTGGTATGAAGGTGCTCTGGACTGAAAGTTAGCTCTCCTTCCTGTGGGACCCACCTGTACTTTTTAAGATCACTGTTGCTTTGTTCACACTAAGCAAAGCAGGGCTCACATAAGAGCTGAAGAGACTATTTATATTCCTAGCTAGCATGGTGCCAAAAGGCATTTTGCTATAAACAAGCACTGGAGCATGATTACATGTTATCTTTACAGTTTATGAAAGATCTTCTTTCTCTGGAAAAAAAAAAAAAAAAAAAGGGCTCCTGTGAATCCTCTTTCACCATGGTCAAGTTATTTCTAGTGCATAATGTAAAAGAAAAGTCAGGATGTTTTAGATATCATCTTCTTAAGAGAATGAAACTGCATTCAGTGCAGCTGTCTGTTGTAATTTAATGTGTAACAACTGCAGCACAGATATTATTTCATTAGTCCTGTTCCTTATCTTTTTATACATATATAAATATTGTCTTAGATTATCTGATTTATGTAACTCAAGCATGAACTACACTATCTGTAGTGTTGTCATTCAAATCTAAGACTAATTCTAGAGATAATCTGAATCATTTCATAATTATGAGGAATCACGAGGCGGTATCTCAGTGTTTACAGAGGAGTGTCTTGCTGTACCGCACTCCAGATTTCTCAGCACAGCCAAATCTTCTTTTAGTATGCTGTAGTTTAATTAGCTTCAGATCTTGAGTTATGTTCTGTTTCTTTGGGGTTGAAGCACAAAAATAAAAAAAACACCACCACCACAAAAAAAAAAAAAAGACGTAAAATAGGAAATGTAAAGAAGTATTTGTGATCTTTGACACATGGATTTGGTACCATCTGTTGGTATGACTTCTAAAGTCAGTATCAAATGTGTTTGTTGAGTTGGATTTTCATGCTGTTTTTCATAACATCTCGCTTCGTTGTGAAGCTGTCAGATATAGCTCCCTTGAGAAAGCCTCACTGCCAGTCTGATACAAGTGGTATCTCTCTTGCTTAGAATTGCCATGCTTCCAGAAAGTAGTGACACTGTTTATTTACTCTAGCTGAGGTTCTATCCCATGAAATCTTTCAACAGCAAACTATAATTGGGCAGTGAACAAAAATATCACCCCAGAAGAGCGATTGCTGTGAAACCGTTGTCACTGTTTCCTCAGTTGCATTGGAGACCTGTGGTCTTCCCAAGCCACTGAGTGGAATATTTGTATTCTGTTCTTTAGAATATTACTTTGCCATTGATTTGATCTGTTTTCTCCTCTATCAGAAGCGTTGATGTTTCTGAAATATCCTCTTTTTTTCTGCTTTTGTCTTTCAGTAACGAAGTATTGGAAGGGAATTTAAAAGCCTATCTATCCTGGGTTGGCCAGCCTGTGCCTCAGACATGTGTGCAGCTATTGAGCATTTCAGGGATGACTCTCACATTTGGACAGAATCATTTACAAAGATGTCTGTCCAGTCCAGGGCCTCTGAGTAGTCCGGTTCCTGGCTGTGGGTGTCAGTGATCTAGCAAGAATTGTTATACCAGCACCTCTGGTGCCCCAACCATCACCTTGTGAGTAAAAAAATAAATAAAAATAAAAATAAAATTCTGGTCAATCTCTCCTGCCTTTCAGCTCGTCCTGGACTTCTCTTCATTAAGCTGAAGTATGTGGTACATAACTCACTGATCTCACCAGCATTAAGACTGTGTGGCTTGTTAGACTGGCTGCTCCAGCACAATCTGGCTCTCTGTTCCAGTGCCATTTCTGGATCTATTCTTAAAGACCTTCACTCTTAACCTTCTGCAGTTAACTACTCCTGATGCTACTATCAACTTTTTGGAAGAGTTCCTTGTATGTGTGCTTTCACATGTCAGGTATTAATTGTCATGTTTTTCTTGTTTTTCCTACTGATGTCTGGAGACTTGGCATTGTATACCACTCTGTCACCATCACTGTTACCCAGCAGTCACATCTTAGCTCATTCACAGAGGCTGCAGAGACTGATGACATCAGGCTATATATATTCTTATTTATGTTTAGCATTTTCTAGTCCTGTAGCCTTTCTTGATCATATTTTGATCATACAAGCACAGGAGAAGGAGAATGGTGCAGTTAAATGAGGTCAAAATGTGTCTCTTGAAACACGTACTGCAAGTAACCACTACCCTCCTAGAACAGGAGCAGAAAATAACAGCTTTGGTCACTTTGTATGATGACAGTTGATATAAGAATGGGAAATAGTACACTTCCCTCGTGTCTTTTGCAGCCTCTAGAGTCGAATGATCATTTTGGTTCCTTCTCAGATTGAGGAGTGAATGACTAATGTCATTGTGACTGCTGCCATCTAATTTCTGCAAAAGAATTCTCCGGTAATTCTCATGATTGGCATCATTTCCCATCATGTGCAAGCTGTTGGACAAAGAAGACCTTCTTTTGAACTGTCATGGTGTGAAGAAGATATAAAGGTATTGGGTTCCTAGTGCAATTCAATGTATATGATGTATGTATGAATCAGTATTCTGGTCTTCTTGCACAGCAACTCATGACGACTGATCTATTTCTACAGTTGCTAATTATATTATGTTAAAAAATACTTGGTGTTGAAGTGACTTTACATAAAAGTTTCTGTGAAGTTGTGATTTAAGGACTCACAAGGAAGGTATAACTGAAATATTTTGCTTTGAGTCAGTATGACCCATTTCAAAACAGTTTGTCGAGCTAGATTGCAGCTCGTTGCTTAACATTAAGCCTAAAACATCTACCTGAACTGCTGTGATGTTTTTGGGACAGGTGACTTTGTATTCTGATTATCTCTAACAGCCACCCCCAGCTCTGTATTACCTAACCTAATAGTGGTGCATTGCAGTCTCTGTTCTTACCTACCAAACTGGTGGATCACGGGAAAAAGCTTGGTCACAGAGCCTGCCTCATTCTGGATGGATAAGACACTCTGTTTGTCAGATTGGGTCAAAGCAAAATGTTCTGCTTTGGTTCAACTCATTGAAATGAAATGTTTCAGTTCAGGAATATCAAAACATTTCATTTTTCATTACAAGTGTGGAAATAAAATATTTTGGCACTTGCTAATGTCAGAGTTTGAAGGTGAGGGTGTGCATTTCTCAGTGTTGACAGGAGAATCCCCCCTTCCACATAACAGCAGATGTTCTTAACACAGGCCTGTTGGGGAGAGGTGGCATTCAAGTGATGAAGAAACAGGAGTCTGCACCATTCATCAGCCAAGTGAGAAGAATCTGTGCTCACTTTCAAAGAGGCCAGCGCAAAAGTTACCTAGGTAAGTAAAAATTACAAAACACTTAGAGTGAAAACATTTGAAAGTCAACAGAGAGAAAATTCTAGTAGCGTCTTTAGAAGGTTAGAGGACAATATGAAAACAAATGTGCGAAATGTGGACAGGACTCAAGGTTGTAGCACCAAACCAAATTAAATACTTAATCGGCCTGTTAGAAATTTGCTGGGGTAACTCATAGGATAGGGGTACTAGCCCATCCTTCTAGAATGAGCTGTGCTTGGAGAAATGAAGTGTTTGTAGTGTAATGCAAGTTTATCCATACCTGTTCTGAAGTTGGCGAATAAATGTGACAGACTTAAGTCAGTAAAAGAGCGCAATGTTTTTGATGAGTGGGGATAATTTAAGCCACTTTTCTGGGGGGAGTGAAAAGAAGTTCTTGAGCAGTTCTTGGAAGAATGTACTCTGTAGCTAAGCCTCAGTGGCCACGGGCACTTTATCTCGGTACTGGTTAGGATTATAGCAGGGCAGATACCTCAGTATCTTGAAGTATGTTGAGGGCAATTATGCTTCACACTGTAGAAGTTAGTAAAAAGTTATTTTAGTCTTGAGTTTTAGTAAGAAGGATGGCTTGCCTGCCCATCTAAAGAGGGGAATGTTAGTGAAACTGAAAATCTACTTAAAGTGATTTGGATTCCTTGAGAGACAGTGAAATATACCGTCTGATTGTCTAATCAGAGTTAGATTGTAAAGTAATAACAAATTTAATTGTCAGGAATAACTCTAGTTGTGATTTCCCATCTTATTGGTCATCTAGCTAAGGAAGAAAGAATGAATGGATATTCAACCCCAGGACTGGAGGTTGGAACAAAGTGATCTTTAAGGTCCCTTCCAAGTATAAGCAACTCTGGAATATTGTAGAGATATTCTTGTTATCTCAACTTCTGATCTATTATTTTTGTTACATTTTCTGACTAGGTTATAAATTAAAATCTGGGTGGTAAGACTGGGTAGTTTCACTCAGTCAAAGTTACCTGGTTGGGCAAATATCCTAATGAGGTAATAAGGTAAACAGACAAGGTTCAAGAATTAGGAAAAATTGCACAAGGAGTTAAATCGTGACACAGGTTACTTAAGGATAAACTGGAATCTTCTTGACCAAAGTTATATGAACAAGTATGATGATATTTTTCAAATATGGTCTAAATTATTCTGTGTCAGAGCAAGGGAAGGGAGTGAATAATTGCCTCACGTCTCCTCTAGGAATGGATTTTTAAGAATGCATTAAATTAATACTTTGGGAGGACTTGTAAGACCCTTGCTTTTCATGTGGAGCCAGGGGAAGGGTAATCACTGAACTGTGCAAATTTATATCAGGGCAGATGTAAATACATCTCTTCCTTGGGTACAACCCAAAACACATGCTTGTATTTTTATTTTTTTATTTTTTAATCTAGTCTGAAGAAATTGAGTCAAGGATATCACACACTCCAGGTAGAAATACTGTAAATCAGTCCAGCGTAAACATTTCTAGAGGCTGCAGCACATTATCTGAGAGTCTTTCACAACTTAATTTTATTAAAGATTTATGCTCCAATGGTGAGGAATGAAGAAAGAGCATGTGATGGGAGTGTGCAGTTCAGGTTGCTCCTAAGAATTGCATGGTTTTAATTGAGTAACAGATTGTGAACTATATTTGTAAAGGTTATACAGCAGTTTCTAAAATAAAAGCATTTAAGAAAACCGTGCCCTTCTGGAGGCCACTGATAAAAAGTAAAAGAGCCAGAGTTCTTCAGTAGATGAGTAAGTGCTTCAACATCCTTTCCTAAGATACCCACATAAAATTCTTGCTGGCTTCAGAGGGTATTGTGGTCAGCCAGAAGAAGAGTGTGGTCTCTTGGCCCTTCTCTGCCCTAACTGAAATCTCATAAATTCATTGGCAATTTTGGGCAAGTAAAGAGGGAAGGCTGCCTTAACTGAGAATGAACTTGAGCTGTCCTCCTCTTACTTCCTTCCCTTCCTTTTTCTTGATTCTGCTCACCTTATGGCTTACTTTCTGTCCCTTTTTCTAGGGGGGAAAAAGCCTTAATTTGTGAGTGACAGACCTAAAACTTCTTGCCTTTACTTATCCACCTCTCCTTTCTTAAAGAGGACTTTACCCTTGCTGGAGGGATGGCTCATTTGCTTGCAAGGTAGGGTGTGATTTGCAAATTAGGGAATTGCAGTAGTTTTATGTGCTTTTATATTGAATTATACAAGTGCTAATTTAATTGGCTGTGTGGAATTGCAACCAGCAGTTCAGCAGCTGTTTCACGAGCCGTACTTGCAGTAGGGGAACCTCAGGCAGATGGGTGAGATGAATGTTGCGAAGTGGGAATCAGCATAGTCATCCCAAGAGATATCATCCCCATATGTGAGTCAGAGCCTTCAGTCTCTTGCCCAAGATGAAGGGAATCTCCCAAGGCAGCTTATTTTGCACAGTCTTATCAATTGAGATCAAATATCATGGTATTAGTTCAATAGATGCTTCTGAAAGTACATGCATACCTCACTCAAATTCACATTTAGCTCTAGCCAAAACACAACCCAAATCATGATCCAAAGAGCCTCCTCCTCAGCCCACCTTCGTTGCAGTTCTGTTTCAGTGGCAGATGCAGCACAGAGAAGATTGCCTGAACGCTTAATTCAGAAATTTACTGTTTAAGGCATTACTTGTATGAACACCAGCGTAACACATAGAATACCAATGCCCTTAATTTAGTAGTTTTGTCTGAGTCATTCTCACTGTGTGGGAGGGCTGTGAAGACACTCCACAGAGTGGAGAAACTTGCTGGTGCTGTCTGTCCAATGAGATTATTTTTTAAAAAAGTCAACATAACAGAACCACAGATATGTTTGTGAGTAAAACGCAATTTTGTTGCAGACTTCAGTACAGGAAAGGGGTGGCGATGCTCTCCGCCCACTTCAAAAGCTGAAGTCAAGCTTAACTGATGTGTATCTGATGCTGAAATAGGTACTGAATTTTTCATGACAGCATCACACAGACACAGGTAAACACTCTGGCTACATGATTTGGAGGGGCATAATGTGGTGTAATCCCCAGATCTGTCTGTGCGATTCCATCTCATTTTCAGATCTAGCAATAGCATCTGAGTTGTTACCAACCAACAGCTGAAAGCTATTTCTGGATTTATTCATTGCAGGGTGAAATTTTGTTCTGCTGAAGAAAAGGTAATGTTTGCCACAGAAATTGTTCACTAGGGCTTGGAATATATACAAACTTTTTGAAATAAATATGGGCACAAGCAATAAATTTTGGAAGTGAAGGAGGCACTGAGATGACTTCTGAGCTGGCAACATTCACCCTTCTATAAGTCTGCATTTTGTTCTTACTTAGTTATAGTTAGCCTCTCTTATTGAATGCAGATGAATTCAATTTATTATGAATGTAGTAATTCCATTTTGGAGACTTTTCCTGGGCTAAGTTTTCTAGGACCCAGCTCAATAAGATTGTCTCTCTCCTTAAGTGAAAGCCTAACCTCACTGTGCCTGAATTTAAGAATTCATCTTTTTTTTTCCTTTGAGCTGGAACCTTTATTCAACCTTTGCACTTTGCATTTGGAGTGGACCCTTCACCAGGCAGAGGTTAAGCATATTTTTAATGTGCTGTACACTGTCTGTTGGCAGCCATGGCAAATATGTAAACATGTTGGGCCTTGATACTGTGGCCCTGATTCTTGTGAACAGCGCCACTGAGTTCAGTGCACTGCTCACACTAGCTGGATAATCAGTCATAATGTGCTCAGTGCCAGTGAGATGAACTCTGTTCCTACAGAAACTTCAGTAAAATCAAAAGTTTGTTAATAGGAAAAAAAAAAAAAAAAAAAGTTAGCTGTTATCACAAATGGAGCAAAATGCCAAATATAATCCTGCTCTGCTATTTGTTCCTGTACAGACTTTTAGCTGCCAGGAAGACCGGTCTTATAAACATGAAATTATATCCATGGTAACATGCAAGCCATGTTTAACTTTGCAGCATGTTAAAAGGTACATTAAAAAAAAATAAAAATCTGTTTTACTGCTGAGAATAGCAATTGTGACTTTTAAGGTAGTTATTTTGACTCTTGAGAATTGTAAGAGGGTAAGAATCAGAGGCACAACCCCCTCCTCAAAGCACTCGACATTGCTAGGCATTCTCATGGTGTTATTGCATAAATACAGCCTGTATTTTCATCATCGAGATTCTTTTTACTGAAAAGATATGACAGGTTGTGATGTTGGACTAGGTGAAGTCCCAGCTTTGCTATTCTGCTTTTTAGATGGAGCAGTGCTGGGGCTGTTGCAGCTATCGTGTAGATACCCTTTTTGGTTAAGCGTTGGACTCAAGGAGCTTGTTTTGTGATGCAGCATGTGTTCTGGGGTTATAAGCACTTGGCCACTTTTGCACTAGAAATCAAATGTTGCTTACAGAGGCAGGCAAGCAGCTGGAGTAGGGAGTAGACTGAACTCGGATCTGGGCAGGAAGACATATTGGGAAAAGTAACTGTTAGATCCCAACTTGGAGCAAAAACTGAAGCTGAAAACTACAGATGGTTTTCTTGTATGCATGATAATGTCAAACCCAAAAAAGGGAGTTTTCACACTCTCTTGTCTGTTTAGAGCACAGTGAAAATTATATGCTGGAAAATGGACCCCTGTGTCTATACAATATCATGTCAGGCTCAGTGGAAATTGGGCTTGTCTGCTTTTCTGTAGGCCAGGCCTCTGAAGCCTTGCACTTTATTTGCCATGGAGAAGGGGGAGGGAAAGAGCAATAGCAATGAGATTTATCCTCACTGCTTTTTATCTATTAGCACCTACATGGTAATGCCACCCTTAGCGAATTGTTGTGATAGGAATGACTTGTAAAAACTAGAAATTTCCTTGCTAGTGGCAGCAGAAGAGCCCATGCTAGAAGTGAGAGAGATGCTGGAGGCCACGGTTACAGCAGATAAATCCCACAAAGCGTTCTGGATAAAACAGAGTATTCTGGTAACTACTGTTGTGTGTGTCTTGAAGCAAAGGGGCTGGTGGGTGAAGTAGGCTGGGTGCCTGGCTCAGGAAAGAGAGCAACATCTTCGTAGAATATGCATGTTTTCTCTATCTTCCCTCATCTGTTCTTCAGTTTTTGTTTTTTTTCTTTTTTCTTTGAGCTTCACAGAGGTAAAGCAAAGATGATACATGGTACACTTCACATAGAAGTTTAGGAACATATATACTAGACTGTACTTCTCATAATAGAAAAGTGGATAGTTTGTCAGCACAACCTGCCATTTTTTACTACCAGTCAACACTAGCATATGGGGAGAGACTCAAACTTACCTCTCTAGCTGGACAAGGAGGTTTGGATTGTGCTGTGCTTTCTCCATCTTTATAAAGTAGACACAGACCATGTCCTCCAGCATAGCGCCTCAGTTACTAAAGTGACTTTTTTAATGCTGGAGAATATGAAGAGAGTCTGAGCTTCCTTGCTACTAAGTTCTCTCCCACAAACTTTGATATGCTTATTTTCAGATGCCTAAATTGGAGCCTGAGGTACCTAATTTTGAGAAGACAATAGACTCTCGTTATGGGAAGTTTCTTGAAAGGGTCTTAAGTATTATTTTGGATAGAAATTTGGATTTTACCTGTGATGGTGGTGACCCCTGTGGGAGGGAGATGCATCAGTTCAGTCTGTAGGAGCGGTCATTGCAAGGCATGTTTGCTGTATCAGCCCGGTAGGTACTTTGGCCCTTGCTCTAGATAGATTTTAGGCCTAATCATGCAATACTCCTTTTGCAGGATGATAGTATCTTCAGGTCTGTTTGCTGGGTTCTTCCTGCTTTCATGCTGGAGAGGTGTGTGGGACAAGGTGGCCAGATGTGTCACTGGTGTAGCAACCGTTCACTGATGGAGGCTCGCTGGGGGTTTGTACTGGCAGCACACTCCAGCAGTTGATGGCAGAACTGTTCCTGCTTCTGATCACTGTTTGCAGGACCTGTAGAAAAGAAACAAGATGTGAAGAAACCTAGTTTGGTTGGGAGAACTGTGTTAACCATGGGCTTTATGCCTTTGTATTTCAGTGTACTTAGCGATGCCTGCAGGTGTCATCTGTGTTCATGTAGCAAGGCTGTTCTTCCCCAAGTTTTCTCTCTGCCATGGAGAGTCTCATCAAAGAGGTCCTTGAACTCTTGGCTAGGAGAACTGTAGTGCCCACATGGGCTCAATGGGACAGACGGACCCCATTAACTCAAATGCTTTGCCATAACCTTAGCAGACCTCAGGGGAAACCTAGAGTACTTGGGTCATGACCCCAGACCAAATGCCTCTGTCAAGAGTTTTGAGAGGAACTTAACAGGATTTTCCTTGCTCCACTGTTAAATGCCTACTGGTAGTCTGCTCTGTTGTACAGACAAGGGGACCCACTGAAAGACTATTTTTCCATGAGGTTAACTTAAACTTACTGATGACAACTGTGGTGGGTGGCTATTGAACCAAGAGTGTCAAAAGCCACCATCTAAAATGACCTTTAGGCTGTTTACTCAAAGCAGTAACAGACTCGCCCCCGACTTCCTGATAGGGGCTATCACTTATCAAGAAACAAGAGCAAGTGGCTAGATATGGAAATCGCTGTGGGAGTGAGCCTTATTGAAAACATACAGTATCATACAGAAGTAAAATTAATGCATCAGTAACCTTTACCTTTTCTGTGGTATGTTGAAACTAAGCCAGGAGAATTACCACGAATTGGGAAAAAGGACTACATGTATTTGTGTGTGTGTATATATATATTTTCAAGCCCATTTCTAAACAAATGGATAATCTTTTCTTGGACAGACAGATGTATATAATTTAATTCAAACGTCTCCCCCTAAGGCTGTGCCGCATGCCCTATGGTCCATTTTCCTAGCTGTGCAGTGAAGTTTCAGAAATCGGGGATTTTCAGCTCCCTTAAGTGAAACATTTTAAAAAAGAGATACAACGTAAGCTAAGTAGTTAAGTAGACAATAAAAACACAGCAACTTAGTTGTTAGAAATACAGAAAATACTATGTAAAAATCAGTGAGACTGGTTTCCATTCTAATTTAGAAAGCTAACTTAGGTTCTTACCTAGGATTATTTAGAAACTTTTTCTTGAAACAAAAAAATATCTACTTTAATACATACTTTAAATGCATGTTAAAAAGTGCTTGGAATTTTAGTGGCTTTACCTCAATAAGCTATATTGTAGCATTTCACCCGCTCAAAATAAGCTTGTTTTCAGCTAATGTTCACCTGCTGCTTTTTTTTTTTTTCCACGTAGTTGTTTTCATTACTTTTTTCTGTTTATCTGAGTCAGAGTAGCAGCACCATCTAATCCCATTTTTTGTATTTTCTAAAATATGTCTAGACGGACTAGCACGAGGGTAGTCATCCTGGAAGGTTTTAGTAAGATCCCTCTCCACTTGGTATACACGTCACGTAAGTAAGTAGTGAAACCGAAAGTTTCACATGTGATACAACTCCTAGTAGTAAGCTGCTGCAACTCTTTTTGTTTGTTTGTTTTTAAGGAAAAAAAAAAAACATTGTTTGGCAGTGTTTCCTGTCAAACCTCAGACATTTACTGACCTGCTGTGGAGTTAATATATATTGGCTCCAAAAATGTCAGGACAGAACTAAAGATTTTTACATTTACTCCTTCCACCCAGCACCCACTGCTCCTTCCTCCTTCCCTTTGTGTCAGGTAGTTTCTAAAGGCATTGATGGAACATGAAGGGAAGGGATGCAGAACCAACCGCTGGCAGATAAATAGGCATATTGTGCCGACAACTATGTCTCATTTCTTTAGAAGCACAGCCTGAAAATATTTTAGATTTAGAATGGATCAGGAATACTTTATTTAAAAACAGCAGATTTTCTGAGGGGAAAAAGAACAAAGTACAAGTGACTAGTTCCTACCTCCCATTTGTATAATTGTTAAGTCTTCCAGTGAAGAATCCATTCTCTTCCCCATAGTGGGGGGTGTCATTGCCAATGGCAGGCAAGTTGGAATGGGGTCACCCAAACCGTCCCCTTCCTACATGGAAACCTCTGGCAATAATGCATGATGAAACTGAAGCCCAGTTGCAGGAAATGGACTGCATAAGATATAACACCCGGGCCTTCATTTGAGTAAGTCACTAGTATGTTGAATTTTTTTTTTCAGATTTTGGAAATTTCTGAGCCATTTTCTATGCAAAGCAGGCAATTGGGATGAAAAGGGTCATTTCGGTAGAAATCCAGCATTTCACTAAAACCAGTGCTCTAAAGAACACCATTCCAAGATCTGTTCTATTTACAGCATTCCAAAACAGCCTTGCCAAGTTGTTAGAAGATTTTTAGGTAACAAATGATTCAACCTATCTGTGTTCTTTGTTGGCCACACCAGTTGTGCGTATCTTTGAAGTTCCTAGAGATAGATAAGCATGAAGAATCACCAGATTCTGAACAGGAAATCTTCTGGAGTAAGGAAAAAAGAAATATCCTGAGGGCAGGTGTGTTTCTGAAGCATCACTAATCTCCTGAGGAGAGGTACCTGCAATCTACTACTGCAGAAAACCAGTGTGTTCCTGCACAGAGGTTGTTCTGTTTCAGAGAGGAGCATTTGACTTGCTCTCCCTTTGAAATGGATCCTCTTTTGCATATTTTGTGTTCTGCTAGGAATGGGAGGTCAAAATTGAACTCTTCCTGACAAGATCCAAATCCTTATTATCCACTCTGAGTGACTGACTAAAACGTAGGAAGAGCCCTCACATGGTTCAACTCTTCCAACTATTATTTCCAAATCACTGGGCTGAACATTCAACCTTTTTAACTGTCAAAGCCATAATATTTATTCCCCAGTTTCAGTAGGATAAGAGGGGAATCCCCTATCCAAAGCCCTGTGGTCAAAGCACCTCCTGTGGAGGTGAGAGACATAGGTTTGATGTGATGAATTCATATCCTCTTCTTCCTTTCATGAGTATGCTAATTACTAGATTGTGATATGAGAAGCAGACAGTGTTATCACTATCAAATCAGTTATTCAAACTGGGTTTTATAAGAAAGTTACCACAGCCAAGTTTGAATGGACAACCCATGGTTGGTCAGCATGTTCATAGCTGCAGTGCCACTAGCCTGGGAGGTATCCAGGCTGTCTGGATCCAGGTTTATTTTGAGTGTGAGTTCAGTCAGGTTTCTGAGTCTGAGTAATTCAGGGATTCTAGGAATTCAGGGGGAATATGAATTTAAATAGGGTTGCTAGAGGGAGTGAACTTTGTAGAACCTGGTGGGGAGGCAAAGGGGAAGCCTTTTCTAACCAAGTTCTATGCATCATATCCTCCAAATGCTGAAAAATAAATACAACGTGCTACTATAAGAGCTTTTGAATATTTTGTAATGAGGCCACTGTTGAATTGGATATATACTGTGTTCACCACCTGATGGTAAGATTTCCCTGCCATTTCTGAATGTGACTTTAAGTGAAAGGAACTTTACTCATTGTAAAAGGTTTTTTTGTTTTGTTTTGGGTTTTTTAATACACTTAAATATCTTGTTAGACTGGGATTTTTAACAGTGTTATTTTGTCTCTTCAAGTCTCCCTCAGATAAGGTTTTCTTGTATTCTGAAATGATGTGGCAGAAGGCAAAAAATAATCTTGTGACTCATTAGGAAATAAACAGAGGCATAATTGCCATCTGTGTTTCAGTCCGTTTAATCTTCTCTCTCTCCAGTCATGGAAAAAAGTTCATGAAAAAGTTGAGGTCTGCTTTTGTGATATTTTTTCAGAGAAGCTGGCTTAAAAAATTACAGAAAAGAAAGGGGAAAAAAAAAACCAACAATACTGGCTCTATACATTATATTAGACAAAATGGATTAAATTTCTGACACCCTACTCATCAAATTCTGACCTTGATATGACCCCCTTGGCTTTTTACTGTTTGATGTTCTCAAACGATTTGGTGCCACTATTCCTTTGTAGTGCAGTTAATTTTGAGTGTTAGATAGAGATCAATAGTCATAGCTTGAAATTGGCACCTTTGGAGGAAAAATATGTTGTGTGGCAGTAACATAGATTTGATAGTACTTCAGTTAAGAAAATGGTGTACTCTTTCATTATTGTTTTCAATGACAGTATCCAGAGTGTTATTTCATTCTCCTACCAAGATTCTGACAGTCTCTTGTAATATCTTATCTATCAAAGAGTTTTCATTCTTCTCCTTTCATGCTTGGCTTCTGAAGTGGAACTTTATTTAAAAGGACCCTGAAATTAGAAAGAATGGCCATAGCACTTCTGCTATCAAGTTGGTCAGTAAGAAATAAACCCCCTTACTTCTAGACTTGTGTATGGCCTCCCATTTGCCAACACTGAAATCTCATTGTAGGTGTTGGCCATACTAGAAAAGCTCAGCTGCCAGGAGGAAGGCAGTGGGCTGTTGGATAGAGTCTAATCTTCTCACAGGTAGCTGGGCTTTGCATATTGCATAAAAAAGGATGGATGAGAATCTCTGCCTCTAGGGCCTTGGATTTGGAGAAACCCACTCCTTTCTATGGGGTCCCACCCTAGAACATTCAGTACCGTGGAAATGTGATGAAGTTCTTCTTGAGGTATACAGCAAAACAAGGTCTGAAAAGTTTGGGGAGCTCTAAGCATGCTGCTGAAGTCCTACCACCAGAGCAGGTATGCCCTTTCTTCTGGATAAGTTTGAATATCCTGACTAGTTTCATCAGAATTTGACAGGTTGGAAATACCTTTCTGACCAATAGCAATGAATTAGTTGCTTGGAGGTAGGAAAGAGAATGCTGACAGGCCCAGGAGAAGAGAGAGATACTCGGAAGGGAGATGTCATGACATTCTCATGTGCAGGGAAATGTCAGTCACAGCTTGTGCCTCCTTTGTATCAAGGAATCCAGTCTCTGAACACAGGTGAGTAAGGAATCTGGTTGCAGTGGTCTTCCATTTTTGGAGTTATTTAAATCATTTCCATGTATTTCCTGGGAAAATCATGGGTACCTCTGTTCTACCAGCTACTTGAAAAACATTCCTCTCATTTTCCAAAAAACCAGTTTTTTCCAAGTTTGCTTGTCAGGTGCTTTCTGGGGAACTTTTTAAAAGCTAAACATGAATGATTTCAGATCAGCAAATACTTCTCCTTTAGCAGGGAACCAGTGACAAAAAATTACTTGAATGTGTTTTTTATTTGTGATGATGGTAAAAGCAGGGAAAGCAGAGTTCTTTCTTATTTTCCTATGCATTAACTTCCCGTTAAATACTGCAGCATTATCTGGGCAGTTGTTCCTTTTATACCAGCATCTTTTTGACTTCTGCTGAGGAACAGAGGCAAGCTTCCTCTCTGCTGGGAAATGGGCTCTATAGACGTAGTGATGGGATGTTCAGATTCCTGGTTCCTAGAAAATCTTACCAACAAAAAACTTCATCAAAGTGACCACCAGCAGTCATGGCGCTTGTAGCTACTTTTCTTAATGATTCACTTAAGCTCTAGCAAGATTTAAATAGCAGTTGAGGGAAGAGTTGTCAGCTACAGTAATATGGTGCTCCATAGGAACTGGTGCTAGGTGTAGCAGTGACTGGACAGGAAGGTTCACGTTGTAGGCTCGCTCGCCCAGTTGAGGCTGTTGGCTGCTGACAGTATTTGTTCCAGTGTTGTCTTTAAGTCTGTTACTGCCATTATTCCACACATCTGAGGCTGTGATCGTGCAAAACAAATGCTGTTAGTAAAAGGACCACAATCGTGGTAAATGGCTTCAAACTGGAGGAGGGCAGATTTAGATATATTAGGAAGAAATTCTTCAGTGTGAGAGTGGGGAGACGGTAAAACAGGTTGCCTAGAGAGCTGTGGGTGCTGCCTCCCGAAGGTGCTCAAGGCCAGGATGGATGGGCCTGTGAGCAACCTGCTCTAGTGGGAGGTGTCCCTGCCTATTGCAGGGGTTTGGAACTAGAAATGATCTTAAAGGCCCCTTCCTACCAAAATCATTCTATGATTCTACGATTTGATACAACTTTATTAATATGTGCTTCTCAAATAATCCAAGAGGATTTTGTGAGCTGTTCGTTTAGGAGTGTTCAGCTTATTACAGCAGTTGGAAATGAAAGAAGAGTGTTATCGAGTGAGCCCTTTCTAGAGGCACAGCTCTTTCTTATCCCATTCTGCAGAAAGGAATTATCAGTTTCTGCTTTTCTCCCTCCACCGCCTCCTCAGGCTGTTTACTTGAGAACCAAGTGCCCAAGCCAGGAATCATTTTTGCACCTTGGAAGCAAGCATGCTTCTTTTAATACCATCTTTGTTTTTAATGACACTGTGCTCTAAGTCATAATACCTAATCTTGTTGAGGAGAAGAGTGTATACAAAGTAGTGGCTGGGGTGGTGTGCAGGATCTTTGATGTAAATCATTGCCACTCCAAGAAATTCAACAGAGCACTGTTCAGTTACATTCACTGCCCCATGTTACTAGCAATGAAGTCTCTGGTGCAGAAGAGAACTGAGAGAGACTTCCAAAATGCATGATTTTTCAAAATAGGACAGAAATCTGTGCCATGTCACTGTCAGCTCTTCCTAGACAGCAATCAAAAGTCATAAAACATGAATGCAAACATGGACTGCTGAGAAAATGAGATGGCAGCCAGGCCCCATTTCCAACTGATTCCTGATCTTTGAGAAGACATCTCAGTAAGGATGGCTGTGCGTGGAAGTTACACCACGATCCTTTTCATGAAGTGAGGAACTTTGTAATAGCAACAGACTATGAAAGTGACACTGTTTTCCTTTCTACTTGTTTTATTATTGAATCTTTGGGAAGCACGTGGGAAAGAAATATTTCTCCATGGTTTTCTGGTTCTTTAGCAGTGGAACAATGGATGAGCGATAGGACAAAAGCTAATGAGAAGGAATGCTTCATGCTCTGAGGTCTGCAGCTATGAAAGAGAGTCAGACCTTGTTCTAAGGAGCTTTGTGCTTTTGTTCTGCATGGAAATACTTGGTGTACTGCTTTCCTGACATGTATCGCCTCCTCAAGGCGATTGCACTTTGCATGCTCTTCTGTAGTTGATGTGCTTCTAGCTCCAGCTTGGAGTCAGAGAAACCTGGACTTAACACAGATCACATTTGGAGGAAATTGCTTTGATAAACATACAGCTGTCTGGAGAGGTTTTCATAGAAGGGAGCGCAGAGGCTGTACTGAGATACCAGCTTCTCAGATGTGTGGCTGGAGTTAATACATCATCTCATACAGGGAAGCCCATGCTTGTACCCCACTCCAAGTGGGAGGGCTGAAAACAAGTTTATTGCAAGGGTTTGTCTTTGTTACATCAATCATGCAATCAGTGAGTTCATGATCAAGAAATCATTCTGCTAAAGACAAAGCCTCAGTGGTGCTGCACACCAACAATTCCCATTGGCATCAATGGCAGCTGCGGGTGCTAAGTATCAGTTACACATGATAGTCTCTGTTTGGCCCAGGCCTCATCTCCTTCCAGGGGAGACTTAATGCTCTTCCTGCTCTGTAGCCAGACATTCATACCTGGCAGATCCAGCTGCACTTAGACGCAAGCTGTTCTTGGCTGGAATTTTCTTCTTAGTGAAATAAAGTTATCACACTGCTTTAAATCCAGTTTAACAGCAGGAACAAAGGTTTAGTGAAAGCAAACCTTTAATAAAGCTTCATTTATCTTAACTACAATTTTCACTATCCCCTGAAAGTCACGTAGGTAGGTCAGCTTCTTTACATACCCTCAGTGAGTGCCTGCAACTCATCTGGAGTTCTTTCCCAAGTTTGGTTTTAAGCCTAAAGTGAAGTGACAGCCTTGCCTCCCAATGGCTGTTGTGTGGTTTGAAAAGCAGTATCACCGTAGCTGCTTCTGCTCCTCTCGTTTACGCCTTTCCAGACCCACATGTTTTGGTGCCAGTGTAGATTACCTATGAGTTATTCTAGAGTGGCTCCAAAATTGTATCAGGGAGCATTCCCAGGCTCTGGCACAAGCTACCTGAGGGGTGTTTACAGCATTTTTGACGGTGCATTTAGATGTTTCCGCAGATTACTGAAGAAGTGCATACGTTTACAGGTAAGTCAGTCCTTAATTTGTTCTGCACACTGAAGCATGCCAGTGAAGGCAGGATTTGGTCACTGGGTTCAGCAGGAGCAAACCTCAGTCTGCTGAACAGGTGAATGGGAGAGTAATCACTGGAAGACTTACATTTGATTGCCTTGCTAAATCATGAATGCATTGTTCAGGGATGGGATCTGTGAGAGATCCCTGGCCTGATGCTAGTTACATAAAAGTGCTATTAATAGCAGTTTATTTTTAGAAGGGAATCTGATATATTGTAAAAGTGTCAAATGATGATGATATGGTAGTTAGTATTCGTAACGTGTGTTTGCAGCCTGGATTATTAGGCACTTTATAGATTTGTCAGAAATTTCAGGTACTCTTTTTGCAACTTTTAGTGCAGGCAAAATACTTGGTACTACTTAAATAACTATGTTTGAACACCAACTGCAAATTCAAAAGAAATGTCTCTTTCTTTATTCTAAGGGACTACACACGTGTTGAAAGAGTTTGGTCCGGTACATGAAAGCCAGATGTAAAGAAGCTGGCTCCAGCTAGCTCCATCCCCTGCCTGCTGTCTACTGTGAGTGCCTTTCCTCCCTACCACCCCATCTACTATGAGTTCTCCCACTTCTGCCCAGCTAACAGGTGACTGCTCATCCTCTCACCTTTACAGACCTTTATAGTGCCCCTGGACTCCCGCCCACTGCAGCTTGGATCAAAGCCTCAATTTCTATCCCAAACAATACTATTATTTGCCAGGTATATAACCGTATTGGGGTTGTGTTGTGCTCTTTGAGCAACTGTGTGCAGAAAAGAGCACCTGCGTGTCTGTGGATCTGGAAGGGACCATTTTTATGTGCACCTACCTGCTGTGTTTATAGAGTGAGAACAATATGCTTGGGAGCTCTGAAGCACCCATGATATTTTGTCTGAGCTGTTTTGGTCTGGAACTGAGTTTTTATTTCTAAACTGTGGTGATAGCAGTTTTGAAGACCATCTTGCTGTAATGTCCAATGGGATAAAAGAATGGATCGTGAGAAGCAGGGGAGATACTGGGTGTTAGTGATATTAGGAATAATAAGATGTCTGTTCTGCAGTATGTTTTGCGATACGTTCAAAACAAAACACCTGTGGGGTTGCTTAGTGTTTTTCTAATCTTTTATTAGGATGTTAAATGTAAGATGTTGGCTATCTTAAAGATGGTGGGAAACTGTTTTTTCTCAATGGGTCGGGATTTCTCCCTTACATCTGTGTCTGTCGTACTTGGCAAATGACCAGAAGCCCCATAGCTGCTCTGTCAAGAGAACAGAGAGAAGCACAGCTGTACTTTCTAAACAAAACAGAGTATCCCCGGGTGGTGCTCCAGGGCAGAGGTTGTACCTGACCACCCTCACTCAAGCTCTGTGCTGAGGATCTCCTGTGCAATGAAGTGGGAAGAGCACACTGCAAATGTGGCTGCTGGAAACCAGGGCATACAGATTGTAAAGGATCCGTGGCAGGCCAGCAGCAGAGCTAGAAAGAGACCCTGTTGGCCTGACCACCTCTAATGGTGTGGTAAACACTTTGTAGAAGAAATTTAGGTAGTAACACAAGTAAGTAGAGTTACACTGAGTTAAATAAGTCCCAGAAGAAGGCAACTTCTGCTCCAAAACCCTAACAAACAAACAAACGGGAAAACAAACTCAATTGCCCAGAAAACTTACTTATGATAGGTGTTTGTGCCTGGAAATAGTCCAAATTGAAGTGACAAATGGAGTACTTGAAATTATGCTATGCCTCATTTCTGAGCAATGGAAACCTGCGCCAATTTGACCACATACTGCTTCAGCTCTCTTATGGCTTGGAATTTGTATGCTGAGTTTTAGCCTAAGGGCTGCTACAACAGCCCCATTTAAACATCTCTCAAAGATTTTGAAAAGATGCTACTGATCTCCGAATGACAGCCTCTTAGATATTATTACTGAAACTTTCTAGAAGTAGCACAGTCCAGGAGAGAGCGATTCATCCTTGGAGTAACCACATTTACTTTAGCAGTTTGGCCCTGAGGGAGCAGGAGCACTTGATGTCTGTCAGCAGCCCCATATGTCAGTATTTCTCCCCTTGCTCATTTGCCTGTTTGCTGTGGTAGATTTCATGCCGTTATAAGCTGTTTATGTACAGCCTGATCAAAGTACTTAATGACGGGGTTAATTTCTACATATAATGAGGAAGTCAAGAAAGGAGACAGGTACTGTATAATCGAATTTTTCATTTTGGAATTTATTTCTCTTCATGTAGAGCTTAGCTTTGATTTTTATTACCATTAATGTCTGCATTTACTATTCTTTCTAGTCTCTCAGAGGAGCTAAAGCTACAGCGGAAATAGCGGAGGCACCAAATCGTTCCAACAGCTTCCATAAAAGTATGATGATAAAGTAAAGAGAGTCTGTAACTTCTCTGCTATGAGAGCTCAAAGTGCAGTTTGGTTTGGGAAACAGTTCTTAATAAAAGTGCACTGCTTCAATAGTCTGCTGAGGCCACTTATCTTTTTATGACTCTGTAGGTATGTGCATAGGCATGGATGTTTATGTGCGTGTGTACGCGGCCATGGGAAGAGCCAGAGTTGTGTTAAAATCCAGAGATCTTACACTTAATGAAGTGTGTGTCTTCAGCAGGATTTTCCAGACATAATCTATTGCCCACAGCATCCCTTTGAAAGAGCCGATTGTGAAAAAGAAGTTAGTAGTCATTTCCCAAAAGAAAGTAGTGAGACATGGAGAGTTTGATCTTCATCTGCCCTGTTTGTTTTGGTTTTCATTTTTTAATGTTCTGTGCACTGTGAAGATTTCTGGATGTTCAGAAATCTTGGGGGTAATGATGGAGGCCTTAGAAAGTATTGTTCTCATCGATGTAGCTAGCTGGAGGAATTAAACTGGAAGAAGAGACGAAATTAAACCTGGGCATATCCAGCTCACTCTGCATTCACTGTATTTCCTCTTTTTCAAGCGCTCTATAGATTTTAGGGAAAAAAGAGATTTAAAAGTTCATGTGATCTTAAATTCTTTGAACCACCGTTAGGTAAGTTTCCATACAGCTGAGGTAGAAATCTTTCTTTGTGAAGAAAATGTGCACCTCTATTAGCACCACTGTGCAAGCTGTAGTTTGCAAATGTGGTGGGAGGCTTTGCTCATGCTAATTTGGGCTCAGTCATGCACCTTCTTTTCCTCTTTTACATGCAAATAGCAGCTGTGTCAGTCTCTGGGATGATTGCTTGTTCCTTCAACAGAGATTCCAGTTCATACCTTAAACCAGTGCATTTGCGCGTGGGCAGAGGTATATCATGGTGGTACAGTCGCTGACAAAGAAAGAGCTGTGATGGAGGTTGGAACAAGTTAGTGAAATAGAGAACTTTTGAAAAATACTGAGCTCTTCTGGTGTGTTTTCATTATTTCCGTCTATTTCAACCCCCCCCCCCCCGCAACACAAGGAGCTGAAGGGCAGATGGATGAATAAAATGACGATCCATGATCCTGCCCCCATCAAAAAGGGGTTTCTTGATTACCAGAGGAATTAATTTCTTTCTTCTTCACAGGGAGTTTTCCCATTTGAACGCATCCTGGAATGCACCAAATTTGTCTCCGATTCACCAGATCTGTCAAATCCAGAAGGAACAAAGGGCTTGTGGGCTACCTTGGTGCAAAGTAAATACAGCAGAGGTATAAATCTCCCGCCTTCACCCCTTTAGGGCTGCGACGCCCAAGAGTTGGGGCAGCAGTGCTGGGGCAAGTCAGCCACTAGCCCTGAAGCAGAATGTGATTTCCTTCTCTGTTTTCAGCCCCTGTGGCAGCAGTTCTCTCCAACCTTTCCTCTTCTTCGTGGCTTTAGCCACCTGAACATTACTATGGCCTTTTCTTCTTCTGAAAGGCTAAACCTGCTCTTGTGTCACAAAAGTCAATGGGAAATGAATTCAGAGAAAATCTTTTCCATGGAATCACTTTGGATACCTCTGAACTTCCATACTGAAGAAAATGGGTTTTGGTGCCCAGTGGGCTATGTAGTTTAAGTGTTGTACAACAAGGACCAATTTAAGGGTGTTTGTTTGAGGACACCAGTTTCCAGGAATTGGGAGAATGATATTTTCTAGGAAAGTCAGCTCAAAAAAATACGCTGTCCCTGTAAAGTTCCCGGTTGACTCTGTGGGCTGCTTGCCACAAGGGTTCTCCGAAGGTGGCAGCTCACCTTTCAGAAAGCCCAGGCTAGAGTTTGTTCTTCAGAAAGGCTGCCATGAGTCAGAGTGCCACAGCAAAACTCAGCTTACAGCTGCTGCTTCATGGGTCCCTGGCTGTCCCTGCAGGCTGTAACTGTGCTTCAGCTTCTCTCTGACCTGCTTAAATATATCCCATGTGAGTGTGCACATGAGAGCAGAACCAGGGAAATAAATGTGTGTAGATGCTTTAATGATGCAGATGGAGTAAAAGTGATTCCGTCTTTGTATAAGGAAAGCACTTATACCATTCTGTAACCTTTCCATGGGTCTGTGTGTGGAAATGAGGCCATGACATGTGAAGTTTCCATTGACATCAGATTTGGCAACGCTAGATTAAGTGGGTAATGTGTTGTGATACCACAGGAGGAAACCCTGCCACTAGTAGCAACAGTGGATTTTGGTATTGATTTTGAAGGTGTTTTAGGATTTCAGTTATCGAAATTAGTGGCAATCCCCTATGATGAAATAATCTAGTTATTTCCTGTCAAAGACGGGCTTTTAAGCAATGTGGATAGTACAAAAAGTACTTTTCAAATGGAACTTTTCCTGTTGCAGAGGAACATCTTGAGCTATTGACCCCAGAAAGTAATGCATGCATATAATAAATTTATTCTCTGTCTATTTAAAACCTCCTTGTAACAGTGTGGGTGGATCTGGTTATGCTGTTCTCCACCATAACAACAATTTATCCAAAGCAATTTGTTGCCTGGCTTAAATTTTGCAACAGTATCTGGTCTTTAAAACCTCCGAGAAAGGGAGATATTTGCACCTGACACGTTTACAAGTAACTTAGATCAGGTTATTGATTGATCCTGTGTATGTTGTTATCCAGTGGGAGGATGAGATGGAGAGGCCAATCTGTTACTGGAGCTATCTACCACTGGAAAGCAATAGTGCTAATGACACAGGTTTTCAATAGCTGATTTATATTATCCTGCAGTCAATAAAAACTCACGATTTTGTCACTGTATTGTTTAAAGCAATGCTCTCAAAGACTGCAGGCCCCAAATCTGACCCTCTGTAACAGATCTCCTGTGTTACAAGCAGGTGAAAATGTAAAAAAAACCCATCAGACCTCCAGAATACAGTCTGGACCAGCTCTTGCTCCCTGAGCTGTGGATCCTGAGAGCTCTGAGCTGATATGAGCTCGTTCCAGTGAGCGAGTCCAGTGAAGATGAACTACACCTCCACTGACTGCTCCCCCACACTATGCCACCCAGAGGTGAAGGGTGATGAAATTTCAGTACCATCCCTGGGCAGAAACTGCGCTTAAAATCTCAGTGACTGGCTCCTAATTTAGTGGTGATTAATGAGAAACGTGTGTTGGTGGTTATAAATGAGGGGCAGTAACTGGATCTCCCTTCCTCCTAGTGATATGAGCACTCCGGGCACCACAGAGGAACTTCCCACTGAACGTGGCTCAGCTGCTGAGGAGAGCATGGTAACAGAAAGAGATGACGTTCACTGAAGAAAGCACTTGACAAACCACGTGAGAACCAGCGTGAGCAGCCAGCAGGCACAGTCCTATCCTCTCGGGTGCGTTTGAACATGGGATTCACCACATCAGAGAAGACTGGCATAGCAGCTCAGCTCAGCTAGGCTGGCAGCTGCTCTAGGGATGCTGTGGGAAAAGGCACAGGAAACAGGTGGGGAGTAGTCCTTTCCAGGATCGAGTGTCCTGCATTCAAGAGGTAGTATGTGGAGTCCAGGGAACAGGCTCCAGCTTTCAGCTTGGGCTGGAAGTTATAGCCGGGTGGTGGAACAAATCATGGGATGGTGTGTGACGTGCAGTGGGAGGCACTGAGCCTATCTGGGCAGTCTCCCATTCTGGCCCCTGCACTGGACGCTGAAGTGCAGGAGGAGAGAGATGAGCTGTGCACTTGGAGGTGGCAGTGCAACCTTAATGGGATGGTTTGCATGTTGGGATGCGCTGGCCTACTGGGACAGTTAATGTGCTTCTGGACTTGCACATACCCTGTTTTCAGGGAAACATTTCATGGAGATTTGTAACATGCAGTAGCTGCCAAGCATCTTTTACATAGTCACAGTCTAGTGACTGAAGGATCCACTAATTAAGAAGCCCTTAATTAGGCTTTTAAATGATAAACTGTAATAGCTCTAGTGCAGCTGTTGTAAACTATAGAGTAAATTATACCCAGTTGAAAGAGGCTTTAATTACGTATTTATATAACAGACTTTAAGGACTTTGAAAGATAAAAGAATTTTTAGTGTCTGCAATTAAAGAAAAAAGAGAGTAACAATAGAGCTCTTAAACCAGTGAAAGCAAGGAAATGCAAAATTAATCTGCAAAGTCACACTGGTACTTTGTTTTATGCTCATGGCATTCTAATATTTGGGGTTTGTTTTTATTCTTTTTGTTTTCGTAATGCATGAGATAAAGAAGTACTGTCAGTCAGGAGTTTATGTCCTCTACTCTCAGTTTCCTAGCTGTCATAGGACCATGTAGAGCCTTAGTGATAATTCAGGGAACTTTCCTTGGTTTTGTTTTTGCAAAAATTCCGGCAAGAAGATTGTTATCTTCTCCTTGCATCCTGGTTTACAGAATGGTTAGTTGTACACATGCCCTCGTGAAGTCAGCAGGAGCTCAAAAATTGGTTATACTGGCCCTGGAGACCTTGTTCAATCCACATTTAGTCTGTACATTGCAGCACAGTTTTGGCAGCTGTTCAACATGCTGTGTTTACCACGTGGAGTAAAAATTTGGATGTACCTGGAGCTATATAGCTATTTGGAGATAGAGCTGTGGGCTCCCTTTTTGCAGAGTTCAGTCCTGCTCCACTGAAGTTGAAGAGAGCTAAGCCTTTGCTCACATTTAGGTCTGGACCAGACTGCAGTCTACTTACCTGTTAGACATCAGCACTGCTGCTCTCCCTACAGCTCTGCCTGGTGCTGTCTCTCTTGGTAACCTCACCAGTAGTCACCAAACTTACATGTGCTCTCTGCTTCCCTGGTTTACCCAACCCTACTTGCTTCTCTTCCTTGCCACTTCTGATCACAAATAACACCGATGCACACCAGTGAAGAAACAGTTCTTTATGGAGAAAAATAAAACTGTCTCTGATGTGCCATCCATTGCCTGATGGGTTTGCTGATCTGTTGCCAGTTCTTTTCATTTCTTAGATTACTGCTCCTTAGGACAAGAAGTGTGTCCTTAGTGCCCGTGTGCCTCTGCCAGGTAGAAGATACGTACATTAGACTGCAAGACAGCAATGTGCAGAGAGCTCAGCTCCTTCAGCTGCTCTCTGGGACTGATCTGTACAGCTGTAGGACTTAGCAACCTGAGACATCTAAACAAGGTATTGCTTTTTGCTTATTCCAGACACATTCAAGCATTTTTATCTGGAAGCATCACAGCAAAGAAAATAAGGAATACCATTCTCATAGATAATTTTTATGGCTGATTAATTAGCCCAAAGAGTATTAAATTGTGCTAATGTAGTTTGCCTCTTCGATGCTGTCTTTTGACTTCAATGGAACTTAATATGTGCTTAAAGTTAACTACATGCCTAAGTGCTGTGGTGAATCGGGGCCTAGGGCATTAATTAGAACTTGGCTCAGATTTACTTTCAAGGCTTTTTTCTCTCTTTCTCTCTCTCTCTCTCTTTTTTTTTTTTTTTCTTTTTTTTAACTCTTCAGAGCTCAGCAGTTTAATTGGTATGTAGATGTTCCCCTTTATTGCTGGTAGAAGCCTCTGTCACTGTTCTGAAGGTACTCAGACATCAAGGCTGGTACAGTGGGCAGGAAGAAACCCCCCCTGAAGGCTTTCAAGCTTTGTGGGAAATAATGATGTATGAGACAGGGATTCCTTTGGAACCTGAAGGGAACATGACAGATAGAATAATATGGGAGGAAAACATTGTCTTCACAATTGAGACTGATGGTCTCATCTTGTCTCCTTGTTATTGTTACCAACCAAGACTGAGATGAGCTTTCTTACGAAGAACTTCATTTCGTGGCAGGTTCTATATGTTGGACGCACCGTGCTCAGTGGTAGCTTTCCATCCAAGGTACAGATATTGACAGGCTCTGAGGAACTCTTTGGGATGGTGCTTTAGCTTAAAACCTAAAATTCCTTCCAGCATTCAGATGCATTTTGTCAGGAGTGACAGTTGCAATTTGATAATCTTTTACCACTTTGCCTGTCTATCTCAAACAGCTAGCTGGAGGGGAGAAACCCAGAGTTGTTGGGCACAGGAGTGTCAGCTTTATGAGTCAGCTTTTCTCACACTTTATTAATTTCACTTTCCAGTGGTTAGTGCATGTTTGGAAGAGACAACTGATTTGTACGGATCTGTGTAGGATGGAGCAAAGCTGGAACTAAAGGAGCGCAAGTTGACAGCAGTGCAATAGCTCTAATTGACAGATACCAAAGGCACTATTTAAAGCAACTTCTCCTGTTAGAGTTTAAAATGGCCCTCAATTTATCCTCATATTCCCATGTTAAAAAGAAATGTTTGCATGTATATTAATTTCAAATGGGTTAGCTGGAATATCAAGTGCTCATTTTACGTACTTGCATTTTCAAGTTAGATGATCCAAAATGCTTCTGTGCAAGGTACAGGAAGATGACTGTTTCTTAACTCCTCCAGATTATAAGCTGTCTTTCAGGGGATACTTTGCACTTGTGAGAACTGCGCTAGTGTTTTTTGGCATTCACAATTTCATCAGAAATGCATTTTAGCTAATGGGAAGCAGAAGGATTGATACTCACGCTGCATGTTGTGGGTGCAAAAATGCAAGTAGAAATTACAGCCAGCACTGGAAGGTCTAGGAAAACATGCCTTCCTGGATGTGAGCAGGACAAATTAGGAAATATCAGATTCCTTTTACAACTGGCTGTTACTCTTCACATTTCTGGAGAACTGGGATCTTGCTGTTAATCTTACAAAAATAGATGCTGTGGTGAAGCCTCAGGCATGAATAAAATTGGATGTTAATCTTAAAGCAGATTTTTTACAGCTATGCACTCAGAGCCAGTGAATCCAAATGATTTTGGAAACCCTGTGTTTGTTACTTATTTAGATCAAAGTGCTGCGGGGAAAGAGGTCAGCGGCCCAGGTACATATTGGAACATTTGAGGGTCCTTAAAGTTGAGCAGATCAGTGCAGCAAACATTAAACATCTCTCGCTTCACGCAAAATAATAGGCAAAGCTGAAAAAAGCCTGCTGACAAGAGGAGTGGGTGTTGGTGGGTGACTTGCTGCAGTTTTAGAGCTGTTAAGTGTAGGTTTTTTAGCATTTTCATTATTTAAAAGTAGAGTGGTAGTTTCTTCACTCCCTCTGAAAAGTTACTAATTTACTCTGAAATACAGGGTAACCCACAATGATTTAACAGATTTGTAATGTGCTTTAGAGTGATTTCAAGTAACAGACACCCTCCTTCTCGCCAAGTTTCCCACCGTCTCAGCTCTGCCTCCGCTCCTTTCTCTGTGTACATCTGCACCAAAATGCAAAGCAGGGGCTGCCCCACGTGTGATTTGCATCTGCTTAGCTCCAGTGTCAACATGCTGGGCAGCTTTGACCACTTGTGCCCATGCAAGTTTGCCTTATTCCCAGTGTTCGGAAAGAATAGGCGGAGTTAATGACGTTTGGATGTTGGAAATCCCATCACAAAGCGTGGCATGGTTTGAAAGCACCTGATGCTCTCCTAGTACCACTGCAAGTAGACATTCTGTCCTTCCTGGTGTGCAGACCTTTTGCCAAGTACATGGGAAGTACCAGTGGAGCATGGTGTTGGACCATGATTAAGGTCCCCAGAGTGCTCGTGGAATTTTCTGCAGACCTCCCCGTCTGATTCAGGGAAAGCAGCTGAGCTGTTTTCCCAAATGGCTGTCCAACAAGACAGGCTTCATGTGAAGGTGAGGCATTTTCCCTTTCTGTCAAGCTGAACAGTTTTCAGTCAGCTCATTCTCCATCCAGTTCATGCCTACCTATTGCTTGTGTTCAATAGCCATGCCTACGGAAGGATGTTTAAGCCAGGAACCCCTTAGCGCGATAATATTTAAATATAATGGAGCCTTGCTGGAGAGAAGTTGGCCTTGCATTTACTCTGAGCGGTCTCTGGTGGTTTGTGTGGGGAATTGGGACCTGGGGCTGAAGCCACAACCTCCAGGATCAAATCACAGAATTTACACTCTCCTGCCTAGGCCTGCCAGCCTGTGTTCCTAGCTAAAGGTCTATGTCACCGCTGTTTTGTGCACTATTGTCTTTGCTGTTTGTGGGAGGAATCTATTTTACTCAGTATAGCGATACTGTCTCGCTTAGTTTAATTTATTTTAATAATGTGTTCTATTTAATACATCCATGAGATTGTTCAGCATCAGTAACCAAGGGCAGAAATACTTGAATGGAAACCTAGATGGGGATGCTTTCTCTTCCTCTATTCCATTCTCATGAGAACCCGCCTGCAGTGCCGTATCCAGCAGTCAGACCCCCCATCACAAGAAACACAGGGACCTGTTAGACGGGGTCCAGAGGTAGGCCACAAAAAATGGTTGGAAAGCCTCTCCTATGAAGAAAGGTTGAGAGAGCTGCGGTTGTTCAGGCTGGAGAAGAGAAGGCTCCAGGGAAAACTTACTGCAGCTTCTCTTAAAGGAGGCTTATAAGGAAGAGAGACTTTCTACAAGGGCGTGCAATGAAAGGATGAGGGATAAATATTTTAAACTAAAAGCAGGTATATTTTGATTAGATATAATTAAGAAATTCTTTATTGTGCTGGTGGTGGGGTACTGAAACAGGTTGCCCAGAGAAATTACAGATACCCCATCCCTGGAAATGTTCAAGGCTAGGTTGGATGGGGCTTTGGGCAACCTGGTCTAGTGGGAGGCCAAAGGCAGAGGGCTGGAACTAGATGATCTTTTTGGTCTCTTCCAACCCAAACCATTCTATGATTGAGGATAGTTGAGGTTCTGGGGTGCTCCAAGGTTTATTTTGCTTTTCTTCCTTTCCTTGATTTAGAAGGCCAGGGAGAATGCTTATGCACTCATAACAAATGATTCAAGATGTGTGAGACTAAAAGGTCACTGTAAGTTTCTGTTACTCTCTTGATGTGACTGGTATAAATCATGTCTTCTTGCAAACTTTAAGAAAGTAAGCTTTTGTTACAAGGAGAATTAGTGCCACTGGCATCTGTTGGAAATAACGTTTTATTGTGAAGCCATTCTTGTTCTGGAGACTCAGTCAACTGCTCTTGACCTGGGAGCTTACAGTGTAGGTAAAGTGTGGTCATGAGCTTGAACAGGTCTCAGCCTCAGGGATTCATACATGTAACTCTCTTGGAATTGAACTGGAGAAGGGCCAGAGTTTGTTCACTTTCACTTTCTGTAACTGAGGAAAAAATGAATTCTCTGCTAGAGAAGCAATAATTTTTTCCTTTCTTCCCAAATAGATGATGACTAAAGAAGGCCTGAGCTGAGTATAGATATTCTTACATTTACTCGAAATGAATGTAGCTCATAACTCTTATTTTAGCACCAATCTGGACCACTGCTGTGAACAGATTTACAAAGTCTGCCTGTTTCTTACCTTTGCATTCTGATATTTATACTCATTCTTACTCTGATACTTGGGAGTTTAATGAAGCAAATGCCTCAAAGGTGAGTAGGTGAAAGGTTGATAGTTTTGTATACAAACCTGTTCCTTTTGTGTACTCCACAATTTTCCTTCAAATCTATGTACAATTTTCTTCCTCTGATGCTAAGGAGTGAGGCGCTTTTTGTTTTGTTTTTCTTCTAGCATGTGTGTCATCAGCAATTATTAACTTCATTCTGGTTGCAGGGTCCTTTGTTGCTGGATTGAAAAAAACCTACTAAATTTAACCATGTGTTTTTAGGCTGGGCACTTAACAAAAACCTTTACTGCATTTATGAAAGGAGCAGATTTAATCTGAAAGTCATTGAGAGAAACCAATAAAGAACTTGATGTGATTTCTCGAGTTACTCTCTGGAAATGTATTGCATGTTTTCAGGTATTGGACATAAGGGCACTTGAAAGGATAAAGAAGGTTAAATGTAGATGATAATGAAAACATTATCAGTACTTATAGGTCAGGCAATAATTTCAGTGTATTAATGTGATAAGAAATATCTCTTTGATTTCATGGACAGTGCCTTACTGTATATAGCTTGCTGCAATAACGTGAACCTTGGTATACATAGTTTAGCTTTTAAAATGTGTTAGTAATCTATTTGCCTTGAAATGCCTTATGAAAAGTGTACTTATTATAGAACACATACAGTTGCTATCTGCCTAGTGCTATCTCTGTTACAGCAACTTAAGCTAAGAGAACACATTTGGAGGAAAAAAAACTCTTCCAAGCAGAGATTTTTTTTGTTATTGTTGCTGTTAAACTGTTGCTGGAAACGTTCAACAGTTAGAGATGTACTCTTTCAAATGGACTTCTTACACCCAAATTGTATACAGATTGCAAGATTCTTCAAGCCTACGGTTGTGTTAGGAGTGTGAGGAGTAAGATATTAGCTTTTCTTTTAATCAGGATAACTTTGGAATAGGTATCTTGTTTTCTGAATTGCCTTCCTTGTCATTCATCACCAAGTAACATCTTTGTAGATCTGCAGTAACTGGAAAGAAAGAAAATACTGGAAAGTATTTCTCTAATTGAAACTGGGTTTGGCATATTTTCACCTTTCTGGAAAAGAAATGCTGGTTTTGGTTCTTTGCGATCCCATTTTTCATGCTGTTTTGTACTGGGACAAAAGAATAAAGGTGAGTACTGAGTAAACTGTGAATTCTTTTTGGATCAGACTTCAAGAGCCTGTTTTGACACACATTCTGGTGTTACTTTGTCCTGGGGGGTAGTATTCACAAACTCTCGGAACACATTCTTCCAGTACAACTTCACACGATTTAGTAAACATTTGAATAAATTTCAAATTTCTTATTGAAGTAGACAGAATACTTATTTCTTGAGTAACCGAGCTCAAATTCTCATTTATGTTAGTCAGATAATTATTAAAATTATAGATTAAAATCAGTGGCTTTCTGTTCTACTGGAGAAGTAGTCTGAACGAAAACCTCTGTCAAAGAGTACTTAAATACTTAATTAAGGTACCAAATAATGGTGTGTCAGGAGTAAAGCCGTCTATTAAGGACGGTGTTGTGATGCACCTTGCTTGTAGAAGCTCTGGAAACACTGTGACTTGCACAAACATAGTGCTGCGTCAGACTGTAGAGATGTTACCTCTTTTTGAGCATGACACGCTCGGAGTCTTGGTTGATGGAAATCTGTCCAGTATTTAGGGAACTTGATAGTGTGGGAGGAGGCCACAGATGCTCTATTAGAATACCTGAACACTGTAGCGTGGGGCAGGATTTGGTCTCTGTTCACTTTTGCGTCTCTGAATTTGGTGTAATATAAATTAGATTGTCATCAAGTTTAATTTGTGAAGCCCCATAAAACAGAAATGGCTCTACACTGATATTAAAACTTCTGCCTCTTGTATTGAATGCAGGAGCAGAAATCAGTATTTGTGAAGACAGTGCTTTCCTGGAAATATTTATGTAAAATATCTAGGTGAAATCCAAGCAGAATTTTGATTGGTACCTGCAAAAATGATGACCTCTTCCCTTCAAGTTCAATTTTTGTCTTGACATTACCCCTTCACCTAGTTTCCTCCCCAGGCAGCTGTGGTGAATGGATCTGACCACAGAGGGAATCTGGCCCACTGAATTCCTTTTCTTTCTGTGCAATTGAATGAAAAGCATGAGTCTTTTTTTCAAGAATGGTGACTGAAAGAAATATTAATGACTGCTGGGACATCTACAGAAAAGGATTAAAAAAAAATACTACAACAGGGAAGACAAAGGGGCTCTGTTAACTCTTTCTTGTAGGATGTATATATTAATAGTAACGACTAAAGTTCTGTATTTTTGCAGGGAAACACACAAGGCTTTGAATTGTATTGTTTTAACTGCAGCTAACTGAATGAATTAACTGGAAAATCACACACAGTGCTTTGATTGTCTAATTCTCTGTATGTGAGGCTTTGGGAACAGTTTGTTATTAGAAAAGAACAGCACTAACAAGAAATCAGCCAACATATAATTGCTGGGCTGAGGGACAGTTTGGGGAAAGCTGATATTTATTTATAAATTTTTAAATAAAAAGCACATAATATGCGGGTCATCTCTTGCTGCCTCCACAATTCAGATATTACTCATTCTCCTAAGCTTCATGTTCTTCGGGACATAGCTTCGTATAACCACTTCAGGAGTTGAAACCGCCCACATCTAGGAAAGGAGATGCCTGGACCTTTGTTACAATGGCAGTTTTGGCTATGAGTCTGCAGCGAGGGACATGACTCTTCAGTTCAAGGGAAGGATTCTTGACCAGAGAGCTGCTTTATGTGCCTAAAATACATACGGGCACTTGGGACTCTAGGTAGCCCAAATACTGGTCAGTGTTCCCTACTGACAGCAGTCATCAATCCAATAACCTAAAGGAAAGCTTAAATAAGGCTTAGGAATGGTTTTGTCATTCATTTTGGAGGGATTACCAAAAGGTTTTCCTTCCTGTCAGTTTGGGAAAGAATTATGCAACTTCTGGTTGTCTCTTGTACTTTTCTCTGTGGTTCTCCTTAGTATCACAGCCACTTTACAAGATGCAGAGAGGAGGAAGATGGCAGCTGGGCTCACCAACAGGCTGGAACTGTATTTCATCCTCAGTTGTTTTGGCTACCAAATATCTGTTCCAACTTCTCTGGGGGATAGAACCGTAGTTCTTTCAGCCTGCATTTGTGAGATTTTCTCTAAGAGAACAAATCTAACTATTATCATTCGCCCAGGTCTTCATGGCTATACTGTTTCCCCTCAGCTCCGATCAATAATAAACGGAAATTATTAGGGATTAGCTCTCTGGGGCTTTCTAGCTGTGTGGGAAGAGTATTTCCCATTTTCCCCCATTTTTTCCTTTAGAAGCAGAAGGGGTGACTTGTAGAAGCACACACAGCCCATCTTCCTTGCCTGGTCCCCCTTCTCAAGGGGCAGCTGTGGCACTCAGATGCACAGGGCACACAGTTGTATCTGCTTCAGAGGAGCCAGTTGCAAAGCAGGTGCACTGATGCCTGAGCAGTTTCTCACACGGCCATGCAACACGTGGGTGGGCAAGGTCTGGGCCTTGCAAATGAGGTGGGTGTCCTGCAGCCCAGGAAGCCCCGGCGACAGAAAGGCGCACCATTACATGGTGCATTGCCAGACACAGCCTTGTGCTCACTGAGCTGCTGTATATGCTCTTGCACTACTGGTTTCAAATCAGCTCAGCGTAAGGTAATTTAGAGCTTCCACCCTGCTGTCCACCGCGGCTTTTACCACCAACCCCCGTACAGCTGATTATCTTACACGGAGCTATTTCTGCCACGAGGTCTCCCCGGTGCCTCTGCAAGCGCCGGGCAGGAGTCCTGCTTTCCTGCAGCTCCCATTCTCATTTCTTACACGGATTTTTCCCCGTGGAGCTGAAGCATTCCCAGCAAGCAGCGCGCAGCAGCCATTTGCAGGAAACGCACGCCCCGCTGCTGCTATCTGCGTGGTGGGAATGTGGGGATGGCTATGAATCCACAGCAAGCTCCCAGCTGCATGGCTTCTACAGGCAAGTTCAGAGATGAAGTCTTACGCTGGTGTTGGTTAAGTCTTACGCTGATGGAAAGCAGAAAGTTGAGCAGAAGCTTCCTGCTTGTGTTAACTACCTGATGGTACTTTGAGTTCTGTGCTGTGTTCAGGTGCAACCTTGTTGTGTAAGGGTTCTGCAGGTTCACTGCATGGAACTGGATTTGCTTTGGCAGTGTGGTGAGTCTGAGCAGGCAGATGTGATAGATGGGGTTAGGTAGATCTGCTATCCTGGAAAGTTCACTGGAGATGGATTATACAGTTGTGAGATGCTGGGGTCAAGATTCCAGTGTGTCTCCATTTCTTATGTGTTTTTGGGATGGTGAGAATTGAAATTTTTAACCTCAAGTCTAGGAGCTTGTGTCACTAGTTCCTGCTCTTTTTTGTTTCGGAGTGATGGTGATCCTCCTTTAGCCTTAGCACTGTCTGAGAGCTCAGAGTACAAATCTGTTCCACGGCCAAAAGTAGGTATAGTTGTCAGTGTCAGTGTTCAAACTATTATAGCTGGTTTTCAGAGGAAGCCTTTCTTTTAAGATGAAGTGTATACTGCATGCTTCTTGGAGCTGTTTTATCAGGCTTTCTGCAGGTTCAGGATGGTTATATTGAATGCTGGCAAGTAGATACTAAAGAGGATGTGGTTGAGCTCACGTTTTGAAATAGCTCTTCTACCATGTGGATTAGTGTCTGCTGCTTCCTTTCAATCAGAGACTTGAATTCTTCATGACTGAAGCATGGATTTACACTGCAGGATTCTTATCATGTTTCAGAAAGTCCGTGATCTTTCAGCAGTGTTCTACACACAGTGCAAATGTCAAAGTACGTGTATTTCTTGAGGAAACAGTTCACACTGCACTGCTTGTTTCTGAATTTGTGTAATTACTAGCAGAACAAATGTGAACTTGAAAATATTTTTCTGAAATGTTGCTGCTGGTGTTTGTCTTGTTATACATGCTTGCTTCCATCATGCACGTTATGTAAGGGAAATGTTCCCGAGTAATCAGAAGCTAGCAGAACAGGGGGGAATATCGCACAGTCCTGGTGCTCATATTGCTGTCTGTCCATTGAAGTCTTTTTGAAGTGGCTGGTTTTGTCAAAAAAAAGAGAAATTCGTTTATAAATGTAGAGAAGTCTTGATGTGGGGGGTATCTCTGAAATGCTGTCTCCTTGTCGCAGCCCTCGGGCAGTAAGTACATGAATGTCTGTGACTGTCCTTTCCCCCTCCTTTAGTTTGACCTTTCTGCCTCCTTGTTGGGAGGTTGTCTTTTTATGTGCATTTCATTTACTTAGTAACTGAATGTAACTTATTTGTTTATGGACTATGCAACATTCGTAAGATATCTCCCACTGCACTGAATGCTTTCCCATTCTTCGTGAAGGCTGCACATGGTGCTGGGCTGTGTACAGTATTTTCTATATAAATTTTCTGTCATGGAAGTGACTAATTGCAGAGAAAAAACTTGCAGGTGATTGCAAGTCAGGCAGTTTCTCATGCCAGATTGGTAGTATGATTGTGTGCACTGCAGTGTTTCATTCTCTGTAGTTCTTATCACGTGATAGCTACAATTCAGGCAGTTTCCCTGTTTGTTCTTCAAGTTCCAAGTGTGCTTGGTGAGCTGCTGAGGTGAATGCATTGGGGAGAGTGTGCATGATGCTGGTGTCATCATAATCTGTGATGATAAAAATTTCTTCTTGACATGCATGCTTGGTGCTTCTAGGGGAGCCTTGCCATTTTCTTCACCCAACTTGTAACAGTTAGAGAAGTGGTACTTAGAAAACAAACAAACAAACAAAAAAAACCCCCAAAAACATTAAAGCAGCTAAAGAACAGCAGAACTACAGAGCAAGCTGCAGGAGCATTGCTGCAGTTGTGCTGTGTCTCCAGGCAGGATGTCCAAAGTGCTGCATCTGTTTTCCCACCTTACCTTAACTCTCCAAACAAGGGTGGAGAGGAAGCAAGAAGAGCAAGACATTTCCGCAACGATTGCAACATGCCATGATAGGCAGATTCCCTCTCGCTGCCCTGTGACAAGCACGGTATGGGCCACAGAGGGCTGCAATCTTTATTGGGGCTTTTTGGGCTTTTTTAAGAATTCCATCTTTGCAGCAATTTTTCCCAGTCTTGCTGAAGAGGGGGAGACTGACTAATTGACAGCTGTTCAGTAGCAGACGCTGCTGTGAAAATGGTTTGATGGTGGTCTAACTTGGAATGCAGTTCTCTTAAAACTCCAGGCAGACACTTTCTAATGCCTGGAGGGTAGGAGCTCTGTTTGGTGTGTGAGACCAGTCTGTGCAGTCCTGGGAAGATGAATCCTACTTGCAAATGGCTGCAATAGATGATACCTGTAGGCATTATGGTTGTCCCACATTAGTAGTCACCAGTGTATTAAAGGCAATGATAGCACTGACTGAGAGACTCAGTCATGGCTTTAAGAAAGAGAATAAAAAGCCGTTTGGTAGCTACCTGTTTCACTGCTGCCAGTATGGTTAGCGTACACTCAGCCTTGGTTGTTTTCTTCGCAGTCTGAAATCATGTTAACGTTAGTCATGCAAAAGGCTATGGTGTTTTGAAATAAATATTTATCAACATATCCTATTGTGGTTTAGTTTTAGTCTCCTGATGTGGTTGACTGGTGTCTCATATGACCATGACATTTGTAAACAGCAAAGAGGGTGTGTTGTTACCCTTTAGGTTAGTGTTTTCTTGATAACTGTCAGATTATGATATTCACTTGTCAGACCGTAACGTGCAACTGTAACAGTGCAGACAGGAGAGCTGTAAGTTGGGTCCTTGCAGTTGCCAGCTTTTCCAATTGCTTTTAGCCCAGGTTCCAGAGAAGTGACTCAGGCATGGAAGTGCAGCGAACCAGTGCCATTTGTAGTGCCTGAGCTTCAGCTGGCACTGCAGAAGGGCAGTGGTCTGGTGAATGCCCTGTATCAGTTTCATGTAGATGCTGCAGATACCCTTGGGTGGCTTGGGTGATTTGTTCAGGCAGCTGCCTCTTACCCTAGGTTCCTGCCAGCTGTTTCCCATGGGTGAAACACCTCCAGGGCACAACCATCTGCTGACACCTTGCAAGGAATCCCTGTGTGTCCCCCAAAGCAGGCACAGTTCATTCCCCTTAGTTACTCTCCAGCATCTCTACTGCGTCACTCATGGAAAGCTGGGGAATTTGGGCATCCTTCAGGAGAGATTTGGGAAAATTTCCTGGTGTGTATGAGAAAAACAGATCTTGCCAGCAGATAGGGAAAAAAAAACCTTTGTTAAACAGCCTGAATTAGTCTTTTTGTACATAACTGAACGTGATGTATGTGACTTATCCATGTGGATTCAAGGCTGCTGAAGCTCTCATGCATAAGATCTGGGAGGAGCTTGGAGGTGAGTGGGCTGCCATGTGGCTGGCTGTGGTGAGCTGAGGGAGGTTGCTGCGAGACCCATGAAAGCTGCTTGGACTCTTGTGGTTTCTGATGATGAAACACATTAGTCTCTCCACGTGCACTATGGTACATTCTCTGTATTGTAGTGTTTTCCTCCACAGTAATTTCTACAGCAGTGGTTCCCAAGGAAAGTAATCTGTGATTGTGGGGAAGTTCTCTTCCAGTAGAAGTGATGTTAGAAGAGAGTTAGCAGGTAAATTTCCTGCCTGGATGGCAGGCTGAGGCACCAGTGACGACAGTGTTCATACAGTCACTTCTGCACAGTGCTGTGCTCAGTGTGTGCAGTTGTGCCAGGCCTGCCTGGAGGTGGTCCTGACCAGGGCCCTGGGCTGCTCGGCTGCTCTCAGGTACTTCTCATGAGTGCCATGCTCTGAGGGGGGGGAGAGGGCAAGGCTGTGTGGTAGGGCATGTCCTACATGTGTGACTGCTGCCTCCTGCTTGTGCTGCTGCCCACGTGCTGATGTGCCCTTGCAGGTGTGGAGGCATGTGAAATGAGGGCCTGCCCAGGCACTGAGTTTAATTCAGTCGATGATATTTTCAAAATAAATTCTGTCTCCACTCATCACTCTTCCCATCCCACCACCGACTGCTGCAGACTTTCTTAGCTCGTGTGAGTGCTCCTGAGGGTCACCCAAACCATGCTGTGTTAGGGTAAGTGCTGTTTGTGTCTTTCATAACCTGATGAGCTTTGATGAAAGCCTGCCCAGCCATAGCTTCAGGAATACTGCCTAAGCTGACATACTGATGTAAGTTCCTAGATCACTTTGGCTGTTTCAAGCAGTCATAATCTGCAAAACTAGGAAATCTTGTAGATGGAACTACCAGTCATACAGTTCAGAATGAATGAATAAAACAAAGAAATGTAGGAACTAAAGTCAGTCAGCTTGTTGCCTAGGAGAGAAGGATTTACAGGATGCCAGTGTTCCTGCTGCCTTGAGGAAATGCTCTAATGACAGGCGGGCAAGGCAGGAGAGAGCCGGAGGGCCTCATCATTGTGTCACACTGATGGCATGGTTCAGACCTCAGCTGCAGTGAGTGGGTGGCATCTATCGCCTTTGCTTGTCAAACTCCTGGTCACCAAATAACGAGGCGATTGTTAAGACCCTTCAAAATGTTTTATAGATCCTGCACTCGCCCGTGTTCATTTTGCATTTGCAAATCAGTGGAGTTCAGATGAGTTATCATGGGAGGGAGTGCCTCCCAACCCCTGAGGTGCTGCGCACACACCTGCACCAGCCAGGGCATTGGGGCTTATCCAGGCAGCCCCAGCTCTTTTGGTTCATAGAGCATCCTGACAGACCCTCCTGCAGCCCTAGCTGAGCTGGGGCCAACCCTGGCCCTCTCAGCTGCAGTTGTACGGGTGAAAGTGTTAAATGACACCTGAGGAGGCTTGCTGCCCACCTCTCCAAGAACGTGTGCGCTGCCCATTCCTTTTCCTGCCTCTTCCAGTCATCTTTCAGGAAAAAAACTTCTGAGCTGTAGATCCAAAAACTGCCTTTGTATGAGTGTTAAAGTTGTTCTGTGATAGCTGGCATTCTTAGTATTTAATTTATTGATAGTATCCTGAAGTGAAAAGCACGTGTCTTGTTTTGGTGCTGCTCAGCAGAGGGGCAGAATGCAAGAAAAACACGATGGACACCTGGGAGTGGAATATGGCAGGAGGAGCCCTGCTTTCCCTCACCTTAGATTTTATCCCAAGGAACGGAGTATTCATAGCACCTTCCATCAGCCCTACAAGGCTAAAGATAAATGTTAATTGCCAAAGCCTCTCTCAATATGAATGGGCAAACAGCAGTCTCTGAAAAATGTGCTTGCTATTTTAGATTAAAACAAACAAATCAATTCTTGAGCATTTGAGAATTTAAGCTTCCTTAAGTAAGCAATATATTTTTCAGAAGAAAGAGGTAGTCCAGTAAGTCACAGTAAGAACAGGCAGGAGTCCCAGGAGGCCCAAATTCAAATCTTAGTTTTGCCAGCATATCCCAATATATTCCTAGACAAATCAACTACATCATTTATAAGATGTGAATAATCTTCCAGTGTAGTCACAGTGTACTTTTCTGATAAACCCGGAGTGGTGACAGGTTTGTAACATCAGGAATAGAATTCACCTTGCTGATGGAGTAATGTGGTAGCTAATTAGGTAAAACGTTTTAGTGGTGTCTTTGAAGAAGGGAAGAGGTAGGTGCTGTCAGTTCCCTGACTGTCCAAAACTCACTGAGTGCTGCATCGCGTCTTGAAAGAAGCAATAGCTGAAATAGCCCTGTGGCTTATTGGCATTGAGTGAAAGGATGGTGCTGTCCTCATTGTTAATTTATCTGTCCTGAGTGAACTGAGAACTAACCGAGGCACTGACTGATAAGCACTCGTGCTGTACAGAGAGATCTAGGTTACTGCGGGACTTCCTCCTGCCACGGTGATCGGGTTGCTGGAAGTAAAGCATAGGGAAGGTACCAAAGAAGCACTTCTCTGCAAAGAAACAAACAAAAACCAAAACAAAAGAAATTTATCATTTCGTGTGTGACAGTGAGGCCGCCTTTGTTAGCATTTGTTTGTGGAAACCTCTGCAGATGATCAGGGCAGGAGATGAGTAAGATTGTGCTTGCATATGAAAGCTCCTTCGTCCAGAGACCACTGCTTGCTCCTGATCTGCTGCTAATTAGTCTCCGCCCTGTGATACTGAGTCATTATATTCTTTGCTCTTTTCCGTGGCTGCTTTTTGGTGTGGAAACTGAGACAAATATTGCCTCTCTGCTGGAAACCATCATCATGTCATCTTCATCGTCAGTACCTGTGAGCCCAGATGAGAAAGGAATAGATTTATTTTTAGTTTGGATAATGACCTCTAACAGAAACGCTTTGAAGATCCACCACGCTACATGTTATTGTGGTGCACCGCTCATAGCCTCTGACTTTTTTCTGCAGTGTCACAAATGATTTTATTTCTTAAAACAGAAAAGCCACTAAGCAGCCTTTAAAGCTACTGCCAGGACAAATTGGTGAGATTCTACAGTTCTAGTTCATCAGTGCTTCATTGACTCCAGGTGCCCCTGTGCTAGGACTGAAGGCAATGATTGCACTTCATGCCAATAGCTGCCTTCCATCCTCTCTTTTGTTTTGCCACTGGATTAAGTGCCCTGCCCACCTTCCTTGCGTGGCAAGCTTGGCTGTGCTTTGCATTCTCAGCAGAGGGAGAAAGGGACTGCTTCCAGAGGTCACCGGTGTCTTTCACTGGTATGACTGGCTTACTTCATTTGGCAGGCATTACTTGTGCCGGGCTATTCTGGAGAACGTGAACTTCTCCTGAACTGTACTTAACTGAGGCTGGTTTAGGCTTGGTGCTGTGACTCAGATAAGCTGGAGAGACCCTCGGGACTTATGGAAGTAATTAGCTTAAGATGACTGAGATGGAAAGTTGCTAGCAAGCACGGCGGGTTAGTGCAGCAGATGCGTGCAATCATCCCGTTATGCCTTAAGCCCTGAAGAGGGGCAGGAGCACTCCTGGCAGTGTCTGCTGGGGTGGGTAGTGGCCATGCCTGGACAGTGAGACAAAACTGAAGTGAATAAAAACTTTAGGTAACAAAGAGTTGGACACAGCTAGCAGTTCCTCAATGTCTCATCCTATGCCACCTCTTCTCATATCATTTCTGAACTCCAGTGCCTGCTGTTTCTTCAGCACGATGGGGCTAGGTGGCACCTCACCTTTCCAGAACAGCTCATCAGCTCAATTATGTGATTTGCCTCGATGGCCAGCGTGTGCCTTGGGTTGGCAGCTGGGAGTCCTGTGGTGCTCTTAAGTGCTCAGCTTTTGGTAATGAATAAAAAAGACAGATGTGGCTGGGCCTGCTGGGCCTGGACAAAGCAGGGAGCGTAAGGGTGTTCATCTCGGGGCTGAGAGGAGGCTGACAAGCCCTCTGAGTTCAGCTTGCCTTGCCTCCAACAGAAAAAACATCCATTTCACCTTTTTGTTGTGTTCTTGCGGGAATTAGGATGGTTGTGCCAAGTAATTCCAGCCATGGTATGTGTTCGACACTGGCAAATCTGATGTTGACTATCTGAAAAGGCCACGTAGATGGTTGTGGCTCTCAATGACTCATTTGATGGAAGGATAAGGAGACTACAGTAGAACAATTTTTCTATGGCCCAACAGTTGCAAAGCTGGAGTAGCCCAGGGACCCATAGCACCCTGAGGACTGGATGCTGCTTCTGCTTTCTGTCTTTCTCTTAAGCATCTGTAGCAATAAAAGCAAATATGTAAGAAGAGGAAGAAGAGAACATCTGAAATGTTTTAAAATAAAAGCAGATTATTTTTAACAAAGATTGGTGAAACGGTTCCACAGTAACACCAGTAATTACAAAAGGGACAAATCCTCAGCCCTGAATAATTGTTCCCCTTGCAGTGAGCCTTGGTAAAGACTCAAATAGCATCTGACCTTATAGTACTAGTTTACAATATCAGTAGTTTCCTGCCATGACTCAGTGGCTGGAACAGTAATATCTGTCAGTCTTTTTTTTCCCTCTCTCTTTCCAGATCTCTTTTGAAGCCTCTCTGAGTGGGCGGAGAGAGACAAGTGACAGATATAGTCCTGGTTCTTGGCCTTCCTCTTGCACCTTTTCTTTTTGCAGATCAACCTGCTCCTGCTTTTTCTGTTCCTTTCAGCCCTTTTATCCATCAGGCTTCCTTTCCACATTTGTCCCTGAGCACTTTCCTTTTCATTCCTGCTGATGGTGCCTAGGACTGCTGATAATGCCAGGGAAATACTGAGCTCATTCCCTCTGTGGCTTTTTCACTGGTACTTCTCCCTTCCTCTGCAGTTATCTTGCTGAGCCTGTGCTGCTATAGCGATCACTGTTACCAGCTGAGGTTGATGGATTTCATATGGTCTTGGCTGAGTATGGTTTATAGCTGGAGTTAAGAGTTGGCTGTGGGACTGGCAGTAGCCTAGCCTGTGAAGGCACTTTGTCCCCTTTGTATCTCCCACAGCTGGAATGACAAACAACCCTGTAAGTCAACAACAAACCCCACTTGCATGGGTGTGGTTTTAATTCTGCCCTGTGGCCTTGCTGTCACAGGTTCCCCATGGCCTGAGACCGAGAAGCAGTAAACGGTACTTCCTGCTGTCACCAAGCCCCTAGACCTTCCCACTCCTTCCCTGGAGTGATTCCCTTCCACTTCTGCACCCTCTGGTGAAGCTGGAGGCTGTGGTGCCTGGCCCAGCCCACAGCTCAGGGTCAGGGCAGGTAGGATCAAGGAAAGCACTACATTCTGTGATCCTGGTGCGAGTTGTAATTGTGGTTCTGCTGCATGCATCCAAGAGGTGTGTATTTTGGCGACTGATGACAACAAATGAGAAAATTTCAGGCCAAATGAAGTGAAAAATATTTTGGGCCATGGAAGGCCTTCTTGAGCTGAATATGATCCTTTAACTTCCACTGAGCAGTGATGGCCCCACCGGCTGGTAAGTGCACGTATTTCAGGCCAAGCTCTCTTGGAAGTCTTGTGATGAGGTTTTGTTTAGGCTGTAGTCTGAAGATGCTTTTTGGTTTAAAAAAAAAAAAAATAAAATTAGAAAGCCTTTGCAGGCTGCCACTGTCAGCCCTCAGCTCTGCTGTGCAGCACTTGTTGATGGGGAGATGTACGCCTGTCTCTGGCGACCTACATTCAGAACAGACACCAGAGCAGAGTCTGGGCTCTAGGCTCCTCTTTAGCTTGCACGACTTACAAAATCAGCTTTTTAGTTATGCTCCAGGAAACCTGCGAGTGTTTGTTGGGACAGAAAAGGGAGAAATTATTTTCAGGACTGCGTGAAGTAGAAACCAGTTAGTTTGCCTTGCGTGAAACTGAAGAGATCACCGCGTCATAAAAAGAACACATTCCTCAAACTCTGCCCGTCCTCCCATAGTGGGATGCCTGTTTCCATCTGGATGGGTGTGCAGGGGTCCCAGTGTGGGAGCTGTGCCTGGCTGGGTGTCAACGGTTCACCGGGCCGGATCAGCCCGGTTCCGTGACGACTGGCGTGGGGGACCCACAGACCCACGCCCCAGGAAAGGGGAAGGGGGAAAGGGAAAAGGGAAAAAGGGAGATGGGCCTAGAAACAAAACAGCGGCAACGATCTGAGGAGGAAAGCTAATTTACTAAATAAGATATCAGAAAGCAAAATAACACAATATAATACAATATAATTGGAATTGAAGCTAATAAATCAAATAAAATGAGCAAGAGAGAGAGTGTCCGATAAACCGAAGGCCTTACGCTAACGCTGAAGGCGATCCGGCAGTGAGCACCCACTGCTGAGTCAATCCCGAAGGAAAGAGAGCGTCCCGTGACCGAAGAGGGTTTTTATCTTTTCCCTCTGAGCGGAAAATACGTAAAAATGTAAAGCATCGCAAAGTCCTCTGGGGAATGTAGTTCTCCTCTTCTGAGACAGGTATACCCGGAAATATCAATGATCTATGGAGTTGGAGTATTAACTCTTTAACTCTTAATGCACTACATGTTGTTATGATGTGGAATACCAATACCAGAAATCATAAAACCATGACACTGGGGGAGCTTTTGAAGCTGCCGCTTGTTGTGCCTGCGGGCTGGAGGGAAACAAGCAGCAAAGCACCACACTTTGAAAATTGCTTCTCTCTTGTCCTTTCCTACACATCTTGGATGTGTACTTAATTTTTTTTTTTTTTTTTTAAAGGATGAGCAATTTCCTATGAGTCTAGTCCTTCAAAGCCCCGCGTATATCCGCGTTCTTTTAAAAAAGCAAAGCCGCTTCTCTGACACCCTCTTTCCCATCAGTATCATTGTTTCCGCAGAAGTCACCCTTTCCACCTGAACCCGAGCTCCGCCAGCACACCTGACCCGGGCGGCTCTGCCCGGCCGAGCAAAGCGCCCGGTGCCGTCCGCTCTCCTCCGGGCCAGCCGCCCGCTAGGGGCGCGGGGCTCCGGCGGCCGCGGGCAGCCCCGTCCCGCCGCTCTCCCCGGAGCACCGGCGCCCTCTGTCGGCTCCCCGCGAACGGGCCTCCGGTTTTTGGCTCTCCGCTAAGCTGCTCCGCTCAACCAGCTGGCTGGGAAGCTGGTAGCGGGATTTCTCACGCTTTTAGTCCTTCGTGTGGTGATTGGTTTCTCTTTACTTCCTCGGGAGCAAGCGTTGTCGGTAGAGACTTTGTTTTTACTAATGAGGAATTTACCCTTTCTCAGAAAGCCTCTCAAACTCTCGTGAGGAGGATAGACTTGTTGAGGGACAGTCCTTGAGAGCTCCCAGGGGACAGCACGCTTTGAGGGGGAGCAGGTCACGTTGAGCAGAGTAATAGCAATAACCCAGGAGCTGAACTGTCTGCTGCAGGCTGCCCCTCCGCTTCACCTGAAGTTTCAGTTGCCAATTTTTAATAGTGTGTGGTCGGGGGTATTATTCGCGTTAATTTCAGAAAATGTTTCCCTCAGTTCAGAACTGCTGTCTCCAAATTCAAATTTTAATGTCGATACCGGAATTTATGTGACATTTCCTCTGCTTCTGAAGTCTGACAAGTTGAAACTACTCCCATCATTTCAGAGCAGTGTTTGTGATAACAAAAGCTGCAGCACTTTGCTCTGATGAGCGCTGTGTATCAGGCCCATGTGCTGGGGGGTTTCAAAGCTTAACTCAGGCATTCTGTTTGGATCTTATCGTTAGTGTGGCCATGTACTGCTGTAGCTGATCACTGTGCTCACAGTCAGAAAGGATGCTGGTGGCTGAGGAGCAGCAGCTGGCAGTGCGACTTTGCACCTCAGTTAAATCCAAGGCTCTCATTAGAGATGATGGAACCTATGCATTCTCTTTCTTCTCTGTGCTGGAGGAGAAAAGGAAATCTGTTTGTGAAAGCAGTATTACACAAGGTTGCTCGAGTACAAAAGCTGCAGTAGCAGTCATGGGGACTCCTGATGCCCTTCCAGCTCAGCGAGGAGGTGGAGCTGATGGAAGACGCACCGCTGAGCCCCATGGCCCTGACACACCAAGGGAGAGCTTGATACATTGCATCCCTAGCACCAGGTGGAATCTGTAAACCATTCTGAAGCTTTCTGCTGTTACCCTAATGAGATTCTGGGTTTAAACTGCTTAAAAAGTAAATATGTCTGGCTGGTAGTTGAAGTGCTTAAGCAAAGGGCTGTATTGCATGGAGAATGGAGATGCTTTGTCCCTTAAGTGCTTCCGTGCCCCCAGAAGATGCATGAAGCTCCGTGAATCATCATTTTATCAGGACAAATTAATTTCCTGGCTTTTTCACTGTGTTGATTTTTTTTTTCTGCTGTTGTTTTCTCTCCTGCAAATCCTTCAGTCTGTCCTGCTCATTCGGAGTGAGCAGGGGAAATAACGTTGGAGAAACCCTCTCTGCAGTTTTGGTCATTTTCATAATTTTCGGCAGAAAAGCCTGACTGCCCAAGGAGGTTTGAGTTCTTAACCTGTTGGTCTTCAGAAGATTTCTCTCAGCTAATGGGCTCTTGAGGCCTTGTTTCCTTAGAGGAAAGCAGAGGAGTGGATGGAAGGTGGATTATTGGCACAGTTTGCTGCATAGACCGATATATCAAAATATCATCCAGTACAGTTTGTCAAGACTTGGTGTGTCACCTAGTAACAGGCTTTGCAATTAGATCTCTCTATTGCTCCTGAATGTTTAAAAAAATAAAACCCTACTGGCCTCGTGAGAACTCTATTTTTCTCTCTTCAAAGAGCTGCTCTAGTTAAAAGACGCTGCGTGTTTTGTATTGACCCCAGATCCAAAGCCATGGAAATCTGGGGCTTATCTCGCACCCCAAGCTGCCCCTTTGGCCATCTGCTCCAGTGTTTTGCCTTTTGAATGCTGCGCACTTGTCTGTGCCCAAGGGCAGCCCTTCCTTCTCCACAGCATTCTTTGGGGGCCTGCCATCCCTCTCCTTCAGCCTGCCTGACACTGGACACACCTGCAAAGCTGGGAGGCCTGGCAAATGCTGCTTCTGAGACCCCAGTCCCTTTGGGTTGATTTGTAGCCCAACATCTGGAGCAGTGATCTATGTATTTGTCTGTATGTACAGCAAATTACCTTGGCAGAGCTAAATCATTCCGATTAATGAATTCTGTATGCAGCGTTATGTTGCTATTGCTTTTGTAAACAAATAGAGAAACATGCAAAAAAAAAAAAAAAGGGGCTGGTTTGAGCCAAGTGCCACTGACAGCTGTGAGCACATAGCTGTGCTGTGTCAGAAGTCTATGCCCCTTTGATGTCATGCGCTCCGTGGTAATGCAGTGTGGTGTGGTTAATGAGAAGGTGGGGTGCGCTGCCTCCTGTCATCCCCAGACAAGAGCTGCAGGCACTTGCTCGAGTTTTCAGTTCTGTGCGTGAGCATCCTGCAGCATCAGTGGGCAGCTCCGCTGAGACTTTCGAGTGATTTGTTTTCTACAGCACTGAAGAAGCAGCCTGGCTCAGCACAGCTTCACAGAATGACATTTTTAATATTTTGATTGACTCAGTACAAAAAAGGGATGAGACTCCAGCAGCCTGCAAAGGCGCTGTTACTGTGGTAGGTGTTACCCAGTGATTAATGTCTCTTACTTAAAATCTGAACCTCTCAGCTCCTTTCATACATTTTTGCTAGCAACAGCAGATCCCCTGCCAGTCTCCCAGGTTTGAATTTTTGAGGTGCAGATGCTAGTGCCAATTTTGGGTTCTTGGTAATTTGGGGTTTAGTTCATCTTTGACTATGCTTTTACATCTCTGAATAGTCTGCATGGAAGTTGATGATCTGTTGAGATGATTTATGGAATGTATTATTCTGCTTTCCTGCAGCATTTTTACTGTATGGAAAACATTTTGTGCTGATTATCACTTGCCACATGCATTTAATCTATTTTTGGTAATTCTTCAGGGCCCATCACCATGGTATCCTAGCACCAGCGAACATAATGCCGATATCCATTCAATATGAACTGCTGATGCACAACTCTTTTTAATATTAACACAGCTTTGTTATGCGACTTACCTTTCATTTTTTCAAAAGTGATACATTTATGCTTTAAAAAAAAAAAAAAAAGTCTTAAATCTAAGACCGCGCTGTAGGCGGAACTGTTTCTGGATGGACAAATGGAATGAAACATTCCCAGGGACTGGGCCCGCCTGTTTCTCTTAGCTGTACCTTAGGGTGATGTTGGTGCACTTGAGGTGACTTTATGAAAAACAAAAACCTGTTTAGCTCCAGTGACGCAGAGTGCCACGGGTGGCTCTGCCTTGTGGCTCCAGCTAAAAATCTTTTCCTACGTGCTGGGTAGTCCTAAGGTCTGTACAGCATGTGGCAGGCTGCTGCTGTTATGAGAGGCATTGGTGCACCATGTGGAGGAAGGTGTTCGGCGAGCCTCTTGCGAGGCGGTGGAATGAGGTGTGCCCAGTGCTGCCAGGCTCCAGTGGCACTTGCCATCCCACTTCCAGCCCCATTAACAGCAGAATAGTTCAGTCATTTTTGGTAGGAAAATGGGGTTTAGGGGCTGTAAGTGTTGAGGTGTTGTAAGTGATGAGTGTGTAGAAGATAGTGCTGGAAGAAGTTATGATTTAGCTTTCACTTTTTTCAACTTAACAGAAATCATCTAAGGTAAATGTCTCTGTGCAGGAACAACATTGTGTGTGTTTAACGCAATCAGTGTTTTTCTTATTACCTGTATTTATTTCCTGCTATTTTATCATGCAAATAATTCTGAAATAAATCTGCAGAACTAAAGTATGAATGAAAACAAGGATGAATTTATTCTTCTGGCAAGTGCAAGTTCAGGGTTTATTTAAAGTACGTGGAAGTGAACTACATGAGAAAAATGTAGGCACTTTTGGATATTAAAAAAACGAAACACAAGTTTCTGGGGAGACTCATTAGAAAAAAATACATTCCGAGAGCTGAGTGGTTTCTCATGGAGTGAGTGCTGGTGCGGAGTCTCGCTCACTCTCTGCATCCTTCCAAAAGTGAACAGTGTGGCGTAATGTTTTAAGGCCAAGATCCACAAAGGTCTGGGATGACTTATGTGCCAGTGATACTCATTCTAAAACTTTCTCTAACAGCAGCCAATCACCCATTTTGCTTTTTGTTTGCTTGTATGTACCTTTTTTACGGAATCTCTGTGTCAAAAAGCAAGTGTCATTGCATTTATACATGTAGGTCTCTGGTGTGGTAACTTTTCAAAACTGCCCCCCAACACAGTTTTTTTTTTTTATAGGCCAGGAAAATATGCACAGGTGGATGGCTGCATCCACTGGGAAAGGTCATGTCTCACCTGCTTTAGCCATGGGCATCCACAAACTGCTAATCCACCCTGCTGAGAGGGAGCACTGCCATCTCTCTTGGGACGGCCATGCTCTGCCCATCCAGCTGTTCTGTGAGTCTGGGAGAGCTGTTCTCAAGAGACAAGCTATTGTGACTGAAAACCAGAGCAAAACAAACCACTTCAATGTACAGTATTGGTGCTGGACTAGATGATAATTCAGTGTAACAAGTGGTGAGCTGACCATGCAAATGAGAACCACCTTTGCCAGTAAGGGCACCGTTTCTTTACCTTGTGAAATGATATCCATTTTCTGTATGATAGTTTCCTAATAACGTTTAAAGTACATTTAGTCTTTCCAGTGCATCTGGAACTGTTGTTTGCATTGTTCCATTTCACTGATTTCTTTATTATGCTTTATGAGGGAAGATACCACTGCAAATAACTCTTGAATTGGAGAGGGCAGCGAGAGCAGTTTGTATTGCTGTTAACAGTGGTGGTCAGTGGGCCATGAGTAACTGTCCTAAAATGAGATCCAGCCTGATGTGGCTCACCAGAGGCCAGGAGAAACATTTCTGTGCAGTTGGGGACTCAAGGGGGCCCAGGAATCTGCACTCCCTCTTTTATTGAAGGGTATTTGCCTGAAGTGGTCTTGGATGCTGGAAAGTTCACAGCCTCCTGATGCTATCTGTAGCTCCTCTTTCCCATCAGTATCGAGAAGATTTATCTCATGTCTGAACCAGACCTTCCCTGCTGTGCAGTAAAGCCCACCACTTCCTATGCTTTTAAATATGTTATGGACATTAGAAAGTAGATTCTTCCTTTCCTCCATGCTGCAGCCTTTATGTATACAAAAACTGCTTTCATGTGCTCCTTAGCCTTCTCATCTTTAGCTGGAATAATCCCATCTTCTTCCCACTCTTCCTTGCTGGTACTGTTTCCTGGGCTTTTAATCACCCTCCTTATTTCCAGGATTCTGTCCAGTCATTTCTGTATTTCGTCAGGTGCAGACCGCAGCCCTGGAAATGGGATTGGGGTGGGCAGGAGCCAAGAGCAGCATGGTGTACCCTGAAGGAGGGACTTCAGGAGCAGAGTGGGCTCCTGGCTCAGCCTGTTTGTGTCAGCGCTGTGTTTGCCCACAATGCTGTGAAGCCGCTGACTCCAGTTTCACATGAGCTGCTTGGACAGCTTTGTCTTTTCACATAGTTGTGAAGCTGTTTCTTCCTGAATAGCAGAAACATTTTTAAATTTTCCCTATTGAGTTATTTTACTTTTTTTTTTCCCATAGAGGATTCCTATGGGTGCCAAAAAAAATGGCTATGAAGTCCAAACCCAAACAGAGCCAGCTCTGCTACATGGCCCAGTATCATACAGTGCATTCTTCCCTCTCAGCTGTTAACTGCTCTCTGCCTCTTCTTTGATCAGTTTTACAGCTTTCTGTATTTCCTTTGGACCACGCTTGCCTAAGTTGCTTCTGACAGTGTCAAGACAAATAATATTGATCTGTCTAACGTTTATTTTGGCCAGTCTTGTAATGGCTAGAAGCAGTTGTGACTCAGCAGTCTCCCATGCAGCGCGTCCAAAAGTTCAAACCTCATGAGCAGCAGGACTGAAACAGTTCAGCACTGACACACAAAATCACAGTATCAGTAGTAAAACACCAGATAGCCTACTGAGTGACACATCAGTTGTCCCTTTCACTAATACTGAAACTAGATATGTGTTTTGATTCAAATAGGCACTCTGAAGAAGCTGTTTTCACCACACGGGCACAGCAATGCTGATGTTTATTCTTTTCAGTCTATTGCATGAAATTAATACCATTACCTTTAAAAGTTGATCACAGGTCGGTTTTTCTATCTTCCCGCTGCTTCTGCTGATCTCAGGGTAGTCTGACACGTACTGCTTGAAAGGAATGCACAGTGAGTACACAAGATGGGCTGAAAGTAAGCCAGCACAGCAATCCTTGTCTGTGACACACTTGCCTGTCTACTGCAGGCTTCATGCTGTCTCCGCTGGGGTTTGGTGGTGAATTCCTCATTGAGAGCAGCTGTAGCTCTGGTAGGTACCAGGGGTGATACAGGCTCCCAAACTGTCATGATGGTACTTCTCCCTGACTAAATAAATATTTGTGTTGGCTTTTGTGGTTCCGCATCCTGCTATTTCAGTACCATGTGGTGCTCCTAGGATGAACTGCTTTGCTGAGATACTTTCTAGTTGTCCTTCCAGTTATATTTTGGTAACATACACGCTGTCTTAAGAGATTTGTATTTCTGACTAATATTGAGCAGTGGTTTAGGCCTTGCAGAGAGGCAGGGGTTGATTCAGAGAGTCAAAGGGAGAGCCCAGCAGGTCTAAGCTCTGCACTACAGAGCTCTCCTGCTCATTGCTCTTTCACCAGTCATTCCCATTTTCAAGAAACTTCACCAACATCTGTGAAGGGGAACAAAAAATTTAAAGTGAGCTTCCACCAGGTAGTGAACATCAGTGTCAATGACCTTGGCCTTTCCTTCTGCCACTTGCAAGCAGACATCTTTTCCTGAACGCTGCCTATATTTTACCCTTGCATTTGATCTCTAAATCTTGTGGTTTCTGTCTTCCCCATTGAAGCTCCAGAAATAAAACAACCTCCTAATCATTTCTTCTGTAACTCCATGACCGGAAATGTCTGAGGGGAAATGTAAAGTCTCTTCCTGTTGCTTATTAGTCAACGTAATACATTTTCTGGTCTTGGAAAGATTGCAGTAATATTTTATGCCACTTTTTTTTCTAATCTGCTTTCTCAATTATTAGATCCCTTGGAGGGAAGCTTTTCAGTTCAGTCATCAGAATAACTGGGGTTGGTTTATATGCTTTTTCTGTTTTTATTACTGAAGCCTGTATCATGAAGGGGCAGAAATAACACCATGAGTGTTGGTCCTCACCTCATCAAAGAGCACAGCAGAATGTGTGTTGCCCAGTGGCTCACTCCAAGTCCAAGGCTATCACACTGTTCTCCTCTGTGTATTTTAAGCAGTTTGTGTTCAAAGCTTTGCTCTGTGTGAGAGAAGTTAGTTCTGACTGTAGCTTTAGGAGTCCAACGCCAAGGAAAAGAAGAGACACTGAACTTGAGGGCAGAGGGGTGAGAGCATGACTTTGCTGTCATGGTCCAATCATTCTTTCTATTAGTGTCAAGGATTATAAATCAACTGTTTATTCTTTTTCTCACTGAAACATTTGGTTGCGCCTATAAACTGCATGAGTCTGTAAATATGAGAAGACTCTGCTTCAGTGCCTTCTGTCATGCCAGCAGGGTTGCTGGTTTCTGTTTTTCTTCACGTTTCTGTTCCTAAAACACCTTGCTGTGTATGCCCTGTGCCAGTGTTGCTTTGAGGAGCTGGCAATTGTTTCCAGGTCAGCCAGGATCCACTCACTGAGAATTCATGACCTTTGTTGGCTTGCTTTGTACTGCTGGAGTAGTGAAGGAGGACAAAAGTGAGCGAGCAGATACCAGGCCTGGATCTTAGTGGTGCTTAAATCACATAAGGTGTAGTAGTATGCAGCTCCTTCAAAGACTCCAGGTTGTAATGAGCTGTAGGGGCTGCCTGCAGTTCTGCCCTGTGTGGGCTGGGGATGCAGGCTCAGAGCTGGGTGCTGGATGGGTAGGCTCTGCCTGGAGCATGCTTGGGATCTTGCTTGGGAGGGTGGGAGCAGCAGAAGAGTATAACTGGGGGTGAGAGTCCCTGCCAGTGTCACCAGGCTGTGCACAGCAGCAAGGCGCTGCCTTTGGGACCCCTCGTTTTATGCTGCTCTTTCTGGGGGTGGGGCTGGTGTGTGTGTATTGGTGTGTGTGTGTGGACAGAAAACTTTTGTATACAACCTGCTGCAGAGAAGACAGATGTTTCCCCCTCAAAAAGGGAAGCTTTCAGATGACAGATATCGCAAAGCACCCCTTTTAAAAGAACTCAAGTGGGTATGAATTAGCTGTAATGAAATAAGTTTAGTATGGATGTGTTTACACGGAAGTGTGAATGGAAGTATCCTTTGTTACAGGGCTCCACTGTGAGGGTCAGAGATGTAATCATTTGCAGCTGTTCCAGTCTAGTTCCTACTGTCAGTGTAAATACTGGAGATGAGTGCACAAGCTGGCTAGACTATGGGCTGACCTAGACAGCTTCTGGAAACTCAGGATATGCTACTCCTAAAAGGCTTTTAACTTTTCCCATCCCACCCTGATTGAAAACATTCCTCCTCCAGCTAAAATGTGTAGGAGAGAGCAAAGGTTCCGGTCCAGCTCCCATTGAGAACAGTGACCGGTCAGGGTGAGAGTGGCTGACAGTGGGTGTCAGCAGCCCATACAGCTAATCAGTCTGATCGTGGCACACAGGGGTCAGATCACACAGATGATCTCTAGAGGTCCCTTCCAGCCTCTACAATTCTGCTTCTGTGACTACCCAGGGTGTTGTAAGGCTCTGAAGTTAGGTTCGTCCTGACACAGGGGCAGGGACCTGTCAGTTTGGCTGCAATTTCCTTTACTTTGCACCATGGCAAGATACGCTACATTGTGACTGGGAAAAGACATTCTATCCACCCTGTCTGTTGCAAAAAACAAAGGAAGACAACACCGTGGTCAACGCGCATTGATTATAGGTGCCCTGAAAGAGCAACGCTGCAGATTGCCTGGTTAAAGACAAAAGTAAAGTCAGTGTAAGAAACAAAGGATAAAAGGGTTTTGTTGTAAGAGCATGAGCATTGTAACAGCTACCAGTTTACTGTATACTTCTCTGAGTAGTCACACTTCAGTGTCAAATGGTCGAAAAAAGAAAAGCCACAGTCAGCATAACTGATTACTACTGGGGCTGGTTGCTGAACATGTTCTTCTTATTGTTTTTATGCGTTGTTAAAATCTAGTCTTGTTGTGTATATAAAAAGATTCACGTCTGGCTCTCCAGAAAGTGGGTTATCCAGAGGGGAGACCTCACTGTGGCCTTCCAATACTTGAAGGGAGCATACCAACAGAAGGGGGAACGACTGTTTACATGGGTTTATAGTGATAGGACAAGAGGGAGTGGTTTTAAACTGAGACAGGGGAGATTTAGGTTAGACGTTAGGAGGAAACTTTTCACTCAGAGTGTGGTGATGCACTGGAACGGCTTGCTCGGAGAAATTGTGGATGCCCTATTCCTGGAAGCATTCAAGACAAGGCTTGGGACATTCTGCTCTACTGGTTGGTGACTCTGCCCATGGCACAGGGGTTGAAACTAGATGATCTTCAAGGTCCTTTTCAACCCAGGCCATTCTATGACTCTGTGGGTGAGCCCTTGGGAGGACTCCCAAAGAGATCACTGTGCTTGTCTCCACTGACTGCAGTGGATCTGTTGGAGCAGTAGTGACTTTGCCAGCCAGCACTTTGTTCTAAGGACTGAGTTTGATCTCCAGAAATCATGATGAGCTTCTTCAAGAGTTAAAATCCACAAAGAAAAGCTTTTCAGGGCTATTGAACACCGTATATTACCCACATAATACACGATGGCCATAAGACCCAACCTCAGTGAAAAGCGACCTGGTGCCCGATAGCTTTCTAAATCTGAATGCTCTTTGCTGCTCTGTACAACAGCCATGAGCAAACATAGCTGCCACTTAACACCTCTGATATTATTGTCCCACTGTGCTAATAAGGATGAGAATGTAAGATTTTGTACCTCATTTTCACCATACGCAAGCTTTTATTTTTACAATAGGAGCTCCACTGAACAATGCACTTCTATGAACTTCCATGCATGCTGCTGCCCGGATGGCTGCAACTAGCAACTGCTTTGATTCAGGCACAGGCAAATTAGCACTTCTCTTTCTATGCGAGTTCCTCCTCTCCATTTATGTGGAAATGTATTCAGTTGGCTATGCCCAAAGTAGGATTTTCAGTGAAGAGGTAAATATGTTTTCCTTACTTGAATTATGCCTTTGAAGTACGAAAGGTCTTGATGTTTACTGTGAGGTACTGAATAGACTTCTTGCTCGTGCTTGGGGGTGGAGCGAGCCAGGCGATATTTGTGCCTTACCGCTGTCTGTGGCATTTGGCAGCATGCTGCTGCCCAGGGAAGGAGTTCTTCCCTGCTTTCAGACGGCATAGCCCTTAAAACAAGCAAATAAGAGGAGCAGTCAGACTGAAAACTCACTTCCCACCCTGGTGTGGAATCTGCTGGTTTCTGAAACTCCCAGGTAGGATAATATACTGTTAGCCTTTCTTCTGTGCCTGGTCATCCCTGGAAGCTCTGTGTTGGATGGAAACTTTGTGCCATGGTGGCTAGGGAGCTGCAGTGGTGTAACCGTGGGGAAAGGGCAGTACCAGCTCCTCCTGGGCAGCCAACAGGAAAGCTTTGACATGAGTCAGCAGAGGAAGAGGGGGCAGGCAGGCAGCCTGCACCAACCATGCTGCACAAGTATTGGGACCAAAGTCAGTCCATTCATCAGCAGATTTTCCAGAGAGGGATCTCAGAAAGAAGTGTAACTTACACCAAAATGACAGTATTGCATGGCAGTCACTCATGTCCCCTGCAGCAGAGCAGACAAGCTGGTCAGGGAGGAAGTAGCTCTGTGCTACTGTTATCTCTTGGATGAAGTGATTTTTAATGCAAATTTCCACATCATTGGAAATTTATTTACATTTTGATCTTTTGGGAGCAGGGCCATATTGAGACTACGCTGTTCTTTTTTTACACTGAAACATAGAACTGCTTTAAATATGCCAACTTTCCCAAAGAAGTGCTGTCTGTCACAGTGAAATTAAAAAGAATGACAAAGGTATGTACTGGGCTGCTTTTAAAGCAGCTTCTGCCACAGCTGATATCCAGACATGTTATCAGTGCTCAACTGAGGAGGTTTAATGACACAATCTCACTCCCAAAACTCTGAATTTCTTTAAGCCAGTTCTGCTGAAAGACCGCCTTGACAAATCTGCAGGAAGGAAAATGTTGCACAGTCAAGGAGGAATTCATTCCTTGGTTGTATGCTACTTCCTTCATATTTTTCATAGAAACAGATGAAACTTAAATTCCAGAGTGTGATGCTATTGAAAGCGATAGTCTAGTCGCAAAAGGGTTTTTTCCTGACTGCGTGTCTCTCTTTCCAATCGATGTTTATTTGTATTGCTGTCTGAATTGGTTTTGGACACTGACCTTAAGATGTTTCCCTAACTTGAGACCTCACGATGTGAAATATGATTTCCTTAAACCCATGAAGGAAACAGATTGGATGGGACTGGTTATTTAGATCACACTGTGCAACGAAACTTAAGCAAAAAGCCTTTGGAGTGTTTCCAGGCCAGCTGCGGCTCGTCGGCCGTGACTCAGAGGACATCAGACGGTCGGTGCTGGACGGTGCTCTGTTCGCTGACACACTGGCTTGGGAGAGGCTCCAGGAATGGCTGACAAGAGGAGATGGAGGTGAAAATCAGCACCCATCCAAAGGCATTCTTGCACTGTAGAAGATGACCTGTGCAGGGGGGGACCCTCAGGTTGCAGTGAGCGTTGGGCACGCTGAGCAGCACCCTGTGCCTGTGTTGCATAGGCCAAAGCTGCATGCTTCTCTGTGTCAGGAGCTGGGCTGCCAGAGTCGCTCCAGACGCTGGAAGTGGTTGGCTGCTGTGCGTCCATTTGGAGCTGACTGAAGCTGCCCCTAAAAATAGCTTCCTGCCTCAGAGTCAAACACATCACCCATCCGAAAAGAATCGGATCAATAGCTCTCAGCCTGGAGCACACTGGGAGCCCTCTCCCCATGTTTGGAGGAGAGGGGGGCTCTTCCTGGCCACACGCAGGTACCTGCGGCCTTGGCAGTGCAGGGAGACTGAAGCATCCGTGTCCTTGTCCCAGTCTCAGGGACTAAAATAGCTTTTATGTCGTCACTGGCAGGAGAAAGCCGCGTATGTGACTTACATATAGTCACAGATATGCATGGTCACAGTGTATGCTTGTGGCCACCTCTGTAAGGAGTTCCAAAGGCTTCACCAGCACTTTGTACTGGGGGCTGTGGAAGAAGCAGCCACGCTTGCCTGTGGATTGTGGTGGTAAACATCAAAGTGTGGCAGCTGGGATTTGCTGTAGTTGATCACTTATTTCAGTTTGTGCATACTGACATCTACAATTGCCATCTGAACAAATGTGGTAGCTGGAGAGCTGTAGGGTCCTTTGTCAGCTCAGAAACAAGTTATTTTGTGCAAGTGGGAGCCTAAAGCCAAAAAGCAGAGATCAGAGGCTGCCTGCTAGGAGTGGCTGCCAGCCTGTTACCAGCTCCCCACCACGGTGTCCCACTGCAGCTGAGCCTTGCTCCATCCCTGCATAATGGGTACAGTAACGGGAATTTGGAGGCAAAGTCGTCACTGGTGACTTTTGGTACCTCCTGCCTCCATTCCCCTTTCTTCTTCTTAATGGGGCAGCCTGAAGGGATGGGTTTCCCAGGAGTGTTTCTTTGCTTAGAAAACTGTAGCTTTAGGGAAATTCACCCCCATGTCATGTCAAGTCTTACCGTCAGAAACAAGCGCTTTCTAAGAGCAAACAGTGAACTTCCACCCCCTTTATCTTCCAATAAATAAGAAGTATTGGTGGCTGTGTTTTGCAGCCTTTCTGCTCATGTAGTTGCTGAGATGACAGAGGAGAGGACAGGTGAACATGCTCACAGTGACCGCTGTACCTCCTTTCTGGCACAGTGGCCCCAGGGAGCAGCATGCCTGCTGCAGAGTGCTCGGCTGACTCACTGCTCAGCACAGCCACAGCTTGTGGATGGGGCTTTCCAGGGCATCCCAAAGGAGACCTGCTTGCATGATTCAGATCTGGGGCTTGACAGACTTCAGTTCATTCCGATTCCAGACATGACTTAAAATAACTCGTGGCTTAGCAGCTTGACTTGATTTTTCTTTTTTTGTTTTTGGTCTGCAAGTCATTTGCCTTTAGGTCCTTCCTATCAAAGCTGTTGATGCGTTTCTGAATTTCGTATATCAGGAAGTCATTTGTTTAGTTTGGATACCACAGTACTCCGGTTTTCCCATCACTGTAATATGAGGGACTAGATAAAGTGAAATACCTGATCAAATGTAAGAATACAGTTCTCTTTCCTGAAGTTGTGAGGATCTTCTCTTTGCCTTCATATGCAAAGTGACACCATAGCTGGAATTCGTATTAAAGAAAATAACCAGCAGCACTATCCATTTCACCTCCACAGCCATATTTACTGATCTTAATAATAGCAGGTACATATCCGTGGTTCAGTTTTGCAGTTCTCCACATATGTTAAGCATACAATTTCCTGTTATATTTTTGTTGGCAAAAATAGAACTGACATTTTTCACACAACTTGGTTTTTATTTGCTAATATCCGCATAAAACACTAGATTTATTGACAGAAAGTTTCAGAAGGACACCATGCTTTCCCAGACTTGAAGACTGTAGAAATTTCAGGTGCTGAGGAAAGAAATCTACATTCCTCTCCAACTCCATGACACCTCCAGCACTGTCAATAAAGCTATGCTTCATTTCCAGCTGGAGCAGATAGCGAGGAGCAGGGCACTCCCTAACTGCACCAAGTTACCTTGGGCAGCACCCAAGAAATGACCACAGTCGCTTTTATCTGAGTAGATCCATTGGTCTGTCCCCACCTTGCAGTAACCAGCTTGCCCTGAGACTTCCTGGGTCATCACTGCAAGTTTTTGAGAGAGGACGTGGGAAGCGTTGCAATGTTTTTGTCTGCTCCACCCTGAGAATTCATGTTTCTGGACTTCCAGAAGTCCAGCTGCTGTGTGAGAGCTGCAAGAGGAGGAAATGAAGTCAGGGACAGACACAAGCCTGTGGATGAGCCTCTTGAAGGGAAAGTGGGAAGGGGATGGAGGACGGGGAGAGGAGGTGCAGCTGAAGCCTCTTCCCGGCCTGTTCACAGCATGGCCCTATTAGCTGTGCTTGCTCTGAGGTTTGGTGTTGCAAGGAAAAATTCCAGACACATTACTCATTTATGTTAGAGTCTGTTGACCTGATATTGTAAGCTGGGAAAACAGACTTGAAACAAAGAGGCCAGACATGAGTGAACAGAGTGGTAAAGACTTTACAGTAAATTGTCATTTTGAAGAGGTTAATAATATGCTCGTATTTTACTGAATTTATTAAAACTCTTAGTTAAATATTATCTGTTACTGGAAAGGAAATAAAATTTTATTTAAGTGGGAGCATTTTAATTTTATCACATTTCCTCTGATTTCCTTGAAGTCTCTAAAATTGATTTTACAGGGTTTTCAAAGTCGATGGTGTAGTTGTAGTTTTGCTGTGTTTGCTGCTGAAAACAAAGAAAGCAATGCTTCAAGATTAACATGATTAAGAACCAGACCCTGCCAAAATGTACACACGTGTGGTTGAATGCATGCAAGTATTCTCCGTGCACTAATTCAGGCTGCTCACATGAGTAAAGTTAAAAGTCTAATTGCATGCAGGTATTGTTTCCTCAAAATTAAGTAATTTGGTTTCTGGGGCTGTGAAGACCTGGTGTTATGCAGCTCCCATGACCCCTGAAATAAGAAAGCATTGTAAAGACTGCATAAAATGACTTCTTTTGTTAAAATATTACTGAGATGAATGCTCCCCTCTCTGCTCCGATCGATATAATCTGAATGTTACATCATTTCATCAAAAAGAACTGCAGGTTTATATACTTTTTCTGTGCAGAGGCACATGAAATGAAAACTAATGAGGTTCAAAAGGTTTCTGAACATTTCAAAAAAAGTTTCATTTCAGTTTCCCATCTGGAAACTGCCAGAATTGAGGGGGGAGGGGCCCTTATTTCTTCCACAAGATCCTCTTGAGATCTTTTGTTAATGTGAATCTGCCCTTATGAACCCACAAAGGGTCTATTCCCAGATGTTTCCTCGCCTGCTATTTGGGGCAGATCCTGGGTGTTTCCCACCCGCTATACCCGTGGTTGGCCCTTCTGCATTGGGTGTCTACCTAGTTGTGCCTCCTGAATGCTGCTGGTAGGAGGGCAGAGCTCTGTGCAATGACCCTGATGGGCTGCAGGTTCCTTATCTGCCTTCTGTTGGGCCTCTGGGGGTAGCACCAGGATCGCTGGTCTAGAGATGTTCCCATCTTACTTGCTCTTCAGGTTCACCTTCTTTGTAAAATCTCAGCGCTGAACTCCTTGGTACAGTTGTTACAGCTAAGACTATGGCTCTTTCCAAAGAAGTGATCTTTGTTGCAAATACATTTAGAGGCAACCTCCTTTCCTGCTTGGCATTCTCGTCTGTTCTTTAGTTCTCCTGCATCCTTTTCTGACGAAAAGTGTTTTCACAGGCACCTCATAAGGCCTTGGCCATCCCCTGCTCATGGACTGCGGCTCTCTGATGACAGGACTCTTCCATTTCAGACTGAATTAATTACTCTATTTAACATCTGCTAGCTCCCTGGAGCAATTAACTTTTAATAACTCTCCCCCTCTCCCCAGAAAGGCTGGTTTTGTGCCACAGCCCTGCTTCTGGGAGCCTTTTGTCTTTCCATCTTGACACCCAGGACTCTCAAAGCATTTAAATGGAGGGTGAATGTGATCTGCTTGTGACAGCTGCCTCAGCTTCAGCCAAGATCTTCGTAGGTATAGATTTGAAAGGATGATTAGTGATAGTGGGGTGGCCAGTTGTGGCCCCTGGACTTGAGATATCCTACAGGTGCCCTGAATTTTCAGTTTGGCATGATTTCCTCCTCCAGGCAACACAGTGTGCTTTGCATGTCCCAGCTGTCTTTAAACTGAACACTTAAGCATGAATTCCTTCCAATTATGAGACGCTTAGAGTGAAGCTAAATCTACTGTAGGTGCAGGCTGCTCTAGCTAATGTTATATCAAAACTCCTAAAGTGTAGATAGGCATTGTCCCAGGCAAGAAGTTGCTTTGAGACCCAAAGCAAATGCATTACTTTCCCTTCTGGCAGTGTGCACCTCCATGCAGACGAATGTGGGCAGATGGGAGGTGAGCCAGTGACGTGGGCTCTGCTGGGGAGCCCCTACCATTCCCCCAGCCCAGTGGGACCACAGGGAGCTGTACTGCTTGCCCTCTTCTCTGCTCCTGAGACAGAAAAGGCTCGTGCTGAAAAAAGCATCTCTGCACAGGTATCAGCAAACTCGTTTAAATGTCACTTAGCTGACGTGTAGACACAACCGTGCTGTTTAAAACACACTATCTGCTCATAATCGCTGCAGGGGGAGTAAAGGCAGCTGTAATGTGCCTGTGGGATCAATAATTACTCCTGAGAGGCTGATTGTGCCTGGATTTTAAGCACGGGAAAGTATGGAGTAAAGCCCAAGTTAGAAAGTTGCATCTTTGCCAATAGCAGTGCTTTGGAGAGCTGGCGGAGCTATGGCCACAGGAACCGGGCTCAGGGCATGCAAAGCAGTGGCTGTGAGGAGGGCACAGGGATCTCACATCCCACTCCCTGAGGCTGCAGAGTGCCAGCCAGGAGCTACGTGGCTGCACAGCACTCTGTCCTGAGGCCACATACCTGGAGTTGCCTTGGTGCTGTGCAGCTCCATCCAAGAGCTGTCCTCTTGCAGCCAGTGCACCCACAGGCTGCAGCCACCTCTTTCTCCTGCTCCTGGTATGTGAGCCTGGCTGGCATTGGCTTTGCTCCTTACTCCCACTGCAGCCCACATCCCGTTGCTCTGACACATCTCCAACTTGTTAAATCCTTTGTTTATCTTTATAGCTCCAGCACTCGATACACCTCCTAGCTCCTTGTCATGCATGGATCACTGTCAAGTTTGCATATCCCACTAATAAAAAACACAGACCAAATAATGCCACTGATGAATTGCTGAGCTGCATTCCCCTAGTGCCCATGTCAGGGGGCTGATCTGCTACCTCTTGCTGTCCCACTTAATGACTCACTTCTGCCTGGATGGCAGCTGGTTTATGTTCACTTTACTCGATTATAATAGCTAGGCAGCAGTGAACCACCTCTGTGGCAGAGGTTTTGTTAAAACCTGACAGATGATTGCTTTTCCACTGCAGAAGTCTTCAGTTTTACTATCTCTGTGCTCAGCAACTGCGAAGGCTAAAAGGGAGTGATCATTAAAGTAATAGGCCCTAAACACAGAGCTGGCATTTGCTGCGCAAGTGGAAACAGCAAACAAGAGCCATAGGTGACTCACTTTGGCTTTGGTGTGATGTGTTTGCCGTGGCTCAGCAGCCAGTGGAGCACGGGAGACGGCTCAGCACATGACTGCAAAGAAAAGTAAATTAAGGAGCAGAAAAGCCAAAGAGAGCTCCAAGCAAGATGCTGATACAATTACAGCAGAAATGAAACCCAAGCACTCTCTGAAGAGCTGAGTAACGTGTATGGTAGAGCTGTTAATGTACCTGACACAATACCTTTAAAAGCAAAATCCTGTTCATTTCCTCCAGCACATTTCTTCCATGTGGAACAGGACGCGCAGCGGGAGCATAATACTGAAGGCAGTGCAATATGTGCTGGCAGGCAGCCAGTGGCAGCCTCTCCTCCTGGCTGGCTCAGCTCTGGGACTGAGGAGTTTCTTCTCCTAACGTGCAGCGTGCAGTGCTGCCCACTAGGCAGCTGGTCCCAGCAGCAGCCTGAGCACTGAGAGCACCCAGTGCCAGGTAACCACAGACCAACATTGTGCCTCTTGTCCTAGTGAACTGAGGAGCCACTGTGTGGGGCTGCCTGGGGCTTGGTTTTTGGGGTTGTGCATCTCTGTGGTTGTGGACAGGGTTACTTAGCAAAGAGATCCTGGTGCAGTGTAAGTGCAAGCGTGGTGGCTACATTGTGAGAAACCAGTGGCAGCATCAAGGTAATGCTGCTGTGGCTGGCATTGCAGCATTTTATCTTGTTTTAAACAGGAAATTATGTGTTTCTTTGAAGCTCACAAACCCTTCGGCTGAGTTTAGAGACCATCAAATAAATACTTTGGAACATTTGGAGGCTGCTGGGTTTCTTGCAGCTCTGGCTGTGAGACAGGTACTGTTTGGTTGTGTTGCGCACGCTGAGGCAGGGGTGCACTCAGCCTGCCCTGAATGTCATCCATAACAAATCTTTTGTCACTGGTCACATGAGCCTTGTCTGTCACTGGACTGTGGTTTAACAGACTGGAGTTTTACACTAGTCTTGTTTGAGAGCATAATTGCTTTGCTGTAGTTACAAATCAGGTTGGAAAACAGAGACCAAATGATAAAGTATCTAATAAAGAAAATAGAGAAATCAAATTCCAACACATATTTGGCTTTATAAACTTAGGAAGTAACAGTATCGAACCATTTATTATCACTGCTGGTGAGAAGTCAGACCACAGTTACTGTCTGACCAAGTGTTGCAGCCAGGGAGGAGAGGGGAATCAAAACCAAAGAGCAGAGCTGTGAACTGCTACCTCAGCTGTGGGCTGTTAGTGGCTATCCTGAGCAGAGGTGGTGTGTATGAGGTAACCTTGCAGTTCTGTGAGTTGACATCACCAACAGGGAGAGAGCTGGGTAAAAAGCTTATTTCAGAGAAAATATAGTTATTTATACTGATAAAGTACATCCTGTTGTTTTTTTTTTATTCTTGATGCAAACTGTCTTCTCTACGAGTTGCCATTGAGATGATGGCCCTCCCAGTCATGTCCCTGATTGCTCCAGAGGTAGTGCAGATGTCCAGCAGCAGGCAGCCCTATGGCTCCCAGCCACAACCCATAAGCACTCAGCTCCTGCAATGTGCTATGAGCTCTACCTACGGCTGTTCCAGTGCACTGGAAGAAAATAGTTGGATCCGTATGGGCACTATTGAGCACTATGAGCACTAGTGACTTTGTTTCTGCTCTATTTGACCTAAGGAACGTTGTTTGGAGGATGTGACTACTACTTCTACAAGGAAATCATGTCTTTAAGCATGGAAGGCTTTTTTAATATTATTTTTATTTTTTGTTTTTTGAAGAATATATAAACATCACAGCCCTGTTAACCTGTCCCTGTTAATTGCAGGGGAGTTCAACCTTTGAGGGTCCCTTCCAACTCAAACAGTTATATGATTCTACAATTCTGTGATCACCAACATTCTTTTTAAATCATGTAAATTTTTTGGCATGGGGCTTTAATGAGACAAAAGTACCTTCTGATGTATGAAAGCACTCTTCCTCTTAAATGGTATGCAGGGTACTGATACGAAATAATACAATGAAGGAAAAAAATAACAGCAAGTAGCGTTTCTAATTGGTCCTCCATATATTTGAATACGAATGGGAATTAAGGGCTCTGGACTATTTTTAAAGGATGACACTACTGGCTTCTCATTTTTTTATCTTTTTTTTAATACGTGTTTGTAATGACTTGTTTGTCTATTTGGCAAAGTAATTTCTAATGAGGCTGAGTCAGACCTCTTGGTAGACGCTCTACATGTTTCCTGAAAGTGAGCACACAAGGAGACTCCCAGGGACTCCCTGGCACTGTTCTTATTAGTAAACAGGCTCCAGCAAGGTGCCTTTTTAAGCAGAAACCACAGGCTGAAATACAAGGCTCTTCTCCTTACCTCCCCCACCTCCTCAGCTGGCTGAATGGCACCCACACGGTGCCACAGAATGGCACATTGCCTGTTGGACTAAGAGCTCAAGGCATTTGTACTGGGATAACTGCAAGCTAGTGTCAATCTGTTATAGAAACTTGAGACTGCTGGGTAATATCTGGCTTTGCAAGGTTGTTTCTTTGCAGGTTTATTTACCTTTGTTTCATGGTTAGGCCCATGCAGAACTTGCTATGGAAGTCAACTAGAACGACTCTCAATTTTGTGAGTCCTGGCTGAAGTGCCAAGATAGAAAAACCCGAGCATCTTTGTCTATAAAGACTTTGTTTATACTAAGGAAAGTTTATACAGCTTGTAGAGAATTAATCTGTAGGAAATGAGATCTCGGTATCTTCTCCATCTTATATACGTGGTCACCACCTCATTACAAATCATACTGCCACTTGGGTTTGGACTTCATGTTTATCAGGAAGAGTTCAGGCTTCAGAAAGAAGAGCTTTTAATTTCAAATTAAGAAAAAGGAACAGAAAGAATGTGTGAAAAATCTTGCTTTGTATCCTCTTCAGAGGAGATGGGCTTGGTTAATATCCTGACCTAAAGAGACAGATTTTTGAAAAACATCATGGATGACAGTCTGTACCGCTTTTACCAGGTGCAGCTGGGAATGCCTATTTGCCCTGGCTTTGGGCTGGCAGAGGAGCAGATGAGGCACGTCTCATCTTGCTGCAGCCTTCTGCTGAGCTTGGTAGGCCGAAATTTTAGGAAGGCATGACCAAATTATGGACAGTGTCACCACTCTGGGTGCAGAAATGTAAGGGCTGCTGGAATGACAGAAAAGCAGGATTGAGGTGATGGCCGGGCTCTGACTCCTGCTTCCCGTTAGCCTGGAGGAGGGGTCAGGAAAAAGTTAAACCTTCCAGTCAAAGCTGAGTGGAAGGCTCACAGCGTCTAGGGTCATGTTAAGAATGTAAAGACAGACTCCTGAATGAACTTCTCATGTCTGTTCATCCTCGCCTCTTCACATCCTGCTCCCATGGGCAGTGGGAATGACAGAATTCTGAGTTATACTTGTAATATTTTTAGCCCAGACCGCAACAAAAAGTACTGAACATCTTATGGGAGAGCACGTTTCCACAGTCCTTCAGGAACATTTGGCTGTCATCTAAGCCTCCAACACTGACGTGTCCATCAGCTAGCTGAAACCAGTATCTCTGTGCACGTGAAAGGTACTTGTCCTAAACGAACACAATACCTATAATAAAAAAGCACCAGAGGGCACTTGAAATCTGTGAGCAGTGAAAACTTCAGTAAAAGCGAACATTTCAGGGTGCAGAGGAGGACTGAAGCACAGGGGCTAAAGTTGCAGCAGCGTCTGTGCTGAGTGAGTTGGAAGCATTCTGAAGGGCTTTGGGAAGCTGCAGGGATGTGCACTGCTGTGAGGCCGTGGTGAACCACATTAGTGGCACTGGGGCTTCTGAAAGAGGCCAGCTGCCATTAGCCTCCAGTGCTTCCTCTGTGGTCACAAGTGAAACTGCCTGTAGGCAGAAACCTTCCTCACACTTGGAAGTAAATCCCCAGCTGAATTCATAAGATAAACAGGAAAGAAGTGGAAGTGTCACGGCAGTGTTTTCAAAAGATTTCTCCTGCCTTCCTCAGAAATTCATGAGCTCCTGTGGACTCAGCTGGCCTCTGCAGCTCTCTTGACCTTCGTTGTTTAACCTGGCGCAGCCTGAAGTTTTCCATTAAACCACCAGCAGGCGTTCATGGTAGCATCCATTCCCCCCCTGCCATGAATGTCCAAGTTGTGGATTTCTTAAAATAATAGCAGTGATAAATAAATAGTGCAATCCAGAACTCCTGTGAGAGAGGGAGGAGGATGAAGCTTTCGTAGTAATTAGGGATCAAAAAATAAAGGGAAAGCCAGACAGGAAATAACAGGAGGACGGGACATGGTGGGATGTGACCTGTTGTGTTGTCTGCTGATGGCTGAAGGAACCAGGAGGTTCTGTTCTGGACTAGGTTGGGTTGTGGTGTGCTGTCCAGGTGGAGTCCTGCCAGGGACTCAATCCAGTGCATGCGATGAGTGCTAAATTCACATTTTTTTAAGAGGGAAAAAAATCAGGTTTATTTTCAAGATGGATCACAATGTCTTTAACTTCCTTTCTTCTGTGGGAATAAAGACCAGCGCGTGGAAGGAGGGACCTCTACCACACAAAATCGATATCAATTACGATGCTGTAAAAGACCAGGCCATGCATATGCGCTGCGGCAATGACAAAGCTGCGTCCCCTTTGTGCGGGGAGTACTTTGCTCTTTCATAGCATTCGTGGCTGTAGTGGTAGTTGAGCTATTAAAGGAACAATTGATGAGGCTAGCTGACGTCAATACTTGAAAGGAACTTCACCTGTTTTAGAAGCAAAAATAAAAACGGATGTCTGTAAAAAAATATAATTTAAGGTAATCAGAATGCCATATAATAAGAGCTCTGCTGCACATAATTGGTGTTCCTCTCTTATTTAGCATAGTGGCTTGTCTGTATTCAATTTGCTCACATGGTTTGGTTATTGCTTTTGGTTATTACTATCTATATCTAATGGTGAGTAAACTTCTGTTCTTTTTTTCTCATTCCTTTCAAAATGGCCTTGTGACATTTAGCATTTAGAGAGAAAATACACATACATGTGCTGGACCAAAGTCCTAGTTAAGTTTAGCAGTTGCAGAACACTTTATTCAAAATTCAGAACTTGACTGGCTTGCTCCAGTTAGCAGCTGCATGTGAGCCAGAGGAAAGGAATGGGATTTCACTTCAGAGGTAAAGCTGTTAAGGTGCACCTGCACTCAATGCTGCAGGGTTAGCGGATTTCTGCTGGGGGTCAAGTTTCAAGTCAGCCTTCTGGGGGGAGCACCAGGAGCTGCATTGTGGTTTTCTAATCCGATTTGAGTTACACTGGAGTTCCCTGCATCTCTTGAACTTCTCCACTAGCAGTCTTGGCAGGCTGAAGCTGGGGGGGAGGGGACCTCTGGAGGTTGTCTGCCCCATCTGGGACAGGTCTTGGGACCAGAACGTCATAATTTAACACGTCAGTGCAATGAAAAATCACGGAAGCACAAGCTGAAGTATGGGTTTTTGAAACTTCTGAGTGAAGGGTAAAGGGCTTCCTTAAACCCTAAATTAAGTGCTATCTTTTGCCCTTGTCCCCTGCGCTACATTTTTCAGTGGGGGAAGCTTGCTTTTATTCTTTCCCTTTGCCGGAGCTCTCTCCCTGTCCATTCTTGCTGTCCTGGCATTTGCCTGCTTGTGTTATCAGAGTTGACCCCCCAGATGATAGGTCACCTGGTTCTCTGTCCAGAATATATTAATTCGAAAAAGAAGATCATCAGCTTTAATAGCTTTCCTTTTCCGTGCCAGCTGCTGTAATATCTCCTGTCACCTCTGGGGATTTTAGCTCAATAACGACGCAAAACCATGCAGAAAGAGTAACAAAGTCCCTAGTATAAAATGGGCTTTTCACAAGGAATGTCCTCCCCCCCCCCGGAATAAAGACTGGCTTCTCTCCTCAGATGTGTAGGAAGACCAGCTGACATGTGCATATCCGAGTACCATATTTTGCTGAATGTTTACTGTTATGAGATTTCTGATGAGATTAGTAGATGACCCCTTAAAGCCCTTTCCCACCCAATTATTTATGATTCTGGGCTGCTCTAAGTTCTCATAATGGCTCCTTTATGACTCCTTCCATAGTTTACTAGCTATTGAAGTTAAATGAATTGGTTAGTAAATTCCTGGATGCCCCTTTTTATTACTCAGCTGAGTGCTGTATTTTGTTGCTCTGAAATCCTCTGGCACCTCATTTGTTCTCTGTGAACTTTCAAAACTCACTGCTCAAGGTATCGTGCTTGCTTCTATTAGCTCTGTTAGCAATCTCAGATGCTGTCATTCAGTCCTGCGGGTTTATAAATACTTCCCCAGGAATTCTTTTCATCTTCCCCTTTGATTTGCTTGTGGTTCAGTCAAATCATTGGTAGAATCCAAGCCCCACAATTTTTTTTAGTTTTTTTCCCCATTTGATTACAAAAAGGCAGCAGTATTGGCAAAGAGACCTCAGTTTCCCAACACAGTAGAAGCAGCTTGGCTAAGGCAGTCAGCTGAACCCAGGAAGACTGCTTCCTGCTGTGCGTTGGACAGCTTCTCTGTACGTGACTGCAACCCGCACACTGGTTGAAAAGCATGCAGATTATCCTTCAGTTGTCGGTAAAATATGAGATGGTACTTGATCTGAAGCTCAAGACCAGCATTGCTTGAGTAGCTGACTGATGTAATTAAATCATTTTACTTCAAATTCCAGTTCTGACAACTCAGCAATAGGTCAGAAAGGGTATAACAAAAATGGGATTAAACAAGTGAACACTGTAATCAGAATACAAATAAAAAGTCCTCAATACCTGTAACAACCCATTGATTTTTAATGTCCTGGTAGTGGCATAGTTCTCATTGAATTTTGACTGAGCTGGACTTAGTAAGGAATATGCAGCAAAAGCTCCCTTGAAAGTAGGAACGATTTTTAGTAATTTGGACAAAGATGTAATAAAATCAGTAATTATTCATATTAGTTTTCAATGATTCCCTTGTATTACTAACTAATTTGTAGTAAAACCTGGGTGAACTCTAATTCACCATTATATGAAGGTACATTTAAGCATATGAGAGGTAGCTTTAGCAGCAACCAAAACCTTAGAATAAAGAACCTACAGGTAGTTATTGGAGGCCCTTCTGCTCAGTGGATCTCACAGCAGTGAGCCCAGAGTCTCTGGACAAGCCATGTCTCTGAGCAAGTGCCAGTCTCAGACCTGCCGGAGAACTGTGTGGGTAACTGCCCCAAATCCCTCACCTGCACTACAGTCATAATGGTTTCAATGCCGTTGGGGAAAAAAAAAGAAGCGCAAAGGTCCTGAATCTACACACACACAGATATTTACACTTGTGAATTAGAGCAGGAATGCTCATGTGCAGCAACCCTTGCGTATGTGTTGGTCTCTGCAGGGCTGATGTACTCATTTCTGGTGTGGATCCTTGGCTTAGCCTGTTTTCCTGCTTGGTGTTCATCCTGTGCTCTGAACAGGCCAGCCTTCCTTCTTTGCAGGCTGCGAGTTCCCCCACAGCAGGATCTGCCTGTGGAGATGCTTGCTGCAGCAGCTTCAGGAGTAGGTTTTGAGGGGAATGCTTTTTCCTACCTTCCACAGTTCTCAACCTACACGACATTAAACCTCTTCTCATAGGTTGGGTCCCTTCTTTATAGGAGAGAGGAACACAGGCTGCTTTTTGTCTTCTGGATTTCTGTGGAAGTATACTCTTCTTGGGTAGCTGCTCAGTATAGTGGCCTCCCTGCATGGATGCAGGGTGCAGCAGAGATCGGTGTCATCTGGATGCACTTGCAGACCTCATGTTCTGCCCTGAAAGAGGCAAGAGCAGAGAGAGGCTTTTATGGAAATAAACAGCACTTCTTTAACCAAATATTGTCATGGCTTCTGAACCCAGTTATAAATGACAAGAACTAGATTATTAGATTTCACCAAATGGAGACGTTATCTTGATGAGTGGGTGTCTGTTGAAATATAGAGCTTTGGAAGAGCATGTTGTGTGATATCTGCAAACAGCCCAAATCCACATAATCTCTGAGCTCTGCTCGTGAAGATCGCAGCACTGTCCACATTCTCCCTGATGCATCCTTTCTGCTTGAATTGTTTCGTTGAGAGAATACTATCTAGTGATAGTATTTTCCCGACACCTTCAGGAAAGCACTTTGTCTTCTCTTCTTCTTCCTCCTCCATGGTTTCATTTGCTTACACACTTGTAAATGTCCTTTCTACAGCTGATGGTTCACCTCCTGTTAAAGAAAATATAGCAGAAAACTAGCTGGTAGGTCTGTCTGAGAGACATTTGTGATGCTCAGACATAGCCATTGGACCTAGTGGCCGCACTGAGTAAGTGAAATACAACACCGCTGAGCTGAAATTTTCTGTGCATGTGAACAACAAACAAACTGTCCTTTGCCTGCATAAATAAGGTCCTGTACATCAGCAACCAGGGTCAGACCGTATTCATGAACACAAACGAAGATTTTTTTCAGATAGCCATCTAAGTACTTATGGTAGAAATGGGTACTGCTGAAATCCAGGCGCAAGTAAATGATGCAGGGTGGAAACAGACTCCTCAACACACTTAAACCCGTGTCATTTATATTCCTAGAAGTATCACATTTTCGAAGCTTTCTAAAAGTGTGAAGAGTATCTCTGTTTCCCACACATATTACTCCAGAGACATCAGTCATCTGTTAAAATAGGTTCTGTAACAGTCTGAGAAATGCTGCTGTATCTTGTGTGTTTGTTTTGGCATTGGTGCTCCAGGCAGATGTATGGGAGATGGGACAGAGGCATGAGGGGATGATGACTGTCCAAGGGGCTTGGGACAGCTGGGAACAAGGAAGGAAAGACAGGGAATTTGTGAGAAGACAGGCAGCTCTCCCAGTGCTATCACCTCTTAGAAGCCAAGTGAATCAGCAAATCTGGGGGACAGGAATTCACACTTGATGTGTTTGTGCATACAAGCAGACACGTTACAGACCTTTGCATTGGCACCTCCTCTAGCATCCATGCTCAATTCCTACAAAGCTGAACAGAAGGGCTGCTTCCAAGGTGCCCAGTAACAGGCCCAGCCCCTGGGTTCATCTGAACCGAACCCATATCCCCGTGCTGATAAGGAAGTAAAAGAGGCGTGTCTGTAACAGCTTCATTCATCAACTGCTGAAGCCAGAAAGGGATGTTGAGGAACATCCGAGCAGCATGCTGCCAGCCCTGGCATATGGCTCCTGCTCACCCAGGAACTTCTGCAGTCCTTCTCTTATTGGTACGTGTGTAGTTAACAAGAGAATGTCATTCAACAAAGAGTAATTTAAGAGTATTACACTTGTAATCAAATCATTCTGTGTTTTTAAATAATTGGAAAGGTTCTACAAATGCATTAGTCAGAAGAGAAAAGGCAAAGGAGAATGTACCCCCTGTAATAAATGAGAAAACTGGCTTCAACAGAGCTGGAGAAAGCTGAGGTACTTAGCGAGCTCTTAGACTGCCAGAGAAGACCAAGGCAGGCTTCCTCTGCCTGACACATCCCTGAAACTCTGGGTGGGAGTTGGGAGAGCAAAATCCTTCCTGGTGTCAGAGCAGAGCATGTCAGCAACTGCCTTATGAGATTGAATGTGTGCAGGTCTATGGAGCCAGCTGACTTGCATCCCAGGGACCTGAAGGAACTGGCTGATGTGGTCTCCATCAGTTTTGGTCTCCATCATATTTGAAAAGTTGTGGTTGTCCGGCATAGTCTCTGGTGACTGGAAAAAGGGAAACATCATTCCCATATTCAAGAAAGGGAGAAAAGAAGACCTGTGGAATTACGGGCTGGTGAGCCTCACCTCTGTGCTTGGGAAGATCACACAGATCTTTCTGAAAGCTTTGTTAAGGCACATGCAAGATGAAGAGGTGATCCAAGACAGTCAGCACAGCTTCACCTAGGGCAGATCACACCTGACCAATCTGGTAGCCTTCTATGGTGGAGTGTTGTCTAGTGGACAAAGGAAGGGCAACTGATGTTCTCAACCTGGACTTGTGCAAGGCTTCTGATATGGTCCTGCACCACATCCTCATATCTAAATTGGAATGAGATGGATTCAAGACTGTACTGTTTGGTGGGTACAAAATTGTGCGCATCATCTTAGCCAGAGGGTTCTTGTCAGTGGCTCTATGTCCAGCTGGAGGCAGTCACGAGGTGTCCTCCAGGAGACTGTCTTGGGTTCAGTGTTCTTCATCACTCTTATCAGTGATATAGACAGTGGGATCAAATGCACCATCAGCAAATTTGCTGATGGCACCAAACTGAGTAGCACAGTTAAGACAGCAGAAGAAAGAGATGTCATCCAGAGGGACCTGGACATGCCCTATGAGAACCTAATGAGGTTCAACAAGGGCAAGAGCAAGGTGTTGCATTTGAGCCGAGGCAATCCCAAATACGGGTGTAGACTGGGAGAAGAACTCACTGAGAGTTCTCAGTGCGGAGGACTTGGGGACTGTGGTGCACAAAAAGCTGGACATGTGCCAGCAGTGTGCTTTTGCAGTCTGGAAGGCCAACAGTATCCCGAGCTGCATCAAAAGAGCAGTGGCCAGCAGGACATGGGACGTGACTGTTCCCCTCCACTCTGTTTTTGTGAGGCCCTGGCTTGAGTATTGCATCCAGATCTGAAGCTGGCAGCACAAGAAAGGCAGAGAGCTGTTGGAGCAGGTCCAGAGGAGGGCCAAAAAGGTGCTCAGAGAGCTGGAGCACCCCTCTTAGGAATAAAGGTTGAGGGAGTTGGGCTTGTTTAGTTTGGAGAAGAGAAGAGTCTTGGAGAGACCTCACTGCAGCCTTCCAGTGCTTGAGAGGAGCTTATAAACAGGAAGGAGACTGAGGTTTTACATGTTCTGATAGTGATGGGACAGGCGGGAATGACTTTAAACTAAAAAAGAGGTGATTTACTTTAGATATTAGACCAAAATTCTTTACTCAGAGGGTGGTGGAGAACTGGCACAGCTGCCCAAAGAAGCTGTGTATGCACCATCCCTGGAGACATTCAAGTCCAGGTTGGATGGGTCTCTGGACAGCCTGATCTAGTGGCTGGCAACCCTGCTCGCGGCAGGAGGACTGGAACTAGGTGATCTTTAAGATCTCTTCCAACCTAAGCTATTCCATGATTCTACAATTTTTCCATTGAGTAAAACAGCATGTAGCAGATATTCCATCCCTTATTGCTTGGAGGAACTTCCTAGCCTTTCAGCAACTTCTGAAGCCCACACTGGAGCCTGAAGTGAAGCCTGGCAGTGTTGCAGGGATTGCAGATGAATGTGAATCTCTGAGTAGGTGATCTGAGAGCTAAAGTCAGCAGCACCAGCTCTTGCTGCCAGGAGCACCACATGCAATTACACCGGAGGGGTGAGCGCTGCTGCTGTTACTTGCAGACACCTAAATCACGAGTATTTAACATGTCCAATTACTGCCATATTTGTATTTTATTAACTGGTAATACACCTGCAATCAGAGGGACGACAAAGAAAGCAGTGAAGAACTCTGTAGATCTTTTTTAGTTTTTCCCCCCACGGAAACAGATTTTCTGTGCATGACAGACTGTAGGCCTGGTAGAAACTGTACCAAACAAAAGCCAGGCTTGTGGCTTGCAGTGAATCTTTGTAGACAGTATGCACACACCAGGGTACAGATCTCTATAAAATGCCCTCAGTGTTAAGAAGCGTTTCCTGCAGAAATGCCTGGCTTTGCCTTGTGATAGCCCCACAAGCTGAGTTCTGCAGACATTCCAGATGCAAAATAATCTGAAATTGGATGTATGTCTACACAAAATAAACAGTCAGAATGTACTGAATGAGAAAAATTTGCGAGGTACATGCAACAGTCAGCCCTGTAAATGAAGTAGCAGGGTTTGGAAAACATACCTCAAGTTAACGGCTTCTCACTTGTAGGCTTCAGAGGCACAGGCTCTGTTTTCTGAAAGGGATAGAGAGGAGCTGGCTCTCCTCGGACACCCTGCAGTCACACCATTGCATAAGTGCTGTGAGCTGCTCTCCAAGTGGCCCATGTTAGTGGAGCATATTTGTGGGAAAGCATCAGAGAGACAGCGTTTCATTCAGATGTTCCTCCCAATGCAGTTTCATGCTTTTTCTTTTTGATGAATGCGGAGACCAAAATGAATCAGTGTAGGAAAGCAGACTGCTGGTTTTATGTATTTACACTGTGCATTCTTTTTACCTACTCTCCCTTCTGTGAGCTGTTTCCCTCTCCCACCCCTGCCTTCCCCCTTCCCTCCTCACTCCTGCAGCTGGAGGTGTGTGGCAGGCAGGTGGGCCTGGTGCAGGACCTAGGGCAGCTCACCGTGGGTAGGGGGACCTGTAAGTAGGGGAGATTTTTTCTTTTAAATTGCATGACTTGCAATTTGTTTTACTGGGAGTGGGGGGCTTCAAATGCGTGTTTCCATCAGCCTGGATGGAGTGTCACTGTGATGTTTTTTGTGACTGTGCGATGTTGTGCCATAAATGAAAGCAGTCAGATAACGGTGTCTGAGGAGGGGAGCCTTGCTGGTATGCTAACCTGCATCTGGGATCCTCAGGAATGTTATACACTTGCCTAATGTGAGCACAGAAATCCAATACTTTGTGTGCCCCTGAGAAGCAGAAGTGCAATCTGGGCTTAGGCACAGAAACAAATCTATGTAATGCCAAGCAGGTTATAGTTCCACAGAGAAATTTCACTGTTAGCCATGCAAACTGCCTTTCAGATGTTGCTGCATTGTTTTGTGCAGCACTGATTAGCAATATTTGTGCCAAACCATCCGGAATCCAGAGGGGTGGAAGTGTGGCCATCTGGCAGGCTTGTTTCAGGGGTGAGCACCACCTCAGCATGCTGCAGTCTGATAGAAAGTCTGTCAGTTTGACACAAAGTCAGATGCTTGGATCTGGGGCTGGCACTGAGAGCTGAGGTGCTGTAGGATACATGCGGGGTGGGGAACGTGGCTGGGAGCTGCAGGCCTACAGAATGGAGGGCTGTGCCTTACTCTCAGTGTATGGTGCATGGTGGGAGAGTAACAACCGCCTTTTGGTGGTCTTTCCTTCAGCCTTTTCTCCAGGTGTGAGGTGTGCTATCATCTCAGGACTTGCACACATGGGATCTGTGCTGGGTTGCAGGTATGGAAGTTACCCATACAGTTATTTCTGTACACACCAAGGCAGTGACTCAGCCCATTCACAGAAAAAAAGCTCCAAGATGAAACCAAATATTTGTTTGTGAAACTCTGGGGGAAACAGATCCCCACAGCCCTCCCCCTCCCTCTTTCATCTATCACTGTTTTTAAACCTTACAAATGAGTTGTAACACCAGTCGTTTCAGCAACACAGATGTTTGCAATAAGCATGCAGTTGGGAAGTGTAAAGTAAAGATGAATGTATCATTATTATGCGTAAGTAAACTTTTGTGGCCCATTTGTCAGATCAGACTGAATTGCATTCTGTCTTCCCAGATTACAAATGGCTTGCATTAAAGGAACAGCTTTTTAAGAAGGCTGGGAAAATGTCCTGCTCCAGTTGCTCATTGTAAATACTTTAGCACGGAAACTTTGCCCGGCCTCTTCTCTCCCAGTCTTGGAAATAAAGGCTTAGGTGAAAGTGCCGTTGTTCCCAGACCAAGATCCTGTTGTGAGCAAGGCTGCCAGATCCTTTCCTATCAAGGAGAGGTTCTCATAGCTATCAACTATTGCATCTATGACAAGATGCTTCGGTGATATATAGATGTGTTCCTCCATTTATTTTTAAGTTGCTCTTAAACACATTTTCTTTGGAGCAATGTTTCAGCCAAACAAGACAGGAAGGTAGGGTGTTGTGGTTTTTTTTTTTGCCTTTAAACTAGTGAACATTTTTAAAAGTGAGCTATGCTTCAGTGTTTTCTGGCACACAGAATCCATCTTAATGTGCAGTACATGACAAAAAGTGCCATGCTTTCTATAAAGATCTTAAGGAGAGTGACTGAGCCCCAGTACCACACTGTAAATTAACTATTGTCCTTTGTCAGCATCAAGTGTGCCCTGTCATGTCAAATAACCACAGTTGGCATTCTGTTTACGAGTACGACCCATTCATTCCACCCAGCAGTGAATAATTCATATAGCAAGTTTTACCCTGGGCAAAATACACTGACATCAAGAGTCACTAAACTATAGTCATTCACTGAACAAAATAGTTATTCATGCTTTCAATGTGAACCATTAAATCTTGCCAATTAAATTTAAGAATGAATCAAATTAATTCATTTAACATCTTCTGAGCTCACAATAACACTGTTGCACGCTTGCTGTTCTTTGCTTTTCTTTTCTCCTTTTTTCTTCCAAACTGGTTATACCTGGAAAATGAAATGCTGTGCCAAGCAGCTTTTAGGATAGGAAACCCTGAAAAGGGAGACCTGGAGAAATATACTTGCTAAGCCCCAGTGCAGTGCCCTCAGCTTGCAGAGTTTCTTGCAGCACGTATCACACAAGCTACTGCATGAGAAAGGGCTTCTGGTGGCAGAAGGCACAGATGAGATGCCGTGGCCCTCCTGGGCAGCTGGCAGTGGCAGAGCAGGGGGAGATTGAATCACAGAAGAACAAAGGTTGGAAAAGACCGCTGAGAATACCTAGTCCAACTGTCAACCCATCACACCATACCCACTAAACCATGTCCCTAAGTGTCTCATCTACCCTGTTCTTCAGTTCCCTTGGGGGGCCCGCAATCTCCTCTTATGCTTTCTATCTTGTCCCTCCTACATGGTATTTAGGATTGCCACTGAAAAAATAGTAGCATGGTCGAGTGGAAACATAGAAATGCACCTTCGGAGGGAGAACGGCAATAGTGTAGCAGCTCTGCATAGTGCTTAAGCACGGCTGCTAGGGATGGAGCCCTCCTCTGCTGATAGGCACTGGTGGAGCGCTCATAGGGCTGTGGCGGGGAACTGGAAATGGATTTGTGGGTGATTTTTTAAATTGCTGTCACGGCAGGAAAAAAATGCCTCTATTGTTCTTTACTGAAAGTTTATCATGGGACAGTAAATAGCGGAAGTAAATTTTTTACCTGCCATCACCAAGAGGGCCAATGGGTGGGTGGGTGTTGTTGGTCTGGTCCCACCTTGTCCTGCGGAGCAGAGATTGCTTTGTTAAGGCCACAGGCTGCCAGCTCAGCCCCTTCAGAACCCCAAACACAGAGGTGGAATGGGAGTGGCACCTAATTAGAGGGAGTTAATCATTGACTCTTTTGTGAATGAGGGACATGCTGGCAGTGTTTGCACTGCGGGCTCTCCCCACTGTAACCCATTGGGTGCTGATCATCTCAGAGGTCACAGGCAGACTAATGAACACCACATCTTGTTGTGAAGGGATTGACATGGGTCCTTGGAACATTAACATTTCTCCCAGCCTGCAACCCCTCTGCGCCCATGTGCGTCCCTGGGCTGTGTCAGCAGGTGATCTAGCAGCTATTTGTATTGCACAAAGTCCAGAACATTTTCTGCTTGTTTACTTAATTTTCATCCGATTTCATCCCATTCCCATTTGGAAAACAGCAAGGGAAAGACAAGTGTGGGTGGCCACATGTTGGCTGTGCAGAGACTGCACCTCTGGTGGGGAGTTACCTGGTGCAGGATGGCTGCCTTGCTGCCATCACCCATCCTGCCCTGGGGTCATCGCTGGGTCTAAAGTTTGGGGTGAAATCCTCCTTATTTTCCTTAAAGCAGGATGATTGGGCACAAAATAATTAGCTCAGAAGTATTTATCACATCCTCCTGAAAAAATAGATCATATTCCAAAACTCCTGCTTTCCTCCAAGAAATCACAGCTTCTGATCAGTGTAACTTAACACCAATAAATCCCGGCTGCTGCTTTTATTGTGATTAAGGATGCGTGTGCCTGGCAGCTCTGCTGCTGCTGCTCAGTGCTGTGAGAAGCAGTGGGAGCAGCCTGGCCTGGGAGGCACAGCCAGGACACGTAGGGCTTCACTTCTGCATTCTGTAAAGAAAATTGTGCCAAGCTAGCCACAGAATACTTCTGTCAGCTTTTGACCCCATGGCAAGGTTGTCTCACATGAGTAGATGCATGCTTTCAACTGAGGCCTTGTTCCTTGGTGTGGAATAGCTACAATTGCTGCCCCAACATAATCATAGAACCATCGCGTGGTTTGGGTTGGAAGGGACCTTTAAGATCTTCTAGTTCCAACCCCCGTGCTATAGGCAGGGACACCTCCCTCAGGAGCAGGTTGCTCTAAGTCCCATCAGGCCTGACTTTGAATGCATTCACAATCTCACTGAACAACCTGTTCCAGTGCCTAATCAACCTCACCGTAAAGAATTTCTTCCTAATATCTGGTCTAAACCTGTCCTCTTTCAGTTTAAAGCCTCTTGTTCTGTTGCTACATGCCCTTCTAAAAAGTCTCTCCCCAGCTTTCCTACAGGCCCCCTTTGGGTACTGGAGGGCTGCTATAAAATCCTCCTGCAACCTTCTCTAGGCTGAAAAGCCACAGCTTTCTCAGTGTATCCTTGTAGGGGAAATGCTCCAGCCCTCTGATCATCTTCATGGCCCTTCTCTGGACCTGCTCCAATAGCTCCATGTCCTTCTTGTGTTGGGGCCCCCAGAACTGGATGGAATACTCCAGGTGGGGTCTCACAAGAGAAGAGCAGATGGGTAGAATCACCTCCCTTGACCTGCTGGTCACATTTCTCTCGAGGCAGCCCAAGATACGGTTGGCTTTCTGGGCTGCAAGTGTACATTGCCAGCTCATGTTTAATCTTTCATCAATTGACACTCCCAAATCCTTCTCTCTGGGGCTGCTCTCAAGCCTTTCTCCATCCAACCTATATCTGTGCCCTGGCCCAGATGCAGGACTTCGTACTTGGCCTTATTGAGCTTCAGGAGTTTGGCATCAGCCCACCACCCAAGCCTGTCCAGGTCCCTCTGAATGGCATCCATTCCCTCCGGCGTGACAACTGCACCACTCAGCTTGGTATTGTCTGCAGACTTGCTGAGGGTGCGCTCAATCCCACTGTCCATGTCACCTACAAAGATGTTAAATAACACTGTTCCCATCACCAATCCCCGAGGAATGCCACTCATCACCAGTCTCCACTTGGACATTGAGCCATTGACCGCAACTCTCAGAGTGCGAATATATAGCCAATTCCTTATCCAGTGAGTGGGCCCTCCATCGAATCCATTTTTCTCCAATTTGGTGACCAGGATGTCATGCGGAACAGTGCCAAACACTTGATACAAGTCCAGATAGATGGCATCAGTTGCTTTCTACTGACACTGTAACTGCATCATAAAAGGCCACCAAGTTTGTCAGGCATGACTTGCTCTTGGTGAAGCCATGTCAGTTACCATGTTAGTAGGAGTTATAGAAGGTATGGATTATTCTGAGCAGAAGAGGGAAATTTCTACTAAAGGCATGCTCATTGCTGTAGTAAACCAGCTTTCTGACCTCATTTCTTTAAAATTGCTGTGGTGTTCCTCCAAAAACAATGCCAGCAGAGGGGAGCGGAGCCCTTGTCCTCTCCCACAGCAGCAGCTGGGGTTGGGGCTTCTGATCTCTGCTGGACTGCCTTCTAGGCAGTTGTCTGCACATGAACAAATGGCTTTGGTCTGCCCTTGATTTGTTTATACCTTAATCCTCTAGTAGCTTCAGGACCAAATAATTTATTTCTGATTGCTGGCGATTTTTTAACATGGCACAAAAAGGCATAGGAACAGGCTGTGAATAAACATTAAAGCCTGACAAATTTGGGCTCAGGAAAAGGTGCACATTTTTCATGGTGGGCATGGTTAACCATCAGAGCGACTTGTGGAGGGATTCAGTGGATCTTCCATCACTTAAAGTCTTTAAATCACGACTGTCTGTAATATAATACTCTTTAAGCAGAAGTTTCAGGCTGAGATCCAAGTTGCCTGGGTGAAATTTTTTGGTCTGTTTTATGCAGCTGGACATAGCAGATGGTCAGAAAAGCTATGAAAATAACTCCCTGTAAGAGATCTGTGTTTAAATAAGCAAACAAACAAACCCTTGAAAATGATACCCCCACAAGTAAAAATGGACAAAAATTACACGTCCTTAGCTGTTCTGGAAAAGGAAATGTTTGTGTCCACTATAGCAGGGCGTTCCTGTTCGTCCACCTCTGGGTGGTTTGCAGGACAGCTCTGCCCTCTTTGCTGGGGCACGGGAGGGTGCTGCCAGAAAGGTGGGTGCGTGCCCTGCTCCTGGTGACCTGGTCAGGATGGGGAGCACTGGGTCCCTGAGCAGGGATGAAGGGGGAGTACGGACAGTGAGATGTCACACAGGGACCAGGGTCCCTTGGGAAGTGCCTGCTGGCTTTTGTCAGTCTGCATAACACTCAGCACCCGCATCTATCTCCCATAACAACATCAGGAGGCAGTGGTCCTCTCCGAGAGCGAACAGTTGGAGCTCTTCATTAAGAGAGAACCTAATTAGACGTTGATTATTTATGTGGTTTTGCGTTAATGGCCTGGAAGCAAGATTTATTTCTCTACGTATTTGTTTCACAATGTGGTTTCTTCAACAATCAATTGATATTTGGTTAGCTTAATAACTATCTTGTTAAAATTAAATTAAATGCTACTCTGATTTAACTCTATTAAAATAAATGTTGTCGTTGTTAATGAAATGCAAATCACTATTTAAATTGTGGCAGTGCTTCACTGATTTGCCACCATTGGATGGCAGAGTGCAGCAGGAATGTGCTGGGGGAGCGGGGGGGTGCTGAGTGCCAAGACCCTGAAGGAGCAGGAGATTCCCTCAGCTTCTCTAGCACATTGGACCATGGGAAGGGGCGGAAATGAATCACTCCAAAGTGCTGAAGGAAAGAGCAATCTGCATACAGAAGTCAAAATGTGGCACCAAACTTTTCATTTGCGTGAGTGCTAAGTGAAACAGGAGAAACAGCAGCTGGAGTGTTCAGGAAAGTCTTGATGTGTTGCCAAAGTGCTACACTGAAACTAGTGATGTTAAATGCGTGGTGTGTCAGGTGGATCCAGCTCCACTTCTAGCGCTGATAGCACATGTGGTTGTCATGGGAGCTGGGCCAGGGCTGGCCTAGAAGGGAAAAGGGAATGCAAAGCCCAACCTTCCTATGCCCCTATGTTCAGAGGGACCTGTGCTGCTCCCAAAGCAAAGGAGAAAATGAAGACATAGTACTGTGTGAGTGGCTGTATTTCAGTATTCGTGTGCACACGTACCTCGTTTGTGTATTTTCTAAGTGGCCAAATTGGTATGCACGAGGTCCTTGTTACAGAGCTACCAGTACGGCAAGTGCAGAGCTGGAGCAATGCCGACAAAGAAATCCTTGTGGTACCTCGCTGCAGCAAGGAGCTGCGAAGGCGAAGTTCCCAGCTCTCCTCTCCTGCACATCCCAGTATTTAATCTTCTCAAACTGTGCTGAAGCAAAGAGCAAACCCCTAACAGAAACACGCAGCTTTCTGTAACATCTCAACTTTTGCCCCTGTGTATTGCGAGACTTGATGAAAGTGCAAGGGAGCACGTGTGTGATATAGAGAAAAGTTACACCTACTTAAATGCAGGACTGTGTCTGTATTCCCTGTGCTGCTCAGACGTGGCCATTTCTTCTCATGCGTTTGCTTTTTCCTTTTCATTTCTGGCTGTAGTGATACAGTAGCTCTGAGCCTTGCTGGGCTTTTTAGTGAAGTTGGAAGAACACACGGTGCCTTGTGCCATATTCATCTTCCAGTGCTTGATGCTTCATGGGATTTTCCAGCAGCTTTCATTTATTGGATTTCCTGCTCAGATTTTTAGTGAAAAGCAAGGAAGATAATGAAACATCCCCTTTTAATTCTAACTTAATTGCATACAATTAGCTAAATACATCACTTGCTACAACTGCAGCTAATGCGTTGTTAAATATTATTTTTGCAATAGTGTGCCAAATGACATATTAATAATATTTGGTATCATTAGTGCTAGATTACAAGAAATATTTGCATACTGCATATTAGGGTGTGATATGATGTGTTTCCGCATTGGGTGACTATGTAGGTGACTAAGGATTATGAAATAGTTCTTAACACATATCCTGAATTTTAAAGCTTCCAGATTTTGTTTGTAAGAAAGAGTTAAAGTCGAGTTCCTGACACTGTTTTTGTGGCTCTTTTTTTTTTATTTTTATTTTTTTGGAATAAGTACATTCAATCCAATTCCTGAGCAGAGAGTGCTTTCGCAGCTACACTTTGCCTGCCCCAGTTCCCCACAGTTTGGTTTCTCGGTTCCTTTCTATTCCTACCTGCCAAGAATGATGAGGGGAAAATTGATCCTGCCTTGGGGACGAGGGCTGGACTTAATGACCTTTGTGGGGCCTTCCCGTCTCCTTTTTTTCTCTGTTCTGCGTGGTCTGGAGCTGTCATGCATCCATCCAGCTCACAGAGGAGTTTGCACAAACAGGTGTCTGCATTTTCTGCTGCTTCTGTACTGAGGAATGCTTCGTGGCACAGCTCTAGCCGTCACCTGGGCATTTTGGTTGTGCTGATGGGATGGATGGTGGATCTCCCCTGGGGCTGAATGTCCCCTCAGTGGTGCAGTGCGGTGCTGGGTGAGTGCTGGGTGCTATGGTGCAAGACTGTGAGCACTGGCCTTCGTCAAGGCTCCAGGGCCTGCTGGCACACGGTGTGCAATCACGGTGTGCTGTGCAGTGCCTGGGGGGTCAGTGGGGTGCAAGTGACTTGAGGCACCAGAGCATGACCTTCATCTTTCCCAACCCCAGGCATAGCTCCCTCTGGCCCTTTGGTGTGGCCCAAGAGTGATGACAGGAAGCGTTCATAAACTCAAAATGACATTTGTCTTTTCAGGGCTGCGCAGTATCTGGGCTTTCCTTTTCAGGGCTCTATGTGCTTTCCACTGTTTGGGGCAGAGCTTTTTTGGAAACATACTTTGTGGTCCAGCAGATCTCTGCCACTCACACAGTCTGTAATATGGGAGCAACAACAAACAGAAAACCCTGAGGGTGAGTAACAGACAGAAATACAACTTCTGGAGAGTGATTGGAGTGTCAAAAGATGATGATTAATTGAGGGCAGTAGAAGTGAGAGGCTCCTTTATGGTGAAGCTCTGGATGGGGAGCTGCAGGTGGAGCTGCTGGGTGCACCGTGCAGGCTGGCCACTGCCATGCAATAGCTGTATGCAGTGTTTGTGCAGCACCCTGACTGTTGTGATTTGCTTCGAAAATAAATAGAAGTAGCTGCAACGTGAGAAACGCAGTGCCCCAGAGCTGCCTTAGTTCTCCTCAAGGATCACCTGGCTGCAGGAGAGCTCTGTCTGTGTTTCTACCGTGGGCCTCACACCAGGCAGCTGTGCCGCTGGGAACACCAGGCGTGCAGCGAGGCTGGGGAGGTTGTCTGGTGGTGAGCTCACACAGAAGGCACAACTGCTTCAGCTTTTATTGCAGCCCTTCTGCTATTTTGTTCAGAAGTAGAACTCGAAGATAATTAGTGGAGGGTTTCTGTATTTCCTCCCTTCCTTCTCCCCCTCAGTGCCTTGAGACGGAAGTGTTTGACAACAGAGGGGAAAGTAAGGAAGAGTAAAGAGCGAACAGAGAGAGGTGAAGTGCACATGAACTCGTTTCCGCAGCCTTTGACAGCTCATCTGGTGGGAATAATGAGTAATTTATGTAGCATTCCCCACTTCAGATTATCAAGTGGCTAGACCAAAGCTGGGAAACACTCCAGGTCCAAATCAGATACAACAAAGAGGACATTTGTAGTCCTTTGTGTATTCCTGTATTGTATTCATTTTTATTAATTTCCTGATAGTGGAAGCAATCGGGGCAGGGAACAGAAGGTCTCACGTCCCGCATTGTCCTCATGGTGGTCGCTTTGGGTGTCGGGGCCAGCACAGCTGCAGTGGGATGGCTCCGCTGCCTTCAGCCAAGGTCCCCTCTCGAGGCCCGTAGTGAGGTGTTGGGGATGGGTGGAAGTACAAGAAGTGCTGCCCCCAGCCACCGCCCTTCAGCTGCTCCGTGGGCTATGTGTGCACCCAGAGCAGGCGTTTGGGGTGGCCCCACAGTGTAATGTTGTAATTGTGCTGCTTACTGGGAATGTCCTTCTTTGCGTTTGCCTGAAGAGAAACGATGCACGGCGGGCTGGGAAATATCTCCCTTCTGTAAAAACAAACCAACAGAGAGAACCAACAAAACGCAAATAAACCCCTGAGAGGAGTTTTCCTATGTCAGTGACTCCAGTGGTAAGGGTTTGGGAGAGGTCTACTTTGGGGGAAAAATGGGAATTTCAGCGTGCAATATATTCTGCCTGTTCTGCTGCTAAAGCAGTCATGTGCTACCCATAACACTTAGAGGCATATTGCTTTACGGACTGCAAACCACCTATTTGGGTAACTATTAAGGAGACTTAACTGTATCCTTATTACATTTATTCATGGCAACTGAGATTATTGAAGTCAACGCTACTTTTCCACTGGAAATCTTTGTAGCCAGTTCGGCGTTCCCGTAAGTTTCCAAACACATTTGTCCTTGAAAGAAGTAGACCAACAGATCCTCTGAGCCAGGTTCTCTCCCACTGCAATCCCTTTACACCATTGCATCTGTCTTCTGCAGACAGCGTTACTCTGATTTTATACCAGTGCAGCCAGAAATAGATTTAGGTCTCCCACCTCCAGCCAACATTATTCAGAGTAAATCCTCTTCGGCAAAGGAAGCAGCCAGCTATCTGCCAGCTCTTGGCAGGCCTGGAGAGCCCTGGCATCGATGTCAGTTTCAGAAGTTGAAAATTCACATGGGGTTTAATGGAGAGGTATTAGAAATTTCTTAATATGAGTTAGCACACTTTATATCTAAAGCAGCCACTAGAACGGGCCCTTCGTACTCCCACGTGCATCTAGTATCTGCCAAAGAAGGAAACTGAAAGCAGATCACCCATTTTTCCCATTCCAATGCTAATTTACTATGATAGCATCTCAGTGTCTCAGTTTGTCTGTAATAATGGACAAGCCACTTACATGGTCACTCCACCACAGGGCAGTGAGACGTATTGGATGTCCAGCAGTAATAACTGAAGTTGTAGCAACCTCCACCAAGAGGGCTTGGTGTTCAAAGGAGCAGTGGTTATTCTGGTTTTGTGAGTGCAGAAAATGGTGCTGAGATCAGAGGTGCCCCGTCACAGCAGGCTCATTGTGGCAGCCGGGCTCCCTGGGACTCACTGGTCTTTCAGAGCATGGGGCACAAAGTCAGGGCAACTGCTGTGTCATTTCCATGTGTGTCATGAAGCGTGCCAAGTCTAAAGGAGCATCCCGATGTCAGGAACCACCTTGTTCCCTGCAGAGCTGTGTGGAGCATTGCAAACGGGATGGACTGCGGTCTGCTGGCAGGATCAGGACTGGTTGCCTCTGGTGCTGCAAGTGGAGAAATAATCCATGGCTCTCCCCTGTTGTATTTAATTTCCGTACAGTCGCTGATGTACTCTTCTTCACCCTGCTCTCCTTGTATCAAAATGAGTCTAAATTCTCTCTTCTTTAAGGCACAAGGCTACTATTTCTTCCTGTTCCACACAATGGAATACCTGCCGTCTGCTTGAACGCCACTAACAAAACCTCTGTTTGCAATGAGATGGAGGCAAGATGATGTCAAGTGACTCATGGTTTATATACAAGTGTATGAAAGCCAAACTAGCCATTGGATAGCTGTGGATCATTCTTTCCATCCCATAAAAGACTGGTAATTCATACTGTTTCTCATTTTTTTTTGCTGGGTTTTCATACCAATTATGGTATTTACTTAAAATAACAAGTTACGTGAGTCTGTCCAATTCCCAAGAACCCCACTGCCATTTTCATTAGGAGCTACAATTAGTGACACGGTTAAGTTGTTCATGTCCACAGGCATCCTGAGCATTAGACCCGTATCTTGTGTGTAGTTTTCTCTTGTTGTTACCTGGCGGTTGTCTGCTTGTATTCCCTCCCTTCAGTTCGCTACCAACCAGAAATTACACACTTGTAAAAGAGGCGTGCTGTTCTGCTGCAGTGACTCAAAGGCTTTGCTTTTTTTGTGTGTTAGTATAAGTCAAACTTTCTCTCCATACAGCATGAGTGCTGTTGCTGATTACAACTTTGAGGTAGATTTTGAATTGAAGCCACAGTGCAAGTAGTCATTGTATCACTGTCAGATCCGAGGCAGCCTGGCCTGAAGGTAAATCTAGAAGAAACCTTTGCTCTAAGCCCCATTTGAACAAGTACTTTCGTATCTAAGTTGACCAAACTGGAACCAATCTGCCTCAAATTTCGTAGTCGAGATTTTGTGCCAAGATTATGTACAAAGTGGGTCAGCTATTCAGAGCAGTAGTTTGTTTGAATACTGGATTTGTACCGATTTGTGGTTATCTGAACTGACTACTGTTTCCTACAAGTTCTGCCTGCGGATTGCTGTGCTAGTGGCAGATCTGCAGGTGTGCTCTCACATTACCGCGGGGCTCTCCTCCTGTGCCGACAGCTCCTGAGCACTGCTTGCTGGGGTGGGGAACCGCTCCGGAGAGGGGGTGTCACTGCCTGTATGGAAGTGGAGCTCTGCCAGCTGGACTGAAGCATAGTTAGGGCATGTAGCGTGGTCTGGGAGAAAAACCGCCTCCTTTTAAATACAGATTTGCAACCTTAAAAGCTTTCCGAAGCTTTCTTGGGCAGCAAAGAGCTGTTCATCAGGACCGTATGTATAATGCACTGGTAAATGTCGCAGTGAGGGATATAACATGTCCACAGATTCCTGTGTCTCTTGTCTGGGTGCACATTGCCATAGCTTGAATTGTTCTGCCCTGAGCTGGGCAGTGCAACAGCCCCCAGGCGGGGGCCACAGGGAGGTCCCCTCCTGCAGCTGCCATCCTTTTGCCCATGCCTTTCCTCCCCGTGGCAGAGCCTGGTGCCCTGGGGCACATCCCTGCAGCTCTGTACCAGAGATATCTCCTTGCTGGCCATGGTGCCCTCGGCACAGACCGGCACTCATGCTGGCCCATGAAGGAGCGGGTGGGTGCGTACTAAAAGCAAAGGGCCATTTGGCATGTCGTTGTTAGCTGTCGCTGAGTGCATTAGTCCTCTTATGTCTTTCAGAAAGTCATCGTTTTATAACAGAAAATTGCCATTTTGTTCCAAGCAGACTTAATTTCTGTAATAAGAATAAAGTCTATTGATTGGGGTCAGAAAGAAGCAGACTGAGGTTCTCAGCAGCGGGAGCAGGAGCTGCAGGCACTCAGGGGATGGGGAAGGGGTGTGGGGCGGAGTGTGGGTACCCAGAACCCAAAGGAGTTCATCCCAACTCCTGGTGCTGCCTGGGGGAGAGGGAAACAGGTATTTTTCTCTCAATGCCTTAACATTCTGATGCATCGCCAACACACTCTGCCTCAGCCTTTGGCTGGCAGAGTGCAAAAGGCCAGCTCTCCCCATAGAAAAAAAAAAAAAAGAAAAAAAAAAAAGGTGGATAATTTGTTCTGTTTGCGTGGTGGTGAGACCGGCACAGCTGATGCTGCTTTCCCTGCATGTGACCACTAGTAAAGCGTCGCTCATTGGTCTCCTCTTCAATAAACCTCGCTAGTTTTTTGTTTTTTTTTTTTACTTAAACGACACCTGCACCTCTGCGGTACGGTCCCTCGTTCCCCGGTACGGAGTCCCGGCGCGGGGCAGAGCCCGGGACGGTGTGCGGCGCCGATTCGTTGTCAGCCATCCCCACCTAGCGGCCAAGGGGTTCCCCATCCGTTCGCCTGCCAACTTCGCGGACCGGTTCAAGTCTTTTTCCCCTGAAAAAAAAAAGAATTTTCAGCCTAGGTTTGCGCGTGCTGGGCTCACTCTGAGCTCTTGGCTTGTACGACAACGGGGCTGCCCTTCCTGTGGCAGCTGAACCCCACGGGTGCCTCTCAGGCACCTCAACTGCTCACGTGGATAAATGGGAAGGTGTCGGTTTTTGCCCAGGAGGGCTTTCTACCCTGGTTCACATGCAATACAACCCCGGTCCTGAGATCCAGCAAGATGCATGTTCTTCATGTAGGTTTTTGTTTACGTGCAACAAAAGGTACATTTTAGGTCCACAAGATAAAAAACAGACCCGTTCTTGTAAGTGCTTTCACGATGCACCCTGGAAAACCAGGGGAGAGAATACCATGTGGATGGGGCAGGAAGGACGCCTCAAATGTCTTGTCAACAGAGCAGTGAAGTTGCTAAAGCCCAGTGAAAGAACAGAAGAGAGCAGAGTCTGTACTGGCACCCTGCTCCCTCCTTTACCATGTGCCGCGTTAATCTGTTTTGACTGTGCCAGTCGTGTCTTCCACTTCATTGTACACACCTATGGCTCTGCAAACCTGAACTCCTCCCTGTACTTAAGCCAGTTCTCTGCCCACCTCACTGGGACCTGTCTTTGACTTCTGCCCACTGCCTTCTGCAGAGAGGTGGCTCTGGTGAAACACAGGTGATGGCTTCCAACAGATTTTTCTCTAAGTAGGGCAAGGCTGCGGCAAAACCTGTTCTTAGCGGTTGTGTGGTCACCATGGCAATTAAATGAAGTGACAAAGGAGTTACAGCTCCTTCGTTATAACTGGGATGGTGATTTTAATTATTTGCCAACATTTGTAGCCTGTAGGAGTGCATCGGTGCAGCGCTTTGCGGATGGACCTGGCTGCCCATACCCCTCCTGTGGGTCCCTTGGCTCCCAACACAGCTGAAATGTTTCCTTGGCCACAGGAAGGGCAAAGGGCAGGGGTACCACCCTCAGCACTGCCCTTTGAGGAAGATCCTCAGTGCCTCTAAAACCTGTTCTCAGAACACGCTGCATGCGGCAGAGTTTTCCAGCATCCCCCTGCGCCTCTCATCATCCCAAAACATCTGCAGCGCCGGTAGGAGCTTGCGCAACCCTGGGAAGCGAGGAGCTACAGCATAGGAGTGCTGAGGAGATGCTCTGTGCAGAAGTGGGTTCAGGTCCTTTAAACTATGGGTTATTTGGGTTCCATATGCCCCAGGCTGTTCCCTGCACGGGGCCCCTGGCCGGGGGTGGCCCCATGTGGCTTAGCTCAGATGCCACTGGGCAGCCTGGCTGCGGGCAGCACTGAGGCTGGCGCGTGCTTCTGCCCAACAGGTGTCTGCACAGCACTTCTCACGAGGGAGAAGGGCAGACACTGGGCTGCTCGTGTCTCCTTGGAGAGACGCTCAGCTGGTAATTCAAGAGACCGGGCTAGAAACGTGGCTGGCTAGAGGGTAGCATTAGCAGCAAAATGGGAAAGGACATTTTGTTCATGTCACAACAGGATCTATTTTTAAGAGTTTGTTGCATGTTTCATGTCATAAAATCATTTCTGAGATCATTTTTTCCTAAAAAAAAAAATAATAAATGCCCAGGTCTGCTGTGGAAAGCACTAAAATAGTCCACTCCAACCACTTCAGACAGGATGTATGGAAATAATCAGCATTAGCCTGATGTAAGAACAAATAGAAGCAACTATTCAGTGACGCAGAATAAAGAGAGAGAATAGTGGGACCTCACTCAAGGAGATTGAAAGAGCTGGTGGCATTGGAAGAGATTATTAGAGATGATACAAGTGCTAATTTGTTTGACTTCATAACTGCTCTAATTGGTGGCCATCCTGCAGAGTACAAATATCTAGCTGAATAATTCCAATAACTCTTGAAAACAAAACCATCTTTAGATCTGCTGTGGTGAAAGATGGTTGTTTTTACTACTGAGACAGGGGGAGAGGGGACAGATACCATCAAGTGCTTCAAAAACGCGCTCTCTTCGGCCGGCAGGAGCATCTCAGAATTACTGTGGTTTGTGCGTGAAGAGCTCTCGTTAGAGGTCTGGGTTTCAATTAGTCTCTTGTTTTCCTGGTTGATAACATTATGTGTGTTAGAACATTTTGTTTCAACCAAAGGTCACCTGTAGGGGCCAAGCCTGCACACATACTGCTCTGAGGTGGCTTTAGTCATAGGCAGTGTGTTGTTCTGAAAATGGCTGGGAACTGGGCACCCAACTCCTGCTGGATTTCCCTTTGTGTGAAGAGTGGGCCCAAGTCGTTGCCTCCTTCTCTGCTATTGGATTGGCTTTTGTAAGAAGCACTGTATTTTCACAAAGTTAAACAACACGGTAACTGAGAAATATAACTTTATTATTAGAATGTTTATATTCTAAAAACTTTTATCTGGGGTTACAGTGCAATCCAATTTCTCTCCAATTAACAAACCCAGCATCTGTTCAGCAAGTAACTATAAATCCGGATTTGAAAAGTTTTAAGAACATGCAACTTCTTTTACTCTCTTTTTTTCTCTTCCCCCCAAAAAAAGACAACTTACAGTCGAGATTTTGGCGCAATAAATAATAAAATAAATATCTAATTAGTGAAATAGTAGTTGCACTTAACTTTGGTGACAAACAGAGTAGATAAGCATGTAAAAATAATACTTTCAGCGTCAAGTGAATACAGGAATTTGAATGATGTATTTACTTTCTAAAGACCACTTCCATTATCCCGTTTTCATGTCTGTATGAAGTGGGAGCAGAAAAAAATCAAAGGTGGTTTCTATGACGTGGTTTGCCTAAGAATGTTCTCATTACACACGATCTGACCAAAACCCATGCAACACAACTGACAAATCCTTTCCACCACAATGGTTAGCGTAAGACCAAGTGTGGCCTTGTGACAGTTAAATATTAAAATGTCATTGCAAACTAAATACCTGAATTTGTTTCACACTGTGACTTTATATCAAAACAGTGTTGAAAATCTTTAAACATATATCTGATTGTTCCACAAACACCATTTAAAATATAAGTGAGGAGTAATACTCTTTCTTCACTCTGCTACTTTCTGGGAGCTCCGTGCACTGACAGATGTATGACATCTGTAGTTACCTGATCTGAGCTAACAGATTGGTCATCTGCTCTAAAAATATTGCAACTCAGGTGCTTATTGCAGCAGTAATCATAGTGACACGCTGTCTTTTAAAACTCATTTCTGCTTACAGTCAGTTATAAAAATGGAAAACATTTTTCACAAATCTCTAGACACATACTGTAAAAATCACCTTCCACAAAAACAATTTCCATCTGTTATATGAGCATTTAAAAATAAATTACGCAGACTTGTCCCACCTATTCTCTTTCTTGAGAAGACAAATCTCGTCGGTAACATGGACAGCATGTTCCTATTTGTAAACATGGTATGAGGATTCATGTTACCAAAAAACTGTACATGTGGAAAAAAATCATCTTTATATATACTCTGATGAATAAGGATCCTTTTAATTGGCACGAACCACTGTAAACACAGGTATTCCCACCCTGCAGTCTTCATTACTCTTGGGACTGCAGTTGCAATTCCAGAATTCATCATCCTTGGAAGGATTCTTCATAGAGATAAAAATCTGAAGGGTTTCAGTTCCGATCACAGCCGCTCCACACTCGTGCCCCACACCAAGCACAGCATCGTGCGGGGTGCCATGCAATGCAGCGTGCTGCTCCAGTCCACCACTCACCCACCAGCTGCTGCTGCTTGCTGCCAGCTGCCTCCGGGGCTCAGCGCGCTCCATGCAGGTGAGGGCTGGAGAAGTGCCCAACAGGCAGGGTTAGCAATCTGCTGCTATTAACAGCCTCCGAGCAACTCAGGTGAGCTTTCTGCACCTAAGTATGCCTGCACAGGTAGCAGTTAATCATTGGTTTTATACCTGCCTAAGCTGGAAGAGTGATTATTTGGGTGCCGATTAAATGGATTCTTCCGAACTTCAGCAACAGCATAGACGGAAAATAAATTACCAAGCCGCATGCTGCCACTAAAATAATTCCACATACAGCCACAGTATTGCCCCGCAAGATGACTGCAGTCATTTAAAATAAGCTCTGTAAATAAATAAATAGATAGAAAACCCTCCGTGTAAACTGAATAAAACGTCCCTTCTCTTTTAGTGCCCAAAGAGGGAATGGCGTTACTAAATAATATAAATATGCCATATTGTATATATTCCCTTATATTTGATACGTTTGGTGTGGCCAGATGGATAGGAAAAAGTGGGATGAGCAACTCCATTCAATATTTGTTCTGCCGAAGCCAAGCTCCTGTGTTCCTGAATATCATTAGCCGCTCCTATAGCTGTTTGCTCTTTTTACCCATCTTGGACTTGGTGCTCAATTTCCGGGCACAGCAGACTGGTTCACCCTTCTTTTGTGCTCTCCATATTTCTCTTGGGCAATCAACAGGTTCATAGAAGCATCTGGTCGGCTGCAAGCTGGTTTTCTCTTCCTTTGCTTTTTTCAGCAAGCCTCTTCCTTTTTGAAAGGAATGAGGCTTTGCATCAGGGATGTTATATGAAGTGTGTTGACTTCCTCGGCTCCTGAAATTAATAATAATTAACAGTAATTATTACTCAGTCTTTCAAAGTGAAAGGCTTCCAGAATGTCCTAAACCCATGTAACTTTGAAAGCAGAAAACAGACTTGTTTTACAAGGCCAGAGTGAAAGTTAAAATCAGTTGCAATATGAATTACATTTCTCAATATTAAAAAGCCTCTCTCATTACAGGAGCTCCTACACATGTTACTGGTGGACTCCTCATGAATCTTCATCTAGACTTGAATTCAGGATAGGATTCTGCTGATACTGGAGCACTGTTACCTTGCTCAGGGCTACATTTTCTTTAACTTGTTGATCTAAAGGGATGTTAACATTCACGGCAACCTTCTGCAAAGAACAGATGTCCCTGCGGGTCTTTGGTAGAGCACGCTGGCTCCAATAAAGTGGGTGCAAGAACTGCGGGGGGGGGTGCTGCTAGTGGGATCTGAGCACTGCCTGGGACTTGGCCAAGCCCAGGATACCTCTGTAGCTCAGGAATGTCAACTGCCTCTTCGCTGGCAACCCAGCTCCTGATTCTTTTGATTTCCTTTAGGCTGCAATTTGAAAGGGGAGAACAGGAAAGGAGAATAATGAAATTGGTGTGAAGAAGGGTAAAAAATCTTAAAGGCCAAAATAAGCCAATTCTTTTTTCTCTCTGTGATGGTTCAGGCCCAGTAGGAGATGAAGAAATTGGTGAGCTCAGGCAGATAAACGTGTGGTGCTGTGCAGGCTAAGTCATCTTTAAACCACAGTTCAACTAAGAATATTACAGTCCCTTTTAACATCATCTTGAAATGTTTTACAACAGATACATGTAGCGTAACAGCAGTACTATGGATGTAGGCACCAGCTGCTATGACCAAAGTGAAGAGCAGATGCGCTGTCTTGTAAGGGTTCCCAGAGGGCTATTTTCCACAGCTCGCTGTGCCTGGAAACCACCTATCTGGTATTAATTGTCCTGGGAGTTAAGCAATGTTGCACACTGACAAAGCCAGTTTGGGAAAAGCTGCAGCTGTGTGAGTGCCAGAGCAGCAGCCCTCTCCCATAAGGAAGTACAGCTTCACTGTCCATTCTCCCTGTGCTGTTCTCCTGGTGTACCCGATTTACAGCAAGTTACCAATACTGTACCGTCCAACCTAACACCTTCCTGCTTGTGCCCCTTCCCCTCCTCCTCACATACTTCACAGGGACCCTCTGTTTCAATCACAAATGTGATACCAACAAAATGTCTTCCTCCTCATGTGTCTTTTTCCTTCAAGCCTGGCATCACTCGAAGGCAGCATTTTGAAAAATCAGAATTTGCTTTCATCTACAGAAAGGGCGGAGCAAAGTAAAACTCCCCTACCCCTCTAGGCATCTTCTCTCTGCTTCATGGGACAAGTTGAGGTAATTTTACTCTGATCATTCCGAGTAAAGGGGCTACCAGTGAGTGCTGGTTCTGCCAGTGCCTTTTGAAAGGAGAACTGTACCAGTAGTTAAACAGAAACCTCTGAACAGTTTTACCTGTGCCTTTGAACTCCCACTATTTGTCAGCAATTAATGGATTTTACTGAATTGTGTTGCATTTGGACCAAAGACCTCTCAAGTGGGAGGACTCATCTCACCAAGGCAGTAACTTAATGGTTTTATTACATTTCTATTTTCCTTGATTGTAATCATAGAGCATCTGCAGGCCTGAAGAGTAAATACAATGTTACCCATACCTTAGGAAAACAGCCCAGATCAGTTTTGCTGCTCCCCGAACAGCTGCTTCAGTAACCTGAGATGTTGGCAGCACCAATATTTTCTGAGGACACTTGTTTGTTTACACGTGATTTTTAAGTTGACAGTGTTACTGTCAGTTAGGAAGTGACAACTGTCTCCCCCCTACCTACAGAATGTTAAAGATATTTTCAGCTGAAGCTTGGTCTGTGTTTACTGAACAGACTTCAGAACTTCAGAGTTGCAGTGGGCTGTTAGAATTCAACGGGAAAGAGTCATTGATTTTACACAAAATGATTATTATTCTTTCCTTTACAAATATTTCATTTTATTTTGATTTAGCAGTAATCCTATTCTTCTATTACATCACATAACCATGGACCGCACTGAGGTACAGAGTCTGATCACACCCAACCTGGTTCAGGCTTTTGGTTCCATTTGAAAGGCAAAAGTAACAATGTAAGCACACCAAGTTAGATCTTTAAGAAAAGAACAAGAAGACATACGTACAGGCATCTGGGTTTCTTGTTTAATGAAATGTCTGTAAACTGCAAAGGAAACAGAAACAGGTTATTAATATTAAATTATCAAGAAGCTAAGATGTGGAGATAAAAATACCCAGTCTTCAAAATCCCATTTCCACTCCCACCTCCTGTTAGTACTAGAGGAATACTCATGAAAGAAACTTTAGAAAAAAACCTTTTTACAGATCATTATTGCTCCAGTTTACTATGTTTTTAAAACCTAGTGGTTGGGATTTCTCCCCACTATTTTTATCATAATGAAAATCACAGTAAACCACTAAGCAAGTGTGGGCTGAGCAGAGATGTTTCACATTAGATTAAACAGTATTGAACAATAAGAAGTAATTATTGCACTGAAGATAATTAACAAGGGACAGTGCTTGAATAAGCTTATTATAAGCTGTATTAAATTAATTTTCTCTCAGAGCCCTTTATTTTGCAGCGAGAACATTTCCTCTACATGAACAGCTGGGAAACTTCAGTTACCATCTCTCCTGCAGCAGCACTCAAGTCTGGAGGGCAAGAACACAAGTGTTTCTCGCCCCTCCCACCCCAAATCTTAATATTAAGTAGGGACAGCAGAGTACTAATTTGCAGAGCTTTGTTTATTACAGGAGTTTGGTTGACAGTTTGGTATCACTTTATCTAGTCCCTCTTTCACTGGGGTTCAGGAAAGGAAGCTTTTAATGCCAGCTCAGCCTGAAGCAGTCTGGATACTGCCTGGCTTCTCTGTATTGATCTCCCGTCGGTGTCACTACACTGAGCCTTTGAGTATCATTTAATGAAGTCACTGAGCCAAGCACATGTTCCCTTATGTCCCTGGTATTGTCCACACTTTGCAGATGGACTCGTGCCCAGCTTGACTTTGCTGTCATCTGTCTTGGACAGGAGTCTGGAGCCATCCCATGGTGTGCTTTTCTGTAATTACCTCGAGAAGGTCAGGCTGGTCAATATTTGGATGGGTGACCTTAAAGGAATGCTGAAGTCACTCAGAAAGCGGGTCAGCTGCCTTAAAAATTACTGCCTTCTCCAGGCAACACTGCCAAGCCAGGGATCCCGGTAAACACATCAAGAGCATGGGAGCAGATTTAATACTGGACCACCTTTACAGACCCCTCAACATTCTCAGAGAGACTGGCTGAGACACCCTAAGTGATGTTTCAGCACATCTACATTTATTTGGTTCTTGCCTATAGGTCTTTGCCTTCTGAGTGGCTAGGAGAACCTTTGCTCCTCACCAGTACATGCCTGTTTATGGCTGTGCATGACCAAATGTTTCTCATTTCACCTCCACAGAGATAAGCAACTATTTAACACAGGCAATACGGGGTATTCAATGGAATTGAGATTCACTGCAGAAGTCACGTGGATAAAACTTGCCATACAGATACTGAGTTTTAGTAGTAATAATGAGGGCTTTTCCAGAAACAGTCATTTTTAGAAGTAATGTTCTGACAGCAGTGGTTTCTAGTCTGTGAAGTCTGACAGGGAATCCACTCATTTCTCCTACAAGTCTTCTGACAGGAACTACAGAAAGCAAACCTAATTAGCATCAGGCTTACATGTCTGCTATGAGGATGCACCTCTTTCCTGAAAATCTTCAGGGATCTCCAAAAAGCTGCCAAGTCGGTATGTGATGTGAGGCAAAGTGTTTCCAGCAAAGCCAAATAGCTGAGGTTGGAAAAAAATAACTATCTGGAGAATGTTTCATTATCTTTTCTCCCTTTCCCATCTCCGAATGCTCTTATCTTCTCTGCTCCTTTCTTTGTTCAAAAGTAAATAAAGTCTGGCTTCAGTGGAGTCAAGATGGGATAAATTATGCTTCTATAGGTTGCTCCTTCAACCTTTTCCACACTGCTGCAGGCCTGAGAAGAGTTCAGAAAGTGTTCTCTGGTCAGTAGGTCTACCCACGTGGCCAGCCCAAGCCAACACAAGACCTACCCTGCTTCTCATTCCCAGTTCACTGCTTCCAGTCTGATCCCATTAGTCCAAGTCCCACAGATGGTTCTGCAGGAAACCACAGTAAGGGCAAGGAATGGATTATGTTTGGTCTCCAATAGCACTGTGGTTTTCACGTGGCACAGTGCCTTGCCCACTGCTTTCACCTTTCCCACTCTTCGCCAGGTTAGTTGTTCTGCAGGGTTAATTTTTCTGCTGATTGGCCACCAGGAACCGCAAGCAGCCAGATGCAGCATCAGTATCAGTAAGGAGGAAGGATGCACCAGCCTTGTTTTGTGTGCCTCTGTGTAGCAGCAGCATTTACAGTAATCACTGTTCTTTCCATCCCTAACGTAGCAGTATCTGACTGCAGCTGTAAGGGAACAAAGCTGGAGTTCTCATCCTGTCTGCTGCCTTTGTTCACTGTCCTATGATCTGGTTACATTAGTTTACAACTAGAGATTGTTTTCCACATTACAGTGATCATCAGAGCTCTAAGCAGCAAACAAAATGCACGTGAGTGAAACTTTTCAGGTTTCAATAATGTGGTGCAGAATTGTGTGAAGCTCACCTTTGACTGCTTAACTCAGGCATGACAAATACGTGAAGCAAAAGTTAAAACATAAATAAACATAAGTCTGAAGAAATATCTTACACGTCTGGTGTAACAATTAGATTGTCCCACTGAGCCTACTCACATTCAAAGCTGAGCACTTTCCCCTCAGTGCTGAGTGACATTTAATGACAGAACTCTGCTGGCTTACCACGTGGTCACTGCCACCAGTGTGGTTGCACGCAATCTGCTGATTTTGGTAATACTCTAGCTGCCTTTCTGCCAGATCCACGCGCTGCAACAAGTTCTCGATGAAGTGCTGGAGCCTGGCTTTTCCCCTCACTTCTTTTTCTGCTGCTTCCTCGAGGAAGTGGTTGAAAGAAACAACTTCTCTGCAAGACAAAAATATTGCAAAGAGACAACATTTAAATATTGGGAGGGGCCCAGGTCTTGCTGCTGTCAAACAATTACTGATGCTTCCCCCTTTCTTCATGGTGATGACTAATTACTGTCCTTCCCCTTTATTAAAGGATTTCAGTATTTTTTTTCAAACATTGAAGAAAGATCTGGAACCTTGACTGCTGAATTCAAGTTTACAGGCAGTGGGTTTGGGTATTTTTGTCATGTTACTGGATCTCTTCAAAACAGTCCTGTTGGTCTGCAGGCCACTGGGCAGAGATGTTATGTTAGGAGTTACCATTCACCTCTTATGGTCTCTGGACACAGCCACTGATCCACCCTTTTCTATTGAGAAATGTGCCTATCCAACCTGAAACACGAAAAGAAGTGTATGAAATCTTCCTGGTTCATTGTAATCTTACAATGGAAGTTTAATGTAGCTGCTGTGGTAGTTCCTGACTTAAAAGAACTACTGCAGCCATTAAAGCTCCATTTTGGCTGCAACCCTGCACGTACTTCCAAGTGCCGTGTTGGGATCTGGAGCTAGTGGGAGCAAAGGAGATTTAGAGATAATCTAGAGATGATCAGGCAAGGAGTATGTGTGTGGGAAGACCAAGTTGAAATATTTCTTGTCTGGTAACACAATTGGTAGCAACAGATAGCACTGCTGACTTGGAAGGATCCCAGCTGCATGCAGAGAGAGAGCTCATTTTGAAGGGCTCTGCATACCGGTTGATACATGGGCTGCCATTTGGGCCTCTTCTTTTAAGAGTGGGAGATGTTTGGTTACAGCAAGCCATGTATAACGAAAAATGGCACATCTGGGCATGCAGGATTGCCCCAGTTAATAACGCCTGGATAAACAGCTTCTGCTCTGCCAATGAAGCCAATGAAGCCACATTCATTTTTGCTTTGTACAGAACTTACAGTGTGGGAGTGGGGAGAACCAACGCTTGCCAAATGAAAAAGAGCATGATTAGTTCATATTCATTTGAAATACAGTGCCTGAGATAAGAAGCATTTGAAGCTTAAACTAGGAAATGTTTTGTAGCAGTAATAGCCTTTCAGAGCTTTGTGTGCTTATAACAAATCCAAAGCTTCTCTGCATTTCATCAGAGATTAACTCAGCGTTGTTGTAGACAATTATTTTAACAGTGTGCTGTTTTTGCCTTACGAAGTGAGGCACAAGCGGTCAGCTATGGAAATCAGCCATTCAGACTTCAAGCTGCGTCAATCTGCTCTAGACCACGGCAGAGAGCATCCACGGGTTGTATACGTGGATGATCTAGTGGTAGGAATGAGCTATAAACCAGTGTATATTATCTGGATGAGAACATTCATGAATGCTAGTTTATATTGACTTACCCACAAAATCTGGCTTAAGAAACCGAGAGGTGCCCGTTTGTTAAATTCTGCCAACTCTTTCTAGTTTCAGGGCTGTGACTGTGTTTGTTCGGAGTGATCTGGTAATAACAAGCCATCAGATAATGCTTAGGAAGAAGCAGATCTAAACTCACCGAGGTCGCGTTTAGGGCTTTATTATCACCTCTATGAATCTTACTAAGAACTTTTATCTGAAGGTTTTCCTTTGTGCTGAAATGGTGCAACCACTCCATAATTTCTTTCTATAAAGACAGGAGCCAGAAAATGCCCAGTCACTAGAGCTCAGCCTCACGCCTTGTCCTTGTAAGCAGCACCTTTCTTACTTCAGCTACTTTCTTTGGTTTCATTCAAACCTCTCAGAAGCCCCAAGGAGTGACTGCTGCTAAGTCTGAAAGCTCCAAGACCTCTTCCTCAGAGAGTTCACACTGCATCACTTCAGATCGTGCAGACTTTTTCTTAGCTTCTGTTTCATTTCTAGTATCTACTTCTAATAGCTGTGATGATTTGGTTTACTCACTTTGAGTAAACGGTGTCCTTTAAAGTACTGGAAGGCTGAAATGAGGTTCTCCAAGCTCTACAAGCCCAACTCCCTCAACCTTTCTTCCTAAGAGAGGTGCTTCAGTCCTCCGATCATCTTCAGACTTGAAGCACTGCCCTTTCTGTTTAGAGGTCTCTGCTATTCTACGCTGACTGTTCCACGTCTGCAGCACTGCTGCCACATTAAGGAAAGGTTATGCAGAGCTGTTAGCTCTCCTTTTCTCAGTGACAACTTTTTCCCACTCTCCTCTGCTCTGGCAGCCTCCAGCCTCTTTTCATCCCACTACATCCCAGCCCTCACTCTTAGAGGTCTGGAAGGTCTACATCTTGCCACGTTTTCCAACTGGAGTAGATGAGGCTTGCTGCAGTTTGGACATACGTAAATTTATGTAACAGACAGCAGAGTGATTTAGACTACTTGCCTATGGTTTGCAAGACTTACATTAGCATATGTTGTACAGCATAATGTTTGCTGAATGGCTACGACCAGGCAGCAGGGAGAAGGGTCAGTTTCCTCCTTCGTCTCGGGAGCTGCAACCTCCCTCAGACAAAATCTTTTAGGAGGGATGAGAGCTCCTTCCCAGAGAGCATGTCCAACTGGCAGCAGGTTGTGGCATCAGGGTGAGAAAAGCAAGAGGGAACAACAAACTATAGAGTTATAGTTTGTGTTACCAGGGCAGTTGTTGGCATGTGGACCCTGCTGCTACTCTTAGCGTCTGTAGATAAACGTGATACCCAAAGTAGATGCAGAGGTCGGGGCAGCTCCAGCTCCTTAACAACTGACAATAAGGGATAATGGTTTCACACATTGCAACCAAACCCTCCTACAGATAGATAACACTGGTCCTGGGACTATTTACAGCAACTTTGACACCTGCAACTGCTCTGTAGGCGGACAAGCACAGGGTCCTGTGCCAACTCCGTGCCCAAGCATCAAATACCTTTACAGAATTTGAATACTTTGAATACCTCTGCCTAAAGCGAACGCAGAAACAAATCCTTTCGTTATTGTACCTGAGGACAGCAGAGTTCCTACCAAAGCAAGCTTCCATTGTGAAAACATTTAAAGCATATATACTCATTAAGTATTAATGCTGCTGACCTGCTCCATCGTCCCATTGGCGTTACTGCCTGAAGGCTGGCATCTGTTTCTCATTAGGCTGTGGTTTCACATTCCTGCACCAGTATCAGCACATCTGATTTAAGAGGTTCACACCTCCTCCTCTCTGAGAGTCACTGTCCTATCAGTTGCACCCATTCACTGGGTTGTGGTCTAGATCTGAGCCCTGAACTTATCGGGGTGACGCTGTGAAGATTAAAATGCTTTCATTCACAGACACATTTTGTGGGACACTTGAGCCAGTGCAAGCAAGGGGGGAGTAATCCCTTGAGTGGGAAGATGAAAGGAGATGGGGAAGAGGGAGCAGCATGGCTTGAAACCAAGGGTTGAAGAACGACATCTAGCTGTGGTCATATTCTTAGAGCAAAATCAAAACTGTTTTGTTGTACAACTGAAGCCTGTACTTAGGAAAAGCTGGTATTTTACAGAAAGCATCAATTGTAGTGGTCTTTAAGAGCTAACTCGAAATCTCACTGTCAAGCTGTTATTTACACAAAGTTTCATTAATTGCAAATTTTAGGTGAAGGCAATGGCAAAAATAATCACTCACCACAACAGCTATTCTGAAATAGCCCTTTTATTGCAGGCTGGAGCAGACCAGAGGCATGACCAGACAGTCTTAAAACAACTGTATGAGACCCATTAAAGAACATAATGTCAGAGATGACAACTTCCTGCACGAATGCCCTTATTAAGAGGCAAAGTGAAATTAAGTCACCACTGAACGTTTCACTGTGTGTACAAGACATCCAGAAGCAAACTCCTGGCTGTCCTCTAGGAGAGGACATTGTAGTTTGACCTCACCACTTTTGGGAAAACTTCTGTGTTTCAGCATTAATATCACAGTCAGTACTCATGCTGATTTGCATGCTCATTCATCAGACAGCAAACATCCCCTCTCCAGGCACACAGTTAAACTAAATCATTTGTTTGCTTGTTCTGCTAAAGGTTTGACCCTATAGCCATCAATTACCAGAACCGCCGAGAGCCCAACTGAGGCAGGTGGGTGAACTGGAACTTCTCCTTGGTAGCTATGCCTGCTTCTCTAGAAGATCTAGTTTTCATTTCCACTCCCCCACCAGATAACAATTAAAAAAAGGAGAAAATAAAACAAAAAAACAAAAACCAAGCTTTGGCCTTTCAGCTTTCTAGATTTGATGAGACTACAGCACCTGCTGTAAGATTTTTCTGTGCTTAGAGTTAATACTACTTCAACAATGTATTAGTTTATTAGTGCAGTACTTGCACCTGTCCTACCCCTTCCTTACCAGATGTCAATTTTTTTCCTGTAGACAAGCCTCTGCAGAAGAAGTTTTGTGACTTTGTCTAAAACTTGAGCTAGAATCTCTTTCCCCTTGTGAATAAATGTATTCCCTTTTATCCCCAGACTGATTCAGAGTAGCCACAGTTCAGTCTCTGAGATCTAGAGGTGCCTAATAACAGTAACAACTGATTAATGGTTTATGCATGCACCCTATTCCATGATATGATACTCATTCAGAAACCAAAGACTGGTTTCCTTCCTTAGGAAAATCACGACACAAAGTTTCTCGGAGAAAGTGGTTTCCTTTTTCGTTCTACAAAGAGGAAAGAAGAATAAATTCTCAGTTATAGTGGTTCAACGTCAATACTACTTCTGAGAAAAGTTATCCATATTTACAAGACTGCTTATAGGAAAAAAAAGAAAAGAAGTCCAAAGAAACTGACGAAAGCATTTATTTTTGAAGGTCAGCAAGTATCAGAGCAGTCCCTAAGGGGTGCCTTTGACTTTTTACAATCTGCAGCAAGAACTCCTGCTTCTGCAATTTCCATCAAGCTGTCTTGTTTGGCTTTCTAATCATCTGGACTTCTTCCAGAAATCAAAGTCAAGGTTCAGTCTCCTTTTTGAAGGAGAAAGTCTTTCTGGCACACCAAATAATTAAATTTTTGAACACAGAGGAAGGAACATACAGACAGGTCTCAGAAGTTACTCTGTCATTCCCCTCGCTCATTCTACCTCCATTTCCCCACTTGCTCTTTTTCCAGGAGGTCTTGTCTTCTGAATAGTTCCTGCTTTGTCTCAGGAAGTGTGCTTTTCCTGGAGATCATAAGCCTTGCATTTTTCAACATACCCTGTGTCTAGTTCAGGGAACAGTTCCTATCATTTAACTTTAGGTGTCTGAAGTTCAGCATTCCAAGCCGAATGTGGTTGCTTACCTGAGGTCCCTCTCTAGTCTGCACACGGACCTCCATGGAGCAATTCCATGCTGGGATATTTCTCTAGAACGAGTAGGATGAATCATGCTGTGACAGAGCCCATAAGGGGAACTCGGCTAAATAGGAATATCAAAACTACTAAAGTTATCTTCACAACATAGTGCTCTGTACTTGCAAATCCCTCCCTCAATTCCACTATTATCTTTAGCTTCATCTTGAGTCCTCACGATGAAGTCTATGAAGGTCACCTGGCAGTTCAGAAATCAGTGGTACTGCTGAACATCCCTCCAAGAAAGATAGGCTTGAATGCCACCACCTTCGCTGTCTGCTCTCCTAGGTGATCTGTAGTGTGGTCTCTCTGTAGATGACTCCTACAGATATGGAAGCCATCATCAGCACCTTTCCTTTCTAATCCTTAGATTAAGCTGCAGAAAGGAGTGATGAAAGCCCTCCAAACTTCCCACACTAAACTCCTACAGCACCTTCATCATTTCTCCCAAGAGCAGCGTCATGGCAACTAGCATCTCTCTTCGTGAGCTGGTAAACTGGTCTAGAGGCATTCCTTTACCAAGACTCTTCATTTGCATTCCTCTAAAATAAGCTGTGCTGCTCCAGAAAGCCTTACAGGCTCCATCAAGTGCTGAATACACTAAGTAGATCACGTACAAATAATGAATTAGTTATCGCTACGTTTTTAACGGCTGCGTCCCAAGCACATCTTTTAGATGGACCAGGTTAGTCAGAATGACTCTGGCAGCTGGTTCCCGGTCCCACCACCGATTCCAGTTTTGTAGTTTGTCGTCCGCCCACCAGGGATGTGGCCTTTCAGCGCTGCCTCCAGCGTGGCTTTGCTGCTGCACAGGCCAGTTCCCTGCACGGCATCCCTCACTGCACTGGATGACTTCAGGGAAAAGCTGCTACTTGGTTTTGCTACGTATTTCCTACAGCGCTTATCCAAGCATCTCTTCCTTAAAAGATAACGGATCGGAGGTGTCAGCGTAAATCACATTACACGCCGATGACCGCTCGCGTGCTTCAACCCCACGACAGCAGGGCCACGTCATCAGAACCCCAGCCATCGTGGAGGTGAGCAGCCAGGCTTCCCAAGCGCGGAAGCCGCCCGCTCGGAGCCGTGCCTACCTGCCCTACAGGCACAGGGACCGCGGCTCTAGAAACACCGCCCTCGGCCGCTGCTGACCGCCAGGCACTTCTACAGCCGGCGAGATCGCGAAGCGGGCTCGCCGGGCTCCCCACTTACTCCTCCTTGCGGTGCAGCTCCTCCTCGGACTCGGTGAGCCGCTGCTTCAAGGCCGCGATCATCTCCACCGCCACGTCCACCTGCCGGCTCAGGGCGCGCTCCCGCCGCTGCACCTCCTGCTTCTTCTGGGACAGCTGCACGAAGGCCGCCCGCACCTCCAGCAGCTCCGCCGTTTTCTGGGCCAGCTCTTTGGTAAGCTTGTCGATCCGCTTCTCGATCGTTTTGTCCACGGCCTCCACCATCCTGTTGAACTTCTCCCTGACGTGCGCCTCGAACGAGGCCTCGGAGCCGGCGGCGGGCAGGCAGGGCGAGGAGAGCCGCGAGCCGGCGGGCGCATACCCGGCCAGGCGGCACACGGGGCCCCGCTCGGCCTCCGGCGCCCGCCGTCCCTCGGCGCTGCCGCTCGAAGCGTCGCGGCAGCCGGCGCGGGGCGCGTACCGCGTGGCGGCGGCCGGGCCGCAGGGCTCCGGCGGCGACGCCGGGCCCGCGCCCTTCCGCGGGGACGGCGGGCCGCCTTGGGGCGGGGCGCACCGCTCCTCGTAGCCGTGGCCGCGGTCCAGGTGCGCCCTCAGCGCCGACAGGCTCCGGAAGCGGCCGCGCTCGCCGCAGCGCGGGCAGCGGAACGGGAGGAGGAGGCTGGCATCGCCGAGCGCGTCCTGCCAGGGGAAGCCGCTCTGCTCCGCGACGTCTTGTTGCATCCCTGGCCGGCCCCCGGCGGCGCGGACTCGCCAAACTTCGCGGCCGCTCCGCCTCCCGTCGGCCCCGGCTCCGCCGGCCCGGCCGCGAGGTGGCCGCGCTCAGCCGGCTCGCCGCCGGAGCCGGGGCCGCCGCCGGGGAGCCGTTTGCGGCAGAGCCGTAAATCAACCGAGCGCCGCCGCACGCGCTCACGGCCGCGGGGCGGGGAGGGGCGGGGAGGGGCGGGCGGAGACTGCGGGGCTCGGCCGCGGCGGGCCGGACGTCGGGCTGCCCGGCCTGGGCCTGAGCTCGCCGCTGCTGCGGGCGGCCTTGAAGTTGTTTCCGCCCTAGGTTTAGGAGGCTGGAAGGCCGTTCCCGTAAAGGTGGCTTTGGGTCGCTGTCAGCGCGCGAGGCAGCGGACGCTGGGGGGGCTTCTCGTTCCCAGAAGGAAGGACTGCCTGGGCGCGCTTCCCCGCAGTCGGTGAAGATGTCGCTCTGCTGATGCGTGCATGTTAGAAATCCTTGCAAACGCGAACAAGGCCGATGGTAAAGTCACAGCGTTTTGGAGGCAGTGCTGCAGTGGTGCCGAGGGCAGGATGCTGCAGATTGTTTTTATTGCTGTGGGAAAGAGCAGCGCAGCAAAGTTTAATTCTGTGCTAACGTGTCTCTTCCTTGAGTGCAGGGTGCAGGCAGGGTCCTAAACACAGAGAAATCCACTGTGTGCCTCTGATGTGATTTAAGACATTGCCAGTAAATGGTTCACCAGATGGCACATCAAAGGAAGCTGCTCAAATTGAAATGTGAGTGCTTCAGATAGTCTCTGAAGTGTGTGGGCTACCAGCCCGGCTGCAACTTCTTGCACAGCTTCTTTGTCCTGTGTCACCTTGCCTGGCTGCAGCTGCCCTATTTGTGGTTATGCTGTACGGAAGTACAAGGAGGGAGGTCAGGGGGACAGCTTTGAACCATGCTTGCCTCAGGTCCTGGGGTTCCTGACTGTTTCTTTGGTGGAGGCAAACTTCAGCAGGACCAGACGTGCAGTTGTGAGCCCACTTTGGCACCCATTTTCTCAGCTGCTGCCCTTTGTTCCGTTATCTGCCTTTGTTGTCTCCATCCTGCGCTACCTCTCCAGGTCAGTGCTGATGCGGTGAGATGCACATGGAAGTGAGGTACGCTCAGCCTGGTGGGCTGCTGCCTGGGATCCCATCCACATCTGGCAGCACTGACCCTAATGTGAGCCGCTGTGGTCCCGGGGGTAGCAAACACAGATGGCTGTGTGGGAGCCAGGTCAGATACAGGCTGAGCTATGTGCCCTGGGTCAGTTACATCTGAAACCCCCAGTAATTCTTCTAAGATTTCTCAGAGTTAACTCACGCTGTAGATGTTTGCTTTGCTGGATTGGGATTCAGTTCGTCTTCTTCTGGATGTGCAGTTCAGTTGTTTTCTCAGTAGTCACTGAAGAGCAGTCTCACCTTGTTCTAACAGTTACATGTGCGTTGTACAGTGGAGAAGTAAATCATCCATTTCACAGCTCAGCTTCACCCCCTGTGATTTAAATCTGTAGAGCCCAGCACCGTCACTCACACAAAGCCCAAATATACACAGCCATCATGTATGACTCACCCCTGAAATTTTGCCAGGTGCTGGGGAGGCATTATCACATTTATTTGTATGCATCTCTTTCTTTCACGATCTCTTTAAACACTTTGCATTAAGACTTCCAGAAGGATTAGCGTTATTTAAGTGAAGCCAGCATGTCCCAGCCTGCCTGGTGCTGTGTGGAGGAGGGGAACGCTGACAGTATTTAGCTTTTTCCAGCAGTTCTTGCCATGCCTGCTCCCGTAGTTGCTGATTTTGGGTGGAAACTGATAAGCTGACCTCTTCCTATGTAAGTCACAGGAGAAGAAGTACAAAAGTCATTAAAAAATCAGACATGAGAAGCAAATTTTGTTTGGTGGACGAATCTGCTTTGGTGGAGGTGGCTGAGAGAAACCAATTTGCTTTGCGAGAGCTATGCAGGTTGCTTATCTTCCGATTTTTTCTCATCCTAGACAAGGAGAATAGGTGAGTCGGTTCTGTTTTTATTTGTAGCCACTTTCCCCTTCAGGCACGTGATGCAGAAATGTTTGCGGGGGCTTTTTTCTTGTGGCATAGAGCTGGATTCACTACTATCAGTTTGGCTGCATTCATCAGCCTCTGCTCCCTTGTTTGTTCACTGGTTGGCTTTGAAAAGGAGTGCCAGAGAGGTTAGTCTGTGCTCATCGAGCCCACTCTCCCCACTCTGGTCATTAATCTGTGATCCAGCTGGACTGCAGGAGACATGAATCTGTGTGGAGTTTCTCTGGCGGACATTTTATTGAATTGTGTGTAGGTATGTGAAGTTACATGCACACAAATGCACATGCCTTACTGCTGCATACAGGTGGGATTTTGGGTTGGGCTCTGGCAAGTACCACAGTCCCTTCACCGCAGTGTAAATCTGGGCGTGGAATAGGTGTGCCTTTCCAGCTCTGTTCATTTGGATGCCGGAAAGCGCAGTGCTTTTCTCAGTGTTCGGGCATGAACTACACATGCACTTGTTACTCAGAGATGCTGAAACTTACCTGCATTTGATATTTATCATCTCCTTTTTATTGAAAAGAATTAATAAAATCTAAGGAAAAACCTTAGAAACCCTTAGGGGCTACTTCAGTGACTTGTATGGTAGTGGCGGCTCAGAACAGGATTCATGTTAGCTTTGTGTGTCGACAAATTCAAGCTGAATCAAACATACAACAAAATTTATGTTGCTGTCACAGGCGCCCATAGCCACCTAGCAGGAAAAAGACTTCCTGCAGTGCATTTATGGTGGAATAGTTGAGCGGCACAGTACTTAAAGCAACACTGAACCAAAAGGAAGAAGAATGTGTGCGCTGGCTCTGTGTGGCTGCCCAGTGCTGGCCAGCTTGTTGCTGCTCCTCTTTAGGGAAGCCTTAGATCTGATATAGAATGTCAATTTGCCGTCTTTTGATTAGTTTTTTTTAAAGGTAAAGTCTGTATTTTCAAATGAGTTTTGCTGTCACGACAACAAGAGGCTTTGTGCCATGTGGCTGCTCTTGCTCCTGCGGCAGTTTGTTGGGCCAAGGTTGATATCAGCTTCCAGCAGACTTTTGGAGCTCCTTAGTGATCTTGTCGGCCAGCCCTGTCTGGAGCTTGAAGCTGTTCAGCTTTACTCTTCTCTACCTGTACTGTTTCATGCTCCTGTGGTTAGAAAAAGGAGTGCAGTGCTCATGTGTGTTAATTAGCACTGCTTTTCCCATACCCGATGAGAGCTGTCTGGTCATGGCGGTTTGGCGTGTGATGTGGTGAGATGGCTGCAGGCATATTTTCCAGAAGAGAAGAGAAGGCTGACTGTGAGCCGTGGGCACTGCCTGCCTTTCAGCCATTTTGTTTTCCTCAAAAAAAGTTACTTTGATTAGCTAGGACATACAGCTAACACCTCCAGAGAGAGAAGGAGCTGGAGGAACTTGCCTTGCAGCTGGGTTGCTATGTTGGGTTTAATGCTCTCGTTACAAAGGGAAAGAATTGTGTGGGCTCAAAAGCTGGCAAATTGTAAAGACAGAGCAAGGCTGGGTGCCCGCTCCTGGCTGCGTTCTTGATGCAGCCCCTTTTTTTGCAAATTACTTCCCATGTTGAGGCTTCTCTTTCCACATAAAAATGGGGACACCCAACCTGGGCTATGTCAGGCATGCTCCAGTGGGCAGCATAAGCTGCTTTGGTAACAGCCCCATGCTTGGACCTGCCTCTGTTGCTCTGCTGTAGGTAGGAGTCCCAGGAAACCCTAACCCTGGGGAAGAGGCCCTCAGGGACAGGAACATCTTTAGCTTCCACTGGCTTTTCCTAGAGGAATGAAAGTCTGAGGTGTAAGTTGTGAATGAACACCAGAATGATCAGATCCCTGTAACAAAGCTGTCTTTTTCTGCACCCTTCTCTGTTGCGCTTTTAAGATTCTCTGAAGGGCAGCAGCCCCTTTGGCAACACCACTGAGACCTCCAGGTCTGGTACAGGGACAGGTAGCAGCAATGCAGAGTCAAAGCATTGCTGGTGGCAGTGTGTGCACTTCAGTAGCAACATGGCCACAGCAAAGTGGCCTTACTTAAGCCAGCTTTGTATAGCAAGGGAGGTACAGTCCAGGCACTAACTGTAGGATTAGCCAGCAGATTTACAACGTGAGTGATGAGATGATGGAACAGAGGTGGGGAGTAGTTGCTGTTCCCAGAGTTCTTCCAAAGTGAGATGCAATCTGCTGCAGGAAGGGGTCCTTTTTGGACGAAGCTGTCCCACTCAAAATAAAAAAAAAAAACAAAAACCAAAACAAAAACCAAACCAAAACAAAAAAAAAATCAAAACAGAGCGAAATACAGTAAAAAACATACCAGGATAGCTTTAAAGGAAGATCTCACCCTACAGCAAAGCCTTTTCCTCATTGGGACTTATTAAAATATATTTTCTCCAAAGGATAGAAAGTACAAAGCACACAATTGAAGCAGAAGTTCAAGCTATGTCATTCTGGTGGTCTTTCTGCGACAGACACAGGATGGTTAGGAGTATCGCTTTTAAAAGCTTGTACCAAGTGCTTTCCACGTGAAATAAATCACACTGATTTCTCAACTGAAAAAAGTATCCAAAAAGGCCCTAGGAAGGACTGAGGATTGCCATCAATACCTAATTAGCTTTCTTGGTGCCTAATCCTCCTCTGCCACATCCCTGATATCTGCTCTGGGCGCTCTTTGCCTTCTGCAGCAGGGCCTGTTGTCAGTGAGGTGGGAGTGCTGCTTTTACAGCAGCGGCATTCCTTTCTCCTGTACCAGCGTAGAGGGGAACCACAGCAAGTGGCTGTGTTCAGGCATGGCTCTTTTTTCAGCCTTGTTTAAGGATCCCTTGAGCTGTGGAAGATGATATCAGGGGGGTTTTATGTGCATACAAATAATAAGTAGGAGACTGTCCTGGCAGGTGCCAGTGCTGTGCGAGTGCATCTGTATCAGATATGTACCCCTGTTGTAGAGAACATGCTGAGGAAGAGAAAATTGCGTTTCTCCAGGAGGGAGAAAATGATGCAGAAATGTTTCACCTCCTTTATGGGCAAACCATCCATTAAAGGCCATGTGATAGCAGCTCACATCAGAACTGTCAGGAATCTGTCTTAAATCAACAGAACGTCGAATTAACAGAACAGCCTAAATCAACAGAATGTGAAAACAAAGCAGAACAAGCTGACGATGAGCACTGAGTCAAACAGCCAAAGCCTCCACCTGGTCTGCTTAGATAGACAGCAAATGTAACATAGAAACGCAGAAGCCAATTCAGGCCTGCATCTTTAAGTTCTATCTGAAAGTCTGTTTTGAATTGTATTGAATGCTCAGGGACAATTTTGCGCGGGGGGGGGGGGGGGGGGGGGTGGGGAGGGGCAGCTGCTGCCCTGACGGATGGTCAGGTAGGCTGCGGGCTGCTGTGTGAGCAGGACACTGAAAGAGGGGATGGGATCATGGTGAGAAGAACAACGTGGATGCATGGCCAGTCTGAAGTCTTTTGCCTCTTCCACAGTAGATTGTATGTGTTAATGATAGACACATGGGCTGAAATTCACCTGGGCACGGGGGGCCAGCATGAAGGCAATGCATCATTTGTCTCTCATTACAGTCTTGTTCTCCTCTAGGTGGGAGTGGACTGTGGGAGTCCTTATTTGCTGCAGAAAAAGGTTGTTATTTACATTCAGTGATATGTGCCAAATGGCTTATATACAAGTCTTGCATGTTGCAAAATTAGGTGTGCGTTCCTTGCCCTTCAAAGGACAGCTTTTTGTTATAATGAATACTACTCGTTGTGGATCCTAAATCCACAGAGCTCTAAGCGACATGAGGTGTCATCTTTAATATTTACCTCTTGGAAGGCACAGACTAGGGGCACTCAAGCAGGTTTAGCTGATGGCTTTATGCAGATTCTTTTCTTCAGAAGGCTCTGAAGTTGATGATGTCCTCATTGATAGGGGCTGAAAAGTGCAAGGGACTTCTGAGGTCTAAAGATATGTGTAGGTAGCAAACAGGCAGCACCGTGCTCTGGCCAATTATACAAGATAACAATCCTCGGAAAAAAAACTGCAAAACTGCATAAATAAAAGATGCGGCTCTGGAAAGTACTGTGCTCCTGCCACTGCCACATCTGCAATGAAAACCTGAGAACACATTATTTGAAGTGTGTGACAGCTGATATAAAACAAGATTGCTGAAAACAGATGTTTTCACGTAACTTCTCTTTCAGATAGTAGGGCCTGAAGGCTCTGTGGTTCAGTGCTTCCAGTGCAGTATGAGACTGGAAATTGAGTATGTCCCAACCAAAGGAAAAAAAAAAAAAAAAAAGTGGAGTTTTGCAGCATGGGGCTTTCTATCTTTTCCTCAGATTTCTTGCACTCAGGTGGCAGTTAGGTATATCATTTGTAGCCATAGATCCACCTGTACAGAGCAGGAACAGAATGTAAACTGCTTCCATCCAAATGGGGCTTGCCTTTGTCTCCTGGGTCATTGACTAATTTGTATGTTAGACTTACGCGGGCATTTCAGAACTGAGTTAGGACAGCTTCCCTTTCTCTCTTGAAACCTTTTATCCTGTTTGTTGGGTTTTCTCTAAACAACATGATTCCACTTCATTGATACTGTGCAAACACATATTGTTTTTTTTTTTTTTAATAAGCAATTAAATATATGCATGTGAGTAGCTCATACATGCATCTAAGTACAGCTAGTAATTTTTATTCTTCTCGATTAAATTGTCTGTAAAAACATGAGGTGCTCTTTGTTGTTGCCATTACCTCTAATTTAAAATACTAACAATGACATAAAGTGTTCTCAGCTCATTTAACAGACCATAAAATGGCTAAGAGGATGAGAGAACTCTCTTGACAAATCAACCTCAGGTGGAATATAGTATTCATATTTGCTATTTCATAACGGTGAATGAAAATTGGTTGTCCTGTTAGGCAAATCATGCCATTATTAGCAAAAGGTGTTTCCATCTCACTCTGGGGAGAGCACAGGCATAGTCCAATTCCATTCCCTTCTTCTAGGTTGACTTCAAAGGGAGCTGAAGTAACAGAAAAAGTATTTGGCACATCCTACACTGGAGTCATAGTGGACTTGAAGAAGACATCCTGCCTTCACTTTGGCTGTGAGGATTTCACAAGACCTCGTTTGCTTTGCAGGACGTTTCTGTCCTTAGATATTTCCACCTCTGGAAAAAGACATTTTAGCCCTCTTATGTGAAATTGAACAATTTTGACTGTTGAGCAATTCAACAAAAAATCCTCACCTTTTATAAAAGGCTCTGTCTCTGATCCTAGGCTTGTCCCCCAGAAGAGCCTTACGTCCCTAAATTCGGTCCCAGAATCAGGAGTGTGCGACATGACACATGCTTCCTATTTTGTCTCTTTTGAGGTCTTGTGGGGGGCAAGTTATTTCACACTGCTGTGACAGTCTGCAAGGGAGAGGGAAACTCCCTCTGCAGACTGCTCAAAGAAAACTCAGAAAAACAAACAACGGGTACACAGCCTCTCCCTCCTCCATCTGGCCTCCGAACTCTTCAGTACAGCTGAAGGAGAGCGCTACCTTGTCTCCAACTGTTGGTGGCAGGAGAAGAGAGCTTTGTGGCAGGAAGTGTTACAGAACTATAGACACTTACAGCCCCCTGTCTAACTGGGCAACTGTTCAGGTGAACCAGTGGGATGCTGGTGAGAAACACTACTTAGGATACAGTAAACAATCTCAGTAAACTTAGGTTCCTACCCAGTATCCTCTCTGAGTCAGTATAGAACAATTTAGAAATGTGTGAAATGCAAAGAAGTAGTGCTGATTTGCTGTGGTTCTGCTGGGCCTTCCAGAAATGAGCTATTATCAGATATTTGGGAGCTGTCGGCTCAGAATGTGCCTTGCTAAGGGATAGTCCCTGGTTACTGCCGTAGCTGTACTGCGTCACAAAGGGAACTCCAACACCTGTGGCTGCCCACCCAGTACCTGGTGTTGCTCAGCCTCGACCTCAACCACGTAGCTCTGCCATTCCTTGCTCCTTAGATGCCTGTAATCTGGAGGTTGGAAAAAATCAGACCATACGGCAGACTCACTTCAGGCAGAGACCATTTGCTGTGTGTTGTGGGCTTCAGAGATACTCTGAATTGTATTAAAAAATAAAATAGAAGACCATCTGCAAGTACTCGGCTTGTATCCACCTTCAGACAACAGCCCTGCTATTGAGCTAGATGGAGAATCTCTCCTTTTTACTGCGAGATTATTGTCAGAAGTGGTTTACAACTGTTCTCCCAGAAATAGATGGTAGTTCTGTGGGTAACAAAGGGAAAGTGCTTTCTGTCACGATTTTCTCATATAGGAGTTTATCTTTAGATTTGCAATATTCTCAGAGCACTTATTCTCCGTTTCAAATTTGACACGACAAACTGTTTAAATGATCCGGTGACTTTTCACTTGCACATGCAAGATGGAAAAATCATAACAAACTCGATGCTAAAAGTGGAACATCAAATGCTGTGTGAGATTCTCCTGTAGCACAAAGTAGTGACTTCACCAGCAGGCTGCCCAGCCAGTGTTTGGATGCAGCTGTCACAGAGAGGGCATTTTACACACCAAATGTCACCTGCAGTAAATACATCAGACATCAAAGCAGAACTGTATACCCAACAAAGAAACCCGGGAATGACATGGAAATGACAGCACAGGATCTCTTAGAAAGCCTTTTAAATATTGAATATCCCTCTAATATTGTGCAGTGGAAAGGGCCGCCCTGAGTTTACTATGACCACAGTTTCTGTGGATGTGCATGTAAAAATTTCCCTGTTAGCAATGGTTCCAAGTAGCGAGCTTCCACCAACTTTACTTCAAGATGGGATTGATGTAAAGAATACTGGGCAGAAATAGTTTCTGGACTCTTATCTGGAAAAAAGGAAAACCAATTCCTTCTCCTTTTTCACCCTTTTACTGTTTCTTTTAGAAATCCACTGGAAATATGAAGCTGTCAGCAAACTAGTTCATTGAGGCACCTTGTATCTATGTTTCATTAATGGTGCCATAAATATTACAGAAAAGCACCGCACAGAGAGCTGACCCCCGTGCCATTCGGAGCACTAGAGCAGCAGAATGAGGGCTGTAAAATGTTTAAAAATGAAATTAGAACAGAAGATAAAGAAGTTCTCAAGGTAAACTTCATCTATGTAAGCCTGAAATAATAAGTGCTAAGCTACTTTGGCCTCTGTTTCTAATTGTCAGAAAAAGGCATGACCATGCAGTTCAGGCACTGGCACATTTTAGGATGATATCTTCCTTGCCTGAGCCCACGGGTGCCCTGGAGAGGACGCCTACTTTCAGACTTCTCAGGTGAAACGCAGCCTTCACACGATGCTTTTGTGAGACCTTAGCAGGGTTAGGTGTCAGCTCACTGCTGTTAGCTGGATGATTCATTTTCACGCTAACCGCTCAAAACTGAAGCAGAAATGAAAGACAGTCAGGTAGTTGCATTGTTTAATTTGTTTTGTAGGACTGAATGTTGTCTTTCTGTCCAGATAAATCATTGGGTAGGCTTTAAGTGACCTCAGGTGGCTGAAAGGAGGGAATGAGTTCATGGCAGTAACAACTGTGCCTTTTAGGTTGGCCCACTGAGCACACAGGTGAGCACCCTGAAGTCCAGAGTTTCTGCCTGATGAACCGAGGGTTTGCTTTTCTCTTTTAAACGAACTAAGCAGAAACCAGTTATTAAAAGCCTTGCAAGCTCTCTTCCAAGCATCCAGTACAAATCTTCCTATGTTTCCATTTGGGTGAAATCTAAATAGGAACGGAGTGGATTTCTACAGGCACACAATGATGATATTCAAGGAGTAGGTGTAGCAAGCTGTGGGAACTAGGAAATTAAGAAAAACATCGCAGCGCTGCCAAGAGTAGGTGTAGACGTTTTGTACCTGCTAAACCGAAACGGCGCGCCTAACGTTGAAAACAATACACCGATGTAACGTTCAAGAGGAGGGGCGGTTCAGCCGCACGATGAACTTTCCTCCGCTATCCAGTTTCCCCGGCGCTAGAAGGGAGCTCAATGTTTTGCAGCGCAGCGTGGCAAATAAAGGACGCGCGAAGGTGGGATGCGGCGGAAGAAATCCTTCCGTTGAACGGCCCCAGGAGGCCCCGCCCACACCGGGCTGTTGCTCGGGATACCGGCGCCGCGAGGGTCGGGGCGCGAGGAGGCCGTCCCGCCGCAGCCGTTGCGGAGAGCGGGAGTTTTGAACGGCGGTGCTGCCGAGGAGGATGCTGAGGCGCGGGGCGGGCGCTGCCGTGGCGGCGGGCGCGGAGCGGGTGAGGCGTGGGCGCAGCGCCGGGACGCTGAGGGGGCGGGACGGGGCGGGACGGATCGCCCGCTGCGGGGCGTCATGTGCATTCCCGCGCTGCCGCGGGGGAGGGAGTCCCCGCACCGCCGTGCGTTTGGGGGATTCGTGCGATGGGTTTCGGCTTCGTCGTGTCTGGTGCTCAAGGAGTGGCTCGCGGTTCCTTAGGGGCTGCGCAGGGTTGGACGCGGTGCCGTGCGGGTTTGAGCGGTGGGCCCAGGTGGATGTAGTGAGCTGCTGCTAATCGACGTGTGAGACCTCGCACCTGGGTCGCGGCAGCCCCCGCCATCAGGTGCAAGCTGGGGGAGACGAGGATGGAGCGCAGGGCTGCCGAAAATACAGGGGATGGCAAGCTGGATGTGAGCCAGCGGTGTGCCCTCACAGCCCTGAAAGCCAACCGTATCCTGGGCCGCATCCGAGCAGTGTGGGCTGCAGGCGAGGGAGGTGATCCTGTCCCTCTGTGCTGTGAAACCTAACCTGGACTACGGTGTCCAGATGTGGAGCCCTCGGTACATGCACGTCCCAAGTGTTTCTCTCAGGGCCAGAGGTGCCTCTGTTCTGTGGCAGTGTCTGGTTCATCGTTGCGTTGTCCCGGTGCCTCTTAATTGTCTTAAAAACAAGTTCAGAGGAACATATATTCGTCCTGCTTTGCTCAGGATCTTGAGCATCTCAGGGGAAAAGCAAAAACACTTCCTGCGTTACTTGAGGAAAATGGGAAACCTCACTCATGTATGTAGCCTTAGCGACTTGCTGTCCTGAGGTGAGGGAGAAGAAATTTCTGTGTGGCTCTAGGTCCTGTTTCAACATGAATGAAGCTGCTATCTCTAGCAGAAGGGTCGGTAAATAGAACTAAACTAAACCGCAAAAAGGTCTGAACTGCAAAAAGGTTCCGAGGTGGCTAGCGGTACGGAGCGTTACAGCCTGGGCTGTGCTGTGCTGCGCTGACTTTGTCTTGTGGGCCAGGGTTAGCAAATGGGGGTGGTTTGGAAAGAGAAATGTTCTGTGAGCAGATGGAAGAACAGCTGAAACATTAAGTCTCTTTAGATGGTGGCATCAGGCCTTCAAAAGCAATAAAAGCCATTCCTGCAAAGATAGGAGGGAATGGCTGGTGGCTATGCAGTGAGCTTCCACCTGCTGCTTGTGACTGCTATAAAGGGTTGCTTTCTCATGTCAAAGGCAGCTAATGACAGCAAGTCCCAATCAAACAGAAAATCTGCCTCACCCCTTTCACGGGTTCTGGATTTCTCTGGTACTTGAGTTGCTGAGAAATTAATTCCCTTCTATTTCTGTTCTGATTAGAGCCAGATGTCAATACTTTTCCAACAGGTAGAATACTGAACTTGCCAATTCAAATTATTGTGCCAATTTCAAGCAATTGCGTATAGATCTGTCCCTGGAGCACTTGTTTTGACTTCAAATGTATAAGCGCTATACAAGCGTCATCACTGATCTGCAGCGTGTTTGCAAGCTCAGTAATACTGAGATAACGTGTCATTTTTCACATGCCAAAATATGTTGTGCTTCGTCGGGGCACATCATGAGGAAACGGTTATTGTTTGGCCTCTAGCACACCTTCGGGAGGCAGCGAACAATCTATGGCCCTTCACCCGGCCAGCGCAGAGCTGTTTGAAATTGCAAGTGAAGAGTAATGCAAATGTATAAACATTTCATTTCTCTGCGAGGAAATGGGGAAAAGTTGATTTCCCAGATGTTCTTATTGTGCATTAAAAATATTCACTCCTTCAGAAAAACAGCGATGCACATTTCTGGTGACTGACGGACAAGTCATACTTTGGAATGAATAATCATTGGGTGCGTGACTGTGCCATCAGGCAAGGCATGGTGCTTGTGTCATGTTAAGTTACAACTATCTGATTCCTGGCTCACAACCTGAAGCAATGAAATGATGGGATAGTCTCCTTTTTGCGCATCAAGTTGTTACCTGAATCGTATGTCGGCCAGAAGTCAAAAACAGTTTTTTCAATTCTTTTCAAGGTAGCCAAAGAAGTAACAGGATAATGTTTCAGATGTAGAATATTTCTAATATTGGTCGTGAGTGTTATGATTATTTTGAGGTCACTGAAAAAAAACAAAAAACAAAAAACAAAAAACAACTTATCCTATGAGAGCTTGAGCAGTTAGGCCTCACAGTGACCACACGGAAGGACCACGTACTGTGGCCCTGTAGATGACACACTGAACCACACAACTTTTTAGTAACTTTCAGGTGCTGTATTGAATTACTGTTAGCATGTGGTTTTAAATCTGCTTACGTAACGTGTATATCAAATCTGTGCTGGACAGTTTTCTCTTGTGTGTGTGAAGAGAGAATAGTTTGGTGCTCAGTAACAAATGTAATGGCTGTGTATAACTGAACTAGGGATTTCTATCCCAAATGTATAATAAATAGAGCTCCTTAAAAAGTCAGGTACTGTCAGCTGGATTTATATGTGGTCTTTGTTGTTTTGCATATCTAGAAATGCAGCATCCTGGAAAAGATTAACTTTGAAGTCCGCATGCGGGAAGGCATCTGTAAACTGCTTACAGTGAGCACACAGAAAGACCAGCTTTTGCAAGCAGTGAAAAACCTGATGGTTTGCAATGCTCGGATACATGCGTACAGGACAGAGTTGCAGAACCAGAAAGAAGAGTCTATGTCGTGCAGAACTGGAGGATGGTGAGTAAAATCTCTAATTGAAACAGGGTGTTAGAAAGCGGGCTTTTGCGTATGTGAATTGTCTTCCACCACGTGCACACACGTTGTTGTTGCCATAACTCATTGCTTTATAAGACCATTCCAAAATCTTCCTTTTATTTTAAAAAATTACATACAAGTCATGATTTTCTGGGCAGATTTTATTACTGACATTAAACAAGTTCAACTTATGAGTATCAGCTAATGTGATAGACATATTTTCTTGATTACCTTTAGCATATAAAAAGGTGTCTAACCTGCCGTGAAGGAACCAGACAAAATCATCCCAATCAAAATACATTCATATTTATTTTTTGTTCATTTTATTCGTGAGGTCTCCTTAATGTCAGAATCATCGTGGTTAATTGGTTCCCTCTGCTGGCCACTTCGTTAACTACATTAGAAGAATAAGAGTACAACTTCACGAATACCATGAGAAGTCTGTTTAGTTACCAATATCCTCACGTTATATTTCTTGAATGAACTACTGTATATGCTATTTATTTGCATTAGAGTTTTTTTTTTCCCTGATGGAATAGATTTTCAAGGCAGTGTTACGAACTGTGGTGCAGAGACACAGTTGCTTTCAGAATATTAATTTCATGAAAGATCTGGAATTCAGCATAGAAACTCTTCAAGTACATACTTAGCTCCAGTGAATTGTATCAGGGGAATACCCTATTTATTTATTTTATTTTTGCTTTCAGAAATGTATTATTACAGGAGAAATGTATTAAAGGGGAGAATTGCATCTTCTGATTATGTCAGCTATGATCACGACAGCTGATTTTGAAAACTAGCATTTAATTTGTGTAATTATTGCAGCTGTGTTGCATTTTCTTATGTAGAGATGATCTTTATAGTGATTTGTCTTTCATTTACATTTTTAATAATGGAGTAATATGGAGTATGTGCTGATTTACACAACTCTTGGTCTTTGATGTCTGTGACCACAGGATGGCACGTGTCTAGAACAGATGCTTAGAATCACAGAATCGTTAAGATTGGAAGAGACCTCTAAGGTCATCCATTCAGTCCAAGCATCCACCCACCACCAGTATTGCCCACTAAACCGTGTCCCTTAGTACCACATCTACAAGTTTTTCGAATGCCTCCAGGGGTGGTGACTCTACCACCTCCCTGGGCAGCCCGTTCCAGAGCCTGACCACTCCTTCAAAGAAGCTGTTTTTCTTATCCACCCTGAACCTCCCCTGGCATGGTTTGTGGCCATTCCCTCTTGTCCTGCCGCTAGTTACCTGAGAGAAGAGGCTGACCCCTGCTTTGCAACAGCCCCCCTTCAGGTAGCTTTGGAAGGCAATAAGGTTTCCCCTGATCCTCCTCCAGACTGAGCAATCCCGGTGAAGTTTTCTTACAGTCATCGTTCTGGAATTTTGTTAAAACTTAATCCGGATAAGATGATGATGTCTGAGAGAGAAAATTCTGGAAGTGCTTTGTGATTGCAACTGAATATTGTCCTTATGTATGTCTGTGATCTGTTATTTATGAAGAAGTCACAATACAGGTAGTGATTAGAACCTTATTCAGTTAGGCATTGTGAGCGGTGGCACTTAGAAGGATTTCTGTTTGTCACTATTTATAGATTATTTTGACTGGACTTAAGGTTCAGGCTAAGGTTTACACTCTATCCACTTAGCAAACTACTTGCCCACGTTTAAAATCACAATACTAGCAAAACAGCATTTTAAAATTGGGCTCTGTTAATAGAGGAGGAGGCATTTCCCTGTAACCTGCAATAGAACCAGTAAATGAAGTTGCTTGTTCATTGATGTGTACGGAAAGAGAATAGTTGATAATGTATTTGATTCTGTTGGAGCTGGGAAAGACATCAAAGATGAATCTACTTTTAATGCTCAGGTTAAATAAGCTTTGGAATAAAATCTTCTAGGGAATTAAGAAAATTGATGGTGTACCTTCCTTCCATATTATCTTAAAGAATCTTAATGACTTGTATCTTAAACCAGAGAGACCAAATTTAACTTTTAAGAAAATCCTTTGAAATGAGCTATTATATGGTACCCCTGATGTTTTTTAATGTTTAAAAGGCTGAGTTACAGAGACCAAAATGTATGGATCTCAGACTTTCTTTTTTTTTTTTTCCCTATTTTGGCAGGTTGTCGGACCAAGGGAGAAAGGACCGGATGGCATGTAGAGCAAAAGTTGCTCTGTCAGGTAAGTGGCTGGGTTGTCACTTAGCTGTAGCAGCCAGTTGACAGAATCACATGATTGTAGGGGTTGGAAGGGACCTCAAGAGATCATAGAGCCCAACCCCCTGCTTGTAGTAAAAAAAACTACACAAACACAATGATATTATTTTTAAAGTTATATTGTGATTCGGGGACATAAATCCTCTTGTTCTTGAAGGTGTCTTAACACTTCGAAGTCGCAGGCTTGCTTATAAAAATCATACCTCCCATTTCTTTTTTTATGTCAGGGACTTTCACAGCACTTTTTTATCATTAAACACTGAATACATTTCAAAGCTAAGTGTAAACGAGCTGAATTTGCTGAGCTGCCCTCCCCAGCCCCAAATTCGTAACAGTCTAATGCACAAAGGGCAAAATTGTAGCTACTATGCAAACATTCTTAGATAGAGCGGGTGACTGCTACAGTAAATGTAGAGCAGGACAGCTTCAATGCAAATAAGGAGCAAGAATGTTCACCAGTGAGTTCTGGTAGGTTGGTATGTTGATTCCCAGCCTGTCTGCGGGCTTCTGTGCTATGAGTTTATCACTTTATTTGTCTGTGCTACGTTCGACAGGCCTGTCGTTACTCGTTATGTCTGCTCTGGTAGCTTGACTACCAGTTCTGTTTGTGCTCCATGACCTGCTGCGTTGAAGACAGAACAGTGTAAAAGGGCTCCCTACTTCAGACTGTTTAAGTTAATTCTGAGTATTTTGAGGTATCCTTAAGAAAGGTAACCTCTGTTTGGTGAGTGATGATCACGTGGTACGATGATGTTTTCTGCCAGCGCAGCTGTTTGCAGAGTGTAGATCTGTCTGTCTTCTGTATGGTAGTGGAATGAAAGCATCTGTCTGCCTTTCTGTGCTGAGATTGTACCTGTCACTGGGTTTATAGAGTTAGCTGCTGTGAAGGCTTTTAAGAAAATACACTGATGCAATTCCAATGTTCTGAAGATAGCTGTTTGGAAATGAAATATTTAGCTAGTTTTGATGATACAAGAGGTTACTTGCCATTATCTGTGATCTTTTAATTATTTTGTTGTGTTACTGATATGGTGGTCCTCAAATTGGAGGTTATGATCCTGAGGACTACAGCATGGATCGTGGTGAAGAGTATCAGCTACCTTTTTCTGAGCTCCAGTCTGTGAGTGGTGGGATGCTGCCGTGTCTCACCCCTCTTTACGTGTCAGGGACCCTGGTCAGGTGCAGCTTACAGAAGAAAGGCCTAAGTGGTTTCTGCGTAGAGATTTATGCCTTTTAAAGATCATCCGTTAACTCTTTGTTTTCCACTCTGTGTCTGGAAAGCAGAGAACTGGGTTATGTGAGAAGGAATTGTGCATTTGGCAAGGGCAGGAGCCTCTGGGCAAGATTCCCAGTTGGGAGATCTTGGCACGACACACGTGCCTCCCTCCTTCCCCCTTGCACTGTCCTGTGACCCATTGTTCGTGTCTGGTGAGTATGCCATATCAGATCCTGTCTGCTTCAACAGCTGCAGTGTATTCACGTCTGTAATGTGCCATAATTCATCATGCCTTGTCCTTCCCATTATTTGTGCAGAAAGTTGAACGTACTGCACTTCTTCTCTGTTGTATAGTGGCTCTCCATGGATTTGCAGTTGGAGCTGCCCAGCACGTTCAGAAGGCACGTGTGCATGTTATGTTCTCGTGCCTGCCTTACTGAGGGCACAGTTGTGAGCACAGATAGCTTGAACTGCAAGGTGCTGAGTCTGAATTGGGTGGGAGAGGTTGGATGTGAGGAGTTAGTGGTAATAATATGTCTGGGCACGGACTTTGAGAGCTGAAGGTAGAGGGAAGATTTTAGTCTAGGGGAAAGTAATTTACCTACATATTTTATTGTTGCGTGGTTAGTATAGGTCAGAAGCTTAGGCTGTTACCAAAGCTAAGAGTGATCACGTGGCCAAGACCAAAAGTTCAGGAGCACCAAGGAGCGTACTCCTGCAGGAAGCAGCTATCAGTACTCAGTTGCTAAGTGGGAATACATTCCCAAGGACTAAAATTCTCATTCCCCATGTCTGTGAAGAAATTATGACGTTAGTGCCTTTCGCCAATCATTTACTTTGTCAAAAGACAATCCATTCAATGTTGATCAAAAAGCATCATCGTAATTAAAGTGATTCCAATGAATGTCAGAAGGAATCATTGTCTTTAAGAGTGATTAACTGTAGTGCTTGAATGTATCAAGTTTTAATCCAGGGGCTTTACAGCTAATTGTAACTTAAATTAACAAGTGTGGAAATTGATCGTTGTTTTTGATAGATTGCTATTCCTTCTAGAACTGGAAAAGGTGCAAACTGATTTACAAGTGCTTGTAGGTGCAGTCGTCTGCCTACATGCTCATGATTTTTTCACTAACGTGCAGAGATTTCAGTCAGAGCAGTAGAGTAAACATTACTTTTTATGCCACATTCAATATTACACTAATGGTTAACAAGAACTGTCAAGTGCCTTACCCTCCTCCTTTGAGGTTTGCTATAAACAGGGGTGCAAAAAGGTTCTTATTGCGGTCCTTTACTGTTACATTTATGCAAATTTGAGACCATTTATCTTTTAGGAAAGAAGAATTCAGCACTTCTTCTGTGACGTATATTCATATATATATTTATTATGTCTGCATATATGTATTTAGAGTTTGAAAGACTTAAAAAGGAAAGCATTTTTTATCCATTTCCTCAGTCTAAAAATATTTAAAGGCTTAAAAAAAATGCTTTCTATGCAAATGCATCTTTAGAAAGGCAGTTTGAGAACAGGGTGATGTGTGTTTTTGGGGGTTTTGGGGGGTTTGTTTTTAGGAAGCTGTGGCCGTCTGATGCTACATACTAATAGTTGAAAATTCATTGGAGTTCATGAACGTTTTTAAAATCAGATGAGTTTGCAAGTTTCAGAATTTTCATTTAATCTGTAATGAGACGTTCAAAATAGAATCAAAATTAGCTTAAATTAAATCATTTTATTTAATATAACTCCTGAAATAGAAGGACTATATTTATGTAGCTTTGCTGAAGTGAACGAGGTGAGTGCATAAAACCCTGCAGGAAGACCTGACAAACAATCTGTTGCCAAAATAGCACTGCTGTTTTGCATACTGTATGTGGATTTTTCCATTTGCCTTCTGTGAAGATAAACACAGGAGTCAGCAAAGCTCCCGCATAACAATATTGAAGATTTTATCAACAGGCAGCTGAGGTATTGCTGTTCACTGCTGCCATCCTGTGTCATTTAATATATTGCATGTGCTTTCATACATCACTGTGTATTTGAGAAACCAGTTTTGTATTTATCGAGCCCTCACTGCGTTTATCTTTCAAGAAGGGACCAGTGAGGAACTTTGTCTAAACTTGTGCCCTCAAAGCTGGAGAAAAATCTAACTCAGTATTGTATAGGATGCGTAGGTAAATTGGAAAGTTTGTTGAAGAATATACTTCCCTAACACTAAAGTGCCAGGCGTCTTAAATTAATGGTTCTGTAATTGCCTCTCTACTACAGTCCCGATGTAGAAAGATATTTTTTAATTAAGCAGACAAACAAACTACACTCTTCTTATGTCAACTGCAACAAGTCTGACTAGAAGCATGATTAACAAATAGTACTTTCTCTGTGGTTAGCAAAACAAGACTCAAGTGACTGCAGTACAAGTATCTCGATCTTTCCATTAAAACAGGAAGCTTGTCTTCTTGCCGTTGGGTGAGTGGTTTCCAGAAGCAGCCACACAGAGTCTCAGCTCATGTCTTTACAAAAGCATGGGCAAAAATACCCCTCAGAGTTATGTCACACAGACTCTCCGAAATGTTACTTTTAGGTACTTTCAAATGAGATTTAAAGTAGTTGTTCCAGCACAATTTATGAAAGAAAATGAAACTTCACATAGAACTAATGAATGGATTTGACACTGATATTACAACTGCAATAGTTCTACTGTTCATTGGGTAGACAGCCCTATTGCCTCCAGAACAGCATGAAAAGAAAAAAAAAAGAAAACTTTGTATTTAATTTTGAACCCTGTTGTATGGTATTGTTATAACTTAATTTCCCTTTTTGTTTTTCCCCTTTAGATATTCGAATACCATTAATGTGGAAAGACTCTGATCACTTCAGCAATAAAGAAAGTATGTAAGATCTAATGACTTGCTATGATAAGCAATTAGTTAAGCCTGTAAATTGGAAACTGGATGGAGAACTCCATACTGACCTAAATCTTTTTTTGATCTTTCAGTAGATCTGTGTTTTACTCTGTTGCGGGGTAGCTCTTAACTTGAAGTTGTTGATTGTAGCAAGTTGAGAAAGTTCAAAGTCATATGGCTGTAAGTTTAAAATCTAGCCTTTCCAGAGGTGAACCTCCAGAGGATAACGTGGTTAACTAACTAGCTGAGAAACTTCCAATTAAGCATGATGTTCTGTGTCTCGTCTGTGCTCAGGAGAGAAATATTGGAGGCTGTTTCTAGTGAGAAATTTAAATGAAAGTTCTCCATTGCTTTCGAGTGGGTTATTGGATAGTCTTCAAGTACATGCATTTTGCTGTGTCATGGAGATTAACCCTAAATCTGTTCCAGCTGTCACCTGGCATTGATTTCAGTTTGATTTTCAATAGGGTCAGAGGGGCTAAGGCTGGCAAAATGGTCTAATCCTATATATACATTCATAAAATGATATAGACTTTGGATCAATTCTCTTTTTGCCTTAAATCAGTTTTATTAAGCAAAATTACATTTCTACTCGCATTTCTGATGTTGTTAGCACAAACTGACACAGATTGTCTTGCAGGAGAAAAAAGAAGTTGAGCGGAGGTATGTGAATGCTGAACCTATACTTTGAAATTTCAATTGTAAAATCCTAAAATGTGGAATTTAGGGTGGGAATAATTTGAAGGCAGTTCCTTAGAGGCTCAAATTACCATTCCTTCTATGTCGTTTACTGTAAGCATTTAGTATTGTGATGTGTAATGTGTTAATACGACGTTTCTTTGGCTCTCCCCAGAATCACAGCGCTATGCAGTGTTTTGTTTGTTCAGAATGGGAGCTGAGATTTTTGATACAGAGGTGGCAATTGTGGATAAAGCAGTGACAGATATCTGTTTTGAAAATGTAACCATATTGTGAGTATAACTTCTCTGTGTTAAATGAAGTACAAATATCCCTGTTTTCTTTTGAAAGTGGATGTGATTATGAATATGACTGGCAGAGGCCCTCAATTTTTCTGTTGATTTCAGTGGTTGATGGATCCCCATGTCTGGAAGGCAGGTGTTTATTTCTTATGTACACGATGATCATAGTGGTAGATATGCCACTTGAACTTCATTTCTTTCAGGTTTTTTTTTTTTTTTTGCCATGTTGAAACATTTTTTATTTAAAGAGATCAACTCTAGTAACTCAAGGACAAAATTGCGTCAATACTGAAAACTGGAAGCACAATGGAAGTGCACTTCTGTAGGCATGGTGTTATAGCCAGTGTTGTAACTATTAATCTGTACAGCAGGCTATGGTCTCTTTTGATGTTCCCTAGAGTCGCCGTTCTCTTGATATCAAACACTTATTTTCTACACCTCGTGTTCTGTTACGATCATAGGAGTATATGCTGCAGCTACAACCCTCAGAGTTGAAGAATACTAGACAGGAAATTATTCACTTATCTTATCTATCTTAACCTAGAAAAGAATAGAAAGGTGTTCACATATACTTTTCTGTTGCTTTATAAATTTTTAAGAGTCTTGAGAGAGGCTTTATTTCTGTGAGAGTTGTGTTGGTTGTTTTTTTATGTGTGTGTATGCGTGTGCTGCTTTATTTTTTTATATTAGCAATTTAGATTCAGTCTCCTGAGGAAGACTGACTGGAAATCTAGAACTACTGAAAACTTTAAATCAAGAACGTAAAAAGTGAGTAGCTTAGGGAGCATGGATCTGTAAATCAGACTTCCTTTTTTAACACTTGCCCAAGTTTAGAGTGAGGGCAAGGACATAACTCCGCTTCTTGAAAGATGCATCTGTTCTTGGAGAATTTACCATTATGATTTTCTGTAAAGCACTGCAGAAAAAGCACTCAAATTCCCTTGTGCGCCCAGAGATAAAGAACAAATTCTTTAACAGCCTTTGGGATAATTTCCTTACGAATATGTAGTGAAGGAGTTGTACCAGAAAGATGAGGTTAGGCTTCTGGTTTGGTGACTCAGCTCGAGAACATGAGAGCTGGTAGAACTGAAAAGAGACAACAGGGTATGGGCAGAAGAATGCAGCAGCAGATAGACAGTAGGGATGACAAATGTATTGCTTGGGAGTGAGGTAGAATTTTTTTCCACTAATACAAAGGGGAGGGCACAGCAGTTCCATCTGATTTGGGCTCCTAGGCATGATGCTGTTTCTGCGTAACAGTAGAGGGCAGATTGAAGTGTGCTTATATGTGTTGCCCGTGTATTTCCATAACATGAGTGGTGTGGGTTTTTTCTCTAGGTTTTAACCTAAACATTGAATTTCCTGTTTGCAATTGTTTATGGTTTAACTATAACATCCATCTCGCGACTTCAACTCTGAATTACCGCTGTGTACTCTTTAATTTTATTTTAGTGTATGTCTTTCCCTGAGTCTGATGTAATTCCTTTCGTTGATTAGCAATACGTGTTATTTAATAAATGTATTGTAGCAGCAGTATATTAGCCTTGGCTAATATAGCACCTAGCCTTGGCTAGGTGCTCGATTCACTAACAAACGCTCTGAAACTTTCTCCCCACCCCCTTCAGTGATGAAGCGGGACCAGATTTCCAGGTGAAGGTTGAAGTGTATAGCTGCTGTGCAGAAGAGTCTTTATTCGTAGCAAACACCCCTAAGAAACTAGTGAAGAAGCTTAAAACATCCCTCAGCAAAGCTACAGGGAAGAAACTCAAAGCTGCGCTGGAAGAAGACGGCACCGACTCCGTTTTGCTCTCTCACCCAGTCTTCCCGTAAGATATCCATATGGGTATTCTGGTTTTATTATAGTTTTTAATAGCAATAGACCAACTACGTTGTCAATATTTGGAAAACTGCCAAGAACGTGATTATTTACATGCTTAACCAGGTGGAAAAGAATTTACATTTTAAATAGGAAATGAGAAAGTAGGTGTGAATTCCAGCTACGTAGCTCAGCCTTGGGGCCCAGTTCTGATCTTTAAATACATGAGTAGACTTTATCTTTCTTCCACACAGCTGGTAGATCCACTGTTATTTGCAAACTCAGGAACGCTTCAGTTTGATCTCTGGAGGAAATCAAGCTCGTGTGATGTGCCTGCGTCCCTCCACCTACCTCTCCTCTTCCCTTTTCCCCTTTCCCATTTACTTCTCCCCTTTATTGTTTTGGCACCTAGGCAGTGTTATGCTTTCTTTGCAGAATGGTAGGTTTGGCAGGTTTGGCAAAGTGACGAACAGCAGTGCTGGGCTGGGGAAGCCTCTCGTAGTCTTTCCCCTGATGAAGCTGATAGGGCTGTTGTGCTGTGCTGCTGTGCATGTGGGGACCTTTCCTTGTGCTGCTGTGCATGTGGGGACCTTTCCTTGTGCTGGCTTTTTGGCAAACCCCTGGACTGACTGGGGCATTTTACAATTACTTGCTGCTTAACGGGATCTTAATTGGCTCCAGCACAGAACATTTTGGAATGACTTATGATTTTCCACATTCATAGAAATAAATGCTTTTCTCAGTAATTCACCTATGTTTCCTTTAAAAAATGGTCTTAAGTCTTTCATGTATTTTTAATGAAGTGAACTGCCTACTAGTATTTCCCAGCTACTTTAATTTCATTGTGATTTAAGCGGTCCAAGTACCTAAATTGTAACTGCTTTTAAATTGATTTTTTTTAAGTCTTTTTTTTTTTTTAAGAAAGTAAATGTTCCAAGATACTCCTTTCTTTTTTTTTTTTCTTTTTTTTGCTGAACAGCAGAGAATCCGTGTCTAATTTTTGCCATGTTTTGAGAAAAGTCTTAGTCTTGCTCTGTATGTCTATTTGCCTGGATTATAGGAGGAAATATTAAATCACAGTTTACCTTTGTCAAGCTAACATTTCTACATACTAATGTTAGAGTTTCAATGAAAAATACACATCCAAGATGTCTTCGCCACAGAGCAAAGCCATTTCTTTGCTGACTTTGCAGTACGTTCCACCTAACGACGGTGTTTTTCAGCATGCGTCGTGGACGTGCTTTCCCTGAGCTCTGGCTGGCTGCTGACATGCTGCCATAAGGTACAGTTTGCTTCAGATACAAATGCAGGCTTACTTGTTGGCCATGCTCACTTGAATATAGGTAATTCATTTTTTAAGGAAGAAGAATCTGTAGACAGTCCTCACTGCTGTCCCCTTGCTTGGGTTTTGCTTTAGGTTTCTCAGCTGTAACTATTTGTATTTTACTTGCTTCCGTCTTGAAGTTAGATGGTTTTTTTTCCCTGTACCTTAAATCATCATCTCAGCATGGCCGTTAAGTTTCTTAACAAAACTGAATTACTGTGATGTGTTCACTGATGTTTTTTTTAGGTGATTAAAAAAAGATTATTGGGAAGGAACGTCTTGCTATAGGCTGAAAATAAGCTGTGTGGATATATATGTATTCTTTAATATAGCTTCCCCTTGAGATTTAGATTATTAAGACCTTGGTATGTAGCCCTTAGAGGTGAGGAGATTGCATCTTTAACGTGTATAAAGAAGCATCCCAGTCCAGCCTGTGAAATAAAAGCACAACAATAAAAAGGGAACTTGCTGTATTTTATGAACACTTTTCTGCTGTAGATTTCATTTGTATTGGCCCTTTTCCTATCAGAGCACACGTGGGATGAAGTTGTCCCTTTTCCAGATACTGTATGATCCTCATGTGCCAAAGCTCTTACCTTAGAAGTTAGGAGGCTCCCTGTCAGCCTCGTAACTTCTCATAAAAGCTCCATGACAAGCTGTTTTGAATGGTTGCTTTATTTGTTAGTATCAGCTCTGTTGATATTCTCTCCGCTCTTAGTTATCCTTTTTCATATTTATGCAGTCTTTTGCCCACTTCATTTTTCTGTGGTCATTATGATGATTAGATTTGTTGTAGGAGAAAGATAGTGCAGGTATAGTACTGAATTCCAGCAGTGGCACTTGGAGACGTGCACGTTCTGTTAGCTGGCAGAACTGGCCTATGTGGGGACCTGTTGCTGTTGCCTTCCGTGGATTTGCCCTCCGCTGAGCTGGTGGAGATATGGCTTCTGTATCCTGTGTTCAGAAATTCATGTTGATATTTTGGTAGAAGTACATATTCTGATCTAATGGCCTCGTTTCTATACCTGGCTTCTCTTTTAGGACCTTTTGATTCCTTTTGTTTTCATCGTTTATTATGGAAGATGCAATTGGAGGCTAAGGTGCTAGACATTTGTTTGACTTGCACAGCCTTCTCTGTGCATCTGGATGAATAAAATAAGACAGGGAATTTCTAACATTAATATTCAGGAGCAGGCTCTGCTATCTGAGCTGTATTAATCCAGTATGCGTTGATAGAAGGAGTGAGATAGTTATGCCTTGCCCCCAGCGTCTGTGTTTCAACGTCGATGCCTTCGCCTTGCTGGATGGGATGCAGTGGGCAGTGTTCTTTGCTACACAGGGAAGCTGCCATTTAAGGCAGTCAGCTAATTCTGTCACATGTTTGGGCAAAACATGCTCAATAATCCCGATTAGCTTGTTAAACATAAAATACAGTTGCAGATAACTTCTCTAGGTTATATTGAAGTTGGATGAAAGGGGTGACTGTTCTGTTTTAGAAAGAAAATATTACTGGGAAGCATATTTTCAAAGTGAAGTAGCTGTTTTCTTGGCAAGGTTGTTGTGGTAATCAGTCATACTTTAGAAAAAATAACTACATCAGCACAGAAGTTTTTTATCTGTGAGAAGAAACTGAACTACTTTGTGCCATTTAAATAGAGTGCTAATGCTTAACTGAATAGCAAAACATAATCGGTGGGGAATCCTTTGTTAGGGAATGGTCCACAGGGAATATATACAAATGTTGATGAGGTTTTGTTCAGATTCCCCTCTACATGTTTTATAGTGGGGGTTCTTTGCCCCAAGTGCTGTATCATATTTAGTTTTCTGTTTATTGCTTTGAAGTAGATGTGTAACAGACCTCCCTGCGAATCTTCTGTCTCCTCTCTTTCGTTGGGGTTAGGGCTGGGTGGGCATCTGCCTGGTTCCTCTGCAAGGGTTTTAAAACTGTGCCCTCTCTGCTATTAGGAAAATGAACACTTGGAAAGTATGACTCTTTATTTTCTAGTGATGTCAGTCCAGCAGTGTCTTACCATCTCTTATACCACTGAGCTATCTTACTCTGCACAGAAGGCCTTCGGAGAACTATGCTCGACTCTGTTAGGGAAAGCAATTAGTGACTCTAAGTGGTTTGTTTTTGTGTGAACTTTGTTTAAACTGCCATTAGCCAGGTGGAGTTCTTACTGCATTGCTAGACTGTAAATCTGTTACTTTGTCTTAAGAGTATTTGGGGAAAAAGGTTAAACATGTACCAAATTTAAACTTGTTTATTCCAAGAACTGCGTTCCCCATTCGCTGTGCTGAATTGCAAATGTGATTTTTTTTTTTCCATTTTTTTTCCCCCTAGGCAAAATGTAAACCAAAGATATAACACTGTGATACTTGTAAGCACAATAAGTGAAAGAGTCCTTTGTGCTACAAAACTGGCTGTAGGATTTCTGCACACCTATTAGAAGTTACTTGGTGTCTAAGCAGTGAAGAGAGATGCTTTTAGTGTCCTTGGGCTGCAGGAGGCAGGGGAAGCACAGTCCTTGTGCTTGGGTTTGCCGGTGGCAGAACGATAGCTGGAGGGGCTGAGCTGATGGGACTGCGTGGCATTGGCCTGGAAGTCATTGGATGGGAGGGAACTGGAGGTGCTGTGCAGGGTGGAGGCAGGAGCTGAGGGTGTTGGGATCTGCTGAGCATGCTGTGGGGCTTACCAAGATCTGTGGGAAGGGGCTGGGGGTGGCAGCCCACGGCCACTGACAGGTGCCGCCTTGCATCTTGGCATGTCCCTGTATTGCCTCAGGCATCCCTGGGCTCCCTCCTGCTTGGCGTTGCTCGGGCAGTAATTGAGGTGACTTAAAACGTGTCTTTTCTTTCATATTTAGTGGAGCAAAGTACAGTTTGCTGGCGTATGCCACTCTGGGGCTGGAGAGTGCTGAGAACAGTTTCAGGACCCACAACCTTACCATTACCGGAAATAGTGAGTACATATGGTACCAATTTAAGGAAATAAAAACCCAGAAACATTTTGCATTTCTCTTGTAAACTGAAGGGCGTAAAGAGATTCTTTTTCTTGATACCTAATATCGAACAACTTAAATAAAATATGTAACTGTTCTAAAACAAGCATCTATACACAGCTGAATAAACTGTAAGTTGAACACAATTTCAAGTCCAGATGAAAATTTAATTCATTTGGGAGTTTCTTCTGTTATTTGCATCTTGAGCTTAAGTGAGTTGTACCCAACTCACAACTGAGGTAGGGTATTGGAGCGAAGAACAGCTTTTTCCTCTGTAGTCAGAATGGAAGTGTATTAACAAACAAACAAACAAAACCCCACGACGATTTAATTTGAGCTAGACGCAGGACAAAAATGCGTGCTTGCCATTTGCCTTGATGGCTGTATTTCAGCTCTGGGACAGCACAGGGTGCTGGTAGCAGTAGCTAACCTGGGGACTGTGATTCAGCTGCAGCTGAGGGTGCTATTTCAAGCAACACAAGTACGGTTCTTCGTACTTCATCCGTTGACTTCTAAAAGCACAGTCCTTCCTGTAATCCACCTTTCAGTCCACCTTGTTGAATTAAGATGTGGGACTTTGTATTTCACTCGCTTCTGGTAGCTCCATTTTTTTTTTTTTTTTTTTTTTTACCTGGGTAAACTCGACCTGAAAAAGAATTTAATTATTTACACTTCATTTATTCTGAATAAGTACAGATTTGAAGATTTTATGGGGCATTTGTTCCTCGACATGTCAGAATAATTCTGTGTATCTCTTTACTTATTACTATTTGCTACTTCACATTCTTTTTGATTTTCATTAGTTTGCATAACTCGCTCTTGTGGGGAATGACATACCTGGATATCTTGGTTCATTGCAAGCATTTCTAAGCCATGACTAAAGACAGAGCAATGTCAGTGGAACGCTGCATTACCTGCTTCTCATTACAGAGGAGCATGCTTTTTACATGGCAGAGCTGAGCAGTGTTTTGCTAATTCTTTGGAATCATGAATAGTTTTCTAGTGCACAAGACAAGGTAGATGTGAATTCTACATCATAAAACCCGACCTGAAGCAAAATGTTTACGTGTAAGGGGTGGTGTGCCATGATGTGAAGGGCTCAGGGATCCTGCTTGGATGAGATAGCCAATGGGGTTATCTTCCAAAGCATTTTTAGCTGTGAAGCGAGATTTAGAGCTCTTTCTATTTTTTTATTTTTATTTTTTGTAAGAACAACTCGTTTCTGCACAACAGTATCTCTGTTTTCACTTGTAATTCTTTTAGGATGTCTTATGATTTTTAATGAAAAACTTACCGAAGGCTAAGATTCATTTTTACTTTAATCCGACAGGATCTCTTTCTTTACATGTAAAGAATGCTTACTCATATTCATACTCATGCTCATATTCATTTTATTTCCCCGTCTGGTCTTTTCCCCCCCAGAGGAATCTTCTTTTTGGCTCCCCCTGTACGGAAACATGTGCTGCCGTTTAGTTGCTCAGCCTTCCTGCATGGCTAGGGATATGATGGCAGGATTTCTGAATCAGCAGGTAAAATGCTTATGTTTAGATGCTCTTCTGGTAATAGTCACCAACAGCCCATTGTTAAAACACCTGTGTTTTTCCCAGAGTGGTTTCTTTTTACCTGTCCTGCCTGGAGCAAAGGAGGGGCTCTCATAGTTACTGCTTACAAACAGTATCTTCAGTGGCTAAGAATCAATCAATAAATGTTTTCTTGGTATGCCTATCAATAAAACTATTTGGGCTGCTAGATGTAGATGGAGTTGTTTCAGAATCTGTTTAGCCTGGTACTTCCTGGCAGCAGACCTAATGGTCTCTCAGCTCTTACCCTCGTGCACACTGCTCGCTGTCTTAGCGTGGTGGAGCAACAGTTAAACTCATCCCTCCAGAAGTGATTCACTTGAGCTCAGTTTTCCTCTCTTTCTTCTCTATTTAGATTCACTGTACAACTTAATTAATGCAGCGAATAAAGGCGGGCTTTTTCCTCACTGTACACACCAGTTCTAGGCTTTGTTCTGCACGAAACGGCAGATTCTGCACTGTGAGTGTCATAAGACAATAAACGTGGGAAACCTGTGAAATGCCAAAAGACGCTTACAAGTGTTGGTAACATTTCAAAAACCATTGGTTCAGAAGCATTCTGTAACAGAAGGTCTTTCTTTTAGGAAAGAATTAATTCAGCGTGGGTAAGTTTTGATCATGCAGGCTGATTGGTGCATACCTTGCAATGTGCTCTTAACTTGCAGTTTGTGTCTGGTAATTTCTAACTACTTCTTCCCTTCAGCAAATGATAGGAGATCTAAGCAGCTGGAGGAGGCTGTATTGCGTACTGAGAGGTGGAAAGCTCTTTTGTTATTACTCACCAGAAGAAATCGAGGCTAAAGTGGAGCCAGCATTGACAGTTCCCATCAATAAGGTAAAAAATGGTCGCATGTGGGTTTTTTTTTATTTGCTTGTCTTTTGGTGTTTGTTTTTAATTATTAATTTGGGGGGAGGTTATGTTTGCTTTAAGATGCATACAGTCATTTGGGCTCTAAGCTGCTTGTATGCAAAAAGCTTTGTAGGTAGAGTGTCAGCGGGAAATGCCGCAGCAAAATTTCCAGTCACTGAATTTTTTTGCAAGGGTGTTAGGTTTCTTAGCTACAGATGTCAGTTCCTTCTATTGCACTAAACTGGTTAACATAAAGGTAAATAGGATGTTGTTTTTCTTTAGGAAACGCGTGACTTGTTATGTGACTGCTCATTCCCTGCAGTCCTTTAGCAATGTTCTGGGAGGCTTTTGTCCTCAGCAAGGTGAAATTTTAACAAAAGCTTTTTTGTTGTTTTATTCTGCCGTGGTCTTAATTAGAGGGAGAACTGGAAAATTGCTCAAAATATTTTAGTGTCTTAAAAATAAGCTGCTTTCCTTAATACTGGTTTTGTACAGGGCACGGTAACTTTGGAAGTTCTGTTCCCTATGATGGCATTACTTCTGTTTTTTATAACCTGATCGACAAAGTCCGGATTTAAAATTTAACATTAGAATTCTTTTATTTGACTACAGATGCGTTAAGTATTTAATACTAAGCAACTATTTATGTGTTCAATTTATGAATGTTATTGGAAGGACCCTCTAGAATGGGGAGCATTAAAGTGAACAGATGCTTTTAAAAGCTGTTTTTGCGCAGTCATCAAGAGTTAGTAACACATAAGGATGAGCAGAGGAAGATAATTTGTTTGCAATTGGCCTAGCTGGATTCATCTTCCATGAGCAGACAGAAACATTTGGAAACTGTGTTAACTATGGGTTGATCTGGATTCTGGTGCTGTACTTGCGTGGCTGCTCAATGCCAGTGCTAGCTTGGCAAGAAGCATTCCCCCCACCCAGTCACTTGTTCTGCTGTGCTGCTGTAAGCTGGGCAGGCAGTAGGGCAGCTGACTGATGAGCTGGACTAGGGAACTGATGTGAGTTAAAATTAGCTCATCTCGGGGGGAGGAGGAGGAGGAGGAGGAGGGCTGGCTTCAGCCACCCTTTGCCTTAATACAGTCTTTAATCCCTACATAACCACATGAGTGCTTGTGTGGTACAAGGAAGGAGCTGGGGCAAGACTGGTGGTGTATAAAGCAACAAAGAACTGCTTCTGACAACAGCAGAACAGCTCTTGTTGGCTTTAAGGTTTCTGAACAGTATGATTGTGTTTTCACCTGGAGGAAGTCTTGTATATGAACTAAACCTTTAAGCTAGAGTTAACAATGTAACCTGCTTTCACAACGTTTAGTGTGCTAAGATTCGAACTGACTCCTCCTAGCATCTTGTACTTCAACAAAGCCGTTTCTTCTTCTAGTTTAAGTATTTATAAACATGTTTTGGCTGTGATATACGCTTGAGCAGTTTTAGTTGCACACCTCTTCAGTCACGTCCAATTGCGCCCGCTGAACTTCCCTGGAACTGTATTTTCCAGTTGCTGACAATATCTGCTGGGAAATGGTAAGGTTTAGTAAAGCACAGAGAGACGAGATCCGTATTTTAAAATGTAGAAGAAGTATTTTTGAAAATGGCCTGTCACAATCTCTTCTGCTCTTTCCTGAGGGGTTGCTGTTTCGGTCTGTTTCCTTATTTTGCTTTTTCTTTCCAAATAAGCTTATTCTCCGAAGGGCTTTTGCTTCTCCGAGTTACCAGCACACTCAGACTCTGAAAGGCAGCTATTCGTGGCACTGTCTGTACACTGGCAGGTTATCTTTACGTGTAACACATACAGCGTACATAAATCACGTGTGTTACGCCGTTTTGAAACATGCCAAGCTGTTGGAAAATACCACCACGAATCCTTCTTTCATTGAAATTAAAGCCAGAAAGAAAAAAAAAAAAAAAGCAATTTAAAACATATCTGGCTGCTTTACTTCTTAAACAGCTTCTCTTGAAAATAACATCATGGCTGTGGATTTTTTGACTCTTCTGTTGTGAAACTTGTCTTGTGCCATAAATGAAAACTAGCTAATCAGGGGCTTATCTGCTGTGTGTTGTTATTGAAACAGCAATTTCAGAATCAAAGTTGAGATTGAAAATCAACTCTAGGTGTTGTAACTGAATCTCTTCTGGTTGCGTGCAATATTGTTACTTGTAATGTGGAGCTGATCCTCTGCATGTCACTGAAAGATGCTTTCTGAAAAGTAATGAAGTCACATGGATTTATGAGGAACTGCAAAATAATCACGCTGATGGTCTTATTTCCCTTCCCTTTGCATCGAGACTTGAAGAAGCCATTAAGACCACCAGAGTCATTACTTTAACTTCAAATGACTTCACTGCTACCGCTGTTGAGCAATAATAGTTCTGCAGTTCCTATTATGCAAGTGTTACTATTATGGTTCCAGCTAAATGTGATTATAACATATTACATTGCACAACTAAGTAGAGAAATTATATTTTCTCTAGCAAAGAAAATTAGCTGGAATCCGACTTGAACAAGGAATATTCCTAACGGACTCATTCCTAATTTATTTATTTTTTCTTTGTTTTCTTTGTTTTGAAGTGAATGATAAAGGCTATGCCCACACCTGATGGTTTAGCAAATTGGTCTGCGTGCCAGCAGCTCACACTTTCTGCTCAGGGTCCCGAATACATACCCCGTTGTTTCCTCTTCATAACTTATAGAACTTTCTTTGTGCATTGTATGCTGGACGCTTCAGGAATTCTAATTAATGTAGGCCCATGATTTCCTTCCTGGCATATTTTGCCAGCGCAGTCTTCAGCCTGCTGCCATGTGGTGCAGCAGGCCCAGAGCTGTCTCTGTGCTCGCACTAGCTGTGGTGGTGGTGAGCAGGACGAGGAACAAATGTTTGCAGCCTTTGGTTGCTAGGTTCTCACTGGAACGTGTGTTTTGGGCTAGGTCAGGTAGATAAATACATTGGAAAATGTAGCTATGGCTCTGGCAACATAACTTCATGGGGATCTTGCAGTTTGTTTGGGAAACTTGTAAGTTCACCTTGGGACTGAAACAGAAGGGCATCAAGTTCTTGGCAATTTGAACACTAAGGGAGCAAGCAATGCAAGCAGTAGTCAGTATGTCAGGCAGCTCCAGCACCAGCGAAGCAAGAGCAGACCTGAAAATCAGTGTTCTGTAAGTGTACTTAAGTGCCACTGGCTAGTTTACGTGAGCATTCACAGGTGAAAATACATTGGGAAATCAAAGATTAGTTAAATGTCCCCAAATATCTAGTGTCTTCTGCCATGGCAATCAGCTTGCTTCTGCAATTGCTTGAAAAAGATAGAAGGTGCAGTGCCTGGATATAAAGAGGTGGACCTTGAGGTGGACCTTGTAGTACACGTGCTCAGATGGAGTCACTGAAGGCAGCCAAGATGACACTCATCTTAACGTGAACGTTACGGTGCTACAAGCTGACAGAGCAGTGGAGATGAAGGGAGGAAATGCAGCGAGCATGGCAGATTCAGACTTACACTAATATTGTAGAAAGCCAAAGCCTTACATGTATGCAACTTCCCCACCTGCCTTAAAGCAAACAACCAACAAATTACAGCAGGAACCAGTGGTGATATTTTGATCCAATGTTATTTTTCTTTCTTTGTTTCTTGTTAGTAAAGTTACCAAGGAAGGCAGTTAAACGCCACTTGGTTTGTTTCATCTTAGAATAGATGATGCACAGAACTGGATTTTTGACTATTTGATATTTTTCTCAAGAACTGCTATTTGTATTGATGTCTTAAAATGGTCTTTATAAACTGCTCTGCTCTGTGCTTCAGAATTGGCCCTGCATAAGGGGCTGCCTCAACGATAAAAAGCTGCTCTCTTTTCTTGTTTTATTTTTGGTTAACCCTGCTTAACAGATGAGCTTTCCAGGCAAGCTGCATCAGGCAAAAATAATTTGATTTGAAGGAGAAAGGTTTTTAATAAATGAAGACTTGTATTTACCTTATGCTAAAAAAAATAAGTCATTTCCCTCACTTTCAAAGAAAATTAACGTTTTGCATATAGGAAGGATGTACAACTAGCCTCAGCCTCACCAGAGGAGTCCTTTGAGTTTCTCTGGGTTCATCTCAGTGTCTCCCACTACAACTGGCTGGTTGCTCTGGGCTTTGCAAGAGCAGTAATGGAGCTGGTTCTGTTGTCTGTGAGACTACAAAAGGTGGAGCACTGCTACGTATAACATGGTACTTTATGTCAGTTTACTTTTTATTTCTTTTTTATTTTGAAGAGGAAGTGGGCTTGTGGTGCAATTCACCCGAGCTTGCTGTATTCATCAGCCCATTACTGTAATGGCAACTTGTATCAGTCTTTAAATATTCAAACATCAGGTATAGACTGTTGCTCGAGGATTTATCTCCTCTGAATAATAATGCAGTTATGGGATAAATCCTGCAGCAAACATCATTAAATAAACTTGTGTGTATGGTATGCTTGAAGTTCTTACCTGTCAAATGTTCATCTATTTGATTTAATTTTTTGCTGGTATCTATGGTTACCTGAGTTAATGGGATATAGAGCACTTATGGATGAATTACTTCATCTCCTATTTTTAGACAGAAGAATTTAAATGAGCATATCCATCAGATATGCTACAAGCAGCTGTTAGTATTTCAAACAGTTACTTCAGTAACGCATTGAAAATCTGGGGAATATTTTTGAGAATAATTTTTGTTTTTCTGACTATTGGAACTAGGCTATCCCCATGGGTTCTCATGTGTGAACTTAATTTCGGTTGGTTTCTATTTGACATCTGTGGCACAAGTTTGACATCTGGTTGAATAGTGTAATAAGGAAGGTGGCTGCTCTGTCCCCACTGTACGTTAAGGTGTGTCCTGAAACTGCTTTGGAAACCAGATTTGCTGCTCGCCCAGCTAGAGAACACAGTGCTGGCTGTAGCTGTCGGCTCTGCGTGGCAGGGGACAGCCTTGTGTGGCACGAGGGCTCTGCGTGTTCGTCATGCACATTAGGCAGCTCTCTTTCCTGTCAGGCTCCAGGGCTGGCCAGCAGCATGCTGTCTGGTTCCCTGGCACTGGAACTCATCATCCCATCAGGATTCGGGCTTATGCTGCTCTCCTGGATGTGCGAGTGTTGCAACAGGTCCTTCCTTGCTTGGTCAGGTGGAAGTGTACATGCGGAGATGTTGCAGAGGCTCTACTTATATGTTTTGTAAACAAAGCGGTGTTAATTACTTTCATTCGTCCATCATGTTGTCACGAGCAGCAGTGCTGATCAAGTTACTTTCTGGGAAACAGTTCTGTTGTGTTTTGAGAGACTTCGACATTTTTCAGTGTGTTACACGTGAAAACTATTTTACAGAATGTACATTCTGTAGTTCAGAACTGCAAGAATTCTTTTTTTTTTTTTTACTGTATCATATCATTTTAATTGTTTCATGAGAAAATAGTTTCATAAATATTTCCTGATCCTTAGTTCCTTTTATTTTTTCTTTCTTTTTTTAATTTTTTTTTATAAATTGGAGATTAATCTGAATGAGACAAGAAGGCCAAATTATACTCCTGTTACGCTGTCATTTGCCGTACTCTTTTGAGTGTTGAGCTGGAGCAATAACTCATTAGAATAGCTTGTCATTCATAGGAAACCCAAATTCGATCTGTGGATGAAGACTCCGAGAGAAGAACCAATAACTTTACTGTTATCAACCCTGTGTCTGGAGAGGCTGCGACTCAACTGTTCGCTACGGACAGCGGGGAAGAGCTTCATAAGTGGATGGAGGCTTTCTGGCAGCACTTGTACGATCTGAGTAAGTAAGCAGACAGCGCTGGCCGCGTGCCCTTCCTGAAGGATGTTATGTAACATCAAAGGAATCTTTCAACAATTTGAACTGGAATTGCCTCATAATCCTTTGTTTGCGACAGTGAGAAGAAAAATGTTCTCTGGAATAATATTCGGTGGTGGTCATAGCTGTTGGAAGACAAATCTTTAACTAAACCCACGTCTGCATGTTCAGTTTGACTTTTTGCAGGAAACCAGAAGGAGAATGTGTCTACCAATCCAAAGTAACTCGGCCTCTTTTAGCAGCATTCTAGGTGATTTGTAAAGGATTGCTAGATTCTCACCATCTTTTCCTCTGCTGTAGTTGAGTGGGACTGCTTCTGCCTGTGCACCCTTATCAGGTTTGTTGGTTTTGTGAGAGTCAGGACGGAAATCTGTAGGCCTGGAGGCCTTAGTGGGAAGTAGTGAGGATACAGGATTAATCTCAGGCCTTGGCAAGGATTTCAGATTCAGCCAGTTCTTGCAACTACATCTCTTACTCAGCAGTACTACAGATTAATTAAGTTGCAGTTTGTTACATCAGGGATTATCTGATTTTGCTGGTAATTGTCAGATTTTGGTGTGGTACCCCTTGCCACAGTGGAGTGTGCTCATGAAGCCACAGTCCTATCCATTCATGCAAATACACGCTGCCTACTGGAAACTGGTGACAGCTGGAACACAATGCAAGCGAGGTAAATTGATACCCTGTTTTTTTTATTTTTAATGCTAAAATGTTTGAAGATCTTCAGTGGTTAGAGTTTCGTTAGTTTTTTTTTTTCTTTCCCCAGTAAGCAACCTTACTGACTTTGGTAATCTCTGCAACTGTGCTGTTCCTATATGAGAAGAAATTAGTTTCTTGTTTAAAGACAGCAAAATGCTTTTCAGGTAGTATACTGTGGTGCGTGTTTTACACCAAAAGTTAACTACAGGAATTATGTAGATTAATCTGCCTTTTATCTTTTTCCTCTGCTTTAGCAGTTTGACTCACAGGTACCAGGAGCAGAGAGCCTGTTACTATGCTGTCACTGACAAAATACAGTTGGATCCTAAAAATCATTTTCACCAGGCCGCAAAACAGAACCACCTCAGCTGATGAAATACTGGTGTTTAATCAGAGGCCACACCGAACAAATCAGTGAACTGAAGTTTTCTTACCTGGGCGGTGCACTTTATAGTTCTACTCCTTTTTGTCTGAGCTACAAGAAGAGGTTTTATCAATTAAAGAAGCACGCCAGGCAAAAAATAGGGCATCTTCTTTAAATTAGCTGTGGAGCAGGGTAAAAGAACTGCTACTTATCCATTATAGATAAAATACCCATGTATTTTTTATTTATTTTTTTTAAACATTTTCTTTAGGTTCAGAAAAAATGGGTCACTTAGCATTTAAATGCCTTTTTTCTTCAGTGGTTCTAAAAATCTCTTAAAATTAACGTGCTTGGAAAACTTGGAATGATTGGTATGAAAAAGGTAATTTTACTGTGCCTTGTTTTCCTTAAGGTCAAAATCTATTAACAGAAAAAGAGGTTTCCTTGTCTACTAACAGATAAAAGGCAAGTTACCCTCTGTGACAGACAGAACTGTTCCTTTACTATAATGGCTGTGTGACACCCAGCTTGCAGTACATAAAGCTTCCTTAGCCTTAAAATACGTTGTTTTTTGGTCCTGATGAATTTATACTGGGCTTGGGGCTTTGAAGACAAATGAAGATATTTAACCTTTACGGTGTAACAGAGCTGTTGGGATGCTTCAGTTAAAGGCGGCAGCTCATAACTTTTGTGCCAAGAGTTAGAATTAATTGAATGTTGAAAGTACCGAATCATTCCTGCTATCATATACTGAGCATTCCTGTTAAGCAAAAGTAGATGCTTGCTGTCTTTGGAGATAGGTTGCGTTAGGAAACTAACGACCTCAGTTTTTTTTCAAGCTCAAGTGTTAAAGTTCCAATCATTGTTCCCTCTTCTCTCTCAGGCCAGTGGAAGCATTGTTGTGAAGAACTTATGAAAATTGAGATTATGTCACCACGGAAACCACCTTTGTTCTTGACAAAAGAAGCGACCTCTGTCTACCATGATATGAGTAAGTGGGATTTGTCTTTTCAAGTTGCAGGGTAACAGAAACAACATTGTCGGCACTGAGATGGCTTCTGGTGTTGATGCTGAAACGCCGAGTTTTTCAAGGGCAGCTCCTTGAGAAAGAGCAACATAATTGCATTCCGAGGAGTTCATGTTAAATCCGAATTTGTAATTGCAAAAATTTAGTTATTTATTTAACCTTGAACCGGAAAATATGCAAAGTGAACTGTAACTGGGGAGATCTGAATGCTCAAAATAAAGCTCAGGGAATGTAAAGGTACAATCGTCTAACCAATAACGCTTTTATCATGAAATTAATTTGCTCTTCTTGACACTATTTAAAGGCTTACCTAACTTATCTACTTACTTTATCTTTGATAATGATGTTGAAAAATAGGCTCGGAACATATCTAGCTTGTATTTAAGACTCAGTTTAGTGGAGCAAAATAGTATGCAACAAGATTATTTTAATAGTTTCATTACAGAAATAATATTTACAGACTAGAAAAAGTAGGTCACTGTTTTAATGGATTTAATACCTAATAGCTGAAAAACACTGTACAGCTGTAAATGCCTCACTGCTTGCTGCTGGAGACTGGAATCATGAAGATGCTCAAAATGCTGTGTGGGTCATCGAGTTCCCGTGCATCAGAGCACGGAGCAATCAGTCCTATCTCAGCCATGAACGCAGGGCAGGAAGGCAGTAAATCACCTATATAGAAGTTCCATGAAGGTAATGCTGCTGATAATCAAATATATCAGCATGGAGCAGAACGCAGACTCCGCTTGGTTCTTAATATACCAGTGTTTTCCTGCTTATTGACAGTATTCATGGGTAAAATCCTGTGTTTAAAATTGTTTTTAAAATCCTTAACGTGTGCTCTGAAATAGGAAAGATATTGCTTCTGTTTTAAAGGATAGCATTGCTGCGGTGTACTCAGAAAATTCAATATGAGAGATCAGAAATGGGGCAAGGCAGTCTTAAAGCACATAAAGAAAAATGGTGTATGTAAAGACGTTCAATTTTCTGCAGGGCACGGGCACACATTTTCCCATGCACTCTGTGTAAAATCCAAATTTCCAAGTACTGTACAGCAAAGTACATCTATTATGTAGAGTGTGTCTGTGCGTATGCATATATGTATGTCTATATTCATACATTGGTATTACCTTCTACTTTTTCAGCTTCTACTAGGAAAGAAGGATCAGTTCCTACCCTGTTCTCTCAGCGCCAGCTGTCATGAAAACAGTTCTCTCCTATCCCCTAGCTTTCTCTCATGAAAGCATATGTAATCTTTTCCATTTCTTCCATTAATGCACTTAATAGCAGTCCAGGTTTCATGAGACGCGGTTAGTACAATTTTGTATTCTGAACAGTAATAAAATAGAGAGGAGTAAAGTCACGGGTAGCATTTTAATCTGAGTTAATTGCTGTCCCTTAAAATTACAGGCATTGATTCTCCAGTGAAACATGAAGGCTTAGCTGATATCATACAAAGAAAAACTGAAGAGAGTGACGGTGAGTTCCTGCTATGCCAGCAAAAAGAGCCTGCATCTTCCTTATGGGCTTCACTCTTTGATGGAGCTCATGAAATGGTCGTTGAGGAAAACGTGAACACTGCAAGTCCTAATGATGGCAGGGGGAAGAAAAGAAGAGCTCCCCCTCCACCCACTGATACACCCAAGTACAATGCAGAAGCACAGGGGAACACAGAGGAACTGGACAAGGAGAACTGGGAGAGCCCTGAAGGTGCAACTTGGACTTCTTCTTTGGCTTCAGCGTTATCTGCTGAGACACAACAGCTGCAGACACCCACTGCCTCTCCTCGCAGAATCTGTCCTTGTAGGAAAAGCAGTTTGGCTGACCGCAGGAATCCCATTTCTTGGTTACTAAGACAGAGTCTGAAGCCAAACCAGTACCAACCCCTAGACAGAAACGCATCACAGAAGTGCTAGACCCAAGACATGGTAGCAGGCACAGACTTAGTTACTAGCTTAAGGAATTCCCTGCAATTGGAAGTTTTTCAGCCTTGTACTGTAACCGTTATTCAAAAGTTGGTACTGGCATGCAGCTTCTAAGTATTGAGGCTAAAATCTTGTTGGTTGGCTGGTTTGTTGTTCGTCTGGTTTTGGTCTTTTATCCAGGACACCACTACTGGCTGCACTACTCATTCCCTCGTTATTGCTAACATCTAAATAATTGCACAAATAACGCTCCTTTGTAAGACGTCTCAGCTGTTTCTGGTAGACAGCTGTTTGTAAAGGTGAAAGCATTACTGGTAAACAAATAGGTTCTTTTTGTTTCCCCACTCGTAATTTCTGAAGTAAGAGAACAAAACCTTCAGTTGAAAACACTGAACTTCTTAGTGCAGCGGTGAACAGTGACACACGCGCATCGAAGCACGGGTTATTATGTTTCCTGTGGCACCTGGAAAACATACTATTTTGTGCAGAAAAGATTCCTTTCTCCCGGATTTGCAGCTTAACTATCCGCCCCTTGCCTGGCTTGATGCACTTCTCCCAGAAGCTGGAACTCAGCCAGGAGCAAAGGTTTGCTTGCAGATTTTCCTCTAGAGCACTTGTATTGAGTCATAGAAGCAACTATATACATACACTCCATTATTTTCTTTGGAAGTACAGATGGCTTTGGGAGCTTTAACGTTTCTCTGGAAGATATTGTGTACGTGGTTGGTTGGTTGGTTGGTTTGTTTATCTACTTCTTGTCTTCTGCTAAGCTCTTGGCTGCACAGTTGTAAATATATCTGCTGGATTTCCTCAGTAGTTCATTGGCAGTTTGGGATAGAATTTGATGGGCAGGTTTCATTGACAAATCCCTTTGTGAGATTAGAACCCTCTGTTTCAAAACTGTCATTGTTCGTTCTTCATTTAATCGCATTCCATTTCCCCTTGGAAACAACCATAACAATTCTTAAATTGTGCTGTAGCTCAAGTGGATGGATTGTGAATGGATTATAAATAGGAACAGAAAAACTGAAGAATAACGACGTGAGTATGTAAATTAGGCACAGTCAACTAAGTGGACTGTGGAACTCTGAACAAGAAATAGGAAAAATAAACAGTGGGTGGGGGAAAACCTGCGTATTTCCAAGGTGCAGCTGCAGATTATGTAGCTTTAAATCTACCATCAAATGTAGATCTCCTATGAAAATAGAGGATCTCGTTAACTGTGGTAATCCCCCCTTCCACATACCTGCTGTGTTTCGAAAGAAATATGTAAAATATACGAGGCAAGAGGCAGTACAACAAAAAGTCATGTTTAAATCCAACAGGCCATTTAAATGTAATGAGCAGTTTCCCTGTAAAATTCAGGAGCAATGTTTTTGAGCTGCAGCAGACATACTGTAAGCAGGCATATAATATAACAGTCTTAAGTGATGAGCATTTATCTGTCCCTCCATTAGCAGTAGAGAAGTACCTAAGTGACATATGTTGTACTTGAGTGAGTAATCTGCGCATGGATGTGGGAGAGGACAATGCAGCAGGGATCCCGGAAGAATGTCTGGGTCCATCCTCCCCTCCTCTTCCTCCCTTCCTTCCTTCCCATCCATCCATCATCCATCCATCCATCCAATATTAGCCAGCCAGCCAATCCAATATCATCCATCCTTCCCCTTTTGCTCCCTCCCTCCCTCGCTCTTGCTCCTTCCCTGCTCACTCTCTCCCTCACCATCCTTCTCCCTTTCTCTCCCTCTCTCTCTCCCCTCCTTTCTTTCCCCCCCCATTACATCTTGCCTTTTATTACTGCCTTTCCATCTTCCGTTCATCAGGATGCTTTTGCTGGTTAGAACCTGCAGGCTTCCAGTGAGCGTTCATCTCAGCAATACGTCAGTTCTTGTCAATAGATTTGTACTCTGCTTCTGTCTACTCAAAAGAACAAAAATGAAATTACTAAGGCCAGCAAATTTGGGAAGTATAGTTACATGGTATATCTGCGAGGATAACTTAAAGCTTGCTCTGCAATCTGTCCTGCTTGTTCTCTTGCTGGAATTAATTAATTTCTGGTTAAAAGCAACTAAGTAGCGGGATTGCAGCCTTAAAGCAGAGTGGAGTCAGTGTCCAACCTTTCTGTTGGGAAGCGCAGTTGAAAGCTAGTCTGAACCTTGTGAATGTGAGTTCCACAGAGCACAAACAACTTCGCAGCGCAGACTGCACAGAGTTAGCAACTTTTTCGATGGCACTCTGTGTCTTTTGCTGTTCCCTTGGTCTCTAAATGGTAGGTGCGGCCTTCTGCAGTTTTGAAGGCTTTAGCTTAAAGTGTTTGCATTTCAGATCTCTAATTTTTCTTCTTTTCCGTAGTAACGGTTATAAGCACACAGTTATTTTTATGGTACTTTGTACGTATCTGGGAATACTGTCGTAGCAGTCAGAACTGATTGGTAATTAATGTAGACTGCCTTAGTAGGAAAGTACAGGAAACTAATGTATTGTGAAATATCGGAACATGAATTGTAACGTGCGGCGAACACACTGTATTCCAATTGAAATTAAAAACGTTTCTGCAATAAACATAGAGGGAGTTGCTGGATGTTTTAATTGTAGAACATTTGACTGATTTATGGCTCCACAGAAAAAAAAAAAAAAGAAAATACAATTGATAATTGCAAGGCAAGCCAATGCAGTCGAGCGTTTTAATGAAGACTGTGGCACAGCTCATGCTGCAGTTCGCTCTAAGCGAGGGCAGATAAATAAGGTATGATGAGTTCTTCACGTACCCGTGCCAAATGGTTGTACTGTAATCTTCCCATACACGTATTTATACATTCACAGAAAAATCTGTTAGAGAGACATCAAAATAAATCTTTCACCATCTTCATATCAAGATAGCTTTCTAAATGTTCTTTACATACCTTCCCAAGGGAGAGTAATTATAACAACTCGTGAAGCATCTTTCACTCCTTTGTAGCTTCAGGTTTCTGTAACTTCCACAGTGGAGATGGAAGCATACCAAAAATAGGGGATTTGTATCTTTTCTTACTGAGAGGGAAAGAACTGGTAACGGTCCCTCACCTACGGTTGGTTTTTGTTTTGTTTCATCACTGGCCACGAAGGTGGTAGCAAATATATCAAGAACTTCACACTGTTTTTCACCTACCACTCTCTTTTCCCATCTTCATGTTCCGTTTTCTAATTAGTGGTCATTTTGAAACCCCACACGCGTTTTCATTATTTGGTGCCCAGAGCTGAACACACTTCCAGCTCAGGGGTACCCTTGGGTTACAAGAGCATATTTCCCAATGTACTGTCTCCACCTCAGGCGTGCTTTCTACCTCAGTGAAAAGCAAACGGTTCCATCGATCATCAGTTGGAAGCAGCAGCTCTTAGATAAAGTCCTTAGGAAAGAAAGGGGTTTCCCAGCTCTGCTCTAGTGAACTCAACACCCGACTTTCAGATTTCTCGATGGCGGGAAAAATGTGAACGTGAAGCTGCCACAAATAGGACGCTTTGTCCGTGCAGCATTTGTTTTTCAGATGGCAGCAGCTGCTCTGCTTCCTTTATTTTTGCGTGACCATTATTCTTTAGTCCCTCATTTCTGTACACAAGGGTTGAGAGTTTTTAAAATAAACTGAAAGCAACTTAATGGACCTTCTCATGATGTGAATGTATCAGCTGGAGTCACGAGAGCTGGCGTTCAGAGCTGCCAGACTCTTACCCTGCTGATCCGGCTGGTCGGAAAATGTGGTGCGGGACGCAGCTCCTTTGATGCTGCCGTGGGAATGTGTTTTCTCTTGGCTGCTTCAAGGAAGCACACAATGTGGAGAAGGGATGGGAATAAGCACGCTGCCGACATCTTTTCTCCCGCTGATCTGAACCTAACTGCAGGAGATTTGCCTAGGGCATCAGGAGGGACAATTCAACTCCTGCTGCAAATCAGTCACGTCACTACCACTGGCTGCAGCAGCACCCAGAGCAGTTCCTCCCTTCGCAACGCAGCAGAAGCTTGTTTGTGTGTTTAATGCATGACAATTTGCTCGTGACCTCAGCGGAAAGTTTTTCAAGTATCTGCTTGACTGTTACTCTTCGGTGCGAACCATTCTGCTTTTCTCAGACCGACTCAGTTTTATCCCAGTGCCTCCTACAGCCAGCAACACCTACAGACCAACGCGTGCTTCTCCATTTACCCATTTAAGTAATTGTCTAATTCCTCGTTAAGTAAAACGAGCGATTTCCAAGCATTAATGTGTAACTCGCTATTTGTTTCTTCCAAGAATAAAACAGAACAGCTCAGTCCGCTGTTCTCTTACAGCTCTCTAGACTGACTAATACAAACTTCAGGAACAGTTTATTTACGCGCTTTTTTCGACACCCTTCCTTAAGAAGGGCAAATTCTGTCACCTAAACTTCCAGAAACAATTATAAATAGATCCAATTATTTAGGCAGGATCCATCTGTCTGCAATTTAAGCGCTGAAGAGAAAAAAACTTCCTACCTGAATCAGAGTACTGAGTTACAAGGGCATCCGTTCAGTTCAGGCAGTTGGCCGTACAGAACGAGAGGTCACAGCTCCTCAGATCCTCCTCCTGTAAATGGAGACAACAGTGACAGTAGCTCCCTTCACGCTCTTTGAGTCATTCCTTAGTGATGCTACATTTGGTGTGGCAGCGTGAAGTTTTGTCCCCATGACCAAAATACTGCCGTCAGCACAGGCTCCCCTGGACCAAGAAGGTGCAGTGGCCGTGTATTGCTGCTTCTAAGTCAGGGTTACTGCCTTGCTTTGCAGCTCTGGGCTCCACTTGCATCTCAGTCTCCCACCAACTTTCTTTCCTTGCCCCTCCTCAGACTCCAAAAGGGATCTGGAGGAAAGCTTTAAAAGAAGAAAGACTTGAAGTTCTCCTTTCTACGGCACTTAATTGAACAGAAGTATTTTTAACGTAAGAACAAGGCGTTTTTGGACAGATGTCGGTACGAGGAGTTCCATGCGACCCTCAGCAACCTGATGGGGGTGTTTTCAGGAAAGCCATCTGCCATTTTCACTGCCTTTCAGCTCACTGGGCTTTTTCAGCTGATTGTAGTGACAGTGCTCAGAGACAACTCTGTTTCAACCTCATACTTATGTTCTGAAGCCCCTTACAACAGAAGTTTTGAACCTCTGAGCTCTCCTTCCCTTTTGGTGTCCTGCAGGAGTCAGTCCCTGCTGGCAGGAGCATACTGCACCTCAGCTGGCTTCTGAAGCGTGCGATGATGTGGCAGCCAAAGGGTGGCTCCTAACAGACATGGAGCAGTTTGGGCCTGCCTCATCTGAGACACTGCAAGAGCAGCCAAGACCTTTCCTGTGACACCCTGCGAGCACAGGAGCTGAAGAGAGAACAGAGCTTCTGACCTCAGTACCTGAGCGAAACCTGGGGCAGCAATCCCTATTTTCTCTGGCTGTATTCCCACAGAAGTACCACTCGAGAGCCCAGACCAGGGGCAGTGCCGTGGGCAGGCAGCTGGACGCACTCCCTCCTGCCTACACACCTCCTGCCCAGCCCAGCCCAGCTGCCTCACGTGCTGTGCCTCCAATGCAAACAGTCTGAAGTGCTTCTGCAAACAGCCAGCCTCACAACAGCCCTGCTTAACTTGTTGTACGGCAGGAAAAGCAGCCCGCAGAGCTTCGCACGCACGAAATATCCTTGCACCAGCCTTTATGGTGATATTACGGCCTGATGGTGCTCGCCCTTCAAGCACCATTTGGATTTTCTCATCAAATCAGATATAAGCTCTGGTTCTGATCAACTAAAGCAAACAAGCTTTTCCACGGCTTCCTTCTCTGCCCAGCCCTGTGTCTCGAGGTGCGATGCTCATTTTGCGCTCCCCTGGAACACGGCTGCCGCTGACAAAGCCGGATTCCCTCCCAGCGTTCCCATTCATGCATTCTGTCAAACCACATTTTCCTTTGATTTTATCAAGATCTTCTTGACTGTGATCTTCAAAGCAATTAATTCAGCTTTCCATGATTGCAGCTGCTGAATAATTGTTTGTTAGAGTATTTTCTTTCCCAGGCGAGAGATGTAAAATAGTTGCTATCCTCAATAAACAACTTGTCAAATGTGATTAGTTAATGGACCCGTAATCACGGAACAGCATAAAGGTAAGGATTTGCTAAGTGTTATGTGAAAGTGCATATTTAAATTAAAGCTATAGGAGAAGATTTTCCCATAGGAAATCTTGCTGTCAATGTTGAAACAGACTATTTACCATCCGTAATGGTTAACTATAGATCATTAATTAAAGAAAACAAGAGATTAGCCATCAAGCATCTCAAATGAAAGATGCGCCGATTGTCTGAGTGACTTTTAAGTCAATATGGGAGATGGAGTTGGTGCGTGGGTCCCTGCCCCTCAGCTGGCCTTAACTGATACCCAGAAGTAAAAGCCCGTTTGAATTAGGGTCAAGGTTTGCTGTCCAGCCAAAAGCTCCAAGAGCGTGACATCTGCCGTCCTAGCCATGAGCCCTGCCGCTCCCTGTGGCTCCTGGTCAGACGCACGGCCAAGCAGAGGGCTGCAGCTCAGCACTCCGTGGCAGGGAGGGAACCTCTCATTCCTGGCCTGCAAGTGCTAAATTCCAAGCTAAATGCAGTTACAAGTAATGCATATTCAAGCTCAAAAAGGGCATTAATTTGCTTGTTCTTATCTTGAAATATTAAATGTACCTTTCTGTCCATCCTTTTGAACAAACCCCAAGCAAACCTTACAGGGACAGCTGCTAAAATACTGCAGCCCTGTGAAGAGGGCTCTTGCAAGGCTGGGTTTTTTTCCTCCCTTCTCTTGGGAAATGTACATTCAGCTCTATAATTTATTGAAGAAGTGTTCCTTCCCAGGAAAAAAAAAAAAAAAAAAAAGAAAAAAAAAAGCACACTTCTTTTTTTCCTTTTTTTTTTTTTTTTGTTAAAAGCTGCATCTACTATAAAAATTTAATTCCCCATTTGGGAATTAGGAGCAGTAATACAATAATAATAGTTGTTGGTTACCACACGCTAATTTCAAACTATTTGAGGCAGCTGCTTTCTGCTTTCTGTGCACTCTCTTAGCATTAGACTCCAATCTAAAGTGAAATTACTCTAAACTGTCTGTCAGATTTGACTATTCTTTTAAAATTATGTCGCTGTTACTTACATTATGTAATAGCAACTGGGGGAATTTAATTACTAAGTCACACATGAAAAATAAGACTTCAGCTTGCAACCTTCAAGTAATTAACCACCTAGCTACCAGCAGAAAAGACACAAGGCACACAGTGATGGCAGGGCCAGGCCGGGCTGGGGCCACTTCACTGCACACAGGCAGAGCCTGTGGGCTCATCGCTGCTTGTAGGGCTCGGTTTTGTTCCCTTTTTGGAGGCCAGAGAGACACAAAGCTCAACCTGACTGCATCGGTGATCTTCCTAAGAGTCTGACTGGCCCTACAGGTTACCAGGTATTTGCCAGTAAAACAGATTTCAAAGTACAACTCCTCTTTGCTAAGAATACACCTTTTTGCCAAGCCTAGCTCCTAACATCTGTCAAGGTGCCAGTCCTTCTAAAAGTGTGCAGATAAGCCCACTCATCCCAAAACTGTGCGCAGAAACATGGACAAACACATAAAACCATATCATCATACAATCATACATGTAAAACTACAGTGGCTACAGGATTTCAGCAACAAGAGATAGGTGACCAAACATCCCAAGGCTTGCGAAAACTATTCCCGAAGCCACCTCAACCCAGAGCAGCGCCAGGGCACCCCTCCGGGTAGCTGCACTACGCTCAAGGAGTGGGAGCAGGAGTTTCCCCCTACAGCTGCTTGCCAAGGGCTGGACAGGCTGCCTGCGGCGCCTGCACACCGCTCTCATGCCGGATGGCGATTTATGAGCATCTCTGTGAGTTCCTCACGTTCACTCAGCCCGGGATGACAGAAGCGGCAGCGCGTCCATTAATGAACGCTGCCATGGCTGGGCTCCTGCTGATGCTACCTGCGTGCTGGAGGCTGGTTAGCTGGGACAAGCAGACCCCAGGCCCAGCAGCCTCTCCGTGGAGCAGCTCCCCAGGACTGTGTAGCAAACAGATGTGTTAGCTGGGGCTTTTCAGCTGCTGCACAGGGAGCGAGCCATGGAAGTGTGTGCTAGAGGGGTGGGCCCCCCCCCACACACAGCAGCAGCTCAGCAGGTTGTTCAACAGCCAAATCAGCAAAGCCTACTTTGGTCAGACTTTATATGCAACGAGGCAGCAAAGCAGCTGTGCGCACAACAGTGCAGTGGAATTAAAAAAAAACAAAAACACCATTGTTTTTGGAGAGAATAACAGTAAGAAAAATTAATCACACCTCCAAAGAAAGCTACTCCAGACTGAAGAGCAGGTTGGAAGAGCAGAGGTGGCACAATCCTGGCATGGCACAGGCCATGGCAGTGGGAGGGCAGGGCAGAATACAGCCCCGCTGGCTGGCACAGGGCTCCACTACGCCTTGATTATGGCCGGGAATGCTCAGTGTGCAGCTTTAAGTCCTTTGTGTCACTCACACAGAGATGCAGCCTGATTTAACACCTTGCAGCTTCTGCTGTCCTCCTTGGGTTGTTTGCTTCCCAGGGCCCATCCAGAAACCCACAGCTGGCAGGGGTTGGGGACTACTGACCTCAGACTTACTGCTGCCACTCTTTTCATTCATGTTTCCTGCAGAATACACAACTGAAGTAGGCAGGATGGACAATCAATAGGTGCTACATGTGAGCCGTTCAGTGGCCCTCCTCCTGAACCTGGATAAATCACTTGACCTCCTTCTGCCTCCATCAATCCTGCTTTAAAGTAGCTTAGCACTGTGCTCAGTGGGGAACAACTAACTGCTCCTTCTGAGCAGAGCCATCCCGCCTCAGCTACCGGGGGCTAAACAAACAGGCAGCCAAAGGAAGCCAGCAGAAAGTACCACGGAGAGAAAGGAGGGCAGGGTCTGCCCGCACCTTCTGGGCATACACAGCAGAGTGAAACATGGATGCATCGCATGGCATATTTTGAGTAACTGGAAACCAAAATCCCCATCTCATTGGCATACACAATACCTATACAGATTATCCACTCTGCCTTCCCATTTCTGCTTCAGAGGTCAATTTCATTCCTGCTACAGAACAGACCTCTCTGTTTAGCTCCTCATAGCTGTTTTAGTCCAAGTGTGAAACGATCAGCACTGGCAGCAGCCCCGTCAGGAACCTGGTTCAGATTTGGAGCCTGTCCACACTGACACGGATGTGACTGATCTTGTCGAGGTAAGCTCGTAATGCAGCAGGTTGTGGTCAGGCCTTATTTATTTCATGTTTATTTCATATCCATTATTGGACACTATTTGGGCAGGTTGCACTATATTTCCAAGCGAGAGAATGCAATCCACTGCCTCCATCCATTCTTTCTTTTCAGATTAGACAAAACTGCAGCTGAAGGAATGATCTGCTTTGCCTTAGAAGCTGCCATAAGGGAAACGCAGCACTGCGCAGCACTGCTTTTCCATACATCCCTGTTCTCCTTCTTCAACAAGAAACAGAATTTTACTGAGATTATGAGATGCTGAGACAAGAAGCTTGTAATGGAAAAGCAGTGGATGCTCGGGCACAGAACCACTCAGCAGCACGTTCTGGCTCTGCTGAGAGGTGGAACTTCTTGTAAGTACCAAAAGGCAGTGTCTGAGAGAACACGATGCCTTCGTCTTTTGGTTTCACTTTACGCTCTACACCCAGGTTACCTCCATCCACAGCCAATCCACATGCACTAATGACAGTATCTGGAAAGTGCTGCTCAACACAAAGCGGATGCTGATGGCAGAGAACAACAGGCTGCAGCTGGAAATCTGGAGTCTCTCTACGACCTGAAGTTAACGCTCAAGCACCGCACACTGCGCACTGCACAAAGACACCTGTACAAAACTGGTACACAGCCATCCCCACTAACCCACAGCATGCCCGTCCAAAATCGGCTATGTCCCTGGTGGAACGGTGCTGCTCTGTTTGAGAGGGCAGCCAGGAAGGACTGAGGCCACTCATGGCTGCAACGCTCCTTTGCAGAGGCACGTACGGCCTTTTCACCTCACGGCAAATGCTGGCTCTTCAGTATTTGAGAGGTTCATGTAATTTGCCTTTTTTTGCATTATTTTCTGTTGGTCTCCCTTTCTTGTTTATGAGATGTCTAGAAAACAGGTTTTCCCATCATCCAGTTCCGTGAGCCAAGGTGCAGGGCCCTTTCCGTGCGTGCAGCACCAAGCACGCTCCCCCCTCCCTGTGTGTTAGTGCTGTATGTAAATCAATATCTTCCACTCTCTATCGATTGCTTTCTCCATCAGCAATTCAGCTCTTGTGTAGCTACAGTTCCTCTAACACTGCAGGGGCGCGGGGATGCAGCTGGGAGGGCGGCAGCACCCAGCAGCAAAGCCTGGCTGCTGCAGGACCAAGCAATACGGTGCAGCACTCGGCCACTGCATTTCCTAAGGTTGACTTCCTGTGGAACTGCGACATACGAAGTCGGTTAGGGTGAGCGGGTTGCACGGGCACTAGGAAAAGTGCCCAGGAGCTGGGGGACAGGGGACACCTCGTACCTACTCAGAGCAAGCTGCAGTGCAAGTGCGTCCTTACAGACAGGGAAGCACCCTCAGTGCAGCTCAGAGAGGGGTGAAGCACTTATGCGTTCTGAAATGGCAGAACAAACTCGCCATGAGAAGCCAGCCCACCAGAGAGTGACCTTCTGCAGCCTGCATGGCTTGTTTCCGCGTTTGCTTGCTTGTTCACACCTCTGTAAAGCACAGAGGAAAACCTCTCTCCACCACAAACTCACCATCTCACTGTTCCAGGTGACCACTGAGCAATACATCCACTTTGTGTTCTTCAAAGGAGCTTCCCAAACAAAAAGTGGCACTCTGCAGCGCCAGCAGAAAGCCATCCTCTGTTCTCAGTACTTGATATTTAGGGGAGAACGGGGAGGGAGGCAGACCTGATGGGGCACTGGCTGGCCGCTGGGCTTGAGCTGCTGCAGATTCACATTTTCCTGCATTACAAGAAATCAGAAGTGGCACCGATTTTTTTGTACCTCTTTTGTAGGTCACCTTCAATAAAAATGTTAATGCTTGCTATCAGTATATCTGAAATCTAACACGATAACTCTGTAATTCACTGTCTTTATCGGCCTTCTTTAATGTATAATTTAATGCCTGCATAACTATTTTGTTTGGGTACGACTTTCAGAATTACGACTGAAAAAAAAATCTGTATGCTAGTTAACTACATTTTATGGAAAGTATTTCTTTCATGTTATTTTAAAACCGTGGAGCCTGGGGAAGAATTTTATGGACCACAGAACCTCGCAGGGTAGTTAATTTCTGTTTGAGCTGGTTTCTCTGCTATTTTAAAAAGTGCCATCAAGATCAGTGCTATTTCTCTTGGTTGGGAGCCAACAGACTGCTCTGCAGTTGCGACACATCCCCGTGCTGTTAGCAAGCGGGCAAACAGTGACCACGGCAGCTGAAAGCTGAGCTGGTGGCATGGCCACGGAGCAGCCCGCCGGTGGCCCTGCCCCGGGCAGTCTCTGAGAGGAAGGAGCACGGGACTGCTCCTGAACTGGGCATCCCACTGCCCTGCACAGGAACCACACAGATGAGGTTGGAACGGGCCCTCACGCCCTGGGACGAACAACGCTGCACCTTACGCTGTGACGAGGTATTAGGAAGGGCCATGGGAAACCTGAGGCTTTTCCTAAGTTGCCTGAGCTCAGGAGGCCCAAATAATCGCAAAACAGCCCCACAGTTTCAAAATGCGTATACAGACACGCACCGGTTTACCTCGCCCGTGTTCTTATGGGCAGAACATCATCTAAGCAGCACAGGGAAAACCTACGACAACAAAGCAGCCCCCGTGCCCGCTGGCTCCCATCACAGCTTTCCTCCTGCAGGCAGCACCAGGGCCTCGGTCACGTGTGTGCCACACACTCAATGGAGCATGGGGTCCTCGTCGTGTTTGCGTTAGATCACAGTAAATGCGCTCCGCTTCAAAGGCAGTAATTGGGTGGTTAGATGAGCCCTAGGCAAGCTCAAGCTACGCACTAAATATTCTGCCTTTTGTTTCATAATGAATTATTTTGCGTATCTAAGCAAAGCATTTTTCTTTTCTTGGGTCTTTTTCTCTGCAGTTTGTTCCTAGCCTACTTGGGGGCGTGTGTTGAAATCTTTGCCTTTTGCTTATGAGGTCAAGTGCTTTAATCGGGAGCAAAAAAAAAAAAAAAAAAAAAAACCAGCGCGCTTTAGTCCTAAATTCTCTGTGCATCTGCCAAATGCAATTAGAAACAAATGGCTTTATTCCTCATTTGAAAGCTCCGTGGACAACGTGGGAGAGGGGGGAGCTCACAAGCAGACGTGCTGCCACAAAAAGTCCTGGTGGGAAGGTCCAGCCACAGGGAGAGCTGCACTGGGCTTCAGGGCACAGGGGAGCCATGGCGCCTCACCACAGCAAGCAACATGGCGGCGCCTCACCACAGCAACCAACAACATGGCGGCGCCTCACCACAGCAACCAACAACATGGCGGCGCCTCACCACAGCAACCAACAACATGGCGGCGCCTCACCACAGCAACCAACAACATGGCGGCGCCTCACCACAGCAACCCACAACATGGCGGCGGTGACCGCCACTCGTCGCCTCAAGGCCTGACGCCGTCTCAGGACACCGCTCCGTCCATACGGGACCAGGGGAAAGGTGGTTTTTATTGATTTATTTTGTCGATCCATTCTCAAGACGTAACTATTTGTTTTCTTCCTTTAATTTTCCGCGCGCTCTACGGAAGGCCCTCCCAGGTCCTTCAGGTGCGTTCTCGCCCCAGTGCCGCTCCTGCACTGCAGTGCAGCTTTGTTAACCCGCCTGGCACTGAGGCTGTGGCAGTGCTGCTGCCCCACTGCCATCCCTGCGGGGTGATGTCCCCACTGCCCCAACATGGCCCGTCCTGCGGCAGTTCAGGCTCGTGGCTCAGGTAAGACGCTAGATGGAGCATGTCACATTTTTAATAGATGTTTTTTTTTCTTTACTGTTAATCCCCTGAAGGACAAATTGAAGAGCGAGGTGGAAGACAGTGGAAGCTCTGGCAGCAGGTGGGCCCAGCAGCAGCAGAGGCACGCGCTGTGTGCCCCGGCTCCAGGAAGGTGCTTGGTGTTCCTGGAAGGCCTGCAGGAGCGTGCTGCCATCCAGGCTCACCTGCCTGCTCCTCCCAGCAGCAGAAATGTTATGTTTTCCTGGAAACCAGCAGCAGAAAGCTGCTGCTCTTCAGCCCAGCCAAGGTGGGCTCCAGCTGTGACAGAGCGAGCAGCACAGAGATTTTTGCGGTGATTTTCAGCCACGAGTTGGAGCTTACCATACCAGTGGGAAACAAAGCCCTGCTCTGAGATACGAATGGAGCACGTCTTCTGGAGAAGCCACTGCCTAAGTGTGAATGTTGTCCCCTCGAAAGCCTGCAGTCAGCCTGACCGAGCCACGCTTTAATGCAAGCACACTGCGAAAATAAGAGGGGCACTGAAGATCTTGTCTCTTCCTCCTCTAGGAAATTGCAAACTTCAATTTCTTTAATCTAATCATTTGCAGGAGGGAATATTTTCTCTAGAAAAACCAATATAAGAGGGCTGAAAGGTCAGATGGGATAATATGTAATCCACAGTGATAAGGGCTGTTTACAGAATTATTAATCAAACACAAAAGGGAACAGATAGTAACATTTTTTATTAAATATTACAGTGGATCAAAAAGTACAAAATATCTTTTGCCTGCTATGTGATTGGGAAACTATTGGCACATAATACAGTATCAAAAGCATTAATAAGTACAATTTGGAAAACATACAAAAATTGAGTGTTTATAGTTGGCTCAGCTTTATTTCTGGTAGTGTTTAAACTAACACAAAGGTTACTCAATAACCTTTTAAATGGGAAACTATATAATATTACTGGGCCATTTTTATATATACAAATCATCACCTTACAGAGCATATAGGCTACATAACTTGAATCACAAAAAGTATACAATATTTACAACAAAAGAAAGTTAAAAAAGTATAAACAGCTAGTAGAGTATGCTGCCATTATTAGAACATATTTAAAACCATGGGTCAGGGGGAGGAGGGCGGGAGGAGGAAGAGAACAAGTGAAGTATCGACCACATTTACAGCAAACACCACCGTTAAGTGCTCACGTAACAGTTCTCGTGCTGCAGGCCTCGCAGCAGGGCAGGAATTCCGATTTCCCACTAAAATCGTGACAACTGGGTGAGCGCTGCACAGGAGGGCAGCATGGCAAGGAGCATCCTGGCAGCACAGCAGCATGGGAGGCACAGCCCTCACGGCCCACCGCCACCACGTGCTGCCAAGCCAGCTTGTCCTGAGCTGCGACAGGTGACTTTCCAGGCACTGGCGCACCAGGGAAAAGGCTCTCGCAGCCAGGCCGACTCGCAAAAAGTCCTCGCTCACCTCTAGCCTTGCTGGGAGTGTGCTGCACTGACAGCCAGGTGCTACTGCAGATCGGTGAAGGCAAGCCCAGCCCCGGAGCCAGAAGGCACACGTGAGCCACAGCTGCTGGGCCGTTTCCTCGTCATCTCACAACCTTTAGCATCCTTAATGAATGCTGGACATAGTGCGCTCGGCTTGCAACATTTCTTGGAAGTGGTTCTTGGTAAATAGGTTTATGACTCTACTGCCAATTAGATTCCACAGTTTCCTTTACAAACCTATCAATAACAATGGTTTGATTGCACAAAGAGAGGCTTGTGCAATTTCATTCAATAATAAGGCCCCTTGAACTCAAACAATGCAAACAAAGTCCCATTTAAGACATTAAAAAAAAAAAAAAAGTGTTTCAGCCATTGGAGAATTCAAAAGCCTTTTGAAAGATTTCCAAGATTTACCTTAAGAGTTCTTAAACAAACAACGCACCCCTTCTGCCGGGGCCTTACACTACCATTTCTTTTCCTTAGTCCCGATGTCTCACCCAGCAAACACGAGCCTCCCCTGCCATGAGGAGCCTGGGCCGCTCTCCTCGTGGCAGAGGTGAGCCCTCCCTCCCTGCTTTCCTCCCCGGCCCTGCTCAGCGTGAGCTCTGCTTCACAAAGGCTATGACCAAACTCCAAGGTGACGCAACCGAAGGTAAAGTGGACACTGCAAAAACAAATGCACGAACCCAAGACACAGATTTAACCAAAACAAGGAAGAGAAATGCTCGCTTTGCCAAACACACACACTCCCACTTGTGTTTGCTGTAGATTCTCATATTCTCTCCCCATCCCCCCGCCCCCCCCTTCCCCCCGCCCATCCCCAAACCCCTGATTCTCACAATTCAGACCTAGTGCAACTTTACTAGAGATGTCCTCAACATTGTGGCCTCTGCCCAGCTGAGCCTGCAGTTCTGTTCCTGTAAGATCCGTGGAGCAGCAGGATGCTCTGCAGCGGCACATCCATGTTCTAAGTTCTACTAGTCTGTTTATCGATCAATTAAATATAGTTTTACCACAGGAATATAAAGTATTGAATTGAAGAAGCTGGATCTTTAACAGCAGACAAGTATATTATTCTGGTTTCCACCTTTGGATATTAACTATGATACATTATATATTGTATTTGGCTTCATATCACGGGAAGTTTTAATGACATGCCTAGCATGCAAAGTGTTTCTTAGTAGTTTCCATGTTTGTTTTCACATCGATTATGCTGTCTCTGAACAGTAACTGAGATGGTCTGAATCGCAACCAATTTTCACATTGTAAAAAGCCTCTAAAACCACCCTCCTCTATCGAGGTCTACGCTCAGCTGCATGGTGGTGACATCCTTCAGTGTGAACATGCAGCTCTTTCACGACCAACCCCAGCCCCTCCATGCCCTGCTCTCACTCTCTGCCAGATGCCCAGGGACAGATGTGGTCCCCACGGGGCTGCCAGGACCATCCCAACAGGCACTGTCTCCTTTGTCCCCTCAGGGGCCAGATTCCACCTGCGGAGACCCCCCCCCCCCCTCCCCCCCGTGGGTGCCAGCTGCATGAGCCCTACCCATCCCACCAAGCTCTGCCCGTAGCATGGGACCTCCACACCCCCGGTTGAAACCAGCATGAACTCCTGTCCCGACTGCTGAAATTCTTGCCATTCTTGCAAATCACAAATCTGTTTTCTGGACTCCTCTGCCATCCACCATCTTGTGTCAGTGAGGTTTTGTTTCCCAGATCGCTTCTCTGGTACGCAGGAGGGTTTCACAGCCTGGGTAAGCTAAGTGCGACTCTTGACAAATTCACGGACCACAACATGGGAAAGCAAAGCTCAGTGGGAGGGAAAAGCAGCACGAGCCACCACAACAGCATGAGGAGAGTGGGAGGTGCTCAGCACCTGCGGGGTCGGACCATAGGGAAAGGAATCTTGTTTGCACCCTTGCACCATAATATCACCTATAGTATATTTATATCCATTAAGATGAATCTGAACCAGTTGCTTCAGTCTGTAAACAGTAAACATTATCACAAAAATGAAACAAAAACGCTGCTCGAAAGTATGAAGAAGCTGGAAAAATTACAAACATATAAAAAAGAATTAGGACAGCCACAGCCTTTAAAAAAAGTTGCAGGTAAAATGATATTGTTTAATTTAAAAAAAAAAAAAAGAACAAAAAAAAAAAAAGAAGAAAACCAAAAAATTGAAAAAACAAAACAAGAAACAAACATAAAGAGTACAGAATATATTGGACAAACAAAACTATATAAATTATTGTGACCAAATGTGACACTGGTAGTTTACGAAGTGGATATGTACAGTCAAATTAATCAGTGTTTACCCTTCTGTTCTAATAGTGTTAAAATGAAAAATCTATTGCCGTTTTACTATACATTGCATTGATTGAATCTTTAAAAGTCAGGAAAGGTTACCCAAAACAGCACATCCACCGATTGTGTGGGTTCTCGGCCCTCTTCTCCTTGCCAAGTTCATCTCGAGTCCTCGACTCGCTTGCAACAACACTCGACCTCTGGTCCTTGGCTCAATGAAAAGCAAATGCAAACTTCACCTCTCATTTCAGTGAGCTCAGGACTGGGCCTGCATTTCCACGGCTCCCTTTGAACATACGCTCATGCCATACACAAGTACTTTCAGAAAACACATAGGCAAAATCCAAAGCATTTCTGAGCGTGTGTGTTGTTGTAGTTGTTGTTGCTGTTGTTTAGCCAGGGCAGGGGTGAGGGGAGAGGGGGCAGGCGTGGAGCCAGAATTAAAGTAGTAGTCCTGTCTCGATCACACTCCAAAGCTTTTCCACCACGCGGGATATGACGGCATCCTGGCTGACAGCGATACAGATCTGCAAGACATCATCGCACGGGGAGGAATGTCGCTAACTGAACTGTTCTCCTCAGACTTTTTTTTTTTTTTTTTTTTTTTTTTTTGTGAGGGGATTTACAGTTTTGTGCTGGGATGTACAGAGGACAGCTGGGAAGGTGGGAATGCAGCTTGAGGGTTTATAGCAGCTAACGGATAAATGCTGTTATGCAAAAGGTCACCGTACGAACTTCCTACAGGTGTTGCTGCGGCTAAGTGTCTATACAGTTGCTGAGAATTTGCAGGGGACGTGAGGAATTGTCTCTGCACCATGAGGGAATGGAGAGCCAAAGGTTGCATTAGCGGGGAGAGCACGGTCTGATTTTTCAAGTACTGTAAAGGATGGGAATACCCAGGCGGGAGGCGATTGTTCAGCCCTGTGCACAGGGTTCCTGGATACAAGCCTGGGAAGATTGGGGCTGAGAGGGGAAATTTGTGGCTCTCCAGCACGCTGCCCGAATGCAGGCCATGCAGCGACTTGCTGCCTTCCCCCTCTGCATCGGGAACCTTTTCTTTCACTGAGGTCTCCTTTGGTAAGTGCAGAGGAGAGACAGCTCGGACTTTTTTTTCAGAAATGACTTTGTCCAACTCCTCCAGGCCCCGCTTCAACGGCCGAGCAGCCCCGATGTTTTGAGGGCTCATTCTGCGGCCAACGATAGGATGCACCATCCCCTCCATCTTCCTCAGGTTCTCCAGTCTCTGTGCCTGCTGCTTCCCAGACCTGTGGAGCAACTCGCTGTGTTTTTTAGGAGCAGTCATGGCCATGGGGGAGACGCGGCAAGCTTTGGGGTTACAGTCTAGGCTCACCGCCTGGCTGCTCGCAGCCTGGAACAGGGAGATTCCTTTGCCTTCCTGCTGGGCCATAGATGAATGAGAGAGACTGGAGCCAGGGGCCTTTGCAGTCTGTTTGTGTATGCTCTTTGGAAGACTCAAATCTGTTGGCTGATCATCTGAAGAAGCTTCCACTGCCGCCTTTTTTTCGTGCTGATGCAAAGATGAGTGATAATTTAAACTTAGTTTTTCTTGGTGTTTGTGTTGAGTAAAAGTCGAAATATTTTCAGACTCTCTGAACATGTCCCGGGGGAGGTACTTTGATGTCTGTTCATTATTAAGGTGGTGTTCTGTGTGCCTATAAAGGTTGTGCAGATGAGGTGATGAATAAAAATCTGCCAAGAAAGTGGGCACACGGGAGTGCTGCAGTGCCCTTTTCTCACTCATTTTATCTTTGCAGTCCTGGATATCCATCTTCGGTACGTACGACTCAGCAAGAGAACTGAGGTGATGTTGTGAAAAATCACAGCGCTGAGGATCCGCTTTGCTTAGCATGTCATGTTTAAAAACATCATTAATCGATTTCCTTTCTTCCTTGGATTTAAAACTCTGCACGTGCTGTATGACCGACGGCCTATTAATTGCTACGGGATCAGAATTAGGGACGTGGGGACCTTGTGACAGGCTTGATGACAGTTCATCTCTACTGTTCAATTTCTTTTTGCTAATCAAAGGTGGAGGAGAACCGTAAGGATAGCTACAGGATAAGGTTGCCCCACTGACCTGCGACAGCAGCTTTTTCTTTGCCAGGGGTGACATAATGCCTGGATTACCCTTTGAGTAGAGAAGCGGTGTGTAACCGAAAGAGGAATCGTCGCTCATGGACCCGGGCAGCTCCTTTTCTTTGAACATGTCAAAGTTCTGAACCACTAGTACTTTGGGCGTTTGCTTCAGTGCGTTGTGGATATCTTCGTTTCCCAGCTGATCTACTTTCACCGTGCAGTTCGCAATGTAATCCGCCATCTCTGGCAATTTATCGTCCTCCATATCACTTTGAGTGGGCAGCTGGACTGGGAAAGTCGAGAAGGGCATTTCTGGAGGTTCATTTTCTAAGCTCTCACTAAAAGCTTTGTGTATCCTTCGTTCTGGCTTTGTGTCTTCCAGGGTCTCTGCCGAGGAGTGCAATCGTTTTGTGACAGTGGCATCGAGCACGGCATCTTCATCCGGGGGCACGGATATACTTGAGAAAGAAGATGAATGAGGAACTTCCTCTTTGGCTTTCTCACTGCTTGAGCTGTTTTCTGTCATGTCTGTCTTTTCCGTAGGCAGAGGCCGAGCTGCCTCTGGCAAAAGAGATGGAGGGCCTTGACTGGGTTGTTTCGTCTCTCCTGCTGTAGGATGTTCTGCGAAATTTTTCTGGTCTGCTGATTCTTGATCCTTCTCTTGTTCTGATGAAACCTAATAAAATGATTCAATAGGCAGTTAGGAGAGGGCTGTGCATTTTGGCAGACTGTTCAGAACATTCACAGTACACTGTTTGCTACTGCTAGAGATATACTTGTCAATCACCTCGTTGGAATGCAAGAGCTCTAATGCCAGGTAATGGAGTCAAACAAAGAAACATACCTCCTAGAAATACACCTTCCCTGCCAGTGTCATAATAAAGCATTTCAAAGCAGCAGATGTTTGTAGCCTGACTAGAGGCACCAGTGGCTACAGCAGATAGCTGAACACTGAGCTTATAGTCTTTTAAAAATAATTAGGCGAAGGCAGAACAGCAGGTTTCGTAACACAAACAATAAGGCTATAAAAATTGTCCTCACTAGCCAACTTCACCTGTGAGAAGTGCACACGCATCCAAATGCTTCTTCTTACATGAAACTGAAAATGCATTGTTCTTAAAATTCAGTGAGCACAGAGGAGATCATTCACACCCAGTTCTGCATTAAAGTGTGAAAACGACAGAAATGGCATACCAGGAATCCCTATTGTAGGCAGCAAATCACTGCTGCAGCTTAACTAGGACACACATTTTTTTATTAACGGATTAAAATGAAGTTGTCAACATTCCGTAAGTGCGTGTGCACGCTATTACAAACATAGCTTTTATACGTTATCGTCAACGGGGCTGCAGCTCTTTCTGCTCCACCATTAATACAGCTCGTGAGCACAATTCACACTATTCATCCCATTATGTTGCTGGCTGAACTGTGACCCGCAGAGGTCATCGGAGCGTCCCATCTGCGATCCAGCTGACTGACAGCCTTTTTCAAAGCTGCCGTCGTTCTCCGCTGACATGTCATGGTATAAGACAGTCATAAAACAGCAGCATTGTGCGAGCCCTTTATTATTATTGTTTTCTTTCTTCCTTAGTTGGAAGGATAAGACACATCAAGAAAGTTATTATCTAAACGCTGCTCTGCAGTCTGTCACAGGAGTGAAAGACTGGAGAAGGTCCTAACGAACATAATCACCTCAGAGATTTACTTCTTCACAGCTGCTTTTAAATATTCCTGTGTGTTTAGCTGGCCTATTAGTTACAGTGTCCATTAGTCATCGTAACTTCTTCTTTTTAAACTAATAGCTGCCTTTCGCAGTCCAAATACCATCATTAGGTCCTTTACAAAGTACTATCCCTAGTCTCTCGAGCTTATAAAATTACAGGAAAATACCAGACAGATGAGCAAAGCAAGGATGAAAAAAAAAAAAAAAAAAAAAGGGAGAAATGATATTTAATAACTGTACATTCTGCTCTTTGTCTCTGTTGAGCAATGTTTTGATTGAAGTTTCAGCTATTGTGGGGAAATGTGTGTTCTAAGGCTAATAGCATTTTGTCTGGTATCTTGTTACAGAGACAATGTCATTGTGATGGCAGGAAAAGAGGGAAGAGCACAAAGGCAATTGCAATCCTAATAAATTAAAGTTATATTCTCTCCCTGCATACTTCTTGTACTGCATGAGTTGAACGTGCAATGGAGACGACTGCTCTTTTGTAGCTTGGTTATCCTTTTGCCCACAGCTACGGCCTGCTCTCAAGCCACATGCTGGAGTGGTGGAAACGGTGGCTTGGCTGGGGCCATGCCTACACACGGAACCTGTGCTGGGTGAGAGGGACCTGAGGCCTTCCTCCTGCCTGCAGCAGACTGGAGGCTGCTCCACCCTGACGGACTGGATGGTGCCTTGGGCACAGAGCCCCCTCTGAAGAACAACACCGATGAGCACGCACCCAGGGGGGAAGCATCCACCCCCGTGGGCCTCCTCAGCTCTCCAGCTTCGTGTAACCATCCTTGCAGTGACATGTGCGAAGGATATAGCTTTTAACTGCCCACCCTGATGAAGCGGGCAGGACACCATCATCCAACCCAGAGATGAGAGATCCATTCTTCTTTAAAAGGTACCATTTTACAGTGGAAAAGTGCCACATATGTGTACTTTTATTGTCTCAGCTCGGCTCTTCGTGCTTCCGATAAGTGCAGCTTTAAGAACTCTTCCTGCAAACCACATACAAAAATAACTGCAGTTTAAGCAGCAGGAAGTTTGAGATAGGGAACAACAAAAGCGAGGAAATTCAAAGTTAAGGCTGATGCTCTGTTGCTGGCTTGTTATGCTGTGCTTAGCTGTGGCAGTACCAGCAGTACGTAAGGTATCTTCCTGATCTAAGACCCTACAGTAAACAAGCGGGCACAAAGGAGTGACAGCGGAAGGGAGCACAAGCCTTAGCTTCACATTTCCTTGCTTTGGGCAATTTGTGTTGCAATGTTCCAGTGACTTAAGGAGGTTATATGCACTTTAGGTATTTGCAATCAGAAGCAGAAGAGTTTTCCCCCAACAGGGTTCTCTGCTTTAAAATTACAGTGCAAGAGAAAATAAAAAAATCCCTCTCCATAGAGTGCTCTTGATTTGACATTAAAAGTGCTGTTGATCAAGGCAATTGAAAACAAATCCCGGTTTGGACAGGAGATGACATTTTTCATTCGAAGCACAACTTAAAGTGGTAGCGGGACATGAAAATCAGAATATTCTGTTCCTGAAACAGTATGCAAAGTCTCGGATGGATCCATGCTTACTGGTTCTGTGATTTTTTTTAAGCAACAGGGAGGAGGGTTGTTGGCAGCTGACTCAATACCAATTTCAAACTGGTTTAGAAACAGGACTTATGTACCTGCCAGACAGCAATGAAGGCAAGGGAGCAGCCACAGTCTGCTGGGCATGTCATGTGTTTCAACATTCTTTAAATACTTACTTTCACTGCAACGCCTTGAAGGCTGCTGCGATCTGGCAGACTGAGACAGGAAAAGCAACATGTTGTGTACTGGTTGTGAGTAAGGGGCTTTAATGCCTCACACAAGGTGCAAGGAAGACGCAGTACAGAGTGGCTCACATGACCACAAGACATGCTTAAGGATCACTGGAGCAAAATACCCATTGGTTTTATAGCACTGAGCAATGTATGAAACTTACCCTTAATCTGCAGGCAAGTATGAATTCCACTGATCTATCACTTCATGGGCTGTGAACACAAAACTGGAGCTGTCCTATGAGCACACATAACGTGATTCTAGGTGGAAAGCAGGACCTGCCCACGTGAAGCAGGTCAGCAGCATCTCAGCTGAAAACCATCTGTGAGAGACTTCAGTCTCAGTTAAAGCCTGGAAGTAGTTTGCTCAAAAACTGACCTTTGCGTCTAAAGGGAAATTTAGCATAACATGATACAAATCCTGAGGAGTGATGTTTTCTGATGGACATGTGCATACATCTGTAAGTGCAGAAGGGTTGATCCAGAGGTTACCACCATAAAAACCAGCTATACCCACCAGTTACCACAACATTATCAGCACTATTAGAGGCTCCCGCACCCTATTCTTAAGATTAGGAAATAACTGTGGTAGTTGTGTGGTTTCCTTTTGGCAGATGCTGATCTTTTCGTGGTGACCACTGCGTAACACAATGAGCAGAAATGATACTTGCTCTATCTAGAGCCTGGTCTTCTGCCATCACTCCTCAGCAATATGGAGCTATCTGGTGGCTGGTTGTAACTCAGCAAAATCACAACACAGACAGTACCACACCAATTGAATTTCCACTGCTGAGCGAACTCAAAGGCCAACTGTTCGGAGTTCCCCGGTTTAAATTATGTATTTTATCACTGAATTTTGACTGATTAAAACTGCACATTTTTAATTGAAAAGTTAAAAAGCGGGGAAGCAACCAACCTCAGATGCATCTTGGGGTTTCTGTGCGTTATCTTTCTCCTTCTTGCTCTTTTGGTTTTCATTTTTGATGCGTTTTGTTCCAGACACTTTTGTTTTTGCTTCGCCCTCCTGGGAACTGTTATCCTGTTTTCGAGGTTTCACTGGAGGCAGTGGCTTATCTTCCTCTCCTTTAATAAATCTTTCATACGGCAGGATTAATCTAGGGGATTAAGGAACAAATAATTGATCAGTTTTTGCTTTTCTAGCAAAGAATAAAATGTATCTACTGTGAGCAGTTAACTTAATGAATCCATTTTCTTCAGTGGCATAAAAGCACCAGTGTAAACCCTGTATCTACAAATCCAACTATGATAAATCAATTTATTTGGCAAGATTACCGCGTGGCACAAATCGAGTGGAGTTGGCGCCTATCGGTTGTCAGTAAGGCAGCAGCGGTTCACACGGCTACACCAATTTGTGCAGATGAGGATACGAGCCACTATGTTTTAGACTGATTAAAAAAAACAAAAAAACAAACAACACAACCATTTACTTTTATTTTTTCTCCCTACCCTCAAAAGCAAACCCCAGGGAAACACCTCCAAAGCCACAGCCAACCTGATAACAGCTACACAATTTCCAGGCTGGAGGTTCCCTTGAGTGCAAGGATAAATGCCAGAAACTGGGTGGAAGACATCTGAGTGTGGAAACCTGCAACAGCGGGCACAGCACACAGCATGGTGTGCTGCCAGCCCGCCTTGAGCCCTCCAAACACACCCGCAAAGGGTGACAGGCACCGTGGTCCCTGCCTTCCCAAACAGGTCTTCTCTTTTTTTAAAGAGTTAAAAGTGAGAGAACTTTGAGCAGTGGAACCTTCCTCCACGAAGCATACAAAATCGCTTAAAAAAAAACCCGAAAGAAACAGAAAATATCCTCCCCCGAAAGCATCAAACACTCTGAGTTTTAATCTATCTGTTTTCCCTTTGCTATTCCTGATCTGAAAGGAAAAATAACTGATATAATTAAAAGGGATGGATTGCATTACAATCTCAGTTTCAACTTCAGTGATTAAAGTTTTTATAATGCATCTGGTATGATTAATGACTCACTGTGGGATTAATACAAGACTGAGACTTTAAAAATATGAACTTTAATACAGCAAACATAATTTGTTTTTTTAAAAAAAGACAAGTTGACTCTATGAAGAAAATGTACTTTGCTTATAAACAACATAAATCTGTTCAAATACCAGGAATCCTTAATTATCTTTAATCTAGGACTCCAAGGCAGAAACCTCTTTGGTTCAGATATTCGTTTGTTATCCTAGAATCAGCTCCTAAGCATGCAATTTTGATTTACATACTTAGATGTTCAAACACAGTTTGGGCTTAAGAGAGCAGAAATTAGATTGCTTGTGATCATAATATTTTACATTTTAATAAAATACAACATAAATTATGTTAAAATATAAACCTAATTTATGCTGTATTAGAAACAAAATTCATTAACTGAGCATGCTCTGACATGGTATGTGCAAAGAGGCGTGAATAATACTTTCTAGCCCTGAATTTGGCAGGGCTCCAGTAATGAAGCTAAGCAGAGCCCACAGGGAATATTCATCTTCAGATCCCATTACAAACTGAGTTTAAACATGTTACAGCTGCTAAAACTGGAAACTGCTCCCTCTATGCAAACTTAGCAAAATAATATGTAGTTGCCAAATACCTGTTTCCCACTGCAATATTACAGTTAATGTTTATATAATAAAAAGCATAACTAAGCAGAATCAGAAAAAAAATAATCTTGTTCATACTTGAGGCTGCTGAATTTCACTCACAAAGCACAAATATTCGTGCAAGCACCGGATACCTCCCCGCGCTGCACACAGCGCTTCGGACTTCACTCGAGGCGAGGCTGGGCTTCACACAGGGCAACACCGATGTCGCTCTGCCATGTGTTAAATATTTAAACTCGCTTTTAATAAAAACACATTTTATGACAATACTTGTTAGCGCTGCGAGGGGACTGTTTGGCTTTGTTTTGTTTCCATAGGAACATGCCGCCTGTTGCAAATCCCCACCTCCCCTCAACAGGCCCTTGGAGCGTCCGAGTGCCGTGCAAGCAGGCTGCCATGGTCCGCTGGTGGGCCCTGCTGCAAGGAGGACGCGTGGCCGTGGCCCGCCGGCGGGCCTTGCTGCAAAGATGGCACATGGGGGGGCTCCAGGCACAGGCGAGCACTTGCTCTCCTCCCAGCCGGCCTCCCGGAGCTCCTCCTCCTTGTGGTGCACCCTCACCAGAACTCATTAGCTTTGGTGCTAATTAGCAACCGTGGCTTAAAATTTCCTTTTCTGATCCTGAGTTCATGTGGGAGTAGAACATTTTCATTTTAGTTATTTTTCACTGAGCTCAGCAGTTGGCAGTACGACAGCAGTAAAAATACATTTCACATCGCCGGTCAAAGGCCTGGAGCCAGCAGCAGGAAATCTGGAATTAAATGTTTCTTGTATCTGGAAGGAGGCATGACTAAGGTAAAACGGAACCAAAACACAAGGATGGCTTGTTGGAGGAGCTCTCCGCCTCGCTCCCAGCACACCGCCTGGCACTGCAGGTGTGGGGGGCACGGGGGAACCCACGCGGGGCGGCACACGGAGCCCAACCGCACGAGAAGGCTCTGCGTGTTGAGACTTCCGCTGGTTACCATTTTCACCGAGTGTTTTTTCAGTTATCCTGTCATGGTACAACACAATTACCCACAGGATATGATCTTATCATTTGATTATTAGAAGTTTTTATAGCGCAGGAGTAATAAAGCTGAGGCAGCTCTCAGGACGGTTAAGAGCTCCGGCTCACATGCCGTTACCGCTCGCTGCACAGCCAAGTTAAGGTCAATATTGCCCAACGCAGGAAGAATGCGATCTGCTATTATCCAAATAGTTTAGCAGAATGTGACATGTCTGAAACGAACACGAGATTTTTGTCAAATATTTGCAGCGCAGGTAAGATTTAATCAATCTTTGCACAGGGAAAGGTAGAGACGGGGCTCGCAGTAATGCGCCTCAACACCTCAAACGCGCTCCGCTCGGAAACAACACCCGCACTGTCAGCGCTTTGAACGGGGCTGTCTTCAGCGGTGGGGGGGACTATCAAAGTATTCACGGGGCAGGAAGGGGAGGGGGGGGTTCTGCGGTCTGAAGGATATTTACTTGCAAAGCCTGCGAGGAGACCAAATAAAAGGGTCTTTATCGTGATCAAGACTCCAATATTAAGATTAATAAAATGTATTATTTATAAGTCAATTAACATAAATAGAATATGTAAGCACTGGTGTATTAAAAAATCTTTCCACAGGCAGCAGATTTTGAGCAGCATGAGGGTTTTTTTTTTGTTTTTTTTTTTTTTTCTTTCCTGGAATAATACAAGAATAACATTTTCCAGCCAAGAGCAGAAACAGTAGGGGAGTCTTTGCTATCACAGAGCTTCTTATTAAATTCAGTCACTGTGAAAAGCGAGTCTTTTTTTTTTTTTAAATAAAGACAACTTAAAATCAATACAAGTTAGATTAACAAATCAGTACTATACTAATCCTGATTTATTACAATCGGCAATATTAAGTTTAATCACGTATAAACTGCTACTCAAAAAAAGATTCTGCTTTACTAAGTCCTGAATTAAATAATGGCGCAGAGTGTACTGAGTTTTCAGATCTGCATCATCTGATATTATGAAAAATTCAATGTACTTCTCTGCAGCAGATGTCAGAGGTCAGCAAATCTATTACAGTAATGTAAGTAATCTGGCTTTCTGCCAGCGTGTTTTTTTTTTTTTTTTTTTAAAACACTGAAGCAGATAATTTTATATTTACAAATTCTAAAATCCTCCAGGGACTGAATATCTTTCCCAACAAAAAGCAGAAACTTCACATTAGAGAAATGTATTTCACAGTATATCAAACATGTCTTCATCATTAGCATTTCATAAAAAGAAAACAAAAAAAGTCCTTAATCTTTATTAGTCAACATTTTTTTTTTTCCCCCCCAGCTACAGAAATAACAATACAAGGTCTAATCTGAGCCGATAACCACTACATTTTCATGTATTGATTATATAAAAAGAATGACCTTTTTGGCCCAACTCTGCTTCACGTAACGCATGAGAGCATGTCTATTTATAGACACGATAAAAAAAAAAAAGTAGTTACAATAATGCAAAGGATCTGACCAACCCAGAAAGAGGAAGGAAATTAAATGTTAAGGCTGCCAGTTTCCTCTCTAATTCTCCCCACTGTGCGTGGATATTACGGGGTGCTCAGGCCAGGGAGGAACCATATGCCCATGACACAGCGCGCTGCTCATGGGCTGCATGGGGGGAAGGAGGGCAGGAGGCAGTTCAGCACAACCCCTTCAGTATTTTTATATCGTTTGTCTCAGTGTTTATTTTTGTTTTCTTTCTGGCAGAATAAACTATTCCAACATGCCTCCCATTGACATCATCTTGCTTTCTCAAGGGCTCCGAGCCCAACACAAAACAGTGCGCAAGGGCGCCTCTCAGCCACAGGAATAATCTTGGAAGGACATAAAATACCAGAACCCATTACTTGGGAGAAGCTGCCCCTTTTCCATTCTTGGCAAGAAGGGTAAGGAAGTTGTTAGCAATGGGAATGGAAAAAGACTTAAATCTGCTCTACCGAATGAACACAACCATTGGTTAACCCGTGGAACTCACTGCCAGTGGTTTTCTGGGGGCCAGGGGATTAGTGAGATTACGCAAGGTTTGGATGCTAATGTAAATCATGAGAACAGTAAATGCTCAGATTCACAAACACTGCGAAGGGACAGGCAACAAATCACCTTGCTGGTAGGAGTTTGGAAAACACTTCCCTCCAGGGCATGCTATGCCACAGGTGAGTGGGTCCTGGCTCCTTCCCCTGAAAGCGCTGCTGGTGCTGGGGACGAGGTGGCTGTTCTGCCAGGTTTGCTAAGGGATCTCTCCGTTAGGTTCTTGAGGGCAGCAGGGCAGAGCCATCACCAGCCCTGTGAGCACGGGGCCAGGACAAGCAGCACTGAGCTGGGGCGACTCCAGCGACAGTCCTCACACTGTCCTGAAGGCAAGGGGCCCCAGATCGATAACCTCAGTTGCAGAAGCTTCATTCTCTCCCTGGAAACTCCATGGCAAAGCATTTGGTTGTCTTAAGGGACCAGCAGGAACGCCCTAGCTCTGATCCCAAGAGAAGGCTTGTCTTTTTTACACGGATGTTCTTTAAAGGGGACAAATCTTGGAGCGATGCTGTCACAGGAAACAAGTCACCTTCAGCAGCAATCAGCTGGTGGAGACTGGCAGGAGTGTTAGGCAGCTCTCCTGGGCACCAGTGACCAGTTTCCAGCAGAGAAGAGGGAGAAGGAATAACCCAGACTCTAAGATCTCAGCCTGTTTTCCGAAATGGGAATATAAAACACAATGAGGAAATCAAGCCTGATTTCCCTGTGCTGCACTGTACAATCCAGGGGTTATGAAAGCAAGCCTCGCATGCTTTCGCACAGAATACAATAGCAATAGGATTATTTGCATACGTCTGAAGTACGAAACTGGCATGTATTTTATCAGCGAAGGCAAAATATGTTTGAGTTCGATTTTGTTCCCAAAGAACTTTCCTTCCTTAAAGAAATGGCTCTTTCATCCTTTCATCAACAACTTTCCTCACAGCCCACTGGGAGTGCTGGTGGGTAATGAGAACAGCTCGCTGCTGAAAGGTGGGAACTGCATTGCTGTGAGAGAATTCAAAGACACTTTGTTTTAGGTAAACTAGAAATTAGTGACGTTACAAACACAGCTGCTGATTTAACTGCACTGACAGGCGATGCAAGCTCAGACACTCTCCACCCTATGGCTCAGCGAGGGGAAACAAGCAACCATCCCAGATTTAGTGCACAGAAAAGGGTGAGAAGGACAGAGAAGCTTCCCTAGATCACCCTAGAAAAATCCCAAGCCCTGCTGGGGCAGGACCCTGGGTGGAAAGGAAGATATGGCCAGGGAAACAGTTCCCCACAAGGAAGAGAGACCATCAGCCTGCAGCCCCTGGAAAGAGAATACCTGATCGTCTGGTGTGCTCACCCTATGACTGCAGTGCAGGCCACTAAGTCTCCTAGGTTGGAAACCCAGACCTGAAGAAATTCTGAAAACACAGTGTGCTCTCAGAAGTTCTGAATGGACAGTTAGGGATCTGTTTTTTAATAGTAAACAATTACATTCCTCTGTCATCTGATACTTTTTAAATTTTGGGGAGGGGGGAAGCTCTCTGAATTTTCAATAGTTCCTTTGTTAAAGCATCTGTTACTCACATAATTGAAAAGATGTTTGTTCAGTGGCATGCTTGAGAGTGCAGTTATTTAATCTTAATGATAAAGCCCTGAGGGCAGAAAATCTCAAGTAGAAACCTCTTGTTATTTATTAAAAAAAAAAAAAATCCTCAGAAAAAAAAACAGGAGAAGAAAAAGAGGACGACGACACCTCATCTATCTTCAGGCTTAAATTCATGTTTGATGGAAAACTATTAAGACAATTTGAAACTTGAAAAGTTTTCTGGGAGTCTGTGAGTAGCTGAAGTGGGGGGGGGGCAGGAAAGTGGGGTGAAGACAAAAATAAAACAATAAAAGCGGTACAACAAGAAAAAACTACTGCTTGGCTAGTTTTTTGGGTCAAACAAAGAGCTAGCTGTAGTTTACAGGATGACACAACACTCGATTAACTTTTGCCTGAGGATGTTTTCACACTTAGCAATGTAAACCAAAACCTCCTATAAAGTAAAACATATATTAGAAGACTATCAGAAGCATTTTCACGTATATACTCTAAAAGGCTCCTATTTTTTCTCCCCACTTAAAAAAACAGATGCCATTTCCTACAGAACTCCACCAAAATGCTTACACTTTTACCAAAATTATCCAAACACTTCAACAAAACCAAGCAGCATTTGTAAGAAACGCAGGACTCTCCTTGCATACTGAATTACTTCACAATATCCTTAGGGTAGAGAAACTTTACGGTTGTTAAAGGGAAACCATATAAGGGACTTATTTTGACCTGCCTTGTGTTTCTGATAATACGTAATATTTATGTGAGCGATTAAGACTGGAAACAGTCAGAATAGGCTCCAAGCTGGATGCTTGGATCTCACTGGTCCAGTCTGCTGGAAGGGGACAGATGTGCAGCATCTACTTGATCTTGCATCTACTGCAGGTGCCCAGGGGCCACAGACCCCAGAAATCTGTCTCCAAAGCACGGCACAACCACCCTGCGGGCCCACTGAGGTCCCCTCTCAACCACCTGATCCTCACGATGCCCTGGCAGCCATGGCTTTGGAGCACACTGCCCATCTGGCTATCTGACTTTGCAGTGAGGTGAGACCCTTGCCACCTGGGTCTGATCAGAACAGCCTCAGGGTGGCTGAGGCTCTGGTGGCTCAAGAGGGTCACGCTGTGAGCTACCCCAGGGTACAGCCGGGCGCGGCACAGCCCAGCTCCTTCATGGCCCTGCAGTGCCCAGAGAAGCCACAGTCCTCAGGGACTACCCAGCTGCTGGCCGTGGTACCTTCCAACAAAACACACTTGGCCATCACACAGCTGAGGTGCAACTCTGCTACGCACCAGGTGCCCCAGCCCTGCACATCTGTGTGTAGCTGCTGGACAGGGCTTGCTTCGGAGGAAACCGAGATGAAAAGCAGCCAGGCTCTGAGGCACAAAAAAGCCCCAACATGCAATTCAATTTGCTCGCGCTTTATTTGGAACTTTTTATACCTTGCGAAATAGCAAGTTGGTGGTGGTTTTTCTGCTGTTTTTTTTTTTTTTTTTTGAGGGGGTGGAGGTGTAATATTTATGAAAAATCCCTAAGAGCGACGTCATCAGCGCTGCAGAAACGCAGCCTATCGTTTACACTGGGTAATTAGAGCTGACGATCGTGTATTCTGTGTAAAAGCGAAAGAAACCTCAACCCCTGCATGTGAAACCCACATCTGCATTAGGAGGGGAAGGCGGAGGGGAGCAGAGCGCTTCGCAGAAGAGAGGCTGCTTCTGAGGGCTTGCTGATAACAGGGAGATGGGGCACTGACAAGGGCTCACACTCCCCAGGAAGGCCTGGGTGAATGCAGCTGACACAGACTGTATGGGAACCGTCTGCACGGAGCACAAACACTGGTGACCAAAACAACAACAACAACTCCTCAGCTCTGCACGGCCCGAACCACAGAGAGAGCAACAGCCCCACGATGGGAAAACATTAATGCTTTTTATATTGGTAATCATCTGTAACACGAGCAATTAAGTACAGTACTAATGGACTATAGCCAAGAGCCTGGTGCTAATATTAAAAACTGACAGAGATGGATAGGTTTGGAAGGGAAACCAGGCTGACAAAGACATCTTATGAAGTGCTTGGGCCTACCTGAAACAACCCAATCGGAGGCAGGTTCAGACCAGCCATGCCTACCGTGACAATAACACATTCACTGGCATTACGTGATACCTGCCACGCTTTAAATAAAAACACCCATTACTTCCACTCAGCAACCTGCACTTTCATTATTACGCTCATTAATAAAACAGAAGTTGTCTAACTAATGCACAAATAACACTGACTGAAACACTTGCAACCTCGCCTCGTTTTGAAACGAAAACAGTTACGGGAAACGCAAACAGTACTGCTCGAAATGAATCGGTTGATAAGGCACACAGGATCTCCCCTTAGCAGGAAGAAAAAGGCCATCACCTCCCCAAGCTGCCTGCCACCCAGGGCCCGGCAGGGGCAGGTGTCGCAGCCTCTCCTGCCGTGATGCGCACTGGGGAGCGGAGTGCTGCCTGCTCTCAGACACACCAGCACTCCTACACTTCAGCTTGGTTTAAGTGCTTGCCACCTTGGTACAAGTTTCTGTCTCTTCTCCCCTCTTTTCTTTGGATCAGATGCCCAGCCTGCAGCGGGGCGGCCACGCGGGAGCCACGTGCATTACTTTTTTCAGTATCCTAACGCTGTCACCGGAAGGTCACTGCCACTGATGCTCAAGCCAGTGCGAACAGCTGGCACCTTCTCCATCAACTTGAAAAAATCTATTTACCACAGCACGGTGCCCTTGGCATCTAGTTGTGGAGACGGATGGCAGGGCTGAGGCAAACAGCAGCACCAGCGAGCATGTTCTGCCTCCAGTAAGCAAGGAAAGGCCACTGGGATCCAGAAAGGAAAAATCATGAGGTTTGTTCAACATTTACTTCCCAGCTTAATTCAATTTCCAGTTTAGCTTTACAGCTCACCTTCAAGTTAGAAAATGTATGTGCACCCTGAATCATTAATGTGTATTCCTGCGCTGCAGTTCTAGCTTTAGATTAAATGTCATCTGAGCACTTTGGCTATAAATGAACATTACATTTACAGGTGCTGTAGTTAGAACTACCAGCTGAAACAAACCATGACAATTTCATTTACTTTTTTCTAAGTCTGAGGCTTAATACAGCTTTCCCGTGGTGGAAAAAGAGGGTCTACCACCAGAAATCTGGAGATGGGACTGGTCACTGAGGTTTTTTATATATGAGTTTCAGTTTTTTCAGACCAGATTTGGTAAAGCGCATTTCATGCCAGCTCGGAACTGATCCTACAAGTCCTCCTCTCCAACTGTCATCTTTCAGCAGAGCCTGCCACAGAGACCTGAACAATAGGTCCTGCCTCGTGTCAGAATTACGTCCTGTCACTGGAACCCAAAGGCTCACATTTGAGCTCTTTGATATCTTTAGACTCATCTCAACCACCAGCTAAAGCTGTCTTCTCCCTCAGACTGGCTCAGGGCGAGCAGAATTGTTTTTGGATAGCCAGGAAAGCTATCTTGAAGGCACGGTGAATCTGCTCAGCTTTTCTAGGGAGCACAGCAGGCTGTGGTACTTTGTAGCGTATCCCTAAGTAACTGCTGAGTAAGTCACACCAAGGAGTCTCTGTGCATCAATGAGAAAAGCACAAGTCCAGGGTTTAGCACGTAGAATAATAAACCTCTGTCATGAAAGAAGGAGAGAGGGGTTCATCATGTATTTGTGAATGGCTCATCTATTTTTCCATAGCTAGAGAGGACCTAGAGGATCTAGTCACTGAGGAACACTTGTTCCCCGTGTGCCCCAAACCCACTGATCAAACTCTCAGCACACTTGGGTCTCCTCTGACAATAAAACAGGGCGCTGCGAGGTACACCCGGTCAGGGAAATCCCAGGCTGCCAGCTTCAACCCAACCAGCTGCCCTGGGTGTAAGAGGAAGCCCCGAGCCTCTTGGAGCTGTAATGAGGGTGGGGAAGAGCTGACTCCAGACAATCTGATGAGTCAATTAGAGCAATCTATAACATTTGTCAGCAATGCAACGGCACAGAAAAGCCCATCTGACATGTACAGCGACTCACACGATCTGCCCTGCTGCCTGGCTCTGAACTCTGTTACAGCGCATCGGATGGAACTTCTTGGTGCACCCAGGCCCTCATGCCAGAGCTGCCTCCTGTGAAGGATGGCGACGGGCCTTTTTCTCCATGGTGAGGGCAGCATCTCTCCCGGCGTGGCCAACACATAAAGCATGAAAAGAGGGTGACAAAATGCCCAGCACGCACAGCTCTGCGCACAGCGAGTCCAGCCTTTTCCTGAGCCCAGTGCTATAACTTGTTTACACCCAGGAACAAGAGATTGGACTTTCCTTACTTGAGCCTGAAATTACAAAGCTTGTACTAAAATTTTCTTGTCTACAGAAAAAAAAAAAAAAAAAAGAGTAAAAAATAAAAATAATAAAAAAGAAAAGAGTTGTTTCTAAAAATCTAAGTAAACCAAAACAACATTCCAGCTCCAGTATTTTATTCAGTGCATGCTGGCTTCACAAGCCCTGGAAGTTATTATCTACATGGGAAGAATAAGAAATCAACAGTTCTGACCGGCAACAATGGCTGCAGAGAAAAGAGTGTTTGGCAGCAGCTCGCAGGCAGGGAGGAGGGAAGGAATGCAGTGAAGAAGAGGAATGCAATGCTCTGCATGACCTACAACATTAACAGCACCCTGCATTGTGGGCCGCCCCATTATTTTGATCACAACCACAATCTGCTTAATTGGTATTCCTAAAAAACGACAGAAGACAAGTGTCTGCATCAATTAGCTGTCGTTTCTCATTTTAACTTGAGTATGTTTTCCTCAATATTTCAGCTTCTTTACCCGGAAAGCTGTTGTAAAAATTAAGATACGTACCAAAGAAAAACAGATGCTTGTTTTATTTATTTAGTCACTGGAGACATTATATTCTGGTTTAAATTACAATGCATTATCTGACTAAACTGTTGGGGGAAAATTTACTATATCTTTAAGAAACCTCTCTCTCTCTCTCTCTCTCCCCCTCTCTCTTTCTCTGAGCCTTTATAAAACGCTTTGAAGGTTCTCCAAATTAATTTTTTCATTATTAAACAAGCATTTCAGATTCGTTATCTTACCTTTCATAATGTCTGCGAGTACATGTAGCAGCACTTGTGCTTCCAGGGTTACCACCTAATTCATCATAAATATGTTTCCATTGTCGACGGGCTGTTATCTGTAAAAATGGCAATGGAAAATTTAATCTTGCATCTTTACAGATTCTACAGCGTTTGAGTTCACAACAACAAATGCATGTGTGACACTTTCAGAACAGCATGTACTACAAGAACAATAAAAGCCCATACAGAATATACAGAGTGCACAAAGCTCTGGGTGTTGGTTTTTTTTTTTTTTTTTTTTTGGGGGGGGGGGGGGGGGTTTTTTGGTAAGTTAACACTGTGCCTATTTTCTCTCGCTCTAAAATGGAGTGATCTGACTGATTCATTATCAAGTCACAAGCGATCCAGCCTCACAAAAGAGAATCTCAATCAATATAGGGTCATTAACCATCAGAAGTTATGCAGACAAATCCCACGGTGAATTATGAAAATGAAGCCAGACCTGTATTCAGCACAAATAATGATTACGTAGTTATTTTAACTGAATTAGAGAAAATTAATCTGCTGCAAAACCCAAATCCACCACAGAATTCTGCAAATCCACAAAGGCATAGTCAGTAACTCTATAGGTTACAAGCTGTTTATTTTTATCCATTTATGTCAGTAAAATATATCGATCAAATAGTACTGAAATCTTCACATTCTCCAATGTTAATATTTGAGCTATGTACTTTATTGGACTACTCTGATGAAAATAAACATCTTGTAACATATTGAGTTGCATACCATGGTTGTTTTTTTTGTTGTTTTTTTTTTTGTACAGAAATTAGGATTATACAGAATAACAGATGGAAGACCTGGCAAAAGAATTGTTTCTGAATACCACTTCATTATTTTATATATTCCGCTATATTTAAAACAGGAAGAAAAACAGGAATAGGACAAGCGTAATAGATCACCCTCCTTTGCCTGCAGCTCATAAAGAAGGCCAGTGGAAAATTGTGGGGGCAATTTGGGGAGAATTTTGTCATTTTCTGTGGAATGCTGTGGATTTTAATATATTCAGCCCCGGAGGCTTCTTTGGAGTTACCCACAGAGCAGTCAATGGCATTTACTGAGGAGCTAAAGGCAGCAATCAGAAGAAAACAAATATTACAACTTGCAATCTGAGGCCTGTAATTTTAATCTAAACAAGAGGAGATAGCTACTATCATTAAATATTACAGGGTAAGAGGTATTTCTTTTTAGCTCTACATAAAAGGAAAATCCTTCCTTTGCAGAAATCATTCTCTGAAGCCAAAAGGCTGGCTGGAGACTTAGCATTTGGTATTGTTACTGTTCCTCCAAGTTCACTGCTTGTGCAGTTCTCAGAAAACAGCAGCACCAGCTCCAACTCACTACCAGTACTCAGCAGTGGAGATAAATTTGGCACAAATGAATTACTGAAATAAAACGCTCATTTGAGGAAAAAGTTAATTTTAAATCTGTTTAAGTCCTGACAATGTCTCTACCCCAAGCTATCCATACTTCAGTCTATTGTTTTCACTTAAGGGGTTGAGGAATTGGAATCATAATGAGCTGTAAAGAACATCAACTCATGGGAATATTAAAGGATGCTCCTTCTGCAGCCTGAAAGGTCAAAAAGCATTGGATCAAGTCCCCAGCTGTAAAGGAAAGCTTGGACAGAAAGCTCTCTGTGGTCCTGTCTCCCACACCTTTGTTATGGGTCATCTGGACAGGCAGAAGAATAAGGCATGGCCAGAAAGCCCTTTCCTTTCGATAGCTCCCCAGAATCACAGGTCCCCTGTGGGCTGCTGCAAGGGGCCTTTTATCAGATGTAACCTGGCAGCCTCACAGGCTAAAGGAACAAAAACTCAAAAGCCACACTGGGAGCTGTGCTTTGCCCTCCTAGCAAGCCCAGCCCAGCTGGCTTACAAGGCTTTGGGCCAGGACTTCATCTCTGGCTAAGGACGGGACTGCTGTGGCAGAATCTGTGAATGAACGCATCGGATTAGTCAGCAAGAGGACTACAGCAAGTCCCCTTTTTAAACATGCCTATGTTACTACGAAGCATGGTGTCCATTTTCAAAAGGAACATAGCAGCCTTAGAGCCAAAGTCTCATTAACTATGAGCTGAATCCAAAGTTGATGCTCAAGCTGGAACAGCAGCAAACACAACCTTCCTTGAGGTGAAAAGGGAATCCCTCTGAAATCACTGGACCTTTATTGGTGCCCATCTCCTGTAGGCTGTTAAAAATAATAGTATTTACACAAGCATTTGCCCACTTTTATCCAGTTCTGCCTCTGCAGAGCATCAGAACTCCTTAGCAATTAGCAAGGCTGTGCCCTCCCACGTTTAAATTTGACATTCCCTGAAGTAACTGTTATTCTAACCAAGCCTGCAGATAAGTTTTCCCCTGTTCTGGACAGTTTAGTTCTTATGCTTAATAAACTTCAAAGGACTAAAGTAAGTGATAAATTGCATCCTTAAACAATCTGAATAAAACCTCAACACTGCCATGCAGGGTAGCACTGCTCAAGCTGGACGCTCACGCTGGTCACATTCAAATTAGGGACTGCTTTCTTTTCTCACTTTTCAAGTCTCTCCCAGCCACTTTCAGTGGTGATGAACTTCTTGAGGAGCCAGGAAAGGGTAGTGCCTGGCAATGCTTCGCTAACTGGTTACTGTTTGTACCAAAATGCCTGCCTGGGTTGCTTTTACACAGCAGTTTTCTACTCTGAATTGGCTCATACATGGTCCTTGCTAGTAACACGCCTGTGACTGAGGCACGTGAGAAACAGAAAGGCAGGTAACAGAAAGGTGCAAAAATATTCAGATGTTTTGGTTGGCTGAGCAGGGAATTTCCCGTAAACACATTCGCAAGAGTCATTTTTAGGGGCATGGAGTTTTAGTAAAGTAAGACAGTGAACATTCTGCAAAAGCTTTAACAACTATTTCCTAAGCACTTTCATTTCACACTTCTAGTAAATTCATTTTCAGTTTCTTGACTTGAGCTGACCTGCTGCAGTAGACAACATACAGCGGACAAAGTTCCTCTACTGCTTTAGTTCTCTGATTTGTTTTTCTCTGCTCCCACCAGTATGTACCTCTCCCTTAGTGCCTGCCACAATCCTAAGAGTGCAGGATGCTCCAAGGCCCACCTACTAATCAAGGCAATTGGACAGGCCAGTCTAATCTTTGACAACTTTCCACTCCAATGTTGGCTTCAGTTTTCAAGTGGTCTTCTGGTCTGCAGACCCTTCCCACAGTTTGCTCCAACCTATAGCTCCACAGCTCTACACCAGGGCCACTGGGATCCAGGAGCTCTGAAACCCTGCGTTCTATCTTTCCCTATCAGCAGACTTTGGAGTTAAGCAAGAGACTGCTCAGTCCAAGGACCTGACAGCAGATTCGGATCTTGTTCCTGAAAGCACAGTATTAGGCTGTGACTGATACTCAAAAGCAACCAAATAAAAGCAATAATCTTATCTGTTAAAGTAGAGGACTGTTTATACAAATGCTTTTAATGGTATCTCCTGCTTTGAGGAATGTTCTTCACTGCCAATCCCAGCTTCTCGCTAGGAAAAGGCTTCTTGCCCCAAATTGAATGGGGGATTTTCTGGTCATGGTACTCCATATTCATAAAGCTCTTCAAAGCAGAGCTCTGGCAGTTAGCAGTTTTGCATTCCATGGAGGTAACAGTTCCTTTGGGCCTGCCCAGACACAGAACTTTTCTATGTATCAATCACTAATTCCTAAAACCTAAAGCAATTTATTGTTGCTTACAGAAGACAGCAGCTCTACGCAATCTCACTGACCTTCAGTGAAACTTAACCTGATTTTCTTTTTACCCTTTATCTTTCTAAGACACCTGCAGGTTAAGTCCATTCAGCACAAACAGCCTTTTACAGATATGCCAAGGCATTCCTCCTGTGTTGGCTCAGAAGGAAAAGAAGTCACTTCAGGACTTGCCAAAGACAACTCCTGAAATAATTCCTGGAAGTTTCCCATCTCTGAACATCTGCATCTTTTACTCTCTTGACTTAGGGTGACTGACAGAATTCCAGGCCATGGCTGTTAAATGCCACTGCAGCTGAGCCCCCTGGAATGCGATTTTTCTTCCAAGAATTTGGGGACCAAATTCTTGCCATTCATACTGTGCTTTCCAATGCACTATGAGCAGTAAAGATGCTTATTTCATCTACTTCACTGGAGAGAAACTCCCACCAATTCAAAAGAGACAGCTTTTTTCTGTAAAGGGGTTAAACCAATTTGTATGGGATCCTAATTTTATTAAGGCTGTATTAAGTCCAACAACAAATACACGGGAGTGTGGTATTCCACTGCTATGGAGGACAACTAAGAATTAGTAACCAAACAGATAATGGAGAAATGACTCTCACAAGTAGTCAAACTGGAGAGCCATTAAATAAAAACACGATGACATTAAATATGAAACACAACGATGACTTGACACTACTAAATGCCCTGTATGTACAGGTAATAGTCTCTGCCACTGGATCCATTCCAGCACCTGATTCATGACAGTTAAGCAAGTTATTCTCTGGGCGTCAAATGAAATCTCCGGCAAGTTTCATTCACTTTCAGATCCTTAAATAACACTACATATGCTGCACCGAGAATCTGAGCAGAAGTTGAAAAACACTGAACATAACCTCTGCTTGATTCTCATTTTTAAAATCCTCTCAAGGCATCTGTACGTGTACAAGGTGGACAGGGCAGGGGCTGTAACTGAAAATGGGCCAGACAGCATTGTTCTGTCGAACACGAGGATGTAAACTGCTTCAACTAGGGAAGTTTCTACACTCAATCACAAAAAGACTTGTCACCTAACCACCCTGTGTTTTAATATGTTGATTTTTAACCAGTCTATAATTCACTGCCAGCTCAGAAAGCAGCTGTCACACGCTGAAGACAAATACCTACTTGTAAGTATTCTTTTCTTAACGATACTTCCAAGAGAAAAAGCTCAACACACGAACCAGAAAAGTACAACTTCAAAAACAAGGTAAGGTTGATGAAACCATTCTAACAGGCTCATCCCAGCCAGATGGCAGGGTCCGCCCCATACACGTAAACGTGGTCATCAGGGTAAGCTCCTGTCTCCCTAACACTGACGAAAGCCTTCGCTCTGCACGTAATTTCTCATCAAAAATAGTGCAAATAAGTGACAATCACAACTGTACGTGTGAGCGATGGAATCTCACTGCTACCGAATTATAGCACTCACATGACACTTTCAACAGGGGACTACGCAGACCTGCCTGAGATTCTGGAACTAAGACTGAGGTCCATGTCAGCCCAGTCATCTGCTGCCTTGCTGAAAAACGAAACCCAAATTAAACACAAGAGTCTCTCACTGATGCTCACCATAACAAAATATATACAGACGAATGCAGTTAGGCAAGCTCAGTGGACATAAACCAGCCATAAATTAATAATAAAAAAAAAAATGGGTGTGCACAGGTCTAGGTATTGCAACAGCCAATGGTCTAACATTCAGGGAATACAAAGCAAAGATACATCCACGCTGAGGGTGAGACGTTAACAGAAAGGATGACATCAAACAGCCTCCATGTACAACCCAAATCACATCGGCATGGTACTCCCAACTTCAGCTCTTTTGCAGAAAGAGCACAGGAGCCACTCATAGCTGTAGGAACAGACACTCCCAAACCAAGGCTGGGCTCCTAGACATTTCAGTTGGAGCGCTCACTGCTATTTTCATCAAAAGTGGCCAATGTCCCTAAACAACTGGGAACATGTGTCACCAAGGAAAGGACAGGAGAACTGAGACAAGGCTGGACTGATGCTACTCTGTACAAGTCTCACGTGCGTGATCCTTCCCCACTGATCCTCTCACATTTCCTCTCCGTCTGCTGTTGTTGGTAAGCCTGGCTCTCTGGCATTTTGTTCACTGAGGTTCACCTTCCTCACCACCTCTAGGACCTCCTGCCCTCTCTCATTCTGGCACTAGCACTCAGCAATCTCCAGCAAGCCCACACTTTGGCAGCCCTTCTGTCCTCAGTCTCTCCGAGCAGATCTGAAACGCTGCTGCCTTGCCGAGTGCTCCAACACCTCATTCTCCTTTCAGCGTCCTCCCAGTCTTCTTCTGGGCTCTGGATCGAGATCAAGCTTTTAGCCCTCGCTTTCATTGCGCTTCACAACTCGCAGCAATTATTGTTGGCTCCTAATTTGTGTAATGATGTATCTACGGTAGCTATTCATGCACATATACTCCTTAGCACACCTACGCACGCTCCTGTACATGAGCACGGTGTATGCTGGTTAATGAAAGAAACAGAAATAAGAGAAGCCAAATCAAGCACATATTTTTGTTGAGAATGTCAGATTCCGTGTTTCACGAAATCCCAGCTACACCCATGCTAATAAACTCGGGCTGTTAATTTACAGAACAATATGCTTTATTGTAGGGAAGGAAAACAGTGAATTCTGTATTCTGGTTCAAGTGACTCTCAGTCTCCTGATAGTGCATTTCTTCTTGTCAGTTCTCTACAGCACAGATATGTCCCAGATTACTTCGTAAACAAAGCAAAAATAATTTCTTTCATCCAACTGTGGCAGGAACTGAACAACTTAATCTGATCATTGTGTGCAAAGAAAATATTTCCAATGACGACATCTTCCTATGTCAATTGGTTTTTATTACAGATGTCATCTCTATGTGCCACATTAATGCAGCTCTTTCTTCTCATTTCAAGATTTTAATCTAAGTTTGTTGCTCTAATATTTTATTGGTTCAAAATACATGCTGTAAAATCCATGGCCTTCAAATTTTCCCGTGAGCTAAAAATAAACTGCCCTTGTCAGATATGGTTAGCCGATAAAAAGTGTCAGAGACTTTTCTGAATTACTTTGATAACTTCCTGTTTATGTGGTACTGACCCTTGTCTAATAAAGTTCTTTTACACTTGGAATAAGAGAAGATACTGCAGCATACTATTCCTTAATGGACAATGCTGATTACTTTTGAAAGCCTTTAATACATTTCCCATATTAGACATGAACAGATGTCAGGGATGTTGCCAAGTGAAATTTCTTTTATGCAATCTTGGCTTGTTGTACAATAATAGCCCTTTCTCAACATGGGAAAAAATTACAGACCCAACTAATTTCCTTGACAGGGAAGAGTTACATATGTTTTCCACTTGTAGCTTTTACGACAAGTTTACAATTTTGCCAAACCTGGAACTAATTGGGACTGTTTCCAAAAACGGTCCAATAAACCCACAATGTGTACAGCTAGCCTAAAATGCAGCAAATGATTGTTTGCTTTTACATCTTTTTTTTTTTTTTTTTTCCTAACAGGGAAAAGTCAGATTGCACAATTATTTCATTTAAGTTACTTAAACACTTACTGTTTCATATCCTCCCAGTTTTTGAGCAGCTTGAAACATAGTCCAAAGGTTAACTGTTAGAGGGACAATAAGTATTTAGATAAGCATTGCATTAACCAACATATTTCAAAGAAATGTAAATTAAACAGTTCTTAAAAAAGTAGAAAAAAAATAAAAGCTCACAGCCCCTGAAAAAGCTCCTGTGAAACATTTTCCAAAGAGGTATTTACATAATCTGAAAAGTAAATATTAGCCCGTACTATATATATATGTTTAATTACATATAAGAGAACATACTTAGATTCCTTAACAGGACTGGAAAAATACACTGAGACAAAGGTAATGGGCTCATTTGACTTTGCTGATAAGAAGCACAGTACAATGAGACTGCAGCATGTTTCCATAACTTTGATAATAAAAATTACTCACTGGGAAGAATGTTGCTTTTAATTATTTGTTTAATACCGATTTCATTAGCAAGCAAGCAAGCATGAGCCACATCCTAGCTCACAGAGAAAGCCTATCGATTACACAACAATATCCAATATTTACTGCAGCTCAGATAATGGCCTCCATAATCAATAAGCAATAAGCTGCGTTCTAATGGATCCTGTGTAAATGAACCCGAGGGGAGCACAAATGAAAACTGCCACAGTAATTATGGTAAGGGTGGTCATGCCTTGCCCATGACCGTGGGGTGAAAGGAACAGAGGTAACTCCTTCAGAAGGCATGTTGGGAGATGTTTGTTGCTTTCTGCGTTATTTCTCCCCTCTCACATGCTTTTCATGCTGGCCTTATTTTATTTTATTTTATTCTGTTCTTTTTGTTTTATGCCAATTGACAGCAGAATAACTGATGTCACAGCTTCTTGTAAGTCAGGCGCACTGCTCCTCCAGGAAGCAGTGGCTCCCAAAAGACACACTGCTGGCACTTCAGGCCAGACTCAGCAGTAATGCTTCAGAACACAGCGGACAGGATCTCCTCCTCCACGGGGGGATGCTCTGATGCAGTGTACACACTGCTCGCTCCCACTAACCTATTTATATTGGTAATGTTTGCGCAAGCCTTGCTGGACAAATACAGAGCCCTGTCCTGCAAACATTTCTGCTCCTCTCAGTGTACTTACTCTTGGCATTTAAGTATTTACTGGATCAGACCCCTAATTTATAATGAATGACAGGCAACTTTCAGCGTATTTCAGCTAAATGTTAGAAGAGGGCCCTACCTTGTGTGGGGAATTTTAGAAATAATACTCGAGCTCGTCTTTCAAGCCCACCCAGTCCCCATGTATGAGGGAGCACAGAATAGAAAGGGGAAAAAAAAATCCTCTCTTCAACACAAAACGTTCTGAAAGCCTCACTGAACCTTGTATTGCTTCAAAGCTATCAAGAGCTTTGCTTAGGCCTTGATTTAATCTGAATCAATGCATAATGCAACGAAGCTGTTCATAGTACATTAATTTTACTTCCATTTCAAGCAGCCAGTTTTCAGACAAACATTGTAATCATTCGGAGTTATATAAGTTTATAATGGCTGCTGGAGGCCTGTTGCAATCAGTGCCAATTGCTATTAGGTATGTAAATTGTTATGTAAAACACACAGGTTTGACATTCTTCATCAAAATAACACATGGTTTTAATCTGCGGTATAAATTAGAGTAAATAATATTTCAATCCATAAAGTCCTCCCTTTCAGGAAAAAAAAGTATCCATCAGCCTATAGGTAAGGAGGAAAAAAAATACCCCCTTCTACAGCTTTTGTCGGAAACTCTACATTGCACTGCAATATTTATGTAGAATTTAGTTACAACTGTATCTTCTCCACCTACAATTGCTTTACAGATTGTGGCACTACAAACTGTACATGCCAAAGCAATTTTAAACACTGCATTCTGTATTAAACAGATACAGTCTGGTTTTATATTCTCCAAAGTCAGTAATTTATTAACTATAAACACATTTCTGGGCTGAAAAATCTGATCCCTTTTGTGCCTTTCTTGACCACCTTTAAATGTCTTCCTTTAATATTTGTCCTTTCATAAAGAACATCTGGGCACAATAAACATACGTCATGTTATTAACTCAGAAGAAAGGCATTACAGACGCTGCAGATTTACAAAACAGAAAACTAGAGAGTTTTCAGCATGCCTATTTCTAGTCATAATCAGCGGATTTAAGCCTATAAATATCCGGCAGCAACTACCCCAAGAAGGAAGAGATGCAGATCTAGGCATATGACAGTAAAATGCCTGGACTGGAAAATGTGTAGATATAAACACGGTCCCCCCATCCACAAGGCTTTAAAACAGGCTACGTGTGCAAATGCTTTCTCCAGAGAAGCCAAACAGTTCTAAAATGTCAACAAGAAAAGTGAGAAAAAGGATACTTACTCTGCTTAAAACCTAAATAGGGTATTCGTTCAATTGGTGTTTTCCTTTCTTTCATATATTTATAAAGTGCCACAAGGAAAGCCTGCTCATCAGCTCTGCATTCTTCACCTACGGCAATCTTTGCTTTATCCTCACTTGAGCCTTTTTTACAGTTGCTGTTGTTACTCTTGGGTTTGGGCAAAGCTGACTTAGCCTCACATTTTACCTGGGAGAAAAAAAAAAAAAAAAAAAAAAAAAAAAAGATGTCATATCAGATCTGGGTAACCTTTAATTTTCACTTAAGGAACAAATACCCTCTCCTGGCGGAATGAATTGCTGAAAAAAAAAAAAGGAGGCCAAACCATGCAACTGTGTTTGAGGGGAAACAAAGGAAGCTATTTTTAGAGCTAAATGTCTTGTTCTGAATCTTAGTCACAACATTTTTAAATAGCCACATCTTTAAATCATTATAACCCATTGGTAATGCTCTCCAGATCTGCATTTTTATGACTATACATTGCTATGTCACAGACAGCTCCCATCTCTCACATACACTTGCCATTAGCAAGTCTAATAATAACCTCTGTTCCAGGACTGACACTGAGCATTGTCAACTCCCGCAGACAACCCTTGGAGTTGAGGGTGCTCAGCCCCTTCCAGGAACGCTCCGCAGCCAGCTCGGAACAGACTCATTTTTCTCTCCTTCGGCCCACCAAAAGAGACGCAGACCTTGGCAGCCTGACCAAGGCAGAACCTTCAAGTGCGCACGAGTGGCGGTTCTGCTGTAGCACAGACTCAAGTCAAAAGGGCACGAGCATCTGCTGGAAGTTAAGCACAGCTCCAGGTATTGAGCAGAAAGAAGGAACTGGTAACAGGAGTCGGTCCCATGAGGCACCTGCAGCCCCGTGTGAGTCCCACAGCCCGCAACGGCCTTCCCAGCAGACATGCCAGTTAGGAAGACGACAAACTGCAACCACTTTCACCTCTCACCGGTATTCAAACCTAGGAACAAACATCCAGCAAGAACGGCTTCATCTTGCAGCTTATCTCGAAGATAATCCTCACACTGATTCAGTGCAATTACAATCTGAGCACTCCCATAATTTATGTGAAGCAAAACCAAAAGAGCAGAACCTTGCAAACCAATGTTTCAAAGACCTCCATTTCCATGGTGGGACCAATGCATGTCCTGTGAGGAGCTGCCTACTGCAAGGCATTGGAAGTGCTAACAGGCTGTCTTTTGGATTTGCGTCGTCCTGTCACTGCTTGCAAGCGCTGTCAAGAACCTTCAGCAGCTCCACACCTGAACCAAGACATGACCTTTGTGCTCCAGAGAGAGCATCACAAGCCAGCACTGGGTGTGCTGGGAGGAGAGCAGAGGGAGCAGCACATCTTCCTGAAGCGCAAGAGGGGAGTTATGGTCAAGCAAAACACCGACCCCCCCTTCTTCCTGCTTCCAGCCAGGAGCTTCGTGGACACTTCTGGACATTCTGGAGGTAAGCGCTAGGACCAAACAACAAACATACCATTGGAAGGACCACGATATGTTTGTTTTATCTCAATATAGATACCTTGTATTCAGGCTCAAGCAAAATCTTCTCTTCTATACTCCTCCAAGATACTAACTCTGCAAAAGCACTGGTTTAGGGTCAGCCGTCTCCGCAGTTTTCCACAGACACCAGGCAAGACAATGCTAGAGGGGAGAAGGGCTGCCACTTTTCCAAGATACTCGATGCCGCTGAAAACTCTCCCTGTAGGACACTGCAGGGTACTGGGAAGGGGACTTCCTGCAGGGTTTTTCTGCATCCCTTACTCCTGAAGTATGTTTCCTGTATTGCTCAATATTCTCTGGTTCCATGGAACAAAGAGATATTGTCTTCCTGCGGCACAAAACACCACGCTTTGCCTTCTGGTAACAGATACGCTCACTGACTGAACTTCGGTAAAGATCCTGGGTCTCATCCAAAACTCAGAGAAGTTAAGGGGAATTTTTTCCTACCAACTGAACTCTAGATTTCCTCACTCCATGTTTCAGTTCAGTGCTATAATCCCTTGACTTTTTCGCTTTGGCTCCTTGCAAAACTGTTTAATAGCTTCCCATATAAAGTTTAGATTATATTGTCAGAATTTTCAGTGCTATATTGAGGACTGAGTTAACACTTCCAGTGCAAACCCATAATTTCATTAAATACAGTATTTTTAATTTGAGCTGCAAGTATGTGCAAGCTAACACTTGGAATAAATTCACTGGACTTGAGAACAGTTTCTCAAGCTTTGAAGCTCTCTCGCTTGGTAAAGTCAGCCATTCAGACAGTCAGTTTGTCTGTCTGCCAGTCAATCCCCACCTTTTTAATGGGTTTTAATTTTTGAAACCGGGCAACTCACCTACGCTTGCAAAGACAGTCTGGGCACAAATGCTAAATCAAATGAAAGCTCACTTCTCTGAAAGCAAACTAATGGTAAGGGATGTTACTCCCAAAGAGACAAAAGGAAACAAAGAAAGTATCATATAAAAAAGCCACTGGGAGTGAGAAACTCCATGCTACACATAATGTCCTCCTTTCCAGCACACAGAGAAGAGAGGTCAAAGCGCCTGTGGACCTCAAAGGTGCCAAAATGCAAGCAAAGGCCACCAAGCCGTGCCAGGTTCAGGAGAGCTTTGATGAAACAGAAACATTTCACCTGCAGATGTTGGAGGCAAAGCCTCATTTCTGGCACTTCCCCCAGGTGACAGGACACATGAATGAGTGGTGTGACCTGCAATTAATCAGAATCAAAAGGGCCAAATGTCATTCTGGATAGCACTGGTGTAAAACCAGTATAAATGCAACACAGCCAGAGCTCTGCTGGATTTGCACCAGGGACCAGAAACCAATTCTCTCTCTCCAAATGCAATTCTGAAACTTCCCAGAAGGCAAAGCTGTAGTATAAAACGTGGCGTTTTTTTTTTTGGCTTCACATTCATGTCTGGTCCGGTCAGAAAGCTGAATGAACTTGTTTTGAAGAGGGATCTCCACTTCCAGAAGAGGTAAAGCTCTTCTGCTGCAGCTTCGGTGTGCGTAACACACCCAGAACAAAGCTGAGGGCTAAGGCCCTCTTAAGGCAGCCCAGAGCTGCAGCACGGAGGCTGGGGTGTGCTGCAGTGGGCTCTGGAAACATCTGGCCACATCTGCCTTCGTGCTCAGGCGGAAGCATACGAGCCAGGATCAGGCAGCCAGCGAGCATCATGGGTGCAGCGGAGGTTTCTTTTCTCCTGCCAGAGGTCACACACACAGCAGACCACTACAGAGCTGTATTTCAGAGCTTCAATCAGATAAAGTCTGAGGCGCTCAGAATAAATCTTCAGGTCTGAGAGCATGCCAGGCCACCTGTGGCCACAGGAAAAGCAAATCCTGGCAACTTTTAAACTAATTTCCCAGATCTTGCCATATAAATGAAGTGAGAGATTTACTTTAGCATTTGCACTAGGAGATGTAATGAGTAGATTCATTTGGGGACAATTTCCATGTGTAACAAGTTAATCCTTTCAGCTATTTGAAACGGCCGTATCAGCCAGTTTTAAAAGGCCTTCCAGTGTGTTTTTACACACTTTGGGAAGGTTCATTGGGAGCACCAAGCTTCTTAAAACGTTTGCAGGTACAGCAAGGGTCACGCAGGGGCCCGCAGATCACAGAAGCCAGTCCAGCAGCGCTGACATAGGCAGTATGACAGCCTCCAGGTGCCCTCCAGCACAGCCTCAGCAGGTGTCCCAGCAGGAGGGAGCTCCCCAGGAACCTCCCCAGCAGGGAAGATGCAGCACCCAGACACCAGATCACAAGCAAGAAGAGGTGGCACACGACCATGCCAATTTCTGGCAGACCTGGAGGCCCCAGACCACAGGTCTGTCCCCCTGTGGCTCTACTTCCACCAAGCCGCCTGTGATCAGCACTCCTCCTCTCCAGCCAAGTGCTCTTCTGTGCCAAGTTAACAGTAAAAAGCCTACAAAACAATCTGCTCATGGCTCAAGGTAAACAAGCCTCATGAAACCTAAATCCTACAAATGCACGAAGCTTTCTAGTCAGCGGCAGCTGAGAACACAGAATGGTGCAAGTCACTACAAACATGTGGTCTGTGTCGGTCTCTGTGCCATCTCTGCTCCTTCTCTGCCCAAACCCTACAGTCTTCGTGACACTGTCGGAGCCGTCTGCCCACTGAGCTGAAGTCAGGCTGCAGTCAGATGCTGGATGTCATCGGCTGAGGATGAAAGCTGCACAACTTCTGGTCGAATGGGATTTTAGCTGGAACGAGGCCAGGAACACCACCAAAACTTTTTGGCACCCGACGCAAGTGATTTGTCCCACTTAACTCGAGCAGTTTTCAGCTCTGCTTTTAAGGGACCCACTGTCAGCATTCACCAGAGGTGGAAGAAGGCTAGAGAAGAAAAAACGGATGGTGAAGCTAACATGGAGCCTAAGCTGATGACTTCATGGCTCAGTGCTCTCACAAGCAGAGGACAGCAGGTGGGTCTGCATCCCCTGCCCATCCATCCCCCATCCAAACACATCCGTTGTCCCTAGGAACCCATCATCGGGGTCTCTACAAGTGCACTGCATCTGCTTTGAAGGGTTTCTGATTCACTGCCCCCCTCTTACGCAAGTTTTTCCACAACCCTGAAACACAGATTGATGTGAAGAGCCAGACTGAAGCCGGTGTGACTACACGCAAGGACATTATATCATGAGCACGTCTATTATTTATAATGAAATTAAGCTGGCCAAGATAATTAATGCTATTAATATCTGCACAATGATGAGCACAGTATGACTAGATAAATAGGCAGAATTACTTCTTATCTGAAATGTCCTCTCATCTGACTAGCAGGGTGAACCCAAATACAAACAGAGAGGGTAAATAATTTGGTATGAAGTGTTGCTGTTGTTTTTAATTACCTAATACCTATACATCAGGTGTTGAAGAGCAGGGTGCTTTGACAACAGAGCACACGGTGCATTTTGCTAGTAATATTCTAACATGAGAAATGGCTGAGGGTGAGGGGAATTAAGGCAAATTGAGACATTTTCACACTGCAGATTTTGCACATTCTTCCACAGAGCAAAAACATCCAGGCAAACTCTACAGCATCTGGCAGGACCCGGTAACTCAGCGCACCAGGCTCCATCGCCTTTTACCACGCCTGTCTAACACGACAGTACAGCCTCCAACCGAGCACAATAGGGCACAAAGAGAAGAGAAACAGTGACTTCAGGGCAGAGCTTCATCATGAACTTCAGCCTCTTTTATCGTCATCAACAGAAGGCACAATTTTAACCGAACTCCTAGGGAGGAGGAGGAGGTGGAATTTAATTTGCCTTCCTATGAGAAACCCAGAGCAGAACACTTCCACTTGACCTCTTTAACCTCCTAATCTCCCAGGACATTCACTGCCTATAACAATACAAACGTAAATGGATCTATAGATTCACTGTATTTCCTATAGAGATGGTCCCAACAATGGGAGCATTTTCCAGATACACATCCATCTAATTTAATGAAACAATGGACTCACAAGGAGTTGGTCGAAACACTCAGGCTATGCAAATACGGTTAGCAAGGGCTCCAAAGATTCACAGTGACAAAGTTCTGACAGAGATAGAAATCAAGAAGTATTGCTCTAAGTAATTTTCCATCTTTGCATCTTACAGTTTCAAATTAAATCATCTTGAAAGGAGCCATTTGTGCTGCTTTTATTTTAAGAGAAAATCAAATTCCTACTTAAAACCACACATACAACAGAGAAAACAGGACGTAAATTACACTACAAAAACTCAGTTCTTCAGTAATTTTGAGTAAAAGGCACAAACCCACAAGTAACTAAGAGATATGCCTATAAACACAAAGCAAAGATCCAGTTTTTACTTGCAGCATGGGCTAAGCACTGCAGCAAATAAAGAAGACTCTTTAAAATGAAGCCTGGAATGAATACGTAGCTCAACGTGAAGTATTAAAGAACCTGTCGTTTTTTGGGGGTTTTTTTTAAGCATTTGTATTGAATTTCTTCTTCACCCCCCCCCCCCCCCCCTCCAATCCCCCTCTTTTTTTTTTAAGTCAAGATCTTCACATCAGGGTAATCTCATTTGTGCGTGCTTCTCAGAAACCATTATTTAAGCAGCTCTTGTTTCATACTCTGTTTATCTTCAAATTTATATTTAGAAGTGCATTGTAACAGGGTGAACTGCTCCCTGGTTTATTTTTAATTTGAAGATACTGTCACAAACTATGTTTGTGTGTCACAGAATGTGAAAACTAACAGTGGGTGCCAAGAAAGCTTACACACTACCAGTTACCAACAAGCTGATAGCATTAAGGCTGTTAGGCGATTATAGGTACCGGTAACTTCCAACGCAGGCGAGATTTAAAGTGAAGAATAAAACTGTTGAAAAAAAATTACATTTATCTCCCCGAGAAAATAAATTACATTCTAATTTGGAAACAGCATGCTGGGAAACAAAGGCAGGGCTGTACCTAAAAAAGGAGAATGTACTGAAAGGAATATTATTAAGTGATTTACCTTGGCAACAGCTTTGCTTTCAGAATTATTGTTGGAATCCTTAATGCCATTTAATGAATCTCTTCTCTGTGGGCAAGGCTTCTTTTTGCGCGGTCTGCCTTTAAGATTTGGCGCTGAAAATTAATGGAGAACAATTTGAGTACACTGTCTTACACTGGATTCTTAACAGCTGAAAGCATCATAAATAATTCCACCACAATCAGTCACAGAAATGTACACATCTGTCTACAGTAAATGCTTATTATGAGATTCCCATCCTCCGTGGGTTACATCTTGACACACTATACATTTCTATATCATATTCCCCAAGGCTAATCTATTCTACTTTCACATAACTAATTAATACAAAGTCTAACACTGGTCTCTGAAGGACCTGGAGAGAAAGCACAAATATTTCTCCACGGTACGAAAAAGAACAAAGTAGAATATTAATAGGTAACTTTGCATTAATGAGCTGCTGCATTTATTACTGCTAATCTTCAAGTAAGAGTACTAACTACAACTTCCAACTTCGGGAAACATCTGTTTTTGGAAATGTTCTGAAATATTGAAATTCCTTGCAGCTCCAAGAAATGTTTATATACTCTGTCATTCTTGTCAAAGTTCTCCTAAAAAAGTTTCTAAAAAAAAAAAGAAATTACCCCCGAGTCCTGAAACGGATCAAAAAACATAACTAGCTCTACACGTTGACAAGTACTGAAATAAGTGATTGATTGTTTCATAAGGGTTACATACCGCACGTATAAATTAACATGAATCACTTTCAGTTTTGTCCAATTCTTAAGATAAAACAGCTCTGAAATAACACAGTGACTAAATCCTGGCCACGCTGTGGGAAATGGATCTTTGTAAAAAATACCAGACTCATCTTTCAATAACGGTATCATGATATAAATTATGATCACATATAGAAATAGGAGAAGGAGCAGATGTTTGCTCATTATTACGTGTCCTGCCTGCTTTTGGATTTCAAAATCAGCCTCCGACTACTCTGGCAACGTTGAAAATGATAAACAATCATTAACTAATGACTGTTCTGAAGAAGATGATTTCCCTTAAACCTTTAATTTCTAGGTAACCATTGTTTTCATTACTTAAAGAAACGATTAGAACAATGTCAGAAATCTAAACACCACAAACCTCTTGAGTGCCCTCTAATTGTTTCTAATCTTACATTTGTCACACAGTTAAGTCAGTGGTTTCAGGACATTTTACATTTTAATTAGTTTGCAAAGACAATGAAGGGTGCTAATTTGATTTTATAGTTCGAATAACAGGGTCCTACTTGGTCTGCCTGGAAAAAAACAGAAGCCACGGGTCTAACACCGCAAGTCCAAAAGACACATCTTCTTCCTTCCCCCAGCTCCAACACACAGCGAGTGCAGGTATGTGGATGTGTGCAAGCTCCCATCTGTGTACGTATGAAAGCGCCTTTATCGTCCTTCAGAAATATCTCCATCTATCTGCAGCCAAGCACATTCTGCTTACTGAAAAGTACTGCAGAAAGCAATTTGGAAAATGTCATGTGAGGCTAGCACGCAGAATCAAACAAAGAGATGAAGCAGCGATTACCCACTGCGGCCGACAAACATCTGCCCCACTTCTATCTGCCCTCGCAAGCACTGCCACACCAGGCTGCACCCTGCCTCAGTCGTGCCATCACTCCAGCCCCGTGCCAGCGTCAGGGGCACAGGGTGCAGGCTGCCACGTGCTGCCCGTGCCCAGGCCATGCCAACAGTACCAGCCCTAGTGCCGTGCTGGGCAGGGCGCTCAGAAGACAGCCGTGCTTCCTCCATGTGCTACATGGTGGCTCACACACCAGCGGTGCCCGGCCTTCAGCTGAATGAGCCCTGACACAGCCCAGCCTTGGCACAGAGGTGCTACAGCACGGGCCAAATGTGCGTGGACGAGGATTTCTTTTTCTTTCTTTCTTTCCTCTCTTTTTTTTAAGTAAAGAAACCAGTTCAAGGCCCAGCGCTTTCCAAACGCACTTGTTACGCCGAGTTTTGGCACTGTGCTGTACCACACAGTGAAGCACTGCTCATGTTTTGCTAAAAGCTCTAAAAGGAGAAAGGCATTTGTTACCCAACTACAGGTACGCCGAGCCCGCGTACAAACACTGTTTGCGTCGGGGCCTTCGTGGCCCCTCAGTGCCACACTGCAGCACCGCGCCTCGCGTCACCATGCCACACCAAGGGCACCAGCACCAAAAACTGCCGCAGGAACCAAGCACCACAAGAGAAAGCCTTTGCCACTGCCCCGTAAAAGAGAACATTTGCAACAGCTCCAGTCACACTTGAAACAGATCCATTAACATTTGCTCCCTAAATCATTCTAAATAGATGCGTTATTCGAAGATTATTTATATTTCAGTCAGATGCATTTTGTTCTCGAGCAAGGAAATACGACAAGGATTGAAGGAATAATTCACAGCAGGGCACACACTTGTTTTAATTTTTTTTTTTTTTCATTTTTGTTTCATTTGTGACATATTCATGAGCACGCTGCAGATCTCCTGAATTCGTTATTCACAATGATCTTAAAGCAACTTTACGAACATGTCATGGCTTAGTCCCAACCAGTATTCCTGACAGCGCTGCGTGTTCAACACGGACTGGACAGCAAAGTGAACACGCACTGGCTTCTCCTCCTCCTGGTTGGAGAGGGACTTCTGGCATGAGTACCTGAGCACATCTGCAACAACTCAACTTCTTCACGTGTTTGTGCATATGGCTTTCAAATTCACTTTCTGAAAGCACTTGTGCCAGTGAGAACTGATAACTTGTACATTCCCAGAAGGTGAGAACTAAAGCAATGCGAGTTAATGTAAAAAAATTGAATAAATAAGTACAGAAAACCACATGCATTTCTTTGCCACCTCTTCAGTGGAAGTGCCTGGAACAGGCCTACGAGGGAGGCAACGCACTCCCAGTTCAAACACTACACTTACTCTTCCCGCACATTTGGCAACGTGCTCCTTTTTGCCAATTTGCGCAGTTTTTCCTTTCTTTCTTTGTGCTTCCCGATGTATCTCACAGAGGAGAAAACTTCAGGGATGAGACAAGCTCATCCCGCACTTGCCAGCCACCCCGAAGGGCAGGCTCACATGGAAAACGGCAGCAAGCATGAAGTTATCTTCCTTGTAAAACCCGTAGCTGACTGAGCAACCCAGAGCACAGAAGGGAAAGCCACTTCACTGCAAGCCCTGGCCAACACTCAGTCGCACAGAGTAGGAGCCCACAGTGCTGCAGAGTGCCCGGAGGGGCCCAGTGACCACTATACCACTCCTCCAGCACCCACTCTGTGTCAGTGGGTTGCTTTCCTTCCCAGGCTGGTGGCACTCCACAAGCCTGTTGCTGAGGACCCACCTCGCTGCTGTCCCACAACACAAATTCGAGGTGATTAAAAAGCTAATTCAACCACAGAGAACCAAAGGTGTGGTCATTAACCAGCATGCATGTGTGCTGGGCTTTGTTTTTCAGCTATCTGCTCTAAGACTTGTGCACCCAATTAAGTGGAAGTGCATGGAACGGACATACCATGAATATCATCAGCTACATGAGCCACGATGACAACCACATCTTAACCACTCTTCCCATTCCGCAGTACATCTTACTGCCATCTCAAGGAAAATAAAATCATTTATAGGAACCTGCCCAGAGACAGGAATGCTGCTGCTTCTTCTAAGACTGAAAGGGTCCCGGGTGCTGACTGGGAACAGGTAGTGACCACAAGCCACGCAACCTGCTGCTTGCTGTATGACAGGAGGGATGTGGGAAAGCCACGACACGTTAACTGAGCAGGACACAGTAGCTGGGGAGGAAGAAAGGGAAGAGGGAACAGCTTATGGCTACGCAAGTGGAGAGGGAGGGGAGGAGCTGGATATGCTGGTGGTGTGCCACCTGTCCTCACCATGCGCTGAGAGATGCTCTAGCTTCACGTTATACTCTTCTCATGCCTGTGGGCCACTGCTCTTCTGCCACTACCACCTTCCTCTCGCCAGCTCTCAGGGATATTTTCTGCATGATGCAGGAAGCAGGAGCATACCAAACCTCCTCGACTAGCGCAACTCCCAGCTCTGGGAAGGCAAGTTCCAGGTAGGCAGAGAATGAGATCTGTGGGAGCTGCCAAGCTCAGCTGGGACTGAACACTACCTAAGATGAAAGAGTGTAAACCATCACAAAAAGCCAGCCAATACATTAGCTTTTCTTTCCAGCATTTCCAGGTAGATGCAGGTGAAGACAACATCTTCCCTGTTATCAAGTCAGCCTTACTTGAGCCACCTCCATGCTGAGAATGTGAAGCACCATCCTTGCATGGACATCCTGGGATGCACAAATAAGCCAAGTGACAGTGACCACCATCTTGGGGTAACCCAGCAGGTTAAGTTCTAGTAGATCTATCTAGAGTTTTTCTTTTCAGGCATCTGATATTCACTGGAAGTCAAATGAGTTCAGTCTTCTCCATAACACTCTTCTCTAGATACACAGATCTTGACTGATGTTAAAGGTGTGTTGTTATAGGGAGGGTGTTAAAAAAATAGTGGCCTTCACATAGCTGAGGTCAAGCCATGCTGGCGCTCTGTCAAAACTGGTGGTGTAGCCAAGAGGCTTTAATGAGCTTGGAATGCATTACCTCATTTGTCATACCTGGATCACTTACTCATGCTGAGTCCAAAATAACCTTGGACCTTGCTGGCTGCTCAGCAAACCATGTAAGTAAACAGTCCCGTACTCATGCCTAAAACATGCGCCTTTTTCTTGCTCACTACACATTACTTACTCCAGAAAACACCTATGCACTATGCAATCATAACAGCTAGGATCAAAGTTCTCACCTTTTCCAAGTCTCTCTGACCTAACAACTATTCCCAGATATGACTTTTGATTCTTCTTTGCTGATTCTTCCTGTTTCACAGAAACACTTCAAAAGTGAGAGAAAAAGGGAAAGGAAGGGGTCACTGTATTTTGCTGAGCAGTTTACAAGGCTAGCTGCTCAGCACTGCTCATGGCCTTAGAGCTTACACTGCCAACCAGATTCTGGCTGCCACTGTTTTCGTGACCACACTTCTCTCCTGTGGAAAGATGAAGGGAAGGAGAACAACTGTTTTCTTTTCCCAACTGCAAGAGTATGACAGCATGAACGAAAATGAGTTTGCAAAACTGTTCACAGTCATCAGCAAAGTGCCACGGAAAGATGTGAGCAAGCATATAAGGAGGGTTGTACAACCAGATCAGCCCTGTGCATGACGGATACAAGTACACCAGAGAGAGGTAATCACAGAGCAAAGATAACGGTAGAGCACTGGAGAGTGCAAGGATAAGTTAATAAACAGGGATGCACTGTGATGCTGGTTACAGAAGAGAGGCGTGCCCGCCACAGGCCACTTGCAGTGTACCTTCTAAATGCACCAATAGTCTCGCTTCCTCTCCTTCCATAAGGTGCAGGACACCCAGAAGAAAGTGTCCTTGCAGAGTCCTTTAGCTCTGTGTCAGTCCTTCACATATCTTGCAGCTCTCACCCTCTTCTCTCTCCTTTCAGCTGCAAAACCATCAGTAGATACAGAACAGACTAGGAGATTTTCCCACTCAGGCAGGTGGAAACAGCAGGATGTGTCAGATCTCAGAGCTAGTTGTGATTCGAGTGCCGAACAGAAGGAGGAGGTGCCATACAGAGAAGCCTGGCCATCAAAGTCAAGGTGAGAAGAAGGGCCCCAAAACTCCAGACCATCCATGAACCAATCACATGTGCTGGCAGGTGGCAAATAGATGGTTGCTGAGGACTTCCCTAAAGCAGCTTGGCAAAAGTTACTCTTGCCTGAAAAACATGCTTGCATGTTGCACCTTTTAAAAAGTAATGAACAGAAAGTTAACAGTTTTAATGGTTTTAACACTTACCCCTCTAGGGGGCTTCTGGCATTCTGCAATACCTGAAAGTTCGAAAATACATATTGCTAGATTTGAGCACAACCTCAAGAACTGTGCAAAGGCTAGTTAATCCCACATACTGTGCTGGATTTCTTCACCTCCTCTGTCTCTGTTTTTTTCACCTCAAGCTCTTCCCTGCATTCTGATTTCAGGACCTTGTGTTTCATCCATTTCCCTTTCACCCCTCAAAGTTTATGGAAAAGCTCCTGCTTCCTGGAAACTGCGTCCAAGTCAGAGGGCCTGGAGCATGAATAGCCCAGGTACAGGGAACAGCTGGTGGGAGACGCAAGCTGCAAGCAACCTGGTGCTGCATCAAAGAGCCAAAAATCATAGTGCCTGGAAAATAAAGTGAAGGATCAGACACCCCAGACCTCTGTTTAGAAAACAATGCCACCAACTAATATGGAGAAACTCTCTCCTAAATACACCTACTGCAGCGAGCGATCAGCACCTACCAACAGCTAATGTTCTTGCCCTCTGAAGGCCCCACAAACACACGCCTCTCGCCTACTCAAGCTGTACATCAAGCAATTTGAATATTAAACCCAGTTTTTCTAAGCCTTTTCTAAACACACTTGTTAATTCCTTTCCACAACTGATAACACTTTGTGGACGTATAACCGAACATGTCAGACTCGACCTGGAAACGCTGGAGTAACACAACAGCCAACCACGCGAGGAGCACAGAGTATCCACTCCGCTTTCGAACCCACAGGCAGAAAAGGAGGACTTGTGGAGCCATTCCTGGAAGTTTTGTTTTGGAAATGAGATAGCCCATGCTCCATGTGGGGAAAATCAATTTGCTACCTCTCTAAAGAAAACATTCCTCATTTGGAAATAACTGAAACAGACACTTCCTTGTGTGGATTAATGTGGAGACATATGACTTGCTGCAGACTGTTGTTTTGACCCCCCTCCTGACCAGACAATCTCTAAAAAAAAGCAAAAAGGTGGTATTTTTCACGGATTATGGGTCAGACCAGTATTGTTTTTAATAGAAAAGTTAGAGGCACTGCAAATACCAGGTTGGCTAATTGTGCCAAAACCAAAATGTTTTTAGTTTCCGTGGAAGACAGTGACAAGATTCAGGACGTGGCTTGGTCTTGTTTTCTTTATTTCAGCATGGCTGGAAGTTAATTAAGACTTCTGCTGTAAGGGCTTTGTCTTGCCCTGCTGACTAATTTAGGTTTTAAACAAATCGGAAAAGGGTGCATTTCTTTGCCAAAACTTATGCGTACGTTAGCTGTTATGAAATGCAGCACGCTGAAAAGATGAAGACTGTAGAGAAAAACCTATGGCTGACAAATGTGTGACACGCAGGTAGTCCTTGGAGCTAATCAAAATCATCATCATCATAATAAAATAATCCACGGTAGGCCTATTACTGGCTACAGATGACAGAATTGTTATTAATGATTCAAAAAGAGGCAGAGGTGTTTGGTAAATATTTGTTCCATATTTGCAGAGAAGCCAGATGATATGCTTGCAAAAGAATATAATTAAAGCGAGTCAATTGCCTCGGCTTTACATAAAACAGATCTTAAAACAACAAAAAAGAAAACAAAGCACCTTATTTCATACTTTGAAACTGAAAACTCGATTAAAGAAAGCAGCAGCATGCGGGGAACTCACCTGCACTTTGGCAAGACAGTTGATTTAATGCTAGATAATACTCTGATTAAAAAATAACACCACATAATTTTACTCAAGCAAATATTAAATAGATTAGAAACTGGCTAAGTGACAGATCTAAGCACAGGCGTCAGTGGGGAATTTCTAACAAAGGAAAATATTCCTGGTAGGATTCCACAGGGGTTGCTGCTAGACTCGATGATGTTCAGCATTTTCTTCAGTGAAATAAATATGAGGCCCCTGACAGTAACATTCACCCTGACCGCCTGGCACAATGCTAACCCAGGATAATTCACACGAGCAATTCAGTAGGAAAACCAAGCCAAACATAATCAACTCTGCCTAGCACCACTCCAGCATAAACCTGGAAGCTCAGCCCCAGCTTGCACTTCATGGGCCACCCCAAAATGGAGTCCAGTGTGCCATGGTAGGAGCTGCTATGGCACAAAGCCTGCCTCCTGGGGCTGGCCAGCGCAGCTCAGCCTGCGCTGCGGTTCAGAGAAATGACTGAGAAATTACTTCACCAGGTAATACAAGTGCTCTGAAGGGGATAAAGGCAGGTACTCAAGAAGCATGAGGCATAGTGAAGCGTACCGCGGCACTGGCGTTGACACACACAAGAGCTGAGTCCAGCACACCAGACATGCACACATTTAGCTGCCAGACCTTCCAGGAAGGCCCAGCCAGCCATGTGCTGGCGGGCACAGCAGAGGAGAACCGGGCACGCAGAGGGCTGGAGCTGGGTGCCCACCCTGGCCTGGTCCCAGCGCTGCCAGGACAGCCTTGGCACTGCAGGAGCTGAGCTGGCTGCGGGAGCCACAGTCCAGCTGTCTGGCTGCTCTCCCCACTCCAACAGCTGCTTCTCTTCTCCTTTAGAAAAAAGGTGGTGGACTGGACGAAAGCATTCACTGGTAATTTTGGCTGAAGAGCCACTACTTGGTTGATAACAGATCGGATGACTCAGCGTTCATTCGGGGAGAAGCTCCCAGATTATAGGAACTAATACAGTAGAGCACTGTACTGTTCAGGACAGGGAGCTTGAAGAGCCACAGTCTCGATTCGGCAAAGCACAGTCAAGACTGGGAGCACGCCAAGACCTCTGATGACCTCACAGGGGCTATTCAGGTCTTTGAGATCGAGGTGGTGCTAGGCATTGAACTCGCAGAGTCAGCACGACTCAGTGTGACTGAAAGCACAACACTGTGCTCAGGTAGCAACATGGGACTGGCTGCGGGTTCCCCAAGGTCTGAAGTACCTCAGAAACCCATGGTGACATGGTCCTTACCCTAGAAGCCACCCGGGGAGGCTATGACCAGAGCGTGGGGGGACTGGCTTCTGTAGGAGCTTTGCAACGATACCCAAGTCTGGGTTAAAGAAAAGCAAAAAAAAAAAAAAAAAAAAAAAAAAAAAAAAGGAGAGAGAGGGAAAAGTGAGAAGGCACAAGTGGACTGTGTAACATACAAGACAAAAGCAGTACAAAAACAGCAGCGAGAAGGGAAAGCGCAAAGCAAACCCATGCAAGTTAGCCAGTCTCATCACAACTCAGCAGAACACGCAGGGTAGACTTCCCATTAGAGCACATTAGAAAACAGAAGGCAAATAAAAGCTCACAGCAAACATTAAGAAGGCTTCCCTAGCAATATTTCCCTTTCTCTCCCGCAAAAGCGAGCGTTTGTTAAATTGCTGTCTGGCAGAGTCAGCAGTACCCAATGGAGACGTGACCTACATACCTCGGCAATACAATGGCTGCGCAGCCGATCACGTCCATAGGCAGATGAGATGGGTAACTGACTGGTGGAGGGCGGGCACCGGGGTGAATCCAAACAGGCAGAAATTCAGACAGAAAGCATAAAGTGGATGGATTCCTGAGAGCTTGCTTTGGGGAATGACAACGGCAAGTAGGATGCTGTGGTCATCCAATAGCACCAAACATGAAAACGACAAACATATTGTTCAAATCTCTTGCGTTTCCGATTTGTAGGGGGTTATATCAGAAACGAGTATCACTCTTAGCAAAAGAATCCTACAAGATTTTTTTCCTTTTGTCTTCGCACTTTATCATCGCAATGTAACCACAACTGGTTAAGGCATAAACAACCCGCATGAAGATGTTAGCAAAGTGACGAGCAGCAAGTGCAGAGCCCCCTCCCTCCATGACACCACACAGCTCACCCCGGCGCATCATGGCTGGGCTGAGCCCCATCCCGCTCCCAAACACCTCCTGGGGCTGCCAACCTCCTCTGGGAGGGCCGGGAGCCGGCTCAGGCTGGGCTGGGCTGCTGCCCACCACGCTGGGCTAGGGGAAAGTGGGCACTTTTCTCCAGTAAGGCGTGGAGGTGGTAAGTGTGCTAACTTCACGCTAACAAAAGGGGCATCTCCATGGCCACCGGAGGATGGATGATGGTGGCTGTATTGCCCCGCCGTTTGGCCACGCTGAGTGCGAACCCGGGGAACTTGGCGTAACCGCCACGACACGTGCGGAAGGAAGCCCACCTCCGCTCCACAGCCCCTGCCGGTCTCCAGCGCTCAGAAAACCCAACCACTGACCCATCAGCAGCTGACCTCCATCGAACAGGCGGGGTCCACGACACACCCTTATTTGGGCAAAAGCCTTCCGAGCCGCCCCGCCGCACTCTTCCCTCCGCCACAACTGCGCTCGGCCGTTTACCACCGCGGCGGGCGCTGAGGGCAAGGCGCACGAAGCCGGCGGGGCGAGGAGCCCCTCACCGCGGCCGCAGCGGCCCGAGCGCAGCCGTCATTGCCCTCTAGCGTCGCCCGCCCGGCCCGGCTCGGCTCGGCTCGGCTCGGCTCGGCTCGGCCCGGCGCCGCTCGGCTCCCCGCCCGCCGCGTTCATTCATGGCTAAAAATAGGCGGGAGCGGCAGCGCGGCGAGCCCGGCGCGGAGCTGCGGGCACCGGGACCCGCGCATTCCCTAATATGGAAGCGAAGCCGACTTTTCCAAAGCGGCGGTTTATTTGTTTCTGGAAATGGACAACATATGTCAGAGATTTACTGTATGGAACCAGGTGTATATATATATAGCATGGATCTTTGTATGCGCCCGGTTTCGTTCTATATAAAGGCTTTATGCGGCCTGGAACTATAAATTTAATAATAGATTACTAAATTAAGTCTGCACAATCACTTCATAAAAAAAAAAAAAAAATCATTTCAATTTAAAATACAGCTGTAGGGGCTTGGACAATTTCCTGCGTAATAGAGGCCCATCCCTGCAATGTAAATAACCCCGGCTTTAAAACAAGTCGATCAGGCACATCAGGAAAAAAAAAAAAAACAAAAAAAACAACAAACCAAACAAAAAAACCTTCACGAAAACAGAATTGCATTTTGCAGCCTATCCCAAGTCAGGATGCCAAGCCCTCATTTTTATTCGAATGCTGCTTTGATAAATCACTCCTGCTTCAGCAGGCTTTTTTCTTTTTTTTCTCCCTTAATGTCCTGTTTTCCTCCCGGCCATCCAGGCCGATTAAGCCTCAGCGTTCTGACTGTACCAAACCAACAGGGTTTTGCAACAGGAATAATTCACTGCTTTCCTGTGTACCGTCAGCATTCTTAAAATACTGTTACTATAAAACTAAGCACTGTGCTCTTCAGACACGCGTGACGTCGCTCGCTCTGTTTATTTCCAGCTGCAATTGTGCAATTTTAAAATTCTCATCTTTCTCAATGCCTTTTCCCCAAACAAATACCTCTGATAGTTACAAGATTACAGAAACAAGTCCGATTTGGTTCGGAGCCTCACAGGCCACCTGTAATATCACTGACTGATTGCACAGTAAAAATGACAAACATTGCTTCAGTTGCTATATATCCTAAGTCAATTACCAGGCTTTCTCTTCCTAATTTGATGAGAATGAAATATCGCAAGGAGTACATATGGCAATTTAAAACGTATGATCGGGGAAAAGCCAAAGCAAACCTCTGAGAAGACAAGCAATTGGGTTTGTGCAGCCTGGTACGTGTGACGTGCTGCCCTTCCCACTGCTGCAACCACAGAAGCACAGACCTGGAAGGGCTCCATCCCCTCCGTTCTGCACAATCCCCCCGCGTGCTTAGCAGGATTAGGCTGCTGGAAGACTGAGCGAGGTTCGGAAAGCTCAAAAACTTCAGCACGCTGCCTCGTGAAATACGTAGCAAGAATTTTATGGACTAAGCTCAGTCAGTCCCCTTCTCCTGAGAGCATCTGGAGGGGCTTTCACACCACCCAGGCCCCCTCATCCCACTTCCAGCAGCGGGACCGTCCCGTGCCCATGCTGACTGCAGCGACCTGGGATTTTTCCTAGAAGCCCCTCGCACAGATGTGACCCGACTTAGCTTTGTTTAGGAAACCTGATGGAGCGACACGAATGGCCAGAGCTTCTGTATATCTAATTCTAAACAGATAAAGGATCTTCAAGACAAACCAGCACCTCTCAGAGATTTCCAAGTACACCATTAAGTAGATTGGGGCTTCAGCAGAGGTGAATATGAAGATTCATTGTCCCAAGAGATAAATATTGACTAAGGAGAAGCAAAGGTCAAACTGGTCAATATTTACTCAAGAAACTAAATCTTGGTGCAGTGTAGCACACACACGAATGTCTTCATCAGCTGCCTCTGGAGATCTTTTCGTTACGACTAAGGGTTTCAAAAGCGTAGCTCTTTTCCCTCTAAAATCCTTGTTTTAAGAGAAGAAGCTCCCACAGACCTCCTGCAGGCAGAAGCTCCTCGTGCCCACAGCCCTGGCAGAGGGGTCTGTTAGTGAATGCCATCTGACCAGCCCGCATGCCAAAGCTTGGGGTCCCTGAACAATTCGTATTGTTCATGGCTGACCTCTGCAGACGTGAACAGTATGAATTTTCTGACTCATCGCATGACGGTATTCCAGGCTACCGTGAACAGGAATTTCTTCCTTGGTGAGGATTAATGTACTCCCTTTTCCCTCTGTCTCAAATATCTGTAATTTAAGGCAGAAATTTTATCTCAGGCTTCTATTTCACATAAGGAATTACTTTGAGACAATGCCACTCAAGACCTTTGGGGAGTTGCAGTACTATTATTTACTGTGGCAAGTATATTAGTCCTATTATTTATCTAAGGTTTCACGTTTACTGCCTCCTTTCTGAAGTTCTTTTACCGTGCTGTTTCTGTCTGAAGCCACAGCCCAAGAGACTCTCCACAGAACAGCACTGCAAAATATAAGATTCAAGGTGGTTCACACACCCGGATTTTCCAGAGATGCCCCAGGAAGGCAGACACCCCAACCCAATGGCCGTTCGTGAGGCCATTCCCTGCATCCCCGGGGGACCTTCATACAGACACTCAGTGGATGGGAAGGTGCCAGCCCTTTTACTTCTCTGTTCCTCCAGTCTTGTGACCTGGTGTAGACGCTCCTGTTTCTAACCTTTGTCTCCACAGAACAGCAGAGCACAGCATACGTTTGTTGCAATCACCATGGAGATCAGTTGGTTTCAAATTAGGCACAAACTGTTTCCTTTACTATTTTTACCGCGTTTTGAGCCTGTTATGCCCTTCCCACTCCGTCCTCTCTTTATCCTTACTGGTAGACATGACGGCTCTCCCTCACCAGCCGCCCCAGCCTGGTACCCCTCCTTGGCCCTCCCTTGCAGTTGGGTAACACCACGTCCCATGGGCCGGGCCCAGTGCTGGGCTGAGCCACTGGGCACAGGGGGTGTGGTGAGCCTCACCTTCTACCATTTTGTGGGCAGACTATAGGGGATGGAACAACTGCATCTCTTTGTGGCTGCATGGCCTGCCCGCAGCGGCACGGATGATCCACCAAGGGCTGCGGAGGGAAATGGAGTCATTCTGGCACAGACGGGATCTGGGCAGGGCTGGCAGCAAAGCGGACAAGAGGTGAAACAAGAAGCGGAGATACAGGAGGATGGAAGGAAAGGGGAGAGCGGGAGCCAGGCTCCTGAGCCCTTGGGATTGCACAAAATACAAGAGAACTGGCGCCAGCACCAGTGTGTGGCTCCTCCTGGGGGCTGTGGCCGAGCAGCCCCTCGCTGCAGCCAGGCTGCCCCGCGCCCCCAAAATACCTCAGTGCTGCTGCTCAGCTCCCAAAGATGCAGAATCTCTTACAGAAGCTCTTTTGGATATGCAGAAAAAGACACAAGGACTGACAGTGCTGAATGTAGGTTTCCCACAGCCCAAGTCAATTGGCTCCCTGTGCCAAAAATGCAGCAGGCTGGGAGCTGACAGCACCAAAGATGCACATGCCAAATGCAAGGCTTTCCCACAGCTTTGTGACAGGTATGTTATTTCCTTTAGAGCACTGTAACGTCTCCACTGAAAAAAAAAAACAAAAAACCCAACACCCTGGTTTGGAATCATATGCAATCCATAATGTGGAACTTAAGTTTAATTCAAAGGCCAATTAAAAAAAAAAAAAAATCGATGAAATGCTTTTATGAAACAGGAGATTGATCTGCAGCTTAAAACTTCCAGTAATGTAATATTTTAGAACTTTAATAAATAATGCTTTTATCTTGATTGCAAAATAATACCCTGCCATGAAAACACTGAGCAGAGGTAGGAAACTGTTCAGCAAGAATTAAAATGTCACACTTTGCACAGAACGGAGCATTACAATTATTGGTGAAACACATTTTTCAAACTTGTTAACACAAAATTAACAATTACATACATCACTTAATTCTATAAGTGCATATCTCTCAAAGTACCCATTAGCTAACCTTGCCTAGTTTGGTTTTAATATAGATGCAGGCTTTGCAGCACAGAGGGGATGTAACCATGTGAGTGCTGGCACAGTAAACCCTGAAATGGCAAGTGCTATTAAATTGAGATGCAATCACACTGAAAGGGAAACATTAACAAACAGCAGACAATTGAGAAGAAAATACAGGGCGCTTGTGTTCTAATACATGTGCTTCAAAACCTTATATAACTATTCATTGTCTAGTTCATCTGGCCAGGGGCCCAGTTTGCTCTATGCTATGCTATACTAATTTTATAATAATAAACTGTTACACAAGCTTTACGCAGTCATGCATATGAAGAGGTTGTGGAACACATTACATCTGATTATCTTTCTAGCAAAGACACCATCTTGAAATTAAACATAGCCTGGCACAAATGTACATGCAAAAGAAAATAAAGGGAAGAGGGAAGGGGAGGAAGGGGAAGTGGGGAAGTGGAAAGGGGAAGGGAAGGTTTATGAAGGAAAAAAAAAAAAAAAAAAACAGAAAAAACATTCTTTCAAAAAGGAGACGTTAGGCTATCTTCCCCCTGTGAACATCACCTGCCCCATTACACGTGATAGGTAAATACCACTAATCCCATAACACAATGCAAGAATCTGCATGCTCCTGGACTATGTTCATTTGAAGACAATTGGTGATTTTGGGAAACATATGATTTTATTTTTTTTCCCCTGTAAATGCATCTTCTTTTTGTAAAAACAAGGCAGAATGGTTTACAAAGCCAAAAGGAATGCGTGAAATAGCTGGGATTTAAAACCCTTTACGTTATTTGTTGCTTTAGCATGAACCAACACGAACCACTGAGATGCTTCAGTTAACTTTTAGCTGTACCACAAGACGTTTTTTAAGACAGCAGTTGGAAAACGTGGGCATGAGAGAGACAGGGCACAAAAGCATATACAGTACGAACCAGATGCAGTCCAGAAAAGTCATTTCATATTCCACATTTGTCTATGGAATTGTCTGAGAATTTTCTGCTGAGCATTACTTCCAGGTTTATCGTAGCAGTTCAAAACTGGCTATATTTAGTCACTGACCAGCGCCAGAAAGCGCTACCAGACTATAGGATCATGGCATATTTTAAGTTTGAAATCTCATCCGCTATCAAGGCCAGAAATAAATGCCTTTTATTATCAGAAAGAGTGAAAGCCTCAGACATCCAAGATAAAAGTGATTTTTTTTTTCAGCTCTAAGTCACAAGATAGCAACCTCAGAAATCACATTATTCAGGTTACCGTTGTGCGTCTGCTACCTCCCTACTACCCCCTACATATTTTGATTTCAACATTTTAACATCCAATCTAAAAAAAACACTAAAACTAGTGAACCAGTGTTTTATGTGGGGCTCCTGAGGCACTTCCACATGCAAATAACAGCAATACATACCAAAAGCTAAGAGTCAGCAGCCAAGTGGCACGCGAGTCATGGGGTGTTGGAGAAAAACCCCCAAAAGCTTCCATGCCATATTGTGAACTAAATGGCATCACTGTGGAGAGCGCAATCTTTCTCTTAACCTTTAACTTTGAAGTTGAGAGGTCGAAAATACGATTTCGATCCAACAGGAAAATGCCAGAATTTCATCATTTTCATCGTGAATGGGGTGTGGAGATGAGGATGGGCACAGGATGGGCATACACCAGCACACCAGCATTGCCACGGTGCTCACCTGCAGCCCTGCTGCTGAGACGGGTCTCCAAAGAACAAATTTCTGCTCAGCTTGATACAGTTAAGGCACTCCAGCCCCACACCAACCATTTCATTTCAATCTTTTTCATGGAAAAAAAAAAAAAAAAAAAAGGATCAAAATGGAAACAGAAACATGGTGGCTGTGGAAAATTAGTGGAGGAAAGACTTCTATTTAATTAAAATGGCATCTTCCAGAAGAGTGAGAAAAAACTCACGAGACACAGAAGTTAGTTCAGAAGGGAAAAACCGGGAATCAGGTGGCAGTACCAGAGAAGAGCCAGAGCTAAGTGCTGCACACCAGTGTCCTGCATTTAGACCTTGGCCTGGAAATCTCCACCAGGTTAAGTGGGACTCTAGCTGCAGGTGGAGTGCAATACAAGACGGCCAAATTTTCCTTGTCAGTTAATAATTAAGCAGAGTTTGTTTGTTTTCTATTATTTATTTTAACCACTTTATCCATATTGTTTTGGCTTACCCTTCCAAAATGAAAAAAGCCAACAAGCTGCATCCCTCCTGTAACCATACCAGGCTGCAGGACCATCCTTCCTGCCCCCTCTCTTTCTTGCCAGTGTTCCAGCTGCAGCTTGCAGTGCTGCTCTGGGGCTGCTCCTCCCCATGGGCACACGCAGAGCCCCAAGAGGCAGCACAGCCATGTGCCTTCTCTGGCTCACCTGCATGGGAGCCACTGAGGTTCATTCATCTCAGCTCCCTTTGCTCTCCTGAATAGTTCTGGGGGTTGCTAGGCAACTATTGTTGAATACATGCATGAGGCATTAATTGTCTAAGCGCTTTAAAAGAGGAAAATTCTTTAAAACTGAGGACATTGCCATACCAAAAATAGGATATTTCCTTTATAAAGGGCAACACTCGTGGCTGGGAATGTTGATGGCTGCAGCATGTCAGAGGCGAGATGAGTCATGGCGATTACTCACAGTGCAGCACAAAAGCAGCATCTTAGGAGAACTGACTTTTATAATAAAGTTTTATTTTAAATCAAGTGCTTCAGATCTAGTTTTACCTCCTGACTGCTGTCACTGGGATATCGTGGTCCATGTTTTCACCATGAAATTAATGGTGTTGGGTCCGTCCTCTGTTACACAGCATTACAACTTCCTGAGCACATCAGTTCACTGCCTTCCAAACCCAAAATGGCACTGGCAAACTTTTCCCTGTGCTGCACTTCAAAGAGACGCTCCAGTCTCACTGCTGATCCTAAGTGCTCTGTGATCCCTACCCGTAAATGTGGATTTCATTTTATAGGGTCTTTTTTTCCAAAATACATTCCAATGTCATGATCAAGTTCTGAAGACAGTAAACACAGACTTCCATAAATTGACTTAAACTTCTAAACTAAACAACTGTTAGGATTTGCAGCTAGGTAATTTTTCCTTTTTTTGTTTTACAACAAACCCATCTCTATCGTAACTAAATATTCACAACATACATATATTCAGCCTAATTACAGGGTGCCTTTCAAAACCACCAACACCAAAAAAACCCGGAAAGAGACATCTTTTTTTTTTTTTTTTTGGCAAATTGGTCAAATGATTATGGTTCATTGCAAAATCAGGATGTATACAGGAATGAGGGCAACTGTACTGCTGAATTTGTACACGGTATGCTGAGCAAACGGGTCCTAAATGCCCCAGGAATAATCTTTACCCTGATTTTCAAACTTGTGCTCTTCCTCTGTGCCAGCACGTAAAGGACACAGGCCCACCTAAGCCGAGTTCCAAAGTTCGCTTCAGGTTAATAAGCTTTGAGGGAGGAAGTGACTTATTTAATGGATTAAGTGGAAGGAGAATCATCAACACCTCCTGAAAGTAAACAAGGCACTCCGTAGCCAAGGCTTGCTTTCCTTGTGAGGTCAGCTTCTTCTGCAGTCACAGATCCCATGGGAAGCAGGGGAGGGTGATGACAGGGATGGAGGTCGCACCACGCATCTCTGTTGGAGCTGCAGCAGTGTCTGGGAATGTCACTCACGTTAGCAGGATGATCACCATTAGCCTTTTCACACGCTCTCTTACCCTGTCTGCGGGCTGAAAACTGCTGTTCAAATGAATTCCTCCTCTTCTATTACTCACTTGTTGCAAACACCTGTTTTTTAATTAACATGCTCTTTAAAGCTCCTACAGAAAGAGGTAAGGTGACTGAAGATGTCTGTGAAGGACCCATCAGGGAGAACGCACGGAGCTGGTACTCTCGAGTCTGTACAAGATCTTGGAGTGGTAACAGCATATTTAAATGAGTTACACTTTCCAGTTACACTTCAGCTGAAGAACAAGCCCCTGACAGCAGTCATTTAAGTGATCTAAAATGGGGCAGATCCTCCGTGAGCTGAGCTCCCCACAGAAGAACAGGCAGTGCCCCCAAAGATCAGTGCTCTGAGACAGGCACTGCTCGCAGCACGCGGGCCGGTGCTGACAGCAGCGAGCAAATTTTAGAAAGGTTTGGTTTATTCTGTAATAATGAATGTGCAATGGTCCAGCACAACCTAGCCTCTGCTGACCCAGATGCTACAAGTGATTCAATATTAATACAGTAATGGTTTTTAAGGCCAGAAGAAAACAGTGGGATATTATTGCCTTGTTTACTTTCTGCCTAGACAACTTGAGAGTGACTGCTGGATGAAGACAGTATCTCTTGTTTGAGTAAGGATCATGTCGTTTGGAAAGCAGCCCTGATTTAAAAGCTTGAAGTAATAAAGAATCTGTGTTACCTCTAGCTAAGCTGTTCCCCTGGTTAATTACCCCTCGCTGCTAGATAATTGCGCCTTAGTTTCATCATTAATTTACCTGTTCCCTCCGTGCAGCACTGGGTCCTACTCTGTGCCTGATCACCAAATCTGAGAGGCCTCTGCAGTCACAGATCTGGCTGCCCAGAGGAACTGTGGGTCCCCCATCCCCAGAGGTACCCAAGGCCAGGCCGGATGGGGCTCTAGGCAGCCTGATGTGGAGGGGTGCAACGCTGCCCAAGGGAGGGAGTCGGAACTGGATTGGGCTTTAAGGTCGCTGTTGACCAGGGAGTGCTTCCAGGCCATGATCAGGCCCCTTTGTACCCTCTCCCTCCATGCACTGAATGGCTTGACACTCCAGATTTGGTCTTTCACTCACTCATGCCCTGAGTTGTCCTTTGGGTTTTTCCTCAACCCTATCCAGTACTTCAACGTGCAAAACATGGTCATCAGATTCAGGAACGAAGCTGAAGGTGGGAAAAATCTGTCATAAACTCCTTCTCTCATGTTTCTCTGCAGCCTGTAGTTCAGAATAATGCACTGGAGCGTTAGCAGCGCAGTTATCCCATGAAATAGTATCATCCTTTTGCAGAAAGCCATAATCATTTGACTGACTAACCAAAATGTTAGCTGTTAGGGGCTTTGATAATGATTTCATCTAGTGCTATGCAGCAGCAGTAACACCTCTCTATTTCTTCTCACTGTTCCCCTGCTTATTGAGCTAAGAAGCAGGTTTGCTCTCCTGTTCTAGTTAACTGGCTATCCATCATTGCCCTTCAGTAATTCACGGCATTAAGAGCAACACAGCAGCCTGAGGCACAAGGAAATGCTTGTTTGATCACTAAAAGACCAGGACACAACTATGGATATTACTCGGGCCCAAACTTCAGCTGAAACATAAACTCTCACTGCTTCACTGGCCTTTGCCTCACAATGGACAATAAACCCATTACAAACTGGAGAAGGTGCCACACTTTGCTAAAAGGGGTATGAGCTCACGTGTGCCCCGTTCAGCAAAGTGTGGCACATTCTCCAGTGCACATGAAAACAGAGGGATCGCTGCAGTCTCTTCAGTTCAGCGGCTCAGAAAGTATGAACTAATTCATATATTCTCCACAGTCTGTCTCATCACCTTTACGAAGATGCTGACAGGTACCCAGAACTTCCTCCGACAGCACTGGTCAGCAGAGTGGAAGAAAACCAAAAGACTCCTCCTGATCACGCTTAATGCCCTCACTCAATTTCACAAAGAGAAAAGCGTAGCAAAACTTTCTAATGCCTTATCTTGCCTCTTTTGTAGCTTAATTTAAAAACAAACAAAAATAAATCCACAAAAAATGCAGCCACGTGGAACTTACATTCTGCAGGGATCTCACCCACCAGTAATTACTACTGCAGTGTTTAAAATTTCCAAAGAAAACAAACAAAAAACAAAGAAAACACTATTTTTCAATTAATTTTCTTCCTCTGATTTCACTCCACATTGCATCATCTCCCAATTACTGTGATTTTGCTGAGTGTGCCGGTTTCTTAAAGACACAGCTATAAAATGTATGGACTAATTGTTGAGCAGAACTGAAGAGCTATTAAAACTGCAATAGTACAGCACTTCCAGTGGTAGTCTATTATTTCTACATGATTGCTTTTGTACAGTCCAACTCATGCAGCGAAACTCTTAGATAAATTAACTCCTTCGTCTTGACACAAACATCAAAGGGAGAATTAGAGGAGAATGAACGTTACTTTCTGCTGCTGTTTTATACATGATGTTTGTAACCTCCATGCACGTTCCTGGAAGTTGCAAATTGTTTAAACTGAGAAAGCCATTCGCTGTTTTATCAAGTCTGCGATACATAAAATTTGGCTGCAGAATTATCTCGTTTCCCCATTTCACGTTTCCCTGTCATTTACATGGTGGAGCATGTTTACAGAACTTTATAACTATAATATACAATTCAGTCATTTTTAAACAGCTCTATAAGAGTAACACTGAAATGTACACATTTTAAAGATTACTTAGTGAACACCAAACCCTTTCCCAGCTGTTTTAAATTTTGAATTTCCCAATAAACGAGTAACGTACTAAAAAAGCAAACAAGATCTGACATTATTTAGTCTGAGTTTCTAAAATGGCATAACATCTGTAGCTAAAAACAATTCTGAATAACTATATTTAACTATAGCAGTATTCTATTATTCCTAGCTCATTTTCCTTACAGACTTGGGGACTTATGTGGTGTTCAAACATTTCAAACATTTCTTCTAATTGTTCAGTCCTTCCAGCAGCCAAACTGCAGCGAAAAGGGGGAAAAAAAAAATCCCCGCTCCTATCTTTTATATATATTCATGTGACCAACCCATGATCTCAGTTAAGTGCCACAACTGTTCATTAACACACATCACAGCCCCACAGTCAGCACTGCAAGCTTTGAAACCGTGCCAGAAGCAGGGGCTCAACAAATGGCACTTTGACCTTTTCACTACTAACTTCAGTCTTTATTAAAATCTCCAAGACGTCAGCTCTGTCTCCCTCTTTTACCATCTTTTATCTGCTTCAGAAATACCTAATATTCATTCATTAAACGGGGAAGTTTGCTACAATCTTACGTAATGATAGATCCCCTTTTCACTCGGATCGGCTGCTGAAATGCCTTTGATTAAAAAAGAAAAAGAAAACGCGCCCTCCCCCTGCCAAACAACTCTAAATTCAGATTGCTCACTCATTTCCAGGGAAATCAAGCATGGTGCCTAATATTAAAAAATCCTGCAGTGTCCAGGCAAATTCTGCTCCATTTTATGTCTCTCTTATTAAATTCCAACCCAGTAGCACACAAGATGCTCCCCCTGCTCTTTTCTTCCCGTTCCAGTTTCACATTGGCACCCCTGCACTGTCCGTGTGGGGACAGACACTCATTTTTCGCCCAGCAGGGTTTCCACTCCCAAGAATGGAGCCACCAAAACCGGTGGTCCCATGGAGCAAAATGGAACTAGAGACAAACAGAGGCTTTGATCATTTTTATGGTGCTCAAACATACGCGGGGGGAGACAAATCATGTCTTTTTTTCTTTTTTTTTTTTCTTTGTGTGTGCGTAGTAGTAATTAACTAATTAGATGCTAAAGAAAAAAAAAAAAAAAAACCAAGAAAAAGTTCACATGAGTCATTCATGTGTTTTCGCTCTTTGTAATATTTCTGGCACACCCTGTATGCTTCATTTCTTGTTTTAAATAAGTCCCGGAAAATATGCATAGCATTCGGGACCACGGGGAATGACATACTGATTCAAAGTTTGTTCTGTCTAAGTTTGCATTTTCCAGATTTGAAACGCGACTTCAAGGAAACTTAAAACTTGCCTGCAACCTTTAATTTCTACCACCCTTCTCCCACGGATTATCTCTGGACGTACGAGCTATTCATTTGGGCAGCGCCGCGCAGCATCATCATTAGGTGGCCTAGTTGCCTGGGATACTGCCCCCAGCCCAGCTCTGGGGAACCCGGGAAGCAGGAGCTCAAAGGGGGGAAAGGTAAACAAAGTAATGAGTAACAGTTACAGATCCTTAAATGTGTACATTAACCCGGGGATTGGGAAACCGTTTGCTTTCTAGAGGCAGTACCCTCCGTCTGAAATAATGACAAATATTTTGGAAATTCCGTCCGAAGCCAAAATGAAATTACTCAAGTGCACTCCACGAGAACAAAGCTTTTTTAGTATACCTTCAAATGAACTCAGGTAAGTTTACAAATGGCCTATACCTAAAAGACCATTAACTAAAATTACATTTGTTTTTATTGAAAGACAGCCTCAAGTGCTGACATGTAATATATGACATGTGATACATAATAATACTCCTAAACCAGTTCTGACATAATATCTCCCAAGGCATAATAACCACAAATGACTGCTTTAGTTAAGAACTAGCCAGAAGCAAAATAGATCCATGTAAAAGTAGCTTTAACCATAAATACCTCAACAATATTTTATGTCACTTTGTAAAAAAGTTAAAGGAGACCCATAATAATTAACAACAAAAACTTCATGTTCTTTACTATTGTATGGTGGTTGTGAAAGGTTATTTCATAGTCCCGCAGCTGCCAATGCTGTAAATTATGCAGGCACCAAGAAGCATTAAGGAGAAATAATAGCAATTTAAACCAAGGCTGACGTAATTCATGATAAACAGTCGTTGGAAAATATTACAATGTTGTCTTTTTTGAGCGGGGGTTTAATCAGAAGAATGTGACCATATTCTGACACAAACCACTTCTCCTCCTGCTCGCAGGGCAGGGAGGCGGGCCCTTCGCTCCCTACCCGGCCCGCAGCGCAGTCCCGTGGCCCCCTGGGTACTGGGGAACAGGAACACTCACACGAGGATGCTCTCGCGAGTGCTTCTTCAAAATGATCGTGATGAGGAGAGAGGATGGTTCCAGCAGTGAATCCGCACACCTCCGACATCACGCTCACGCCTGCCATGAATGTGGCTCAGGTTGCTTTTCGATGTAAGGACTACAAGTGATTTTGATGGGGGAAATGTGAAACTAGCCACAGAGTGGAGGTCTTGCACAGGAAGAATTAGCCACTGACATCTACCACCAGCTAGTGAATGGCGACCAAGAAAGCAGGCGCACGCAACGCACAACGAAGCCCACGTGATAGTTTACATTTATCACGCACAGAAGAGCGGCACACTCCCTATGCCTGCTTTGCTGCGAGGACGCATTCATCCTCTGCCAAACTCAGGCTAAGGAAACACGTAAGCCCCACAATACTGTCATGTGTCCACTACTCGACCAAAACACAGAAAAGAGCCTTCCAAGCAAAAGCACTGGACTGGAGGCGGGCGCATCGCTGCTCAGAGGTCTGTTCTCCCTTCCCAAGACCACCCTGAGCCACGTCAGAGGGCACGGGTCCCCCAGGCCAAGCCCTGGCTTCATCTGGCCCCAGCAGGAGGTGGAGGCAGGAGGAAGGGGCAGCCAGCCTTGCCCAACATCCCATGTCTGCTGCCTGCAGGGATGGAGCAGCACTGAGCACCCAGCTGTGCTGCAGAAGCATGCCACAGAGGAGTTTTGACTCCGGTTTTATGGAGTGAGAAATAGTCTATCTTAGTATTTATCCTGGTTACAGCTGTGGTTGCTAGTGAAAATGCACACGCACACACAAAAAGTAAAAATAAAACAGCATTTGTTTCTACTGAAGTTCTTACAGTCAGGAAGGTATTCTATCTTACTTCACCACACATTACTTATGCTCACTTAGCAGCTTGCTGCTAGGTCAGATTCTGCCCTTGGTTAACTGGTGAAAACCGGAGTAACATTTGCTGAAGTGGAGAGAGTCATTCTGGATTTACGCCACTCTCAGTGAGACAGAATGTGACCCCTCATCGGTGCCTTTTGCTTCGAGTATACAAATATTTTATGCGTTTCAGTGAGTGACAGAATGCAAAACTTGCAAATATTTATTTTTAGATGTATGGGGGAAAAGCAATTAGAGCTAAAAATGTTAAGAATGAAGAAATCACTTAACAGAAGCAATTATGTTGGGCATATAAACAGCTCTGCCTTCAGACATTTTATTCAAATGCTGCAGAGCACACTAGAAAATATCAATTGTTTAAAAAAACTGCAAGTATTTTTTCACAACTGAAAAATCAATCATTATAAACAACATCTGGGGATCATTAATAACTCACTCTACAGTTGAATTAACAAAATAAGAAAGAGATCTGACCAGAATCCAGAACGTTTCCAGATTTTCTTTCTCAGGCTAAAAGCTTATGTTTGCAGAGGTGGGGCGTGAGGGGGAGGAAATGTACATTTATCTATCTACATTGTATATAGCACTATTACGCATTAATCACTACTTCCCCTCCAGCTATGTCCTGTTTTTGTTTTCAGAGAGTTAAAATTTGAAATATTAGCTAATCCACAGTACCCAGAGCAAAAGTTGTGCATGTTTTCCAGACTCCTGGAGATGCCACCGCAAAGCTCCAACTAAGGAGGCTCCAGCATCACGCTAAGAGAAAGTCTCCATGCTCTTCCCATCACATTTAAATGCTTCAATGTTCCACTCTTATCAGAGGAGCACCAATAGAGGTCCCACTCTAATACAACATTTGCGTTAAGACAGCCTGAATGCATCTATCTGAAAACTCAAAAAAAAAAAAATATATATGCCACTGAGGAAAGCATCGAGGTAAAAAGGGGATTTCACAGCTTTTGAGTGTTTTAAAGGTCGGCGGGACTTTTTCCTCTTGCTGTGAGAAAAAGCAAGCTTCCATTTCCATCATAGCAGTGCGGATGACACACCGTATGAGATCCAGGCAGTTCAATGCCCAACCTGCTTGAGCCATTGCCCCATCCCATCTGCCAAGGAGATGCTAAGAGCAGGAGACCCCAAGACCGTGTGCAAGGTGTAAAATACTCTAAAGCGGCAGAATTAAAAAAGAAAAAAAAGTCTCTTCCATTGTTGAGCTACCTGCACAACCTCATGCTGGACACTGATACAGAAAGCTGAGCGACTGATGTCACTCTGATGGGGATCTTGCAGTTAATCACACCTAATACCAGCTGATAAAATACCCCTATGACTTCATAAGTTACTATAAACCAGAAAAGTGATAAAACACTCTCTTCTGGCCTTTTCTGGAGACTAGATGTTGAGCCTGCTCCATTCTTACAAAGAATGAAAGCTGGCCACATCAAACAGATGCCAATTTTGGCTAAATTAACTTGGGACCTATTCTTGATCATTAAAATGTAGTTATGAGCTACACTGATAAAGACACTCAGCAGAGATTTGAAACAGCAGATGGATACAGACCAAGGAAATCTTGAAGAGGAAAGAACATTAGTGTGCCTACCTTCTGGACAAGTAATCAACTAATGGGACAGCAGAAGATTAGAAGACCTGAGATTAGAAGACCCAAAATCAGAAGAAGCTCTTACTGTCCTCGCTGAGTTTCAGTGACATACATGACCTTGCAAGTAGCCAAAAGTGTCAATAGCATAAATGCTGACATTTTACTTCTGCTGAAAAACATAAAGAAGACCAAACTTCCATTCTGAAGGATGATTTTATTCTAGGGTTGGTTTGAAAACAAACACCAGTTTTGACTCACACGAATAAAGAATGTCAACAGCAGTAAAACTCTGCATTTCATTAGACTGGAAACTTTCTTTCTGTCGCTTTCTTTCCTTTTCTTTTCTTTCTTTTTTTCTTTTTTTTTTTTTTTTTTTAAGTTTCATTCCCTGTTTTGGTTTTGTTTTGTTATCTTTTACCCCTAAACCACGTATTCTAACTATGAGTCACAAACTCATAGCTATGATGCATAACACGAGCAAGACAAAACTGCAGCTATTCCAGGAGGAAAGGTACCATACCACTCTATACCCTGAAGCCATCAGCTCCCATCCTACACACTGTTTGTGGCACATGACCTATCCCTAAACAGTCCCCACTTCTTTGCAGCCCTGTCCCGACATGGTTTCCCTGACCAAGGAGAAGAAAGAAGCTAAGTCCTGAAAATATCCCAGAAAACCCCAGAAGATGGGAAAACTGTTCCTCACTCCAACCCATCCCCTGCTCACCCAGCAATGAGAGGATCTGCTTTCTGTATTGCTCAGCAGAGAGATCTGAGCTGGTCAAGGCAAAGCTGCTTTTGCTTTGTTTTGTTTTGAATGTAGATGGTTTTTTCCCATGCAAGCAATACGTCAGTTTTTTGGGAGGAAGGGGGAGAGAAAGGTAAAGGGGACTGCGACACCTTTATGCGTCATTTACGTAACAAGAGGTTTCTTTCTGCATTGCTCTTCTTATGGTAAAATGGAGAAATTCAGTTTTTTCAGAAGAAAAAATTATATTAATGCCACAGCAGGATGCAGTTTTCTCACTTTTTGGTATGAAATGTTTTACAAAAAATTAGCCTCTGCAGGAAAGAATAAAACTTTTAACCTTCTTTCAGGGGCCAACGTGTTTACGGCACCTCAGGGACCTAAGAGCTTTTTTAATGGCATACTGGACCCAGCTTGTTACAAAAGCAAGCCAGAATGATAGAAAACTACAAAATATATTAAAAAAAAAAATTGAGAAGAAAACAGTTATTCAGTTTTCCCTCACATTCCTGTTGGTAAAACAATCAAACCCAAGCATGCAAAATGGATGACAAGCTTCTGGTTCACCCATTGTGGGCAGGAATTAAAATATTCATTCAGCAAAGCACTGTGACCAATCTTTCTGTGTTGGTTTTCACCTGGAGGAGGTGACGGAGCTGCAGAAACCCACCTTCACCTGCCTCTCCTGCTCCCCGAGCACCACGCAGCCCCAGGACAGTGGAGGTAGTGCCAAGGGACATAGCTGAGCATGGAAGGGGCTCATATGCCCTCTGCAATGCAGCCCGCAGCTGGCTGAGGAAAGAAGCCACACTCAGCAATGAGGCCTGCAAGCCTCTCCTTGCAGCAGAACAGGTACTGGCCTGGGAGAAGGCCAGGTCACCTCTTTCAGGTGGGCAAGCACTGAAAGGATGCATGCTGTGGTAGCAACTATTTTGCACGCCGATTTCTGGCCCAGAGCCCTCAACCGCATCTTCTGGACACTGCACAGGCAACTTTTCTTCCAGCTAGATCTCTTCAGTCTACAACAAAAACTATTAGAACCCCTATTTTTTCATTCCTGTACTCCTGCAGCGTATACGATCACACAGCAAATGCTAGTAAATTAAATGTACTTACAAAAGTTATTCCACAACAGCAACCCCGGAGTCCATTAACTCAAACAGTTTTGACGGATGTCTGCAGCAGTGATGTGGAGTTGAAGAGAAACCACGATTGCGCAGATGCCAGCAGAGGCTTCAAGCTGCTGGCCCTCTTGGCAGGTATTTGTGGTGGCAGCCCGTGCTGAAAGCAAAGCTGGAGAAAGCTGGAACGCTCCACGACAGACAGCGGCCATCCACACGGGACGGGCCGCAGCAGCGAGGCCTGGAGTGCCACACACACCAATGCCAGCCATGTCTGCAGGACCTGATGCACAGCATCTACAGACCTTTCCACTTCACCCCACAGCAGCGTTTCTGATAGAAACCCTACATCCTCATCACAAGTCTCAGGATCTCCCGAAGGTGTTTTTCATCCACACTGCCCCAGATTTTGCCATTCCTTTAGAGTTTGGGGAATTCCAGATGATTGGTAAACGCACATGGTCCCAGCTTTGTCCTTCTGCACACTTCTCTCATTTGGAAGTTAAGAAAAAGCCAAGCCCCTCAAAATTAAATGAGTCTGGATCTCTTTATAAGCACCTTTTAAGAATTGTAGCCACATTTCTGTAATCTGGTCTCCCCCCCAGATTTGACTGATAAATACCAGTGCCTTAGAGTAATCCATTTATCTACTGTACCACCCTGCCTCTGTTTAGCTCTAGCAGTCTTCACTTTCCACATGTGACATCAATCTACATGATATCAACATAAACTGTTTGTATAATGAACTGTTGTACATTTTATTGTCCTGCCAGCAAAGAAAGGGATAGAACAGCACTCTGCCTGTTGCCTTCAACAAAGGTAGTATAATTGACACCATATAGGCTGCAATAGAGCGATGGAACCATATACTGGCTATTTTTTGCTTCCTAGCACAGCAGGGCTTGCAAATTTTACCACATCATTATTTGTGTAAAAAAATATTTTTTAAAGAACAGCCCATTTTTGACTTTTTAATAGGCATTTAGAAAATCTGCTTCTTAAACCAAACCAAATTTTAAATACACATTATTAATTTCTATGGCAAAGATTTCTGTGGCTCCGGTTTGATAATGAGATAATTGCCTCGCAAAGGTCAAGAGAATGGCATAGTTAGCTTTCAGAGGCTGAACAAAGCACTTGCTATGGTTCACTGAGTGTAGTTTCTGTATCACTCCACATCTCTTTGATTCATCTATTACTAATATTCCATGATACACTTACATTATGGATCCAACTATTTCAACAAACCTGTAATCAAGGAATGACCCTGAATAAAATACTCTGCAGAAAACAGATGGTATGCTCATCAAACGCCTTCAAGCCTAAAATAACCTTTCCTATATGAGAAGGATAGTCAATTAAAACTGAACTTTATATTCTAAGCTAAAGCTCAGAGTAGATAAAACTCAACACAATACTATAGTGTCATTGGACCAAACTTCCTGGATATTTCATTCATTTTTCCTGCCTCCCCATCCTCAAGAGGAACCGACATTTATAATCACAATTCAAAGACTGCAGTGTTTGGGGTGACTGTAAGGAGACTTGACAGTGTGGACCCAATTTTGCAAAAGCTCATCACCACAAAATTAAAACTCTTCCCAGTAGCAATGTGCTCCAGTGACAACAGTACAGGACGGCTCTCCTACCTGCTGGGAGCCGCTCCATGCATGGTGCAGGAGCAGTTCCACACCACTGGAATGTCTCAGCTCAACCTGCTGAGCTGGTGATGTTATCTGCTACCAAAACAAAGGCCCAGACTGGGCACAAAACCAGCAACCAGCGTGCTAGGGTTATGACAAAGGGGGATGTTATTCTCCCATCACAGGCACTGCTGACCACCTCCCCTCTCGCTGCCATTATTATACATTAAACGCATTTAAAAAACTGTCTGAAAGACCACAGGAACTTCCTCGCAGAGATGTATGGAGCTCAGAGCAAAGGTGCAGCCCACCACCACACAAGCACGTTCTGCCAGCATGAATCGCAGCGCTCATCCATCTAGCGGTAAGGGTAATAAAACTTGATTCTCACAGTGCAGGCATTTTGCTGAAGAAATTACAATGGACCCACTTCTAGAGCTGCCCTGTGTGTGTGTGTGCAGAAACCGCATCCTGACACAAGTTCACCAGCACTAACTCTGCACTTGGGTTGACTCAACAATACAACACAAAGCAGAACAAAACCGAAGTGTTCAATCACCTGGCAGCCACTGGAGTTGCATCTTGCAGCCCCCTCCCTCCAGACTGTTGAGGGGCTGCAGACTCCCCTGGAGTGGCACAGTATTCTCTCTACCCTTTGAATTAAGAGATCACCTCTCAGAACTGCCTCTGTACGTGGAAAATCAAACTCCTAGCTGAAACCCCTGCTGAAAAAAACTCATCTTTCAGGAGGGCCAGAAACACGCAGTTTATAGCTGACATTTGTTCAGGGCCCTTGGAGCAGATGCACGGTTGACGAGCGCTCTGCAGCAGCAATGGGATGCGCAGGGAGTCTTCCTGTTTTGCATTTATTAGCATATTGCACCAACAAAGACTTTAACAAAACAACACACATTGTAAAGCTTCTGCAAAGACATAGGCCACAGGCTAACGGTTAAGGTAGATAAACTTCAAATCCAGACAAGGGATCCTTTCACTCATTCTGAGTAACTGTGCTACATGCTCTGTCCATGTAACATTATCTTTGATTGTGATAAACTTAAGTGCAAAAGTGAGATCAGTGGTAGCTAGAAGCCTTCAGTCTCAGAGGAAAGAGCGCATCTGGTACTTAAAATTTCAAACAATAAATAGCATTGATTCACTTTAAAGGAATCACATTTTCCCCTTGGAAATCAGTGGACATCTAAGAAGAAGAAAAATGTCTTTACCGTGTGAAAAAGAAAACAGCAGTGAGGTGACTTACCAAACTCATCACATATACTTTCATTTTCTATAAGGGTTGGATGATCAAATGTATCCCGACAGTAGAAGATTTGGGGGTTCTTGCTTGTTACTGCAATGCCACCCAGGGCTAAAACAAACTCGTCTGTTAGTATTGAAGAAGGCTTGTCCTGAATGCGCTTTAACATGGAACGATAACGACAGTACTGTGGGTAGCTGAGAATTAGCAGGTTTGAATCTTCATCATCCTCACCTGGAAGAAGGAGAAAAAAAAAAAAAAAGAGAATTACTCTTCTTACATCAGAAAAAATACGGAACAAGGCTGTTAATCAAGCAGCTCAGAAAACCCACAACCCGAAGTTCATTATCGTCTCACGACGTATCTTTTATAACATGGTGGTTTTTGAAAGAAAGGTTAAAAATAGAAATATTTAAAAATATTTCTCGAAACAGCTTCTTCTCTGGCTTCCTGTCCAGTTCTGTCATGCTTTCCCACAAGGGACTCCACCTGACTAAGGAAAACTCACTCTGAACATGCTGGCCAATTGCCTGAATCAAAGTGCTCACCATCCTTTGCCAACTTGGCTGCTTTGAGAGAAATATTATCTGCCATTTTCACTCAGCTCTCTATACAGCCCCACTGAACTCATGTTGACACTACCTAACACCTTTTAAAAATAATAACATGCGAGCCCCAGACAGCACAGCTACCAAGGCTCTCCTGAAGTGCCTGATACTGGCAACCACCAAAGGACTCTGGACAGGAACAGGGCTGCTCCGAACTGTGCAGAGGTGCAAAGTTGCCCAACAGGTGGAAGCAACTTTCCTCATGCAGCGGGACTCAATAAAACACCTACAGAGCACAATGAGTAAATGAATTTCCAAGCAGCTCGTACTGTCGAAAGGTACGCTCAAAATGTAAAGCAGCCCCGAGCGCGTTTCTTTCCGTTCCCCCAAGTTTTACATGACACTGGGCATAGAGGCGGGGGATGCTGAACTGTCACTACCGAGTTTCGTCATATGATAACCAGCAGGAAACCAAACAGCAAAAATCCAGAGATGCAAACACGAGAAATTAGTCATTTGCAGGTATGCAGCCAGTACCTAACAGCACTTCTTTTTATGCTCATTTATCTCCTCAGGTGGGGCAGCCGAACATGCCTTTCCCTGCATGCCAATGAAGACAAAGCAAGAGAGTGCAGCTTACATTTTCTGCTTACCCTGATTACTGAATAACTCAGCTATTTCTTCTGACGGAGACAAAAGGTCTAATATTTAATCCCATTACTAATACTGAAATCATCTTTCTTAGCCTTAAAGTAAAAATCACTTCAGATATTGAAAGAAATGTCAGATCAGCTCTTTCCAGCTAAATACGAAGGCACAGCTCGTCTTGATTTGCGTGAGGCAATGGAAATGTTGACACATAAACAGCTACATTTTCAGAAGTCTCTGGAAGCGGATAGATCGTCCAGAATGTCACCACTGCAGACAAACACGACGCTGCAAAAACCTCAGCACAACAGAGGGGCTGAGGAAGCCCTGCTTTTATGGGCACAGCTCCTAAATGCAGAACTTTGCCCACTGCCCTGAGGTAGGTGTGGAGGTCCAACAACTCACGTACTGAAGTAAGAGTAAACACATCGTGGTAAACAGCATTTACATTACTTTTCTGAGCAAGCGGAATTTCTGGCCCTCACGTCTCTGTTCATCCATAAGGATGTGGCCGTGCTGCGATTTCAGTTAAGTGTCCCACGAGCCTCCAAAACAACGTGACAACTGCTCCTGGGATTAGGTCAGTCTCTTCTTTATTAGCAAACCCGAAAATCAGATCAGGAAAACCGTTCCAGGAATTAAGGAGCACATGATCCATCCTTTAGCTCCTCTGAGAGTTTCATATACGCCTGCCTGACCGTTATTACTACTTTATACCTCCGTGTAGATAGCGGTGAGCTGAATCTGTTGATCTGACAGCACTTTTCTCAAGCCAGGATGTGGTCAGCTTTTTAAACAGGGTGCACATAAACCTATGTTCCATGTGCCTCTGTAGTAAACCATTACTTCCTAGACAAATTGCTCTAAGACCCTGCACGGAATTCTACAAACTTCCCATCCCTGCAGACCAGCATCTCCAACTCAAACCCACGGCATACATGAAAATCACGCAATTCTTCACTGGATCACTTTTAGCCCTGCTTGTGCAACTCCAGTGAGTACTTGATGATGCATTTTTTCCTCTCCTTATTCACTCGCTCCATGTTCAATAGAAAGCTCTAAGAATGAATAAAGACTGAATAAACTGAAGATTTGTTTAGTGAAAGACAAACAGCGTTCCTGGAACAAAGACTTTTTTTTCTCAGCCACACCCACACGAGAGAAGAGAAATCAGAGTAGACCAATCCCTAATAAAATGCAAGCCCAAAGAAGTATTTTTTTCTTCTAGCACAATCTAACACGTCATTTAGCAGTGGGCTCAGTGTATATTGCTGAATATTTTTGGTAAACATGATCAGAAGGAGTTTACTGTTAGGAGGACTGAAATGTTGATTGCATTTCATTAAAATTTAGAAAAACAATGTCATTTCTTAAAAACATTTGGCTGAGGTTTTAAAAAAGCAGGGTGCTGTATTTCTGTGTCTCGTTCCCTAGCTTCAGTAGAGAAAACAAGGTAAAAGATAATACCTACGGTATGCTGCTTGTAAGATTCCACTGAAATGACTCTAATCCTATGCTTATACCATAATTACTTGTTTTAATAACCCCCTCCAATGTCAATTTTTCATTTACTTATACATTTCAGAGCTGAAAACAGAGCAACTGTAATTACAGCGCACGGTTCCGCCCCTGCGTTACAAGCACTGCCTATATATGCACAGATGTAATCCAACAGTTCCCTTTGTGAGGGGTAAAGGGAGCCGGGATTTGGCACAGCCTGGCATTTATGTTGGATTACATGTTCTTCAAGTTGTCTTTGTAAGTAAGAGATGCATGAAATGCCAAACACAATGAATCTATGCAAGAACTGACTTTTCAAATCAGCACAACCATTTTTAATATGTAACGCAAGACAATTAAAAGCCCTGAAAGAAAAAGAGCCTGCTGAAAAAGCATGCATTCCTAACAAATCCATCCAGAGCCAGAACTATTTACAGAAAGAACAGAGAAATACAGAAATGGAACTCCTTTTTGTTTGCTTGTTTGGGAAACATCAGACTACAATGTTATTGCTAGCCGCCATAATCTACTCCCAACATCAGCTAGCTTTTTTTTTTTTTTTTTTTTTCTTTAAAAAGACCTTCACACCAGGATTTTATAGAGCTTGATGGAAAAACTATGCATGTTCCTTCCTGTACCTAATTACCTCAACTGCAAAATCTGCCAAGTATTTTGCCCTTTAGTTCCCTTAATCGTATTAGTGCAAATGCATTCGGATGCCAACAGAAACAAACATTTAAAGATTTCTGCTTAAAAGGCTCCAAATATGTATTGGGCTGTGTTAGGAAAGCACACGCTACGCTCCTTCCCAGAAAGCAGAGACTTCTTTCTTCAGAAGAAATATGAATTTGTGCCTCTTGTAAGACTAAATGTCTAGTTTCAACCCAATTTAAGTAAAATAATGTCAATACGAGCCGCTCTCACGATGATTTATGCTACCTTCTGTTACTTTATTACATTAGACATTCCTTTCTCCAAGCTTTATACTTTTCGCCGTGCTCCTAGCAACCACATAAAGGCTGAGCAGCAACTTTACGCGCCTGGCGCGGCTCCAGGCTCGACTGTTATTGATAATTATATTGAAGTTTCAATTTAATTGCTACTCTGTTGTGACACGGAATATTTTCTGTAATTAGGCATTTCCCATTTTCTGTCCATTCATTTTTTGTGTTACTGAAAACCGTCTCGTTTTGTTTTTGTTTTTGTTTTTTTCCCTCCAGAAAAAATCAGCAGAACAATGATGCAGATAAGAGTACGTACATCTGTTACTATCATTACCAACACTGCAGTGTGAAGAAAAAAATTTAGAGGAAAAAAAAAATAATTTTGTGAATATAATTTCTCAGAAGGTAATTTTCTTTTCAGTTTAAGTGCTCTTATTCTTCTTCCAGTTACTCAATGATTTCCTGTTCTAATTACGAGACATTATACAGAAAGTCGTTTTTAAAAAGGAAATGTACTAGAGCAGGAGACTAAATAGCGTCATTCGCTTGCTATGGTTTGAAATTCCAAACTTCTGCATCTATTTTATAAACCCTCTGCTTCACCCGGTGCGATTTATTCTGCCCCAGATCTACCGTCTCTTCCAAGGCAGTTAACACAATTGTATACATCAAAGAGGAAAACACACTTGCAGTTAAACTGCAGGCGAAAGGAAAAAAAAAAATAATAGGAAAGAAAAAAAGATCTTTTTTTTTTTTTCCTCCTGACTGTAGCTGTTACATTGGAGGCCAGCCAAGCCGAGGAGTGGAAAATATTAAAAAGTAAAAAAAAAAAAAAAATAGAAGAAAGCTTGTGATTAAAAAGCGAGAGAAGAGATACTCAGTTTTAAATCTAAATGAACAAGCCACAAACTATTTCATAAAAACATACTGTGACGTAAATTACACATCAGCGTTGCAGTGTTGTGGTTATTTTGAGAAATGGCTTGTACTGTAAGTCAGCTGGTAAGGCCCCACCCTTAATGATTTTGTAATTCTCCATACAGCGATCAAGCGGAGCAGTCGTGAAATTGCCAAGAAGGAAAACAGACTGAGCTGCAGAGAGTTTGTAATAAAAAGATAATGTACTTTTAACATAACAGAAGTAGAAGATTGGTTTTATTAACTAAAAAAACTACTTAAAAGGTCCCAGGCTTGCCATTTGTTTTGATAAATGTTAACACAGATCTTCATACGATAAGCAATGGAAGTATCAGGGGAACCAGATAAAATGGGACAATGCTTTGCTGTGTGGGTAGCAAATTGAGCAGGGGAGTTATTTGGAACAGAGAGTGAAAATGAAGGCAGCAGCAGCAGTGCTGTGTCCATCAGCCTTCCTCCTGCTCGCAGTATGAGCAGCTCTGCCGTCCTCCATTAGCTCCACTACTAAGGGGGCATCCCACAGGATGCACAGATCATAATTAGTTTACCACTGCTTGTATGCATGGAGCTGGCCATACCATTGCCATGCAGCAGGTGGGGAGGGAGGGATGGAGCATCTGGGTACGGGGAGGCACTGGATGAGGACAGCCAGGGCTCCCAGGCGGTCCCCTGCCCACTCAGAGCAGTGCTCACTGCCCCCAAAGCCTGTCATGAGGGCAGAGTTCAGCAACCCACTGGAGCACACGGGAGGGGAAACGCTTCATTCCACATGGACGCTTTTTACTCTGTAACAGAGTTCCAGTGTACAACAAATGTGCAGATCATTGTCAGACAGAACTCTTTACAACCTGCTCTTTGGTAAAGCTCAGATCCTTTCGCTCTCTGGAATTACTGCCGCCTCATCATCAGTGATGACTAGCTCAGTCCAGAGACTGGACCTTCAGATGACTAACGTGAATGCCACCAATGCAGCCTGCCCTGTCCAAATGCATGCCTGACCATCCCTTCCCAGCAGATACACTTGCCACCAAGACATAAAAACATCGAGCTCATCTCAACTTTTGCTCTTCTAGCTCTTAAGACCAACCCAGTTCTCCTTCTTCCCCTGTTCCACTCCTCTGGCTGCAACATTCTGCAGGATGAGCATGAGAACACAAGTGAGATGATATGAAGATCACAGAAATATAAAATCATTAAAGTTGGAAAAAATCATCTAAGACTATCTTGTCTAACCATCAAGCCATCACCATCATGAGCACTAAACCATGTTCCTAAGTGCCACATCTACCCTGCTCTTGCATGTCCTCCACCTTCCTTTGCAGCCTGTTTCAATGCATTGCCACTCTCTGAGAATAATTTTTTCCTAATATTCGTCCTGTACACAGCCAAAACCAATGGCTGCAGATTGGATGGGGGCATCTCACGCATGGCTGTTCTGTAACATCCCGAAGGCCACAGCACAGCTTGCCAGCAGGCAGAGCAAGCTTACTGCACTACCAGACAGAGAACCCAATCCCCACAAAAATCCATGAGCAACAGAACCAGCAGAACACTCTAAGAGTACCAGAAGAGGGAAGAAACTCTGCCTTTATGACCTAAAACCCTTTAAATCTCTGAATAAGAACACCTTTGCATATCACCCTCCAACCACAACCTGCCAAATACATTGCACAGATATTGCAGCTGGCCGAGAAGCAATGCCATCCGTCACCTACTTCTTTGGGTACTCCTCTGAGCGACAGGACTGTTCCCCAATGAAATAACCTCCAAGGGAGCAATAAGACAGGCTCCTTGCTTGATCACCTCACGCATCTAATCCTCCGCACAGAGGCAAGGCTAAGAGCTGCAGCAGGAATCCATGTCCCCTCACACCAGGCTGCTGGAGCTTGGGTCACCACACCACCACCAAAAAACCACTCCTGTGTGCTCTGGTGCACTGAGCCCCTCTGTCCCTGGGCACCAGGAGGACTCACCAAGTGCAGCTCCTCCAAGTCACCTGCCTTTTCATTCCTGCAGTCCCAGTTCACCCTAGCAATGCCACTCAGCGTTGCCTTGGCTGGCTAATTAGCTACAACATCTAAAAATATTAATCTGAGAATCATATTTCTCTCACATACAAATGCAAATACAGTAACGGTTTAACCCCGCGACACGGGACTGAAAATCTGTGTTTTTAGGTTTAAAACACTTTGAGTAAATTACTGACACAACAGGGATACTGCTTTGTTAGCAGGACCCACTCTCCTTGCTTTGAGAACCCCCCTCTATTTGAATGCTAATGCAATCAAGAACAAAGGCAACGTGTTGCAGGATATGGAACACAGCGATTACATTTATGTTTACCAGATAATGATGATGTTAACAAGTTGCCTGTAATTCTTACGTGGACGTCTGCCTGCCTTATTTCGCTTTTATACTCATCAGAAGGCAAAAGCTATTTTGCCAATACACAGAATACCACGCGCAGCCTTCCTGCGTGTATCAGATATTTCTTCCCTTGTAAGGCGGAGTCAGAGCTAATTCTGAGAATTTTGTGTCACTTCCCCAGCTCTCTGTTTTCTGTCACAGAGCCAGAAGAGCAGCAGTCGTTCACAGAATTCCTAAGATTAGTGTAACATCTGAAAGAGAGGACTTGCAAACCTACCGGAGATTGAAACTCCTGTTTCACCCAACAGCAATACAGTCATTAAAAAAAAGAAGAAATAAAAAAAAAAAGGCAGCACCACCTCATGCGTATGTAAAGCACATGATTGAAAGACATTCTACACTCAGTGATTCGGACTGGATCTGTACTAGTCCTACTTAGCAGGGACAAAACAGGGCACGTTCATCAATGACTGGACAGCAGGTCCACATAATTAAATCTTCCATTGTATTTATCCCATCAAATCACTTTGAGTTAAAACCTTAAGTCTGACTTTGAAGAAGACAAAAGAAACGTAATAAAGTTTCTGGATGGACATTCAGTGTCCTTTTCCATACCCCAGTGCAATACTCAGCTCCGTGTAACTGCGGCTCCTGCTCTGCACTCCCCGGGCCCTCCTGTGCCATAGGAAGCAGGTTTATGAGGTGTTTCGAGGCTCCGAAGAAGAGTGACTGACAATCGTCATTTCCAGCTTTATACAGCCCTTCCACCCACAGCCCTCAGACTGCTTTATGGAGATGAGTAAAAATTATTATCCCCATTACACAGGGAGAGAAATTGAGACAGAGAGAGCTTAAAGGATTTATTCCACAACATCAAGCAACTTAAGAGAGCAATGGAGACAGCAAACAGCCAGCAGAAGTCCTCGCTGGCAGGGATTTCTGGGTAAGCAGAGCTCTCCTAAAAGTTTCCTCAAAAGGGAAGCGACCGTCCCTGCCTGCTGCCTCTCTAGGAGCTGGGCAAGGACTAGGTGAAGCTCTGCGCTGAGGCATCTCTGCTGCTGCTCCCCTGTGCCCTGCCTGCCCACCCCAGCCACTCCCTCAGGCCAGGAGCATCCTGCCCAGCTGGGATCACCCCTGCACAGAGGTTCATGGCACGGGGCCACAGGTCAGTGCCAGGACAGCAGCTGGAGGAGAAGGGAACAGTGCCAGGGACATGGCTGAGGTCAGGCCCGGGCCTTGAGATCCTCTCTCTTCCTCACCGCTCAGATTTCCCTCCCTACTTGTTCCTCAGGGCACAGGAGCAGGCCAGCCTGAGGCCAAACAGACACAGATCGCTACGGAAAATGGCTCTGATGGTTTTACACTGCCCTGTTAGCCTTCTAAAGCAGACGGAGAAGGGGGCAGGGGGAGATGGGTTACAGAAGGGAGCACATGCTGCCTGCCCTCTTGAACGTTCCGGATCGCGTAGACCATTCAGGTTGAATGTGCATCAGCTTTAAAACAAGTATTTATCCTGGTTGTCGTGGTTACTGATAAGCAGCTTCAATTCCGCTGATAACAAAAAGAAGAATGAATTAAAAAGGGGAGGGGGCCTCAAAACATAATTTGGTAATATGATGAAGCCAAGAAGAGGAATTAAATCACATGAAACAAGCCAACTGTACTGTAAAGGGCTCGGCCTCCCTGTTTGCTTTTAAATCATCGAAGGCTCAAATATGGCAGCTGCTTCAGTTTTAACAAACAAAACAGTAAAAATCCCTTCTAATAACGAAAGGAAATAATGATATACTTTCCTTCAGCTGCATTCAAACATAATTTAATTTTCCTGAGGTGAGATTTGCACAGGGAACAATCAGATAATAAGTGTTATCATTCTCACAGACAAAACTGAACCAGCACTTTGCAATTCAAAGTGCTATTTAATGCACAGTTTTCAGCAATCTCTGAACGCCATCCAACATACCACCAAACTACGCTCCAGTACTCCCATGCAAACCTGCTCCTGAAAATACCCTAGAGGGCAAGAGAGAAAGTGCAACAAGCACAAGTACTGCACAGCCACTGCGGCTGCAGCTTCACACTCCCTGAAGAGTTCTCCTGAGCTGGGTCACAAACAGGGACTTCTCCTTCACCATTCTCCTCATCTTTACTATGACAGCTATGATTATGCGTCTTTGGGCTCCTTTCTTCTGAAGAGCAGCGCTGCGCAGAGAAAACGTGGACAGAAAAACTCTGTACTTGCAGAGAAACGGGCAACGGGAGCCACTGGCAAAAGAGGCACCCACTGTTTTACAGGGATGCCAATAACCACTGGAATAATGAAACAAAGGCAGTAACAGGTTCCCCAAGCCAGCACCCAAGAAATGACCTTTCTCTGAGAAGAGATGTTGATTTCTAAACTCGTGCTCCGTTCCTTGCTTTCTGCGTCGAGGAGGTGAAGAGATCCGTGGCAGATCCATCCTTGCTTGGGAAAATGTTAAGGAATGTAAAACATGTGAATCCACTCAAGCTAAGTTCCTGGGCTTAGTATCAGAGTAACGGGTCTCCTGTCGTCTCCTCTCCCGTTCTCGTTCACCCATCATTCACAGAGAAATGAGAGAAGTGTGCGACGCAGCCCAACTCCTAAGGGACTGTTACACCCTCTCTCCCACAGGCAGAATCCACTGCCTTCATTTTCCACTGCCCTCACATGCACAGGTCAAAAGCCTTATCTCCACGTTCCACACGGCGCCTTCCACCATCAGCCCCCGAAGTCAGAGGAGCTCTGCCCTTCTCAGAACAGCAGCGGCAGAAGCTGCCGGTCCCAGGGCCGTGACACACGGGGCGGAGGGCGGAATGGGTCCGGTGATTTAAAGAGTTCAGCTCTGCTTCTGACATTTATGCCCTCTTTGAAACCCTTAATGAAGTAACAACCCCGTTAATTCTTGCCGGGTATTTAGTACACATAAAAACTGCATTATCTACTATTTACCGTGTACTACACACAAGCGGTATCTGGCTCCATATAAAAATAACAAGCTCACTGTAACCCTCTGCTCCCTAACCATACTGCTGATTTCTTTGACACATGGAGAAGTGAGAATAATTACATTTTACTGACTGCGTCTCATTACACTGATTTAAGTTAAGATTTCCAAAGCTGCAAAAATGTGCTTTCCAATTTCATTTGTTTCTAAGCAATTCCCTCCGAAGATGGTTAGTAAAACCCTCAGAAATCATCATCAATATGGACAAAAATTGTACCCTTCTCATGTGGACATTTGACAGAGGGATAATAGGGTCTAGAAACACCACAGTCAGACGTTTCTTTTCTATTTAATGTTTCCTTCTGTGCCAAACATAATATAACAGACAAGTGTTAGAGAGACGTGCAGGGGGGAGCCTGAATAGCGAGCTTTAAAAGAGGTCTTTAATAGAGAAGCAGTATGCTTAGTCTTCGACAACATTCAATGGCAATTTATTTGCAGCCATTTTCTCACGTAACCTTTCACACTGGAGCAGGTAAGATAGAGCACAAGACAATTTGTCAACTGCCAGATACGAACAATAGAAACCATTTTTAATAAGCTTCAGCAGCCCCTTGTATTTGTTTTGCAACATGTTAATAACTTTTTTGGAAGCCAATCAAAGGCGAGAAGAGCAAAAGAAGTCAAGCTGGGAAACAAAAAAACACAGTTGAAGAATTTTACAGATAAACTTAAGTTATCATCTGCTGTGTAATGATGCTTAAACCCAAGAGTGGCACAGAATTTGAATTAGCATGCTGTAGTTTCTTAGAAAAAAACACGCTGCAGTTACAAAAAATGCAAGCCCCACATATTCTGTCCAAGAATAGACTGTCCTTTATCTCATCCCATTGCAGTTGTACCTCTCATCAGCATAGCTTTACTTCCATGCAACCAGGGCAGATCAGCACAAGGGTCGGCGTTGGGAAAGGCCGGTGGGGAGCAGCCCGGCTCCTGGCCTCTGACACAGCCACATCCCCGTGCTCCCCAGCAGGTCACACAGCCTCACCTCCCACCCTCAGCACCTGCTGACATCGGGCCAAAAAGGTCTCCACAACGCTCAACAGACATCGCTGGACCACACGCTCCTGAGAACTCTCAGCCCCATTTCTGAGGAGAACACCTTCTGGTGGTGAGAAGTCGGAGCACCCAAACAGGGAGCTATCGAAATCCCAACACCACGAGCCGCAAAATCTGATGAAGTGTTAAGTAATTTCATTAATGTTATTAAAACACAGAAAATTCCCTTGGAAAATTTCACACAGGTTTTCCCGTCTCCTTGCACATTACTCATGGCCTGAGAGACGTGCGAGGAGCAAATGGAGAGAAATTAAGGTTTTCTCAAGTCAATTTGGATGGAGTCCTAGTCTCACTGGAAGAAAGAGAGGGACTGTGGGCTTCAGTGGGAAGAGGGCTGGGCCCTTTGAACTACGTTATTATGGCATCTGGAATAGACGTAGAAAAGTTTATGGTGAGAGAAGATGTGCCAGAGAACAAAAGGAGCTGCCGGTCGGACGAGCACCTCCACGCTTGATGATGGAAAGGCTCCCAGCTGTCAGCAGACACACACCTGCACGGTTTGCTACCCTAGCCCCAAAACGCATTCTGATTTTAAGGACTTTGGGGGGGGGGGGGGGGGGTTGACTTTGCAGTGGAGGGAAGGAACAGATGAAGAGAAGCATTTGCTCCTCAAGAAGGAGCAACAGCCTCCTGAACAAGTAAGGCAGCCTGCGATATGAACCTGCCAGCCCAGCCCAGCCCGCGCTCCTCCTGGGAACTCACTGCACCTCTCTTCCTCTCCTGCAGGACCAGGAAGCAACTCCTGGCGAGGGAGAGAAGCCACGCTACCTGGATTATCTGGAGAGGCCTCAGGTGGAGGCAGGGTGAGAAAGGATTTCAGGACGAGTTATGCCTATGAGCCGAGCAGAACAAGTAAGTATCCTCCCACTCCTTTCTCTAGGCAGACTCTTTCCAAGTTTTCAGCGAGAGCAGAAGTCTCCAGTGAACCTGCCCAGGAAGGGCCCGCACGGGGCTGCCAGCATTCCCCAAAGCACCAGCGGATCACACTCTGCTCCCGACGGGCTCTGGCCCGACACCCAGCAGAGAAGAAGGCTCTAAGTAGGAAACAATCCCAACATACTATCTGCTAGTCCGGAGCGTGCTCTAATAATAGATAACACTGTCTGTTTGAAAGCTCTTAATGGACGCTAATTAGTCCTCAGGGCATTCCTATGAGGCAGGTAGATAGATAAGTATTATTTCTTCTGTTTTACATATGAAATAACCTCCCCAGAGATGTTCTGACTTGCTTAAGGCCATCGAATGAGTCACAGAGCTTCAGTCTCAGGAGGCCTGGCTCCCGGACCTGGGCTCAGACCGCTCACCCGTGCTCCTTCGCCAAGGTGAGGGCAAAATCTTCACTTCAAAAGTGGACTGAGGGGAAAGAAGATCAGGGATGGGTGGCAGCCCTGGGAAAAACTCTCTGAGAAAGGAGCTTCCAGAAACAGCCTGGTATCTACTGAGTGCCAGACATCAAATCTAGGGCAAGGCGAGACGAAAAACACTCTGATATGAAACCATAAGAGTACGTTTTCGGTACATACTCTATTCAAGCACTGCGGGTTGCTCATTGTAACTTGTAACCACCATTAATGCCAGATAAATGGTTTCAGGTTCTCAGTTCCCAGTGTGGCCATGAGTGAACACAGACAGCGCTCCTGGACGCACAGGATGCACACAGGTAAGCCCCTGGAAAAGGGAACGCAGAGGGACAGGCACCCACAGCAGTCACTCTTCTGCTTAAAAAACCCTTGAGTTTTGCTTCCACGGTGCTCAAGGACCAATCTCCAGCAAATATCGGCTATGCAAAACATTTCTAATTTACCAGAGGGAAAAAAATTATTTATGCGGTGCATTATCAATCTTAAATGGTGATGTTTAAGCACAAGGCTGATGAACTACACGCAGTATAACGCAGCTGCTTTGCATTTTGATTCCTTTATTTATAGACCACGGCAAATTAATAACTCAAAAATGTTGTTCCAGGCAAAGTAATGGACACACAATAAAACTATTCATTTCCTCAAAGGTCACTCTAGGAGAAGCATACATTGTTTAGAAGCCTACCAACAACGCTATTGTTCCGAAGAAAAGTGAAAATACATAATAAGCAGTTAGCGCATGTATCTGCATTGGAGACCCTGGGCTAATTTAAAGTGCAATCTTAAGGCAATCAATCATGCTCTAAAATTACTTCATTTTCCAAACTGTTTACACTTTTTAAGTTACAAATCCACTTTCTGCTATTTCAACTCACGATTTACAGCTCCAGATTTAGCCTGCCTTGGCTGGCTGCCAAGCGCTAGTCATGAGGGAGCTAATGATCTGAACAGATCAGTGTTTTATAATGGAGAAAAGCGCATGTAAATTTCCAGTATGTCTGCAAGTAATCAAGGCATGCTGACTATAAATGAGGCGGCCTGAAATTTATTTTAGGAGAAATATCTTAAAGCCGCACTTTTTATCCGGGCCAAGAAAGAAACAAAAGAAAATCTCTTTTTAAAAAGGTACTCCGAGATTATTCAAAATTATTCTAAATGAAACTGCCACGCAAACAATATGTTAAAGAACAGTACAATAGCTAATTTCCTTTAGTGTTTCTATCTCGGCCAGATCGTATCCTTATCACGGCAAGCTGGAACATTAAACTCTCTACTTCATGGAATCAAAACACAAGAGTGCTTCATATTACATTATAGAAAAATGAGCCGTTCCCGACAAACAAGGTCAGATTTCTGGAATGCCAAAGGTCTGCATTCAAACAGAGCTGGGAGGAGGGGAGGCTTTGCCCACTCCGCTCTCTGAAAAGCAGTGGGAAACGAGACCCAGCCATCTAAATGCGTTTTAATAGCCAAAACGCTAGAAAGAGAACAAGAAGTCTCTCGGGAGATGATACTTACATTGAGCATGATCTTTATTGTTTCATTACAGCGGCATAGCCAAATAATGACTTTGTGTTACTGTACAAATAATGCCGGATCCTCATTTTCTAGCGGAAATAATTACTCTATTCTATCATATTCTGTTTACCATCAGCCTACATGCACGCTCCCCCTTGTAGGCACAGGGCTGTGCTAGCTTTGGGGCCAGACTGAGAAAAGTTTTGGGTTTTGCCCTGCCTTTAAAGGCCGTACCAAGGAGGCATATTCTGACCCAAAAGTGGCTTTAAGAACGGAGCTATAAATATTCTTGCACTGTACTTCGTGAAATTCAATCCATCATGATGGATATTTCGGTTGTAACATTATTACATGCCTAAACTCAATTGTATAATTGGATAGGGCCAGAAACAATAAGCTGGCATCGCTTTGTTACAGCATACTACAGCTTTAAAATACCTGTAATCATAAATCAACGTAATTATTTGAAGTACTGTCATGAAGCAGAGCAGAAAAAGAAAAATTAAAATCAACTAGCTGGTAGAGACTCTCACTGCACTTTCTGCAGACCGGAGGGCTTTGGTGGCCTTGGCTCTCACCACCACTCCAACCAGGTGTGCCTTTCTCTCGTGCAGCCTGGACAGACACCGCAAGCAGCTCGCTGCCCCACAGCTTTCCCACAGCGGCCACTCACAGCACTGAGGCCTTGGATTTTGAGAGGCAAAATCCCTGAAGCCGGCTGTGGCCCTTCTTCCCTCCCGGTACCCGGTGTTACGCAAGGGTTCTCCAAATCTCATCTCAAGCCCCCTGCCAGCCATGCCAAATTTCAGGCACACTGGAGACACGGGGCTACAGCACGACTGAAGTTCACATTAAAACACAGATTCCTCCCACCGTTTCACCGAAAAACAACTCTGAATTCACAGAGACGGAGATCCACACAACCCTTCCTGTTCTGTTCTGTGCTCCTTGCTACTTCTAAATCTCTTGCTCCCTTTATTTTTCTCATGATCTCCACAAACCCCAGACAATGTACTTTTATTGCTTTTGATACTTATGTAAAGAATGCAGTCTCTCACAAAGATGCTCCCCTGGCCGAGTGCTTTCTGACTAGCAGAGCTCAGCAACACACATGCTTGCTGTATATACACACCTACTCACAATTCCATCACATACTACTGCATGTGCAAGCACACACAATAAATACGACATGGTGACTGGAAGGTGATTAAAAACCTCACACTGTCAAATACTCAGCTTTCACTCTCACATCATGAATTGGAAACGGTGCTGGAAGTAGGAAAGATCTGAAATTCCACAGTAAGAAGAAGAAAACCCTGTTCTTTTTAAACACATCCAGAAGAAGCGAAGAAGAGGGAACGAAAGATCTGGGGGAGGGGGCAAACTAACTCATGAGCTCAGCAAAAACTTCTACAAGAAAAACAAATGTTAACTAAGAAGGAGATATATAAATAAGTGATGCGAACAATTTTTGAGAACAAGAAAACATTCGATATCATCGGAGCCGGTGTCACAGAGTGGCTATTAAGCAACATAAACATTCATTTTCAGTCCCACTGAGTCACCCAGAAAAGCTGGCTCTCTAATAATGAGGCCGACGGAGTCTGAGATCCAGCCCTACTTTTCTTTACTCCAACTTGGAATTGTTGTACAGTTACGATAGAGAAATGTCAGAATACAGAATGTCAGTAAACAGAACTGAAAAAGGGAAAGAAAACAATTTTTTTCCCTACAAGTCAGGTTCAGTGCTTTTGCCTATTAAAGTAACCAAATATGTTTCTCTCTGAAATCAAAGCCAAAAGGCAGCATGCCAGACACAGTTAACAGATAAATCAATGTTCCCGAAGGGCGGGCTTTTTTGTTTTGGGGGGTTTCTGCCTGACAACAGTCTTGTGGCAAGCAAACAAAACACCCACTGCACATCTTGTCAATCTACACACATGAAATGGGAAAGGAAAAGTGAATACTTTCGAAGATCTACGCGCTGTTTGGAAAAACTTCATGTTCTAACCTCTCTGTCAAAGGTCACGGTTTTCATAACTACAAAGTCTGCAGCCATTGTGAAGCCCTCTGCATATAATGTGCAACTGCAGTTAATTTATCACTAAGGTTATTGTATATTAGCCGGGGAGTTTGTAAACAAGAATGAATCACAGGTTTCATTTTTGTGTCCCTTGCAAACTGGAAGACCTAATAGTTTCCTGTTCCAACATTCAAAATAGTATTGCTTCTATAAACCCACTCCAATCTCCTTGCCAGCAGTTTCCATTTAATTAAACTGACAGCAAAACAGGGCCCTTGCTAATGTGTTCCAGACCAGTTTTCCTTCAATGTAAATTCTCAGGCATGAAATTACATCTGAAACAGACACAATAATCCCTCTATATCTTAGTCAGAAGTTTAATCTATACTAAAATAACATTTTCTTTGTCTATATTGAAGTCTGTTTTAGAATTCAGTGATCTTTTCTTCTTTTCTCAGTTGAAGTAGAGGGAATTATTTAACCTCCATTCACCTTACAGTCAATTCAGAATTTTCTTCTGGCCTGCAGTTTATACGCTCATTGTTGGGTTTCTAGGCCACGGGCAGCAAAATGATCTCGCGTGCAAGAAACCAGACTCAGGACAGACATCAAACTTTCACTTTCTGGGAGTGCGATAGGCTGGTGGCATGAGAAAACCAGTCCACAGCTGCTCGAAGCCAGCTAACTTCTGCAAGCTAGCAACCTGATCTTTCACACGGATCCTCAAGTCAACTAGCTGTAAAGAAGAAAAATGATGAGATTTGTATGTACCTCCAATAAAATGAAGGTGGGGTTGGTTGGTTGTTTAATGGCCCGTAACGTTTTACTCATCTAGTCAGTCTTGTCAGTACACCACTGATGCACAGATACCCACGGCACACACGGAGAAGGGAGCAGTTGTTTACCTCTATGGCACTACAGGGTTCATGGTAATCAGCTCGATGAACTGCAGCACACGTTTATGCCAGACCAAAGTGAGATGGGGATCTCTGAGATAGGCAGAGCATTCTGCTCCTGGCCCACGTGCTGTCCTTTCCTGCGCTGGCACCAGAACAGCCTGGAGACATCACAGCCACCAGCAATTCAAGCCTGAGATAGTAGAGTGCTTTGAGAAGCCGGGAGGGATGGTGTCCAGAGTAAAATCTGGAAGCGATGCAATTAGTAGTTGCAAATAATGGTTCTTTACTCGATGAAGGCACTGTGTGTCACAGAGGGGACCTCACTGAGACTGCCAAGCCACACCTTTCCACTCGACAGGACAGGAAAGCTTTATCTCTGTCAGTTACACGGTGATTGTAAAAACACTCTCCCAGGCTTGCCACCTGACCTCGCAGCCAAGTCCACATTACCATCCTGCAGAGAAGCTACTCTGCACGCTGCTCTCAGGGCTTCTGCCACAGGAAGAACCATCAGCCAACCCCCGCAGGTCTCCGAGCTCAACGGGAATGGTACAGCACTCAGCCAGTAACACCTAAAGCCACATCAGGACATACATACCGCGGCAGGTTGGCTGAGGTTCAGATGGCCTAGCAGTGACCCTCAGCTCAACTTCTTGATCCTGGAAAGGATTCTGGCAACTACGTTCCTTCTGATGCCAGCTACGCTTTCCAAAGGTTGGAAGATACAACCATCTAAAAGAAGGGCCTGAAGCCACCTCAAACACAGATCTGGAGTGAAGTTTTAGCATCAACAAGCTGTATAGATGAGCTCAGTTGCAGGTACCTAAGTGCTCTCCCAGTGGCTAAAGTGCCCTTGGAGCACGCTTTGCCCTACCTGTGACACTCAGCACGTTGTGTGCCCAGGACTTCGTTTCCTGAAGTACGATGGACATACAATGATCATATGAAGAATAAGTGACAAAACCACTGTTAAGACAAGAGAAAACTAAACCACATTTTTTTCCAAGTCTTCTTCTTGTCCAACCAAACCTTTGCAAAACCTTTGTCACATTCCCAACACTAAATACCTGCTGCCAAAAAAGCGCGTCACGATTTTAAGTAAGGAGTTTGCCACGCACCCAGCATTCATGAACGACGCTTTTAGACAAATGCACTCCAAATGTTTTCCAAGTACTGTTGTCACAATCCTTCTTTTCAAATAAGAAAATTAATTGCGCTGTTTTCCTACGAAGTCAAAAGTGAACCTCTTGCTTAAGAGAAGTGGCCATGTGCTACGTGATCTGACATTCTTGTGAATAAAGACAAAATTTCACTGGTGCAGCAGAAGGTGACAGTTACTCATCAGCTTGATTAGAAACCCTTCTGCCAACTGCCACTCTTCACTTCTCATGAGGGTCTCTTGCTCTAGAGACAACACTTAACATGCATTCTCCAGGTAAAGAGCATGTACGCCATTTGTTACTGCTAAGCTGACTTTGCAAGGTGATGAGGGGCAAAAGGGTCTAACAGAGGAGCCGTTTTTCCTCATCTTGCGCTTCTCCCAGGCTGACAGAGGAAGCCAAGAGATACTGATGCATACAAACAGCCTGCACTTCTGGCCAGGAATGAGGGGAAGACTCTTCATATTCATTTATATTGATTTGTCAATACGTGTGATCAGTTCAAAGTCTGCCAATGAAGCAGAGAAACTACCACTACTGTTTCTGCCACAGCAGCTGAAAAATGCTCCTACACCACTTGTGCAAATACGCCGGACTGGTGATACCAAACACACCAATTTCTGTCCACTCTCTCTCCTTTTCTCCCGTGCTCCCCGCCTCCAAAATAGCGGGGACAAAACTGGCCTCATTTCCTGTAAATTTCATTTAGACCCAAATGTTCTTAAGTATGCTGTCAGGGAATATATTTTAAGGCTGTTATGTTCACATCTGATCTTCTACCCTATGCTTTTAAGATATTAAATAGGCTCTACCCAATAAATCACACGTTGCGTGCCTTGGAACTGCATGGCATCTAAGATCACCGGAGGTAAAATCCTGGGCCGTTCAGTCACTGTATGAAAGTCAGAGGGTCTGGGCCTAAACACAGCAATGTAAAACTGAGCGCACGACCTTCTCCACGCTGCCTCAGGTGATGCTCCCCCAGCTCTCTGTGCTGTTTCACCTCTTCTTGTCCCACATGAGGCCACAGCTAGAGACCACAACGGAGTGCTGCCTCTGTACCAAGCCCCTCAGCACCGAGTGGGATGATGATCCCAGCAGCTCCATTCCTGTTGAGGAATATAGCAGCTGGGTAGGAGAAACAAAGCAACTCTCTCTGCCCCAAAAATTCTCACGAGGACACACACCGTCCTGCCGCTCACGTCACTGAAAGTTCATTTTCTGACTGAACATCGCAGCAGCAAGCCGAAGCCCAAGGTGCAGCCCTGAATAATGATGCCTAGAAAAAGAAAAGCTCCTTCAACTCTTCTCCACCTGAGCTGGAAGGCTTCCCTACACAAGCAGGCAGAGGGCAGGGAGGCAGCTGGCAGCGGGGCTCCGGGGGCTGAGCATCGCTGCGGGAGCCCACTGCAGCACCAGGAGCCTGCCCCGCACACAGCTCAGGACCCCATCTTTCACATGGTGCAACAGCACACAGACAACAAAGAAAACACATTCGAGAAACACTGTGGGAAACGCGCCAGTGTTTTAACGAACGCTCCCTCTGGAAACGAAGCCTTTTTTAGCCAAACCACTATGATTTTGTTTTAGTGACTCATACGAATGGATTCTGGATAAGGTTTAAAAATGGAATATTTTCTCTTCTGCTTCCAGGTTCACCTCAAGACATGTGAATGAAAATATAGCAGCGGGAATATTAGGCTGGACTTACACTCACCAACAGACACTAAATAGGGATCTACTAAATTTGTAAAGCTTAGCTGAAGTTTCAAATATATAATTCTGAAAATACAATTCCTCCTGAAGTCGGGTTGGGCGCGGGTCATAAAACTATAAAGATACTTTGTCCCTATAGACCGTGAGAAGCTAATGATTAGCCACCCATTTATGGTGTTTACCTGTTTATTATGATATTTTAACATATTTCTGTTGCAGGAGCCCACTCCTTATTTCCACCATATGGCTAAAAAAGCAAAAAAAAAACAAAAAAAGGAAAGATCCGCTGCCTCCAGGCGGAATATTTTTGAAGACAAAGACGTTTGCCAGATTAAAACCAAACATAAAAACAAAGCGTACATAAATTTCTGTTTGACTACTGTTGGGCATCTGGAATGGCACACATTTTCTTTGGAAATATTTTCCTCCACTTTTTGATACAAATGACAGTAAAAGATGTACCCGGCAGCAAACCCAGGGAACTAAATTTAAAATGCATTTGCAGACCATTCTTTCATTTTTGCTTTTTTTTTTTTTTTTTTAATCTTTCTTTTTCCGGGGTGAGAGAGGATGGGGGGGGGGGGGGAAAGCTCATACTGCTGTTCTGAAGTACTGTAAGTTCTTTTGCCTTTTAACAGAAATATGTAAACAAGGTGTATGACTGTAGGGTAATGTTCTAGTCACAAAGCATTCAAGAGCCAGAGTGAAGCTATTTAAAGAATGGAGTATTCAATTCCTGAGGCCAGATGCTAGTATAAATACAAAACTATGTTCACACTGCAGATTAAATTATTTTTAGTTTCTCCGTTTCAACTGCCAAAATTATTTGGTTGCGTTTTGCTTCGGTTTTTTTATACTATACCACAGAACTTATGGGGCCACTTTTGTCAGTTTCTGAACAAGGGATTAAGAACGCAAGCACACAAGGACTTTTTCAGCTATTTTCTCCACGCAACCAAACTGGAAGCGCATGCTGACACATACTGGGTCATATAGGGATTGGGAAAACTAACAAAATGGAGCTGAACCATTTGAGATGCTTGATGTAGACTTTTATAGCACCTTACCGTTTAATTTTCATCCTGTAAAGCTTTTAATCTGGAAATACTCTGCGTGAAAGAAAAGTGGAAACTGTGGTTTTGAAGTAATTGAAGAGAAAAACATGCATAAAGACAGCATTACACACTGTCTACTGGGTTTGCCAAGAGAGCTCACCAAGATACTGCTAAGAATAACAAGCTGAAGTCATCAGTAATTAACTAAAACCCAAATAATCAATAACCCCTTGACCCTGCCATAGCAAGAACACGCTCGAGTCCAAGAGGGACAGGCAAGGAAATGAACTGGGGATGCTGGAAGCACATACAGGCTCGGTGAGCAGCTGGGTGAGGACCTATGGCTGACACACACTGCTGCCTGCACATCGCCTCTGAGGCCGACAAGGACTCCATCTTGCCCATGACCACCACACTGTTGTCACGTTTTTGGTCCGATATTATCTCCGATTTGCTTCACCAGCTGGCAAGAGTGGAAAGCCCAGGCTGCATCTCCAGCTCCTGACCCATCTGCTGCTGTCAGGGGGATTAGTGCACCAAGACACAGAACACAGAGTAGGAACTGCGCTGAAGGACATCAGCCGAGTCCCTGCCCACTGCGAGGAGCACCAGAGAGCTAGGAACACACCTAGGAAGGTCTAGACGCAAGGCTAGAAGCATCAGTATGCAAGAAGGATGAGCAGAAACCATAGCTTGGTCAGTAGAGAGACCTCCTGCAACACTAAGGAATGTGGAATTACTGAGCAGACTCGCTTTGCGCCGCATCGAACATGCATATTTTGCTGATGACTTACCAGAAGGCTGAGGCCAGCAACACAACACAGCTGGCTGGAGGAAGGCACGGGGAGGGGAAGGGTCCTGTGGAACAGGGCTGCAGCCCGTCTAATATCGGGATGTGTGAGCCGACACTAAGTACCTGCGGAGGCCCTGTCACCGCCCCGGCTCAGGAAGGCAGGGGACAGCAGGCTTTATTACCAACAGGTGATGCGGGACATGCTGAAAGCTGAACATGCTCTTGGAGTTCCGCGTCAGGTCGGGGCCCCTCTTCCTAATTAACCACTCCAATCAGCCCTGGATCTGGTATCGGAACAGAGAAGCCTCCTTTCGACAGACGAGCTGACAGTCCCAGCCTTCCTGCGCATGTACAATACACTTTTAAAGCGCATCAGCGCACACATTAAAGAAACCTGGGACCGGAACATCTGGGCTTTGGTTGCCCCGTTTCTCAGCAATAAAAGGAGGAAAATTGATGCAGCTGTGTCTAAAGTGTTTGGAAACACACTGGCTACCTTGCTGTACTTTACCTGTTTTCCCTTCACCAGTGTCATTCACAGGACCAGAACAGGACCCGGAGGAGAACGAGAAGGAATGTTTCTGACATTTTTTCTTTTAATTTCCAATTTGTCCTAGGATCCTTGAATTGTACAACACACGTGGGGATCTATCGTGGCACACATGCATAGCTTCCTCCTGGCACTAGTGGGAATGGCAAACATGCAGAGAGGGAAGAATCGCCCCCTAAAACTGCAGGAGTCCGAACGAGGCTGTAAATATATCTCAAGGTTCTGGTAACATTAGAAACCAGACTAGTATCTTTCTCATGGCTTATTATGATATCACCAAATCCCCTCCATGTATTTATAGCCTTGTAATTCAAAATTATTCTAGGTCCATAAATGTTTTTGGCAACTGAATGTAGAACTGACACTATTATTTCACATATTATGGTACTGTCCGTGAATGTTAAATTTATTTCAGCAGAGGCTCCTGGAGTTCATTCATCAGATATTTTATGCCACTGTTCTTTTAATGATTCATTTATCCTTAGTAATATTTGTATTCTGAAGAGCGGCGTCTCCAGCCGACAGCACAACGCTCCGCTGAACTATCTTTTTCTCTCCCAGCATAACAAAGTGGAGCACAGTCAAATTGAAGATGGCCTTTAGTACACTGTCAGAACAGTACTGCTTACCGAGCATATCCAGACACATTTCTCAAACCACATGTAATGCTCTGGCTGCCAACACGCTCATAAAGTCATTAACCAGCATCTTAAAACGAGGGTGTGATACATATATTTAAATGTTTAGGAAAATCAAATGTGTGCTCTGCTAGAAGCTTATTTTGAAATTCAGCTTCCACATCTATCAATTATGCAGCAGTGTGCAGATGGAAAAATTCACCTTGATTTTTCACAAGCTGCTAAAATACACTCCTGCTAAAATAATACGCATTATCTATCACTAACAGAAGCTTCTTTATGGTGTTAAGTATTTGTCCTTCACAACGTAACAGAGCAAGAAGAAAGACCCAAGCTCAAGGTTTACGGCGCCGAGGATTCGTTTTTACAAGCAAATTACGATTAGCAATAAAATTAAGGAGGAACTTATTTCACATGGTACAGACTGTACTGAACCAAGTAAATAAAGGTGATGCCACAATGCTTTCCCATGCAAAACCTACCCAGTTACAACTCATGCCCTCGCTTTTTCTCAACGCCAGCTTTCTCTGCCACCCGTGCCCACTAAAGTGCACTCCTGTTAACACACGTACTGGGCTTAACCCCTCCCTGCCCAGGAACCCTCAGTTATCAGCGGCCTCACCCCCACACGCATTGCCTGGCCAGCACAGGCAAGCAGGAACCAACTTAACCACAAGCACTACGCAGTCACAGTATTGATACGGAGAGTCTTCAGGCTAGGTTTAAGCACAGCAAGGATGCCAGATCTGCCCTCTTCCCCCACACAGGAAGGAGCTGAATGAAGCCTGGCTGTCCTCCCTCCCCCAGCACGGGATGGGCTCCCAGCATTGCTGGGCACAGCAGCACCCATGGAAGGGACAGAGCCCCTCAGCATGGGCAACAAGTGGAAGTGCTTCAGGGTGGGGTAAGGACAGCTTCCCTTGATGAAGGGGGTGTGCGGAGTCAAGGCAGACACGAGGCTTCACTTCCCTGGCTCTGCCACAACAGAATTACAGCCCAAGAGAAGAGCCAGGAGGGGAAAAGAGGATGTCCTCTGACCCACCCGACCGTATCAAAGCGCTCTGTAGGTGTTTGGCTTACAAATCTCCACGCCCAGACAATGCTGGCTGGCTGCATGGAAGGGATGCGGTGCAGGAAAAGATACCAATGACCTATAGGGGACCAGCAGTCCAAGCAGCAGACATGGCACCTGGAGGAGAGCACTGATCACCTCCCTCCACAGCACTAGGCATGGGACACACAGGGACTTGAACAATGCAAGTCCCAAACTGGGGCCCTCTGGGACCCAGAAACAATATAGGCAGGGACGGAAATCAGAGAGAAGGTTGGGGAGGAAAACAGCACCCTCCAAAATCAAAAGTGGGAAAAAAAAAAAAAAAAAGCAACAAGAAGGCAGATTTTGAGATACAGTCAGATGCAAAACACGGCAGCGCTGCACCGAGAGGCACACGTTTCCAGTTACTGGAACAAAACCTCATGGTCAGTAAGAATTAAATGCAAGATCCAACAGTGACTAGAAGGGAAAAAATCCTGGAGAGCAGACACATGTGGGTTATTACACAGCCTGGCAAGGTCAATCTCGGTGCTAAAAACAGACAAAAATAAAAAAAAGCCGTCAAACATTTTTAAAGGGACACTGTCCCACAATGGCTGCCTTTATACTGCCTGTGAACGGCCTTTATTTTTTATCCACTAATTCTGCAGTTGTGTAGGCCACTGCTGTTCCAAGGAGAGGCTGCACCAAGCTGAGGGGCAAACTGCTGCACCTTTCACGCCAGCAGAACGCGGGGCAGTTCCTCCAGCTCTGCAAGACACCAAAATTTAACTCTTTCCCCCACTGCTGTCCCACGGCAGCGATTTCTTCCACCCCGCTTCCAAACCAAAGTGCAGCTGCAGATGGCTGTGCTCCACAGCACCGACAAAGTGCCCCGTCATTCCAATTCATAATTGAAAACGCTGACGCAGTGACAGCCACAATCGGCACAGCCCGATAACCGTGTCAGCCTGCTCCTGCTGCAGGAAGCGTGGGGTGAGGGCTGCCATGGAGGGGCTACCCGGAGAAAAATTACATGGGATTCTGCTTCTTCTCGGCACAACTCCTGCATTTCGAAGACCAAAACGCCCACCTCCTCCACTGCCAGCCCTCCCCCCCCCCACCTCGCCACTCCCCTTCTTAGGAGTTCAAAGTCAGGTTAATGTCTGAAAAGAAATCCGCATTTCATCTCTTTGATAAAGCTCACTTGGAGTTTGAGATACATGGGGCCAGAACTCATTTCAAGAGCCACAAATGGATGAGGCTCAACACAAGCCAGTGGTAAAAAGAAAAACTTCCACAGCTAGCACCACGTATTGAAATGTTTACGTCACCCCCATGCACTTCCCTGTAACGAAGCAGGCTGCCCCCAGAGAAGGGAAGGAATGAATAGCGCTTAAAACATCCCAGTGTTTTGAGGCAACAGGAGGACCAGATGGCTCAGAAAGGCCCCGAGGACCCCACCAACCCCCTTGAGGGCAGCAGGAGATGGTGAGACAGGGAGCCCATGGGGAGGGGTCCCAAAGGTGCTGCTGGGCCACCCAAAAAGAAAGTGAGCCCTTATCAAGGGACTGCTGGGAGTACACTGTACCTCCCAACAGCAGCACCTGCCAGCATTCAGGAGGCAGCCAGCAGCCTATCAGTTACCTTCATCCAACTGATTAACAAGTAAAAAATAAACATTTATCTCACCCTCTTTGTGCAAGGCCAAAGTTGTCTGTCTGCTCAGCACCCCAGGTAATTCCTAATGCCAGATAACACTAAAGGTAAACGGCGCTCAAAGTGAAGAGAGGTGTATGAGCAGAGGAAGGCCCCCACACTCAGCACACCCCTGCCAAGCACTGCCAGCACTGCCCACGGCCCGTGGGTGCTCTTGGTCCACAGCAGCACTGCTGGCATGTGCCAGGCCATGGTCCCTTCCCCAGGAATCATCTTCCTTCACCCAGGCTGTGTGGGGCACAGTGCTAAGCCGAGTAATTGCCCCATCTGCAGCAGAAGAGCTGGTGAAAACGAATGAGGGGTCAGTCCGACCCATGAGAAAAAAGCCAACATACAGTGTGCAAGAGCAAAGGGGGGAAAATGGGATAATGGGACACTTACGGGAGCTCGATCAAGATCAAGTGGGATTCAGCCAGGACAACAGGGGCAAGAAGGCAAAAAGAAGAGGCAAAAAGAGCGGACAAACAAAGAAGAAGGGGCAGGGAAGAATTCAGCAGCACGTGACAACGAACAAGGAAATCTCCAGGTGTGTCTGAATGCAGCTCAGATGCAGATAATCGGTACCAACGATACCACAGACCGCCTATATTATGCCCTGACAGTCTTCATCCAGAGAAGATAAGCTGATTACAGTGGTAAGTGAAACCAGAAGGTCATGTATTGTTCTCACTGGTTCTCCCTCACTGGACCCAAACTAACACATGAAGACTGCAGCAAAACCCCTTCAGTAAGCGCCGGTATGTGCCCATCCCGATCACTAATGCCGCCAGTACAGGAACAGGAGAGCCCACAGCACGGCGACTTCAACCACCCATCCTGGCATCATGAACAATCACAGAAGCCGGATGAAGAGAGAGGTAACTGCAGCACAAGGACCAAACCCAGAGCTCTGCCGTGATGGAGTCGTGCCCCACAGGAATGCTCAGTGCTGGCTCGTGGTGCCACAGCTGGGAGCCACGCAGCTCCCACCTCCCCATCCCGCACAGCCACCGCAGCCCAGCCCGCCAGCACTAAATCCAGCCATCTGCCCTCCGTCTCTACTCTCAATTTCAGCTCTGACTCCTCTATCTTTTATTTCTTTTTCTAAAGACACATTTAGAGACGAAACCATTCATAACTGCCTGTCCACAGACAGTTTGTGGCAGCATAATTGACAATGAGTCTGCAGCAAAAATGAAAATGCTGTTTTAATAACCTTGGCCTAAAATACATTCTGTTGTATGCCTCAAAGGGTTTCACTGAAAAGTCAACCTGTATAGACATATTTTCTTGGCTTAAACAACAATCCAAAGCGTATAAATGTAGTCCAACTATAATGACATATTTATAGGCCAATAAAGCTTACACTGCAGCTTTCATACTTCACTTAAAGGAAGTCTGTAAGAAGCAGAGTTATATAAAATAATTTGAATTTTTGTCAAACTATAGCCCAAGGAATACAAATATGCAACTTTGCCATATTTAACTGATAGTGTTTACATTGCTTAGTTGCTAAAAATTTTGTAAAATGAAATAATCCCTCACTTGGTACTTCCCACCGGTTTACCAAACACGGGTATACAAGTCCATTTATTACAAAGAAAAATCCACTAAATAATTCCGGAGACAAAAATAAATAACTAGCGACCTTAGTAGTGAATGATTTAATCAGACCAATTCTTCTGGAAAAACAGGTTCTCATGTTCATTATGAATAATACATTCCTGAGCAACTCTATTTTTATATGCTGCATTGTTATTCTTTATTTTTCCCAACATTTGAAAGAAATATTCAGAAAGCTATGAATAGACTTAAGACATAAACTGAGAGCATTCAGTATTGACATATTCGTAGAAAGGGACAGAATGTATAACATAAATACCCCCAAAATGCAGAAATAATTCCTAAAAATAATTTCTCAGGTTGAAGCTCACAAAATAAAAGCCATTACAGATCTGCTGCATTTGACACAGTCCTAAGGAAAAGTTCTGCATAATTCACTAGTGGTGAAAACAATGGCATTTCATGAAGAAAAAAAATTTCTGAAGAAAGAAAAAAATAACAATAAAGAAGAAAGAGAAAAAAGAGGGAAGGAAAAGAGGAAAAAAAAAAGAGAAAAGTGAAAAAGAGACAAGAGGGGAAAAAACTGACAAGGAAATAGGGAAAGATAAGAGAAAAAACTGAGACAGAGCTACATAATTCGAATTAGGGTCAACTTTGAGTTACAGGTGCCCAGTTTCTGGGTGCTGTGGATTAACCAGCTGTCACCTCACTTTTGCCTAGGCAAGTGCCACACAGCATACGGTACGATGTAGAAGCTGCTCGTATACTGAGGTCCCACTTTGCCTGGTTATTGTGTAAAGCTGCCCTGCTCCCAAGTAACACGTTTAATTAAGTACCTTCACACACTGCCACTCCCTTGGTTCCGTATCAGTCACGTTTTCGTTTCATACAGGTTATTTCACCCTTCACCACTTCTCGGTACTATGCGAAACTCATTTTGTTTCTTGTGTAAAGTTTTTTTCAGACTTTAATAGGGATATAATTTCCTATTACCCTCTACAGCATGGTCCAAAAATGTCCAGTAGGAAAACTTTGAGAATCAACTCACTTTTATGGGATTTTTCTGTAATGGAAACATGCCATTTCATAAGAAAAAAGAGGTCCAGAAGATCACTTTGTTTATCTAGGCCTTTTCAACACCTGGTTCAGCAGCTTCCTTGTCTACAGCCAGGGTCAAACATGGGTGTCACCAACAGACCTGTGTACGGCCTGCCAGACTAGCACAAGAAAGGATCTGATGCCTTCAGACCTTCCATACAAAGCTTCCCCATTGCAGCACCGTGAAGAACCTCTCTGCAAAACATCTACGTGGGCACAGCACAAAGTTGTCAAGGAGGGGAACGGAACTGCAGCAGTTAGTGGGAAGCCACTGACACGCAGGAGGTGACCGCGCCACTCAGGCTGACTGACTCTGCTAAGGTGACTGTGCTGATGCTCCCACCCGAGGGACCTTCACACAACAGCGCACCACACTCACTCATGTTCTACAGCACTGCTTTCAGTCAACAGCTACCTCGCCGTGTTGTGCAGGAGACCTCCTGCATAAGTTACTGCTAGTCAAGCTTCAACTGCATTGCCCTGTTGGCAAGATGCTCGGTATCAGAAAAGGTCTGTGCCCTAACAGGCAGTAAACCTGCCATTTTGACAGCAGAGAAGATACAACACAGGCAGCCGAAATCCCCATACCCTGGATGCTGAGCATTATGTTATTGCCTTTACCCAGAGCTGGAGAGACGGCAATCCCCAGAGAGCAGAATCAATCCTACTGACCACTCTGACCACTCCTCGCTGGTGGGGCAACACCAGAGCTCATGGGCAGCTTTCAGGGTGCAGGGCTGCTTCCCAGTGAAGATGACTGTTCCGAGTTTTTCACAGGCTAGATGAGTTATCTGTCCACGTGCCTGACACTACAGGTCTTAGTGAACCCTTGGCTTCACTGCTCCCATTAACCAGTGCTGACGAAGAAAACAGTGATCACCGTCAAGCATTAGCCAAAATCCTCTTTTCTACTAAGAAAAACAAAAAAGGCCTAATGACATAGCCAGAGCCACTGACCAAAAATAAGCAACACCAGAACATGGTTTATCAAAATTATAGCATATAGTTTAGATTCCATAAGCATTTTCAGTATAACCCCTACTTTCAAAGGCTTAACATGCAACTATAAGCTTTAGGCTTAAAGATAATTTTCTTTGGCTCCTAGGGTAGATAACAGCAATTTTGCAACTTACCACAAGGGTCTTCTTGTTTGTTAAAGACAAAACCAAGAAAATATTAACCCACAACAGTTCTGTCTGAGAAACATTAAGTTTCTTTTGACACAACAAACAAACACAAATAAGTGTAGCGTGTAAAGGTGCCAGGGCAATAGCACAGAAAACCACTGCATGTAATTATGAACTAGAAGAAACCACAGAAAAGACAAGGAAAAGAGAAAGAACTGCATAGGTCTTCTTTTTTCTTTTTCCTGGAGAATGTAATGAAAAATAAGATCACCTTCTAATTGTACTTTAATCTTCCAACCTACAGATCTAATGGTGAAATGCAAGATCAACAAAATCACTTCACCACTTGGTAAGCTCAGAAAAAAAAAAAAAAAAAAAAAGATGCAAAAGATAAATCCTCCAAGACACATCTTCAGCACAGTGTTAACTTTGCTTTGGTGCCAACACAGTTGTGCTATTAAGATACCGAGTTTGGCCCCGTATCTCCCATTCACACAGTTTCAAAAGCATTTCCTCACATGCAACAGTCTTAACTTTTAATTTCTTACCTTTCAACTCATTGCATCCTAAATTCGTCGTTAAACTTGGAACATTTGTTAGAAGTTTGGTACAACACAGAAATGCACCTGGGATGACAGCTATGATGCATCCAAAGTCCAAATACCACAAAAAGGCATGTTTACCAAGAGGAAACCCATCTCTATGGGACCCTGAGCCTCCGACACAATTTCAAAGGTCTGAGCATCTTAGAGATACAAAAGCAGTCTGAGAGCTGCAATTCTGATTGCAACCACCCGAAGTATCAGAGGTACCATCTCCTTCCCAACCAACAGCCAGGAAAAGAAAACACTTCTACATCCAGAGAACATCAGGGCACTCGCAGGAGGTCTAAGCTGTAACATTAAAGATTACAACAGAACACACTAGACTCACAAGAAAACACACCAGGTTACAGCACAGTCTCCATAAACAAACTGCAGACATTTCTTTACCAAACCAGACTCAAAGCTGATCCTACAGGGACAGGATGAGCTCTAGAAAGAGGCGACAGCCCTGAGGTTCCAAAAAATGTGAGACACAAGATCTGAAAGGCGTTTGGTCTCCCCTTCCATTTGGAGGAGGCCTAGTGAAGATGTGTCAACTCCTTTCCCCAATACGCACAATCTTCACCAGACCCCAAGGCCTGCACAACCCCAGGGGAAACCCTTGAATCGACTGTGCTTCCATCTTCAGGATTTGAGCCTTACGGTTCAGTGATATTTCTACACAGCAGGCACGTAGCACAGAGTTATGCCACGTTCATCTCCAGGAAGCCAAGATGCAATGCGAGCGAGCCTGCAGTGAGCTCACCACTGCTCCGACCCATTCAGCTGGGACACCTCACCACCACACCTCTGCCCCAAGTGCAGACATACCTTGGGACATGGCGACGGCTTGGCAGGATTGGGCTCATCTGCCACTGAAACAAGTCGAACGCAGGCCCTCACCGGGGCAGAAAGCAAGGGACACTTACCAAGGTCAGCCTTCTCCTTCAGGATGTCTTTGAAGTTCAGGCCGCTATTGAGCGTGGATTGTCTGTATCTCATCAAGGCCTCCTTCTGCCCATTCTTTCCCACATCCATCGGCTTAACCGGCTCAGCCCGGAAACCACACTTCCACTTGGAGAAATCGGACTGGGCCCATTTTGCCAAGTCTTCAAGCTTCACAGTGACTTTCTCTGAAACAGCAATAACTTCATCCTGCAAGAAGCAGTCAAATAAGAATACAACATGTCATGCAAGGCTCCACAGTGGCTGATAAACTCGTAACGCCAACCACCCCCAACAGGCTGCTGGAAAAGTCTGTCCTGTTGTTGGCAGACTGATTTTCCTGCGATGCAGAATATCTAATACTTCATTTATTCCCCCTATCGCCCAGTAGGAAATATTAGTTGTTTACTTGAAGCAAATACAATCTAAAGAGAATTTCTAAGACCAGGGCAGTGATCCTAAAAGGCATTTGAAATGCAGGTTGCCAAATCACATTCTGTATAACCGAAAGCCTTGAGGGAAAGTTTGTTTTTTAGGTGCAATTAGCTGCAAATGTAAAAATTCATGGCTGGATGACTAATGGTTATAGCTAGTCCTGAAATAAATGGACTAAGTAAATCTCAGATTCTTGGAACTCTGACTCACCAGAAAATTCCTGTGTTTATGGTACATTTTCCCTTGGCTTATACACAAATATTGAATTTAACTTTTGTCCTAAAAATTAAATAAAACTGTGATGTAATCCCAAAAGAAATACTACATAAATGTTATGTGTTTCCCACCAAAAGAAACTTGCACATTCTCATGTTTCTGAAAACCTTTTTCAAGATCAGAAGAGAGCTGTAATTTTTTTTTCCCTTCTTAAACATACATTCTAAGAAAAGCACTTAAACCTAGTTTAGCCTCCAGAACATATACTTGAATTAAACAGCTCTAATTGCTGAATTTTATCCTTCCAGGAAACAATCAACTCCTCTCAGTCGCGATGAATAAGCAGAATGTTTTATAGCTGACTGTAGTAAGCACGGGCTCCAGAAAGCCTCAAAAAATAAACAAACATGCACACATAAATATCCAGGAAGATACACTCCAGATTTTTGTAGTTAAAATAGCAGAAATAATTTACGTTGTAATGAGAGCTGGCTGCCCACCACACCTTGCACGCTGCACATTTCTACTGCTAAATAAGGTTACAGGTTCTCGAAATAAATAAACCAGAATCCAAATTCGACCTCTCCCCCCCCCCCGCCCCCCCAAATACACAGAAGTATTTGCAAAGGGGAGAGAAATTCTTTGAGCTATTAAACAAAGAGAAAAGCACGACTGATTCTCTTTTGTGTGTATGTTTGTTTTCCCCAATGAACAAATTCCTCAGGAAATAAAATACTGTTCAATAGAAAAAAAATAATAATAAAGAACAAACAAACAAAAAAAAGCTGTATTGTGATAAGTTACACCAACACGAAACATGAAGGATCTCTTAAAGAAGCAGATCTGATATTCCACTCTCCCTCATATAATACCAAATTGCTTCATAAGCAGGCGCCTTCATTACATTTAGTGCAGTAACATGTATTTGGTCAGAAACGAAAGGCATGCTAAGCAAGCTTGTAATAAAATCTTTCCCTTTTATCACTGCGCAGCATAAGAGCTTCCCCAGAACAATAAACAATAGCGGTGATGCTTTAAATCTCTGTTTATGACAGACGTCAATACTTTGTAAACAAGCGTTGTGTACTACAAAGTACAGTTCCAATGGATGGCTTCACCCAATTTCATTACACCAATCTCTTGAAATTAAAGCTAAAAAATAAATAAATAAATAAAAAATCTGTAGTTGCTAGGTATTTTATAGCTATTACATGGTGACTAGTAAACGTCAGGATGAAAAACATCCGTATGTGCCTCTCAGCCTGCCTGCAGACGGCCCGGGCAGCCCGCGGATGAGTCCTCCTTCAGGACGCTGAGCACTGACACCATGCCTAACGCTCAGCACCAGGGGCATCTACGGAGCAGCACTTATAATAAAAACCTGACTTGGAGATCAGACATGGTTTTGGTTTAAATATTATTTTCCAAATAGCTCTCGTGATCGAATGATTATGATTTCAATTACTAGTTTCTTCATATCCTTTCCAGGAACTGGTGTGACTAATTCTGGCTGGCATACAAAGTAAGCTGAGCAGACAATTTATTAACCAAAAGAAAAGTACAATCACTATTACATCATCAATGAATAAACTTGTTTTTGAGAATACAACCTTCACACGCACGCGCGTGACGTGTGCACGGGGGGCAAATAAGAAGGAGAAAAAAGAAGTCCTGCTGTACCAGAAAAAAGAAGTCCTGCTGTATCAGAAAAAAGAAGTCCTGCTGTACCAGAAAAAAGAAGTCCTACTGTACCAGCGCTGACGGGTGCCGGGGCGGCCGCCCCTCACAAAATGGTGCCGGGTGTGTGCACAGCGTGACACAGCTCACCCGCCGCGTCCCCCCCATACCATCCCACACGAATCGCCATGCACCCATCTCTGCAGCCCAGCCACAGGAACCCTCTCAGCGAGATGACAAAGGAATACAGATGTCGAATAAATGCAAACCGGGTACGCGGTGACACACGACTAACAAACCTTTAGAAGATTAAAGAAATCTGCCATATAGCCTTCATGTCATTCACAATTATAGCTCTGTGTAAACATGAAAAACCACCCACGTCGCATACAGTGCATTATATATATCTAAACAAAAATCAACTCGTCGTGTATTAGCTGCGCTCTGAAGTGATATGTTTATGAGGTCTCCTTTGCCTGGAAAGTCTTTAGTTGGACTTTTTTTTTTCTGCCACACCAACGTGAGGTTTACTAGAGGAAACAGCAACTGGTGATTCCAGATCTGCTCAGGAGAGGGACTTATCTCAGATGCCCTTACGGACGCTGGTGGCCAAGGGGGAACGCTGCTCCCAGCCACACAGACGTTTAACCTTCAAATAAGTACTGACTACAGAAATAGGCACTTTTCCCTCTGTTTCCATAAAAGTGGGCATCTAGTCAGCCTGCCACTGCAGCACATCTTACAGGGCTCCTGAGCAAAGCAGAATACTTCTACCTCTCCAATGGAAAATGGGGCCATGGTCAAGAGAAGGTGGTAATGGCCTCCTCTTCCTTCTCTAGTTTCTAAACGACGCAATCAGATTGGCATTTTCTAAGAAGAAATTCAGAGAGAAAGGGACAGTGTCTTCTCGAGAGCCGTTATGCTTAAATATTATGTCACTGTTGTCTAAGCAACCATCACGGCCTCCTGCAAGCACAGACCGCTGTATTGCCTGACTCAGCAGATGGCTGGAATACTTACGTTCAATGAAAGAGGTCAGGTAGTTAGAAGAGCTTAAAGCGGATAATTATTTTTTAGAAGAAATATTAACTCTTACAAGGCAGGGAGTCACAGGGCACCGCAGGGGGGCTGCACGTCTCGACCCCACACCCGCATACGCTACACCACAACTTCTCACTCGCTGCCAATAACGAGGCAAGATTTGTACTTTAGAGACGCCAAAGCAGCCTTAAAAGAATTACGGCAACTGAGATATCTCAAAATTTTGACGTGCTGAGACTGTTTTCACTCCAGCGCTTCCAGAGGTCATTTAAGGAATTCTGGAGGGCAAGAACGATCCGAACACCTGCTTGGCTGTCTCCTAACATCAAATACGTGGCCTGGAGAGAAAGGGGAGACGCACTGTAAAAACTCTTGCCAATAATTACAGGAGACACCGCGTGTCATTTATCTGATCAGTATGATTTGCTTTAGAAAACATCCTCAGCCTTTTTACTGAAACCTTTAGCACAGCAGATAGCTGGGGATGCATATTTTACAATCCAGTACATTGCTGATGAAAACACATTCGTCCACAGGAGCAAAAAAATACAGTGTGACTCTCACAGGCTGCATTCACCGCAGATAATTGAACTGCATATTTCATTGGGACATAAAGGCCCCAATCATTTCAGGCTTTTTTTTTTTTTTTTTTTTTAAACAAGTTTTCCATAATTTAGGTGGAAACATCCTTTATGTAACCTGCACAACACCGCCGCTTGCCTCGCGAGCCTGGCACCGTGCTTTCCGCCAGGCACAAACCCTTGTTCCCATTCCACAGATGGGATCACCGTGTCACAGAAAGGTGCATGGGAGGATCCCACGCTTGGCTTGGACACGTTAAACTTTTCTTCCCCTCTCCCTGCTCCACGTGCCTCGGGCAGTAGCGTATCCCCATGCCTACGGTAGATGGAGGTGTCCTGCAGAGCTGGCAGCTCAGGAGGTACCACCGTGGGAGGGACTCTCCGTGACCAGCACTCTGCATCCACAGACCCCAGGGAGAGCCAGAGAAAAGGGAGGTGCGCCTGGCCCAGGAATCCAACTGGCATAAAGAAGACTTTGGAAGAGGCCAAAGCAGAACCTCTTATCTGTTAATCTTCTGCTAATTACTTTAAAGGGTTGTAATGATCTCGTTAAACACAGGTGACGGGTATTTCTCCAGCGTCCTGCACTGTTTCTCCAGACTGTGAGCAGCCTGAGGAGGCTGCCTGGAAATCCCACTGATGATGATTAATGGGTCCCACCCGCCAGTGTTCGAGACCAAACAGAAGGGAACAAAACTGCGGGCCCAGGTGAAGCCCCACAAGCTGCAGTTCCCTTTGTGTAACTCAGTATTTCCAAAGTGAGACCTACAGACTGTGCTGGGGCAGGGCACGCTTCACAGCAGAGCGACGAGCTGAGCGATTCTGGTCCACCTGGTCCAGGAACCAGGTGGTGATGGAGTCCTCAGGGGGATGGCTGCGAGCAGCCAGACCTGGCATTTCCACTGCCTGCCTCCTCCTCTATTTTCTTTTTTTTTTTCTTCCCTCCCGCTGCTCCTGAGCAGAGGTTCAAATTGAATTTATATCTGTCACTGCAGATAGAAGTCCTGACCAAAGAGAGAATAGGCTTCAGTCAAAATGTTTTCCCATCAGATAGCTCGCGGACCTCGAAGAGTTGTTTCAGTTCAGGCAAGTTGACAAGCAATTCATTCCTAATTTTGCCTACTACAGTTACAGTACGAAGAGCTTTCCTTGTAGATTACATAATTATATTTTTCTTAACAGGGAGTACATTGCATTAGCAGGTTTAAATTATGCAAGCTTATTCTTTTGTCTTTTGTTATATTGTGCTCTATTGTGCTGGTAAAACAATATGTGCTTTAATTAGCAAATATCTGTAAATAATTTACTTGCTTTTCATGCAGCAGAACAATGGAGCCAATTTTCACATACATCCACTGAGCATGTCTAGTGGGTTTCTTGCCAGAACCTTCCATTGTTCCCTATCTGTATCAATCTGCCCATCATTAGCAGCTAACGCTCAACAACTCTGAAAGAAATCAAAGTTTCAGCCCCCGGGAGCACTCCCCGGCCCCCGAAACTCAGGCTGCACTTTGCAAAGGAAGATTAGAATATCTAGTAAACGAAAACAAACTATTTTATTATCTGCATAACCCTGGCACCTTCACGTAGAAACACGGCCGCCTGCCAAGCACTAAGGTCACTGGATTAATGCCATCGGATGCCGACGTTCATCCGACCTCCCGACTGCTTTTTAAGCTCCAAATAAAAAAAAAAAAGCTCGACCTGGTGCGACGCTACGCAGCGCACACACATCCGGCCTCAGCAGGGTTAAATCTGGGCGTGAACCCCCCCCCCCCCACACACACACACAAAGCAAAAAGCTCTTAAATCAAGAGTGGATGACTGTTCTGAGACTTAAGGCATTGTTATTTTGAATGCGAATGAAAGGGCCAGAACAGGCACTGCAAGAATATTTCAATTATGTATTTCCCAGAACTGCATCTCTGAGCAACTGATGCAAATATTGCTCCCGTAACAGCAGAACTTCTCCCTGCAGAGGCGTAGGGCGCGTGAATCAGAGGGTACTTCTATATTGTACGCATATCGCTGGAATATTATTAAAAATGCAGAATATATGTATGTGTGGCTCTCCTGAGCAATACAGTAATTATGATTAAGGGACAGGCGGCACAAAAAGAGCCGATTTATCTTACTTGTGCTTAGGAATACTATTGTGTAACTAAGCAACTAAAGACAAAATATAGTCTAATTAATTCACTCCTATGCTTATTTAAAAGACACAATTAGAACATTTTTATTTTCCAGCCTGCGCACTATCTCAACACGCTTGAGGGTTTACCACGTGAGGCCCATTACTCTCCAAAGACGAGACTCCTAATGTTCAGTGCCACCGATCGGACCGGGAACGGCCACTCCAGGGAGCAGCATTTCCACAGCCCCAACTGGGAAACGAAGGCAGCGACACAGCACCGTGCTGGGAGGGCTCTGCCTCGAGTGGCTCATCGTGCCCAGCTGTGGATAACGGCGAGCAACACGTGCTCCTCCGTGACATTGCTGCCCTCTTTCCCAGCCAGCACATGCCGCTGGTGGTGAGAGGTAAGAACACGCGCAGAGGATGCGCGGCTCCCGTACAGTACTCTATGACAATACACCATTTCTCCAGCACTGCTATGACGGTGTGCCCGATTTTTCAAAGCTGAATTAATCCAAGCAAGTGTACAGCAGAGACTGACGATGCAAGCACGATTTTCAGGGCACCCTTTAACGGTCGTGAGCTGTGTGTGAGACACGACGTCACCGCCGTGCTGGCGGGGACAAGCACACAGGGCACACACGGGAACCGGGCAGCTCCACACCCAGCATATGCAGTCCTGCTGAGCCCCCCACCGCAGGGAGGGGTGTGAGGATGAACCTGCAGCACCACGGCTCCCTGGGAGAATCCCTCCTGCAGTTCTAGATGGCATGCATGCATGGAGTGACTTCTCTCTCTCCCCCCCTCCCCCCCCCCCCCCCCAATTAGTCTGAAAATGCAAAATACTGCGAGGGAAATAATTACAGGAAACCAGCTCTCTCTCCTCTCCTCCGCATGAGCAATGCTCGCTCATGTAAATTACTTGCGTGAGTAAGGATTATTCGCAAGGCGAAAAGCATTGCATCAGAGCCCGGTTTGGGAGCGCAGCTGAGACCGACACGAGCTCGTAGTAAACTCGGGCCGCGATGAATGGGCGCCGGGCGGGCTCCCGCGGGCGGCCCAGCGGGGCGGGGGCGGCGGCAGTGACGGTGCGGGGCGACGCAGAGCGTCACACGGCACCGAGCGCACCGGGCCAGCGCCGGTTGGGGCTTTTTAGGAACTGCACCTCGCAGCCGACACCGCCCCGGGTTTGATGAGAACCGGCGTCAGTACGTATTTTCAGCCCTGCCAACAGCTCGTTACAATACGTCAACACAAAACGTGACGGGGCACTTCGCCCCGGCAGCGCTCCTTGCCGGGGTCCGTCCCTCTGCGGCCCCGCGCTGCCCTCGGGACAGGGGGGGGCTCTGCCGACCCCCCGGTCATCCTCGGGGCCTTAAAACGGCCGCGAAGTTGGCCCCGCGGCAGCTGAGCCCTCCCGCGGGTCGCCCCGCGGCGGGACGGGCGTCGCGGCGGCACCGCGGCCGCGCAGCACGTGCGGCCCAACCCCAGAGCAGTGCCCGGTGCCGGGCTTAAATGCGGGCAGCCCTCACGTCCACCCCCCCCAACCCGCACCCTCCACCCGTCCTCGCGGCTCGGGGCTGTCACACGGCGGGCAGCGGCCGCCCTCGGCGCGCACGGGCGCGGGGCGCTCGGTTGCCCCCTCCAGGCCCGGCCCCGCCGCAGCGCTCCGCTCGCGGACTGGGGCGCGGGGCCGGGACAACGTCGCGCAAAGTTTTTGCCCCGCTCCGCGTCCGGCGCGACCCCGGGAGCACGGGGGCGCGGGTCTGCCCGGTGCCGCGCTCCGACTGCGGAACAGTCGGCGCGGGGCTGAGAGCCGCGGGTGCCACCGGCCCGAACACGGCGTCACGGACCGCGCGGCACCGGCGGCGGTCGCACGTACCGACGCGCACAGCCGCGCTCCCGCACCGCCCCGCGGGGACCCATCCCGGGGCGCTCCCACCGCGCGGTGCGTGACAGCCGCGAGCCCCCCACCTCCCGCACGCGCGCGACCCCGGGCACCGCGTCCCCCGCCCGCTGCCACCCCCCGGCCCGGCCCGTCCCGTCCCGTCCCGTCCCGTCGCCCCCCACGCAGGTGGGCCGGGGCCGGCGCCGCGGTTCCCACCTCTCCGTGGTCGCTGGTCCGGCCCTGCGGGGTGTCCTCGGGGAGAAAGTAAAGTTTGGCGCTGGAGAGAAGTTGCCGGCTGGTGCGCTCCTCCCAGAGCAGCTGCAGCTCCGCGATGCAGGCGGGCTCCTCCGCGCGGCACCGCACGAAGAAGAAGTCGCCGAGGGAGAGGACCCGCGCCCGGCCGCCGCCGCGGCGCTGGAAGCGGAACGCCCGGTAGAAGACGTAGGGGCCGTGCGAGCCGCACGGGGCGCCGACCCACTGCGGGGAACAACAACACGGCGGCGGCATCAGCGCCGGCTCCGCGCCGCGCAGCGCCGCGCGGGGGGGGGGGCGCGCGGGGGCGGGCGCGGGGGGCGCGGGCGGGCGGGGGGCGCGCAGCGGCGCGGAGCCTCCGCGGCGGCAGCGGCGGCGGTGAGCGCGGGGCGGGGGCGGGGCGGGGCCGCGCGGGGCTGCGCGGCGAAGGCGGCGGCGGCGGCGAAGGCGGCGGCGGCGGCGGCGGCGGCGGGGCCGCGCGGTACCTGCAGTGCGCTGCGCTCCATCGCGGCTCCGGCGCGATTGAACTCAACATTCTCCCAAACTTGTTGGCGTGAATGGAGCCCGGCAGGTCCTGGCAGGGCGAAGCCGGCCCCGCCGCCCGCCGCCCCCCGCCGCCGCCGCCCCCGCGCCGCCCCGCCGCCGCCGCCGCCCCCCGCTCCGCCGCGCGCCCCGCGCCGCCCCCCCGCCGCGCGCCCCCCGCCCCGCCGCCCCTCCGCCGCCCCGCCGCGCCCCGCCGGCGCCGCCGCCCCGCGCCGCCCGGCCCCCGCCGCCCGCTCCGCGCCGACAAAAAATGCGGGGGGGCGGCGGCGAGGCGCGGGGGGGGGGCGCGGGGACGGCGGCGCCGAGAGAGGGGCGGCGGCGGCGCCCCCCGATTTTTGGGGGCCCGAAAGGACGGGCGGGAGCGCTGCGGATCTGACAGGACCTGCGCGTATATGTCTAATATAAAGCCCATTTCCTGCGGCGCGAGGGGCGCTGCTCGGCCCGGCGGGGCGGCCCGCTACGGGCGCGCGGTGCGGGACCGCGCTCTGCGCTCCCCTTTACCCCCGTCCCTCCACCCTTCAGCCCTCCCCCCTCTCCCGGTGCGGGATGCGCGGGGTCCCGGGAGGGGGGGGGGCGGTTATATAAACAGCCGCGCGGTGATGCTCCCGCGCCGGGAGGGGACGCAGCAAAAAAGCGGAGAACATCGCGAGGGGGGAGGGGGGAAGGGGGTGGGGGGGGGGGGGTCCGGAGCCGCCCCGGCCCCAACGCCGCAAAACGCCGTGGGGAGAGGGGAGAAGGAGAGGGTGGGGGTTGGGGAGAGGCTGGACGTAAATCAAAGAAATAAATGGGCGAGTAAATGAATGGGTAAATAAATAAATAATCGGTGCCCCGTAGTGACGGCAGCGTTGACGTCAGCGCCGCGCGGGGCAGCAACAAGTGCGGGGCGGGGCGGCACCGCGGGGCCACGCGGGGCGTGCGGTGCGGGACGCGCGGCGCGCCGGCGTCTTGGGCACGCGCGGGTTTCTATCTGATTAATCATCTGCTCTATGTCAGGTGGGCAGGGCCGCTCCTGCCCGCAGCAGTTCCCGTCTCCTCCCGCACCCGCATCCCTCCGCTCCTGCCCCAGCCCGCGGGTGACGTGTGCCGCGCGCGGGGACGCAGCGGTCGCACGGTGCGGGGCAGCACCGCCTCCGTCACCGCTCTGCCGTCGGCTCCACGCGAGTTTCGCCCCCCCTCCCCCCCCCCCCCACCCCTCCCCGATCCGAAATAAGCTAAACCCTCGGCTTGTTTATATAGCAGAAATCGAAATTCCACATATAATCAAAAGTTGGATTTCGTCCTGCGGGCACCGGCTGGATAACTTCATGTGAATATTTTCTAACCTTCCCCCCAGCCAAGAGAAATGTGCAAAATGCTGTCGCGTTTCTGTGCTCCCCTTAGGTCGTACCTTGTGCTGAAGCTCCTGGTGAAGGGCTGTTTTCAGTGGGGAGAGGGAAGAAGGCGCCCGGCGCGCAGGGTCAGCGAGCGGCCAAAACGCTGCGCCCACGGCAGCAGCACATCGTGGGTTACAGAGGAAACGGGATCGGGATCAGACAGAGCAGGAGCTGGAAATGAATACGTAAAAACCAAAATAAGACTGTTCCTAATCAACAGAGTTGAACCCAAAAGCGTTTAAAGCATTAATTTATTAAATAACTTCATTTTCGTGCCTTACAATTAAAAATACTTGTGGTGGAGAATGTTGGGAGACGTTAAGCCATTTGAACCAAAGTCTTCTAAACCCATTTTCATACTTGGAACGGAACCCAACCGTGATCCAATCTCAAACCTCACGTTTGCATGCGCAGGGGCCGGGGCGGGCAGCGGCAATTGCTCTGTGTTTGCTGCTCGGGGCTCTCCCCGCCGGGCTCTGCAGTGGCTGTGGGCTCCGTGGGTGCTGGGGCAGCTCAGGGCTGGCTCCTCGCAGACCAGGGGTCGTGTGGCTGGGGCAGTGCTGCAGTGCGTGCCCGGCTGCTGGCGGAGATGTACCTCTCAGATGTCGTTTGTTGAGTCTGATGAATTTGGCTCCGGAGGGACCTATTACAGCGAGAACGCAAGTGACATCAGAGCCATAACTCGTACAAATCAAGTCCCTGAATTACATCTGAAGGCAATATGAAAATGCATGTGGGACTGCAGACGGTGTCAAATAACTGTCGTACCTTATTAATACCAGCGAGCTAACAGAAACAGCCATGTTATCGCCCTAATGACATTACATGAGTGTAACGCACGCACAGACGGGCTGCACCACCACAATGCCATCACTCCGCTCACAGCCCGAGGAGCGCAGTGAGGGAGCACTCTCTCAGGTCAGGACAGACACTGTTTTGCAGTGGCCTTCTTCCCGTGTAGTGCCGCGCTGCAGGCAGCGCTGGGCTGCAGGGCTCATGCATCCCATAGCCGGACACCCCCGTGCCCACCCTGACTCCTCGCTGCACTCCTGCAGCAAGGTGCCAGTCCATCTGCCAGTAAATCTGCCGTTGCACAGATCCTGAATAGCATCTCTCTGGTGGAACCCAACTGTTTATTTTTTAACCGTAAAGCTCGGGAAGGAACGTTGTCTGCGAGGGCTTCAGTTGTGCTGCGCTTTATAAATGCTGCACGGGTCATGCGCACACATCCCACATCCATCTCCTGTCGGATCATTTACCTCGACTGCTTTCAGTGAGAATACACCACACGCACACACATCCTCACGCGGGGGAGCTGCTGTTGTAAATACTGCCCAGAGAATGCCAGCCCATGGCAGCTCAAGCAAGTTGTGGCTCTCAGCATGCCAGGCTTAGATCGATCTCAAGACGCGAGCTGACCTCCTTTCACTCAGCAGGCCTCAGTCAGCACGGCGTGTCTTCTGACTTCGGTGGTAATGAACTGTCACGCTGCAGAGGAGGGCGGGCAGCCCCCAGTGCTGGGGGAGCTGGGCAGGGAGCCCACGGCCCGCGCCAGGTGAGGGACACATGAGGCTCACGTCTTCCTGCCCTCTTCTGATCTTGAAGTTCCTGCCAGGACATCTTTGCTCTGCCCAGTGCCCAGCAGCCCCAAGGATAACGTGCTGGGCCGTCCAAGGGTGGCTCCCAAAGGGCACAGCTATCTGCCGTAGCGGACTTCACCTCACCTCCAGCTCCTCCTTTCCCTGCTCAAGTGAGCGCTGCACGCACTGCTGAAGAAGTACAAGCATCCCCAAGGTTTAACCGTGATGGATCCAGGCCTCTGGGCACGAGATTTTTTTTTTTTTTTTTTTTTTCAAATCCTCTTGAGAAACAGATGCTTTGGCTCATCTTCATTATACCTACTCTGATTTATTTTAATTGCTCTGGGTATCCGGAATACTACGATTGCATAATCTCATGCATATGCCTTTAAAAGGAAGCTTGGCTGCAATACCGAGCAGGCAATGTTACGTACCGAACAAGTACTATGCGAAATCTAATTTATTTTGGAAATCGTTGGAAAGAGTTCTACTGAAAATTCACGGGAAAACATACGCCACGTTTGAGTGATGATTTTGAGAGGTGCTTTACCTAGCTTTTCGACAGAAAATTGCATTCCTCCAGAATCTTCTGCCCTCCGCACCCAGAACGGCAATGCAGTCGGTGGCAGCGTCGAGCAGTGCCGTTATGGCCCCTGGGGGCAGCTGCTGACGGCTGTAACAGGACTGCAGGGAGGCACCTGGGTGCCATCCCCTGCTCTTCTGATCCGATGCCGTTCACGAGACGCCAAACATTGTCTGCTCATAAAAAAAAAAAAAAAAAAAAAAAAAAAACCCTGCACAGACTTCCTTCCAATTAAGGAAAATAAATAAATAAATGAATAAGGTACTTAATAGTTCTACCTAGAGGAAAAAAGAGTTTATTCTGTAGTCATGTCAGTGTGCATTATCTGTTATATGGAGAGATCCAAATCTTACAGACAGCTTTCTGTGAGTTTTTTAAATATCTCTCTTTGAACAAATTAATACCTGCCATACTGTCCCTAAAACCAGTGGGAGGGAACTAAGAAGGGCTTCAACCAAAAACTAGGGGAAGAAAAAAAAAAAAAAAGACAAGAAATACCTTTGACATATTGATATGCTTTCCTGTCTTACAGGGAAAGGAAATGCCATGGATTTGGTAGGCTACCTACACTGTATTCTTATTCAGAACCACGGAGCTGAGGTTTTATCTTGCAGGAAATACATTAGATCCATCCCCAACAGCCCTGGTGTCTGCAGAGAAGCGTATCTGTGTGACCTGTGCCTCTGGATGTGCAAGAGGAACCATGGGGGGGTGTTCAACTAAGCGGGCTTTGCACAACACTGAGATAAGTAAGCCCAATAAATTTCACTGGCAAAGGAGGATATCCCTAATCATATCTTATCTTCTCTGGTCTTTAACGGGAACCACGAGCACTTTTCCCTTCATTTCACTTGTATCATTTGCGTGGGAACAAACTGGATTCGTGTTTATTGAAAAGGACAGACCCAGAACTGCAGCCAGCACTACTGAAAGGAGAGGTGCTTTGACAAGGGATGTGGAAGGCATCCATGCTATCGTTGCTAATTTTTCCAGAACAACCGAGTTTATGGCTGCTTGGCACAGCTGGGTCGTGGGGACCTCGAGGAGACCAGGGCTGCTGCCCTTGCAGCGTGCTGCAGAGCTCTGAACAGCAGGCTCTGACCTGTGCTCGGGCTTCTGAGCCCCCCACTGTCGGACTCCTCAGAAACCACCACCAGCAGCAGTAAGATGTGCTGTGAACAGGCAGCAACACCACCATTCAAAGCTACACCTTTAAACGCCCACAGATTTACTTCAGGTTCAGAGGCTGTAATGAGATTCTAGTAGGGAGAACGAGCCCATGGAGACTATCAGGAATATTAATGTTATCACAGAAGTTTATTAGTGCCTGCATGTCTAGAAGTGGGTAAGGAAGCCCTTTGGGTTTTGCTGTGCTATCAGCAATTATCATGCAAAAAGTATATATATATATATTTTTTTTTCCTGTTGCTCCCTCTGATTTGGTTTCAAAAAAGAGGCTCCGAAACTTAACTTTGTGTTTTGGTTTATCGGTGGAGCAGGTGCTTTCTCTGTTGCCTTCTGTGTACCTCAATTTCTGAATCAAGAGCCGATGGCTTCCCGTCTCCTCACTTCTCATACGTGTGCTGCTGCTAGCTCAGCTGCCTCATGCTCAGGAAGTCTGTAGGTGCTTCTGCCACTTCACAGAACTACAGCAGCCTTTCAGAGGTGGCTTTGCACACTGGCTACTTCCAAACCAAGCCAGAGCCCGTTGCTTTGCTCTCCTTTTTTTGTTCCAGCTCTCATTTCTGCTGGTGGAAGGTATTGCCACTGCTTGATTTACAGTGGGAGCAATGCGGTCCTGTTGTTTATTCGGATGCCAAGAAGAAATCAGAGATTGGCTTTGTAAGGAAAAAGCCAACGAGATGTGAGCACGGGCTCCGGAAATGTGTCCCTGACACGCCAGAAATCCTTCCTGTCCCTTCTCTTCTTTTTCTTTTTTATGGGTTAAGGGCTATAAAATCTTGTGCCTGTTATCTGTGCTGAGATCTAATGCCTTGATCGGTCTTTCTGAAAGGTTTGCATTCTTTTAAGTTCCTCATGTTTAGAGGGGAAAAAAAAGTCACAGTCACACTGACTGGTGTGGATTGGATTGGACTGGATTGGAACCTCTAAGAAAAACTCTCAGTGCTGCATGCTGAGCTGGCAGTGCTGCAGAACTGACGGGCTTGGTGTTGGAGGCTCAAGAAGAGGAGCGTGCCCAGAAGGACATCCATCTCCCCTGCAAGTGTGACGCAGCAGGCCGTGCAGAAGTCAAAACGGGCTTTTATGATTCTGTGATTTCCTGATTCCAGAAGGAACCCACCTTCCTTAGTTCCAATGGGGCAGCAGCATGGGTGCAACATTTTACCCCTATTTACATTTTAAAAGAAAATACTGAATGCTTGCTTGCTCCCAGAATGACCTGACCTGGGATGCGGGCTCCACAGTGGCCATCCGTGCCCAGGGGAGGAAGGCCCTGCCTGTAGGAAGCAGCAGCAGCACCCACTCATTCTCACAGGCAGTAGAGGTGTTCCTCTGCCACGCAGCTCACCCGGAGCTGCACAGTGCTGTCTGCCAGGCAGCACGTTCCCTCATCACAGCGGTGCCATGAGCATCTCCCCTGACACAAGCCTATCAACAGACCTCTCCCAACTACGGCAAGACCTCAGTTTGGTCTCGGTTAAACTCCTGCTGCTCGGTGTGCTTTGAAAAGTGGGGCATATTGCTGATGGAGGAGCTCTTGGCTGTTACATTTAATTAAGGATTCTGCTGAAAGTTCTGCTTAAAATAACAAAGCTCGCTGTTTAGAAAAGCGTAGGTGATTCCCCCAGAGGCCCGGCCAGCATTCCTCCTCCTATTGTATAACATTATTGATTAATCAAAACTAATGTTCACAGCTGTTGCCTGATGGATAATGTCTTTGGTGTTTGCCTGCATATAATTATTTACTACTTTATTGATGTTATTTATTTCTTCATTAAGTATTGTTGGCTGTTTAATTATGTGAAACACAGCGGCAAGTGTCGCTGCTAAAAGCCATGGGAAGGACTGCCCAGAGCTGAAATCTTTCGACGATAAACCATAAAAATAAATCTAAAGATAAAAACATTTCGGCCAACATTTTGAATGAAGACCATCAAACCGCAACTGCGCTACATGCAATCTGGAGACCAGTGCCAGCGTGCCACGTTCAGAGAGATTTGCAATGCTGATTTGATTGCGCATGGCAAAGGACCTTTCGGACTTGCATGTTTTCGCAGAACTCCAGAACACATAGGAAAGGTCCCTGCCTGTTACTCTTGGTAGCTGAATGCTTGAAATAATTCAAGAGGAAACTGATCTCCAAGGTCTCACACCTGAGGGATGCCGAACAAAGCCCTTCCAAAACACAAATTCCCTGCCAAAGTTCTGGGGACCTCCCACCCCACACGTGGCCCTGTTCAGCATTCCTGGAGAAAAGCTGGGGACTCTCTCAGAGCTCCCCCCATGGTGCCCCTTTTGCCCCATCACTTTCCATGAGGGATGCGGGCTCCATGCCCATGCCCCAGCATGCCTCTCCCCCTTCCCCTTAGGAGCACCAGGCAGGTCTGTGCCCAGCCACGCCAAATTAGGGAGCCAACGTCTAATACTTGGATCCAGGTGAGATGAGAAGGGACGTGCTAAGTAATCTCAGTGCATGACATAAGGCCGACCTGGAACTACTTTTATTTGCCAAGACCAACCCATGGGGATGTGGGGACAAAATCAACACCTTAAATTCTCTCTGGAAACCAAGCGGCAGTCAGAACAAAGCAGATTTAAGACACGCAGTGGCTTCCAGCAGTCTCTAGGTACTTAGTGTTTTAAAAGGCAGCAAGGTACATGACAGCAAATGTGCTGTTAAAGAACATGGATCTTCTCAGTCTGTGAACAAACAGGAGGACCCACGAATCCCGCTATAGCTCACAAATCATTAACACACCTATAATGTATCCAAAGTCACCTCTGTATCTTCTAAGCCACAGAATAAAAATTCCAGGCAGCCTTCAGCAGGCCCTTTCCCCAGGGCACGGGACAAGCAGCTCTGGCAGCCCTTGGTTTGCTATCAGTACGTGTTATTTGCCACCAACTAGTCCGAATGTTTCCACACAGACCCCAGCGCATCTCTTTCTCACTTCTGAGGTAGTGCATTAAATTTAATGAGGTCTTAGCTACCACTTTAGGAAAAGTACACGGGATGGCCAGTTGCCAAATCTCTTACCTCCCTTTGGCCTTTCCCTAACACACTGGCCATCGTTTTCTCTCTAGGAGCCCAGAAGAGGACTTGACTTATGCCTGGCACCATTGTGTCACCACTGCCTGGTCCAACGCACCTCAAGCCCAGAGCATGACTCAGGTTTGCTCTGGGGACCAGATTGCGTCCATACTCTCAATACACAACATACACTCACCTCTTACTTTTGATACCTCTTGGAAAGATCCCATGCTCTCAGGTAGTGACACCAAGGGGGAAGGAGCACACCTTGCAGTACCACGTTCAAAAGTGCTGGGAGTGTGGCCATGCTCAGATGCACTGAAATAAAAGGTAAAACAACAGCAGAATCAGGCAGTGCCTGTCTACCACTGGACATCTCTGTGGCTAAATGCTCATGATGTAAAAAAGCAACCAACTGTCCCAGTGGATTAGTTCCAGCTATCTTCTGCCTCTGTTCCCCTTTTTAGTTGTTTTTATGGCATCGTGAGTACCACAACGGTGGTTCTAAAAGATAGCATAGGGCTTAACGACAGAAAAGAAAATGCAATAGGAAGGCACTGAGAGCAGAAAATGTGAGAAAAACAGTAAACGGAGGATAAAAAAAGAAAAAGAAACACGTTGGGCCTAGGGAATATGGTCTCCACTTCCCTCCTTGTTTCCTATCCAACCTCCACATTTTCCTGCATTTCCTCTTCCTAGAGCCAGTTCCTCCTCCTGTGTTTTCAAATGTCACAGTCTTTCCTGTATCCCTTATGCCCACATTGCCTAGGGTACCACGGGCAGCCTTCCAGCAGAGATGCACAGAGCGATGGGGAGCGCAGCTAGGATTTTCAAAGGAAACTAAGGAAATCTTCATGGAGAACTTGGTGAGAATTTGGCACTTGGCACTCTTTTCCTCCTTTGAAAGTCCCACCCTACAGGAACAATCTAAACAAATGTATGCCCCAATGCTGATAAATCCATTTGGAAAGATATCAAAGAAAAGCTTGCTAGGTTTGGAGATCTTTGAAGAAAGGGAAATATCCTGCCAATCTGATGCTGAGATCTATCTCGTTCCACCATGTGTTCCAAATCATCAGAGCCCTCCATGGCTCCCCTTCTTCCTCAGGGCGTGGAGGGCAGCATGTTGCCTTGCCGAATAAAGGAATTTGGGGGCTGGGAGGACAGCATTGTTTGAGGAAAATTCAAGTGAAAAATTACTTGACCATGGAAGTTGTTACTGTGCCTAAAAATATCTCAGTGACTCAGATTACGGAAAACAGCAAAGCTATAGAGCAAAACCATAGCCTCTTCTCAGCAGTCAGCTGGCTTCATTCACCAGCCTGGCATCTCTTCCCCTTATGGTTTTAATATTATAAGAGAGGGATTTTTTTTTTTTGCTTTTTTTTTTTTTTTTGGTCTACAGTAAGTTAATGTTTAATGGATTGCCACGTACTGTTCTTGGTGTTTACATGTTCTCCAACTAACCAAATTTGTAGAGCAAATTAAAAGTCTGTAAGACCAGGACAAGCGAATTACAGATTTCTGTCGCTCAGAAACTATTGCCTAGTTCAGAGTCCTGCATGCCCCCAAAATAAACGGTTTCAATTACGTTTTCACCTTCCCCAGCAATATCAACATCTCTCACAGTTGCTTGCCAGGGCTGTTGCTCCTTAGTCTGCAACCGTTACGGCTTTGTGCACATATGCTTCCTGTGAATGTGCAACCTTGCAAAGTACCACGGTCCCAGTGTTTGCAGTGTAACCTATTAAACCAGGCTGGCTCGGGACCAGAAGCACTGGAGAAGCATGGGAGAAGGAAAGGTGGAGACTGCAGTGTTGCTGATGCTTTTTTTTTTTTTTTTTTTAACATGAATGAGATACGCAGGCGTGGCCCAGTTGTGTCACCAACCAAAATACAAATAGCAAGTTGCCTCTGAGTGCACCATTCCCAGCCCCACACAACAGCTAACTGGCATGGCTCCTCCAGAGGCTGTTACCACAGGGGACCTGGCCCATTGCTCTACAGGTGCAGGGACCCCTGCTTTGCTCCCGCCACAGATGATGCCTCAGGCTCTTGCCCCCGCTTTCCCCTTGGACCACTCCACAAACAGCTGTGAAGGAAGCCACCAAATCCTTCGAAACCCCGTGGCTGATGGGAAGGCGAGGGAGCCCAGGTACACTGCCTTCCCCGTGCACACACTTGAAATCTACCACTCACTTTGCACAATGTCTTGGTCCTGTTTGTCTCGTGGCTGAGATGTTGACGGAGATGAGAGCTGCGGCTCGTTTGCAGGCTGTGGGAATGCCCTGCTACTGCTGCATGGGGCACCTCCAACAGCAGCGGGTGCTGCGGGACCTAGAGAAACCAACACAGAAAAGGAATGATGCTCATGTTACTGACGGTAGAATTCCCACTGGCTTTGGCAGGGCCAGGCCCGGGCCCTTGCGTTTTCCCAGGCTCATGAGGATTTTAAATTCTGGATTTCAAATGATAGTTTATTTCTGGCTGACCTGTTTGGCTTGAACTGCTCTGTGTTTTTGACTGTTGGACTTATTTTTAATCTACTGTATTAGTACACAAACGTAATCAAGAACAAAATGTTACCAATGTGAAGTTTTGTTCCTACCCGCTCCTATGAGCTGAGCACTTTAAGTTCCCCAAACCTATAGAGATCTGCCCGCGCCATCTGACTCCTTTCAGAGCAGCACTACATTCCTTGTGCTGCAAATATACAAAGGGGAGGGAAGAGGCAAACACGATGTGCATCGGCCACAACTCCTGCGTACAAGAAACGCCACAGTGCGGATTTTAACAATTAACATTCCTGCCAGGTAGGCAGCTATGGAGAAAGCTCAGTGGGTTTTTTTTTTTTTTTTGGTCAAAGAAACTTCTCACACACGCATGCATTTGAGTCATTTTTTGTCATTCGATGTTAATGGCAGGCTGTGACATTCCTCTGTGTTATGTTTTTCCTCCCTGCTATTTGAAGAACGAGATTTTATCTTTCTTCCCATCCCCCTCCCCCCACCCCGTGCCTATTTTCCTAAAACCTGCCTTTCGGGTCAGCATGCTGCAAGAGATTAATTTTACACTGCAAGAAACAGCGAGCGAGCTATTTCAGCTCTGACATCTGAGAAGTCTGTTATAATACTGCAGTTTCTCTAAATTAAATATTAGGAAAAATTAAACCCAATTGTGGTTCGTACTCCTATGGAAAATATTTCTGTTCAAAACAGCCCCTCTACGCTACACGACCGAAGTAACTGCAAGCACAATAAATATGCAGCAAGTTACAAACCCAGATTATTCAGGTTTTAAGGCTTATAACTAAAAGTGGTTTAATGTTTCATGCCTAATAATAGATTACTCCTATCACATTTCTAACCTTTATTTCTACCAGCTTTGAAGTCCAGCCATATAAAGGCTGTTTGTAGAACCACACGAAAGTTAAAGCAAATATTACTCAGAGTGATTCATACGAACAAGAATCTGCAATGAAGGCAGAGGGTTTTTTGTGTCTGTATCAAAGGAAATGAAATGTTTGCAATATTTTCCAGTTGATAAATGCATTAAAACATTTTAGTTGTGTAGTACGAACATTGCTGACATAAACAGACTTTGACCTGAAACAGATTGTATTAAGCTCTGTGGGGGAGGCAGCATTAAAAAAAATACAATAAAAAAATATCCTAGATTTCAAAATCTGCCACAAGGTCACTGCAATCCTTAATTAGCTGAATACATTAAGAGAAGGCTGGAACACAGACTCTGTAAAGAGAGCAAGTGTATGTTTAATCCTCTGTTCTTTGCTTACAGATTACCCTTTCAGAATGAGTAACCTTATTTTCTTTTTAAATATCTATTTACCTTTTTGAGCTTTGCATAGCAAAGCAGGTTTTTTTTTTTTTTTCTTTCCTTCTCTGTTGCAAAAGAAATTAATTTGTAGCTAGTTGCTATGCATTGGCAGGATTTCTGCATAAAGAATGTAAGCCATCTATCTTTGTATTCGAGATATAGTTAATCTGGCAGTTAAAATACTTTGGAAACATTTTGATGACTTATCTGGAAAAGTAGCTTTGCATTTTCAAAGAAAACTCAGAACTGTATTGCGAGGGGAAGATAAAAGATATATGAAGTGTTTGTTCCAAGCGATACTATTCATTTAAAGATCAGAATGTGACCCCACCCAAGCAATTATTGTGGAAAAACAAGACAAAAATCCTCATACAGCCTCCTGACACGGTCTTTATTTGGGAAACAAAATAACTATATTACGGTTATAGCCTAATGGATTGCAAGCTGTTTTATTGGAGGCAGCTGAATCCCGTTTAGCATAAAAAAGAACTCTGTTTGCTATCAAGAACACATTTACATTAATATGACTTTGACAAAGTAAAATAAAATCGCATTAAGATGATGTAAGTAGATAAGACAATGAAATCTCTGTGAGATAGTTTTGGCACACCAATTAGAGTCAAGTCCCTACAGGAAAGGAGCATATTTTTACACCGAGTATCCATGTGCTTTTAAGTTGCAGAGCAGCCAAAATTAATTCCACGCTTAAAATATTTCCAGTGAGGGAAAAAGAGTTTATTATTATCTTTATTTTTCCCTCGAAAAGGTAAAATTTCTGATAAACTGCATTTGTATTTGCAATAACACAAACACATTTTGTTCTCCGCACCGGTCTGTAATCATCTTGATTATTGCGAGGGACTTTCCAATATAGAGCAGCTGAAAACAAGGTTTTAGATTACATGGTAATTTAGGAATGCATGAAAAGCTGAGCAGTCCCCATAATGGAGCGCTGCACAAACTCCATGGCTTTTACAGCAAAACATAACATATGTTTTGTGATTCATTCGGATGATTTTTCAGGTTTTTTGGGCAGGGTTCTAGCAAAGCACACTGAGCCCCAGCGCTCCAACACCAACAGCCACCCCAATGCCCTGAAGCCTCTCCTTCTGCACGGCCATCGGAAGCCGGGCGGTGATGGATGGCGATAACGCTGCGGGTTTACGACTAATCGGGCCTCGGCCGCCCCTATGTCTCCTTCAGAGCCATCTCCCCTTCGCAAGGTGGCCGCTGGTCCCAAAGGTGCTACACCTGGTGCAGCCCCGGCCCGTGCCCCCTCAGTGCTGGACACCAGGTGTCCCCACCTCGCTGTGCTGCTGCTGCGGAGCGACCGCAACAGTCCCAGTGCCGCGCGTTCCATCGCCTGCAACCCGCCTGTTGCGGGGCTGCGTGCGCAGGGGGAATGCGTGTGCTCGCAGATATCCCTCAGCCAGGCTCATATTTTATGTTGTCACTCGATATGCCTCAGCCGGGCGAGGCAGGACTTTGCGGAGTTCGAAATAATCCAAATTCAATCACTTTAAAGCTGCTACAATATGCAAGTCCTGGCAGCCGCTTTAAATTAATGGAACATCAGATGTGCTCTGATCCTTTCAATTTCCTTGGGCAAGGGAAATTCGGCAGCGGCGGAGGGGGAAACATCAGGCTATCAGCAAAACAAATGTCAGCTTTTGTCTGCTGATAGAAAACGCGCCCAGCAAAAAGAGACACCGTATTTATTGCTCCGTAATTAAAATGTATTTCTCTGTGTAGAAGGGATTATCTCAGTGTTTTGGACAAGTGAACACCTCACGGCCTGAGCCGTACGGACGGGCGCTGCCATCAAACCAAAACACAACGTGGCTTCTTATTTGGGGCTTTACAAACACAAATTTTGTCTGGCTGTAGGTATCTGTATTTTGCTCCTGCTGGCCGGTGTATCAATACAAATAGCAGAACGCCAGCCGCCAAAGCCCAGTCCCAAGGCAGACATGGGATTTTGGCAAGAACTGGAAAAAAAGAGATCTCCACGTCGTGCCCATGCACATTCCCTTGGTTTGGGGTTTACTTTGCAAGCGCAAACATTCATCAGGTTTGTCAGAAGGGCCGCAGACCTGAGAACCTTTTGATCAAACCTTGGCTGTGTTTGGAGGAAACCTGCGCTGGAGTATGTTTTTCAAGATGCAGTTCAGTGGCTTTGCTTTTGAAACACAAACAAGCCCAAAAATTCAAATCAGGGCTCTGAACCTTTGCACAGGCGTTCATGGAGCACGGTTTCAGTGATATATATAGGACTTATCACCAGGGCTGCATCCTGGCTGCAAGGGCACGTGCTTCATGAACTCTTTTTCCTGAAACAATATGATAGAAGCTGTCAGAGTTAAATTCAGGACAAGGTATCTCTTTAATTCTGATTTTTCACTTATTTGATTTATATGAGGAGAGCCTGGCTGCTTCTGTGCTGAGCGAGGCTCGTGTTGCCAGACAGTATGTTTTAAGTTATTTTTAAAACGCTGCCTTTTGAAGGCTCTTAAATCCTTTGATGTAAATGAAAATAAAATCATAGTTTGGAATCTAACAGGGACTTTTAATCTTGATCTTAAAAGCATGAATCATGCTACAGCACAGAGCAAAACTATTTTCTGTCCTTTGCATTCAGTGTCTGTGCGCATGCTGATATTTTGGTATTTATGGGTGGCAATTAGGAATCTCAGGTAGTCCCAGGTGCCTTGTGCCAAGCTCTGCGCGCAGCTACTGCTGACAGCCTACGGATGAGATTTCCTCGAGTCTTACTCATTTAAATATGACATTTCAAGGGAGCCTGATTAAAACCAAGCAGAAGCAAGATGTCTCAACTTCCACGCATGTAACGTTATGGCAACAAAACTTGGACTGATTACTGCCTTGGAAGAGCAGAACTAGTGGTAAAGCAGTGGTGCTGCAATAAAATTGCAGAAAAACTTCTGTAGCCACCGTTGAAAATCCAGCCATCTTCTGCCAGAGCTGAGGCCCAGCCCAGGCCCAGCCCTAGCCGAGAGCAGGAGCCCAACTGCTCCTCCAGATTAAGAGTAAGAACTCTTGATAAAAAACATGAGACTTTCAGCTGGTCATTCCTTGAAAAATAGCATCCCTACATCAAGCCTGCATCAAGCAGGGCTGGCAGCTGCCAGGATGTTCATTCAGGAAGGACAACTGGCAGGAGCAGCAGATACCAAACCCCATTAGGTCTTTCAGTGTCGCCAAATGAAGGTAACGCCAAATGAAGTCATCTGGGGATGCCCTCCTAAGGCCAGAGTGCTCCATCCAGATTCTCCCCCAGGCCAACTGCCTGGAAGTTGCAATGGTGGAGCACGGCTGAAAGCAGCCAGATACATCGTGGGCCTTCATCCCAATGGGCATCCCAAGAGCTGCAGGGAAGTTGTTAACAGCCTTTAATCACACAGCCGTGAGCATGGACATTATGTGATAAGAAAAGGTATTCAGCCCTTGAGGTTGTGCCACAGACATGGCCAGATTGCTCCTACATTCTAGAATCCTGCTATCATTTTGAACCAGAAAAATAAACTATGATAAGCAATAAACGAACTCCAGAGTTGATGCTCATAAGTTGCACAGTCTGCTCCTGCTGAATCTGAAGAAAACTCACAATGTGTTCTTATAGTTACATCTGCCAACAGACCATGACAAAAGAAATGATCAAGGAAGACCAATCAAATTAATCCTAACTGAATGAACCAGTCTGGATCCTTCTGGATTTAAAACTCTTCATGACCTCCAGTGGAGTTTTAAGGTGAAGAATGTCAAGATTTGTCTTTAAATAAAAAGTGCCAGATTAATATAACTGCACACAACAGTCAAGAGATACTTACTGCTCTCACTACAATTGTAATTCAGTTTTCTTGCGCATACATAATGGTTTTATCTATTCTGAATGGGGTTATCTTTAGTTCCTTAACAAGCCCATATAATTCAGCTGTCACAGTTTCCATAAGAACAGTAACTTGGAATTTCCTGCCTTTAATTTGGACTAACTCCTGTCTACAGCACTGTATTAATGATGTTTCCAATGTGTGTGGTGACTATGAAATCAACCATTATGCGTGTTGCATAGATATTTATAATGTTCAAGTACCATTCATAGAGATAACATCTCAAAGTAACGTAAGGATCCCATCTTCACAATTCCAGCAGCCCCAGTTCAGCTGCCTCATCCCTATTGCAGGCTTTGTAGCTGGGGTCTCCTGCAAAGGCAGCAGACACAGACAATACAAACCTGCCCCAAGTCTCTTCCCTGTCATGGGCACTTTTCCTGCTGTCACACTACAAGAAGATGGTGGTTCTCGTGACACAAATACCTCCTGGTGCACACAGCAGCACCTCACCTGCCACAGAAGCACGTCTGGGGAGTGTGCAGAGTCAGTCCCATTGCACTGATCTGTGCCCAGTCCCAGGGATTTCTATTGTTATCTCTATTTTGTACAGGAACAAAGCAGGACATTTAGTGGTTGAGACCTGAGGCTCCCAATTAGCATGCTGACAGATGGCTGTTTTGACTTTTGCTTCCCTTACTCTAGGCCCATTCATTCAGGATGCTCCATTTAATTACACAGAACCACGTGCCAAAAAGCTTGCCCACATATTTCAGAGTGCACTGGTTGGTTTAAACAGAGATGCTACATTTCGCTAAAAGACTGCTCCAGAGTTTCACCATATCTTGTGGTATCAAACAAGATCTTTGGTTTCACCGTACTCATACTTGGCTGTTGCCCTCTTCAGAGAAGAGCAACTGTTCTGTAGAGAAGAGCAGCTATTGTCTCTCCCTTGCCTCAGAGCTCCCCCCTCATGTACCCACAAAGGCAAGGAGGGGCATCAGCACACAGCAGAAGGCAACAAACATTCAGGATGAGGTGATCTAGTGGGAGACGTCCCTGCCTATAGCAGGAGGGTTGGAACTAGGTGATTCAACTCAAACCGCTGCATGATTCTGTGACCAGCATCAGGACCTCTAAGATCATTTAGTCCAACCATCAACCCATCACCACCATCCCCTCTGAACCTTAGCTTTTTCTCACGTCAGAGATCTTCTAGCAGGTCCTAATTTGCAGGATAAGGAGAACTGGAAGTGGAAAACTCAACTCACAGAGGGCAGAGCAAGTGACTTCCACCATAGCTCCAGGGCAAAGCTGCTCCCTCGCAGGCTGCAGGTCGTCCTCCAAGGAAAAGCAAAGAGCTGCAGCAAGAGCAAGGGGTTCTGGGCTATCTGGGCAGAGCCAGCGTAAAACCACCTGCCATTTCAGGAAGGATCTCAACCCAGTGCCCACCGTTGTTATGCTGCTTCCAGGGACTGACTCTCATCCATTTATCTCCTGTTCACTTGTGATCAATGGCCTTATGGAAAAACGGCATCAATAATGAATAAGAAGCAAAATGCCATGCTCTGTCTCTCCAGCTCTGGCTCTAACAAAGACCATCAGGTGGTACAAATTACTTCACCTTACTCACGTTGATTTTTACCAGCTGGGAATTTGGCCTAAGTTCCATCTGGTTCAGGAGAGGAACAAAACATACAGTATCCTGGCTGAACTCGCAATGGAGGTAGACCCCAATTTCCACAAGATCTGGCTGGAGGAGAATGACTGTCTGCACTGACCAGCTGTATCTGGGCACAGAAAGGCTGCTGCAGGCCTGGCTGTGTGTCGTGCAAGCCCTGGCACATACTCCACGTGAACCAAAGCTTCCCAAAGAGCCTGCAAGAAGGTGCAGAAGCCCGTCCAACGCTGAGCAGTGCCAGTGACACAGCAGATGCATATGTTTCTAAGAATACTGCCTGGCAGCCTGGCACTGGTGAGTGCTGGAAGCTGCACCGCACGTGCACGCACAGCCACTGCTATCATTAGAGCTTCACTGCTTTGGCACCTCTTCCTAATTTACTTAATTTCTATTTATACCGCCCTGTTTCTGTTTTGAGCCTTTTTCAGATGCTGACGTGTTTTCTGCAGAGCCAGACTTTGGAAGGGGACTGTGGAAAGGAAGGAGTCGTTGAAGGGAGCTTAAAACATCAGAGCACACAGAAGGGCCGTTCCCAACCTAGCAGTGTCCATTGCTCATGGTGCAGAGGCCATTTGGCTGCTTTTCCCCAGAGCCAGAGCACAGCTCTCCTGCCTGGGGGAGGCTGGTCCCTGCGTGCATGTGGAGCAGCAGGACAGCCTGTGGAGGCACTCGGAGAACAACCCAGCCTTGCTGACAGCAGGCACTGGCTTTCCACACGTGGGTCTGAGCCTCTGTTTTCCAATGAGGTTTGCAAATCAAGGGAGGCCGATAACCACAGTGTAATATCGCTCCAGCTCAATCTCTGGGGTAGTGGCAACTGTGCTCAACCATTGAATACTTCTGAAATGAACTGCCTCGTTAGCATCATCATACCACAAACATGGGGGGGGTAACACTTTGTTTCCTTTGCCTCCAACTGTGACCCAGTGATATGTTTGTCATGGCTTGGCTGGAGGACATTCAGAGCTCCCGGGGAACAACTTCTAGGAAAACGCTATGTACGTTTTGCCTGAGCTGCACTGATTCAGCTGTTACAACTCAGAGCTCAGATACAAGTAGCAGATCAGAAGAACACAGCTGTGGACGCTGACATGTTGCTGGCCTTATGGACTGATGATAAACAGCTGGAAATGCATTTGATGAACTAGGGGATAGGGACAGAGTAAAGAATTTCAGGCTCGCTGGGGCATTGCAAACAAAAAGGCAATCAACTGAGGACGTCAAATTCTTCCTTTGCAAATCATTTGTAGATCTTTCACTGCTTCTTACAATGGGCTTCAGAAGGATGCACGTGGCAAGGCTGTAAGCTTCAGAGCTGGCCAAGCCTGCAAAGACCCCCTGTCAAAATATTTAAGGTGGATGTGCATCTTCAAGCAGGAGAAGAGAGATGAGGAACTCTTTCTCTGTTTGTAGATTACTGAAAAGATGAATAATTGCTTCAGTAGGAAATATTCTCAGAGGAGCTCACTTTCTTTTCTTCCACCCCTGAATAATGACACCCTTTAGCAAGTCCTCCTGCAGAGCACACCCAGGCTCCAGAACACACCACTCTAAGCACACCTCTGTTTCAAAGTCCAGGTGGGCACTGAGAGCTGCAGGACTTCCCCAGAAGCCAATCCAAAGCCCCACCTCAGATCTGCCTTAAACTGGGGAGCTAATCCCTGTATTTCAGTGGCTCCTACTGTCGTACTCTGCCTTAAGCTTTATTTGTTGCTATTCTGAAGAAAGCTTTTGTTCAATACAAATGCCTTCTTCACAATGACATCATCTAAGACTGGAAAAAAAAAGCACAGCCTGGAGTAGTCAGGCATGTGATGATGTATAAATAGCACTGACAGAACAATATTACAAACTCTATTGGTACAGCTAAGATAAAAATAGCAAGATGCTGATTCATCTGAGTTATCAGTGAGAGGGATGGCAGGAGGTTCAGCTGCAGTAAACCTTCCCAGCTGAAAGCATGCTGCTTCACCATGAATCAGCTGCTCAGATCTTTCATTCTGCTTGGAAAAGCACCTGTCTCTTGCTGCTCCAGTCCTCCATTACTGAACACATGACACGTAGGGCCTGAATTTCCTCCTGTATCCCTTATGTTGAAATATGCTGCAGTTAGAAAGTTCTCTAAGGCTTTATAAGCAAGTAGGAAAGGCAGAAACATTTCTCAAACTGCCTGCCGGATGCCTGGCGACAGCATGTTTTGGTGGTAGCAAGGCTTGATGGTATTGTTCACAACTTTTTCTACTTTGCCTTTGTTTAGAAAAGGAACCATTGTTTCAGTAAGCCTGGAAATGCTGAGCCATGCTTTCCCCACCTCTGCACCTACAGTGACTGGGTCCTTCTGTTTCAGAAAGATGCACGTGCAGTCAACTACACATCCACAGATGGGGTTCTTTTCAAACTTTTCAGATGAAAGAAAATGAAGCCAAGCTTAGAAATACAGAAAAAAAAGAAAACACAAGGTTGATGACTTGCTCCTTGGAGCACATCATCAGTGATTACTCGTGTAGTATCTATGCGTAGCCCAGACCGCCTCTTGCTTGCCTTAACATCAGTCATGCTGATGCTCTTCAGTACCAAAAACCTGTGCATGAGAGCTGCCAGCTCGGGTGCTGGGAGCACTACTTTGCACTACAACCTCTCTACTTCCAGAGCACGTGCCACAGTGACAGTAGCAGCTACATGGACATGAGCACACCCGCCCCACCCAGCAGTTGTTTGGTCCAGGCATGGTGCCTTATCACCTGGCTGCATCTTGGTTTGTATCAAAACACACTTACTTGTTTAGGACCATTAAAGCGAGCAAGGCTCATACTTCATTTTAATTTTTTAAACTTGCAGATGTTGCAATCTGTACATGTGGGAATAACGCCAAATGTTACGATGACAAAACAATTATACTGGCTAGCTTTTAGAGGTAAAGAAGCAGAATGAAAAATCTCATCCTATCACTACCACTACTAAGGCATTGTATGTATCTGGTTTGGTACGCATCTTTTAGATAGCAGCTCTGCATTTCTGATAGTGAGCTCATCAGCTAATATTTTTAATGAGAAAAAAAACCTGATAAAATAATGAGGGGAAATAACAACAACAAAAAAAACCCTTAATTTGCTTTCAAACTATTTCTATATCAACAAAATCCATCTTGCTATGCCCAGAGTAGACCTTTGCTGAACGTGAGTTTCAGAGAGCAAAGCCAGAAGTACTGCACATATTTGCCACTTGTCTCAATGTCTCCCTCTGGTGCACACAGAGCCAGGAAAACCTTTGGATGCCACCGCTGCCATGTGGCATCTCAGAGCATTTGAGATTCTAGTGTAATTTTGTCTGAGGTTGCAGGTTGATTAGCATACTGAGGTACTCTGCAGAGAGCATTTAACTGGTGCTCTACATAAGCAACATATGTTTCATATTACCAGCGTCCCCTTTGTACTTCAGTACTGGTAGATTCTACTGATGCTAAGCCCAGCTTCAGCTTTGAAGCTCAAGAGAATAACAACATAACCTGCTATTTGTTTATGTTAGTAATAAAATCTACCGGTAATTGTGATTTGATCAAGGCTACAAAAGCAAGACTAGCCAAAGGAAACCTTATCAATAAACAAGAGATGAAGGAAGTGAATGGGTTGTCTGTGGATTTTCGAAATCTAGTCCAAGAAGCTGATGATGAGATCTCAAGTCTTAACTCATTTTGGACCTCAGCTTCCCAAAAGATGATTTGGAGGAAAAAGAGAACTTAGCACTAACTTCTTCCTAGCATAAAGGTGTTGAGAGGTGGAGCAGAGCCACATGCTACAATTGCTGTTTTCCTTCATCAGAAGCTGCCAAGGAGAAAGTGTGGATGTACCACCCCAGCACCGCAGCTCTCCTAACCACTGCCTTCCCTGGACATCCCTTGCTGCTTCTCCTCCTGTCCTGCCTCTCTTCCCTCCAGCCCCACAATCCTGTTCCTTTGGGCAGGAGAACGATGTCTTTGTATTGCAGTGCTAAGCCACCTCAGAGACAGCAGCTGCATGTGCATAACCACTGGACAGTTTATTGAATTGCTGTATATGTATAACATAATAATACCACCACAACTATAGGCATGCTACACGTGAACAGATCAAATGTATCTTTTGTATGTTACCAGTGCTGATGCATTAACCTTGCACTACTGAGGTAGAATGAAGCTGGTTTACAGAACACTCCTAAGCAAACAGTTGCAATTTCTGGTATCTCTTCCCCAGTATCTCCACCATGAGTAAACACACAAAGGTAACGTTGGGTCACCACAACCTGGCTCAGTGCATTCTACAATACAGGATTTCGATCATACCGTAGACTTACATGTGAGTAAGACTTCTCGTACACCAGCACAATTTATTCCCGTTTCCAGTTTAATGGAGCTTTTCTGATTATTTTCACAGTGTTGTGCAAGGTTTTTTTCCTGCTGCACAAAAAGGAAAAGCTTCTAATATGTTCCTGAAATGCCTCATGAAGGTAATGTGACTTATTCTCTATCATCAAGAGAATGATACTGGAATGAATGAAAGTCAGTATTTTTTCTCAAAGTCTCTTAATATTCAGTCCTCATATGGCACAAGGGAGTAAACTCTCAATTACGCAAAGGCAAATACAGAGAAATCCGTCAAAGTCAATAGAGTTATTCTGGACACCTGAGTAATCTGTCCCTTGGTATGATTCAGCTTCCAAAATCCACTCTGAATGTCCATAATGACCATTTGCTGTTCACTGACATTTTTAGCTCCATTACAATTCTAATTTTTTCCATGTTTCACAAATAACTGGAGTCAGTTTCTTTCAGAAGATGCTGTTTCCCCAGCTTGACTTCCCTATGAATAACCTCCACCATCACTATGCTACTTTTGCCCAAACGTTTCATTTTTTAACAATAAACATCTATCCCAGATGCCTTATTTTCAGCTTCATTAGATGTTTTACTAGTTCATCTTGAGTCACGTCAATATTTACCTTGGACAGGATTCCGTATACTTTAGTTTCTAGTACCAGAATTCTCCAGACAAGCTTATTGTTCCTGGCTTGACTTCTCCCAGTCACAGCTTAAGACTTTTTCTTACACACTCAATAAGATGCAAATTCATCCAGCTATGCGCTCCGCCACATGCTGCCAGCTATGCCTATTCCAAACATCTCCAAACTGATTTACTTCAATTTCTGTGTATACACAGGCCCCAGACCTGTACTCAGTTACTCTGAGGTAATTTCAAAGTCATTTAATCACTGCAATTAGCAGAAAAGAAAGCAGAAATTAGACACCAGCCTTCCAGGCCTATTACCACAACACCCATTTCTACTCACCTGTATCCCAGAGTAATGGTGTCAGCTGATGCCTCCTTACTGGCACCTCTGGTTGTTCCAAACTGTTCAAACCCAGATATTCTTCTGAGAGATGGGACTGCTCTTCTTCACTTCAGCTCTCCCCCGACTCTGACAAACAGGACTGACTTGTGCCGAGTTGTGCACAGCGCAGAAATCATCATGCTGTTTCTGTGTACTGAGAGGAAACCTTGTAAAATAGTGAGTGGCAGCAGGATGCCACATTCACCAGGCAGGAGAGCAGCAGTACAGTGGACCTAAGCTCTCCATTAACATCGTCAGCAACAGCAATAGCTAAAAGAATGGATGAAGTATTATTTGAGGGTCATAGCGGAGCAATACAGAGCCGGGATGGACCAAAAGTGGAACAGGTACAGGGAGGCAGCGTAAGGGCAACTTCTGGCCTGGCAAGGCACTGGCAGAAACTGCTGTATGGCAGCAACAGTGCGTGTAAAGGAAAGCAGCCACGGGAAGGAGCAGTGTGTATGATGGCAGGATGGGATTTTATGGGAGTTAAGTAATGGAAAGCCAGTCTGGCTGTGCGTACCCAGTGCTAGTGATACCTGAAATGGCTCAGCAAACGTATCCACAGGCAGCTCTGCGTGGCAGTCCACAGAACCCTCTGGATCCAGGCAGCTCCTTTCTCCTACGTGCATGCCTACTGGAGAGAAGTTGTTCTCAATGAGAGCAAGACAAAGGGGAACAAAAGTTTGAGAAGTGGGATTGTCTCAATAATTTTCTTGATCTTTATGCTGAGTTTACTTCAGGTCCTTTTTCAAAGCAGCAGCACAAAAAAGGCAGTGTGAGGTTTGATATATTTATATTATATATTCATGGACTGCATTGGAATAAAACATTTTGAATTTTATATTGGATATGAAAAAGCAAAGGTGTCAAGCTGGGAAAGCGCTTTGAAAATAACAAAGGACTTTATGTGGGATTGTTTGAGGTCATTTTATCTGCTGTTCTTGACAGTATTTAAATACCTCCTTTCAATTTGAAATGCCTTTGCTTGTCACTCACTGAAATCAGAGGTGCAGACTGGCAGGGCAGCCGGGCACGCACCACAGGGGGATACATGCAGAAAGAAGCACTCGGAGTTTTGGAGATCTTGAAAGCTAGGGTTACACCTACCTCTGCCTGCAACCCCTATGTGTCAGGAGGTGTCAGCATGGCCTGGAGAAGCAGTGAGCCACAGTCTTGTGAGAGGGGAGAGAACTGCAAGCCACACCAACTTCCGTGAGCAGGTCAATCCTGCCTGACACCTCACATGTGCAACATCTCAGCAGAAATTCAGAATATGAAGCTGAATTTACAGAGCAATAACTTCAGTGATGCCATAGATTCACAGGACTAGTTCTAAATTACTTTGCTTAGGTGCTTTAGTAACAGCAGCATAGGTAAATAATTTATGTATTTAGCATACGTGCCACTGCTAATGTCTGAAAAAGTTACACCCATACAGTGTAATGAAGCCAGTATTTCTGTGCACCCCAGACAACGCCGTATCCTACAGACTGCTCCCCTGTGTTTCAACCCAACAAGGCCGTAACTGCTGTCTCACTACAGGCACAGAGATGAGACAGGATGAGGGACCACAGTTCCCCACAAACACGTGGTGCCAGAAGATGAAAGTGAAGAGCTGAATACTAGATGAAATGCAAGTTTCATGTAAACGATCACTTACAGAGGCCTAATAAATGATTCTGTGCAATGCACTGTCGGAGATTCTCCTCTGCCATTTTTTGTTTTGAGTTTTTATTTAGAAGATTTTCTCCCTTGGAAGATAATGTTCAGGCTTTAAAATTTGTATTAACCTGTCACAGCATTCATCTGTCACTCTACAGAAGTGTTCTGTTTGTTTGTTTGTTCGTTAATAAAGTGTCTTTTCTTCTTTTTAATGTGTTGACTTAGGAGAATGGAGTTATTTAGGATAAGCAGTGCTGCACAGGATGGGATGGACAGCATGTAGGAAGGCTGCTTTCTAAATAGGATGTCCTTTTTCAATCCAATCAACAAAAAAGTTGCAGAGCTTCTGCATTACTTTGGCGGAGGACTGAGCAGGGTCTTCACTGCAAATGTCTCATCTCCCAAGGATAGGTTTTATTCCCAGAACAAAGGAGGACTCAACTGGAGACAGAGGCTTTATTGGCAGACACACACACACCCCTTTCAGTGTTTTTTCTCTCCTGACTGGGCTAGGGGTGCTACTCTTAAAGAATTTATGAATTGCTCCCTTCTGACAGCCTCTGCTGGGTCCCCTCATACTTGCGTCCCTGCTTGTCTTTCCTTCCCACCATCCAACTGGAAGTCATCACCTTGCCCACTCCATCACCTTGCCCGACACAGCTGTGAGAATCCCCCCGTAGGATGGGGCCCTGTGCTGACAGACACACGGCCATCAGCTCTGTGCTACCACCTCTGCCTGGAGCATAGACAGGGAGGGGACAATACAGAAACACAATACTGCAAAACAAGAATGCAGAGAGTGTCTAGCAAATGCGCATGTTTTCTGCTATGGCTGCCCTCAATAGCTTCCTGGGAGAACTGCTTGCCCAGGGTCTGACTTGTGTTTGCACATCTGAGCCCCTGTGGCTGCAGAAGACTTTATGAATGCTTGCTCTGAGCTTACTCTACCTTGCGACCTATCCAAAAGTGACGCTGGGTTACTGTACCACAATCAGTTTTTTCAGTTCCTCTTGTTCACCCTTTGCCTATATATTTCCCATTATTCTTTCCTTCTATTTTTTTTTTCTTTCCATCAAAATACCTGGAAACATTCCACTGCGTTTTTCCTGCTTCTAACTACAAACACTTTCTTTGCTAACATTCACTCGAATCTCGCTTTGAACGGAAGCATGGCTCTACATATAATATTTCAAATACGGCCTGTGATTTCTGTGTGGATAACAAGAAAAGATCTGGTAGTCCCACCTGTTTGAGTACTGTTTTCCTCTTAGCTCGGGTCAGAACAGGGTGAAAACTCTCAGTGAAAAGACAGAGGATGTGAAGATGCTTCTGGATTACTCACTGAAAAAATGTCTGGGGCTCAATTCTTGTTACCAGTCTCTCCAGTGGAAACACTGAGTGATTCCAATAAAAACAGTGGAGCTGCAGCGGTGCAGCAGAGACAAATCAAGATAGAGGTTTTGGAATACACAGTTCTGTTGTTTGCTTGTTATAGAATACACCTCATGTTCTGCTCTGTGAGCTTTCTGAAGGTTTACATAGCAGCCAGCTTATGTAAAAAAAATTAGAGCAGAAGTTCAGATTATGAACTTTGATTGCTCATGGTTTATTCAATATTTTTAATCAAGTTTGTAAAGGTTTCCTTCCATCAAAGAAGGTTCTTTTTGATTAATCAATAGAATTTGATATTTTCTCTATGGAGCACACAAAGCAGTATACTCCATTGCCAGTTATTTACAGGCAGCTTCGCAGCACACAATAGAACAATTATTTTCTGAGTAGAAGAACTGTGATCAGAAACATTAATAAACCACTTAATAGTGTAGCATCCTTTTCTTCCTCTAAAAAGGCACAATAAGGACATATCAAGCCATTTTTCATATCATCTGCATAATTTCAAAATCACACATTCAGGGAAACAGACTTGTCCTAAATGCCCTTTTTCACATTTACATCTGTAACAGCTGCAGTAGCAGCTCTGTTGGGCTTGACTTTATTCAGTGTTGCAGGATCAACATAAAATCTGGGCTGAAAATTAAAGGGAGTAAATGTACCCCTGACAGTCAAGAGAATGATTTTGGTCCAAGAGTATTTCTGGCCAGAACTCGCTTTCAAAAGCAGCTTTGTCATTTGTGCCTGGCCTAGTCCCAATAAGTGCTATTATGATTTGTTACATTTTCTATAGAACCAGGAGACCATTTATTAGCCCCACAGTATTGTATTGAGCTTCAATTATGTAATAGTCATTATTCTGCTGAATATCCAAAGCTTTGTAAGAAAGTTTTAGCTCTGGAAAGAAATGTACAAGATTCTCAAATGATTCTGAGGAAGATCAAACTCCCTCTTTTTTGCTAGTTGAAAGAGGAAAGGTCCCTTCTTGATATAAATCATGAATAATTTGAATAGACTTTTTTCTAAAGAAAAACTCCTCTTTCTTTGAAAGCCATTGATAGCTTGGGATTCAAGCAAAAGAGAATAAAAGAAGAAATAATGGCTTCTTCCTAGAAGAGAACGTGATAGGTATGCCTCCAAATTAGTGAGATTTTAATTTAATCATAATGGACGTATGTGTGCATGTGCGTGTGATCTGAGTGCCGGTAAGTGAGGAACGAGGGTTTCTCCCTTCTCTAACCTGGAGGAGGAGGGGGGCAGGCCCTCAGCCAGCACCAGCACTTCTGGGCCCCACTGATGGAGGTTCTGCAGCCAACATAAGTCACAGATGTGCCCTCCAGACCTGTTTGCTCAGTTAGCTGCCTGCTGAGGTTCTACAATGCAGACTTCTCATACTTTATCAAATTCCAGAGGCCTTCCATTTCCAGTCTGTATGAGCCATTCTCATCACCCAGACATGTTGACAAATTAACTACCACAAAACACTAGTTACCTGGCATCATCTTCTACCATCCATCAGTGTTTAAAAAATAAACAACCCAAAATATTGACTTTTAAAAAGCAGTGACATCAAAATAAAACTGGATCATCTCCAAGCAACTGTCCCCTTCACAAACCATTTATCTGATGAAGGCTTCAGCTTCGAGTTCTCAGAGGAAGACTTGTTCATGTGTGAATGCTCCCTGCTGACAGGCAGGCAGCGCGACCTGTAACAGCAAACCACCAGGTACAGTCAGCCCAGGTGCTGCCTCTGATTTTTTTTTCAGCTAATAACTAATACAGCACACACAACTCACACACCGCTTATACATGCAACAGCTGCTCTGCCTCAGAGTAGCAAAACCAATTATTCCCTGGTATTCTCAGGAAATGGAAGAGAAACGTTCTTAAGACTGACAGATTTCTGAAATGATCTTTCTTGAACGTATGCTCAGTTTAGCTGATATTTTAGTGAAATGACTGTAGCTTTATACCAGCCGAAGGGAAAGCAGAAAATAAATCAACGAGCTTTCTTTCAGACAGCCTTTGGTGTCTCAAAAATTCACAGCTAACAGAAATTTACTACCAAGGTTGCATTCCTATTACAAAAACAACAATTTCAAACACCACTGTACAATAAGACGTGACTACAGCCACCACACAGCAATGGCTCATGAGTATATTTACCTCCCTGAGAGAGCAACTGGGAATAAAGCAGGTAGTAACACAGCTTGGCCACAACCATGTTATCCCCTGGTTATTTTTGCAGTATGAGTTATAAATGGATCAGATGCGTTTGCATTTCATTCACTAATTCCAATCCAGGCAGTATGCGTGCCCTTATTTTTCATAAGGTAAAAGAAGTTGCATATCTATTTTATCTAAAAATAAGAAAAAACAGGGAATAAAAGAAGAAAAAAAAAGGAGAATTGGAGTAATAGGCATTTTCAAGTTGCACATTTATTGGATCAAAGAAAATAAGGCATCGAGCCAGAATCTAATCTTGTCTGCCACTATGTAAACGATGAGTAAGTCTGCTCGGGTCAACAGAGCAACAGCAGAGTCACATGAGTCACAGCACACTTCTCTTTGAAAAGATTTCTCCATGGCTAAATATACTATTGCAATTGCTTCAAGAAAAGCTCTGTGTCAAAGTCTAATAAATGCTGGCAGTGAAACTGAGCTCTGAGCAATCATAAAGCCAAGAGGATGAACAAGAATTAACAAGTGGACTTAAAAATCTACTGAACAAAACGGAAGTTTTGTTGCCTGCAAACTGAAGAATCAGAACTTTGGAAATGAAAATCACGACCTAATTTTTCCACTACCAACACTTATTCACCTTTCAAATGGATCTGATGAGAAAAAGTAGAAAGGGAAAGAATATTTTTTTTCAGGATTCAAGTGCAGAAAATACACTGAAATTACTAGACCAAGTTTACATGAGTTACAGCTCAGCTACGCAACAACACAGAGTTTGTTCCACGATCATTTTAAGCAGCCTGCCCCTAATTAAGGCCTTGCTCCTCCCAGGAACAAGCTTTAACGAGCCTATCCGTTCTGCTGCATGTTGCTCAGCCAAACCAAGAGAAACCAATCCAGCTCACCGTCCCGTCTGTGATCTAGCAACATGGTAATTCTAATGAATACCTCTTTTATCTCCATCTGATATACACAGTGCTGAATCTGGAAAAATGAGAGCTCACTAAACCATAAAAGAGATGCCCTTTGGTCTCGTCTTTTTTTTTTTTTTTTCCAGTGAGATCATAATTTAGTGCTATTGCAATTATAGTTTTAGGTAACCAAAATTACTTATCAAATGTGGGTTTGCATTTCCTATCAACAACGTACCAAATTAGAAGAGTTATGAATTTCTCTTCTACCTAGCCTTTTCTTTGGGAGCCTGATTAAATGCGTATTATTTCTTCTTAAGTGGTTTTACAGGTCGTTTATCTTAGATTTATGAGTATCAACCTACTTTAGGAGGTATTAGATAGCTTTAACGTTTGACACGTATTCTCTAAATCATTTACAGTGCTCTCCATTTGCACTAGATGATCAGTAATCTTCTCAATATTAGGTTTTATTGACAATGCACCATAGTGAGTTCTTATTATATGATAATGATTTAAGATAGGTGTAAGACAACGAACTAATAAATTCAAAAGCTTATTTTTGATTGCTGACAGAGAGCTGAGGAATAATGTGCGTCCATCTAAATCACAGTGTTCCTCAATAATGTAAAACACATACATGTTTAACCCAATAGGAGCACAGCACAAGGATTTGCAAACAGATTCACATTGCTGCTTTGAGACCAACGGCCTCGTACTCAAAGCACTGTATTTACTCAGAGAAACCCTCCTGTGGGTGCAAGAGTCCACCAGCATGTGGAAGCTCCCATGCCTTTCCCATGCCTTCCTGCACCCATCTCACATCAGGCTGCTGCTGTCCAAGTCCAAGCATGCCCCTGTTATGCTTGAGTCATGCCAAGGTAAATATGCCCATTGAGATCAAGAAGTGTTCTGCCAGAGTAAGAAGTGAGCCTGGAGATTAAGGTCTTAAAAAATCAGTCCCATTCTTTATATTTGAGAGACAAAATCCAAAAGGTGTTACATACAACAAAGGCACATATTCATATTGTCCTACACAATCATTTCACAGACATACTGGCACTGATGGCAACTGAATTCAATTGGATAATTAATTCAACTACTTCCACATATCAGCCCATGTATCCATATCACTCACAAAAAATTGGAGTAGAAGAAAAAAAAAAAAAAAAGCATTTGGTGGCAAATGAGTATCTCTCTGCAGAACTAAAATCTCATCTGCAACCCTGTAATCCAAAGGTAGGTCTTTGAAATGTAGTCAAGAGATCTGTATTGGTCCTGCTTTTACCATACATCATTGGAAATGACTTCTGGGGCACTGGAGCTGCCTGAACTGGCAATTTGTTAAATTGAAATGTGACATTTAAAAAAAAAAAAAAAAAAAAAAAAAAAAAAAAGGAGGTGGAATGATCTCAAAGCAGAAGTAACACAAAATCTTAACCCTGCTTTTATTCGAAAAGTGAAAAATTGTGTTAGTAGCAAAATTGTCACGTGGCAATTACACTTGACTGTGAATGTGAATTGTGAGGAAGTACAGTACAGCTTGCTTTGCTTTACCTTGCTCATTCAGAAAACAAACAAACCCCAAATCCTTACTCAGACTAAAGACTTGGCAGACTCGCTCAGCTGCTTACAAATGATTTAGGAGCAGCGAACATTGAGAACTCAATTCCAATCAAAATAAAAGACACAGCTCAACCCAACCCAGTGAGCATCACTTTCATGTTGATTTGGCAAAACCAAGCACAGATTTACTGACAGAAGATGAGTGAAAAAAATAACAAAAAAGACCTCCTCGAATGAGTCCAACCCAGTGCAGTAGGAACAGCTCTGGCCTTGAGATAAGGCAGTGTCCCAGACCTCCTATTTAATAACACCTTAGCAGGTGAGTTACTAACATGCTGTGAAATAGCAGAAACATCACAAGCTCTATTTTTCTTACCAATGGAGCTAAGTGCATTCTGCAAGGCGGTATCTACGTTTTTTGTCTGCTTCTTTCATTCACTCAGTTCCTAAATCAGCAAAATTTAGCCATCTCCAATATCTCTCAGTGATGAGTGAAATCTCTTTTACTACTGTGAAGAAGGGAGGAGGTCAATAAGGCTTGGGAAAATTTGCTAGTATGATCTGTAATATGAATTTGGCAGAAAAGAAATCGAGAACATTTCTTTGGAAAACAATCAAAGGGCAAAATTTTCCCCTTGGAGCTGCATGGTAATTCATGACTTACATGCTCCAAAGAGACTTGTGACTCTGATGATTAGGGTAGCAAAATATCCAGTGTCTGCCTGACAGACCAAACACAGTGTTTTTTTCTCCTGTATTTCTCTGTTCAGGTAGGGGCACATGTGTCTATTAACACACAGATAGAGACTGAATGATGCATTTCTGCTCAGGAACAATATAATCTGGGTTAGATATGGCATATGAAGAAATGAAAAAACTACCAGGGCCAGTGGCAGAAATTTAGGCTCAACCTAGCAGAGAGTGATGCACGCTTACTCTTACCTGGACCTTGGCTGCTCCTTGGGTACACAAAGTGTCAGCAACTTCATGGCTCACTGCCCATTCCACCTGCACACAGACAAGTGACTGATAAAATTGAGGAGCTGGACAGCCTCCGGGTCAAGTAATCTCAAGCCCCCTCAATCCATTAAGGCTTATGTTGATCAATACAAACATTAAAGTATGGATCATGCTGCTACAGAATAGTATGGTGGCCAGGAGTACAACTGGGTTCAGAAAAGGACTAGGCAAGAGAAAATGCCACTTGACTCAAATCACAGTTTGGTCTGTGCACTTACTTCAGCTCCACAAGTTTCTGAAGCACTGATCAGCAGAAAGGAACGCCAGGTTCCTTTTTTACCCCATTCCTATAGCGTTAACTAAGCATCACGCCTAAACAGTGCCAAAGGAAGGAGCCTGTGAGATTTGGATCCCGCTCTCTCCAAACATGACAGTTCTTATACTATGATGAATGCAATCATAAGAACGGACTGCTTAGACATGAAAACTGCTTTGGCTGGAGTTTAAAAGCTCAAATTTTTAAGAAAAAATTGCATGATACACCTTCAGAAGGGGTCAAAATAGAGTTCAATTACAAAACTGAATTTTTCCACAGACTAACCTTAGTGGAGGGACACAAAATCCCAAGGCTTTTCTTGCAGTCACTGCAGGTACTGGCTCATCCAGAGGATTCTTCAAAGCACTTCCAGAACCTCCCACCCTGAATCATCATCAGCACCCACATCAGCATCTCACGTGCACACAACTCCAATAGCATTTTTTGCCATGAGTACTAGAACCGTTTAAGGAGAAGGACTTGAATGGACCATTCTCCTTCGTGGCCTCTGGATGATCTCTTTGTGCCAGAACACAGGTCTTCCCTCTTGCTCCCCCTATCCCACCCTGCCAGGGCACTCAAAGCAGCTGACCTTTCCCTTTTTTGTACCAGCACACCTAGCCAGCACTGCAAGTGCAGAACTCCATGCAACCAGAAAGCTTGTACTTAATGTGGTCTTTGCTGCGTCAGTGACGGTGCAAGCTTTAAAGCAGTGGGCTACTAATTCTACTGTGTAAAAAGCCAAGCTGTTTCCACCCTGCAAATATTTTATACTCTGCTCTTTCTGCAGTATTACTAATTCCAAGTTCTGCTTAATGCTCTGAATTGAAATGGGACTCCCAATTATATGAATCACTGCAACTATCCTTTGATTATTTCATTTTCTTTCTTTTTTCTTTTGGTCATGAACGTGTAATCTGAATCCACAACTGCTGGAGTTTGGAGCTTGCTTTGCACACTTGAAGTGCCATGACAGAGAGGGTTGAAATGTTACATACAGTTTTGAGTTGCTCGCGGCAAGCACTGCCGTGTGAGTGTTTTGTCATTGCTGTCACTTTCTTGTAATTGTGGCAGAGAGGTGGAGGTAAGCTCACCTTCAGCACAACTCCTCCATACACCAGTGGACTGGAGAATGATGTGGTTGCACGCTGTGGCAGGGGCAGCTATAACATCCTAAAATGAGGGGAAGTGAGAGGAGAGAGGGTGAACTGCCAAGTTACCTGCATTATCTTTCACCTTCAGGATGGCATATCACATTGATTAGTGCTAATGAGAGTATAAACAGCCCTTTCAAACACCGCTATACCTACATGCATAAGCTGTAAATTCCTTCCAAGTCTTGGTATGAATGTTAAGCCATGCTGAAGCTCACCTGTCACATCCACACTGCCATAAACAGTAGCTAGCTGAGGTGGAGAGAGTACAGTCCACATCAGCATCCTTCCTTTTGAGCAGCTCCTTCTACACACCTCTGAATTTCTGGGTGACAGTCTGGGATCAAACCTACAATACGGAGGCTCCATACAGCAGAAGTAGCATCAGAACACACTCTTTCACAGTGGCTTGTGTAAATTTCACCAGAAGGAGAGTGATATCATGGAAATGGCACTTGCACAGTCTGCCCAGGGAAGCGTTGGATGTCCCATCACTGGAGGCATTTGAAGCCAGGCTGGATGGGGCTCTGGGCAGTCTCTTCTGGTAGGTGGCAACCTTCTAAATGGGTTTTAATGTCCCTTCAAACCCAAGCCATTCTGTGATTCTATCAATTCCTCGTCAGGAGAGTCCAAGCACCTTATAGAATTAAGAGGCAGAAATAGGAACCGGGAAAATCTAAAATATATCACTGGGGGAAACAAAACAAAACAAATGACAATGACAAAAAACAATGACAAAACAAACAAACAAAAACCAACCAAACACAAAAGCCAACAAAATCCCATGATGTTAGTGTATAATACAAAGAAGTTTCGTGTTACATAGTATGAATTGAAAACCAAATCCCTCAATGAAAATAAGACACTACTCACTGAATAAATCCTTTCAAATAAGTACAATGCCCACACCTGCATAAATGCATTTTGGTGGTTAACTGAATCATGTGCTTAAAAGTCAGATTTAAATGGACAAATGCTGACTCTGCGCACATTTTGTGGTCATGCTGGCAGTGTAGGTTATTGAAGAAAATGTCTTTTTCTCACTTGTGAAAAGCTAAATTTACTGCCTACGCACAACGCTTTTCTGGGAAAGCAGATTTTCTAGGAATGTCAGTTACAATTTTAGGAAGGAAACAATGGGGTAATTTTAAAATTCAAATTAGATATTGGTGTGGAAAAGGAGAAGAAAGGCCTAAGAAGAAAAAGTTGTGGCAAAATACCGTGGAACAGTCCAAAAAACAAGCTCTCTTTTTGCCTCCTTGCTCATCTTTTCTCAAGCCAGCTTCTTATTTGAAAAACTGCTTTCCATCTTTTCAATGAAAACTTCCACTCTCTGTCAGAGTAATGCAGTGAAGTACTGCCAGAAAAGCTTTTCTTTTACTATAATTACCAGTTGTTCCCCGTTTCATTACAAAACCCTCACAGAGACTGGGATTTTACCATGCAGATGCTAAAAATCAGCAATATTATACCTTACATAGGTAAAACTATAGCATTTCTTCTATCCTCTTTCCCCTGGGAAACCCCCACTTATTTGGCAGATATGGCAGAGTGCAACACACCTTCTTTTCTTCATCTGCCTGATTTAATTTAAAAGCTTTGCAGGGTGGGATCCCGTTAAGAACTACGTTAGGTATGTATATCATAAAGAACTCTGTCACATCAACAATGTAACAAAAATCAAAGATTACTATGCCAAAGCTTCAACTTTTGGTAGGTCCCAGAAATGACAGTGTACTTATTTTTAGAGATGACTATAGCAGTAACTCAACATGACACGGGAGACTTTAAAAACAGCAAGCCTGATTTAAACCAATGGAAAAGCCAGGAATACAGACTGGAGACTGTTCTTAATGCACCATATTGCATCTGAACATTTTGTTCCTACCCATCTATCCAAAGCATGACGTTTTGCATTTCATATTAACATTCTGAAGACATGAAAGGATTCTTCAAACTGATGTTCATATGCTGTGTCAGAGCATGTACTCTGCTTGGAGACATGTCATGTCCACCTTTTATTCATGTCCCCACCTTTACCTTCGCCTTCCAACCATCCCTCCTCCTGTTCCCAAAAAATCCCTGGGGCTGTTTGTATTGGTAGCACCGCTTCATCAGGAAGAGCGCTACAAATATCACTAGCTCAGCAGGAAGAGAGCTACAAACACCGTTTGTGGGATTTGAACCTCGCTTTGGATTTCTGCAGCACGTCAGCTGTCATGCATATGCACTAAGAGTGAACGCTAACAAATCACTGCAGTAATACTTGATGTTTATATACAAATTCTCATCATCAAAGCACTTCAGCATTTCCCAGTTCTACAAAATGTGGGAGATAGAGGAAGAGATACAGGCAAGAGCCCTTCTTTAGTGCTCTCAACACGATCATCCTTAGTCCCTTTATGCTTCGCCATATAGGAAGAATTTTGCAGTCCGCAAATCTGACTGAAGAACAAAACTGCCAATAACGTTTTCAGCAAAAACTTAACAAAATACTTCCCCCCCTCCATACAGATGGCTGTTTTCGGAAACTCTGTTCTCACCTTTGAATTCAAAACCAGGGAAACTTGTGATATGAGCATAATGCTCTGGGAAATAAGTTACGCATCATAACTGAGGACATCTTGATTTCAGAAAATTTCATGACCAAAAAATAATAAAATAATAAAATCACATTCCATAGCACTAAAGGAACATAGAACATAATCACAAATCTTAGATATGTTAAAAGAGTTTTGTAGGGTAAACCAGTAATTCCTTATGAGTCATTTCAGTGTTCCAATGGGAAGGGTGAGCTTTTGTAGCTGAAAGGAAGCCTGTATTAACGTGCTGGCCAGCAGTGGATAGAAAAATGAAGAAAACTTGAAATGCATTGTTACAGAGCTCACTTCCCCTGATCACATAGTAACAGAAGGATTTTCCTCAACGCATGCGACCAAGCACAATATTCTGCCCGCCGAACATTTCAAACAATTGCTTTACAAGAGCTCAGCGCCCACATATGACACGTACTCTAAAGACTGTATCCAGGCTATTGGCACTCAAATGAAGCTAGCGGGCACTGCCCTGAGCGTTGGAGCTCCTGGCGATCAACGTGCAGGCAATGCCCCCTCCTGGCTGTGCAGGGCAGGCAGCAGCAAACAAGGCCTCCAGGTACGCTATTTCACGTTAGGTTTTTTTTTTTCTTTTTCTTTTTTTGCCTGGGATGGCTCAGGCTTGCAACTCTTTTTCATTATCATCCTAAAAATGGGGGTGAAGTGAAACTAAACCTAACGTTTTACTTAATGAGAAACAAATATGAAATTGTCGTGAGTGTAACATTCTGTTTCTCAAATATTCCATTAGGCACATGGGCCAGCTTCCCATTTGAAAGCATGACTTGTCTTCAACACGCTTCCTAGGGCACAGTTTTGTAACACAACATATCATAGAATTTATGATTTTGAAACATAGACATTAAAGCAGTTCTTACGTCATTTATGCTACAGTGAGATTCCTCTTTTGTTGAAAGCACTTCTGAGTGTGAGAAAATAAGGAAGCATGTCAGCATGCAGAGGGGTGGGAAATGCATTCCCAGATGAAAGGTTACATGCATTCCAGAAAACATTCCAAGGAAATCAAAAGGTAATCTTTGTGGAACAACTGTAAAAGTGCCAATTCTTCTTTTATGCAATTTTACTTCGGTGGAAAAAAAAAATTGTTTGAAAGCTTAGGAAATAATTTAAAATGAAATACATTGCTGATGGATAACTGTGGTGAAAAGTGTTAAGTCATATGTCAATTAAATTCTCTCCTTATTGTATCTGCAATACCTCAAATGATGTTTTCTCTGCATGTATTCTCCTCCCAGCAAAATATCCTGAAAACGCAGGAGTGTTAAATATTTCACAACTGGAAGAAAGAAAGAGAATGAAACCAGAGAACCACAGAGATTTTTTTTTTTTTAATTAAGACTTCTCTTCAGAAATAAACTGAACTTCAACATGCTTGAATTACATATCCTTCTGTTTACAGCCTCGTACTTAAGTCTAAGCTAAACAACAACATTGGCAGAGCAGAGTAAATTTGAGGAACTGAGATGAACTATTTCAAGGTAAAAGTTAAGTGAAGCATTTTCCTGTGTACCAAAATAATGGCACATCAGCTGCCAAACCCATTTCTGAAAAATACATCACCTTTCTTATCTGGCTAGTTAGGACCTTTTAATTTTTCTGTCCTCAAAGTTTAATCTTCTTGCATTTGCTGCGTTTCATTTATCTCTGCCTGTAAAGAAAATCAGAGGAAAAAAAAAGTGATTACACTGGAGCTATCTTCGGCTGCACATTGTCTTTGTGGTTTCGACACAGAGCAGTGCAGTAAGACAGCCATTATCCTACCCACCCTCCTGTTCTGCAGACGTAACAGTGTTTCAGCCTGTACTTATGTGATAACACTTGATCGTATTACTGTGTGCGACCCCTTAGTATGGTATGTGTGCCATGGGCAGGAAGTGATCTGGGACAGCCATTTCTCATATACCCTTGCCTTGGGAGGTAGGCTAATTTGCCTGTATTCTCAGACAGCCTTTACCAATAAACACCAAATCAGAAAAATTGCTTTGGGATTTGGTTGTTTCCACTGTTTTCCTTTGCTGCAGATGTTTATCCTCTGGTGTAATACATTTTATTGAAAGTGCTGGAATTAGAAAGCATTACTGAAAATGAACAATAAAAAACATACTCCTGTCTCGTTGCTTGTCTTTCTTAATTACAAACACAATTATGAATGTGTGCTGTATTCTGGAAATCCAGACTGCTATAGATTCTGAGTGCTTAATTTGTAATGCCATATTTGTGGGGGAAGGTACAAAGGTTCCAAGATATCTTAGGAAAATCTATGGTAGTTCTAAAGTTTAGAGGTCCTTGATTTGATAGCATTTAGAAATGCGAGATTACTAGAATAAAGGTCACAAATATCAGAGGTTTATGGAAAGTTTGTGTCTTTTTCAGTATCAGCATACATCACTGCAAAGAGACAAGAGAAACTGGAGTGAAATGAGACAGTCCTTCCAAGAACTGGAAGTTGTTGACACAACTGGAAATATCTCAAAGGTCCTTCAAGGACTTCACAAAATCTGATCCTGAGTCTAAAGATACATTCTCAAAGTGTTTCAGATAATTTTGATCAGTAAATGGGTTTGTCCCAGAAAAGCTTGCAGTAACTTGCCACAATAGGAATGTTTTGGCTTGCCTGTCCTAGAAATCTTTACTACTACTATCCTGCAAACTATCAATGGACAACCACATCTAAAATGTTTCCTCAGTAGGAAAATTCTCAATAGGCCATATTTTCATCAACAAGCTGGAATTTCTAACTCAATTTTGTATATTTAGATATAGCTTTCACCATACTCAATCTACTCCCAAGTACCAAAAAAAATACGTCCCCATCCCTTTACTCTAATACATTACAAATACACTCGAGCACTTTCCTGTGGAACAGTGACCCTGCAAAGCTGATCCTTTCCCAGCCACCCCAGCTGTATTTTCTTCTCCAGTTTTTAAATACCTCTTTTTCTCATATTGTACCTACAGTGAAAATCTGTTGCCACCATACTCACTCCAGCTGCTGCACAGTCACTGAGTGTCAGCACTGTTATTTCAGACTAAATATCATTTTCTAGACTCAAATAGAACATAAGTTGTCCACAGAAGACAAAACATGGACTGCAAAATCACAGTTCTTGCATAACAACACAATGGTATGGGTTTGAATGTGTGTCAGCTAAAAATCTAATGGTGAACTTATTTCAAAGTTCAAAAATTTGAGACACCAGTTTTTGAAGGACTTTCAATAAGAAAAATAATACATATTATAGCATAGTATATATTTAGAACCAAAGTTCTAAAAGAGAAAAAGACATTTTTCTAATTTCTGTAGGCTTTGTAAGGAAGAAAAACTCTTAACAGTGATGTTAATGAAATCAAGGTCAGGTGAAAATCATGCATTTCATTTGTTCTGTTGAACAAGAATAAGGCAGCATTGGCTAGGTTCTCTCGTTTCTAAAGACACACTGAAAATGAACGTGAAATCAATTAGGTCATCCTAAAGACAGGATCACTGTTCCAACTGCTATTCCCCATTCATATATAATCCACATAAATCCATGTAAACACTATTTCCTGATAACATTATATATTTAATAAACTTCTGTTCAGTCTACAGTGTTCATTTTGCTCTGATAAACTGTAATAACGTGAAGTTTAATGTCTTTACTGCCACCAATTGCTGAAATAAACCCACATAATATTTCCATTGGTCTAACCAAGTTCTAGTTGAGTTTATTTTTAATTTTAATTTTTTTATTGAGTTTATTGAGTTTATTTAGTTTAGTTATTTTCAATAACTTCACATACTGGAGGAAGCAGTTTACAAAATAACAATGGTCTCCTCTGCTGGCATTCCAGGAGTTTCAATTTACAGACCACCCTGCAGAGAAGCAGGTTACCCTACCACAATTTAAGCCCACCGACAATAGCTTACTTGCCTTTCATGAACCCTAAAGAAGTAACTCACAGACTCCTCAGAATCACATACTGGAACCTGATCCGTTCCATTAAGACAGCTCTTGAGCACTTACACAACAGCTGAGGTCTAGAACCGACATGAGTGTGTTACTTCTTATATGGACTAAAGGATGTGTAGCATAGGTGTACCTAACCATGCATATATTAAACACATATTGCATATGCTCCATTCCAGCAGCTGATCCTGAACTCAGGAAAAAGAATTTTATCATTGACACCTCCCAGAGCAGGATTTGGCCCATGTTTCTTAACACATGGTGATGCTGAAGATACATGTTGTTATATTACTGAATATTTTTTATCTCATCACATGTAAGCTGACTAAACTAGGAGCTATTTATAGAGACTAATTCACATTCTTATGGCATATGGATGTGCTTTTTGCCAGCTTTAGCATGAATACAGTTTATATTCATTAAAGCTGAGCTAGCTAATTACCATAGAATTAGCAAAAAGCTTTTTTAGTAATAGTACCTCAAGGTTGCCAATAATTTCATTTGGGATTCGGAAGGGCTGTGGGCTTCTGATCTTCTCCAGTGAAAGCAGTCACACCACCTGCCTCCAAGGACTCTGCCTCTGGGCCGGGCTCTCCCAGGAGACTTTCTTGATTGGACTCCTAGCATAAAAAATATGTGAGTTAGAATATCCTCCCATTTTCTACAGGACCACTGTCAGCTCAAAGCAACAATACGCAAAGCCTGCTTTTGAGAACCTGTACTGACACACCACCAGCACTGCTCCTTCACTGCCCAGGCCACGCAGATGCTGAGGTTATGAAGCTGCATAGGATCACAGCCCAGAGGTGCTGACTTAAATAAACGCCCTCCTTTGCTGACTGGTTAATGCAATAAAGGCAACTTCATTCAAGCACTGATTTTATAAGTGAATGCATTCTGCAGAAAATAGCACTGGACACCAATGGGAATAAACAAGGTAGGATATTCAGAGAATAATAGTAGGGGGGGAAAAAAAGAGAACAAAATTCCATACCTTAGGCTCCATATCTGCAGCTACTGGTGATGCTAAGAGGGATGCATAGATATCTGAAGATGTACCTTCCTCAGGTGGAGCAGGGAAGGGGGTCACTGCAGGCGGGGTAAGTTCAACCTCATACTGCCAGTATAAAAAAAAAAAGTAATTCAGGCTTAATTATTGCTTGGCAAATTGCAAAAATATCTTTTGTGTATCTGTGTGTGTGTGTGCGCACGAGTGTGTGTGTCACTTTCCAGGTGCTAAAAACTGGAAAGCATACAAAAAATGATTACAGATCAACTTTAATTTCTAGCTGCATCTCAAGAGAACCCGTTTATAACACTTGGAAAGAACATATGATTTTCATAATTTCGTAACACTACAGCTTCTTACTCATATGGATAATTACATTTAGAAAACACAGTGCTTAGGTAATGTGCCGTCTTCACAATGCAAATTTCACTTCTGAACGGGGATCTTGTTGCTTTTTGGAATCGAAGACCCTCCTGACCTTCAGAAAAGACCCCTCCAGACATTCAGTCACAGGAGTGAGCTGGAGTTGTAGTGATACTGCATCAAATATTTTAATATATGATCATAATTTAAAAATCACTGACAGTCCAATTGTTGTTGCTGGATTAACTTGCTCCCATTTCTCATTCCTGTGCTCATGGAAACACCTCCTGGAATTCTGCTGGTGTGCGAACTGCTGCTCCAGGAACGCTCAGATCAGGAAAGGGCATTTTCTCTCCTGGAGTACCTGGATGCAGCACTTGTCCTTCATCTTCATTCAGTCTCTCTCAAATGATGTAGAAGGCTGCCTCAAGGCCTCTAAAGGGCCAAATTTTGTGTTTCTGTTTTCTCTTTTTTCTTTTCTTAATGTGTGACATGTCAAGTAGGGTTTACAGAAGGCACTTTTGAATGAGCAAGAAACAGGGTATACTAATGGTATGTTTTGGGCCTCTGCAAAGGGAAGTGCCCACTGAGAATACCAGGCAGATGTTCCAGTTCTGAGTCAGCTATTACAAAACAGGATTTTGCTTGCATGGTGCAAGTCAGCTGCATTAATTCACATCAGGGTAATTGCAGCTCCCATAAATTAAATTTCCTCATACCTCGGAAATCACAGCTAGATTGGTGTTTGGCTCATTTGCAGTTACCTGCTATGGTTAAACATGCCAAATAACATGAGAGATTCTGTAATTTCTATTAAAAATAAAAAATATAAAAAAACAGTGATGACCTTGTCAGATTAATTTACTGCATTAAAAGCCTCTTCTGTAGTCCTAAAAGCATTTCAGAGGTGATGTTTGGACACTGCCATTATCTTCAAGATTCCCTGCCATCTATCAGCTAGCCCAGAAAAGGCACTGTTATCCCAGGTTTCTAAGAACCCAAAAGGAAGGAAGGAAGGACTTCAAGAACTTCAGAGAGGAAAAAGAAAGGTATTGTAGAGACCAACGATCCTTTCCAGCAACACTTGAGACTCAAAATTTTACAGCACTCTGCTGGTATCTATATACTGACAAAGGAACCAGCAACTTTAGGTTTTCTCATCAAAATAGAAAAACCCTTTGATGAACTAAACACTATTCTTTCTAAACTGAACCAGAAACTTTTTTCATATTCCAATGCTTTTTTAAACCTGAGCTCTTTTGGTTCAACAAGTATTTCAGTTTTCTCTGATTTCTCATCCTGTATTTTCTCACTGAAAAATATTTGCTAAACTAGATGAGAATTCACAAGTAGTTTCTGCTTCCTTATAACTACTTCTTTTGGTCAGTTAGCCAACTACTCACTTCTACTGTTTTCTTTATTTAGATCAAATAATTTCCAATGTAGTCACTTTGGTCTCAAAAAAAAAAAAAAAAAAAAAGTAAAGAAAAGAAAAAAAGAGCAAACCAATTCTTATCTATTTAAATACCTTTTGGCAGTATGAATAGGATTTTCAGAGATAGTTTTAGAACAATATTCTTTCTTCACCGCATCCCTTTAAAAGAGCCATTCTTTACTCATCTGTTCCGTGTCTAATAATAACCCGTGGATCATTAAGAAATAACTAAATTACAGCAGAACCAGTGTCTTTAATGAGCCATAATAGTCTCAATATTCAGCCAAAAGTTTTTCAAAAGTCTCTGAAACTGCAATGCAGAATATGAAATATTCTGTTTAGTAATAAGTTTATGAGCAGTACTACATTTCACAGCCAAAATATAGTGACCTAAAAATGCCATTCCGCATTGTTCCTCCTATATATTGTGTCCTTAACAAGTCCAGGGGAAAATCTGAACAAATGAATTGCGGTGAGAGCCTGAAGCCAACCAATGTATTTAAATGAATCCTTCTGATGCAATACTTTCCTTTAAAAAAACACAATTAAGTCTTTGTATTTCCTTTGAACAAAACCTCATGTTTAATAGCACCAATGGCGCTGTAGTGAAATCCATTTAAAATGGGGAAGGAGACACAGTAAGTTTTACACAGTTAAAGCCAGCTTTAACAAACACTGCTAATTTCTGAAGTCTAAGTAAACCTCTGGCAAATTACTTCCACTGACCTACATTAAAAAATTCATACTCTTTTTTTTTTTTAATTCCTGAAGTTTTGTCATTATCTGACCATTATTCACTATGACAAAGATGTATTACTCAGAGTGTCCTTTTGAATCAATATAACTACTGAAATGCAAGAAACAGTTTGGCAAGATGATAATGCCTTCAAATTAATTGGCAATATTGTCGGGCACCTTGCAGTCCAGTGGGTCCAAGAGAATTCAGGCAGAAAGAAACTGTAAGGCAGTGCTTAAATGGAGAGGACACATCAGTGTCAGCTGCAGAGAAAGGGATGCTCTGAAAGGGACCAGAGGAGCAGGAGTTAAATGCAGTATTAGGTGCACAGCACCCAGCTCCTGGGTGCAACGTGGTGCCAAAAGGCCACCTGACATGGGCCAGCTAGCGCAGGCTGGAGGCTGCTCCAGCCTCACAGAGGCTCACGTGGGAAGCATTGCCCAGTGACTGACTTTCCCATTCCAGTCCCAGTTGAGGGCTGCAGCCTGTGTTCAAACACCACTCTGCACTTACACGCTGCCATGTTTTCCCAGAATTCCTTCTAAGAAAAGTTTACATTAAAAAGGCCAAAGTAGAAAAGCGTCATGCTGTGCAGTACATAAGCCCGCAGACTTTCCTCTTTGTTGAGAGCTAGCAAATTACCTTGTTACAAATGTAGGCAGTGCAACGAGTAAAATAGCGTACAGGAACATTTCTAAAACAGGGTAATGGCAGGAAAGAAGATTGGTAAAGCATTCTAATAAATGAGTTCCACAGATGTGGTAGTTATTATAAAATTAGCTTTGCATAACTTACCAATATACCATTACATTTTCCTCCAGATGTTATCTGTTACTTGAATTAATTTTGCTTAAGTTACTATTATTGCAGATTTTATCCACACTGTATTTTATTATTTAAGTTTCTGTGGCATAAAACAAGCCCTGGCTGATAGCATTACTTTTAATAATATATGTAAGAGGTTTTAGTATTATACAAATGGCTGCTGGGTATATCTTAATAGTCACAGCACAGAACGTCTGCTCTCAAAATATTATGTAGATTAAAACCAGCTATTTACTTACACTCTAATTCGAGACATTGGAAAGGTTTGCAGTATTTATGCATGTGGCACGAAGGGAACCAATCTACTCAGGGAATAAATGTCAGGGTTTGAAAATTAGCAAAGCTGAGGTCAAGGTCAGTATGGATTTGCTAACATACTTGCTGAAAATTAGAATTTACAGTGTATGCTTATTTATTTCTTAAATGAGAAAAGAGATGGGGGTGGTGGTGTATTTGCTTCTTTGATACAAGGCTTTTGTATCACAGAGACATTTTTAAACCACCTTTTCAGCTCGGTATAATCGTACCCCTGCCCACAGAGACTTAACACAAATTCTATGTAGCTAATCATACCAAACATAAGAAAATAATTACTTATAAGGATTGGAAAAAATATCCCAAGTTCAGCATGGACCATTTCTAAAGCCTTGTAACATCTTTCAAAGCTTTTCAGTGTCCTTCGGTGGGATATGGATTTGATTTTCTATGGATGACAGATGCATTTAAAAATGTGTTTGTGTGCTATTCTCCATATTCATATCATCTGTGTAGGTTCTAACTGGATGTCACAGGGCCTCACACTTTCAGAGACCTGCACAGATTTCTCAAATGTGATATTTGTTCCGAAACAAAATATTTAATGTAGAGTTGACATTACTTGGCCACTCATGCTAAGCGTGCCCAGCTGCTTATCTACCAATCTTCTAAATTTCACTTGCTGGAATAAAAGGCATTTACAAGATATGGTTTGCTAGGTGCCTGCATCTCACGTGGTTTAATTTGAATGAATAACTAATGGTCAGAGAAGCACTGCCACATCCTTATTCAAACCAAGTTTTTTCCCTTCTTTAGCCTCCCAGCATTTGAAAACACACTGAATCCACTCTACCAGCCCCTCCTGAGGCATTGCCCGACAGCATTCTCACCAGTTAAGGTTCTGGAAGGCTGCCGACAGCTCTTCAAATACATTTTCTATCCTGTTTTGCAACAATACTGTGTACAAGATCCAAAGGACTGAGGGATGTTATGAGGCACGCAGAAACTTAATCCAGATACATGATCCGTGCAGTGTGACTAAGATGGCAGAACTGGCTTCTGAATGCCTTCACTGCACACATTTGTATTAATGTTTAAAGCTGAGTTAAGATTAAGGAAGGACTAAACTTAGCCTCTGAAGAATGTTCCTCAGTTGCCAATGATGTACATGGAAAGTCCGTGTGCATGGTCCTAGGCAGGAGTTTTCAAACCACTGTTCTTGAAATGAGACAAAAGTTCAGTGAGTCAAAGGTATTCTTTAGGCTCTTTTTTTTTTCACGGTATTTCAGAATTCAAGTTAATACATTTTAAAGACAGTTTTCCATATTTCTGAGCTGAGATGTGAATCAACTTTGCTGACAATACATCAGCAATTAATCTAGTTCAAAATAGCTATGTGAAGCAATTCGGTGCCTACATTGACAAAACAGGATCTACGCCTCCTCCCAGGAAGCTGTAAATCAGCCGGTGACATCTGGCCTCAAGGACATCAGAGTCATCTGAAATGTGGTAATTTATATTAATGAACATCAATATTAATTTTTAAATAAAAAGAATTTGCTGCTGCCATTATGTTTACATACAGAATATTATTTATAGCTTGTGTTCCTCCTTTTCTACATTTTGCCCATAAATAATTGTAAGGAAGCACACTGTCATAGTTATAAATATTTTTCCTCAGAGTTGAAGCTTTTACATATCCTCTTACTGTTTTCAGTAACTGTATGAGGGCAACAACCAGGATATTCTCGCTACTCCAAGAACTGCTGCCAATTGTAATGTTTGACTGAGTAGAAAACGGTGCTTCTACAACAACAACCAAAGCCCCCCTCCCTCTAGAGACACCTTAATTCAGAATACCCTTAATACCTACATTCTGTAAGAATACACTAATGTCCCAGAAAATAAAAAAAAAACAAATCCCGATTTTACTGAGCTGGAGTCATATACTTCTGCTTTCACTAAGCTTCCAATTATTACTGCCAATTTGCAGATTATTTAGAAGACAAAATAAGAGACAAAAAAAAAATCCCCACTTGGCTTTCATGCTGAGGGCACATCACTAAATGATTCACCTTGGAATGGTCACTCTAAATTCAGATGGTGTTTAGCATTGCCGAATCTCCTAGAGTCAAGGGATTACAAGAGAATCTCAACTTTCATTTAAAAATAAAGTTTGTGTCTAGCTTTTACGGTTGCAGAGGAAAGATGAAAAACATAAATCTTGGAAGCTCAAAAACTAGACTGTAAGCAAAAGGAACCAAACAACAATTATTTTTAAGCGAGTCTCCTGAATTTTGGGAATCTTGCTCACCATTTTAAATACCTGAGGTTAACAACACCCTCTATGAAAGCAGCACGTACATATTTTGAGAAGGTGTGAAGGACATTTTTAGTCCCTGAAAGCACATCAGGACTCTTCAAAGTGATACCCCACCTTTCCACTTCAAGAGCACCTAACAAGGAAATTGCAGCCAGCTCCCATTGTGGCTGTATCACTTTATTCAGTAGAGACTTACTGCCTTAATTAAAAATAAATAAATAAATAAATAAATAAATAAATACGTATTTATAAATATATGTCTATCAAGAGTCTTTTCCAAAGTAACCACAGGACAAATACCAGAAAAAAAAAAAAAAGTTGGGGGGAGGTTCTTGTCTTTTTTTAACTAGTCATGTGATCACATGAGAAAAAAATAAAAGTACATCCTGTTGAACTTCGTGCACCACAAGCAGTCTACTATTTCGATGGCATACAACTTAGCAGGCTCGAGATCCACATTTCCTTGTTGTGTAACCCTTATTTCAAATCATTTAATCAGGAAAGATCTGACATGAATACTGAAAATATTATAATAAAAATTTGAAAGCACATTAAGCTGGGTGCATTTTGGTATCTCCTTCTGGGAGGAGGTTTCATATATTTTCTAACAACTTGCTGCAGTCTCATAGTCAAAGAAAACCTATTTGCAACAGAGTACGTGCCTCTGCCAACAAAGTGGGTTAGAGGAATTAAAATGTTTAGAAGAAGGGTGCTTCATCAACCCCCACTGTCAGCACTGAGAAGACTGCATCTCCTGAGGGAAAGTAAGAGCCACTAAGATGAATTAAAAGCCCAATAATTGCTTAATACACCTGCCTTGAACCACAGCAAGGGGAGACTGTTACCTGTCCCATTGGCAATACAGGGAATTCAGGAGAGCTGGGCTCCTCACTAAGGCGCGCCCCTGTTTGCCCAGAGCTGGGCAGTCTGACATAGTTCCCTTTCCTACTGAAAGGAGTGCTGTGGGAACTCTGGGAACCAAGAGCACAGCTCCTCCAGCCCTATACACCTATGGCAAAAGTCAGGCAACTGTCGGCGATATCCTGGGCTGTTTTTTTCTGGTTGTCACTTCCTGCATGCAGCACTATCTCACCGACTCCCACAGTTCCACAGTGCTTTCAGTCAGCAATAAGAATGCCCAAAAATGCTGATGTAGATGTGCCAGCCTCCAGAATGAACGCCTCTCGTTGGCATGCCTTCCATTGGAAGTAGGAAAAACTTTAAGAGCAACAAAAAGTGTTCAGAAGTGATTAGGAGCTCCTGATGAGAGGAGTGTTTTCCTGAGAAAGGCTGGCAGCAGCAGAATATTTTTCTACTGTTGATACAGCAAAATGTTGTCACTGCCTCAAGCTGGACAGAAGTCCCACCTCCCGCCTTTATCCACTGCTGCTCTTGTACAGCCTTTGGCACCGCAAATGGCACTGGCTTCATGCAAGACATGTTAGGGACAAGCCTCTTACCCAAATGCCCCATTCTCTGCACACTCACATGAAAGAACAAGGCCAGCTATCCCTAACCTCCTTCCAGTCATCAGGCGCGTTGCTGTGAATAGGTTTCTCTGTATCGATTGACTCTGAGCTGATCGTACAGAAAAAGCTGCTCTAAAATCTAAAAGGTTGCATTAAAAAAAAATGTTACCTGAACAATATTGATTTCAATCTAACAGTAAAAGAAAAAAAAAATTGCTTATATAATATAAAAACTAGAATATAGATTTTGTAAAAAACATATGCTACATTAGAAAACTTTTTAGGACAAGCAGTCGCATAAAATGGAGAGCTTGTATTGTTTATTATCAGATCTAACCCATGAAGTCTTTCCCTGAATGTGTAAGTTTCTGTTAAAACAACAATTTGTCCTGTGGACTGTAAATTCAATTACTGCTTTTATTGGAATCACATTTTGCTTTGGAAACAATCATGCAGAAAAAGAACCAGTAACTTAGACATCTTTAAAACATCTCAAAACAGGCACGACTATGAGAACAAATCAGTTATGGTAATTCTTCTACTGTGAACGGCAATGTTTTTTAAATCCATTTCCATATTTTTAATTAACACCTAGTTAAAAAAAAATTCTTACTGTAGGTCATTTTAATCACAAATGGGAAAACAAATTTACTTTATCAGAAAATTGACTAGACAGTATTTTAAGGACTTATTTTTCATGTTTTTATCATCCAAATTAAGTTATTAACATACGTTTTCCAATTCAGGAATGCAGAAGTAAGCCAATTTTTCTTTTGAATTTCAGAGTTGCAGCTTTCAGTTACCTCTATGTGAAAGAAGCCTATTTTAACACCAGAATATTTCATCAGTACGCACAGAAACAAGCCAAAAGTATCACTGTTACAACTGCATTTCTACATAACTTGAATCTGAAGCATTCTAGCCATAGTCTTTTATTCAAAACAAATCATTACTTCCGTATATCATACTTATATTTCATCCCCCATTGTAAACAGGCTGTCCTTATTTCAGTACATTCTCATAACTGTTTATACTGGATCTCAACTTGAAAGTTGGGGTTACTTTTAACTCTATCTTATACGTAATACTGTCATTCATATCAACTGAAAATTCAGCTGGGAATTCAGGCAGGGTTAGCCCAGTCAACACAAGAGTTAAACAAAGCTTTATTTCAGCATAGCTTGGCTTGGTGGGTGATTTGAAAACCATTACGTTTCCCCTTGGTTAGATGCCAAAGCCAACCACACCTTGGATAATGTGAGGTTGTTTTCGAGTAGGTAACATCTCCTTACAGTCTATCTCCTCCCACTTAACTTGGAAGGTTTCTGAGAAAAGGAGTCATTTCTGTTGGGGCATGAAATGGCTTCTGGTGAAAAAACATATAAATCTCATTCTGCTTTGACTTGTTAGGAAGCTCAGAGCAAATCATATAATCACATGCAGACATTTCAACATTCGGTTAAGCAAAATAATTTCTCTCTGAAGAACAAAACATACACCACTCACTTAATTCCTTATTCCTTATAAACTCTGATTTCACTTCATCTAGAAAATTCCCACAAACCAAAGTAACAAACCCAACACAAATCTGAGATTTGCTCAAAGAGGATTTCCAGAATACAGAATTTTTACACAAACCGGGATCCCATGGAAACGTTCACAACTTTGAATTAACGCTGAACTGAAATTCTTGAGTCACCTACAGAGCATGTTGCATTTAAATGTTTTTCAGCACTATTTGTTGACCTTCCTGGATTTCTAAGCAAATATTAGTCAAAGAATTTGTTATTGGCATGCTTACACGCTACCTAACATTCATATCATTCCAACTACCAAATACCAACATTTCTGTTTCAGATATATGTCAAACACTTTGAAATGTTTAAGGCTCACCTGAGTAGGAGTGTTGCCTATAATAATATAAGGGGAAAAAAGTTCATTTACACCAATTACACTTTGCTTTAGTAGAATATTTAATAATACCATGTTTAAGATAGTAAAGGAGCTTGAATTTTTGTTTCCTTGTCAGCATTATCATGGTATTGAAGGAACAATGCAAGAATTTCCATGGGGCCCCATACATGAATATGAAGTGTACTGGGTTCAACTGCACACTATGTATTTTTCTCTCCTCCCTTGTACTTTATCCTTTCAATAAACTCTATTTTACAACTATGATCACAAAATCTAAACACAGTTTGCCAGAGACAAGGATGATGGTCAACTTTTAATGAGGAAAAAGAAATGATGCATCAGTGTCAAAGGGATATATTTCATTCGAGCCACACCTTTTCCCTGGCACATTTCCTAAGTATCACAGCAACATGATAAGAATTCAAAGGCAGCCAATGCTGAACAGCAGCACCTTCTCTTAAGAACGTACAGCTCTACCCAGAAACTTGACACGGCCCACTCTGAAGGTGCACTCTTTTGATACAACCTCAGAAGGAACATCAGGAACACCACATGTCTGGACTGCCAAGCCAAAAAGTTGGAGAGAGGGTGGAAAAATCACTAAGAGCTGACAAAACTCACCTGGCAGTAGAGACAAGGGGGACAGGTGGGAACACGGAAGTAAATCTGTCCTAAGAGTGACTTACTCAGTGTACAGGCCAGAGGCAGGGTGGCCAAACGGATCCATTGTTACCACTCTGGGAGCAGAGTCCAATGATGAACTGTCACATTTATTATTCCAGTCTCAAATTTATTTTCAGCCCCAACTGCTACGAAGCAGCTGAAGGTCCAGCATGGCCTACAACAGTACCTATTCCTCACAAACCAAGATTTTAACTAACTTTTCGAATAGATTCATAACCGAAAGATCCCAACAAAGGCAGCACTCTGAAGACTTCTGGAGATGGTCCCTATTCACTTTCTTACCTGAGTTGGACTGCTTCCCTCTGATAACCACCTACTCCCCCTAGACAAAATGTCAGGTATCCTATCTCTTCCTGCTGTATGATTATTTTGATTTTTATATTTGTCAGAATGTAATACAACTCTCACCATTGCTCCCAGGTTAGTGGTTTTATGTTGGCCAGAAATATTTACCTATGCACCATAATACTTTTAACAGCTGACACAATCCATCTTCGTGTGTATACATACTTACATATCCGTAATTGATAATTCCTGTTTAGGTTTATAAGGGCTAGGGAAAAAACAACAAAAACAAAACATAACCACAACAAAATGGGCTTTAAAACAGGAATCATTACCGACTTAAAGAAAGAAAGAAAAACAGCACCCTGCTTGCCCAACATAATAAACAAATTTCAGTGCAAGTCTTCTGATTCTGTACACTCTGACTCCATATTTAAAGCAGTGACTGGTTTAAATGTTCTTTGCAGGTATTCATTAAATCATTCGTACACCTTAATAAATCATGCTGGATGCACAGCTCCATGTGGAAGAAATAAAGTCAATAGGAGATACTTTTTAAAAACTTGTCCCCAAAACCACAGATAGGTTCTTTTTACTTGATAACAACTAGCTTTGCAGAAATATTTGTCTCAATGGTAAATTAGTCTCAAAGCAACATCCCCTGTCATTGAAAGACTCCACAGCACTCTTGTAGGACAAGTGACAGCCAACAGCCAGTTGAAACACTTCCAGTTGATTTTTTAATGCTTTAGAATTATTAAAATTGTTGATTTAAAAGAATTATATTTCAACCACTGTTTTACTAGTTCTCTCCCCACCTCCTCTGATTTTAATTTTCTCACTTGTCAGCATCTCCTGGCAGCGAGAAGAAGAAAGACCTCAAACCTTTGCTGATTGCTTTCCACACAATCTGATTTCTATAAATTAGAAGCTGCTGATGGGAAAGCAGACAGCAATACCCTTTGATCAAGATACACATCTTGATCTCTTTTATCATTTTTTTTTTAAACAATAATATTACAACAAAAAAAATCATCATACAAGCTTTTCGATCAAAGTGTGTCACTGTCTGCTTCCCAGTCAACAGACTGCCAGTAAACTGGCAAGGTGCCCAGGAAGAGCAGGCAGCAGCGGGTGGATTTGATTACCATCTGCATACCCACCCGTGTACAACATATTATGTCTCCACCTAGTGGGCAACGGCACTCAACAGGAAATGTGGAATTTGGTTGGAGTCTACATCCTTGCAGGATGGAAGGAGCTTTGCTAGACTTCCTACCAGCAGAACTGGGCTCTAAGGCTGCATCATGTTGGAAGACATCTAAAAAAAAAAAGACAGGCACTGAAGACTCTTGATTTCTGTGTTCTCCCAGCAAAATAACAACTTCTCAGCAGCCCAGAAGACTTACTGAGCAAACTTTGGAAGTGTAGAAGAGAGAACAGGAAAAAGTATGTGAGAGCGAGGATGCTATTAACATCCAGTGCTCCATAAATAAATAACAAGGAATGAGATAAAAATGCCAAGACAACAACCTCCTTTAAAGAAGAACAAAACTATAGCATATTAAAGTATTACCTTGGCTCCTGGATAGCAAGACAAGCAAAATACTGCATTAACTTTCTCCTACAGTTTCAGATATCACCCCTGACTTTCAAAACAGACTGAGTAGCAACAGACAACAAAAGACAGGCAGGTCTGTTTTTCAGGAAAATGCCATTGAAATCGTCCTCGGGAAACAGATTTCAGAATCCATGTGATCATTTAAATAAAGGTGAAACTGAGGCGCAAGACAGTGCTGTGACAGCTCTCATCTGACAGACAGAGGACTAGAACAAGTAGTTATTAAAAGACTAATTCTACCACAGTCATTATACCAACCTCCCTTCCATCGATTACCATCCTTTTTGACAACAACTCAGCTAGCAGTGTACTGACTAGACGTATTTTATGCACAGCCACCTAGTGTGAAAACTGCATCCTAATGAAGAACCATCAGTAGAGCAAAATGAAATAAAAAACAACAAGATCATACTATTGATTTCTTTCCATCCACATACAGACTAGACTTAAATTCCCTTAGCTGGAGAAATCTTTTAAGATAACTCTCCAACACGGCATGATTACATTTATTTCATTTAATGACTTCTACGATTGCATGATAGGTCCTAAAATAGCTCTTCTTTCTCTGAATATTTTTTAATAAAGTTGTTTTTTAAAGTGTATTGTGATTTGACACACTTAAACTGGTTACAGTAAAATATTTTCTGCTTTTATCATACACTTTGTTGCATTAGAAGCAAGTTTATGACTCTATAAATAATTCATTCAAAGGACCTTCAGTTTAACAGAGCCTAATAGGCACAATCATTTAAGGTAGCACGCTGGCAAATTTCAGCTTTAAATCAGAAGCTGATCTGTCTTCATATTAAAAAAAAAACCCTGCAACTTATCAGAGAAAACAAGCATCATTTTGTGTGAAACTCAGGGATGAGCACTTAAAAATGAAGTCAATGCATGCCAGCAACTTCTGTGCCAATTTATCACGTTGCTCATTTGTGGTGGAAGAAGATGGGAATTGTTTCAATCTATTCTAATTCTCTTTATTTCAATAGAAACTACGAGAATTAGAAATGAGTGTTGTTCCCTCAACAATTTGCTGTGATAGAAGCTTTATTTCTCAGGTCAGCACTCTCCATTTTTGATTGCTCAATGAGAGTGCAACAATGGCTAAAAAAAGAAGGCTCTGAAATGTTAGGAAATAGAAACTGCTGACTACCTGGTGAAGGAATAATGATTTATAATATATGAATAGGGGCAATAATTGGATAGCAGGCTGTACTCAAAAAAGCCTTAATTCACAGATCTTGACATCACAAAGTCATAATCCATCGATCTAGCATCAGAATGATGGATTATGACTTTTTAGGAACATGCAGGCAAGTCAGCTTCATGAGCATTCCGGGAATTGTAGTCCAAATTGTTTTACTGAGGTCATTTGAACAATTTCAGTTCTTTGCAATAAAGAGGATGAAATAATATTTTGAAACGTAAATGTTCTGCTCGATCTTTTTTTTCTTTTCCAAACTCTAAAAACCCTCCAATCAAATACTGCAGATTGCTATAACTTGCGACGGAAGAATACTTTCAAAATTACTTGAAGCCATGTGTCATTTTCCTACAGAAATGAAAGCAATTAAGAAAACTGAATAGGTTTTTACATCAAGAGAGTTTTGTATTTGAATTTGGAAAAAAAAAATACACAAGGTGCAAAGTAAGGAATTAAATTACAATAATTTCTTTCAGGAAGAGCATTGACATTTACTATACACACTTCCCTTTGGACTACTGCAGAAGTATATTATTTTTGACCTCCAATTCCTTTTTTTTTTTTTTTTTTACCCTGAGTATCTCTTAAATTGTCACTGCCAAAGATAATGTTATTATGTGAATTTAGATGTTGTCTTTCATGAAAAGAAATCACAGCTTTTTTTAAATGTGTGAATAAGTAAAGCCTGAAATGTATCATTTCTTATAAATAAGCTTTTGCCATATTAACCCAAAAAGGCAACTCGCTTGTTCACTGAAATACTCTGAACTACATTTTTGTCATAAAAACAAACACAGGCTAAGGTAATTGCATTGAAAATTGAGGAAAAATCCAGAGCTCCTTTCATTAAGCATCATGTACTTATTTACAACATAATGTAATTCATAAAATTTTATCACCAAATCTTCTTGAGGCATTTCCCCATTACAATTCAGTGAAACCACCTACAAATTAACTGCTGCTATATTACTCGTAGATTAATTCAATGGCTCAGACAGGAGTTCTTCAAAAAATGCTTTCTGCTCCAGACAGGTGTTGAGAACAAAAAGTAGAGTCCATGTTAAAAATAAAATGACTAAATATGTATATATATATGTATACACTGAATATATGTATATACATACATATATACATAGACACACACATATATACAAACAACTGTAACTTAAATATCTTCCAAAGGCATTAAAGTTTTAAGTATACAACTAACAGGGCTAAAGGGCAAAATGAAAAACAATCAAAGCAGGGTTGCTTATATCTATATTTTATCAACAAACTTCTTTGTGTCTCCATTTACTTAGACGCAGGGTTTGTTTTTCTCTGATTTTTCTGACTTTCTCCTTTCTTACTGGTAAACTGTTTCTAAAGAGTGCTTATTAATAAAAAGTACTTATGTAACACTTTCAAATCTTGTTCACTTTTTTGAGCATCCTAGGTCCAATCTCAGCCCTGATTGCAAAAGAAACTATGACAACAACTAGGACAAAAGAAAGAGAAAAGGCAGCTGTGGAATAGCATTAAATTTCAATTGCTCACAAAATGAAAGTGAAAAATGATGCACTTTTTACAATACAGAAGTAACTTACTTCATTTTGACAACTGAGTATGAAATGGCTAATAAAAATCACCACCATGTAACATACACTCTTCCTCCTGACACATCTAATCTTCTTAGAGTCTCACATAAAGAGAACACATCACTAAAGAGCAATCACTTCTTTAAAGAAGTCTCAAAGAGCAATAACTCCACACAACTGATCAAATGTGAGAGTACCTCATTCGATTAAAACTACTGAGGAATTAACACTGGCAGGCTGCAATTACTAATTTGGAAGGCACTCGGGAGGACACCATGGCTCACAGTTTTGTGTTTTGTGATTTATATGCTGTAGGTAAAGATAAGCAATCAGGACATCAATTCTGGATATTCTTTCAAAGAGCTGGTTGAGTAGTACCCTAGCACCATCAAAACAGGTTAATTAGTTACTTCATTATTAAACAATTTTCTACCTGAATTTTCCTACAATCACTGCTGACCCAGTATTAACCTAGCTCAACTCAGTCAAGCTTATGAAATCAAATTAGACATGCACTGGAACAAGCTGCCGAGAGAAGCAGTGGATGCTCCATTCTTGGAGGCATTCAAGGCCAGGCTGGATAGGACCCTAGGCAGCCTGATCTGGTGGGTGGCAACTGGCCTATGGCAAGGGTTGGAACTAGGTGATCTTCAAAGTCCCTTCCACCCTAAGCCATTCTATGATTCTGTGAGACCAAGTAAGGTGGCTATGGCCTTTTTAACCTTTTCAGAACAAAGAATGAACATGGCCTTTAGGATCTAACTTCAGGGAAGATGGCTGCCTGGTAATTTTGGTTTCTCCTATCTCCTCCTCTGTTTTGGATCTCTGCATGACCTCTACTCTTCTTTTCATGTTATTGAAGTTGCTGTATCCTTTTCTTGTCTCAAGTGACAAACTGATTTCCCGTCTGATGAAGGACCAATCAGAGGCTAACTTTCTGTCTTTAATGATGTGTACTTGAACCAATGACCTTGAAGTGAAAGGCTCTGTAGGTCTTTAGCATTCCCTTGACATTCGCAGCTCCTTTATTTGTCCAGTTTATAAGCCAAACCTGTGTGCAAAAGGAACACTTATAATTTCTATTATGATCATTCTGCTGTAGCAGTAAATTGCTCTGGAAAAAATATGAATTATACAGTGCATGGGTTAGTAAAATTTAAATCAAGCAAATGTTTAATATTAAGCCATTTCATCTATTTCCAAAGTTAGGCAAATTTATTACAAAGTACTGAAATTGCACTTCAAGCCCTAAGGCGTCCAATGTTGGAGCCTGTCTGATTAATGTAATTAAAGGAACAGCATAATTCAAAATTTATTAAAAATTAAATATATGTAGCCTTATTGTTTACCTCCAACAGATAGCGTGATTTCTAGTTAAAAATTTGCACTGCTTACTATGTGACAAGCTGTTAAAGCATATCCCCTTTTCTCCTGCTGTGCATATGGTTAAAAGAACAGAGGTTAAATGCAGTAACAGAAAAAATCTGGGAATTCTATTTTTGGTCACGGTGGCACTAAATTCCCCATTCTCAGTTTCACCATAAGCAGGCGATGCTAAAGAGGTGGAAAGCTCAAGTCGAGGGAACCAAGCTGGAGAAGGGTAGGAAAATGCTTCCATGTTCAGAATCTTCCTCCCTTCCACAGTCACTTCATGTCTTATATTGTACTCTTCCATCTTAGCCAAGACCCAGTTTGCAGGAGGAGCCAAGTTATACGTATCAGACTACATAATGCTTAGCTTCTAAGGCCTGATCCAGAATAACGTTCAATGTTTGCAAAGCTGGTAAAGTTTCAAACACAGCAAAAAAATACTGTCTTACACAGTGCTTGTGAGACGCTTGAGAGTACATAGCTAACAAATGCTGGCTTGCTTATGAAGGAATCTCAGAAGTCCAGAAGGTAGGATTTTGCAGATGGAAATCTATTCTTCACTCTGGAAAAAAAACTTACTTTCTTTTTTTCTGCAAAAGTTGCCTGCAAGACACCATTCTCTCCTACAATTATGCTGCATTTTATTTCAGCCAGTGTACAGATCGACAGCCTCTCCCAGTACAGTAGAAAGGAAATGAAAAAACACATGAAAAGAAGTTGGCAAATGTACTTATATATGCAAATTTCACGTTAACACAGTTATGCTTTCAAAATTATGGCAACAGCAATAGAATTCTGCTGTTGTGATCACAGATAATCAAAGCAAGAAGGAGAAAAGCCAGCACTAAAATATTTTCAAAGGTATGAAAATCTTTACTGTTGTGCAATATAAATTTACTTCCATTACTTGAAATTTCCTTTTGTCTGTGATTAGAATTTAAATGCTTCTGAAATATATTAGCAAATGTAATTCCTAATATATTGCAGAAATACTGTAGCAGTTGAAAACTAAGTAAATTCCTTAATTTACTACTGAAAATACTAAGCAAATTCAGTTAAAACATTTTGAATATGAACTCTTTACTCAGGAATGAGCCCTAAAGATGAACTAATACAGCACCTTTTACTCACACATACACATATCACAAAGATATAGCAGTATTTTATACAACTGTAAATATGGGATGTCCGCAAATTTGTAAGAATGCTTTCCCATTTAATCACCTACAGCCTCAGGAACAATTTTGCTACCAATATGCACCAGGTTAACATAGTGCCTTTTTTGGATACAACCTTTTTTGGATACAGGTTCTCTGAAATCACTTGGGGTGGATTCGGGACACAAGAATTGGATTGTAAATCATATTTGTAGACACAGAATTTATACCAGAGAGCAGTAAAAGAAGCTCAGGCATTAAAAACCTTCTCATAGGTATGACATGATGAATTTATCCAAACATCTCCATCTCAACAATTCCTTTACTTAACAAATTCAGAACGTCTTTGCTGAGTAAAAGTTACTATTCCTTGAAGACAAAGTTCAAATCAACATTATAATCACAGTGGAGTCTCTATGGAACCTGTAATGCAACAGTGTAAATGGGGTCTTAGCCAGGAGCTAATGGAAGAGTTGATCAGACCCTAACGCAAAAACAAAGCTGTGGTACCCTCACTGTACCACTACTGTTTATTGTAGCACAGGGCAAAATTTGGGTACTCTTAACAAGAACCTTTCTTTACTTCCCCTGCTATATTGATCTTCCTGGAACTGACATGGAATTCTCTCATATTCTACAATGGCAGCCTTTTATACAACTAGATTTCACAGGGCAGAGTTTACTTAAGATTCACACTATTTTTTTTTTTTTTTTTTACTCTTCACCCATTCTTCCCCATTTAGATTTGGCAGGAAATGGGAGAACAAAAATTTTAAAAAACAATTTCTATGTTTCTGTATACATTGGTGTTACTGGGACCTGCTAAGCAATTTTGCATCTAAATTTGGTAGTATTTTAACAGGTGAGTGCTAAGGAAGAAAGCAGGGTTTTTTTTGTAATTGTTTATTCTTGAGGCAGAGTAACAAGACTGATTTGTATTACAGTCTGTGAAGTGGTAACTGTATTAAACTGGAAATCCAGCACAGAAAAATTCTAGCATCTAATTCCCCTTTCCCAGAGCAACATACAGAAATAGTTCCCTATTTAACACACCATATCTTCCTGGCTGTTTAACGTACAGTCTTTCAACTTTCCTAATTCTTAAATAAGCTTCCGTAACACAGACTTCTACATTTTATTCTAATGCATACAGCTTCCTGCTTATTAGTTTGTGTAACATTCCCTCCACTATGAGTGGAAAAAAAAAATAATCCACAAGCCAAGTTCTCATTTTATCTTGAACTTGTCACATATTAAGATTCTCCTGCTCTGTCAGACTTGTAAGCTTGTCTAATGTCTGTCGTTTGTACCCAAAATTAACAAAGTCTATCCATGCTGTATAGTTTTTCAGTTGCTCTGATTTTGATTATACATAATAATTTGTAATTTAAATTCACAGAAAGCGTGCCTATGCAGCAATGTGTTTTCCTCGTCAGTTTTAAAGGCTTGGCCTTTACTGACTGATACCAAAGCCCTGGGTTTTTCTCTGCTCATTGCAAAGTTCCGGTAATGCTTGGACTGACCAATTACTTATAGTAATTTGATTATGTATCCTTTTTCTTTTATTATTCACCCATTTAACTGAGGATTGATCAGAACAAAGAGAGTCAATTAAATATACTGCAGTAAACCCAGTATGAATAACAACAGCAGGAACTGAAGTCAAACCAGCAGCGGTAAGGAAACATGGAGATAAGGATGAATTTTATCTTTAACTACTCTTATTTTGCTAGTGCATTGCTTTGCCAGGGTTCCAAACAGAAGGATATTACTCTAACATTCAGTAATTCGGAGAGCTATATTTGCAAGCACAGCAGGGAGGGACAAAAGAGAAAAACTTCATAGTGGCAAAGTGAGCCACATTTGCCCCTCTACTTTTATCCTGACAATTTCTTGATTTCTCAAACAACATTTGATTAAGCAGAAACAAACATGACTACACTTCATCAATAGACTCAAGGGGTCATTCTCAAAATAGAAAAAAGACAAAGATGTTTTTAGAAATCCCACGGGGCTCACACAATGCAAAACTGGTAGGGATTAAAAAAAAAAAGAAAGAAAAAAGACAACTCAGCGACCTAGCCTCTAGCTATTAGTTGCTTTTAACCTATGCCTGGAGGGATAACAGTAATGCTAAAATTGTCTCCAACAACAAGCTTAAGTGAGGGTAAAATCTTTAAGTACTCATCTGAAATATGATCGTTACAGGTAATTCAACATTTCTCTAAACGTAAATCTTCAGCTTCATCCAAACTCTTGGAGAGCACAAAAAGCTGGCAAAGTACCTTCCTTAGAACAAAAGAAAATCATTACAAGTCCTAAATGTATAACAGATAGTGATGAAAATGATAAATGGATGCCATGAATACAAAATGAACACAAAGAAAAACTCTGAGAGAATGTTAGGCAGATATTCAAACCATAATAAATTCTACGGAACACTCCTATCATTCCTCAATTTTATTAAAACAAGAACAATATATGGAGTTTACAGACATTGCAGTTCGTTGCAATGTATCTTTATTCACATCACACAACCTTCAGTGAATCTAAAGGATATAGACCCGAATTCCTGACTGTTAGTGTCTGAAACTTCCCCCACAGCCTTGATCATGTCAAAATTCAAGCCTTTTCAAGCACAGGATGTTTTCACAACTCTGAGACCATATTTGGAAAGCCCTGCTGTAAATGAAGCATGCAACATTCATCTTTATCACTTAGAATCTGTGCCATTGCCTTAGACTGTTTTCACAAGCCAAATCTGATATATAACGTCAAAGTAAACCACTGAGCAATTGCAAAGAAGATATTGTTCCTTGTGTAGCGTAACATTAATAGAACAGAGTGACAGTAAAAGTTTCACCAAGTACAGGAATTCCAACATTGAGAAAACAGAGCACTAACATGCAATACTTGCACTACGTCCTCTGTTTTGAAGTAACAGTATTTTCTGAAAGATGTTTGCATGATATGGGTAGACATCCCCATAGAAGAAGTCAAAAAGATCAAAAGCACCACGTATCAGAAAAAAAAAAAAACGTAGAGAGCAAAAATGTTAACATTTCAGCTGAAAACATCAACCATGTTTTTTTTTTTTTGTTTTACCTACAGCATAGCTCTGCAGAACCCCTGCAGGCTCTGGCATAGGCTCGGCAAGCTGAGACAGATTTTGAGGATGAAATCAGTGTGAAAAACAATAACAATAAAAAAGAATCTTGAGATACCACTTCAGCATCTTAAGGTCAGCTAGAGATGCTGCCCATTTTTATAAGGGAAAGCAAATAGCAGGTATAAACAGTTAAGCATTCCTCCTCAGCTGGTTTAAGTTAGTCAAGAGGACACTCAAAATTACTTGGCTACTGAATTTGCACAATGCAACGGGAAGCCAAAGCATAAAATGCTCCAGATCATACTCTTAGTCATAAAACACTCAAAGACTCCAGCTGCTGTCTTCCCAAGATGCCCTTAAGACATACAGTGCAGTCTACCTGTCTAATGCTGTTTTACTGAGTGCAGTAGCTAGAAGTACATAACGAGGTCTTAGATTCTATAAGAAAACAGTGGATTGGTGAGAGACCCATAAAACATGAGGTTAAGTTAATGCTGATTACAGTTATTGTTAAGAACCTGTTTCCTAAAACAGCGGAACAACAGACAGTGAAACTCAATGAGCTGGAGCTAGTTATCAGCCCACACTGCAGAAGAGGAACAGAAGGTCAAAACATTTCCCTCTCCTCTGCCATTAGCAACCTATCAGTGAGTCCTGTTTCAGTTTCAAATGACAAAAAACAAAACCAGTAGAGGAACTTGGTTACGGCCTCTCTCTTTGCTTGTGGCCCCTTTGACTCCTCTCTGCATAGCTGCACATGGGCTACCTCCACTCAGACTTGTGACTATGCTCAGGTTTACGTTTTCCTTTCAGGTGCTCAGGTAGGTACAAGGAGGAAAGGACATGAAGAGGGCTCTTTAGGCAAGGTATGTGGCTCTCTCTTCCTGGACCATTTGGCAGCTTCTTCTCATATTTCTGGTGCCCCATGACAATGTTGCAGTGTCTTTAACCCTCCGTGGAAGAATCAGGCATTACTTTAGATAAAGTCTGTCTTTTTGCCAAACGTCTTCCCTATTTGAACCCTAATGAAAACATTCTGAATGATTTCCCTGAACCTAAGTGGTGCCAGAAGTCTTCCAAAAGCCTCATGTTACAAACAACAAACAAATACAAATGTTGAAGAAAACAGTTGTTTTGTTAATGTTCTATTTACACAGCTGGGATCTAGGGAATTTTATCTATCTGTATATTCAGTAAGCTAGGCAGATTAATGTAAAGTGCCAGTTTGTAAGTGGAAAAAAAAAAAAAGAAAAAAAAGAGGCGGTTCCCCCTAATCTGTCTTTCTCGGCTCCATTCCCCATGCACCCACATGCCTCCCCCGTAACCACAAAGTACGAAGTAACTGGAGAGGATTCTGCACAGACAGATGTAATTTATAACAAAGACAGGAAAAGGCAACCCTAACTCAGAGCTTGCTGCCCTTCCTATAAAGTTCACCTCCTTACCAAGAAAAAGCAGAGAATAATTTGTTTGGTTTCTGTACTCAACTCCTTTTTTTCTTTGATTGTAAAAAGTTTCCATTGTCCTTTTATGTTTTGATTATTGAGTAAGTTTAAAGACTTGCCAAATAGCCCAAGATTGTTAACAGACCACCACTATTTAACTTTGAATGCTTCAAAAAAATAAAGGCAGAGTGCACATTAATATTCTATGCCCTCATTTTATTTATTATCTTTTCTTTGATACTTAAACAATTTTCCTAGCTGAGGTTTACTAAATTTAAGCCTAAGTAGCAATGTAAGTTACCTCACATTTGATCCAGACAGCCTATAAAACTCAGCTTTCTAATTACTAACACTGCACTGTGCTGAGGTTAGCATATAAAATGTTATTTTGATTTCCTATATATGAATTAAATATTTAAATACATCAGAATCAATGTTTACTTAAAATCTTCCTATACTAACTTATGACAAGTTATAAAATTAAAAGTGAAAGTAGAAGATTTAAAACGCACCAGAAAGTTTTGTAGAAAAGGAACTTCAAATATCTTTAAAATTTATCTGCTATTTAGACATGAATACATTCGTGTTCTCATAAAACCAACTAAAAGGATAAAAAGTTATTAAAATGTATATCGATTATAAATCATCACAGTAAGGAAATGCCACACTATAATGTCAAAATCTTATTCATAACATAAGGTCACAAGATGTATGCATTTGATACATACACATTCACCCATGGGGATACATTCCCATGAAATATTACATTACTTGTCCATTCCACAGATACTTTTAAGAACACGATTTAATCTTTAAGATGATGAAAACCTGGAGATGAAAGTAGTGGGTGCAAAAATAGATGTGTGCTACAGTGTAAGTCCGTGGATTTCTACCCTTCAGTGAATTAAATACAATGCTGGAAAATTTGGAAATATAGGAAACTGCTCTGGCAAACCAGTCTTCACAGTAAGACCTGTCTGTCCTCAGGTACTTAAGCACATTAACATTTCCCCAAGTCTACATTTCTGCCAATCTCATTGCCTTACATTGTAATTTTCAAACGTAAAAATAATGATCTATAACTATTTCTTAACATGTTATATTCTTACAATGCAGCAATTAGTCTTCTGGATCTTACAACACTCTGATAGCAAGAAAAAAAAAAGCTGCCGTTACCGCTGTTCTGTCTTTCATATCGAAGCCTACAATTCCTACTTGGCCTGCATTCCAGCAAATAAATAAGCCATTATTGCTGTTATCAGAACCATGCATGTTAACATCCACATACAAAGAGAAATCAGGTTACTTTCTAAGTAATTAAAAAAGCCACAGAGCACATCTGTGTATATATAAATTCTTGCACAGTTCCAGAAATGTTTCAACACCAACAATTTAAGGCTTTTTCCTCTCTCTCCTATTTAATATCACACAATCAAAAACGCAATGTCTTGGCGCCTAAACAACAATCAAAAACAATGATGAGCCTCAAATCCATATATATAAATATATATATGTATAAAAAAATATATAAATATATATATATATTTCTTTTTTTCCTCTGGTCTTTTCAGCTTTTCATCCTCCAGAGTGAAAAGCAGCATGACCTCAGTCACTTCTGAGTTTAACTCTATGTATATGAATAGATCCACCGAAATAAAATTTTACAAGTACTCAAAAAGGCATATTTGTTTTAACACTGGCTTCAAGTCAGCACAGTTCAGCTACCAAAACACAGGTATGCTAAAATAGCTGCGGATCAGCATCAGCATCAGTGATCCGTATGAAAGCATAACTCTTAAAGCTCAGTAACTGTTACTGGTAACTGAGTATAGCAAATTCAGTCTTTGTAAACCAAGGGAGGTTTCTAATGTGCAAGATACGCTTAAAATATTTAAAGTAATAATGCATACAATCCCAACAGACTTCACTTTTCATTCAGTCTAATCACAAGTCCTTCAAGATCCCCCTGGTTACAGCCATAGCAAAATTCAAGATCAAAGGACCGAATCTCAGTTATTTTTGTCACCAAAAACCACTGGCTCTCCAGCTGCTTATTTCAGCAATCAGGTCTTTGGCACAACACACTTCTTTAGCGGACATCAAAAATGTTCCCTCAGACATCAAAAGCCCAAGTACCAGTTTGCTAGTTTTAAACATTCATAATTGTAAAATAACAAATCTACTCCTGAAGCTGTAGTTTTGATCTTCATAGTAGTAAAGGCTTGAGGAACAAGTTTTGAAGGAAAAATAAATAAGGATGTAGAAATTAAAGAAAAATGGGATATAGCACAATATTGGTTTATCAAAGATACACAATGTCAGACTAATTTCAGAGTTTACTTAATATGATAATCTCTTTCCTAGACAAAAAGAATGTGTGAGACACGACAAATGCATGGGAGGCAAGGAATATCATACAGATGGGACTGAATGACCTTGAAGAATATTCACTCTTGTATTTAATGAGAAATTGTGAAGTGACATTGGGGCAAAATTTTTAAAAATCTGCAGTGCACTGAGAGTACCTCAGCTGGAAAACACAGGGATAAAGGAAAAGCAGAACAGCAGATCTATGACAAGGGAACCACATGATACAGTTATGAAATACGTGAACTGATTCTAGGACACATGTAGATTATTCCCAAAGAGAAAAAGAAAGCAGTATTATCATCGTGCAGGGCCTTGCTTTTATCTCAGCAACACCACTAAATGCAGCTCAGTCCCTTACGTTCAAATAAAACTAATTTGAAGTGGAACAATTACAGAAAATGACCAACAGAATGACTAAAAGCTGCTATGTTATGTAAGAATGCATATAAGAAAAGTCCATCTTAAAAACAGAGATTAGGGAAGATTGGCTTCTCAAATGTAGCCAAATGAAGGCTGACAATAAGATTGCTGTCTCTTCATATGTTAGAAAGATAAACACTATGAAGCAAATAAGATCTAAAGGTCAGTACTGGCACAAATTGGCACATGGATAAGTGCATATAAGCCTGCTGTGAACACATTTAGACTAGAAATTAAAAGTTTTAGAATCATTACTGCAATCAGGCTCCAGAGCAACATTCTAACTGGAACAGCAGAAACAAACAAACAAAAAAAAGCTAACATCTTAAGCTTGAGTTTGACACATTTCTGAAGAGGATTGTATCTGTTTGCCTATGAGAAGGCTGCAATAGATCTGAAAATTGCAGAGGTCCTTTCCAGTAGTATGCTCTTATTTCCTTTGAACTAGTCTCGATATCTTCGCTATGCTAATATTTACAAAACAAAGCTACAGAAAATCAGCTTGGCGGTTTTAAAGCATTACAAATATTTGAAACCTTCAAGCTTTAAAAAGCATGCTCTCTATTAGCTAGGGAATGGGTCTCTCTAGTGTGAACAGATACTCAGAAATGTTCTGGATTCATACATCCTTAAAATACAGTTCTCAAGAAATCACCGAGCAAATTTCTTTAAAAAAAAAAAAAAAAAGATTGGTTAACCAAAATAAATGTGCAACACCTAATGAGAACTATATAACAAAGTGAAGCCCCAGACTTAGGAGTTTTGCCACGAAGAAAGCTTAGTTTGCTTTCAATAGTATGGTTTCAAATAGTTCTTCCTATTCATGGAAGGGATTTTGGTTCAAACTTAAAACCTGAGAAGGTTAATAACAACAATAAAAACAACAACAACAAAAATCAATCAAATAACAACAACAACCACCACCCCAACAAATCAACCAAACAAAAAAAAAACAAAAAACCACCCTCATTTGTGTAAAGACCAGAGATGTTTCAAAAGCTTGATGTTCCAGGAAGTAAGAGTACATGGAAAGACAGCATTAATGGAAACTGTTTTGGAGCTGTAAGTACAGGGGATGATACTTAGTGACTGCTATAACACTGAGTCTGCACTGCCATTAAACTTAATCTTCGATATTTTTATTGCAACCTGACCTGCTATGACATCTCTAAAGAAAATTACATTGTACACTACTACTTCAAGAAGTCAAACTTAGCTAGTCATCTGGGCCATAAAATAGCAGATTACTCCATCAGGCTGGCTAAAGCAGCCAGGAATAAAACTAGATTTACCAACCACATTATTTTTATTAGGAAATGTTTCAAAGCAGACATAATCCCAGAAGACCTTAGCCTCATTCCATCCAAAAATACACAATGGAGAGCAGCAAAAAAACATGAACTGCAGTATAAGATACAATTTGTAAATCTGGAAAAAAAAAGAAAAAAAAAAAAAGGGCAGCAACGCATCACCCTATCAAAACAAAATAAACTAGCTGGGAACAGAAAATAATAAAAACTTTTACAAAATTCATGTATTAGCAATTTAAACATTTGTTATAAGATCTGGCATGTTAATGGGAGTTGCTCCATTGAATCCCTGCACATCAAGATTTAGTCTGTACTGTTTGCTTTCTTTGAATTTGCAGGCTAATATAAGAGTACTAAAATCACAGCTAGAGGGCAAAACCTCCAGAACAGATAAAAGGTAGAAACATTATCTTTAAAAATAGCATTCTGTAAGAACTGTGGTATGTTAGTCCTACATGCATTTTAATTTGGTTACAGTCACGGTCTCACTGCAGCTCTGTTTCTTCTGTTGTCCGTTCAAAGGAGGGGAACTGCTCATAATAGTAACAAAGGGAAAAAAAAAAAAAAGAATTTACTTGGCAATCTTAACACATCTTATTATTTTCTTGTACCATTGTGTTTTCTAACTGGAATTTGTGCATATGTAATATATAGGTCTTTGTAGATCTGGAGTGAAGGAGAAGTAAGGGATCTGATAGCTGGAAATGCAATTTTAAATTTTAAAGACTGCCAAACTAGGTTAGATTTATGATGTGTGTTTTATCATCTAAGTAAGCCTTCATTTCTTTCAGCGTTAACCTTTTTTTTTCCTTGGCAATATGATCACCTCAGGCAGTTTGATTTAAAGGCTTTAGCCAATGCAGAAATATATTTAAATTAGCCAGTCATTTGTTCCTTTTCTTAAAAAAAGATTTAAATACTGCCTCTATTTCACAAAGTTAGTTTTATTATGCTATCTGCATCAAACTCAGAATATTAATCAGACTGTGAAGCTCCACTAATTACATGCCATATTTAAGTAACTTAGATTTTGTTAAGTGGCAAGCCCATAGATATTGTATGCATAATCTAACTCAGTTTTGAGTCATTTCCCTTTTCTTGTCTGATTTTATTCTACACAGGAAATGACAGGGTCATTTGGAAATAAATGCAGTGAAAGATCAAAAAGGAAATCTGATTGAGAACACTGTATAATTGCCCACACCAGAGAAAAAATAAAATTCAATGGGCGTATAATCTGTTGCTACAAGATTTATCTGAAAAAACACATACCACGGCTTCTATGAAAGGATATTCATTACAAAACTAAGGACTGCTTTTATTTGTTGTAGCTGAATCTCTTGCAAAGATGCAGCTGTTCTTGTTAGGCTAGCAGACTTTTATTCAGTAGGTAATATGTTCAGCACACGTGGAACACAAATTGCCAAAGCAAGCCATGTCAGTGGGAGCAAATCTTTTTGTTGATTTGTCTCCAAGTCTTCTTTCGTAAAATAAGATAATACTGATTAAGCTGTTAGAATACTATGCCTCTTGTTATTTGGGCAAATGTCATAATTACAATTTACTGTCTCTCATTCCAAAGGAACAACTTTCATTGCTGAAGGCAATGGAAAACTTTTTAGTTGTTAGCAGCAGTGAGTTTAGGAGTGACAAAACATCCAGCTGTTGGCCATGGTACGTCTACAGTGGCTTTATCTTTATTTATTTATTCTGAAGATGATGATCTGTATAGCAAGACAACGGTCAGCCTTTCATCACAGATTTATCATTTACTTTTAGTACACAGATTTCCCAGACAAATCTCCAGCCCCTTCTGCTTTCTGAGCACAGGCACTGCAGAGCGCATGACTCCAGGCATGCTCCTGCTGTAGTCATATACATGAAACCACATCTGCCCCTCTAACTTGTCAGGGCTTGACCTCTTCATCTAAGGGACTGCAAAGGCAGAAGATAACACTCTCATTTTTTTTACTAAGCATTACTGCTGGGTTCCCCACTCATCACATATTAAACAAGAGCAGGTAATGCCATAAACCTGTATAAATTCGCATTGCTTCGAAGTGCTAAACTGTAACTTGTTGAAGAACAATATCCACCCTATCAAAATAAACTCTACACAAATACCAGTATTGATCATCTTGGGTACTGCTTGTTGGTTAGACAAATTAAAGAGTCTCCACCGTAAGTATAATATAATACAGAACAGATGTTTTAAACCAAACTGACGCACAGGTAAAAACAGAAAACACCAGAAGAGAGCAGCAGCTGAAAACTGTCATGAAGGTTTTTGTTAACAGTTATATTTAAATTGCTCTTCTTCCTTTATGGATTAGCACCAAAATGCTTCACAAAAACCACATTTCTGCCATTCCATAGCACTTCAATAGAGGTGGTACTCCCAAACTGTGCAGAGCAGTAAATTTTCTATGGCTGCAAAACTGTACCAATGTACACAGATCGCAGACAGCAAGAAATGCGTATCTACAACAGTTACTTTACACAAATTTACTAAAGAAATTACATAAAGCCTCATTAAAAATAATTTTATAAATTAGAAAGCTTTAACTAATCAATGATCTTATTGGCTAATATGAAAATAAAAACAACCAAAAAACTAAACAACCTTAGCAGTACAATGCTGAAATCCAGCTCTACTTACTCAACGAGTTTTTTTTTTGCTGATTTCAGGAGAGCTAGATTTTAGAATATCTTCACAAAAAAAAAAAAAAATCCAGAGTAATTCACAAGTAAAACAAAGCTATTTTAAGAGACGTGGGAAGAAATTATACCACATGGTTTATAGATCAAATCCACTAGCTTAATCTGTAAAAAAAAAAAATTTTTTTCCAATGGCTTAACTTTAACTTCACTGTGTACCGATAAGCTGTGTCCCAAAAAAGAAATTACACCACCATACCTCTCAGAGTAATCACTTGTCTCCTAAATTACAAATGTAAGTTTTTTTTTTTATGTGTGGTAACGTACACCACCAAAATGCACCATCAGACTAAAGGAAGGTGCATCTGATGAACTGAACCTGTCTGTTTGACTTAAGACCACATCCTGAGTCAGTACATTTTTCTATGCTTTAAAAAAAAAGATACAAAATATGACAAAGCTTACAGTCATTTTTAACTAGCTTGTTTCTCTATAACACGCATATTTACCTACTGGTGATCGATGTGGATAAATAAATGTGGATAAACTGCATATACCTAAATAACAGGACTGTGATCAGACTCGTGCTTGGTAGACAAACTTTTCTGATTTTGATTGCTGATTATAACAAAGTCAGACTCACACGCTGCTAATTCAAATGACACGCACAAACTTAAATACGCATGCACGAAAGTATTGCTAATTTAACACATGATATTAACTAAGCATTGCATTTATACTTTTTTGAAATTCAAAATTAATTTTGAATTTGAGTATCAAAACATCTAACATATTCTTTAATCAGCCATTTTACATTAGTAATGAAGTAATGTTGACATGAAGCTGCTCTGAGCAATACAAAACATATGCCAGAGTACATTCATTAAATAACTCTACATAATGATTTCCATCTATATAAATGATTTACCTCATTACTTATCACATGTACTTCTCCAGGACTGTGGAAGAAATATTCATAAAATTCATAGGGCTGAAATAAGCTGGAAAACAAGAGAAAAGATAATACTAGTACAGTTGTAAGTTTCTAGAAAGGCAGTATTACTAAAGATGTTGTTATTCTAAGCGTTACTCTCCAAACCAGTCATACTTCAAATGTTAGGAAGAGGCTGTTTAACTTCAGCTACAATATGCAGTGTCTTTAATTTATGGGATTTACTTTTAGATTGCCGTAGAAAATACAGTACAATACATCTACTTCATTTTATGAAATCAAACTCTGAGAGTGCTAAGTTTTACTTAGAAAATAAGTAATTTCTGAAACACTTATCACCAGAATACCCATGCTTTTAATATCAGCAATGGTGAACAAGAAGGAAACAAAGCCAAGTGACGTTGCAATCAAGTTTGATGTTGAAATACCGAAACAAAAACAATGAAAGCATTTATTCTCTCAAGATCACATTTCAAAATCAGCATATAATTTTCTCAAAGAAAAGCTAAAAGACCAGACTGACATACTGCAGTTTCACATATTACAACAAAAGTAACAAAGAAGACTATCTCAATGGCCTAAAATATTTATTTTCCTTAAAGCGTATATAGCTTTCCATTTCATGCTTTTAATATTACTGCTTGTTTCCTTTCTTTATGATCAACGACATGGTATGACTTTAATCAAAGGCTTGCTTTCTTACAGTCCATCTGTTACAATTACTTTTTTCTCTTAAAATCACAATACAGAACTTCTGGCTTCCGTCACGTCACTCTGACATATGATTTAAAACACAGCTCTGTGATTTAATAGGAAGTTCAGGTTGAAGAATGATTCTAAATTTATCACGCTTCTCTGATATACCCATGAAGGATATGGCAAAGTCTTCAGAGAATGTCAGAAATGGATTCCTACGCTTTGTGGGTAAGGATAGGTCACTGGCTCGTTTAGTTTTTTTTTTTTTTTCCAGAGAGAGTCAGTATGGCTTTTTCTAACCAGCACGGTGATACCTCTCTGGTCAACACTTGCAAGGCCACATCTGGAACACTGAGGTTTGTTTTCATTTGGGTTTTGACTAGATGGCCTCTATATATCATTTCCAACCTGAACGTCTCTATGCCAGTATTACAATGTGTGCAATTACATAACTAATACTAAGGACACTTCTGCTTGTTACGGGACACTATGCTAACACTATACGTGCCAAACTAAGGTTTCCACTGACCCTGGGCCTGGAGATGAATTTTATAATGTTCCTCACAAGTCACCTCTAAAAGGAAGGCAGTACCCTGCTTCTACAGCCCTTTGGTATGCAAGGTAACTGCCAGTACAGAGACAGTACACACGGGCACTGACAGTCCCTTGTCGGAGGATATATACCAACATTTTTAAAACTACGTTTTTATCAGAATTCTTTTAAAGAAGTTCCTCCCTGCTATGTCAAATGTCACCTGAATAGAGTGCTAGCATAATCCTGGCTAGGCCAGAAATGCATGTGAATTTCAAATTTTGTTGGGAGCATAAGTACGATGCTCAAATACAACGTTTTCAAGTTTTTCCTTTTTTTTTTTTTTCTCCCTTCCAAAAGACCAAAGTCAATATCATGATAGGTGTGGTACATGCTAGAAAAATACGTTCTTTAGAGTAAGATTTCTACAGTAATTCAGGGTCCTTCCCTGAGTCACCACCTTTACTTACACGATGCTGCCAGCCACTGACACAGTACCACAGAGATTCTGCAAAATGCTGCAGTCCAGAAATGATCTGCTCTAATGTAAGCAGTGCTGAAGTGCCAACTAACGGACGAGCAAAGGTTCCTCAAGCCCTCGAGAGCAGCTCAGAATTCAAAGAGGTGGCACTGACTCTCTTACACGACAATTCCACACTTCTCAGCACAGTTAGTCAAATGTATCCAAGAAACTTCCAAATAAATTTGTGCCCAAATGGGTGCAGACGTTTTTTAACACATGTACAGATGCAGTTCTTAACTTTGTGTAAAGTATTATGGCAGCCTCATTGAGCATTTGTCTCTTTAAGAACCATATAAAAGTTTTACTCTACGGTTGTATTTAATTCAGTCAATTAGCATTTCTGAAAAAAACAAATTTGATCACTACTTTGCGTAAGAAATCTGGCTACCATAAACTGCAAGTTACCTTCCCCCAACCCAAAGCACACAGGTAATTAAGTTGCTACAGTATTTGCCATTTCATTTGCAGTACATATTCACTGCAGTATTTCCCCAAACAATCCCTGCCACATTTCAGTGGAAATACAGGAATGTGATTATCAACACTGTTTGTGTGGAAATGATTCAGATAAATTCATGAAAATACGTGTCCTCACACTCATACGTCCATTCATAGTAAAATCTAATGGGGATTCTTGGAAAGGGACAGAAAAGCTATCAATACCACAGACATACAAGAAATAAGATATATGTATTTCAAACTGTATTGACAGGACCTAACATTTTAAAATTATTTCTTTTATTTATTCCAGTGCCTTGGAAAGAAGCCAGACTGAGAGCAGCTGAAAAACAGTTCTTTCCCTCAGATTTTCTAACTGTTATAATGTTCTTTATGGACTGTGTTACATGTAGAGATAATTCACAGTATTTCAAAAATATTAATCTTTGCCTTTGGAATTTCTGTATTTATTTTTTCAAACAACTTGTTTTTGACCTGTCTCCCTTAATTCTATACAAATGAAAGAATTTCTCCCTTTAATGATCTTTAAATAAAATCACATTGAATATACATCAGTATTTATTTTAAAATCATAGTATAGTTTTCCTTCTTCTATCTTGACTTACATAAAATGCTTTCTTTTTATTTGTATCTGTTGGGAACTATTAAGAGCTTGTGCCAATGTTTTCAGCAATTAAAAAATATTTTACTCATGCAAAGTTAAGACCTTTAAGGATAGAACCTCTTATGATGTCATATGAGAATATGAAGGTGATTCATGATGACATATTTTCCTAGCTCCAATACTTCCTGAAAGAAAATGTCAAGAGCTATGATGATGTGTGTTTGCTGCAGGAAATAAGATAAAAAGATGATAACTGTCACCTTCCACCAAACCTGAAGGTATCATTAGAGTTGCTACACAGTTTGTGCTGATGTGGTTAAGCATTTGTCCCCATTTCCATCATAAATCCCACGGGTTCATAACTCACCTGTAAAAATGCAATCTGAACTAAAACATGTCATACTATCTTGAGTAGAAAAAAAAAAAGCTATAGGCTTACAGTTTTACATTAGAGAAAAAAGTGAAGAACAAGAAAAAAATGCTGAAGTAATACATTAATTTGAGTCGTAGTATAACTCAGTCAACTGAGTTCATAAAGTTCAAAATACAATCACATAAGAAGCATGCTGATTCCAGTTTCTCTTTAGAAAAAGATATTCAAATGTCTCGAACAACAGATATATTTTAAGTGGATACATACAAAACATTTCATAGTTTGTGAATATATATATATATATGCGTATATATCCATAACATTGCAACAGCGTGGACTTCTGATAAATTGTGCAGCTTGAATATCATTATGTCTGGTGGCCAGAATATTGCAGCTGCTAAAATATTGTCCTGATTGTATTCTTGTTGACTTAGTACTTCAGCAATAGTAGGATAAAGCACCTCACCTCTCTAATGAAATTCTTGAGATTGTGAAGGACTTACTTTATGGACAAGATCTTTCAACAGATAATTTATGCAAGAGCCATAGAGATCCTATCTGGAAAGAACATTTGTCCCAAATAAATATACAAAAGGCACAGATAGGAAAGGAGAAGTAGAAAAAGTTGACTGAGACATCTGAAATGCCAATTTTCCTTTTAGTTTAGAGCTCACACTTGGCAGGACATTGCTTTGCCTTGATATAGAAATTTGACATTAAAAGAGACGTTCTCATTTCATATAGGAAAATCCTGAAGTTCTTTTTACTTTCCATGAAAAAAGCCACCAATCAAAATGCCCCTAACAACAACAGAAACAGAGCACCACCATTCTGGTCAGGAAATGAACAAATGGCAATAATACAGTATAGCGTATAAGCAAATGTTACAATCATATATATTCTATTTTCCATCCATGATTGAGGGACTATTCTGTTCACCCAAGACTGGAAAACAGTGGGGTAGGATTATAGTCACTTACCTAACCATGATACATCAAAGGAGAAAAGTTTATATATGTTATTAGAGATGTAAGATTTTATATGGAGAGATGTGTGATTGGCTACTCTCTAACCATTCTTTTTTTTTTTTTCTAATTATCACCGATAATTTCTGAATTTGTATCTTTTTCTATCTGTTTAAAAACTGAGACTTGCCAAGAAATCTCTTCATGTAGACAATGGAGTTAGGCTAACTTCAAAATACAACGTTGTTATTACTCATACAGATTTACCATGCCTTTAATTCCATCAAGTAGAGAACTTTAAGCCACTTAAAAAGTTTGCTACAACTAACAGGACCACAGAAATACTGGAAGTTGTAGATGAGATCTATGATTTTATTCATCTAGTTGGTATCTAGAATTGAACAGCTTTAAAACCAAACCAATAATATTCTCTATGCATTGCTTTCTCCTTTCAATCTTTTGAAACAAAACTCAGATCAAATATTTTCAGCACTATCCTTCATCAAGATCAGTGTTCTTTTCCATTTTTTAAATGGGGAAGTATATCGGCACACTATGAACATATTCAATTAAATCATTTTAATTTATTTTATCACCAGATTTCCCACAACATTATATATTTTGAATAAGAAACAATATATCCTGGAGTAGTACCTGATACTGATGAAATCAGTGATTGCTTTGGCTTGGTCAACGCTGAAAATACCCATGTTACCACTTCTTTCTGACTCAGTTTCTCCTATTCCAGCCATCGCTTTTCCAAGTTCCTTTACGTTATCTTCTAAGGTCATATGTTTGTCTGTAAAGTAATTTCAAGGAACAAAAAAACCCCATGAACATAATAGAAAACTTTTAAGCATATTCTGAAGCATATGGGCCATGTGAAAACTTAAAAATTAACAGCAACCATTTTTGCCTGTTGCTACTATTCTCATTAATAAATGAATTAAAATTCCATCACAAAATAAGTCCTCATAATGGATGTTTAAGATGTAAGAGGTCGGTCTTTTATGTACGCAGAGATAACCACAGGTAGATTACTATGTAAATTCAAGATGCAAGTACTACAGTATTGTAACATTCTTTAAAAGTAACTGTTGTTTTTATACTGCAAAGTATTTTTCTTCTGAACATATTCCTTTCAGTATAAAAGAGTAAGATAGGAATAGATTATTTAAGATGGTAGTGAATTTTTGAATACTTACAGTCATAATTCATTAAACATGAATATGCAAAATCTTCATGCTCCATCATTTGCACCTCTCAAAATAGATAATTACCTCATAGTTTTAACTTGAAAATCAAAACCAAATTCTAGAACACTGTTGAACTGAAGTTTATATTCTTTTTATAAACTGCCTTGATAAAAATCTTGAAATATATCAGTGTTTGTTAATGCTTCTGTTTAAAGAATTCTTTTTTCTAATTTGTGTACAGTGTGTACCATCACTAGAAAAACTGTGAAGTTAAAAGAAAAAATTAAGTTACAAACACACTTTACTGGTTATTTTAAGTCTAAAACATCTAGAATAGAAGATGGGGAAATGTCCACCAGTGGTGAAACATTTATTTTCCTTACTGCTTTAATCCTCTACTGATGTGCTCCCTGGTTCTTTGTAGAGAAAACAAAAATCTCACAAGATTCTGGTCTTTATAGTTTTGTCCTTTGGCGCTGCAGCAATCAAAACCCAGAAAATTTCACCTCAGTTTTCATTAACAGAGGCAGCAGAATATAACTAGAAAGAAATACAGAGAACGTGAAGGAAACTGAAGCTAAGCCATGGGAAAAAAGAACCAGAACTAACACAATTAGTGGAGAAGTAAAGCCAGGTAACTAGACCATGAGATGTCACAACACATAGGCCCAGATCTTTTCCCTAGCTAGTCAAAATCTTTTCTTTCTTTGCACAACTGATTTTCAGGCCCACCTGCTTCTCTTAGGAAAACTTTCACAACACATCTGTGAAGTAAGGAGCACGTTATCCTCAGGGTACAGAAGGTATACCAAATCATGTAAGTAGTTCATCTGGGTCCAGTTTTCAGTCCCTATCCTGTCCCTATTTCTCTGTAAGAAACGCTTGTAGAGGCAGCAGAGATCCCTTGGCTCTCAAACTGTTTCTCTTCAGCCAGTCAACCAAAGTCTGTAAGTTTCTAAACATCAGTTTTCCTTTCTCTGTTACCAGCATTAAATGAATTTCCACTACCTTCCTTGTATGTAACTATTATTTCCCTTCTATGCTATTATGTTCAAATGAGCTTAAATTTCCAGGCTGCTTGAGGACATTGTAGCAAACAGAAAGAAAATGGCCATTAATATAGATGGCATTAGCATTTTGTTGTTAATTGCACCAACTGAGAACAGTAAACACAAGGAAACTCATCTCGGCCCTGGCTGGCCTACAGTATACTTTGTAAAATAGATTACTTGCAGAAATTTTCTGAGGAAAAAAAAAAAAATTAGAAGCCTGATGTAAGTATTTACAAACTGCATTTTCTTCCCCTAGAATCCAAGTATCTTTGCTAAATATGAATGGATTTTCAGAGGCTGGCCAAAACCGAATTCATAATGCTTGCTTGCCAAACCTTCACACTTTGAAGTGTAGGAGTATTGGAGCTGTTTGGGAAAACAAACAAACAAACGAATACATACACACATACGTAACCAGTCTCAAAATAATGCATTACTTTTTTGGGAAGCCTCAGTCTTGTCTTGAAGACTGTTTAACTGCTTTGAGGCAGTCACTGCCATGGAAAATTTCAGCTCAGAGACTTAAAGATTTGCCAGACTAAAGATCCTGAAAAATGTCAGTCATCTTTAATAATCCATTGTGTTACCAGCCAGTCTAGTACACACGCAATACAGTCTCATAAAACTAATTTGTGACATGTTTCCATTCTTCTCCATTGTTATATTAATACAGTTAGCACATGTTAAGATACTTTCTCATTGGAGACAGGAAGGACAACTGGAATTCCTATGATCATAAAGCATATACATACTCTGTCAAAATTCCAAGAACGAAAAGGTCCTTGAATTAAACTACAATGAAAGAGTATAACAATTATTAAGGGCTTGATTTTAAATATTCATCTTTACTTTGAATGGATCCACCGAGTCCTTTCACTTTTCCTTTGGGATGGACTCTTCTCAACATAATCACCTTCAAAGTAAATGTAAAGTAAGTGCTGTGATCTCAGAAAAAGGGGTTTTGAGAGGAAGCTGCTACAATTTTTTTCTGGCTATTTCGTTCCCACCAGACCCAAGATACAGGCTTTTTTGCAAATTTTCCTCATAGCCACAAGAGCTGAAAGTCCTTCCACTGTAATTTTTCAACTTCAGCAGTGATGACAGTATACTTCCTTCACCATTCTTTAGTTATCCCATATGTTTTGTGCCCTTAGTGCAGAATTTGCCATATAGAAGGCTGCCTGAGAGTTGACCTCCAAGGATAAAATACATATTATTCACCTGGTGTAATTCTAGAGCACGTACTGAATATCTCAAACAGCAAAGAAATGTGCCCAAGGCTATGGTGAGTCAGTCAGTGAGAGCGCTGGAACTGGAATTCAGATGTTCCTTGCTCTCACTCTACTGTAATTATTGTTTACTTTAACAAGCCAACAATGAGGTCTTTTCAGGACCTTTCCCTTTTATAGCACATACTGCACAAAGCTTGAGGTACATTCTGCTCAACAGAACACAGCACTCTCAAACTTTAATATCTTTCCAAGAGAATTATTATCAAGTACAAGGTACAGTATTCAAGAGGAAAACAAATCATTTTACCATTAACTGCAATTAAAAACCACTTGATTAAAATGATTGGAAAGCATTCTTACTTTCCAGTTCAGGTGTACTTATTTTATTACTTTTACTTACACTTACCACGGAGGTTCTCCAACAGGAAATGTAAGAGATCCATGAAGTGTGACAGCTGCATAAGACTGAAATTCATTTCTTTAGCCCAACAAAATCCCGCAGTATAATAATCTATCAAAATAACTTCCTTCAAAGATGGCTTTAATTGTTTAAAATTCAGAAACTCCTCCAGCTTTCTGAAAGAGATATCAGAGTAAAAGAATGGAGTTTTTCCTTCTAAAATTTCAGAATTCAAACGTAATGATTATAATTAAATAAGCACCTATAGATTTCAACAGACACTAATTAAGTGTTAAGATATGACTAATGAAATAAAACTGAGAGATTCACATAAAGCAAATCACATGCAAGGAAAATGCACACAAAAAGAAAAGTAAGTGTTTGTTGAGGAAGAGGTTTGGTGAGTGAAAGGACACAATCAGTCACACACTCCTCTCTAAGATAAGTTTACAGTATTAAAAAGACCTTGTTTCCCTTTAGTCATTATTTCTCATGCAGACTGGGAAGACAAAAATATATTTTAAAAGTAAGGTAAATAATATAAAATTACTAAAAGCACCTAACCTATTTAGAAATGTATACTCCACTTTTGTAATTGTCAAGGCATTCAGGAAGGGTCTCATTCTATTTTTCTGGTAAACTCTGGAAATTTTTCCACTTACTTCAAGTAATGATTACAGAAAAATAGAGACCATGCTGTTATTGACAGATTTATGTCACTCTGTCCAAACACTGAATTAACTATTTTCTAATAATCATATGCCTTTTTCCACATGAAGAGATTATAGAGGATCAGGGCTAGGACTTCAGTTTGCAATTCTTTCAGTGTAGCTTTAGCTATGTTCCAGATAGTGAAGTTTTATGTTAGAGCAGCCTTTGGTTTCTTAGCAATACCTGACAACACAGGTGCCAACTATGATCAATTTCTCTTCCCCTGTAAGAGTGTTTTCTTTCCTGCTTCTCATTCCTTCCTAAAACAGCATTAATCTCAGACCTACTAATAAAGAACTTAGTTTTTCATTCAGGGTTTTTACTAGGCCAGGAGAGATATGCTGTCAAACAAAATGACTTTTGTTGCTGCTGTTTTTTAATTAAAGCCTGAACAGCTAAGAAAGTAAAGCACATAATCCAATCAGTTTTCTTTAAAACCATGTATTCTTTTGTTCTGCATAACAAATTTGTACGGCTGTACACATGCAAGCTGGTTAAAAACACTTAACTATGTACTGAAATAGAAGTGGAACGTGGCCAGCTGAACTTTCCAAGGTTTGAAAGAGTCCATATCCTCTCTTTCTGAAGCTTCTGCCAACTCTGTGTTTTCATATTCAGAGCTTCTCAGGGATTTAGATCTTCTGTGATGCTGCTGACAATGCCAGAACTCATCTTTTCAACATTCTGCAAGGCATGTCACTGACTACACTATCTATAACTGATCAGGAAATTACGGGTGATTTAGATTTCTTAGTTACATAGATTGCTATTTCTATCTCCATGGAAAGCTCTCAAGTCCTGTGGAGTATAAAACTCCAAGATATGGGAACACAAGACTTCAAAAACCTCATACTGAATCAGATAATATCTTCTGATGTTCCAGCCTTAGTCGCTGTCTCCAAATTATAGAATGGTAAGCTGACAAAGTTTCAGTTCTGGTGTTAAAGACCACATTAAATACCCCGGGAACTATCCCTTTCCATCCCGTGCAGTACATACTTTATGATTCACTGGTACAGGGTGTATATAAATAAATACACATCTTCATGTGATCAGATGAGACAAAAAAAGGAACATACAATCTTTTAATGCTTTCCTTTTTAATCTTAATGAGAAATTTTCACAATAAATTGTGTCACTGAATCTATTTTAGTCTCCTGTGAGTTGTATGCTTCAGCCTCCTTTGAAGTAATGGGTCATCAGTCAAGATAAAATAATAAATGAAAAAAAATCTTAGGGAAAAGGAAGGGAAAAATATTTTTCAAGTTTGCTTAAAAATATATATATTTTCATCAGGTAATTTTTTTTTTCCCTTAAAACAGAGAAAGATTATGTTTCAAGAATAATATTTTAATCTCTCAAATATTCTGTGTATTCAGAAAGACAGCGCTGGCTCTGTTGTTTTGCTTTGTTCTTTCCCCTAAAACCAGTTAAGAATACCAGCCCTTTGCTTTTAGTTCATTAAGAATTTACCCATGGAGACAAACGCTCCTGAATTATTTGGGCACTTCTGGAAATCACATCCTAAAAATATAAGTGTAAGGTTTCAAGCTGAACTTGGGGCCTCCTAAATTTAGCTCCTACTGAGCATTAATAAGAAGAGTCTTGTCGCTACAGTGAAGACAACATGGGCTTACTTCAGAAGTCTTTGGCTGCCTCCTATTTCCCCAGTGCACCATAACAGCTACCTACCTCTTAAGATTTCCATTCTAAACTTCTGAAACCTCTCTGATTTTTAAAGTAGCTCACATTAAAGCCTCCTAAATACTTTAGCAAAAGGCTTAACCAAGTGAGACTGATGGAAAAGCTCAGTATTGGTCTGTGCTTATTTACAATTTAGTATTTCATTTATAGAATATTTAGTAAGAATGTAAACCCACAAACCCCATCAGTGTGAAATATCTACCAGTAAAAAAAAAAAGAAAAAGAAAAATTGAAAGATACAGGAAATACACAAAAACAAAGCAGATCTGAGATTAATGACATTTCTTCTCACATTTCAAGAAACATTTAAAATCACAACTGATTTAAACTGAACGCTTAATGTGGTAGCTATCACAAAATAAATCTCGTAATTAGTCTACAAATTTTATTTCATGATAACATTAGCTCTAGTATTGTTAAAGTTGGCACTTACTTTTCAACTCCTTCTACATTTTGTTCTGACAAAGCATTAATTTGGGAAAGAGATAGAAATGTCTTCTGCCCACCTACAGCATCCCGATCCTGGTCTTCTTCCTACACACACATACATATATATGAGTATAATTTTGTAAGTTGTATTTAATTATGTCAGTAACTTATCTAAATAACATTTTGATTTTGAGGAAGTAGGCAAGGGATTAATTCAACGAATGCCAAAAATGTAACATAGCTATAATTATACAGCAGCAACAAAATGCCCTAAAACATTTTCGCTAGGCAGATCGTGCTAGGCAGATACATGGAAGATAGTATTTCTATCTAAAATTCATGTGAGAACGTAATTCAATCTTGTGCTGCTCACAATACGTCACTAACTTGTAAGTAAAAACAACAGAAATGTAAAGGTATAAAAAAGACCAGGAAACTAGATTTGATGGATAGTACAGTAAATACATTTAAAACTCAGTTTATGCTTAAGGAATGACGGGCACACGTGCATGTTACCATACTTGATTACAGTTTGGGAATTTACTGTCCAGATTTGCTCTTCCCTTAAACCAAGAAAGTCCAATATGTTTACTGCAACAGAATGATGCACATGGAAGACCTGAGGGTAATGTTTCATAGAAGGTCTGTGTATCTGCAGAACAGAAAGCAGCTCCTTATAGGAAATACAGTGGTGTGAATGTTACCTGGGGTAACAAACAGATCGTGAAAAAAACAATGCAGTGATCTTCTAAAAAAAAAAAAAGAAAAAAGTTTGATGATACTTTACATAGAGAGTGTCAGTGGCCAAAATCACTTAGTCATGGACTTGGCTAAGAATTCTAAGAAATATATAATAACACTGGGAAAAAATAGCTGTTTTACTATATAGCATTTACATAATGGAATGAGGTGTCAAAGCACTGAATAAAATCATCATCTATATTCAAAGCTACATTTGACATCTATTTACTGGACAATCTCTAGGCTGTTAAAATGATATGTTGCTGATAATGATTATCACTAGTTATTTAAAGAAGGACCAATTATACTCTGACACAATCCTAGCAAAGCTTAACACTATGTATAGCATCACTTTATCAACTTTAACTAAGTCCTGCTGAGATTTGAATAGTGTATAAAAGGAAGACAATCCAAAAGTGTTCTCAAGTTTTAAGGAGGAACTGCTATGTGAAATGACTTTTCACCAGATGCTTTTATCCAAGTTGGGCTTATTACCAGTCTACATAGGTGGACAAATAGAGGAGTGAAAAAATTAGCTGTAATACTGAGCACAAAGAGGTCAACAGTTTGCAACCTGCCTGGATGTAGCTTACAATAATTTTGGGGTTTTACCCAGTCTTAACTCACAGAAGTACATCTTCACACCTACGGGGCTTTACAGAAGCACAGCAAAATGAAGCCTGAACATTTCTACATCAGCTTGAGAAACAATTGGAAGATTTCCCAACATGAGCTTATTTTAGACTGAAAAGCATTGTTCTGGGCTAATCATAAACTAAATCTAGCACTGGTCAAGGAGAGCCCCCAAAGAAAGCTACACTACTCCCCCTGCTGCTGCTGAGTTGCAAAATATAGCTAAAACTGTGGGACAAGCAGAATTACGTTGACGACTGATGAAGTAAGACTGAGAGCAACCAACATGAGATTTACTGGACAGTCTAGTTTTCCTCTCTAACTAAGCACGAGTACTTTCCCATGCACTTTAATATTAAAAGTTATCATTTCTAACTGCAAAGAATCTAGCCTCAGATACAATGCCTCATGAGAACAACAAGAACCAAGTAAAGGAAGGCTTCCTTCAGGCAGTCAGGAGCACGGCATTAGTTCGTATTTATTAGCAATAGTTCATGCAGTATAAAAAACAACACTTCTGCAGCTAAGCTTCAGTTATAGCAATTTTACTATGTGACCCAGCTAGGAAAACATGAATAAACAGCTCAAGCTGGTAACATTATATATTTATTGAAAGATAGTTTTAAATAATTAGGAAAAATAGGAATGCTGTACTCAAGTGACTAGCTGGTGTTACAAATCCATTGAAAATGGATTATTTTGGAAGCAGCGAGAGCAGAACCAAAAGAATAACTAATACTGATTCTTTGGAAATTGAATGAATACAAGTTCATCTCTTTCTCTCACGATGCTCAGTTTATAAAATACTATACTAAGATCCCACACCACTATATAAACAGCATAGGGTTCACTGGTTGGTCAGTTAAAATCTTACTGACCAAGATGTTGTTACTTCACAGGTATCATCCCAGAGGGACAGTAAAAGACAACGCAAGCAAAACGCAAAGCCAGCAAGCAGATGGCTTACTACAGCATGAAGCTTTCTCACCTACACGAGATCAATAGGCTACGCACACTTAACATGCTATCACTAAGGCTCATCTCATTCTCTGAATTACAAATAACAAAAAGGAAAATTTGCTCAAGTCTTAGTATATACTGTTGTATTGTAACAATATATGAACTATATAAAATTACAAAAAACATTTTTCAAAAACCCACATTCACTGTACACAGTCTCCAATAGTTTCTTTCAAAACATTGTAAGAGTTTAGCCTGGGAGACCAACAAAAGCTTGTGGTTTAAACTTCGGAAAGACTCGAGTTACTGTAGCTCAGTATTGCAGATGAAGCTGTGCAATCCGCACATCAAAATCTATCAGTTTACATGGCAAGGTAAAAGCTCACTCTACATTTCATCCCCTACTGTCTGTAACTATTCCACAGCAACAACATCCCTCCCTACCCCAAGAACTTAATTTGTGTCACTGCTGTCCATAGTAAGTGCACATATCAGATAATATGAGAAACAGTTCTAAATGACTGGTAAGCAACTGTAGGAGAAAAAGCACAATATTTAGAAGATGACTTTATAAAATTGTGTCTTCATAATAAAAATAAATATATATATAAAAGTAGTTAAATTCCACGAATGACCCTGTATTGATGGAAAAATTCTTTAGGGGCACAACCTCACCCCCACTGAAAGTTTATCACCATTGTGATAAAATAGTGCTTTGCCTTTTGATGGCTGTCTTTAACCACCACTGAAAAAACAAAGGGATAATAGTTTGGTTTCTTTTTGTATGTTCACTGATGAGATGATGAACTTCCCTTTCTTTTTAATGTTAATGACTGAGATAAATTCAAGGTGATTTCATTCTGGTAACACTATCCTGAAGTTGGGGGGGAAAAAAAACCTAAACTCTGCCATTATATACTGTCAGCAAAAGACTTAACCTATTTAAATACAGACTGCTACAAGAGAATTATTTGTTCCCTTTATGCTTTGTTTTCCTTCAAATAATGTCTAGCTGTTCTGAATGTATAATATATTTCTGGCTGTTCAATATGTCACTCCAAGTGCTTTGGGCACCTCTTGTCAACATCATCAAATCAAAGCACCACATCGGATATTTTGAAACAAAAGAACAAGATCCTCCTTGAATTCCTCAGCCAATGTTTACAAATCACTGCGAAACAGAAAATAATAACAGAAGAGTGATAAACAGCAAGCTCTGTGTTTGGGTGGGGAAGAAATCTAAAAATAACCACTCCAGCATCTGCACTTATGGTGAGAGCCTCTCCGGAGCGCTAAGACATTAAAACGCAAAAATGAAAATGAGCAGTAGAGCTCCTGAAAGAAAGAAAGCTCGTCCCTTGGGATGAGACCCCTGCTCTGGCTGAAGATGTTAGCTACTTGCATCTGTTTGAAAATACAACAATATGCGTTGCAAAATCTTGACATTAAAAAATACATCCACAAAGGAATGGCTTGCCAGTTCTCTCAAATTATATCAGCTACCTGAAGCGTAAGGCACAAGATCCTCCTGCCCTCACCCCGGGGAAATGAAACTGGACTAAACTCTCTGCTGCCTCAGACAGAGTTCCCAGTACTGAGCTGGTTCATTTAAAGCTGGCTCAGCTACCTCAGCCTGAGTGATACTGCTGACAGCAGTACAGATGTATCCTGAAACAGTGTTCCATATCAGTTACAACTTTAATCAAAATGGGAATAAAAAAAATAGCAACACAGGCTGTTATTTGTATTATTATATGCATTTTGTTATCAAGCTGTCAAATACTTCAGCAGAAGCATAAAATCTTGAAGCTGTCTACCTAAATAGTTAAGGCAGAAACAGAAAAGCAGTCACTGTTCCTGTATGTTTAAAAACAAAAACAAAAACACACACAAACACAAAAACCACTGCCGACAAAACAAAGAAACAAACCACTTGTCTGCTCCCACAATGGAAAGTTAATATCAATAGTTACTATTTTAGTCACAGCACTTATTTTTATTGCCACACAAATTGAGAAATACACGATAGCATCACTAATCTCAACTGCATTCCAAAGAGAAATGGGCAGATATGCCAAATGCAAATGGAATGATCACTCTAAACAACAGAGGCTGATGCTGTCCTCTTAATAACAAAATACATTTAAAAAACATGTGCAATCCAAACGCCCAGGTATATGGGTGACCAAGTTTACTATGGCATTAGGCTTTACTGGTGTTTTTACTTCTGCAGACTACTAAATGGAAAAAAATAATTAATAATCATTCTTCTAAAAGAAAGCAAAGCAGGAAATGCTGTGATCAGCATTCAGAGTTTTTAATATGCTTTCTGCTGAAGTCTGAGCAGTTATAAAAATATTTTAATTCAAAAGGAATTTTCTCAAGATTTAAGAGACAAATATATTGCATGCAGCAGTACAGGCTGGGGGATGATCTTCTGGAGAGGAGCTCTGTAGGGAGGGACCTGGGTGCCCTGGTGGACAACAGGTTGACCATGAGCCAGCAGTGTGCTCTCATGGCCAAGAGGGACAATGGCATTTTGGGATGCATTAAAAAGAGCGTGGCCAGCAGGTGAAGGGAGGTGATCCTCCTCCTCTACTCTGCCCTGGTGAGGCCTCATCTGGAGTACTGCGTCCAGTTCTGGGCTCCCCAGTATAAAAAGGACAGGGATCTCTTGGAAAGAGTCCAGCAGAGGGCTGCAAAGATGGTGAAGGGCCTGAAGGATCTCCCCTGTGAAGAAAGGGGAAGTGAACTGGGTCTGTTTAGCCTTGAGAAAAGAAGAATGAGAGGGGACCTGATCCAGGTTTATAAATATCTGAGGTGTGGGGGAAAAAGTGGCGAGGCCAGACTCTTTTCAGCAGTGTGTGGAGACGGGACAAGGGGAAACGGACAGAAACTGCAGCACAAGAGGTTCCGCACGAATGTGCGCAAGAACTTCTTTACGGTGAGGGTGACAGAGCACTGGCACAGGCTGCCCAGGGGGGTTGTGGAGTCTTCTTCACCGGAGATATTCAAGACCCACCTGGACACCTACCTGTGTGACCTGGTGTAGGGAACCTGTTTTGGCAGGGGTTTCGACTTGATCTCTAGAGGTCCCTTCCAACCCCTATGATTCTATGATAACAACAACAGTAGCAAAATAACACGTTTGCTGTGGCTTACGTGCGGAACATGCCAGCTTCAGCCAAAATGGAAAGAGATATCATAATGGCAAATCCACAGAGTTTGCAATAAAAATAAATCTCAGGGGATAGCAGGAATTATCAGAAAGGTACACTATCATGTCTCACACAAATTCCAGTACAGAAGACATGAAAAAAAAATCCTATAGAGAATCCTCTGTAAAGACATGAAGCAATAAAGAGGAAAATGTCACTTTTTGCATGATTTCAGAGCAGCCTTTGGACAGCCTGTCCTTTCCCACACCGCACACCCCGCGGCCTTTCTCTCAGGTCTGGCTGACTGCATCACCCATTGTCACACAGCCACAACGTTTACAGACAACATTAATAGAAAGAATACAGTGAGAACTGTACTGTATTTCTCGCGCAGCGTTAGAATAAGGCATTCTTTGCGGAAGAGGATTGCTTTCTTTCAGAAACCTAAAGATTCAGCTTTTGTGGCAGCAGTTGCTATGGCAGCCTCGTGCCAACAGGTGCACACGCACTACGGCTGCGCCTAGGAAGGGCCCCGGCCGGTCCCTGACTGGAGCAGCCTGAGGACTGCAGGACGAGGAGCACGGGCTGGTGAGGTGACACACGGGGAGCGACGGTACCTGCCCCGCCGCCGCCATGCTGCCGGGATCGGCCTCTCCGTTGCTCAGGGAACGGGGCGGACCCCGAAGCTCCGCCCGCGCGGCCCGACCTCTGCTGTCAGCCCGCCGGGCGCCATCTTAGCGCCCCGCCCCGGGGCTGCCGGGCTGGCAGCGGGCCGTGGTGGGGCACTATGTGGGAACCTCAGTCCAGCCCACGGGCGTTGCAGGTCGGCCGGTGTCAAGCAGCAGGCTTCTGCTGGGACCAGCACTGGCACTGGGCTCACACAGCCGTGTTTTACGTCTGAATTAGGAATGCTGTAGTAAGGGGAAGATGGCTTAGGGATTGAGCTATTCATTAGGGTTCGCAGGAAAAATGCTTAGCATACCTCGGTATTCGTTGTTTCTCCGCTTTGCCCCATTCTGCCTTCTTCACTGCAGAGTACTGATAAACTAAGCTGGGCAGAAGCAGTTCTGTCAGGAGCAGCAGCAGCTCGGAGTAACGGTGCTTAACCTGCACGACTGAATAAATCCCTTGGTGGGTAAACGGTGATGAGAACAAAGGAAAACCCAACTTGGCAAAGTTTATGGATGCACTGAGCAAGCTGCTATGGCAAAGCAGGTTTTTTTTTTTGCAGTGTTCCCACATAAATAAAGGAACCTCAGGATTTCCGCAGCTGCTGTGAGGACTGCTGCTGTTTCCAAGTGTTTTTCCGCTTTCTGAAGGTGATCATCATCGGTGTCTCACACCACACAAAACACCAGGCTCTGTACCCCGTGTCACAAGAGCCTCAGACCTGCCCATTACCCACCACAACTGATGTCTGAGATTCAACATGTGTACAGCTCCTCTTCCTACTGAGTCTGACCTGTACTGACAGGTGTACACCAACCATGCTTGCAAAAGGACTCAAATCTGTTGGAAAGCATTTGAGAGAGCTGAATCCTGTGGTGTTTTGTAGAATTACTTGTAGTATGTTAAAGAACTGCATAGCTCTGTGCAGAGCCCACACTGTGAATTCCTGCAATTCGTGCTATGCTCTGTAGCTGACAGCCATACAGCTGCAGTTACTTCTCCTTTTACTGTGCATATAAATCTAACCAAATAAGAACATTATTCAGAGCTGCAACCACAAGCAGTAAGGTGTAAAAACTGGGGAAATAAATGTGGTGTCTGGATGCAGTATTACATGGTATGTGTTCATACTGATAATCTAGTCAGTAACAGGTAGATTTCAGATTTAATCCTGCATTCCTATGGCATTGAAAATACGCACTGACTTCCACAGAAATTTTTAATGTCAAAGATGTAGTGGCTTAAAACCCTTTAAAGGAACCAACTCTATTTCTCTTATTCAACATTTGAGGACTTAGCCCTGGAATATATTCTTTCTTACATAAAACCCACACTGAGGAAGTTCACTGAAGGTGAGTGCTGATGACAGCTCAGCACACATTTCCAGCAGTAAGCTCCTAAACTTCTTATTTTCAATTTAAATATTTAAATAGAATAAAAAACGATTAGATATAGGGGGGGAAAAAAGAGACGCCAACAAAAGATTCAGCAGTCGCATTAAGCTGTTCCTTCTAGTTTAAGATGACTCTTTCGTGTTTACAAAACCCACATTTATATGCAAGTTTGAGTATTTAAAGCAGCTCATTTTTATTTCCTTTAAATCCAGGACTTGCAAGTACAGAAATATTGGTCTTAAAAGTCTGATCTAGTCCTTTCCTCCAGCATGCAGTCATGGTAGATTGCTATCAGTGACACTGCAGGTCAGAGGAGAAAAAGGAGAAAAAAAAACTTGTGTAGCTGTGTTACATGAAAAAGTTCCCCAAAAGTGTCTGTTCCAGCACGTATAATTTAAGTAGTCCATATTTGAAAGTCTGTCGATACAAAGCATTACACGGTAAGAGCTTTCCTATTTATCTGAGGAGCAGCCAGAGTTCAAGTTTCTGGGATTGTTTTGCCAGGGCTAGTAACACCCAGTGCTGGAGTCAGGGGGTACACTTTCCTCTTTTTCCTTCTGTCTTTGATTAAGTCTCTTCAGCTCACGGTGCCTGGGCCTATTACGGATAACCACATGACCTACTTGTACTCATCCCTGACAGGAGGTTGGTGAAGACCTGGTTACCCTCCTTAACTTTTGTCTGGTCATTTTGCTAATGATGCTGTGAAGCACGCTATCTTCCTACAAAGACTTTGTTCTTTCTCAGTTTATCAGGGAGCAGACACACCTGGATCACATAGTTCCACATCAGAAGGGGAGGAGAGGTCACAGCTGCACACTAAATACTTCAGGGCTTTGCTGGTGGTAGGCCATCTCCAACTGGGGGGGGGGGAAACAAAAAACAACAAGCCAGCAATTGGGCCATTGCTCCAAAATACTCCACTAAGTCCCTCAGAGTTCTAATCAAGTGGATTGTCTGAATTTTTTTTTTTTTTTTTTACTTGCTTGCAGAAGTACTTGAATTTCAGCAGAAGGTGAAGTTTATGCAGAATTCAGGAAAATGAATGAATTTGCAATAGACTTAAAACATGCAGTTTTTGCAAACTCCAAGCATATTCACACATCCTCGTGGTGACAGAGATCTTAGAACATTTGTAGGGTGAACACCCCAAAAGAATAGTACCCACACAAAATAATGAAGGAGGACAGTATATTTTTGGGCTGATTATCCAGATAGTATAAAGACAACCAATAAGTTAGGAAGGGCTCACCCATCACTGACAGTCAAGGCTTACCTGGAACTCCACAGGAAACAGATCTCTTAACAAGAGATCCTTCCCCAGTGGTGGTCAGCTCTTAAATGGGGTCTGGGAGAGGTGGAGCCAGACTCCACCCTTTCCAGTCACACAGGTGCATTGCCTTCACCTGTACTCCTGTGGCTGACTCAGTGCCCCCCTCAAGTGATCAGTCAGTGGTTCAGGCCGTGATTCAACAGTTCCCATACAAATATTCAATTGCAAACACTTTTTCATTCACTTTCGGTTAAGCATCACTAAGCATAGTAATTACATGTAGGCAAATTCAGGATGAAAAGCAGCTGGAAATTCCTACTGGGGCTTTGTTTGTTACATCAGACAGACACACAGCTCCCCTTGCTGCCACCTCTCATGACAACAAATTGCTTGAATTCTTGCCCTGTGAGACAGGGATCAAAAAAACACAGGCATGCATGGAGATCTTGCACACAGTTTTGAGTTTGACTCCCTTGGTAACGAATGGGTAATTTCTGAAAGCAACAGTACATTAGTGTTACACGGCTCTTAATAATGAATCGTGCATTATTGTATATAGGTGCAATAACATGGCAATTAATCACTCTCTCCTGACTCCATCACAACATCCATCACAAATATTTTATCCAGGGAACAGTATTCCCTCTAGGTAATGTTCTTCTGTTTTATATACCATATATGTTCAGAAAAAATAATTCAGGGCATGGTTATGTACTAGAAAAAGAAGCGCATAAATCCTAGGTTGTCTGAGAAACTTGCTTTTAAAACCAAAAGGTAATTCTGCCCTTTCTCAGGCAGCGTCCAATTAAAGGAACTATGGTAACAACTGCAAGAGGATAACTGCTTCTGTATATCAGCAGAAGGATGGACAGAATTCTGAATTATTTAAGGGGAGAAGCTGCTTGTGCTTCATCATTTTTCAATACAGTGTAGCTCAGAGTTCCTCCCTCTCTACGTAATTAATATCTAGGGAAAATTTTCATGTGATTTGAAAGTGATTTTAAGAGACTTGTAAATTTAGCACTTGGCACAGCAATAAGAAAGTGCAGGTTAAATTTAACAATCCATAATTTTTCAATTATTCCAAACAATACGCAGAGCAATGGGGGAAGTAAAACACATGCTCTATCAATGATTCCGTTATCCTTTCCCAGTAAAGTAAAGTGGCTCAATGGATAAAAGCAAGTATTAGAATGATAGTATTCCTGATCTTATCCAAAAGACTGCTATATCTAGTGCCAAGAAATTGGATTTAGGTTCATAGAAATTAGATAGAAGAGACTTAAAAGGACGTGTAGTCCATCTCCAGGGGACTTGTACTTTTTCCTGCCAACAAGAACTTCAAGAAGAAATATGAATTTATTTAAGACAGTAGGTCGAGACAGTCCCTTACCATCTATTAAATTGCAGAAGTAATGTAAATGGGCATATAACATTTCAGTATGCTATCAATATGAACTAAGGAAGCTTAGGATTTTCTCCAAGTACTATTTAGTTTAAGAATCTAAATAGTGAGAGGTGATGCGTAAGATAAAGCGATATGGATAATTTAGTGGGTAGCTATTTCAGTCCATCTGAGTGACTTCTCACAATCAGCATTCAGACAAGACTTATCCGCTAAGAACTCCAAAACTCAAGACCGAGGCAAAAAAAGAACAGCGCTGACCACTGTGTGACTTCAGGTTTCTTGGAACAGAAATCTACTTTCTGCATCTGACACAGCCATTCATACACCAGTGACAATGAACAACTAAATAATTTCATGCCAGCTTTAGACTTCTAAGCTTATTAAGAGTGCACAGAAAAGCACTGTTTTGATGACTGTGAGAGCAGTGCTCTTCAGGGGCCAAGCTGTTTAGTACAGAACATGCCAATTTATGTAGTAAGGAAAATTACCTGAAGAAATGTACCCAATTAAACAATGTATATTCTAATGGGAATCAGAGATACCAGGTAAAGGAAATACTATATTAATACTATTTGATATACATAATATTAAATATGCATAGCCTACATTGTTTTACATTATACATGTACACATTATATATATTCTTTCTTCAGACCAATTTTTATCACAGATTTTCATCTTCTGTACATCTTTTCTGAAGATATAAATCACCACTTATTTTGACAAGTTCGCAAGAACTAGAATATTAAATTCCATGCAAAAGACCAGACATCTGTCTTCAGCTTTCATTTAGACAGTCAAAACTTGACTTTTCCATCTGAACTACTGTTTCATTCTGTTGATAGACTGAAGAAGACAGAAATGCACTACCACGTAAAGTAAAAGGCTTAAACTATTATTACATCTTAATAACATGGCAAAGCCTGTGAAAAAAATATGAATTCACTGATTCCGTTGTTCCTGCCCTTTTGCCTCCGAACTGGAACACCATTTCTTTCAGAGATTTCATGTTTTACTTCTTTCATGTCTTGTGTAGCTCTATTGATATTTTGCCACCTTCTCCATATGAATGTTAAAATAACATAATCTAGGGCAGAAAGTGAAAAATGACATCCAACTGAAATTACAGGGGGTTTTCAACGGGAAGGCTGTAATTACCCAAGATAGAAGTTGGCTTGTATACTGGAGCTTATGATACCCCTTTTGAAAAAAATTCCCTGTGACTATGCCAGCCTAAATCCGTCTGCAACTTTAAGCACATCAGTATCTCCGGTTTAAACTGACTGTGTTTCCTTTGTGCTTTTGTGAGCGGTGTGCTTGTTAGGGTACACAAACAGCTTCCAAGGTATCTTAGTACTTTTTTCCTTACTTAATATGGACTGTCAAGCCTGAATTACTGAGGTATGTCATAATGCTTAAGTGATGTCTTGGAGCAAGATCACAACTTTAGCAACAATACCTGTAGAGTCTGTATGGCAAGTTTATTGCCACTTTACAGAGTGGAGTCTATTCGAGACAGAGCAAAATTTGTTACTGTGTAGTCTAGCAAAAATCCTAAGGGTCCCTTCCGCCGGAGGCAAGTAGTAAAACTGGGGTAGGTGGTGCACGTGTCTTCTCTTGGTATATGCAGAATCTCAGAGTACAAATCCCAGTGAGTGGATGAGCACACTCAAGAAGGAAGAATGTGTCCAATAGTCTCCATAAATATTTAAGCATAAGGTTATTCTGTGATCACTAGGCAATATGGTTAAAATTACAGTGAATCTGTTTGTTATTGCCCTGCCCCTTTTCTTCCCTGACTCATTTGGGGTTATGGACTCCTCTTGGCAAAGTATACTAAAATAAAAGGGTATATATCTCAGTAATCAGTCTTGGGAGCACTTCCCTTCCTAGATTCTGAATTTGAAATATCTGCTGTGCAAGCAGATGTTTATAGAGAACTGCAAGGAGGAGTTAATGTCCATATTCACATTGAAAACATTATGTAGTTGCATGTAAAAAATGAATTTGGAGAGCTCTAGAGAGCTTAAGTATATTACTCCTTGTAAAAATGAAATTCACTGAGCTGAGGACTTGAGGCCAGCACATATATTTGTACTTTTAACTGTGAACCAGCTCTGTTTGTGATGACATGAGGAACATTCACGGGTTTGTTCTAAAACTGGGGTCAACTGCTTCCATAAGTTCTTTATCAAAGTAATTCCTAGATTTAGTTAAGGCAGAAACTAAAATTAGGCTCTCAGAGAGTGGAAGTCTAACTAATTATTCTACTCCAGTCTAACACATTCCTTCAGTGTCCCAGAGCTCAAAAGTCAAAGACAGACAAAGATGGCACACAGCTCATGCCAGCCAGAATTTCTCTCAGCTCGAGCACCCAGACACACTCTGTTGATACTCGTGGCTATAAAGATCAATGCCGTATTTTAGTCCAGGGGAAGCATAGTTACCCACATGCTTATTGCAGGAAATTTGGAAGCAGAATGAAAGCCTCAGTGCAGTGTTTCAGAATGTTTCTTGAACATAAGCTTATGTTTTTGTCATTTACTTGAAGAGAAATGTGAAGAAGGATGATAGAAGTTAATGGAATTTCATTACTGTAAAATACCAGAAGTGAATCATTCTCCTTGTTTTAACATCTGTTAACAGTCTTCCCCCCTCTTTCTCGCAACTGAAACGTGACATCCTGCTTGAGTTTTAATGCTGTTTGGCATCCATGCATCTACTGCCAGGGGTATTCAGAACTATTTATATTAACAGCAAATATTTTTACTCTGAGGAAGGGAACATATCCTTATTGATATTCTGTAAGTGGTGTATTGTTGCAACCAAGATATAATTTACTCACTTGTCTGACAGGATTACAGTGCTCCATGCGTTTTGTAGTTTCATCTGTGAAAAATCGAACTTTGATTCTTTTGTTGTCATTTCCCATAATTCTTTATAAACAATCTGTGGCAAGAAGAGAACAAAATAGCTCAAACAGAAACTGCTCCTGGGGATAACATTTGAAAGGACATTATTTAGAGTTAATGAATTAGACTAAGAACTTTGTCATATTTTTTACATGAGTTGTGAGTCAGACGTTGTATACAAGTGTTTCTTCCATTTTTGTACTTTGTAAAGGCCATGACTTCCTTTGTTCCTGGGAACTCTGCAGTGAAAGCATTTGTCTTCAGAAGCACAAAGCCTTTTAGGTTGAGTGACAAGTATTTCCAGTCTTCTTTTCTCCTCAGCCTTTCAGTTTGCTCAGATTGCTTAGATGGGCTTAGAGCCTGCCTGTTGGAATCCCGTTGTGGCTCCCTGAGCTCAGCCCTGCAGCCACCACAACACAGCAGCAACTCGTTACACCAAAAACCAGAGCAGTTCAGACTACAGAACGATGTTTGAGCTGAGCCATCACTTACATTATTAGCAATTGGAATTCAAATGCAGTAAAAATGTAAAGTCCCAAAAATGAAGAATGAGGGGGATGATTTTTAAACTGTGATTTCTTCCTGTGCTCATTCAGCGGTCAGTTTTGAAACCACCCTGGATGAAGGAGGCACAAGCTCCAAAAGCAGATTAGGCCTCAAAAGATGGTGATAGTCTTTCTTGCCCGTAACTAACTTAGTTTATCTCCTGGACCCATCAAGCACAGTCTGATGTTTCTTCTACCTCTTTTGTGCTGGCACATGGATCATACATTAGTTTTTAGTTACTGCCTTTTCCATGCTACCCAAGCCCACAGACATTGTTCTTGATAAACAACTATTGACGTTGTAACCGCCTCTGCTGTGTTTTAAAATCTAAACTGTAACTGGATGTCTGATATATGTATACAAGGAATGCTTTTTTGAAAAAATACTTTTTGAAAATATGGAGAAACTGAATGCAGAAATTGAAATATATACGTATATATATATATATATATTTAAGTGGAACTCAGGTTTGTAAATTTTCAGTGCCAAGTGAAAATTTCTAAAAACTCAGACCTTCAAATAGGGGATTATAAAGAAAGCCTTTTTTTCCATCTTACCTACACATAATGCTGCACTCATGAATCCATTTCTATTCATAATTATTTCTGCATCAGTCAAACAAATTCTCTCTATGGTTTCATCCAATGTTAATAAAATTTAAATCATCACACCAAGTTGACAGTATTTGGCTGGCTCTGGAAAAAAAAAATTGAAACATCTTTTTTCTCTCCACCCTGCATAATTAAAAATATTCATAACCCGATTTTTGGCCAAGCATTCATCAGAGTATGTATTGTTAACAGGTGTTGTGTATTTCATTTCCCATGCACACTGTGTTGGAATGTAAAACTGTAATACTGCTCCTAGGAACAAGCTGCGTAATTAAAATTCTTTGCGAGTTTGATTTCCTGGGTATTTTCTTCCTTTAAAATAACTACATTGTAAACAAGAGCCAATTTCTTAGATTTGATCTATGGATTGTACAGCTTATACTTCAGGTTCAAAATGGTGATTTAGATAATAATGCATAACAGCTGAATAGTTATTTATAATAGCACAGCACCTGCAGCGGACTGTCAGCTGGAAAAGCAAATCTAAATGCTTTCAGATTCTCTTGTGCGTTATAATAGAAGTAGTAGTGGCCACCATAGATACAATAGTTAGGGTGTAATGTAACTTTTGTTTCCAATGGCTTGCCATTTTCTCAGTTTTATTCCTTTAAGACTAAAAACGTTCATATTCACTGCCAGTCCATATGCATTTTAAAAAGCTCAGGCAGAATTTAGCTCTTGACTAATTGTGGGTGTGTGCCAATGAAATTAAATAGAAAATCAAACTCTTTTCTCCTAGTTTCAAGATTTCCTACGTTCCCTTAACTTTTGTACATGCATAATCATTAACGCACCTTAGCATTCTTTTTCATCTTGATTAATGCTGCTGATCTCTCTGGAAAAAAAAATGGATCTGAAATTTTACAACTCTGAAGATTTTTCTTCTCAGCTCAGTATGGAATGGGGTTTTCCTATGAGTAGCTCCCATTTAAAACTGATGTTTGCACACAATATTTCCTTTCATAATTGATTGGCTCACAGATTCCAAAGAGCACTGATCACTTGTATGATGGTGCAATAATTCTGCAGTGATCTGAAACATATCCAGAAGAAATGTAACAGCTTTTTGTATCAGATCGAGGGCCATACACAAACTGTCACCTTGCTGATGTAGCCACCATTCACAACTTGAAGCCCGCTTAGATGTGCACAGTTCATCAAACAATGTTCGGATTTGCACCAGAAAGAACAACTAGTATGTGAACATACAAAGACCATCCTAACACGCAAACACTTTAAACTTGATTGGTTTTTCAAGGCATGATACAGTTTTCATTTCTCTTGTCTATTAAATACCAGTAAGAGTACCTGTTTACCTTCTGAGTATTACAAGATTCATAATACACTCCGAGATGTTCAACTGCAAGGTGACAGACACTGCAAGTACAATGATACACTTCTATCTGAACAAACAAAGTCATATTAGCTTCTAATGACACTACAAACATGAGCAGAAGTAGAATCATTCTCTGGATGTAGGGAAAAATAGTTTTCAAGGAGCTAATTGCTTTAGAGTAGGAACAGAAGAAGAGAAATGATCGGTGTTTGATGGAGATAACTGTAAGGGAGGCTAGCAATCCACTTGCTCTGGAGTGATGGGATGATGTCATTGCCTATTAGCACGAGTACTCTCTTTTATAACATCCATCTATTCAGTGTACGACCTAATGTAGCGTACAGCTACAAAATCATCTTTGGAGCACTTCTCCTGGAGCCAAGGGAGTTACTCCAAGAATTAGTTTGGCCAATGAAGGACTTCATATGCAACAGAAATACTTTAAAAACTTAGTTGGAAAAAGAGTAATAGAGAGATTTGTTCTTGCCATAAATCTTCTTGGCTTTGTGCTAATGTTATTTATCCACTTGAGATAGGGAGGACATAATATGAAGTATGTATATTGTGTAATATGGGATAGTGGGTTTGTAATGTAAACTGGCCATTAGTAATGCAAAGCAGCCTATTTTCATCTACTAGATCATTACTGCAATTTTTTCTCCTGGGTTTTGACATGTTATAAATCTTGATGAAGTCAACATTTGCTCTCTTTATCCTTTCCTTCTGTTTGATTCGCTCTACTTAAAATGCAGATACTCACACTGTAAGGCCACTGAGAGCTGTGTGATTTCAGTAGCATGGTGCTTCTGCTCCTAGGGACTGGCTGATACCTCTGCAAACTTAGCTTGCCAGTCCAGCTGGGGAGGACTCAAATACTCCGCAGCTATCCCTCACTCCACCATAAGACAAACGTTTCAAATGGGTTGAAACACAGATTATGTAAGCCATGAAGAACTGTGTCAGTGGCTCAGTGGCCATGCACATGGGCTAGCAGGCTGCCACAGCACAAGGTGTAACAGCTGCTCCAGAATTCCCTTCCCTAATAGAAATCAGTGTCTCTGCACCGTGGCATGAGCCTCTCAAGTACTGGCAGTGATACAGGATAAAGCAGCTTTTGGCTGTTTGGAGGACGGCTGACTCAGGGTCTGACTCACATTTCACTCAACCTCCCTTCCTTCAACCGCACGAATACTTCTTGGCAGTGCTTTGTAAACGTTACAGTAAGCTACTGCTAGCAGTACGTTCAACCTCTTGCCAGCTAATGACACCAAACCAACTGTGACCATTCTCACCAACTCAAACAAGTTGCCAAGTGGTAAGTTTGTAGACATAGGTTCAACGGGATTTATTTCCCATGGTAATAATACTTCTTTCACAGACTCTCCATTCAGCCAGCATAAAACAAAAGGTGGAATGTAAGCAGCATCAGTGTGATACACACTGCAATGACTTCAGGTTTGGTGAGAATACTTGGGCTTACTAACCCTTCATCTATAGTGCCTGTATAGTAGAGAAGGATGTCTTTATCTGGTACTTCTCATCGATCAATCTGGCTCTGCTTAGTACAGCAGCATCTGCATTGCTGCATCCAATTCCTTCCCTGGAAGAACACTTCTACACCTAGAGAGTAGCTTTGCGTTCCAGTACCAGGATTATTTGCATGTTATAGATTATTCCAACAACTTTATAAAATAACACCATTGAAAGAAATAAATGGGGTTGTAGAGCACCTGCCACGTTGCATTTCCCTCTCAAGATCTGCATCTCAGCCAGAAAGGCCCACTGACAACATTTGCACACAGTTTTCTTTATCTAGCTATTACTCTAGCCTCCGTCACCCCTATTCAGACCTAGATATACAGGATCCCAAGCTGTACTGTCTATAATCAAGATGGATGCACATAATCATAAGATCCACTAAAGACTATGCCTGGGTTCTCATATTCATCCACAGATCCCATGGCATCATTCCATCGCGTATCATAGAATCACAGAATCATTTAAGTTGGGGGGGACTCTTAAAGGTCATCTCATCGAACTCTCCTGCAATGAACAGGGACGAATTGGTCATAGCCTGGTCTAGCCAGACCTTGAGTCTCCAGGCATGAGGCACCCAGAACCTCTCTGGGCAACCTGTGCCAGCACCTCACCTCCCTTACTGTAAAAAACTTCCTTAGAGCCAGTCACAGTCTCCATTCATGCAGTTTGAAACCATTTCTCCTTAACCTCTCGCAGCAAATCCTGCTAAAGAGTCTGTCCCCTTCTTCGTATAGCTTCCCTTTAGATACCGAAAGGCCATTATCAAAGCTTAACCTACTAGCATTTCAAGGCTGATGAGCAACTCTTATGCATCTTTGGAATCAAGAAAAAAAAATCAGTCCAATTTATACACTTTTTTTTTAAGGCAGAACATTCTAAAAAATGAAAATAAGGACTTCCATTTCCAGCTCTTAACTCTGCCTCTCGCTCATTTTTGTGGTTTTGGTCAAGTCATTAATAATGGAAGTTATAAAAGTGATTTCAACATAAAGTAAGTGTCCAAGACTTTCAACAACAAGGCACTAATGTAACTTAAAACTCAGTTTTTAAAAACTCCTTCTATTTCTTGGTTTTAGTATGTAATAATTAGATGTTTTCTAGATATCTAAGTTTACAAGGATCTACTAAACAATTATTTCATTAATATCTATAAGCCACAGGTAAAGCTAGAAAGCTTTTTTCCTACTAGAAGAATTACTGTTTTAGTAATGCATATGCGTGCGTATCACGGGAGGTATTTACTGGATTTACTAGTCTCTAATCTGTTGGAAGCCTGCAAAAATTAATATTTAGCTGAAATTCGTTTACCCAGGAAATGCCGATTAGTGAAATCTTGCGTAGGAAATACAGAAAACTAATGTGGTTTCATCTTCTTTTTAGGAATGGGATCTGGGGATCTGAATCTTCCTCTTTGCAAGAGCATTTGCAGGGAATTTCAATCCAGGAATCATAAACTTGTGCTTTTCTTTCTTTGTCCTCCATGCCCATAATCCATCTCTTCCACTTTGAGTTTATTTTTAAAGTGGTACTTTGGTCTGTGTACCGGTTGCAAGTAATAGTGGAAGGCTATTAAGATAAAATCATTACACAAAATTTCTTCGTGTGTTTTTTTTTTTTTTAACCTGAGATGAATTCTTGAACGTTATTCCATACATGAATACTGTGTTGCCGGATAACTAAATGTAGTCATTGATAACTCAACTGTCTTTCCCTCATTGTAATTAGCAAGGGTTATAAAATCTTGTGTGTATTCTCCACCAACGTCTGTGTGTTACAACACATCTCAGAATAAACGTGAGGGTTCAGCCCAGTTCTGTTCAGGCAGCCTTCTGGACAGGCACAGCAGAACTGCCACGTGTGCATGAGTAGCAGTACCTTAAGCAACAACAAACTCCTCCTGCAGAAGAGATGCTGGCTTGCTCCTTATTGTAAACACTTTTTTTTTTTCTCCTAGTTAAGTGTACCAATCCTTTTTGGCAAGAACAAGAGATAACCACAGCAAAACAGCCAGCAGTCATAACCAGTTGCCAGGCCTTCCATACGTATGTAATTTTTGTCTTCAGGCTACAGAAGATGATATACCTGCTCCTTTGCATCTTCCCCCTCACTCTGGGAGGCAGAAAATGCCTTTCTTCCACTACATCTACCAGCAAAAGGTTTGATGAATGATGAGCCTGTACCATCTTGTATTTACATCAAAGTGGCAGAATGACATTGACTTGTTAGCCCATACCATTCGGTGGTAGTCACTCTCTTATTTAACTAGCTGGAACTTAACAAGCTGCCTGAAAACATGACACCAAATATTCCTAAAGCCTTATTCATTCAATATAGATTAAAGTAGTATGAGCCCATAGGTTATATACGACTGATGGAGTCAGTTTGTTAATGGTACTCCATCATATTTCACATTCTTTGGCAACAGGCAGAGAAACTCTTATAAGATGTAGTAATTATAAGGTTGCGTAATTTCTTTATACTTCTTTATATGGTATGTATTTTTAAGTGCCCTCTGGGAGCAAAAAGATGTTTGCAGAGATAAAACTGTAGGGAGCAATGCATTCATGCCAACACGTTTGGCTCAACCACCAATTTTGTTTTATTAATTTAGTTGCTGGATTTGTTCCTGATATCTACAGCTGTAATATCCCCTCATAGAGGTGGATGAGTGGGCGGAACGAGGTTGATTACAATTGATTTACTAACCAGAGAGTAATTTTTTCCATTGTTTGTTCTGCACATTACTAAACATGTGGCTTAATTACAGTTGTCTTGTGTTCTTTTCAATCTGGTATTGCTTATTTTTACTGAGACACTGATTTATGCAAAATATTAATTGAAATAGAAAACAGACTTACTGTGAGAGCTGACATCCATGAAAACATTAGTTACTCATATTTTGCACCAAGTGTATTGGACTTCTCAGAGGAATTGGTGTTTACAGCTTCAAGTGGAACAGCATGGGCACCCTCCTTCCAGAAGCAGTGGTAGTACATGCAGAGCACGCATTGCATCCTGGACAGCAGGTCAGACGAAATTTATTTTTTTCCACCAGCTGCAAATGAAATCCTGTGAGTTCCTCAAAAACACGCTGAGGTAGCAGTTCCATTTCAGTGCGATTGCAATAATTGTATGCAACTGTCTCATTAAAAGTAATTCAACTTTATATAGCTATAAATAAGCTACTGTGCTGTTATAATGTGTTTCCATGCCATTAAGTAATACAATAAAGATTCATTGATTCTCTCAATAGGTTAGGTAATCAGAAATAAAATAAAAATCACACAACTATACGTTGAGAGATTTTGTTTCTTTTTTAGAGTTATTTCTTCAACTAATCTCTTTGTAATGAATAATTCACTAAATATAAGTAGAAAATAATGTTCCGTCATAGAGCTAATAACTCATTATATCCAGGGGGAATGTTTTTATCTCATTTCCTATTCAGGACTGTAATGCAATCCATTGAATTTTACTGTCTCTTTTTAAGAAACCAAACCTAAAACATGTTGGTCACTCCAAAAATAATGCCTCCTATTTACTTACATGGAAACTACGACAGATACACAGAGCAAAATGACACTCTTTAGCAGAGCAAATTCTCAGCTACAAAACAGTGTTTCAGCATAGACCTCACTGTTAGCTTTGCACTATTACCTGCAATGAAAAAAGGCTGCATATGCTGCACTAGTGAAAATCCACAAGGCCATCTGGAACGTGACGTGTCTTTCATGCTCCTGTAGCCACTGCTGAAATGCACTACCCGCCATCTCACTGTGCTCACGGCCACTGTTGGTCTCCATAAATGTTCAGTGAGTGTTGATGAGTGCCGTTGAATGTGTGCCGTTTTTTCCTCATGGAGGAATTCAACTCCACATCTTTGTTTTATCTGCACTTCCATGTCGGATGCCATTTGTCTGACTGCCCTCTGCTGACATTTCACACACAACAACAAAATGTAATGCAGTACTGGGGTGGGGGAAGGCTCAGCCTCTACTGCCATACCACCACCATTTACCTCGGATGTATAATAAATAAAATAATTAAAATTATAATAAATAAATAAAATTGGAGGCATTACTTTCAGAGCACCCCTTGTACAATGAACTTTATAACCAGATATAGGTGGAACACAAAATTAAATGGTTTTGCAGAGACACATATAAAATCCTTCCAAATATTTCTCTGAGTAAGAAATTTGTAACCCTCACTGTTCATTAATAGGATTCAGTTAGCCACAGTAAAATGATCCAAATATTTCCTGATAATATTAAACTACAGAGACTGTTACAAGTTTAAAGAGTAAACAAATGGAAAAACAAACAAACAGAAAAAACAAAACAACAAAAGAAAACAAATAGTACACGTATCTCTACCCTGCAGTACACTGACAGTTGTAAAAACCAAGGCTATGTGATGAGGGGAGAGCAGAGTAAGCCACCATATGAAAAGTGGCAGAAATACCAGAAAAAGAGAAGAAACTACAATGGTCTGGATTTGGAAACCACCAGCAAGTCCCTATCAAAAGTAAGACATGAAGAAAATCAAAACAAAGTCTGGAATCTGAGGACGTTGGATCTAGATATGCTGTATCTCAATGGTGCCATTTGGCATCCTAAATCTGTGCACACCTTGGTACCACTCTGCAGGGGAGTTACTGTCTCATAAATTCCCCTCTGCCTGGCCTAGGCTTCGCTGAGAAATAGTTTTAAGCACAGAGAAAAAAAAAAAAAAAAAAAAAAAAAGAAGAGATTTTCTAATAAGGATCAGAACCATAAATACTGTTCTGATGCCATAAAGTGGTGTGAATATGGATGCGTGTTACAGCTTCTCCTTAATTTAGCCTCCACAGTTTTCCAAGGATTCAGAAACAAAGGAGAAAAAGAAGAGGGAGGAAACAGGAGTGAGGACAGTTGCTGAGGATCTGATGGCTTTTTAACTTTGGTAACAAGAAGGACAGGATGATATCATAAGGTTGTGCAACATCAGCAAAAAGGGAACGGAGAACTTGTAAGAAAGAACTTGTAAGAGAATCATGGAAGATATGGTTATCCTCTCCTCCAAAGTTAGCTACAGCTGAAATAACCATGGTAAACGAGGTACTATTGAACGTGTGGTTACCCTTAAATGGCAGCCACTGCCCACACTGTCTAATTTGCTTCTGCCAAGGGAGGAGAAGGCACCACGTCTCCAAAGAAGGCACTTCCTCCTCCCCAAGGAGGCCAAGAGGTAAACCCAAGCGATTCTCAATGAGGGCAACTCCTACTGAAGTTTATGGACAACTAGTAGCACCAACAAGGAGGATCTGATTCTGTAAATCTTTGACAACTGAGTTTTTCAAAAACTCTTCAGGTGTTAAAGACTTGCCCTTGTCAATGGCTTGGTGTCTTGCATCCTCCAAATTGGCTGCTCTGTAGCAGCCTGTTGGTCATAGACTTCGTACGGTACACCCCTAAACCTTTCTTTCTCTTGGGATGAAACTGAAGTGAGATGTGACTCAGTGATACAACAATTTCACAGAATGCAATTATGGGAGAAAAAGATCCCAAAGCCATCACAGTCACCCCCACATATTAGCCTGGAGGAAGATAAGCCAACACAGAAAGAAATAAAAAAACTCCAAAATAAATTGTTAATTCAGGATCACAAAATGATCTGTACAAAATATTTGAACTGGTTTTTTTCTTCCCCATCTATTTCTGAACCTAAAGTGATTAAAATGCAGTCATAATGCACTGTGTTGTTCTTTTTTAATCACAAATGCAATTTTATGCAAGTAGACTTGCATAGGAAAGTCTAGGAAATTAAAGTGAATATTTATGTCCATATAAACTTCTTAATGGCAACATTCTTGCTGTGAGCACAGCAGCTGAAGAGGGTGGATTAAATTATTTTGGCCAGATCCTGTTAATATTGTTTTCATTGGCAACATTCCTACTGACTTAATGGGAGCTGGATTAGACCCTGACTTGAATAAAGTACAATTCTCTGATGCATATATAACATAATTGCTGATATTTCATATACTCTAGTTTTCACATCTGTTTGCCCTTACTGAGTTCTACTAATACTCTGAAAGCACTAATCAGGCAAACTACGTACAAAAGATTTAAGGTTTGCAGTCTCATGTTTCCCGAATTTGGGAAAAATGCTTGTGTTTTACTCATACTTGGATTCAGAAACCACAGCCTGAATGGTATCTAGCCTCTTGAGTACTGAGCTTCAAATCTTGGTATGCTTAGTTCCTCCCCCTGCAGGCTTTGCAATGCATATAAATAGCATTTATTTAAAAGGCTAGGGAATTACAGTGCTTTTGGCAGTCAGCAAATGCAGTTGGTATGAAGCTCTCTCTCTCTATTTACAATTTCCATCATTCAAAAATATTTAAAGGATCCTGGATAAGCTAGGAAGCTCCTATGCTTCGTTCCGTCCATCTGGAATGATGATCTAGGTTCAGAAGAGAAGAAGAAGACACAGTTGATGTGCTAGACTACACAGATTTTAAGATAACATGATAATATAAAAAGGATGCTGCTTCGTCAGAGGCTTTACAATAGAAGTAGTAACTGTCCTGGCATCTCCCTAGGTAGTGAGCTTCAACAGCTGGAGTTCTTGAGGCAGATACTGCGCTGAGCTCCCTGTCAGAGGGGACAGAACACTGACCCATCACAGCAGCGGTTCCAGTTCTTAGAAAAAACATAGCCTAGACTTTCGAGCCCGTGAAGTTCCCAGTGTGACCAGGGCTAATGGGAATTAGTGAGGCTGGACTTCATATTGCTCTGAGTCAGCCCCTGGTTTTCTGAACAAGTACTCCAACCTTGTGGAGCTTTATCTGTGGTTACTGCAGGCCCATCTTTGTTTCAGTTTGGGAAAGAATGCTGCTCCAAATTGACAGCGTAATTTCCTATGCAGAGGCTGTTACTCAGTATGACTCATCTATGTATTGTATTCCAAGATGTAAGTATGAATCATAGGTAGCTGATGGAAGAATACAAATGAATCTATTCAATTTTTTATTATCATTATTTTTCAAAGCAGCATAACTCTTTTTTTCTTCCTGACTGTGAATCTTACTGGAAATAAATTGGATCAAATCCAACTGAGAAATCTTTACATTATAGAAAGCCACAGGGTTTTTGTTGCTGTTGTTTCGCTAGGGGGTGTGAACATGAGGAATGCTGTTGGTTGAGTTGAATTTTTTTTAATTTTCAGTAAGCTTACAGCTGAAGCTTAATGGCAATGTAATTCGGATTACTTTTTTTTTTTTTTTTTTTGCTGTTTTAAATATATAAAACACATAAGAAGAGGATACTCATAAAAAGAGAACACACATACATACACATACACACAAATAAATAAAGAAAAAGAACGCATGACATGGCAGCAAAGATTAACTCATGAGGATCAGGCTCTCTCCTGGATTACGCCACTTCTCCAAGAGAACTGGAAGATGCGCAGTTCTGAAAACTGCATACAACTCTGACTGAAGTGGCTTGGTATCCAGATCCACTTAGTCTCTGCACTGCTTTATGGCCTTAAACAATGACACCCGCATCAGTTGCTCAAATTAGTACTGCTCTGAACTTTAAGGAGTGCAGAACAAAAGCTGTGGGTCTAATGAAAGTTGACGGATTAACAACAGCAGATACAGAAATAAAGACCTCCTAATTAGCTGTGCTGGAATTTAACTACAGATTTATCTTGTCTTTGAGATTTTGGCCGTTACAGATAATCCAAATTAAAGTGCATGGGTTTCTTGATATTTTTTTTTTCCCGTGTACTACTGCTTTTTCTATTTTAAGACTACAGAATTGATTCAGAAAAAAAAGAGTTTATTATGGCTGGCGTAATGACCAAAACTCAAAATACCTTTTTTCCTGGAGTCCCTGAGGCAACAGGACTTTTATTCCCTTGATAAATTAAACTGACAATGTCAGTTTAATATTAGTCCCTAAAGAGATTAGCTTGTATTTAACTATATTTTGGAATTCAGTAACAGTCTACCTGTCTGAACTTCTGCTTTCTGGAAGGGCTACTGCTAGGTCTGATCCCTTACAAATAGAGGTAGTTTACAGGGTAACTGCCAAGGTAAGAAAACATAAGAATGCAGTGTTAGATCTAATATTTACTTTGTGCTTTTTGAGACATGATGTCCTGAAGTGAAAATATAAATATGTAAACTTAATAAATCTGAAAATCTGTAATTATGAACAACACCTGAAAAGTTGGGTTGTTTTTTTTTTTCAGATGACAAATAAACCTCACTTTTAAAGGAGTCTTCCACAGAGAGGAATAACAAACAAAGGGTCAAAAATTGTTCTGTCTTCGTTGGTAGAAGACACGGAGCGGTTTTGATAAGTACTTACAATGACTGCACTGTTGACTTGGCATACACATCAAAAGACTGACAGACTTGATTCATGTTTCTGTGCAATACAAACAGTGACACAGGAGCCAGATCTGAGCAGCTCTCCGTAATTGAAGGTAGCACAAACAGGTCCTAAAGAACAAGCAGTGCACAGTTCCACCGTTAATAAAAAGAAGAGTCAGCATGGCATGTACATTACTATTTCATGTTTTACTTTAGTTACATATTTAATTTTAAAATGTCCTTTTTTTGCCTTGGGTCAGGGAACTTCGAGGCTAACTGGTACAGTTACTGCAGAAGATATCACGAAGCACTGATTTCTTGTAGCTGGTAGGGCATTTCTTCAGCATCCAGTATAATTTTACATAGATCTGCCTTCTGTTGCTGCAGAAGTGAAGATGCATTTGCAAATGAATACATGTTGACCCTGTATGTTCCAAGGCAACAGAACTGAAACATATCTAGCTGCAGTAGCTCCCTGCAGCCGTTTCACTTTGGGGACTACTGTTCTAAATAATACAGTACCAGCAGTTCTGTTTTTAAATACAGTATTCTTTTCACTGGTGCTGCAGCAAATGAATAGAAAATTACTGGCATCATAGCAAATCATGGTAGGTCAATACATAATGCTTTCATTTTAGAGATGTCTGAACTGAAATCTTCTCCTCTAAAGGTGTTCACATCTATTTGAAATTAATAATGCATTTCCTTGTTACATCTTATGAAAATCTATACCAGTATATCATTCATGCTGTAGTCAGAGGCTGTGCAGATTTAAAAACAAGAAAATTGAGAGCCTCACTATTTTGTGGGGAGAGGCTCAATTAGGTTGAAGGATAAGCTAACGGTTCATCATGCAAGATTCTTTACTTTGTTCACTTCAGTATGATTAGTTCTACTTTCATGTCCAGCATTCTCAATCTTAAATTCATTAGGTAAACCACCGTCCTCAGATAGTTGGGGAAGTGTGGATAAAGGCGATTCTTTCTTGAAACAGAAGGTACATGTGACGTTAAACACTCTATATGTAGCACTGATTAGAAGTCTAAAACTTCAACTTCCCCAAAGTTCAGCATAGCTTAAAGTGGGCATTAAAGTCGTTTTTAATGTGAAAGGAGACAGAAATCAAAGGCTTTCAGACCTTCCATGTATGCTGTCTTTTCACCACAAAGGTACAAGTTTTAACTAAAGATTGTTAAGTGTCATGAAGAAGTTTCCCCTGACTGGAAAATGGAGCCCAGGGCTGCATTTAAAAGATTCCATTTTTTGAGTTGCAGCTAGGTTACATCACCATCATCATTTCAAGTGAAAATAAGTTACTTTAAAATTTTCTTTTGAAATTAAAATTTTGTCCAGGGGCTTTCTGTTCCTTTAGTAAGTCCTGTGCCCATTTTCACTGAAAATTAGTTTAAACAAGCCCATGATTTGAGCGCTCCGGCATTTAAATCTGCGAAGAACTCATTCAGATAAGCACAGCCAGGAAAGCAAAGCAGTAATCACATCTGGAGGCAAACAAAGCATAAATCACCATGCTGGCACACAGCCAAGACAGTAGGGGACCAGCATAAAAATAATACTGAAAATAGCAGTACGATATTCTAACCGCACGCTGTTAACAAGACAAAACAAGGTCGAACATTATTTCTATTGTCGCAGATCATTGCATGTTAGTAGGAAAGAAGAGTGGAGACTTAGAAGCAGAGTCATATTCAGTTGTGGAATGACAGGGAACAAGTCCTTCTAGAGCAAGGTGCTTCAGTCCAGCTCAAGGATCCATTCATTCAGACACTGTCAAGAAAGGAATGGATAGTTTTTGCTAGAAGAAAAAAGTTTTAAGGAGTTAAGACTTTTATATACTGATCAGACCATCACACAGGTAAGCTCCCCTATCAGCCAGCAGTATCAAATGCAAACTGCCATGATTCCCTCTACTCTAGAAAAAAAAAAAAAAAAAAAAAACAATCAGCAAATTACAACTTTCTCTGATGGCAATAATGATTAAGGTAAGAGTTTAGAGAAGCAGAAAAGGCATATTTACAGACAGCATTAAATGCCAAACAGAAGTGCCAGGTCTCCAGATACCACAAAACAGATTTTAAATCAATAAACGTTAATGGATCCAAACTGGGAGGAAATGAATTTTTGCCCTTGTCTTACCATCTAGACCCTCAGAACAACTTAAATGATGCTGGCTTGCTAGAATGAATCTTTCACTAAGGGGTTCACGGACACTTTTTCTTAACGTGTCCAATAATTTGCAAGTTATGCTGTCTGTAAAACAAGGAAGCACTACTATGTTATAGCCTTCACTTTTGTGACCCCTTGGAGCTCAATGCCACATTTTGTGAATAATTGCACACAAAATAAAAAAGCAAATAGATCTTCTTCTGCCTTAGTAAAGGATGTGCTGATATTGAAGGGCAAACAGCCACTGTAAAGCTGGTCTCACTATGCTATAAATCCTATAAAACTGGTTACTGTACAGGAAACCACTGTACAACACACTTGGTAGGAGGTCTGAGAGGAAGAAACAAGACAGAAAGCCAGGAAAAAAGAGAAGAGCTTAAGAAGTTTGATGAAACAGGATGAAAGACCGACTGATGAGAGACATTACTTCTGTCCCTGTCAGCCTAAACAAATTTGTGCAAGCACAAAGTACGTACGGTGGGCAAAGGAAGCATGCAGTTAACTGACTGATGAGAAAGAGAGGAAGATCATTCATCCTTTCTTCTGTTAGCCAATTGCTAGCAGTGGTGAGACACGTTTAATCTTGTGTTTTCTCCGAGAACAGATAAAATTGAATGGAATTATCTTTAGTCCTGCTATCCTGACCTGGTGGGACAGCACTAATAGGACACTGCTTCTGCTGGAGCATTAGTCTCTAGTTTCCTTAAGTTTGTCCATCAAGTAGCAGAGGAGACTGCTATGTTATGTTACATGTTATGCTATATGTTAACATGTTGCTCTGAATTTGGTTCTGTGTCTGTGTGTCCTGATCACAGTTTTACCAATGCAAGACAGTTGTTTAAAGCAGACAGTGCCAATTTCTCTCAAAATATCAGCCTTCTCACTCCTTTCCTGCCCATTCCCTGCATTGCATCAGAGCATTGCAATCTCATGTTTTACTATGTCACACGGAAATTAAATAGAGCGTTAAAACATTTACATTACCAACAGCCTCTTAAAAAATTATCTGAGAAATCCATTTCATTTTTCCATTCATCTGTCCCTTCCTAGTTTTGTAATATCCCCCTTTCCCTACATCAGCCTTGAATCAGCTCACACTCACTTCTGATATTTTGTCTTGCAGACATTGTTGATCCATGGTGTGTAGGACAGGGCAGGCATACCCAACCCGTGACCCACGACAGCTCTCACTGCAGCCCATCCTCTGCCCTGCTAAGTGGCCCGGCCCGGCCTCAGGCACAAAACCGTCACCACACACCAACCAAACATGGGTGTACTAGGAACCCCATCTGGGCTGAAACCAGGGCAGGGGACACAGAACAGTGCTAGCTCAAGTTATGGCAAAAAAACGCTCATGGGTTTTGATACGTTCGCTAAACACACTCCCATGAACAGCAAAAAATTTGCAACTGTGCTATGTTTTAAGAAAGGAATGTTTCACAGGATTGGGAACAAAAAAAACTATCAATTTTCTGGTTTACTTGCAACTCCATTTTCAGTCTACATAAATACATTCCTTGTGAATTTTCAAATGGAGTGCATGGAGTTGCAATCCAAAATGTGATCGTGTCTCTTTACCAAACTTTTATAAGCCCTCTCTTAGCAGAGAGAAACGTCCCTCTCTTCACAGTCACACCTATTCATGTCACCACTTTTGTCAGCACGTACATTTGTGAACAAAGTTTTTCAAGGAGGAAGCACAGGAAGAGTAAAATTCCATTAAAAATCTTTGATGAACACCTGGAGAACACACTACAAATTGTATCTACTGCCATGAAACCAGTCAGATGTGTTAGTTTCAGAAATATAAGTTCTCATACCCTACTAGTTCTGTGTTTTTGTTGCTGTTTTTTGTTTTAATAAAAAAAAATTAAATAATTTTTGTCACATGTACATTAACAGTATTATATATGACGGCTGATCTCAGAATAATGCCTGCACATAAAAGAGGTTATATCTGCATGGCTTGCTTAATTATAGCAGGTTTCACATTCATGGATGATCCATGCAATAGCATCCATACTCAAGTCCACCCCTCAGTCCCAAGTGCATCTGTATGTTGCATCTTTCCTTGATGGTCTGAAGTGTCATGGGCCCACTGAGCTAGAAATAGTTCACCCTTATGTTGCCTGTCCAGATCTACCTGAACTACTAAAATCCTATCAGCCCAGTCCACCTGCCACTTGTTTTGATGCTCTTCAGTGGAATGACTCTTGAATATGTGTCATGGTTTTATGATTTCTGGTATTGGTATTCCACATCATAACAACATGTAGTGAATTAAGAGTTAAAGAGTTAATACTCCAACTCCATAGATCATTGATATTTCCGGGTATACCTGTCTCAGAAGAGAAGAACTACATTCCCCAGAGGACTTTGCGATGCTTTGCATTTTTACGTATTTTCCGCTCAGAGGGAAAAGATAAAAACCCTCTGCGGTCACAGGACACTCTCTTTCCTTCGGGATCGACTCAGCAGTGGGTGCTCGCTGCCGTATCGCCTTCAGCGTTAGCGTAAGGCCTTCGGTTTATCGGACACTCTCTCTCTTGCTCATTTTATTTGATTTATTAGCTTCAATTCCAATTATATTGTATTATATTGTGTTATTTTGCTTTCTGATATCTTATTTAGTAAATTAGCTTTCCTCCTCAGATCGTTGCCGCTGTTTTGTTTCTAGGCCCACCTCCCTTTTCCCTTTTCCCTTTCCCCCTTCCCCTTTCCTGGGGCGTGGGTCTGCGGGTCCCCCACACCAATCGTCACGGAACCGGGCCGATCCAGCCCGGTAAACCGTTGACAATATGTCAGCATCTATATAATGTATCTTTACAATTGTATTCTCTACCCAGGCAGTGATATCTTTCCACACTGCAGTGGCCCAGCTCGGCTTGCCTCTGCACTTCCAGTTCTGCAGTCTTGCCTAGTGGGAGGTGCCCCTACCTATAAAAAGGAGGCTGGAACTAGATGATCTTAAGTGCCCCTTCCAACCCAAACCATTCTATAATTCTATAATCATAGTTGAAATATAAATAGGGGGAGGCCTGGCAAGTGGATTATATCACACTCCCACAAACTCACAGTGGCTTACAATGGTGGAAGCAACCACCAGGTAGCTAGAAATAATATCCCGTGTCTCATGCCACTGCCCAAAATACAGTTGTGGGTCTTGAAAAGCAAGTCATGTAGTGACATGACACCCCAGAAAGAATTGAGCCAAACAGGACTCACTTCTGGAACAGTCTCTTAAATATCTGCGTCGAACAGCATGGCACTGAGTGGATATATCACATCCCCTATCATGCACAAGCATCTGGAAAAAATGGAACAATACAATGGGCTGTTAACAACTACACTGAGAACAATGGGTGCTAGAACTTTGAAACATTGGGACACACATGTGGCAAAAGCCATCTGGTTAGTCAACACTCAAGGATCTGCCAGTCAAGCTGGTCCTGCCCAAACTTCCTGCATACTGTGGAAGTGGATAAAGTTCTGGTGGTGCACATGAAGAAAATGCTGAGCACAACAAGCTGAGTTATTCCTGTCTGATAACACACTGATGTTTATAGTTGCTGCTAAGCAGTGTTGTACAGCACCAGGGCCATTCTCAACAAAGGGCTCAAGGAGCTGGGAGGGAACAGAATTAGGATAGCTGACTTCAACTAGCCAAAGGAACGTTCCAAAGCATACAATATCGTGTAGATAGAGTTTTGAAGGAGGTGGGAGCTCAGCTTTCTCTCTGCTGCTGCTTGGAGGGCTAGCTGGGCATTGGTTGGGAGGTGGTGAGCAATTGCTTGTGCATCACTTGTTATATACATACATACATATATATATATATATATGTTTATATATAAATATATATGTAACCTTTATCCTTTTCCTTTGTCTTAGTAAATAGTCTTTATCTCCAGACACAAGTTCTAGATTGTTTTCCCCATTCTCTTCCCCTTCCTAGTGGGAAGGGGAAAGTGAATGAAGGACTGCATGGGCTGAGCCACCTGCTGGGTTGAACCACAACACCTGGTTTGGTCTCCCACCTCCTGTCAGCAGGAACTGCTGCTTAAGAGTCTTCAAGAAGATGCGAATTGCAGGCTTAAATCATTGCCTTCCACCATACCCCCAAATATCCCTGAGAACAGATAAAAACAACAAGACGAATCCATACCTACCCTCTTTTCTGCTTTCTATGTCTGTAGTAGCCCTGTGGGTATCTCACCTGGAGGAATAATCTGACCATGCTGCCAATATTTGAGTATGTACATCAATCATAAAAAACAAACAAGCAAACCAAGGTTATAAGCTCAGCAACACGTGACAGCAATGCTAAAGTAATTAGTTAGAAGTTTGTCCTGTCCCATCCCTTTGCTCTCAATACCTGATTCTGATCTTATCCCATCCTTACTCTAGCACAACTAGTTTGGCATCAGCAGAGGTAATGCTGATTTGCAGCAGCAGGCAATCAGAATAAGACTCTTATTTTTCCTTGGCAATATCTCCCCAGGGAAAGCTTGTCCATCTCCAGCAGCTGTTCCTTTTTTACATCTGTCTAACTTTCCTTTTTTATGTCCATTTTTCAAGTGTTTGTTTTTTTATGTCAATCAGCGTGAGATAATATCATTCAGTTTTCCCTCTTGCAATCAAGTTTTAGCAATCCCAGCCAGATGTTGTTTTCATCACAACCCCAACCCTTTCTCAATAAAGTTTCAATGTTTAGTTATCAAAAGCACTCTTTCCTTTCAGTTTTCAAATCTTAATGCTTTCATAGTCTGTTTCATCCTGACATCCTGTCCATCCATAAATATGGCGTGTTTGATCACCCCTGAATGTTTGCCTTTGTGTCCTTCTCACTTTGTTTTCCTCTTTCTTCTGTGTAGCATGCTTCATCCTCAAATGAGGTCAGTCAAAATACTACAGTGCTTTAGCTAAAGACATTTAGAGTTTGTTAGATACCAGGTGGGGGAGGGCAAACAGAGACAGATGAAAATTTATCTCTTTCAGGAGCTGAACTTGAAAGAACTGCTTGACCCTTTTCTTTCAAAATTCTGTACATATTGAGGAGAGATACAGTTGATACATTCAATATCATACCCTGTGTCTATAGGGATAAGTTCCTTCACAGCCAAACATGCATTTGATTTTATATTATAAAATACAGTCAGTTCTGCATCTAAGGAAATGTTTCTATAAGGGATGCAAAATAAAATATCCTAAAAACAGAACCACAACTTTACACTGTACATTGTTCAGGGACATAATCTTATTATGGAGAGAAAGAAAGGATTGCCTTTCAAACTCCTCTCTGCAGAATGGGGGATTTCAAAGCTATATTGAAGATTCAACTATTTTAAGCTAGCCTCGGGCATGTATGAGGAACAACTAAGCAGTATAAAATGTATCTGAACGATTGCATGAACTATGTAATCATTTCTGTCCTGAGCACAGTCCAAGTTTGTTCTCTCCAGTTCTACACTAAAGAGGCCAAGGCCAAGCCTTTATTGTGTATTTGCCAACTCATAGCAGCTGAGCAGTGACTACATTTTCCTGAAGGAGCTGCCTGGCTCTTAGAAATGCAAGTTAGTGTAATATGTGTCAGATATAAGAGAAAGGTTTCAGAACAAATTCTGAATTCAATTAGATTACAAGATTGATTCCTAAATGTGCTCTATATGACCAGATCTTTCTCATATTATATTTCCTCTTCACAGAATACAGAGGCTCCTACTTCCAATGAATTAACAATACAGGCTCCATCCACATAGATAAGATTGAAGTAAAACTTACTCTGGAGTAAACTCACATTCTTTCAAAATAAATTTGAAAAGGATTGAGATTTAAACTGTAATCAGCACTAGGTTTACATTGCAGTGTTTTGAAGAATCTGGCATATGAAATCAATAGGAAATGTGACAATGAAGGCATTTGTCATCATGCACTTCATCATTACCTGCATTGTGCCAACTGCTGAAAGGAACAGAGGGTGCCTAACAGCTGCTAAACAAAGAACAGGCTATTATAGGATTACATTGTTTGTATCAAAGATTCCTCCTAAACTTATACTGGAAAAAGAAAACTCATGTTAAATTAAAATACAAATCACGAGCACATCAGTGAACATGACTGAATAGTTAAGTACATTACTCAACTCTCCTTTTCAAAATTCTATTTCAATTTCAACTTCTGCAGTTTCATTCCTAAGAGCAATGACATTTAACAGGACTCTTTAGATCAGTTCTGTAATGCAGTGTCCTAATTATAGTAAACTGTCTATGTACTTCACCAGCAGCTTGATGAAATTGAAGGGAGCTTATAAGCAGGAGGGAGATTGACTTTTTACACATTCTGATAGTGGTAGGACAAGGGGGAATGGTTTTAAACTAAAAGAGGAGGAAATTTAGATTAGACATTCGGAGGTAATTCTTTACTCAGAGGGTGGTGAGGCACTGGCACAGTCTGCCCAGAGAAGCTGTGGATACCCCATCTCCGAAGGCATTCAAGGCCACACTGGATGTAGGCTTGGGCAGCCTGATCTGATGGGTGGCTACTCTCTGTCCATAGCAGGGAATTGGAACTGGATGATCTTTAAGGACATTCCAACCTAAGCCATTCTACAATTCTGTGAAATTGATGTGATTTTTCTTTTTGTTAACGAAGAAAGCAAAATCTTATGCCATACTTAGTTTGGGAAACAGAGATGCATTATGCCGAGGAGCTCCTATAAAGAGAAAGTAAAATGCTGAAGGGAGTCCTAAAGAAATTGAATGTTTTATGTTAGCACAGTTGAAACATGTATAGTCCAATAGGTTCAGGTATATATTAATGTATTTTAGAGAAATCATTTTAAAAAGAACTAGTGCCTAACTTGGTGCTGAGCACTCACATTTTTACACAGAAATGACATAATACAAAAGAGCAGTCTGTGTAGTCAAATACGCTCAGTCCACAGGCCATAATACGAAGAATATTCTAGCTGGTGATCCGCCTCTTGTGATGAACTGTAAAGAATGATTACATGAAAGTTGTTGGCAAAATCCGTTGTTTGGAAAGATGAGAAGAGCTCAGTAGCCATTTCAGCAGGATACAGAACACGTCCCACTTGCACAGTCTCATTTCCGTAGATGTGTCCTTGGGTGTAAAGTCTATATCAGCATTTTGAGTAATAGCAACTGGGACATGTACCAGCTCCCACCTGGAACCAAGACATTCTGTTCCCTGGTGCTTGCGACCATTTGCTGAACAGTTAGGATAAACTTTCTGGCACGGACAGCAACTAAGGTAATGGATGGATTAATAGGTGTTAGAAGAAAAACACTGGCCAGCAGTTGCTGCTGGGAGGTAAGAAGGAAAACAATCTGTATTATCTCTTTTGCCTTAGCTCCCACTTATCTGTCTGAATTTAACAGTAAACTTGGTTAAACTGGCATACTCCCAGTTTCAAGACAAGCTTCAAAGCCCCACTGTTTTGCAGCCCTATATGCCTGTACTATCACAAGGCCCTAAATTCACTGCTTAAAGTAGGAATGATGAGCTTTACATTCCATGTCCCCATGGGCTTCTCATAGACTTCCCCACTGTACAGTGGGGACTGAGAGGAAAGGAAAATCACAGCTTCATCAGGGATAAGAGGAGAGACTGGGTTCTTGCCTGTCTCTGAGCTACCTGAGAAACACTGGTCAGGCCCTTACATTTCCCCTCTCTTCATCTTCCTCACTTTTTCAGCAAGGCTGAAAACCTTCTCACTTCTCAGTGCTTTTGTGGAAATAAAGTCCATTTATGCTTGTGAAGCATTCCTCACAGCAGCAAAGGATGACTGTATGTTAGGTAAGTGTCTTTCTGTGAGAAAGTTTTTTAACTCATGGAGTCTAAACAACTACTGAGTTTGGAATAACAAAATGGGATAAGCTGTCCACTATATCATTTGACTGTTACGGTAAGGAAAAGAATAATAAAGGAACACTTAACTAACATATTCAGTAAATATGCATTACTGATTTACCTGCATAAACGTTTTCCATTTCACTATTTGCTTTCCCTTTCAAGGTCCAAGCTTAAACACATTTCTCAAGCATAACTTGCTCTGTAGGCTAATCACGTGTTGTTAGATAAAAGATTTTAGGCCATGGGTACTACAATCATATGACTAAGGAAGAAAAGTACAGTACACGAGTAAGTTTTCAAGATAAGGAACAGAGCAAATCTTCCATTTCAGCCTATACTTTGCTGTTTGTGTAAGGATGATGAAGTCAGGATAGGTATTTAAAAACAATCTCAAATGCTGAAAAATGATCCTAATGTGTACATGAAAGAAGCTACAAGAGATGTTTCTCCCTCCCTCTCATTTTTCCATTATCATGTTATTTGGATTTATTACTGCTCATGGTGCTTGGATTCACTCATGAAACCAAAGATGTCCAGAACTGTCATAAGTTTTCTCAGAGTTCATGTCTCTGAAGTACTTTGCTTTCTGATTACATTAAAGATGCAAACAGAAAAATCCTATTGCCCAAACAGCTGAGGAGGCTCAGTAGGGTAAATTATCTCAGCTAAATGCAAAAATAATTGGTTCTGACCCTATGAAATCTAACGTTGGGTTGGCTTGCTGTTGTTGTTTTGTTGTTTTTTGCTAAATTGCTCCCCTTCCCGAGACTAGCCATTACAACTGAAGACAAAATGAAATCAAGGCAAAAGTGTAAGGCCAAGCAGCACTATTCAGGTACCATACAGTTTTTCAGAGTGAAAATCATTGGAGACTGCTGCTATGCTTTCTATGGAGCTCTATTCCTTTTGCAACTGAGAAGATAAATATGAGCTCATTTCCTATTGAAGCACACAAAATATAAAATAAATATTGCCATATATGGAAAGGATTTCATTTCCTGTAACAGCATCCAAACTCCCTTACCAATGTTTACTTCACTACACCAACTCGATTTTATTCTTGGGTAATGGAGTCAGGTCATCAATTTTACAGGGATGTTCTCTCAATGAGCTGTCAAATATATGCAAAGATATTTCAGCTGGTGTTACTGAACTGTTGGCTGGCCTGTCTCAGCTGCAGTGCATGAAACACAGGCTTAGGATAACTAACTCGGCATGGTGCTCCCTGCTCAAATGTAGAATACATTGAGCTGAAAGTGTTACGGCATTTGCTTAAATATCGCATTTCATCATAGAATATCCCAAGTTGCAAAGGACTCATAAGGATCATCAAGTCTGCCTCCTGGCTCCACACAAGACCACCCAAAAATCAGACCATATGACTCACTTGTCCAGACACTTTTTGAACTCCAGCAGCTTGGTGCCATGACCAACGTGCTGAGGATCCTGTTCCAGTTCCGTTCCACCAGAACACCCTCTGGTGAAGAACTTTTTCCTGATGTCCAACCTGACCTTACCCTGTCTCAGCTTTATGCCATTCCCTCGAGTCCTGCCACTGTCACCAGAGAGCTCGGTGCTGTCCCTCCGCTCCCTGTGGAGCTGCCACTGCCATGAGGCCTCCCATCAGACTGCTCTGCACTGAGTAAACCCAGGGACTCAGGTGCCCTTCATACATCTTCCCCTCTAGACCCTTCACCATCATTGTAGCCTACCTTTGGGAACTCACTAACAGCTTTACTTCTTTTTTGTCATGTGGCACCCAAAACTGCACACAGTGCTGAAGGTGAGGCTGAGGACAATCCTTCCCTTGCCTGGCCAGCAGTGCCGCGTTCTGTATGCACCCCAGGACGTGGTTTGTCTTTCTGGTTGCCTGTGCACACTGTTTACTCACATTCAGTTTGCTGTGAACCAAGACCCCCAAATCTCTTTCAGTGTGGCTGTTCTCTAGCATCTCATCTCCCAGTCATTATGTATAGCCAGGGTCGCCCCTTTCAGGTACAGTCTCCAGCACTCGCTCTTGTTCAACTTTACGCAGTTGGTAATTGCCCGGCTCTCTAATTTGTCTCGATCTCTCTGAAAGACCTCTCCACCTTTGATAGAATCAACAGCTCCTTACCAACTTAGTATCATCTGTAAACTTGCTCAGAGCACCTTCTAGTCCTGTATCAGAGTCATTTATGAAAACATTAAAGAGAACTGGCCCTATAAGGGAGGCATGGGGAACCCCACAAGTGACTGGCCACCAGCCTGATGTAACCCCATTTACTCTTTGGATCCAACTCATCAGCCCATGATCTGATCCTGCTACTGACCTTGCAACAATGATCACTATGACAAAACAAATCTAAATTCTCACCCTGCATATCTGATTCCAATTTTACTCTACACATTTGCAAGTACTTGGTATCTCCCAGATTGCTTTGCTGTCCAGAGGCCCCAAAACTCCTCCCTTCCAAAGGCATGGGACTAAAGTGGCCCTGTAGAGTTGAAAGGGAGCAAGACCTGCCTCTTGTGCAGTTAAGGGCTGCAAGAAAAATGGGCTGCTGAGTATCCTCACCCCAGTTCTGCTTCCCAGGTTCTGGAAAAGACTGAAGGTGAGGGAGTGAGGAGACAATTTTCCTGGATTCTGAAATGAAATGGCAGGCCACAGATCTGAATCGCTGCTACTCTAATCTTCAGTAATCATCTAGCTATTTTGCACCTGCCCTGCTTGCCCTGTGAAAATCAAGGAATGTGAAGGAGGGCATTTGGCCCTAAGCTATTATTTTGCTTTAAATCTTTTTCTAAAGAAAATTCACTTCAACTATTTGATTTTTATTTCTTTTTAAGAATAGATTATATTAGCTGCCTCCTGCAGGTATAACACTCCCTGTTTTCATTCCAATACTTTGATTAAAGGTTTCAAGAGATTAATTTTGGTCATTTTAACTTCTTTTCTACGTTAGGTGGTAAAGGTGAGACTGAAAAAAAAAAAAAGCCTTGATAATAGACTTACATCTATAGTAGTATAATAAAAATTTCAGTCTCGAAAAAAATTTGGGATAGTAGCATACTAGGCAACCCACATTAGTCCTATATGTGAGTACTGGTGCACAGCCTCAACAGGGGAAGATAAAGGTCAACAGAAATCCCTGGAACGGCACTGCTTCAGATCAGGGATGGCCAAGAATTGGCAGACCTTTATGGAAGCTTTTGGGAAACTTCAGCTGTTGGTAGGACAAAACGTTGGAACTGTCACTGGGTCAGGCACCATGATGAGCAGAGACAGCCTAGTGTGTTCATCCTGCATTACCCACATGGGAGCAAAAGACTTCTCAGGGCTTGCAAAAAACTGACCGTTCCTGCCTTAACCCTATGGAGAGTCTGACTAACATAATTTCACGTGTTACCTTCTGATTCTGTTCACAGGCTTAAGTGTTGGATGTTACTTCCCAGTTTTATCTTACATGGCTGCCCTGATTTCTCTGGTGTTAAACTTATTCCTGATAAGAATCACTTAGATTTTATGTGTAGGTGTGCATATGAAACCTTGCTCTTTTTTCTTTTGTTTTTTTAGCGATTTGTCTTCTCACCCCCACATAAAACATCTTATCATAAATTGGCATAGAAGAAAAAAAAGGCACACTGGAATGAATTTCATTTTAAAACATGTCTCCTGGAAACACTTTGCTTAAAGTAACATAAATTGATCTCTTTTAAGTGTTATTTCACAGCTTGCCAGTAAAAGCAAATATAACATGCCTCCCTACTAGCATAGCACAGGGCGTAAGAGTTGGCTTTAAGAAGTCAATAACAGCAGTTACTACATAGGTTGTTCTAATGCAAACGTGGTTTACTTTTCTTAGGTCACAGCGTTAGCTCCACCAGCCAATCACCTTCATGACAAGTAAATATATAAATAAAACCTCTCTGCCCCAAGTGAAAATTCACTCAAACTTCAAAATTGACACATTTTTTAGAGTTCCACACAGAAGTCTGTCAGACTTGATAAAGAACCTTTTTCTTGAGAAACTCAAATGCCACTGCAATAAAAAACAAAAATAATTTCTGTAGTATCTGAGAGGTTTTGAGATACCTAGCGTATTATTTTTTTCTTCCATTATTCCTGTAAATGCTATTTTTCCTTGACTCTTACTTACGTCATGACATGTATTTGACAACTGAAAATAATGTAAAAGGTGCTGTTTCCTTCTGTAGTGAACAAACAAGTTTGTTATCTAATGGATGGCAAGATGTCCACTGCAAATTCATATCCACCATTATATACAGGAAACTAGAGTACCTGCATTTAACCTGAAAATCCACTTTAATCACTGCCATTCAAAAGAGCTTTTGGTTCGTGTGGGAAATGAGAAACAAATGCAAGTAAGGTTTTTTGGCTCAAGTGCTGTGATGTGCTGTTCCCACATACCACAGCCGTGATCCCTTTGGACCAGAGTATCTCCTGCATAAATATGCAAGTTTTGTCTTTCAAGAAAGCAGTCTCATTGTCCCAGAAATAACTACAGTCCAGATAGTTGCTGTACCACTTATTACCACTCTGGAAACAAATTTAAGGCAGAAGATAAGGAGAGAGATAAAAATGAATGAGCAGAACAAAAGAAATGGAAATAGTCTGGGGAACGTTTCTTTTCATGCTAGTATAGTACACACACCTCAAACACTTGCTTCCCCTCTCTCTTACAGGCTTACACATTTTATATTATTTATTTGCAACTGTATAATCACCAAAAGGTTTTGATTTTTATCCTGGTAGTTTCATTACATTTATTATTTTTTTCTTCTTAGTGCTGTCTTTCCATACTTTTATTTTTAATACTTTCATCGCTAAAATTTTCCTGGATGTTGAAGTTTAAATAATTGTTTAACAAAGTAGGCTTTTATATCTGTTTGCTTGTTTCCCCTAATACTGAACCAAGTTTCTAAACTATACACAGAGGTTCCAAGGCCTTCATGTTTCAGTTTTAGCACACGCTTTAATACTTGTTTCTTTATTTTTTAAAAACTATGTAGACTTAATTTTTTCTAGATTCCTTGAAATCACAAATACATAAAACTGTACTCTAATGACATGGCTTAACACTGCGAGAAATTTTCTTGGCTTAGTTTTCAGACTCTACTCCACAGAAGATTTAAAGCCCACAGCCTTCAAACCTTGTGACACACCTCAAACTGTCCTTACAGACAAGGGACAGCATGACCTTCATTACCTACACTGCTATTACTTTGGAAAGTCTGTTCCACTTCATCCCTGCCTTGGAGCATCACCTTACCAAGGAGAGGCAGGAACTGGGATCACTGCCTTGGTATGCTGTGCGCTGCTGCTTGGCCTGCATGAAATCATTGCATATCAGCATCTCCTCACTGCTTCCTGCTCGGTAACATACTGTTGGGACTAACCCCATTGTTGTGATTCACATAGCACATACCTAGCTGGCAGATGTGCTTTTCGCCAGTTTGAAACTGGAAAGACTTTTAAGTGAAAACTTCAAGAACCACAACCACCAATGACCTGTCAAAAACCATTCCAAATACTATTCTTCTGTTCTGCACAAAGATGCCTTCTCTGCACTGCCCTTTTTTGTCCCAGTTTCTCCAGAAGCCTCCCATGATCGTGCTCATCTCATAGAGACATGGCTTGTTTTTCAGCTTGGAATTTGGCTAGAAGTATGCTGAAGGCTACTCATCCACTGATATGCTCAGAGAAAACTGACAGCATTTTTATTCCCACCAGAACTGGCCGCTTAGTTGATTATGCTACATAATGAGTGATAGACTGAGCCACGCGTTGCAACTCACGTTCCCCAGTGACTCAACATCAAGTCCTTCAGTCTCTTTTCAAAGCTTATAGAAAAAAAACAACCCTAAAAGCTCCATTGCATCAAGGGTCCCTTTAGGCCAAGATGAAAAGCAGATTCACATTTATCAATCCTTGAACAAGAAAACTATCAATCACTGAAAATGCTTAATGCAAAACAGCAAAGAATGTTCACTGAAGGCAAATGGCACTGAGCACAGTTACTCAAGAATAAAGTCAAATACTGATTCTCTCTGCAGATATGTACAACCTATACATGACATGAAGACACAGTGCCCTTTGCCTAAATGAACCAAGATCTATTATCTGCATTGTGCTGGCCCTCATTGTAGTTTAACTCTCTCACCTGAGAAATTACAGCTTTGTTGTTGTTTGACTCGCAGGGGTAGAGTGGGGGTCGACTCTGTCCTTGTGAAATTTCACTGTTTCCAGGATATTTTTCAGAAGGCATGTAATGCCAGCAAGCCTTATCGTGTTGCTCAAAGTAAGGACTGATGACATACTGTTGCATGGTATGCAGTGTAATTGTTATTGCTGGAACGGGTAACGTGATTTTTGCCTTGCAAGCTAGTAAAAGCAGAACTGACACTGCCTGTTTACATACAGCAACATATTTCCATAGAAGAGGCTGCCATATTAACCCTCACTAGCCAGTTTTAATGGGATCAATTTGTGCTGAAAAATGAATTAATGATAAAAAGCAATTACTTAGCACTGCATGTGTGTGAGTAAAAGAACTTTTAAAAGAATGGAATAGAGTCAGTCTCCTCTAACAAGACACGGCCTGTACATAAAATGTAATCTCATTTGTTCTGTGGGGTTCCTAAGACATCTATTATAATGATATCCAATTATGGATTTCAGTTATTTCTTACATTCAGAGAAACTAGCCTTTTATTGACTGTTCCAATCTCTCAGAACAGGAAACTTAATATACTGCTAAAATTAAGGTCCACAGACAATTAGCATGAGTTATATTTACTTGGTAAATTACATTCTTCGGTTTCTGCAGTATCGTGAAAGTCTTTGAAATGTATCCTATGTAACTAGAATACTATTTCAAGGATTCATTGAAAATTCCCTCAAGATAGATTCATAGATTCATAGGTACATTAGGTTGGTGATAGCAAGCAATTGACAAATCTCCATGAGATATTTTGTGAAAAAGAAGACAATTAAATTATCACAGGGAACACGTTGGAAAGGGTACTATTGTGAAACTAATTCAGTCAATCAAGAAACACCACCAAGTAACTGATTTCTGATTTCTTCAAGGTATTCAAACATGGGTTGTAGCTCTTCCTCTGCTTTTATGACTATCCCTAGTATCTAAAATGAGACATGACAGTTTTTCTCCTGTTTGGTGAAACATGTAAAAATTTGATTAGCTCTGACTTCCATCATTCAATTTGGTCAAAATGGGATAACAGTTATTGAGTAGAGAACAACAGAATATGAATAGACTTATTTATATAAACAAAAGATATCTAAATACCACTGCCATTTTTTGAAGGAAGAACAACATTCAGATTCAGAAAATGTGAACATGTACTCATATATACAAATGGTGACATATATGTGACTGCTTACAAGATATCAGGAGCATTCTCAACAAATTATTGAAAGACAGCAATATGTTCTTCATACTCAGATGTTCTCTGACCAGGCAGAAGAGCTTGCTCTCAGGCCTTGATGGTTTTGATCAATCCATCTCAGCAGATGGGGTTGGAGCAGCATAGCACACAGATGGGGGCTGTTCTAATGTAAGCCAACTAGTTTCAGTCTGAACATACCGCCAGCTAGCTGATGATCATGACTACCTCTCGTTCTTCTAATATTTCTATCACAACTTGAAATGCAGGTGCTTCTGTAGCTTCAAAGGAGGTGAGTCCTATGTCTGCTAGGAAACTGTAAGAGCTCTCTAATCACTACTTGTGGAGAGATCAATAGAAACAGAGCTGAACAAGAAAAACATTTCCACTAGAGTTGATTTTTGGGCATATGCCCACCAACATTTATGTTGATTTTTCCCTTTGCATATGATTCACACACACACACACACACACACAAAAAACAAAACAAAACAAACAAAAAAAAAAAACAAAGCACAGCTCTCATTCTAGTACCATATTTTGGGGCCAACTCTCAGCTACAATTTGTTCATTCCAAATGAGCTATGAGCATAACTCAGATGCAGACACATGACAGCACAGCTTATAAAAAGAGGTCTATAGAAGCTAGAATGTGGGAAATTAGCTTAAAGTGAGAGCAGCTGCATTTCTGGTATTAAAACTAAAGCAAAGTAAATGTGCAACATGCATTGTTAGAGAAACATTTTTTAAGATACCTTTTGGTTTTCTTTCTGATTATGGCAAACTGTCTCATGGAAATATTGCAAGAATACCTTTTATAGCAGAAATTTTCTAAATGGTTGCAATTCTCATGAGAAAAACATACTCTAGACACTTCCTGCTTTAAGTTTAGAAGAATGGAAAACTGAACAGGCATCTAGAAAGAATAAAACCTAATATTTGATTATTTGTGTATATAAAAGAGAAGCAGGGAGACAAAAGTGCCACACAGTGGTCACTTCAATAACTGTTTTTCCTTGTTATTCACTCCCAGCTGGGCCAACAGGACAGGCAAAGAGAATGCCTGCTAGAACTGTTTGAAGCATCAGCTCCCTGGTGACATATATCCTTATGTGGCTATATGGTTATGTAGTCAATTCATGTCAATCACTGCAGCTTCCTTAAAGCCAGCATTGCTATGTTCAGCATCTGTCTGAAGGATTTCATGTTTGTTTCTGCTTTTAAGCAGCACCCCTAGCACTCACTCCTGTCTATAGCACGGTATCAGCTTCATGTGAGTAAGAGTTACAGTGACAAGTCAACCAACCTAACCAAAGCTATTTATAACTCACAGCACTGTGCAAATATAAGTCAGATATATCAGGGTACATCAAAATAAACAAAGAGATTCTTTATAATTTTCATCACTGCATCGTACTTAAAACAAGTCCTCATTTGCTAAAACTATGCAGTGAAAAAGTGAGGTCAATACAGACAAGAAAGGCAGAAACCAAGCATATAAGCCCAAAGGCTATTGAAAAGGAGAGGACAGGCACATATCCCCTTTGTATAAATGACTCATTTACAAAAACAAATTAATTTTGTCTTAATGTTTGATAAAGTGGTCAAGGAGAAGATTTTTACCTGTCAAGAATCCCCAGCCTTTAAGCTGGGAGATAAGGAAAAGTCAGCAAGTGAGATGTCAAGTGAATTTACATTTTTGAGCATGAAAAGCTCAAAGCATTTCACAGTTTTCATTGCTGTTTGCTGAAACTGAGAAACTGGACACAGGTAACCATAGAAAAAGTAATCCAGAGGAATTTCTGATAAGAATTGCATTTCATTACACTAAATTACATGGCCATCTCTGTTCCACTGACTGTCAGTCCCCACCCTCGTTCCAGTTTTCATCTCCATAGTTCACATGCCTCAAGTCTAAGCTCTGGGAAAAATATCTGAATTCAGATTAACTTCTCTAGCTGTCTTATGAAATATAATTGAAATTTGAACACATACACTAGTGGAACATGATAAATACTGGAAGTAAGCATCATATCGGCCTTCATTTGGTCACGTGATGCAATACAATAATTTATTGTGAAATTGAGTTCATCACAGTGTACCTGCTTTCCCACATACTCTCAGATGATGGATACTGAAGGCACAGCTTGGACAGAACAGACATAAGGAAGGGGAACATGGTTGTGAATATCATGGCTGCTTTCGCCTGACTTCAACTGTAATTGTGATAGTGACTGAACTCTTAATTTCTTCTTCAACCTAAGCTAAAGTTTGAAAAAAACAAGCGAACAAAAACAAACAACCAAAAAAAATCAACAGATAAGTACTCCAGAACCTATTGCTCTCACAGCCTAGCAAAGCCCTGCCGATATATCTTCCCCTGCCCACCCACCTGCCACCCTCATCTCCAGGTGCTCAGAAGCCCAGCATTCCAAACAAAGGGGCACTTCACAGGGACATACAAAACTTGCCTTCCCTGGGGCTCTTGGCAGGAATTTCCACAGCATCATACCAAAAGCAATGCCTGTGACATTCAGGACAAAGACTATATAGGCGTAATAAACAAGCAAAAAGTTTCGAGAACATTTCTCGTGGTAGGTTAGCATTAAGTGGTAGCAACGCATTTCCTGCTGCTCTGCTGTTGTCTCTTGATGGAACTAAATAGGCCAAGCAGTATTTACTAGCACTGCCCATTCGGCAGCAATATGATAAACTCTGCAGCCACAAGTTAGATTTTCTCCAGCAATCTAAACGGTTATCTGAAAGGGATTCTTCCTTTCAGCTCTGATGGTCAGAGGAAGAGGAGTCTTTCAGCCATGCCTTCCCCATTTTCATTTCTGAGGCATGTAAGAAATACTAGCTTGCTTTTTTCCCCCCTTTCTGGCTGATTTACAATTATTTTTTATTTCAACTTTGTTAAATCTTAATTTCTGGCAGTTTTCATGAGCTGCACTTCAGAGTTGTTCCATCCGTGCAGTGACTTCATCTCAGAACAGCCAAGATAAACAATTCTAGCCATTTAATAGCATTTCATGTATCTCTTGATAATTTCCAGACTTTCCTTTATTTCTTATGAATCTGGTTATCAAGAGTATTATGCATTTCAGTGATTTGCTGTTGTTTCATTCAACAGCTGTCACGACGTCTTTTCCAATTTAAGATTTTCCAATTTATATTAAATCTGCAAAGCCTCTGATTACACAGGGCTACACACACTCCTGAATTGGCAAAACTTAAGATCTACTCAGAGCCTTCGGGTAATATAAAGAAAAAGGATTTAAGTGATATCATTTATTGGGCCATTAATGAATATTTTACTTCAGTCACTTTTTTAGAACGTCTTAGAACCATGGAAATATAACTTTTTCTCTATAAATGAGAGACTGAAACATCCATTTTGTTTACACACCAGTAGAATAACAGCCCTTTGTATAGTAAACATATGCACTGGAAGAGAAGCAAAACAATTATGTTCCATAAAACTGGAACAAACAGATAAGCTTATTGAATAAAGTTATGTATTCTCGCTAATGTCAAAGGACACTCTTTTTGGCTTATGGTGTTACCTATACTCAGCAATTGAAAAAAGGAAAAAAAAGCCCCTTATTTAAACTCTTCACATTAGGATTTAGAAGCCTGAGTTTAGGCCCCACCTTGAAAAAGAAAGAAAATCAAGCTAAAAATAATATCCTGTTAGAGGGCTCATGCTCTTAAATTCTCCCTGAGACATTGATAAGTTTGAGAACAGATTCTACAAGCTAAGGACAAAAAAATCTGATTGATACTAAGCACATTAGCATAATTTATATATTCATAAAGGCTGACAGACACATTTCTAATAATCTTTAAAATAAAAGTAATAATGGAGCTAGTCAGCAATTTACCACTGGCAATTAATCATTCTCACAATATTCACAACATTTAGCTTTGTTCTTGTTATTCGAAGAAATAATGATTAATTGATGAAATTTTAGCAAATGCACTAATAACAGGTGCTCCTAATTGCAAAGTCTCAGGGCTAATTTGGTCTGAGCTACTTTTTGCTAATTTGTACAGCATTAGTCATAACAGTCTGTAATTTTACTTTTAGAACAACTTTTTCCTATAGTCACTGTAATCTAATTAAGAATTTTAACTGCTTATTTGTATGGAGAACATTGCTGAATTGTAAAATGTGAGAGCCTGATTACCATAAAAGATTTAAGAAGAGGTCCTTAAAAGTATGCCCCCGCCAATTAAAAGCCCTCGCTGATTAAAAGAGAGCTATCTCTGGAAGCAAAGTGCTCATGATAACATTTATCCTAACCTCACTCATCTGAAATCTAATCCCCATGTTTGTATCCCCCATCTTTTCAGAAACTTCTTTTTAGAGGCAAGCACTTCTCACAGAAGATGAACGAAGTGAGTGGAAAAGGCCTCACTGAGTTATCTGTTACCCAGGCTGCTGTAGCTAAGTATGTGGAAAATCCCTTGATCGTCATGAATGTGGTAACCAGTCACAATCAAAGCATCTACCAAACAAGTCCTTTTTTCAGTGTCACGTCACAGAGGGTTATCTCTACCTACGAGGAGTAAATTAGAAAAAAAACAAACCCTGTATCATTCTAAAAGAAGCAGGCAGATTTTCCATAAGGTATCTGACCTGCTCCAGTGCCAACTAAATTTAAGAGTTCAAGTCTCTTCCATAGTACTGGATAAGTTCTTCCCAAAACGTGAGCGAGCGTTGTTATCTCAAAAACACTTTCTTCACATTCTCAATTTTCTTAACGAACATTGAGCCAAGCTTGGTGAGCACACTCAGCATTACTGGCTGTCCCACTGGTGTGTAAGCTGATCACACAATACAAATGGAAGCAAGCCACAGCTCTCTCCAGCTCCTACAACGGCAAGGTAAAATGTGGTATTTGATATAAAAGCAGATGCAACTGACAAAAAGATGTTGTGAGGCATGCAAAATGGCATGCTATGCACCTTCAACCAAAATGACAGTCCAGAGTCACTACCTAGTGGCTAAGCCATCATCTTTTGCAAGGCTTTCAGAAAGAGAGAGATGCATTACAGACTATGCTGAATTTAAGAACGGTTGGTCTTCTAATGGGAACTTTCCTTCATGATGCTAAGGCTGAAGTCTGCATTTGCCTTATATAATAATAAAATAAATTATCATATAATAAACTATATAATGGGAATTGGCAGCTGATCGTAAGGCTAGGTAAAAATTACAAGCTCTAAGCTTCCCTCTGACAGTGGTCAAGCCAAGTGCACAATACCTAGAATTTAACATCTAAAGCCAGTGTTTAAGCTAGAAGCCTAGGTTTAGTTTTCATAGAATAGCCCACTAAGTACCCAGGAGAAGTACTTCAGCTTAATGCTTATTTCCCTGCATTGTAGTTACCAAAACGGATACATACACAATACAGCTCCATTAGCATCTTCATCATCACAGCAAATGGGTCAGAGAAGGGGAGTCTGGCTTCTCTCCATAGCAATTTGAATTTCCTATCCCTGTGTACACACACACTTCTCATAGCTCATCAGTAAGAATAGGATTTAAAATTTCCTTGAACATAATTACTTATTGACATTGAGCATTTAGTACTAAAGCACGCTGAGATTTTCACATGACTTAAAAATAACTGTCCACTTAGTGGCTGAAAGCAATTAACATTTCTTTAAATACCAGTGTAATCTCCAATTGCATTATTCTAAAACCATTCTTATGCCATAAACTTCTATGTCATGTAGCGTCCAAGTGCCTTCCAGTGGTGTAAGAAGAAACCATGACTAACATCTGTCATGTGTCATTAGTAGTCTCATCCCTCAAGAGGAGAAACACATGCAGTGAAGCGTTTTGTTTTGGTTGGAAATTAGAAGGAAAACTGTATTCAGCTATTGTTTATCTTAGAGGAATGAAGATGAAAGAGACGTATTTTGCAGTTGGGATGGGATATGATATCTGTGAGGGCCCCTAGCTCTTGGTGAAATTTTTTCATGGTCTTAGACTGCCCTCTTTGGAAAGTCTGAGTTGTGGCATAGGTCTTTATTAATCATAAAAAAAAAAAAAAAAGAATCCATTAGGACTAAAGAGAAAATTTCCAATCATGGTGCTTTCTGCTGCCCTTTAGCAGGCCTTAACATAAACCATGTGTCTCTGAGGAGATGGGCTGAGAAGCTGAACTTGATTCAGTCCCACATCCAAATCAGCGCACTAGAGAATTCAGACTTGATACGCTCAGAAAGCTCATGGAGGTGAGGAGACCTCTGTGGTGTTTGGAGATTCTGAGATGCACAAGGACTTACGGCAAGGTACTACTAAGCTTCATTACCAGACTGTTTCGTATCAAGGGTATCTACAAAGCTCTGGACAGCTAACAGGATTTACTGCCACCTTGCTTAAGTTTAGATTCTCCTTTCTGTTTTTCAACCATAAGCTAACTGCCACATTACAGTGACACAGCACGTTATTGGGTCAGTGTTTGATTTATGCAGGAGAAGACAGCAAAGTTATGTGTCATCTTCATTGTACAGCCTCATCCCGTCCTCTGGAGGCAACAGCTGGACGAAGCCTGGAATGGAAAGAGTTTACTCTAATTGGAGATACAGTCTCTGCCTTGTAGCCACCAAAAAGGCCTCGTGCTAGCCAACATGCTTACCGGCGGCTTTGGCCCAGATAATCACCCCAACCATTTTACCAAAGCAGGTTCAGATCTACCTCTTGACCCAAATCCTAATTGTTCTTAATATGAAGCTTGTTTTAATATGAAGTTTGAATTTTCCAATCCCAAACTGGATCAGAAGTATTTTATTTACAAGTGTTTTAAAATTGGTGTATGGTTTAACAACATGATCCCAATCCATATTTTCACATTAACTGCTTTGTTTTTTTCTAATTTTGGCTGTCCTTGGAAGCCTGGGGAGACATAGCAGCATCTATAACAGAGAGAAAAGCCATACCCAGATTTTTTTGTGACTTAGACACTGTACAGATTTCCTAGTCTACATCTCCTCAGAGCCAGTAAAGGAGGTTCATTCATCAAACTGTTTTCGGTCCAATTCTTAGCGTTCTTTCTCAATAAATTCAGACTAGCACACGACACTTGCAACTCAGTAGGTACTATTACACTGCAGCAACTGTTTGCCTGCAAAAGCTTCACAGTGACCTGTCTTTTCTTTGCTGGTAGCTTTGGTCTTGGAGACACCTCTAGAACATGTTCCAGGAGAACACACCAGAGCTAGCTCTGCCTGCCCTACTGAAAGTGCTCAAAGAAGTGTACGTGTAAATGTAGGAAATCTTAATTCCTTTCAAAGCTTGCCTGGAGAGGCTATTGTAAGAAACCAAAACAGACCCACTTAAAGATGCCAATATTCAAGTCCCTGCAGGTTTTTCAGGGGTGCGCCCTACCTTTCAAATGAGATTTCTTTTTTATTCAATTAATATCTGGCAAGAGAAGATACACAGATTATGTGTTACTAACAGCTATTTCACATCTAGGTCTTTTCTCACACATGAATGTTTTAAGACTGCACCCACGGATGGCATGTAGCTATTACGCTGACAGAAGTATTAAAATACCTTAAAGTACCTCCAAGAGGAACCCCTTTAATCTCTTTGGAGCAGCTGTGTTTAAAGCAATAGTAGTTGAAAGTTTTTAAGGCTAATTGTTTTGACTTACAGTATTTTCCATACTCCATGAAATGTCCCTTACCTAATCTGCTTTACTGTGTCACCTCCTCTCTTACCAATTCTATATGGGTACAATACATAGGTATGCTGACTAAATACCTTGTTCTTAAAAGAACAGGAAAGAAAAAGATAAATCCTCTCTGTGAAACATGATATTCACCCAAATGAAGAGGTAAACAGCATCAAAAGTAAGCGTGGGCAGGCACATAATCTCTTCCCCCCAAACACACAATGACTGATGGAAGAGAAGTCAGGTCTCATTTTACTGAGAGAGAAGATGGAAAAGGATGAGTTTAAGGGGCAACAGGAACCTGTGGTACAGCTGCTGGCAAAAACAAAAGAAACAAAAAATCCATACCATATCTAGGTTTGTAAAACATCTCTGTTATCACTGAATCAGCAATCCTGCCACTTCTCTATTTCCCTTAGATAAATGCCTCAAAACTACAAAAGGAAGAAACGGGGACTTGAGATGAAGAATAGGCAAAGCTGGTTTCTCAATTTTAATTCTTGATTTTACTTGACACTTTGATTGTAAACATATTTATCTAAAGCATTATGCAGCTCTGACTTTAGTTCCCAAACGCCTCATTCCTTAAATGCTCAACTTTGTAGCCTTGGTATATAGGACTTCAAATCCATGGATTTAGCCAAGAATGGGTGGACAGTTCATCCACATCCTCCACAGTGCATAGTAGGTCCCTTTAGGATTCTGCACAACACATTGTATTTATTGCTAAATATATTATCCCATGCTTCAGTACTGACATCATCCTGAACAATGCTGCCCTCTTTCACTTTGTTACATCTGTAACTCTGCACATCAATGTCTTCAGTACAATTTCAACTCGGCTTCGTCTGAATTCTCACCCATGTCTTCCTTTTCTGCTTTGTCAGGCTCACATGCTGACTGTAAGTTCAAGAATGCATATCCAACTACCACGCAAGAAGACTGACACCTCGGGCATTTCAGGAGTCTAGCCTTGGCTGTCCAAGCGCACTTTTTGCTTTACAAATGCCTCTTTCAGCCTGTATCAAATTGTGCCTCTTCTGGTTCAAATACATCTATGAATTGCTGTTACATGCTAACACCATGCAACTTCTACATCTGGTGCCACTAAACTCTCCCCTGACTTCTCAGAGTCTGTAACGATACACAGGAACTGTATTCAACTTTGCATCTTATTTCAAATCACAGCCCCTCTACCCTGTAGTGCTGTGAATGGGCAATCTGCAGTAGAGGATATGGCTTCATTAAACACACTGTACACACTAAAATGGTATCACTTTACAGTGGAGACACGTCAGTACACTGCTCTGACATTAGATTTAATAAAATCAGAATACTATTAATGTTAAATGACAAAACATGAGAACCATCTAACTGTACGTACTGGTATAATCTGCCTTACACAGTCCAAAAAAGTATAGTAAGCACTGATAAATAATTACAGCACACAAAAATTGCTGTAGATTGGTGTTGTTCTTTTTTTGGTGGAACTTTCTCCTTTCTAAAGTGCGTTATGTTTGAGAGCTATCAACTTCGTTTGTGCAAGGCAGTTCACAGGCTTGTAGCTAATTATTGTCATCAAACAAGCACATGACAGTTAAGACAAAATACCTGCCAAGCCCTAAAGATGAGTTAATCAGTAAAATATGTATTGAAATTTATGCAGAAAGTGGATCAGTCTAAAAGCGTATCTACACCGTATTATCAGTGGACATCATTTACATACATAATGTTTCCTCAAGATACACCAAATCACAGTTTCCGTATCATATGCTCATATGCCATTCATTGTCAATTTACTGCTTTATTTTTAGCATACTGATTTCAGTCTCCAGTTCTGCACCACTGGTTCTCACTGCTCAGCACTCCTGTGCATCTGCCACAACTGCATAAACGTTCCCTGTCTGACTTCTGCACCAGCTGTGGCAATTCAGGGTCACAGAACATACAACATGCCTGGCTACAAAGGTGAGGAGTCAGATCCTCACTCCAGTGAATTAAAGACTTTTCTGATTCTCAGAGTTACAAAGCTCTCCTCTATCAGATTTAGACGTGTACTTTATGAGTCCAAGATTTCCCAATATTTAAGAAAAGTACTAGATTTTCCTGACTCACCACAGGAATGAAAGAATTGGCAACGTGTCTTCAGTTCATAGAGTGCTATAAATCAGAAGCCCGAGCTTCTGGGCATTTTGTGCTGCATTTCAAATTAATGTACCTTGCTATATAATTTATACTACCTCTGTGCTATAAAAGTAGTTTTGGACAGCCTGATTAGGCTTCTGATGTCCTCGCTTACCGTCTCTTTCTCTGGTTCATATCCTCTTAAACACACACACAAAACAATCTAACAAATCAAGCAGAATAAACCAACAAAGTAAAACAACACAGAAGTAGCTGTAATTAGTAAAGCAAGGTTCTTCTGGTATAACTGTAACTATGTCCCCCTTCTGTAGAACTCTGAAGATGGACTTCAGCTCTGAGCACTGCACATTAATAGTTTATTCTAGGAGATTGTGTCTTCACTCGGTGCAGTCAAAACACTGAAAGCTCCTCCCATGAAAAACACATGAACACGTTACCTCCTTCCGTTCTCAAATCCTCCAGCAAGCAAGTCAAAACTGCACTGTCTTTGGGATGCTGAAATGGACTTTCACGTTGAGAATGAACAGAATCCTATGTCTCCTGTTCTAGAAGTACCCCTGTTTTCTGACTCAGTTGCAAAGTGAACAAGTAAGTTTTCTAAAGATGTATCTTCTGGGTGAACATTTACTTCTACGAAGTAAATGTTAAAACACTAAATGGGTAGACCCCAGTCACTTTTCGAGAATAGCAACTCCACAGCTCCTAGTCAGCAGAAGTACCAGATAGTATAATCAGACAAGATGTTTCAAAAAGCAAGAAGAACATCTTCCCCCATTCTAATCATTACCAGAAGCAGCAATAATCAGTTTTGAAGTATAAACTCTTGGATTAAACAGTTAAATTCTGCCCTAAAAACAAAACAACATAAAAAAAGAACACTCTCAGTTTTATCCTCTGCCAATCATTTAGTACTGGTGAATACTATGACAGACTCCTAAACTTTTACCTGAAGGAATTTAAGGGTAAAGCTAAACATGTGCCTTTCCTTTTGTCTTCTCATTCACACCCTGCTGTGCTGTTACTAGTACAAACTAAACACAAAAACGTCCACAGGTAATCAGAAACTCAGTCCAAAAGCTTTCATTATTATTTCTTGGCAGACACTGAGGATTCTCCTGTCAAGTAAGACTTTGCAGGTTCAGGTAAAGTTTATCAGACTCAGCACATTTGTAAGAACTAATAGCCATTCACTAGGATCATTAGTGCAGCTTTCTTCTATGGTAGCTTCCCTGTGTTTGACTTTTCCCATCATCAATACTCAGAACTGACGTTTGACATCAAGGTAGGTTAAAGATCGTTAGGGACACACTGTGACACTGCTGAGTCTAAACTCCTGAAACTACTTGTGTGTGCTTATTACACCATAGAAGCTCTTTCTGTTCAAGTCTCTCAAGTCATTATGCTTACCAGGACCAGCATAGACAGATGTCTCAAATAAAGGATGTGGCAAGTCAATGGGATAAAGTACTCAAGAGGAGGCAACAGATGACATTATTTATAAATAAGCTGCCATACAGTTGGGATGATCAGAAACAATGATCACTCATTTTTTTATATTGTCAGACAACTTGACAATATTGTTTTACTCAATAAAAGAAAAAAGTCAAAAATCTCTGTGGGTATCAGATAGGCATTAATAACTTATGGGTAAACATCACAGAAAAAATTCTGGCACTCAGCCTCTCTTTTTGCCAGGAAAGCAAATGATTGAGCAGATGGTTTGTTCAGAAACTGCAGCTTTGGGAAGAAGCTTGTCTGTAAAATTGAATACATTTTGCAACCAACAAAGATGAGGAAATTCTTGTCCTTGGGAAGACTTTCCAGATTACAAGAGGGCAGTGAAGACCGTGCAGTATTTTAGTTCAAAAAGAGTATGGCTAGTCATACTTCTTTCATTTTTTGTTACCAGGTCTGTGACACTCTAAGAAGGATTAATTAAGCATCTTAACAACCTTATGGAAGCCTTGCTCTCAGAGAAAACCAGTGTCATTATATTTTTGCTGAAGCAACAGTAAATCTGATTAGCAGACTGCGACTGAGATGTTTTTTGTTTGTTTGTTTTGTATGGAGGAGAGAACTGTATCCTTTATATGTTCTTATGTTTTCCCCTTCTTTTCTACAATCATGCAATAATTTTCCAGTCTGCCAACCTGTATTTTACAGTCCAGTCCAGACTTCTATTCCTTTCCAATATGGAGAACAAAAAGCCATCTTAACAAATAAGCTTATGGAAATAGGAAGGAGTTATGTAGGCAACTTCAGTACTATTTTCTTTATCAGACACCATGCAAACACGAGGGGACAGACAACATATATACATACTAAATATACACACGTGTATATACATATTCTGATAGACACGTACATGCAGATCATCATCAAACCCCGATATTCTCAGAGAGGAAAATGATTCATTCTGACCACAGCCAAGTACCATTGCTTAACTGTACTAACTGATAACGGTGAAGGTTACCAGTCCTGGTAGCTTCACCATGGGGACAAAGGACCTATTTGTAAAATACTATGAAGAGCCTAAACAGTGTAGATAAAAGCAGTGTCATTATTTTTTTGCTTACAAAATTATATTGGCTGGCTGTCTTACAAAGTCTGAGATACTTTGTCATTGTGCCTAATATTCCACTGGGGAAAGGAGCTGTTATTTTCACTGGCAATATCTTCACCAGGAACATCCGCCCTGCCGCCATTTTATTCATCCTGAATCATCATATGATTCGTATACCAGAAAGCACAAGAGAGAACGATTAAAAAGATCATTCAAAGGATTCCTAGCCAAAAGTAGTTGGAAAATGTTCTTCTTTATCAAGGACGAATGCTATAGCTTTTCTGCATTTGCAACTTCAACCACGGATGAAATAGTTCCTGCAGAAAAGGGTTGCTTCTATTCTTCTTTGAAATATGCACTGCTACAGAACTCCCTTGAGTTCTCAGAAATAAAATCCAAACCATGCAAAGAATTTCAAATCCTAATAAAATAAATGAAACTCTCTTTTCTTTCAGTCCTTTAAGGAAAAAATACAGTCCTTCCAGAACGCTTTTTTCCAAACCATAAAACCAACAGAGAAGATGTATCAACTGTGAAGAGCTGTAAACTACTCATATCTTCACCATAGCTTTAAAAAGGGGAAAAATGTATCTCTCTGTGTCATACTTTGGGGCTACTGAACTTTGATGTCAGTGGAGCTCTGCCAGCATGCACCACCTGATGCTGCAGCTGGGACTGAGCATTCATCATAGACCCATGTCCACATAATAAGTACTTCCACCTTTTAGAATGAAAGGCTGGATTTTCAGTCTAGGATGTTCTGTTACATGCCTCTTTTCCTCTGAGCAGAGACAGGATGGATTGCTAAATTGGAGAGCGAGGAAAATATTGTTTAAAAGTAAAAAATAAAATGGAATGGAGGCAAAGAAAACACTTAGAAGAAACAGAGTTTGTAATGCTCATGAAGCCATAAACTTGAAAGTTCAATGAAAGAAAGTCATCAGAGGTATATCCTTTTGATTACCATAACTGAGCGCGCAAAGTAATTTGTATTATGATTTCTATACCTCGATAACAGTTACAGAAAGATTTCCCTGCCACCATCTGTCAAGCTGCACCGCTGGTTTTTTTTATCAAGCAGCTCCTGTTGAGCTCATCTAGCTGATGAACATCCTTGTCAACTAGCAAATATGAATGACTTATGGAGATGATATTTCAATATATAATGGCACTCCTATATCTTGGATTCTTTTAGGATGTGGGTTATTAAATATTAAATATCAAAGCTGTAAATTATTGTAGCAGCTTTATACAACTAAATTAAATTCAAACAAAACCTAATTTCCTTAATCATTGCCTGTAATCCTCCAGGAGCATACGCTATTAACTCAGCTACAAATGGCATAGAAATTGTACGACTTCAGTTATTTTATATCAAATTCTAATCCAGGGCAGAGTCTTCAGTATATCTCCTGCAGGGGTTTTAATGCTTTTACAGACATATTGGCTCTTTACTGGAGAGCTAATCTCTTCATATTGTTTTTTCACTCCTTTATCCATTTCCTTCACACCCTTACTAATCTAGCTAGTACTTTCTAGCACATCTCTTGTTTTGAAAGATTTGTCTCTCCCCATGTCGCAAGAGTCAGTCTTTCCTTTCCAAAACTAGACTTATTTTTTGTTTCACATGTAGAACTGAATCACTCCCATTTATTTCAACATGGCTGTTAACTGCCTCATTTTATCATCTCTTTGTAAGGCTCCCATAATTATTCAGCGAGAAGTCTAGTACTTGGAAAACTGAACAGTTCCCTTCTTTTGAAGGACCCCTATTGGAAGTAAAATAAAGTAGATTTAATTTAAACAAGAATCTTCTTCACAGTCATGGGAGTGATTAGATAATACAGAAATAAACCTTGGAGCCCTCAGAGGTGAGACTCAGAGAAATCTCTAGAGATCTTCCAGTCACCCCTCTGCTCAAAAGCGTGATCAGCTAAACTGCTGTTATTCCTGACATACGGTTCCCTGATCTGTGTTTAATTGTCTTTCAGAATCGACGTACAACATCTCCGTGTAGTCTGTTTTGGGGCTTCAGTGTCCTTCCTGGCAGGAAAAGTCTCCAGACACCCAATGGCAATCTTTCTTGTTGCTTAATCCTTTTACATTCTCCCCTTTGGGACTGGGAAAGGGGCTGTTGCTGGCCTCCCTGCAGCACTTGGCAACATCCATCTCTTCTCAGTTTTCTTTTCTCTAGACTGAATCACAGCATCCCATTTTAGCTTCCTCAGCAGTATTTTTTCTCAAAGGTTGCCTTCAGTGAACTCCTGAACCAGCTGTTCCACAAAACAACTATTGAGACATCTAAAACTCTATTTTATGTCATGACTGGATGTAATTATTGCCCTTTCTAAACAGCTATGGATGACTCACATTACTCTAACTTCCTCCCTTAACACAGGCCCATGCTGCCATCATGGTCTACTGGTCATCTGGGTAAATATAAAATCAATATTAGCTTCCTTCTTTTGTTTGGGACTTCCACCTACATGAGGTCAGGATTGTGCACTGATGGAATTACCTTGTTAAACTCTAAGAAATCTTTAAACACACAGAATTATTGACCTACCGGCAAATCTCGCAGCATCTTTCCTGGATACACTGCATGGGACTGGCTTGTCCTACTAATCATCTTTCCAGGTTTGTGATGTGTCTGTGATGTTAGGGACTCCATGAACAATTAGAACACATTGCCCTCATGTCATTTCTTAGGCATCAAGCAGTCACACAGAGGATTATCTTGTTTAAGTTATTGCAGCTCTCTGTGTTCCCTGTTTCCCTTTCAGTTAGATTTGACCTTAACACCAGCGAAAGGACTATGAACCAATAGCCCTCACAGCACAATACGGCAAGGTGGCTGTTGGCCTCTGGTCTTTCCTTTCTCTGGGCAGGGTTATTTTTCAGGATTCTAACTCCCCATATCTCTCCAGCCTCAAGGATATCGGCTGGACAGCACTGGTGCAAGCAGTATGTACAGGAAGAGGCTTGGCTTCATTGTGAGAAACCTTTGAGGAACGTTTCTTCTTAGAAAGGTCACAACTTTCAGACAGACATCTCCTCATCTTTAAAGCAGAACTGTTTTTAAACCAGTGAGGAAGTTAGACCTTTGGATGGTCATAGTAGGTTCCATGCCTTCCAGTCCGCCCTCGAGATATGCTATAAAAATATATGCAAAATACATCTTCAGTGCTTTGGCAAGAAACAAACACAAAACCAGAGAAAGTAACAGTTCTCATCAAGAAGACATTTCAGTTTCAGACGCGTAAATTAAGTAAAAATTTAACTAAATTTAACTTAGCATGAAAAATGTCAAAACAGCTCTTACTGTACATTACAAACTGTCACCCCAGAAGATACTGAAGCTCATTCCAGAGGTAGCTGACTTAACAGACAAACTCAAACGTGTCTTTTGCATCTGACCCTACTGGCTTATTGGGTAACTGGTGCTAGCCCAGAATTCAGCCTGATTTATGGAATTCCTCGCACTGGGGTTTTTTTCTTCATCCTGAAGCAGGTTGAAGATTATTCAATTCATTAGTTAAATTAAAGAGTTAGCAAGTTAGAAAAGCTAAGCAGCGCTGAAATTTAATCGATCAATCTGCTCAACACTAATTACCACACCAATGCGTCTGCACACCGGGATTCCAATATTGAAGTACATCACTCTTCTTTCTTTATTGCAACATTAAATGAGCGATTTGAAAAGTTCCCAAATATGAAGTAAAGCTTTTGTGGGGAGGAGAGAGGAAGGAGGTTTTTGCAAGGAAGATTCACATTAATAGCGTTTCTTACATTCTGTCTCTTTGCTGGAAATCTAGGAGATAAGAGCAGCAATCAGAGTTGGGAAGGAAATGGGATCTGGGCGAGACTACAGTTTCCCTGGCCTTCCGTCCCTGAGATGATAGAGAGGGGACATGCAGAAACCCTTCCTGCTCAGTGTGGTCAGAGCTGCACCGAGCACTGCAAAGCACTACAGCTTGGAAGTGTGAGCGTGTTTTTTTTTTTTTTTTTTTTCTTCTCTCCAAAAAGTTTTCAGGAAGTCTGGGGGAGGGGCAATACCGTTTCTTTTTTGTTATAATGGGCCCCTTTGTGGAGATGGGAGAGAGGAAAGAGCTGCGTGCCCGCGTTGTGCAGGCTTTGCCGTGATTCCCAGGGCGGCTTCTCTGCGCTCCTACAAGGCACTGGGCCTGCGAGTGGGGAGAGCGGAGCGGGACTGGGTCAGGATGGAGCTGATGGTTCTGCTCAACGCTCTTGTTACTCGCCTGCTGTTCGTGTTGCACTCCCTCATCGGGGTCTGGAGAGTGACTGAAGTGAAGAAAGAACCCAAGTACTGGCTGCTGGCGCTGCTCAATCTTCTGCTCTGCCTGGAGACAGGGCTCACGCTCAAGTTTAAGCAAGGCAGAGGCTACAAATGGTGAGCATACCTTGTTGGCTCCGATGGAGCCCCTCTTGCTTCTTTGCATGTACTTTGCTGCAGATGTGGAGCTGCTGGCTGTAAGCAGAGCTGCCCTGGCTTCCTTTGGCCACACTTTCAGGGTGCTGCGTTCTCCCTCCTGCAGCACCTGGGGTAGTGAAAAAATGCTGAAGCCCTGGCTAGTCTGTGGCCAAACCCAGAGGGCTTTCAGGAGGGGGGAAGCTTTGCAATGGATGACTTGGGAACCACTCGTACGGTACTGAGTGTGCACTAACAGCTGAACGATGTGGAAACTTTGCTGCTGGCAAAAGCTGCGTGTTCTAAAGCTGCTGATCCAGGGGGCTGGGGAAGTCCGGGGCACGCACTCCCTTGGCAGGGTCACCGGACACAATGATGCCACAGCCTGTCATGAGCGCACACAGAGATGCCAGGGGCACCACGCCTCTCACTCAGCCAGCCATTTCCTGGCAGGCATCTCATTCCCTGGGACTGCATTCCCCGTCCCTGCTACCCACAACAGTGCTATTGCCATGCTTGTGCGTGAACAAAAGCTCAGCGTCAATAAAAGATGAGCAGCAAGAACTCTCACAGTAAGAGTTGTTTAAGTATTTGGATTTGAATATAAGAGGCTATTCCAGAGGGAAGCGTTCATGCAGGAAAGACTACATGAGAAATGAACAAAATAAGTTAGTCATAGCAGAATTTGCTCAAGCACTTGGTTTTTACACGTACGTAAAGAATGACTGCAGTCATCCATTGCTCATCAGCGCAGCCAGTCAGCTAAAACAAATGCTCAGTGAAAGGGAAGCAGTCACATCACTAATTGTCCAAGTTTTGTTAGGACCTTTTCTTTTTAAGAACCTCAGACTGCGGGTTTTTTTTGTCCGTGTCAGTGGGATAAATTCAAGGTTACGAAAAAAAAACACCCTAGTGATTTCCGTAACCTTATATTTCAGACTTGCAACCTGTGAAACTCATTATAACAGAAACAGCATTGTATGACAATTCACATGAGTGTTCCATACTCTAAATATAAATGTATTAAAAGTAGTGGTGATTTCTGGGATACAGGAAAATTTAACAACAGCACAGCATGCATGTAAAGCAGAGACAGAGTAAACAGCCCCAATTCTCTGCAGTGAGGAAGAGGCAGCAGATACTTCATGAAGGCACACTTGCAAAGTCAATTTTTGGACTGTCAAACAAAAAAAAAAACATACAGAAAGCAGATTCATTTTACTGAATGTGTGCTAGAAGTCTGGGCTAGATCTAGCCAGGAGGAAAATGGATATGGTCCAGCACACTAAGAAGCACAGTAAATTATGTTGTAGGTGAGAACTGCAGACAAACAGGCGGCATCTAATCACAGCAGAATCAGGATAACTTTCTGCTCTGGTGAAAAACACCCACTTAGAGCAAGTGGTATCACCTGCATTTACAGAAATACCTCCATACATGTCTATTAATGCAGGCAAAGGACACTGTACCACAGAACTCTCCTGCCTCCAGAAGTCTCACATGCTCTCCATACGATACTGACAAAAGACAATTGCTTATTACATCAGCAGAAATGGAACGTGAAGAAAAAGTAATATTGTGTGCCTGGCCAAGTAATATTTGCTCTACAGCGTTCCTTCTAAAAGAAAGCAGGGTTAAAGCTCCTGAACTTTCCTGGCCAGATCTGCTATCATTAGCTCAGCATTGCTAACTTGCCAGCTGGATGGATTTCTCTTGTGCTCAAGTCCTGTAGGAAATACCGTAAAATAAAGTAGTACTCCCATTCAATTGAGAGGTGTGTTCTCTCACAAAATAACTAGACTAAACCCCCACAGAATTGCTAACTTCAGGAAGAGGAAAACAAACAAACAGACACACCTTCTAACCATAAGAACAGCCAAAACTTAAAAAAGGAGACACAAACCAACCATAAAATCCAAACAACGCATGACTCAAGACTACAGTATTTAGAAGGACTGACTGAAACTTTTCAGAGCATTCAGCAACCTAGTCATTTTCCTGAGCAGCAGGAGTTTGGGTTATTTTTCTTCCTCAAAGCAGTCTCCTCTGAAAAAGTCATTATTACAAAAATAAATGTACATTCCGGATATGAGCTAATAATACATCCAGCTACATTTGACCAAACACATGCTGCAGTTACAGTTATAAGCAATTGAAGATCACTACCAAGTGTGCTGGTGTCAGGACAGAAGGAACCAACAGGTGTCCTGAAGCTGCCCTCACTGCTCCGCAGAGTACTACAGATGGGGTCTCACAAGAGCAGGGCAGAGGGGCAGAATCACCTCCCTTGACCTGCTGGTCACACTTCTGTTGATGCAATGCAGGATATGGTTCGCCTTCTGTGCAGCAAGTGCACGTTGCCAGCTCATGTTGAATCTCTCATCAACCTACACCCCTGAGGAGCACCACTTGTCACCAATCTCCACTTGGACACTGAGCCATTGACTGTAACTCTCAAAAGTGCAACCATTCAGCCAATTCCTTATCCAGTGAGTGGGTCATCCATCAGATCCATTTTTCCCCAATGTGGTAACCAGGATGTCATGCAAGACAGTTCAAATGTTATGCATAAGTCCAGGTAGATGACGTCAGTTGATCTTTATCCACAGACACTGTATCAACTCTCACAAGAATCAGTACTCACAGGAGTAGTAATGAAACTTGTCTAGTACTCTCAAAATCAGATCAAGAAGCTTTAGATGATAAAGCTTCACCATCACAAGAGAGTGACAAGAAAAAGGAGTTCCTTTTTCTAGGTAGATACATCCTAAAAAGATGAGACAATTGTCAGCACAAGTGGGAGAAGGACAAGGCCCATTTTCATAAATCATTTTAGCTTGTACTGAAAAAATCCATCTGCAGAAATGTTTATTTTCAGCAAACTGATGCTGTTTCCACCTTTTCTGTATCACCAGGATTCTGATCAGCAGTCTTTATCCCAACACCATTCAGTGCAATGACCATAGCCATAGTCATCCCTGTTCATTTTAGGGGAGTTGGTCCAGATGACCTTCATAGGTCCCTTCCAACTCAAATAATTCTATGATTCACCCTTTCTGAGATCTAAAAGAGCACACTGAATACACTTTTTTGTTGTTGATTTGTTTTAAATAGAGAATGTTATGAAGGAATTACAAACAGCTGAAGTACTTAGGTAGTTTTTGAAAAGAGATTTTATAAACTACATATGATCTTAGATTTACAAAAAAAATAATAAAAGCACCTATAATTCATAAAGCTAGCAGCATGAGGAATTCAGCAAGAATTGCAACTCTTATTTGCAGTTACAGCCCAGTGTGAACTGTAACGAAAGGAGAATTCTCCAGGTCCAACTGAGATAATGATAGAGAATGCAAGATATTTACTATGTGATATAATACCAAGCTATCTTTTCCTTTGCAGGTTTTCCCCAGCAATCTTTTTGTATCTGATTTGCATAGTACCATCATTATGGCTACTGGAAATTCACCATGGGACACAGGTATTTATTGTGAAAATGATGGACTGTCTTGAAATTGATTATCTGATGTGCTGGATTTAGGCATAAATGCAAGACCTTGATCCAATTTTCCATTTTATGCTGGTGAGCATCCCAGACCGGCTGGGACTATGGACCACTGTGCATTTCCTAATATCAAGTAATGAATCTCTTTCCTAGCTAAAATGAGACTATTTGTATTTGGCCAAGAAACTGAAGACTAGAAATATGAAATACATCATTTCAGCCCCAGGTTACCAGCTCGAATTTCATTGCTTTAGAGATCTTTGTAAAATAAAATATGAGTTTTACGGCATTTACAGGCAGGTATTGCAACTCAAAGCAAGTAAAAATGGAGGTAGCTATCAATTAAAAGGCTCTTAAATTACCTCATGCTTAGTGCAGTCTAGGAGAATATTCACAGATTACTACCACAGAATAGCTGTTATTATTATTTTATTATTATTATTATTATTATTATTATATTATTATGCTGTGCAATGATCTGGGAAGGGCAGAAAAAAGGGAAAGTTTTAAAGGCAATGGTTCCTGTGGCTTAGGGTAAAGATAAATTCCAGCAGCCCCTGCCCTATGCCAGCTGCCTTCAAGTCCCCATAGAACTTCCATGTAGTGAAAAGGGGATTTTTGCATGCCCAAGGATTTTTGCACAATCCTGTCAGAAAACGACCTGATAAGGAGGAAAGATAAAGCGAAAGAAGAAGATACATAAATTAGACTGAAGAGACACAGGCCCTTATTTTCTCCTTTGGAAACATTGTTAGAGCCCACAGAAGTATAATCAAATATTCAAAATTGTGTTTACACTGAAAATGCCTGAGGCTTTTTCTAAATACAGCAGCAGGAATTTATTGTCGTCTTGTTTTGCCAAATCTCCTTAAACAGTCACTGACAGGTAATGTGGATATTGAGAACATTTGTCATAGTTAAATCTGGTCCACAAAACAGGCTAATTCTGTAGTCAGAGGCAGCAGTTTATTTCCCAAAATGATGTTAGAACATGGCATACTTTGTTCTTATTGATATACTGTTACTGTGAATTAAAGAGGAAGTATATCAAGTTAACAGCTTAGTTTATACCTGGAGAAATAGGATGGAGAGTTCTGGAAGTGTGCAATCTAACAGATTCAAGAGCAGTACCTCTAGAAAGGGGAGCAGCCCTTATAACGATATGAAACGCAGCACTCAGATAAGTACTACTTTTCAGGTGGAAGTTTTGCTGAAATTTTCAGTATTAAAACAATAACAGAATGGGCCCATACATTTTACGTACATAGCATCAGAACAGTTTGTGGTCGTTAAGGCAACAGAACTTTGATTGCCTGTTGAGTACCTAAGAGGAAACATCAACAGCTTGTAATGGTGCTGTTATTTAAGGCATGCACTAACGCACAGTCTCTCCTGAAGATGGAGGCAATTCTGCCTCCAAGTACTGCAGAACTGGACAGAAGTAATGCCATCCATCTATCAAAGTGGAATACTGACTGCATAGAAATAACTGCTTTGCAATGAAGCATTTGGGGATGAAATGCATCTCTGGGAGAGACTCCGTAAAATAAATTAAGTCGCACTAACCAAAAGAAACTGCTGTCAGCAGAACAGAGCGTGTAGAAAATTAAAATTGTTTATTCCTTTAAAAAATAATCGTCATTCTTCATAATGCGTAAGACCTCAGATGAACAAATGCCTCTTAGCTTTTCAGTCACCTTGTGCATTACCACCACAAAGTGCCAGCTGACCACCTTGAGCAGAGGATACCTAACTGCCAGGAAAGTATTCAATGCAAGCATCCTGCTCAACAATAAGACAAATACTTGGTAAACCTTTTAAACATATTTAACCACTAAGGAAATAATCATTTTTTATGCCCAGTCCTTCAGCCTCATTCTCACATGGGACACTCTTACCCACTACAGTTTCGCTGTATCACTCCTCCCAAAGAGTTAGTGTGCATCATTTCTCCCCTCCCACACCCATTGTCTTCCTGAGTTGGAATGACAGCCTAAGCAGTCTTTTCTCCTTGTGTTACATTTCAGCTTTCTAGTAGGAGCAAAATGAAGCAAAGTCACAATACTGAATTTGACATCATGTGTGTTGCCATAGTGACGGCCACACTGCTTCCAGCGATGCGGAGCGAGGGGTACCTGTTGCTTGGCAGAGGCTGTCAGCTTCCACATGGTAACAGGGCTGAGGGCACTCTGCCCTGCTATTCCAGCAGCAATTTTATCACCTCAGTGTTGGGTCTGCTGCAAAAAGTTTTAGCTGACCTCATTTCTATCTGGCACTGGGTAAGAAGCAAATGGAAAATTGCTGAATTAGTTCAGTATTTCAGGGAGTCCCCCTGAACCACCAGCAATGTCTTTGAAGGCTGGGCACTAGGAAAATAAGTCACACAAAACAGTTTCCATTTAGATGATGTCTTATAAATCAGAGGAAATATCAGCTTCATTTCATAAGAAGCAAAAGATGTAAACCTAGCTAGAATTTCTGTAAGTTGCATACAATTTCGTCCTGTTTTATTTTTGCACAGTAATCATAAAGCGCTTTTGTTCAGCTACGTACACATCCAGACATCTGTGAGTAACGGGGCTGTAGAGCTAAGCAGGTAAATCATGTTCATCTGCCTATGCAGGTAAATCATGTTCATCTGCCTGTGAAGTGTAGTACTCGCTTCTTCCTTGTCGCTTTCCCATTAAGTCACTGCACATACACAATTAGCTAGGCAGATATGCCTGGCACCAACAGGCCTATTTACATGCATATACATGATGTAAAATGAAGGCTCTTTTCCAGACTTTCAAGTGAATCACCACCACAATCACCGCTTAATAAATATTCAGAGGAACAAACTGAAACAAGAGGAAACTACTTAAATTAAAATTAGAGGTCAATTTAAATGCCTGACTCTGCAGATGCAGTTCTCCATTTCCAGCCTACAGGCAGTGATATCCACACCTGGCTCTGAGAAGCACTGTTTGGTCAATGTTCACAGAGCCATGTGTCCCCCATTAAGTCAGAAATGGTTTCCAAAACTGCATATTAAATGCCTATGAAAGACACAAAGTGAACTTATTTTCTTGATCATTCTACGTGCTTGTGTGCAGCTAGAAAACAAAACAAGCCCGCAGCAGGCCATGTGGGAGCAACCCGTGGGGACAGCTCAGGAGATCAGCCCCACAAAGCAGCAACTAGGCAGAACCCCAGCTCCTGCCTGTCCCTGTTTCCACTCTCTTAACTTCAAGACCTCCCTTCTCCAAATGGAAATATTTCTCCAACGTCTCTGTGACAAGCGTTCAGTGCTGTCACACCCATTGTGCAAATAAGCCATGCATTCAGTTTCAGAGCCTTTATCACCAATTCTAAAAGCAACGAGCACTGACTTTTCCAGATTTTTCAGGCCACAGGAAGTTGCTCCATTTATCTGCAGCGTCAGGCAAGAGGCAGCGCTAACTCAGATATGGGCAGTATTATCAGAGACAAAGTAAAGGGGGATCTGAATTTTTTTTTAGACTGTGACATTTGCTGGAAAATGTTGTCCATCTATTGGCAGGCATTATGCTGAACAGAGCTGCTCGGTATGCACGCAAACATTCAATTGTTGCAGAAAATCACTCCTCGTGCAATAAAATGGTGGGGGGCCCAGTAGAGAAATGCAAATCATTTGGTGCTTTCTGGCGCAAGTAGGATAGAAGTCTTCCATGACAGCCTGGTTTGATTTTCTAATTACCCCTTTTTTATTACAATGAAATGGGAAGGGCTGTTATGAAGACAGATGTTAGGAGCTAGGCCCCAGCTACCCCAGGAGCAGCTGCTGGACAAAAGCAGAAAGCAGTGCTCCTCCTGCCACTCAGTCACTGCGCTGCACCTAGCAGTATGCTGTACCCAACCTTTACTCGTCCATAGGATCCAATGTCTGCAAAACATAAAGCACAAATTTTTGTACTTTGCAGGGGCAGGCAATGTCAAAGACTCACTTTTCCTAGTTATTCCTGAGTCGCATCTCTCATATTATGAACTTCCTGCAAAATAGGCAATTCTGCAGGGAAAGGAAGGGGGGAAATACAAACCACGTGAACCCACGGCTCAACTCTATTCATTGAAGCCTTGAGGGAAATCACAGAGGAACAAATGCATTTTTAGATAACTTACTCTAGATAGTAGAAAAAAAAAAAACTTGGAAAACAAGTTTGAATGCAGAGACTGACCATAAGCATAAGATAGCAAACCGAGCAATTTTTACCATCCTAGGCAGAAAGAGACCATGTAGGAAACCCAGCAACCTGTTGAAGAGAGCTGCAGACAGAGTGTAGCTTTACAGAGCAAAGGCATCACTCATTAGCCTTTGAATTTATATCTGATTTTGCACAACAATCCCACAGCTTCGCAAGGACCTACCAGCACATCTCCCTGTCTATAGAGAAGGAATTACTCCCTTCCAAACAAAGAGTATTTACATTCAGAGCAAGGATGTTCCTTTGTACACACCCACTGTCAACATTGCAGGCCTCTTTCAGCCACTGAATGCATCTGCTCCCTGTGCTTCTTGTTAACTCATGTGATGCTTTTGTTCTCAACAGTACTGCAGTAATGAGCCTGAAGCAGTTCAGTTGAATGTCACCAACCAAGACATCAATCAGCCTCCAGACAGCAGTCATGGAAGTGAGAGAATTGATCACCACATCATTCGGACGGTGGGACACCTTTTCCTGTTCTTAGTAGAGAACTTACGAAATGTTGGGAAAAAGCAATTGGAGAGGACTGTCATCATCTCTGTCTATTTGGGCAATCTCCTTTAATAGTGACAAGAACGTAAGGTTCACAAAGGCACATGGTAAAAGTGGCAGACATCTTGCCAAGTACTAACACTTACTGGTAGGATGTCTCATACTGCTCAAAATCTAGCTGAACTTAGTGTCTGAATGATGGTTCCACGTATGATAATAGCTAAAAAAATAACAGCAAAAAAAGTATAGAGAAGGAATCAGTACCCGTTGCCCCAAATTGGTATTAATATGCCATTATCAAATTACAGACATAGAAGTGATTTCCTCTAATGCAACATGAAGGAGATCAAAGGCAGGCTGAAGGATTAATGCCATCTTTAATGTGAATTCTCCTGAAGTTACAGCATGTTATTGTTGTTATGTTTTAAACAGGCTAAAGTTTTTGTGAATCAGCTCTCCACAATCTGTGAGACTGTGTGGACCCTGGCCCTCCACCAGACTTTTCTACTACTGCTGGTAGTTGGGAGGTGGCTTCTCCCCATTGGGGTTGAAATCACTCGGGACCAGTTGTCCCAGCTGCTCCTCATGTTTGTAGGAACAGCAGCAGATATACTTGAATTTGCAAGTGAAACCCTGGACATTGAGGATGTGCGGTAAGGACTATTTGCTGACATAAATAGTTTGCACATTGCAAAAGGAATTTGTTCAGTTAGAAGCTTTGTTTGTGCTGTCTGCAGCATCCAGACCACTGCAACTGTATTCCCTCAGATAACAGAAGGCTACATTCAAGGGCTCTGTTTTCCTACTCTCATCTTTCTGCTGTAAAAGACGTAACAGTCCTATAAGCTTTGTTAGAGATTACTCGTCCACTGCTAACAGAGAAGCACATCACATTCATCACAACTAAAGGGTACAAAGAGCCATACAACTTGCATAACTGCCATGTGGCATCAGGTCATACGGCTACAGCAAATCAAACTCTGGATACACGGATAACTTCTCAGGTTAATGAATTGTTTTTAGGCCATTATGGAAGCAACGAGAGTTTGCTTTACTGACTCTCTATCCAAGTTCATTCTTGGGTTATCTCATTTGTAGTTTCTTCTTCACAACAGAAGAACAGTGTTCAAAGATGAGAAGAAAGGGAACAGCCTAGTTCTGGTGTGAATTTTCAACATTGTGATCTCTCCCAGAGAGTGTAAGCCCATCTCCCTCTCACAGCAGTGAGAGCTGAATTGTGAACACCCACCACAAGGAGAAAGAATCGCAGAAGAGCTTCTCTTGCAAACGTTATTCAATTTTTTATTTTATGTTTTAATGTCACAGAAAAGGCTTTACAGCAGGGAAAGAGGTCCTTCTGACTTGGAAGAGAAGCTTCAGGCTTGCAGGGAATACGTAATCATTACAAAGGAAAAGACAGACTCTGTGGCTCAAAGTAGAGATATTTCCATATATTTATTTATAACATGGGCTGCACAGCTGGAACAGCAAAAATCCCGCACCAAAAAGCGCCTGTTTTCCTCAGTATTAATAGTACCTCTTGGAAGCATGCATTAATCACTGTTTGGCCCAAGCTCCCTTTAAATGACATTCCAAATACTACAGAAAACATTTGTGTTAACACATAAGGAAACTGCATTTTCACTGTTAACACTTTTTCTCCTCCCGTAGAAAGAATTACGTTCTCATAAATGCAATTCTTGCTGTATGGACCTGGAGTATGTTACAGTTTCCACTTGATCTTGCAGGTTAGTACTTGCACATTGACAAGAAATGAGAACATGTGCTTTAAGGTTTTGCTGGCATGACTTGTGATTGTGCATAGGCTACACGCTATATCCAGCTCTTCTGCTGGAGAGCAATTCATATGACAAAGACAACGATGCTTTCTGAAGAAAGCCTATTGTGGTCTCTTTTGAGGAAACTTTTTCTGGCTAACCTCTATCTCCATGCTAAAACACTACTTCTAGAAAAAAATGGAACTGCAGCATTGAAGCTACAGCCTTAAACTTTGCTGTCTTAGCTTTTGAGTTGGATCTGGCCATGGATGCTATCATGCTTCCAATCTGGGGAGGTTACTAGACCCTATAGAGAAATAAGCAAGCATCAGCCACAGGGAACAACACAGCCTAAACACAGATGTCACAGGCTCTCAAGAGGTTATCACAGGACACGTTACCTAATCACAGAGAACATGCAGGACCATGCTATGTTGGGACTGTATATTCTCATCTTAAAATAAAAGGCTAACTCAGGCTGGTATTTCCCTGCAGGCAGAAAGACTTCTTTAGGTCAGAGGAGATAATGAAAGTCTGTTTCAACCGTTTTGGCCTCCAGTATCAACAGATTTGCAAGTCAACTTCATCAGTCCAAAAATAAGTTATCCTCACCAGTATCTTAGATAAAATTGATGAGTGGATTGACACACCTATTAAAATAATAAACAAACAAGGTAATAATGAAATATGATTCCTGGAAATTCTCATTAGCTTTCTCTTTGTTGTCAGCATTAGGCTTTGATTTCAATTTTGAAGGTGGGAAAATATTTCATCATTTCAGCTCAGCTACTCACCTCCAGGAAAAGCAAAATTTTGCAATTTACCAGAGATAAAAAATTGTGTCACTGGTAAAATCAATTCTCATAAAGATGCACAAAGCTTTAAAAAATTAACAACAAAAAATCCCACTACGCATACCCGACTAAATTCAAATGTTATTTAAAGAACCACTGCATTAATTTCAGTACAGTAAGCTATGTGTTGTGCTTATTTTCCTATGGCTGTTGCTTTTCTGCTATGATTTACCTAGTTGAAAAGTTACTAAGCACATGTTGGCTATGGATGCAGTTCATTTTAGGTAACTATGCAGCTGCACAGATGCTGCTTCTCATTCAGGCATCAGAATGTTTACTTGCACATAACTACAACCTAAAAAAGCAATTCGTAGATACAATATAAAACTGCAACAATGAATTTAAGATTATTAAACAACTTAAAAGCTATTAAGTAATTAGCTGCTCCTGGTGAAGCTTTGCCTAATGAATTCAGAACAATTTTTTCCCCTTCTACAACTCATTTTTCGCTCGAGTCTCATCTTGTTTTCCTTTCCCAGTGCTACCTCAAAGAATTGAGTTATTTTAGTCAGCTGTGCTACTTGGTGGTTGTTAATGCATCACAGTAACTATGGGTTTTATACTAATGTAATCCCATTGCCAGGAAAATGGGTTACTTTACCTTCATGAATTTTCATAACATGCAGCCATACCTTCCACACACAAAGCTGTCTGATGACCCTTTCCATAGACACCGTGCCAGCAAAAGCATTCCAGCCCACCACTGCCTGTATAGGTGAAAATGCACGCACACAGGTTCCAGCAGTTGTACCCAGTTTGTGCCCAGAAGGCTAAGAGCAAGTACCTGTGGTTTAAGTCTTACACTGAAAAGAGGAACTACAGCTTCTGCTTGTCCATAGTGCTTGACATTGTATCCCACCAAACACTACCTATTCTTGTTATGTCACATGGCAAATTCAACAGCCTACAGCTGAGTCTCTTAAAAATAAGGCCTTTGCTTGGAACCAGCTGAAGTGCTATGGCTCCAGAAGGCTCCCACTGAAGGTGTTTTTTCTTTCCTAACAATGCATATTAACTTAGCACATTGATATAGCAGAAAATTATCTGGGGAAGTCATTGTAGAAAAATTAAGTGAAGTACTTCTTGTTTTAAAGTATATAAATACCGATAGCTTTGTGGGATAGAAAAGGGGAAGTGGTTTTTGGTCCTTTTTGACAGATTATGTAAATGTCTGCTTAACTTAAGATCTCAGAAATGGGATATGCTTTATGTTGAATTGTTCACATTTGAATGCATTTATAATCCAAGCTACCTAAAAGCTGCCCTTTAGCCCAATCCTGGCTAAGTTTTAAGAGAGCTGTTTTAACCCATGTGTTTTACTTCCAGTACAGCATATTGGCTGCAAACCAACTGCATCGAACAGGCAGATTCCTAGCCTGCTGCTGTGCAGGTACAGTGCAGAGCTGTGGAACATCGGGGTCAGCTTGTTCATACAGGATGGACCCTTCTTCATTGTGCGTTCAATCCTGATGGGCCACTTTCGAATATTCAACCAGATGCTGGTGTTTTTTACAGCTAAGAATATCTTAGTTGTGATCCTACAACTGTATCGCTTGGCAGTGATAACATTAGACTTTCGTGCTACTATTCTGCAGAAGAGCAGGAAAGGAGAAGTTGGCTGTTGCCCATGTGAGCCTTATGAAGCCACTGCGCATAGTACTGCTGAGCAGGACGCTGAAATGAAAGAGTGTGTTGCTTTTCCACTGAAAGAGGAATCTCAAGCTCCATTGGAAGACCAGTAAGCTCAGTGATTGACTCAAGACTAATTACATTTCCCAGCTTCTTCAGAAGGGCCTATTTCTATGGTGAAAAAGATTTTGAGTGCGAATTATCTCTTCCACTAAAGAGATTAATAATGTCTTCTAAACTGTAGGAGAAATTTCTGAAGGAAAAGAATCATAGAAATGGGACATTTTGTATCCTGTTGGATTCTGGGGAGTTTTGCCAAGTTCCCAGTTATATTATTCACAGGGATTTTGTAGCCATAGTTCATAGTAGCAAGGAAGGTTTGGCGTACTAACAAAGTTGGTCATAGTCTTTGGTGGCACTTTGCTGATGTATGTATTTGCCTGTATTCACATAAAAGGACAAGTCTATCCTAACGGAACATGGAGGAAGCACAGAAGCATTTAGCCCTACTTCAGTGATTGGGCTACAGCTAAGATGGACACTGTGATCACGGTGCATAACAGCAGCTTCAGCAGTGGCAACTGCAGACGTGCAAGGGAATGGACATGACAGATTTCTACTGTTACTATGACATCTAAACACTGTTCATTACGAAAAGTTAGGAGAAGCTTCACTGAACATTACCTCATTTCTGGCTGGGTTTTCAGTTTATAAACTACGAAACACCATGAAATTATACAGACTGTCTCTTAGGACCTGCAGTCTGAGTAATCTAAACTTTACAAATAAATAGATATATTAAAAACATGGGAAAATCCCCAATGACGTGTTTGTCACCTAGTCATTCTCTGCAAAGGTACTTGCCTTTATATTTCTACCAGTCAGAACACCTACACAATAAAAATTATAAAACCTGAAGGAAAAAAAAAGCATTGTAATTTTTTTTTCCTGCTACACTGCGTTTGAAGTTGAGAGCAGGTTTTTAAGGAGTTGCCATTTTCTAGTTTTTTTATTATTATTTTTAAGTGTCATGACTCAAGTATACGATCTAACAAGAAATAATATTGTCCTGTCAAATGTGAGGACTGCCATCTAGGCAAATGGATTCTGACTCGTGCTTCACATCTCACGTACCACCACGAAACCCCATGAAATCATTTGACCTATTTGGTGTTAAGGTCTGTCTTTAAAAAAAAGAGCTTTTTGTCATGCATTTACTTCTGTGTTTGGGGCGAATAACACAGGACGTGATTCATTTCTTCCAGGATCACTTTACATCAATTTGAGGCCATTGACCTTGCTGGGCTTAGCTCAAAAGATAAATAAGTTTTGAAAGTCTGTCTCTAATTTATATGCTCACTGAAAATGTTAGGTGCTTTCTACATACTTCTGCATCCACTCTTAATGAGATCAGAAAAGCATGTTAATAAAAAATCTCACAAATAGGAAGTGACCTGATTAAGGTAATTTCCTATATTAAGCAATCCCAATTTTACCTAGGGCTTCAGATATCTAAAATACAGGATCTGTTTAGGAATGTATTAAAGTGTTCCTGCTGCCACCACAGCAGTCATGTTCTTATTAGACTAATAAGCAATGACATTTTTTCTCTGAAAGATATACCTATTTAAGGATGAACCTATTTGAAAATTTCCAAACATGTGAACCTACGTTAGAATTTGTGAGCTGTTAAACCTTGTGATCTATTCTGTGCAGGATAAGGCCCTTTCGCTAGTAGCGAAGAGACTGTGCAGCTGTAAAGAAATGAGCCTTATGCACTCATAGCCTTTCCACCACTTGTACCTTAGTAATAACATGCAACACCCCCTGCTCTTCTCATTTTGAGCCTCTTTCCAGCAGAAGGAAAAAAGGTCTATTACGACTTACAATGCTGTTGTAAGGCTGACGTATTTAGAATCGAATGCAACTTAAGGTAAAGAAGCTAAAGTGCTGCTCCTGACCAACTGTGTTGTATAAAGCCTCTCACACCAAGGTACATTTAGAATCAGCTGGTAGCACTGTAACATATTTTCTTCATTGATGCAAGCCAGATCTACTCACTGTCATTGAGTTTACCACTTGCTGATGTAGTAATTACCCTGTTAAAAGGACCCTTGCTAATTAATTTGAAGCTAATACTCATCTTCCTAGAGCATCATTTGAAATTCCCCAGCAAAAAAAAAATTGCAAGTACTTGCTACCTATTTAAAGGCTTAGTTCAACAACAAGCTACCTACCAGGCTCAGCCTGCAGCAAATGCAAGATCCCCTGGGGTCAGCAATACAAAGACTAGTTAGAGCAGGAGTATTACACAAAAAACTATATTTCCTTGTCTTCAGGCTGTTTCATTTTAAACAGCAGTAAAGCTCTCAATCAGACTGACATTGAGAATAACTCACCACAATACTTGGTCCTTCTCAAGATTCCATCTTCATCCAGACATACACAAAATAGATTAGATCCACACTCAGGATAGAACAGATTTAGACATCCTTTTTCCTTCCTGCCACTTTGGGCAAAGACAGATCACTTAAAAGCAAGGGAAAAAAAGAAAAAACAGACCAATAAACAAAGCACTTCAGTGGTGGGCAACCCACCCTCCTACCTACACACAGAGGGGAAACACAGGTAGCATCAGAAATGACTGATGCAGCGCATTTCTTAATCATTGAGAAGACTGGACGGCAATTAAGAAGTCTAGTGATTTGTATGTTGAGTCACAGCAGCAAATACCAGTTGGAAACCATCTTCTCTTGCAAATTTCTTGAGAGGGAGGACAACAGAGCCGTTTTTGCAGCAGGTTGAGTCAGTTGAACCAGCACCTTGGTGTAGGGAGCCGTGGTGTCATAGCAGTGCCCTTCAGCACACCACACTATGCAAGTACTAGAATGTATTCTCTTAAAGATCTGACAACTTGCGTCTCCTGAGTCAGGAGAATTACGTTATTAAATCTCTTTAGCAAACATACCTAGCTCTTACAGTCGTTTTTTTTCATTGTTCCTGCTTTGTCATTTTAGATTATTCTATGTAGGCTGCTCCAAAAGTAATTCCTTCTATTTATTTCCATGAAAACTACACCAAATACAAGGAGCACAATAACACTGTTTGATAGCACAGATTCTACCAAACACTATTTTTCAACAGGGCTTCCACCAGTAGCTATGCATATTTGCCAGCAATGAACAAGAGCTGCACACTGTGCTTGCATAAATCCACACCAGCAGAGGTGACCCACTGTTGTTGTTGCCACTGATGAAGTGCATCACCGACCACCTCACTGCTCTCACATCCACTGTCAGACTGCCTCTCTGTTGCCATGTATCACACAACAACAATATTGGTGGTTAGGTTCAACCCTTACTGCCATACCAGCAACATCCATCTCCGATGCCTTGGGTCAATGTCATAAAACAGGAGGCATTACTTTGGGAGCAGCTCATACATTAAACATCACTGAGCTGTTTCACTAATTGTCTTTTCCTCATCTAAAATGTATTCTTCCCTTTCCTCCATTCTTTAGGACTTCAGCACAAATAAGATCATAGGCCTGAGCCAAAAAAACCAAAACAAAACAAAAAGACAAATCAACAGAAAAAATAATCAAAAGCAACAATAACCATTATTTTATTGCATTTCTGCTGGTATTTTTACTGTACTATATTTTCTGGGACTGTTGGAAATGGCAGAAAATGTTCAATTAGGTTTTAAAAATTCCAACCTTAGTTTGAAAATAAAAGGCAGTTACCTCAGGCATAGCTGCCAAACCTATTGTGTGAGAACTGAATGTTATATGTTTCAATTAATTATATTTTCCACACACTGCTTCTCTTTCCCATCGTTAAGTTAATTACTTCGGCCAGATTCTAACTGCAGCCGTTGCTTTGAAAGCCCACAGTAACTGCAGTAAATTCCTACCTGCTTTGCAAAGATTCAACTTCATTCAGAAAGACCCTTTGCCTCTAAACATGCAAATCACAGGCTAATCCCAGAGAAGGTTGAATAAATGCACACAAATACATGTGTGCATTTAGATACCTGGCTATGCCTAATACTTGCAGGTTTTTATTTTTTACAGTGTGTGAGACTGCTAGTGAAAATACTCTGCAGACATCTGAAAATGCTTAAAGAAATGCCCAAAAGTTACAGATTCTTTAAGCTTGCAGTTTCAAATACTAGGTATGTTACATGCTCAGAACAGCATAACAATTTTCAAGAAAAGATCCCTGAAATGCATTATTTCCATGTGGGTTTTCTCAGTTGATGAAAACTATCTAATCATTATGTCCCCTTCAAAAATAAAGTAGTTTTTCTGACCTTTGGAAATGATTAATGCATCTTTTTGGCTTTGAAATGAAACGAAAATACTCGTTTGGAATACTTGTTGGATGACCACGTTTGCAAAGATTTTGCTATTATTTTCTCTCAGATGTCTGTCAGACCACACATACAATTCAGTGGATTGATACAGTTTTTCTGACCACAGGGCAGTGTTCTGACTGGCTGCTGTATGACTTAATATGGTTTCTCCTCCCCCTGTCTCAAGTAGTACCAATTTACAATAGCATAAAGAGATCCCTGATCTTACCTTAACTCAATCAGGACAGTGGGTCTCAATTTTGACTGACCACTTGGGTATACAAGGGAACTCAAGGCACAGGAGCTTAATGCTTTCTAACTGAAGCAGTCCTGCAGTAGAAACCTAAAGAAGACAAACTCTAGGGAGAGAGCTGAGATTCAGCCTGCTTATTTCTGTAACAATCACTTATTTTAGATTCTCTGTGGTGCTTAATGTTTGAATTCCTGCTTTACATCATGCAGGTGGAATGCATAGCAGCCATGGAATAACTCACTTCTAGGAAAAGTAATGCTTTTGAAATTACCAGCTCTCGAGTAGGATAGAAAAACAAAAACAAACCAAAACCAAAGTACATTTGGATTCCTTTTTAGAGAGTCTTCCATTCACTGCCTGATCTGAAATAGTGTATGACCTACATGACTAATTTATTAACTACTGTTCCACACTCAAGAAAAAGCGAGAAGAAATCCAAACCCTAAATATACTCGTTGGAAAGTAAAAAATAAATTAAAATATTTATAACTAAATAAAATCAATAGCGCTTTTGTTTCTGTCTCAATTTTATGGGAATATAAAAAGATGCATACAGAATATTCAAGATCTTTTTCACATGATACCTGCTTGCCACTTTGAATTATGTATGTTATGTTTGACCAGTACCAACCTGCATATTTTTCATATTCTTCAGACAGTAAGATCCCTGAGTACCCAGAAAGCCATTTAGAACAGAACACTAGCATCTAAAATTGCACAAGGCTGTTCCTTTCATTCTGTGTCAATTGAAAACAGACAAGCTCTGAATCATCAGTTGGGAGAGTAGTTGCCCCTCAAGCCTTTGAGTTCAATTCAGTGTCTTTCTCCATGCTATTGTGTGAAGATAGAAGCCTTTCAAGAATAATACTAAGGCCCTTCTTTACAGAGGAAGACAGAACATTCCTGATCTGCAATAGTGAGGTAAAAGAATGGTCGCAAAGGCAGAAAAAGCAGAAATTTTAAGGGAGTAGGAGAGAAATGAAAAAATAATTAAAAAAACTCTTCAGTTATCAATTTCAACTCTTCCATCATATTCTACATACTGCTGTTCTTTTCTTGTCTGTATTTCAGGCTGCGTTCTGGGGCCGTCTCCCAGATCTCAGTACACAGACAAAAGACACTGACCACCGAACTTCCCACTGCTGTTTACATAAGCTTCCACAAAAGCACTCCAGAGTTCAGGCCAATCAAAGATTAAGAATAGCCTATCCTATTTCCTCCTGCTAAAGACTGAAAGTATCTGTGTCTGCCAAAGAACTTCCTCCATTTGTTCGCAACCTACTACAAAGAGAAGTACGTTTTCCTGAGCAGCCTCTCTGAAAGACTAGATTATTGAAATGGCAGTGACATTTCCTGCAGCCCTATGGGTTGAGAACTCCCTTGGGCATTCCTAAGATCATGTTTGAACACATTGAGCGTGTTCTTACAATGTTTGAAAGAAGGCTGTCAGACCATAACTAAAAATACAGGAGCGGATAGGTGGCATAATGTAAGAAACAATGCTCTAAACCAGAATTTCAAACTTTGGATGGTGGGCTGGAGTCAAATAAAGCAGGCATGCATGGGTACCACCTATGATAATAACTTCAAAGATCTAAACTGAAAATTGCTCTGAAGCCTTCAGTCTCTTAGTATATACACTAAGCTAATAGTATCCTGGAATAATCAGACAGAACGGATACAACCATAGCCAACATCTGAGCATCACAGACGTGTCCCAAACAGCTTTGGAATAGCCTTTACAGAGTTAAAAACAAAATAAAACAAACAAAAAAAAAAACCTCAGTGTTGCTGTTCGTTCTTTTTATATTATTATGAGTAAACTGACACTTCACATTTGAAGAATGTGTTGGGCTTAAATTTTATCTGGCATCCTGCCTAAGTGCTTTGCAGTTTCACTCCCCTGATGGAATTCACAAAAAGCTTGTCTTTCAAAATAAACATGGTAGAAGCTTTGTTGGAGCATCTTTCAGGCTTGTAAGAAACAGAAGTACATTCAGCGACAGCAGTACATGAACCAAGACAGCTGTCAGCCACCATAACTCACTACAGCCCTAATCCTGCTTTCAGTAAGCATTCACAATGCCGCTGCTGAAGACTGTCACCACATCTAGAGTATTACTAAGGAAACATAAAAACAGTACATAGTTTATCTTGCAATTGATTCTAATGGGGTCAGAAGCATCTTCCAAAGAAACTTATCACAACTGCCAAACAGTAGTATTCTCTTTTACTTGATAGGGCTCAGCTCAGCAGTTAGCTTTGTCCCAAAGTGAGGGAGAATGAGAAGCCTCTTCTTTCCTTCCTTTCTCCTTCCAGATTTCACATTGGGGTGAAATCCACCTGCCTTAATCCAATTATTAACTCATACTGGCTTCTATTCTGCCTTGTAAGCTTGATATCATGTTTAACTTATAATTTAAGCTCTGTTTTGGCAGAAAAGACTACTCTGTGACCTAATCTAAGGAATGCTAATTCACTTAAAAAATAAAAAATAAAATAAAATCCTCCTACATACAGGAAAAGTAGAGAATGCATAAGTAAGAGTTGCCACAGGGGTAGCCTGAAGCCATATGCCAGCAAGTTACACTGCTTGTATATTATGAGAATTTTTAACCACCTAATCAATAAGAAATGAGTAGTTACTATGGCAATTCCTACTTTACAAGGTAGTTGTGCTGCAGCAGAGTATGTTCTAGAAGGATGAATACACTCATCGCTCTCTTATGTAAATTTTTGCACCCTGTACAGCATTGCATTGCAGTGTGTAGGCTTCTGAAAAAAAAAAAAGACACCAGGAAGAATAAAATAGATTTAGAGCATAGTGGTGGTTATAAAGGACAGTCCAAACTGCTTGGAAATTCTTGAATGACTAATACATGCCAAGTTAGAGAAATCCACAAACATTGAGACAAACCAAGCAAAGACTTTGCAGATCCCTAGCTTGAAAACAGATCTAACGAGACTAAGATTCCTCTATTATTTTTCCCTTTGGTCATATTCTTCAAAGTTTAAACTGATGGGATTAGAGCCGAGGTCCTCTCAGAGCACACACCATCAGCTAATGCTAATGCTGATTTCAAAGTGTAGCAAACACTCTGCAGCATCCGTGGCTGATTACAGCTAAGTATTCCCTTAAAGCACAGTGTATCACAACCCTGCAGGGACTGCTACCACTTGCACATACAGAACAAGGATAAAACTTCATTCTCAAGATACAAATACTACATTAGAAGTACGATGTTCTTTTAAAGGTTTGAAAGTCATGAATAATAATCCTTGTTAAACACACAGTTTGCGTATGCCTCCTATGAAATATTTTATCCCACTTCCATCACATAATCTTGGGAAGTTCCACCCTTCTCTTTTCAAAGTCTTTTCAAGCATTAAAACAAATGGATTGAGAGAAATGCAGAGAGTAAATCAAAACACTAAGTCTGACAGCCAAAGATGTCCTGTCTGTGCGCAGAAACAAATTAAGACGTAACACAGCTGCAGAATTTGCACCAAGGATTGAAACAAACCTGTCAAAAAAGGTGATGAGGAGAGAAGCTGATTTAAAATAACAGTTGGGATCTTGAGGTGTGAGAAACAGAAGTGCACAAATGCAGGGGCCTAGGGACACTTTAAAAGCCCCATGGTCATGTCCTTGAATCCATAAAATAATAAGATGTGGCAGTTACAATTGTATCAAATTCCAGCAGATATATTCACGTAACTGAGGTTCAGATCTTCATGCCTTCATTTGAATGATCAGTGCTGAGAACTGAAAACTATTAAGACTATTACAGCTATTTTTACTCATAAGATATTGACTGTAAGGGTGCACTACAAAGAAACACCAATTCCTACATAGGAAGGCTCAATGTAATAGCAAAGATTTGATGCCAAAAACCTTGCAGATAGAAAATAATTATTTAAAAAGTCTTTAATTATAACCCGCAGTAAATACACATGTTCTAAAGAGATCTCTGAAACAGGACAATTCCTTTGATATATGAGAAGAATGAAAAAATTTGATGTCAAAATATGATAACCTTTGGCAAATCTTTTCAGGCTAGTAAATAGAATTAGAGCTATATATCACTGTCCAAGCAAAAGCTGAAATAAGGCATAAACATGCAAACAGAAAAACAGAGTTCTAACGTGGCACATCAGAAAACCCCTAAAGTAAAGGGGCTGTCTAGCAAGCTTGCCCTGTGCTCACCATTATGAAGGAACAACCTTCTGGCTTCTGGAGGAGACACTCAACCCTTACACTCTGTCTTCAGCCTGTGCACCACAGCAACCAACCTCTTTATCTGCTGGAGAGTAAGACCAAGTCTGCCTGTACACATTTTTCTACTACTTCCAAAAGGACTCACAATTAGGAGAGAATAGAGTTTAAATAGGCTGTTTCCTCCCAACCATGTTACCTCCAACGCTACTTCTATCAGATGATTTCCTGATAAAAACAGAAGAGCTACATCATTTTTTCCACTGCGGAAAGAAATGAAACACAAAATGTGCATTGGGTTGAAGACAGTCAATATCATAAAACTAGGTTTAGAAAAAGCTTTATTCTTATTTCTTGAAAATTTACTGTGGTGCTTAATGTCATGCAGCACTTCGTAAGAAAATAACCAGGTACCCACACTTACTAATAACATAATTAAGAAATGAGAGCTTTTCCCAATGCTTCATAAGCTGAACGTGAGAAATATATTTTCAAAATTACCATGGAAAGGAAGACTTACATAGCATTATTTCTTTAACATAACCGTTTCTTCCAGAAAATATTTTACATGAGTACACTTGTGTTTTAAAGGCCTATTCCACTCAAATTAGGGCACTGAAGATTAATTCTAGAATATGAGTTACAGCAAATTGGTCATTTTTGAAAGATGGACCTCAGGCTCAGGAAAAATGGGAAGAAAAAAACAAGTGAGAAGAGCCCAAGCACCATAGCCTTTCCACTGCATATCATAACACGTGGGTACGTCTATTAAGGAGAACAACAGAAAATTCTTCACTGGCACTCTTTTCCTGGAGAAAGCCAGTATTACTGTGGATATAGTTACTGCTTGAAAGAAGAAGCAAATAGTCAGAGGGGCACATGTGAGAATAGAGCACACTGCAGGGAGGTTTCACTCACAATGATGTACAGCTAAGCCTTTCACTTGCATGCTTATATCACAGTGGACAAAAATGTGCTTTTCAAATGCTTCGTAATTTTTCAATGCTACAGCTAGCGCCTCCACCTTATTAGAACATGGCCACAGTCACTTGGAGAGAAGAACGGTACAGGCCTGTTTTTGCACCTTAGCCTGGGGCAGGCAGAAGGACTGGTTATCTCCAGGGCCACTATCCTCAAATACATCCTCCTCCTATCTAAACGCAGTTTTACACAACTACAGTGTAACATACCTCTTCATATCACACTACATATGTCAAATGCTGCAAAATGCAGGGAGGATTTGCTACCTCCTCATATCATGCCCTGTTCAGTTGCCTTGAGAAGGAAAAACCTGCAAATAATCTTTCAGGAAGCTCAAGCAGGACTAACACCCCTCTTGTACATTCAAGATATGAACAAACTCTCCTGAAGCAGACAACTTAGACAAGCAGTCATCACCTGCTGCCTCCCCTTCTTCTTCACTAAGAGTCTGTATACATTATCATTAATATCTCCATCCTTTCTGTTTCTGAATCCAGCCCTGACACAAGCCACAGGAAAATTTTACAGAATAACCAACTTCTGATGTTATAACTGCATTACCAACACAGAAGAAGAGGAAAAAAAACAAAAACATTCTTACCAATTTAGAACAGACATTTCACATCCAACATTCACAAGTCCCAGTAAGAGTTTGAACTGAACTAACTCCCTGCTTGTAACCAGCCACACTTTTTGCAGCTCCAGGGGCTCACCTGATGGCAACCAAAACACCTTGATTCACTGCACTAATTTGGCAGAAGGAGAAGCAGAAGTAGAGGAAAGGGAAACATACCACGTTGTTATGTTAACTCAGCTGTGATACCTAACTGCATGCTGAACAAGTCGTGCAACCTAATTGGAAAGGGCCAGGAAACTGTTTCTACATTAATTATTGAACAAATTCTATATTAAAATTGTTTAACTTAGTAAGTTGCATTAAACAGGTCACTACTGAGTTGAAGATCTGTTTTCTCTGTCATCAACTCCCACAGTGTGATAGGAAGACTATCCAATGGTAGATTTGGAGTACAGTAAAGGACCAAAGAGCAGAAATTTTTTCCAATGTGCCTGCCCTTGGAAAGTTTCCCAGAAAAAGCAAGCTGCAGCAGCAGGATCCTTTCCATTTCAAGTGGAACAAGTCCACCCAAAATGGCTGCTTGCAAGCTAAACATGAAACTAACACACTGATAAGAAGCTGAAGTGGAAGATTGACCTACAGGCAATGAATCCTTTAACCAAGCAGAAGATGGAAGAGGGCAGCTGCTTTTCCCAATTCCCTGTATTCCCTTAATAACAATGAGAATTGAAATCCCAGATGGTAACGACAGTCCAGATGTCTTTAGCCTCATCCATTTAAGGCTCTGACTACATTCAAACAGTGAAAAAAAAAAAAATGATCAACTAGCACAGTCTCGATGGCTTGTGGGAAGGAGAAAAAAAATTGTATTAAATCACTGTTTTAGAGACAGCTCTGAGACGTGGGGGAATATTTTAAAGCGACTTAACAAGTCACTCAATGTCCCCATTTTCCTTTGGCAGCGTTTACTAGACACAAACTTTAGTGCTTCTTTGCTAGCATGACTACCGAGTGATTCAGCGAGTTTTCGATTTGTTTATATTCCCATTTCCAGCCATGTTAAAAGGGGGAAAATAGAGGTAAGATATGAAGAGCATAAATACAGCTGTGCAGTCAGGGTGTCCTAGAATCATCCACGTCTGTCAGGTTACAGTCTCTGAGTAATGTGCTGTGGCCAGTTTCCTATTCCTGTTGCCCTACAGCTAGAACAGCATACTAAGCAGCCCCTCACATTCAGGTAAACGTAAATCAGCCTGCAGATCAGCGATAAATTGTTTTTTGACAGTAATGAATTATATAAAGGACACAGTGTTGTGCCTGTCAACTGCCAACTTCTCTGGTTTTGACAGAGTTTGATCTTATAATTAGCTTGCTATCCAGCATCACTCTGCTCTGCTTCCCACTGGATCTTGCAGCCTGCTAACGACGAACCAGGAGGACCACGAGACCCATGTACTTGGCCCCAGGGCTCTCCCCCAGGGTCCCTCCTTTTTGTCACCTGGGTCTGTAGATCAAGTTTTATCTGCTGGTATGGAGGAGATGCCATTGTCATTGTGTACAGTGCTTTGACAAGCATTTACACTGACAAGCTTGTAATAGATTGGTAGATTGCTTGTATAATGCTAAGAAGGAATGACAGCATGTGTTTTTGTTGGTTTTTTTTTTAATTATTATTTGTTTTGTTTTTTTTTTTTTACTTTTTGCTTGAGGTTTGCTTAACAGTGGGAGCCTAACTCCAGACTTAGGCTCCTATGATACCAGCACCAGCTTGTCACAGTGCAGGCTGGGGGTATTAGACTAAGTGCTAAATCTTGGTTCAGTACACTTCAAGACAAAGCAATTTTGTTAGATTGAGTTCAGTAACAGATTGATTTCTTAGAAGTCACATGCAAGAAGATAATGAGCAAAGAATCTGTAGCCTTCAAGTGAGTGGAGGTCTGTTTACACAGATTAAAGAACTTCAGAGGTTTCCAGAATTCTGGTACAGGCAAATGAAGGGACCTTTTAGAGCTCCCATGTTGACAGCACTGGCTACACCTTCCTCAAATACTTCACAAGAAACTCCTCAAATTAGCTGACAACCATGAGGATCTCATGTACCATTTCACGCATCACAGAATGTCAGGGATTGGAAGGGACCTTGAAAGCACCTAGTCCAATCCCCCTCCTGGAGCAGGAACACCTAGATTAGGTCACTCAGGAATGCGTCCAGGTGGGTTCTGAATGTCTCCGGAGAAGACCCCAAAACCAAAACAGACCATTCCAGGGTACTGTTACCCTTATTATCACTCCTTATTTGTTGAAATTGGCTGTCAAAGAGTTATGGATTATCTAAGATGATGCATTAGTTGTTTTTCAAAGGTTAGCAACATTAGTTGTCTGAGAAGAAGAACCTGTGAACTATCTTCACCTCATTGAACTGAATTAAAAAAGAACCGGAATTATTAGTCAAATGAGAAAAGTGTCATCACATGAATTTAGTTAATGAGATGACATCAACTATATCATTTGCACCCAGAAACTAAACGCAGCTCAGTTTTTCACACACAAATCTAAATGTGACTAATCACATATTAGTCTGTCCACACAAAATGAAATGATCTATGACCAATATTAACACAGATGAAACTGAGAAAATGGTTTGCATTGCTATGTGCACATCTATTTAGGCTGCACTCAGCTCTAGCTGGTTAGGAAGGGTGGATAAGAAGAAAATAGGACCATTTCTTATTCTCAGTTAGGCTGAAAGCTCAGCAAGCTTTGCACACACAGTAGGAAGTGATTTTGCCAAAAGACAAATAATTCAGTATTTTTCAGATATTGTTTTGCCCCCTGACAGATGGTTATTCAGTTTGATACATTCCCATGATTTCTAGAGAACTACACAAAAGCAAAGGTGAAGATAAAAACAGAACAATAATGATGTCAGATGTTCAGGGGTACTGATAATGTCACAGTAACTACATCTAATGGCACTTTACATAGTGAAGATGTATATAGTTCAGAAGTAGAAAGCAGGAGATGTCTATAACAAGTCCAAAAAAACTGTAATCAGTTATATATATGTGAGGGTGTAGCACAACATATAGCCGCACTCTCATCAAAAACTTCATCTAAAGAATACAAGATGCACTTCCTAGAGACAGATAGTTCAGGTAGAGGGGCAGACTTCAGTGTTATTATTAGTCATTATAGATGCCTAATGCTTACTGTACACGCAACAGCATCAATGTGGCATATTGCCATAAGCAAAGTCAGCATCCCCAGCCAGTCTTGTGTTTTCATCCTGGCAATATCACTAACTCAGGCTCTGTGGACAAACCATTATGCCTTTCCTACTGATAGGAACTAAGCAAGAAAGAAGGTTCCCAGTCTCCTTATTATAACATACAGAGTATCATTTGATGCCATATATATTAATCACATAAGGTAGTCTTAAGAAGATGTAGCTCCATGGTAAATTGTTGATACACCACACACCAGGTCCAGTTCAACAGGCTTTTCCTAGTCTGAGCACTACTGAACAAATACAGTTAGCCACAGTGTCTGGAAAAACATGAACTCACACCTCTTCAAGTTGCACATTTCTAAGTGCAGATCCAAAGAGAGATGACTAAGATGAGTTGTGTTCCATACCAGAATCAAAACTTGTTCAAGTAGCAACTAGCAACAAAGACTAAAGAATGCAGCAATGCAATACTTCTTCATCCTAGAGCAGCTGAGCTGGAGAAGTCATTTTTTGAATGTTCTTAAAGTGAAACAGACTGGCTCTCTAGAGAAACCAAGCATGTAGAAGGAGTTCCAGCCAATAGTATATATTTATAAGCAACAGCCTGATTCAACCAAATAATTCTTGTTTGAATACTTTTGCTGTTTGAATGAGGAGGAGAGAAGCTACTGGCAGCCTGCCATTATGATGGGATATCTTGGCAGGAAAATGCTTTGTGTTATATCACTACCATATGGTGGTGGAGAAGATTTTTTTTTCTGTTAAGTTCCTGTAATAGTTCATCCCCATTTTTAACACAGCCTTTCTGCATAAGAAGTTTGCTTTTCAGTCCTATAACAAGAGCTGTACTGCACATTTGTAGCTAATAATGGGAAACATTAAAGATAATACAGTTTCAGAGGTATGATTATCATTAGGAAAAGGTAAATGAGCACCCAAATGGAACATAGCTTCTTCGAAAAGTTAATTGCTTCCCCATAGGAAGGAATGCCTTTTGTGCTGATTAGTATTGATTTGTTTTGTTTTCTACTGGATGAAAATGCTGCCCGAATCAGCTACAATCAAACATGGTCTGACACTCTTTGAAGACAGTAAGAATAAGATATGTGGGAAGTTCCTCTTTTCACCACCAGTACATCTCCGTTCCAGGAATGGCAGCAGTAAATGTATTACCTGAAATATCTTCCTATTGGGAAGCACAAAGCACGTGGATGCTACAAGAAATAGATTTTTTTCACATATTCTCACAATAAGCACCTACTCTGATCCAGAAGATTCTCCCTCTCTACACTTCAGTACAGATTCTGGCCTACGTTTAAATCTGCCCCAGTCTCTTTACAACAGTGTTGCCTACAACTAATGCCTACAAAAAACAGGTAAACAGAAGTATTGTATTGTAGAATTAAAAACTTTTGGGAGAAGTTTGTGAGAATCGGAGAGAAATTCAGCTTCTGAGACATATGTCACAATAGCACTGCAGTTTCTGCACTCACTCTCAGAGCATAAATGTTACCAAGGCAGGTACAAATAAGAGACTATTTCAACAAATGGTCCATAACTTGCCTGCATATTAGAATTCAGTATTCTCTACTTCCATATACTTTTATTGTACTTTTTGGAACAAAACAACCTACGAGGTTTCTCTTTACAGCATGCAGCATATGAATGTTATAAAAGAATCTTTGCAGCAAAATATCTTCAAGAATTATGAACATTACTGTCAAGCCTTTTAAGAAATTTAGATTAACCTAGTCTTTAGAGATTTTCCTCCTAAAACATGTCTCTAGGTAAAGTCCTTCACACTTTAGCCAGAGAAACTACATTTTGCTCACATGATGTATTTCTGACTGACAGCATAGTTTGCAGCCTTTAAAAATATTCATATGCTGTAGTCAAAACATAGCATGCTTGCAGCCCCTTGAATCTTAATTCCAAGACTGTCTAACTTCCTGTCAAAACTTAGATAGTAAGCAGTAAGTACATAGCAAGATCTACTGTGAGAAAGTGTGAGTACTGCAGGATCCAGTGAGACAAAAGACAAGGGCTCTATCTTCTAATTTTTCTGAACAGAGTTGCAAACCTTCTCAAAGCAACAAATCTGAATTGGTCAGGGTATAGCTCAACTGAGAGCAAATACTCTCTGATTTAAAAAAAAAAAAAAAAAAAGATACAAAATCACAGAATGGCTTGGGCTCAGAGGGACCTTGAAGACCATCTAACCTCACTGCCATAGGGTTTCCCCAGAGCCTTCTCTTCTCCAGGCTGAACAACCCCAGCTCCTCAACCTGTCTTTGTAGGAGAGTTGTTCCAGCCCTCTCATCATCCTCAGTGCCCTCCTCTGGACCCACTCCAACAGCTGCATGTCTTTCTTACACTGTGGGCCCCAGGCCTAGATGTAGTACTCCAGATGAGGTCTCACAAGGGCATTATAAAGGGGGACAATCTCATCCCTATCCCTGCTGGCCATCCCTCTTTTGTTATAGCGCAAGATATAGTTGGCCTTTCAGGCTGGAAGAGCGTATTGTGGCTCACATCAAGCTTTTCATCCAACAGAATCCCCAAGTTCTTCTCCACAGGACTGTTCTCAGTGTGTTCTTTGCCCAGACTTTACAGACTTTAGATTGCCCTGACCAAAGTGCAACACTCCACAGTAGACTTAACAGCATCAAATTCAAACTGTTATTTCTTTATATATATATATAAATAAAATCCAACAGACCTCAAGATGCCTCAAAAGCACCATTATTACAATAATGCAGAAATACCACTATGTCTAAGCACAATTCTTTAACTCTGCCAATGAATGGTGTGCCAACAGCAAACAGGCCGAGCACACACACTTCCTCTACCGTACATATTAACCATACCTTCAAGTAAGTAAAGTATCCCTTGAACAAGGATTTATATCCTGCAGGCTTTTATTTGCCAGCTCCTTCCAAACTTAAGATCACATTACTTTTGCTTGCAAGTCAATTATAAAATGACATTATGTCAGGTTTTGCGGTTGTTTACCTTGAGGCCAATGGTGAAATTTACTTAATTTTTGCTACTTCGAGGAGTGCAATTGCATGTGGGAGTACTCCAAAACTGCTAAAACAATAGAGCAGCTGACAATTCCCACCATAAACTCTGGAGAGGTGAACTGAAGCCTCTGGACAGTCTCAAGAGATCACCAAATAGACACAGTTAAAACATGCATGTGCACATGCGCAGAGAGGCAGGCAATTCTAGAGATGTCAAAGCTGCAAGTCAGCATGCCAATCTCGGCAAGAGACAGATTTGTTCAAAATACAACTTGCACCATGCCTAAGAGCAACTAATTCTCTCCCCATGCTCATTACATTCTCTCTCCTCGTTATGTGAAAATGATCATTCTGACCTGCAGAAAAATGTTTAATTATTACTCAGTTTCATAGTCACATCATTAAGTTTTTTCAAAGACCTCTGACAAACTGAGAACAGAAAACAACAAAAAAAATTAATTAAAAAAAAAGAGCCCTGTTACTTAAGAGCCTACTGAAATTCTTTACGACTCTGGGCATGCATGCATTATATATTCACCAAGTTTGCTGGTGGTGATGTAAGTTAGAAATTCTCCTGCTGGTTTTGATTACAGCTGCAGAGTCACAGATTTGAACAGCAGTAGACAATCATTCTTCTGAGCCTGCACATAAATATAAAACATTTCCTTTTTCCTTATCACATAAACCTTCCACTATGATTACTTCAAAGTGAATTCCTGTTTTCTTCAGATTTTCTCCACTTATCGTTTTATAATTAACAAAATGTATTCTAACCAACAAAGCTCTGTTATTTGCATATTCAAAGGTCACCATACAGGTTAAAGTTATTTAACTATGAAAGAGATGATAATTTCACAATCTTTTTACATGCAGATAAAATACAAAATTACCTCTGGGTTTTTAATTTGCACATTTACAGACACATGATAAAGAGTTTTACGATAATGGTATAAGAAGCATAATGAACTTTCAATTAGGCTGTGACAGCTTTTCCCTCTAGTCTTTGCATTGTCATTTTATTATTTAAAATGCTGTCATTTCTTTATGGGAGCAACAAAGAATTTTACTTACTACATCCATATTTTGGAGCCAAAATGGAAGCTTCTCTCAACAGTGCTGCAGCAGTGCACTGGCATGCACACGTTTGGCAAGGAACATTTGCATGCCAAGCAGAACAAGGTGGGAAAGAGAAAGCATCAGAATCAGATGAACAGACCATCAGGGTTTTGGGTGTCCCTAGCATATAATAGTCCAAATCATCAGATTAAAGCAGCGACAAATAAAAGTCCTATCTACTGCTAAAGCACCCTTGTGGTTTTTTTTTGTTTTTTTTTTTAAACTTTTTTTCTTATTGCCTCTGAACACAGTGGAAATCCTCCAGGATTTCCTGGAAAAAACAATGTCACTGAATTTCAGATGAAACTGCCACAAGGTGAAGTCCTGCCCTAAGAAGTTGTTTGCAAAAAATTGGATTCTTTAGCATAACTTTTCCTCCACCTCAGGTAAATCAATGCAGCTGAGAGAATTATGAATTCAATCCTTTCTAAAGTTACCTTCTATGTTAACACCATGGTCGCAAATCAATCCAACCTCTTAGAATGAATAATCAGAGGACAAATATTCCTTTAATATTAGGAACTATTCTTGAGTTGACTGCTATCTGCACTTTTAAACCAGAGAGTAACTGACTGCAGCAAAGGAATTTTGTTATTTTTTATGTCAGATTAAAACTGCTACTGCAACTTGAGAAGTCCTAGAAATAAAATCACTAAAATAATGTAAAGATATGTGAATTTAATGAAAAACAAGATCCTATAAACCTCCAGAAATCAATATTAGTTACTGAAAATCACAAGTAATTTTTAGTCTCAGCTGACTGCTGTTGACCACAGCCATTTCTGGTTCATATCTGATGTGATAATTCTGCACAGCTATGGTTTACTTTCTACAAACAGAAAAATTTTGAAGGATATAATCACAAAACAACAGACAACTTCTTTCTCAAGCTCTCAACAGAAAAGAAAGGGCAGAGGCATAGGTAGGGGAAAAAAAAGCATCTATGAAAGTCACAATAACATGTGACTACAGTAGGTGCAGAATAGCTGATGAGATATTCTTCTTTAAGAGGTTTACCACCTTCGACACACCTTCCTGAACACAATAATACAATAACCACAATCTTAGAATTAGAATGTATTTTTTCAAGTTTCGAAGACAGAAAATGCAATCACATTCCTTCATGGCTACACATGAGAACCACAATAACTCTTACAAAACCAAATGCCATAGTCAGAAGACTATAAAGGCATGAAGAAATTAGAAGCCTTGTGCACCTAAGATTTAACAAGAGGAAATCACTTAAGATTGACTTAAGTAGAAGAATTCACATAAGCTGAATCTTTTTAGAAGTTGATAGAAAAAAAGAGACTTGGTAAAGTGCATTTCTGTTTCTGATTTTGTCTGGATGTAGTGTGTGAGAAGCACTACAAAAGATCCTCATTTTTATTTTATGTCAAATAAAGCTACACACCATTACCTTAGAGAACTGTAAGTCTAAGGGTAAGATGAAATTTACACTGTAGTCCAAAAGACTGTACATATTTTACCAGTGAAGACACTTGGACTGACCCTTTACATAGCTTGACAGAACACTGAAACAGAATTTAATAATGTTAAAATGTCTGAGTTTTAAAAAACTTTTTATCTTTCTGTTACTATTGCATGTAGGACAGAACTCAGTCTCTCTAATGAATCATAGAATCACAAGGTTAGAAATGATCTACAAGATCATTCAGTCCAACTGTCCGCCTATCACCAATAGTATGAAACTCTTGTACAAGTAATACACAGGAACTAAGAAAGCACCAGGTTGCTTTCAGCAACTCATCCTGAAATTCTGCTATTAGTTATTACTTTAAAACAGGAAGCACCTTGAAATGAAAATCCAGCCATTTATATGTCGTAGAAGAGCACTGAAAAGAGGCTTGCTCTCTGCATACTTTCTGAAGCATGAGTTTTTACTTCATTTAAGGAAGTATTAACGGTCGTACAATTATTCAGCCTTTTAAAACTATCCGGTTTAATCTTCATAACCTTCCCTGACGCTGAATTAAACAGACTTACCAGATGCTAAATAAAAGCAGTATTTCCTTCTATTTAATCTGTATTTGTTCTATTTGATATCACCAAGTATTCATATTATAAGAAAAAAAAGGAGGATCTTGTTTTCACTACACACTTGTGATCTTAGGTAGATTTTTTTCTTTAACTCAGCAATACTTTTGTCCTGTTTATCTCCCAACCTGACCAATCAAATACCTCTTTAAACAAAATAATAGTAAAATAATATTTGCAGAAGGCACAGAAGTTGAAAGTTAGTCATCTTTTAGTGTACATGCTGCCATGGTATCCTTCAATTCTTCAATCCGAGATGGTAAAATCTGAGGTGTGAAAGGGTCTTCAAACTACAATATAACATCAGCTGTATGCCCGAATAGTGGAGTAAAAAAGACCCTCTCTTCTCCAAACTACTTTGCAATCCATGCTCAGGAGTAATCAGGAGTCTAATTACTTCATAGAATCTGAAAAAAAAAAAAAAAACTACAGTAATTTTGCCCATGAATTGAATCTTCAGGCCAGCTCTCCAGGAATTCATGCCAAATGCAGAAACATTTTGGCTTTACTACAATTCCACCACCTGGTGGCTAAGCTCCATAGCAAAGTGGATGGAGGGAGTCATGGCCCCTCAATGACTGAAGAAGCCAAGTAGCCTGCACATTTAGATATTTCAGTCATTTCTTCAGTTTAGGTCAAAAGGAAAACCGTGGAACTGCCTAAAGAGGAGGTGTCATATCAGAGAATCTTTGTGGAGATCTAACTTACATATCACACTTTGCTAAAGTCTCTGCTTCAAACAGCTGCACAACTCAACAGCTGGTTTACGTCAGGTACTGAACACCAAACTACAGTGTAACTTACTTTAGGGAACCTACTTTAGTAGGTGGGTTAGACTAGATTACCTTAGGAGATTCCTTCTAACCCCTATGGTTCTGTGATTTACAACTAAGAAAATGATCAACTTATAATGAATAAAAAACTTTTAGCATTTTCCTATGTTACTCTCAGCATCTTATATGCGGCTCAGAATTTCAGCTGTTGTCACATTTATCCTACTTAGACTTCAGGTCATTTGACGAATCTTAGGGACATTTTGCAGCAACTTCACAAACTTATTTTTTCATTTTTAATAAAGCCACTCTTTCATTTGTTGCATATTTGCTTGAACATTTTCATGAGTACAGTAAAAAGACAAAAAAAAAAATCACCCTTATTTAAAAGCTCTGCTTGCTTTGCAGAACAATACTCTCACCTTCCCTATCCCTGCTGCATATCAAGGCCACAGAGGCAGATACAGAAGAACACAAAGCATTACTTAGCACAGACTCAGTTATACTGAGGTCTGAGAGCATAGCTGTATGCAGAAACTCACCCTTTGGCCTGGAACCCACAGGCAAAAACTCTTGCCAGTTGCACTCAAAGTCAGCTCGCCCAGAAAAAAACATATTACACAATTGGAATGACAGTAAAAATACCTCGGCCAAAGGCAGTGTTCCTTAATTTCAATGGGGATAATATGGTTGCAGCTTCCTCCCCTTCTTGCTCCCCACTGTTCTTTTCCCTAGGAACAGTGACAGGATTTCCATGTGCTCAGGACTAAAGTGATGGGATGTTGAAGTCATCAAAAGGCTCCAAAGATTGGCTAAGAATGAAGAAGTAAAGGAGTACAAGGTAGAGCATTTTGTTTGCAATTTTTACCAGCATTGTCCCTTAGGGCATGTGAGAAGTCTGTCTTTCCTGACATATTAGATATGAATAGGAGGAAGGCACTGAGTCATATAAGATCAAGGCAGTATCAAGCTTCTCAACAAGCTTTCTGAAGCATGACATGGCAAAGGGCATTCCTCCTGGGCCTCAGTTTCCCAGCTGTAAAAATACATTTTGTCCCATGAGAGCTGAAAGACAGCTGTTATTTAGTATAGGCCACTATAAATGAACATCACAGACTGTGAAGAACAGAGATTATCATGTGCTGAGAATTTATTACTCCTTAAGAACCATACTCATCAGTGCTTAAAACTTTCAATCTCATTTGGAATTAAGACGTGGAAGTTTGAAATTTCAAAAATGCCAAAGGACACAAAATAATATTAAAAGTTTTTTTTTTGAAGTTGAAAAACATTTGCTTTGAATTTTTATTTTGAATGCAGGGGCATAAAGGTCATGTGTGTTCCATCTCTGAGAATTCTGTATCCTGCTCTTTGCTGGGAGCAACTCATGATATTTGGACATAGCAAATTAGTGCAGTAAGAAGAGCCTAGAAGAACCCAGAGTCCTCACTGAAGCTGAGGATCTCAGATTATTCAGTAGGAAGACAAGATCATGATCCCTGGAATGCGTGTTTCCAGCAGCATGAGCAGTCCAGGTGTTCTGTCCAGAAGCCTGGCCTTTTGGTCCAAGCTTGCTGAGATACGTAAGATTTCCACAAAACATCTATCTGCAAGTAAATTTACTGTGTCTGATGAAATCCATTTAACTAATAAAGAGCTTGCTATTGATGCCAATTCATGCCTCCATAGAGAAGGGAATGGACAATAAATATACCTGTGCTAACATTACAGAAGGAGAAGTGGGTGAAAAGGGAAAAAGGGCTGAGGCAGAACTGAAGTAACAGCTGTTACTCTGGGGGTTTGGAGAAAGGCTGTGTGCTCTCCAGGTGGCAGTATTCCTAGGTGTCCTTCACACAAATCCACCTGCTTTGTCTCTCACACATCCCACATTTTATCTGCAAAAGACAACAAACTGGTAAAAGAACCTAAATGCTGTTTAGAACATAATTTGAAAGGAAGTTGTTTCATTAAAGCTGCAATAAACTTCACTTCCTTTCCAGCTCCATGGCTACTAAAAAGTGGTTTTCAGAAAACAGTACACAATGAATGGAACAAATAAGCAGAATTTATAATAGAAAGAAGTTTGTTTACTAATCAAGCACAAAATATTGACATAGCAAAAGCCAAACACACAAAATTAGGTGCCACATCTCCTTAATAATACTGAAGGCTTCAATGTCTACCTACAGTTACAGGCTCCAGGATGGGTATTCTGTTTCAAACTTCAGCAGTGTTTTGCAAACCTCTTAGGAAATACCATTTTCTAACCTAAACCCTGTTGATTATTTTTGCTGTTATACTGAATGCATTAAATAAACTGGCAACAGATCAATCTTATAAGGAATGGCTGATTTTGAAATTGCAGCAAGTTATCTACATGTAAAATCGTTTTGTATAACACTGCTCTATTAGTATATTAACATTACCTAAGACTGATCATTAGCACACTAATCAAGAACTTTACTTTTTATTATAGGGTTTTTTTTTGTTGTTTTTTTTTTTTTTTTGTAGCTTCCAGAAGAAATTTCAGAAGATAAAAACAGTATCAAGTGCTGTTATAGTGCTCTATGTATCCATTGTGATCTCTATGGAAATGGGAGGCATTACTTTCAGAGAGACCTACATACAATCTCTGAAAAAGAATTAATTACCCATGCAGCTTTCAGACAAACAGGAATTGGAAAACCCTACCTCTTACTTGAATTCCCATTTACTTTCCCCATGCCATAGGTCACACTTGGATACACACAGTTGAATTCTCCATCTCTTTAAGGCAACACTGCATAACCCCACTGTCAGAAAAGTACACTGATGACCAGCAATCATTGTGTGCTACCCTTTTTCCTACAAAATCAGTGTAGCAAATGTCTCTTGTATTTGAAGCTCGTAATACCTAATGAACATCCTCAGCAACAGGCATTGATAACCACAATGGTTATACAGTTACACATCAGGAGAACCTGAGGAAAACACATTTCTTTCCTCATAAACTGGTATGTGCTAGACAAAAAAAGGCATTTTAAGGCCTTGCATTCAAATGAAGTGTGCTCTGAAAACAGCCTTCTCTAGAGAAATTTCTGGAGCAACTCGCCTATTGAAGTGAATACTTGAAACTTACTTGTCACATAGGGGTTCAGACCCCATCAGTACCTGCTGCAATTACTCTGGAATTACCTCATTAAAAATTAAACCTCCATTTTGCCAGGAGATCGTCTCATAGCTTTAGTTTGTCTATTCCCTTGCAGCTGATATGTATCCTCTTAGGCTGGACTTATTCTCCTATGAGTGGCAATGCTGTGGTAATGGTATGCAATAATAATCTGTATGTACTGGCATTTAGCTTACTCCATTCTCATTGGAAATTTGCTGCCAGCAGGACCACAGCAGCAATTCCCCAGAAACTAGCCCTGTGGTTTCCCTGAATGATCCTTCAATTTCCAGACCTACTTCATCTTTCTTTATTCACCTCTTTTAATTCTGATAGGCTATAAGTAGAATACAGGGATATCTATTTCTTCCATTCTCATAATGGTTACCACATATATTGCTACAGTGCTGTGGACTGCTTCTCAAAAGCATTTATCTCAGTGATCTTTCATATCTCCTTACTGCTGTGGTGACATTTCTGGAACACCCCAGCAGCTTAGCCAGAGGAAAGTTTGGTTTCATTTCAGTATTTAGGAAATTAACCCTGCATATTTTTATTTGCTTGTTTTCATTTTTTTTTTAAATAAAAATCATTATTTAAATAGGCTTCTTTGGTGAAGAAAGCATTTTCCAAACGAACTAGTTGTGCCTTCTTGATAACTAAAAGGTGGGTAAAGAGAGGAGAACATTTCTTGAGCTTGAAGAGAGCTTTGCTTGAACGTTCTAGGCTCAGTACTTTATTAGGAAGGAACAAGCTCAAAAAGAAAAGGAAGGAAATGAACATTGGTCTTGTGTATTTTTTTTTCCTCCCAGAAAAGCAGATGCTTTAGAAAGAGATGTAAATATTTCTAGAGATTTCTTTTGCAGAAAACAAGATAATCATGTGAAAAATTGTCTAGTACAGTTAAAATGAGCAACAGGTTTAGGTATGCACTGTACTGGATGAGAATAAATGTGTATCCAGCGTCAGGGCTGGGTGCCTTTCTACACAAAAAGAAAGGCAAAATACTTCTCCTCGGGAAGGATTGTAGTTCACAGACCAGGGCTAGGACCACCCATTTGAAGCTGAAATGGCTTTGCTGACCACAGAGAAATTGTTCTCCTTTCTTTTGTGTAGATGAAAGCTTTTAGCTTAAAGCTTTCAACCTTAAAAACGAAAATATCTACTAAACTCCATTGGCTGTAGATCCTGGACAAAATCTTTATAAAAACATGAACTGCCTCTACTAGTACAAAGTACTAGGAAACCTCAAGTCGGAAGAAAATAATAAGATTTTGTCTTGAAATGTATTCACAGAGATGTTTTGACAAGATACTACAATGACCACCTCCCACAGCTTAACAAAGCTTGATAACAGTCAAAAGGGAAAAAAGTCTCTCCAAATAAAACATTTAAAAGGGAAACAGAAGCAAAGCATTAACCTTGGTTAAAATGGACTATTCAGTTAGGCACAGCTAGTAAACAGCTCCTGAGCACAATTATACAACCTGTACTGTAACTTATTTGGTGTACAAGCTGTCATCATATAAAAGAACATAGAAATCCCCACCACTCTCGCAAAAAGTCAGGACAGCAGTAACCCACAGCTCTGTCTTGTGGATCCTGGAAAGAAGTATCTGATCTGTTCCTCTCAGATCATCTTTCCTCATCTAAACAATTCCATGTTCGATATTCTCTCTCTCTTCTGGGTCAGCAGCAAAGCCAACCCACGGGGTGAGGAGTTTCTCTCTTGCCAAAAGTGCTGCTTCCCTTCCAGGATCCCAAAGTGTTCATATATCCACTTACATACCTTAGACTGTTCTAGAAAAATTATTTCATATTTACTGCGTATTTTTTTCTTGGTGGGAAATGACACGCAGTACTTCTCAGAGCACTCCCTCAGATGCTTACTATGGGGGAGAGGAGGGAGAGCAGCCTGTGAAAAGACACCATCTGATCTATGATTTCCCATTTCTTTTCATTAGTAACTTCTTCTGTGAACTTTTTTTAAGCTAAGTATCCTACGTTGCAGAGTTTACATCAGAATTCACACAGAGTGGGTCAGAATCAACATCTGCCACTGTCTGCTTGTCTCTTCCTTCAGATCTCATCAACAGGTACCAGAATGGACAACTAGAACTGATGTTACCCCACAGAGGAGGAAATAACAGGTGGTAGGGAAATAATTTGTTAGATGAAAGCCAAGGGCTTGGGTTTTTGAAGGTGACTATCACAAGCTTTACTAAATATGGCCTCCAGACAAAAAGCCTAGAGATAGCTATGTGAGACCCAAATCATGAACAGCAGTGGCAACTATTACTTGCCTAAAGAAACATCTGCACTTTCATTATCATGTTTGATACTAACTATATAAATCCATTTTTATTCTACTGAGGAACTGGATTTAATAAACACTGGGACAGTGAGATGCAAGTCAGTACAGCACAAGGTTGAAGCATCCCTGGAAATCTTTTTGTACCTCTGTTACAACAAGAGATGAAAAAGGGATCCTTCCTGGCTTTCTGTTCTCATCTGTCCACCTAAATCCTCTTTGAAGGACACTGATTACCACTTCTCTCCTGCCTTAAATCTATTCTTTCCTTACTGGAAATGTACCTCATTTTGGCTATGAAACAGTGAGGGGACTCTTACAAGAGGCTGAAATTTCCTTTTGATTGTTGTTTGGGAGTCACCACATTTGGGCAGAAGCATTTTATGTAGAATAATGATACACTGTACTGTAGTATAGGATTTTCAGTCAGTCTCACCAGGAGACAAATTTCTTGGTGTTCCAGGGTCTGGAAGGCTATCACAGTTTAAAACAGAGTAACATTGATGTTGCTTTCAGCAGATGTGGCTATGCTGAAGACATTATCAGTGTTCATTTTGTTAACATTTTGATTGCGTTTTGCCCACATTTTATTTTGAAAGTAAAAATATTACTTAGATGGATCCTTCCCATGGTTTTCATTGTTTTATTATTTTCCTTTTGCTCTTAAAAAAAAGAAAAAAAAAAAAACACAGACCACCTGGTTTGCATTAAAGGATTTTCATAAGACCTCTCCTGGGCTAAAATGAAAATTCACTTCAAGAAATCAGAGCAGGGGAATACTCCTGCTGAAGCTAAAACTGCTAAGTTCCTGGATCTAATACATTTGAGAAAAGCCCAACTGCGCTAAACAGCACAGTGCAACTGAGACTGGACAGGTGCAAACAAAAATAAAGGCTACAGCACATCCAGCAATGACGGAGTTTATGTTTTGACTCAGTAAGTTATTAAGATGACTCATCCGTATGTTACCAAATATTACAACCAGCAAGCGAAAATTGAAACATATGCCTATGAGATATAAAAGGGAGCTTTTAAGAGAGGCCTTGGAAGAATGAACGGAGGGGAGGGGTGGTGGCTAAGAGCAAGAGGGAAAGAATCAGTTTTTCCTTGCTGTTTTTAAATGAACGCACTAAAGCTTTCAGGTAAAAGAATTAGATATAACCCCTAGCCTTTTGTTCAGCTAGCTTACTTTCTAGCTCCTAACAAAGAACTAGATGAGGATGGAAAGGCATCGTATGGAGACACTATAAAACTAAGCAGAAAGTAAGCATCTTCTGAGACATTCCAACATGTTTCTGATTCCTTCAATTTCCCATTCCTTCTCAGTAATAAAATTTGGTTTTAGTCATTCCTTAGTCCCAGTTCTACCTCTGGGCCCACACTGTGGCAGAAGAATGTGCGTGGGCATATAAAAAGAGGCACTACTTATGCAGGTATTATGCAGTTATTTTTTCCCCCCAAAGAAGAAACAGCATGCAGCTAGGAGAAAGGAACTTGGCAGGTTGAGGGCAGGGTGACAGGCCCAGCTTCTGCCCATACAGTCTAGGCATTTGCTATCACCACCACACTGTGCTATCCCAGTGCAAGCAGTAGTCTAGGCAGATAGCCTCTCCCTGTGAGCAGTTACCAGGGCTGGGGCAACTGATTGAGGAGAAATTCCCCAACTGTGAAGCTGAACGTGAGGTGACCTCAGCAGAGAAGGAGTTCAAACAACGCTGTTTTCCAGAGCTAAACCTGTATTCATGCCTTCAGCTGTACAGCCCTGTGTTCTTGCTCTGAATGTTTTATCTTTAGCCCCTTTTGTTCATGCCCCTCTACAAACATCCTTGAGGCAAAGAGAAGGTGAATCTTGAAACATGAGGACTTATTTAAAATGGACATTTTGAATGTAGTTACCTGCTAAAGAGTTTCCATAGTGCAACATTTTTAAGTATTCACCTAAGCTTAGACCAATATTTATTAGTTTCTAAACCATTTCACGTAGGAATATTTCACCAAGTCAGTGAGAAATAATACAGGGAAATTCATTTCCACGTCTCCTTTTCAAGTTACTTGCAGGAAGAAAACCACTAGATGGCACTGGGAACTGTAACCAGTTTGTATAGAATACTTTCACTGTAGCTACTTACCTGTAAGAGTGGGAGGCAGGAGTGCTCCAAAGGCTGCTGATTAACTTTCTGCTCTGGTTTATACACAGCAGTAGAGAAGGAAGGACAGGGTAGAGAACACAGCACATTACAACTGTCAAAAGAAAGATGAAAGGAGTTCTACATATTGCAATAAAGCTGAATAATAATAACCAGTGTTTTAAAGTTCTTGAAACACCACTCTCAAAACTGTACCAGTGTAATGGCTCCAAAAGCTATGAAAATGATAAAATAATTAGGGACCAATGTTACTGTCCACATTACTAGCAAAATTTATTTTCAGTTCTTACAGATCCTAGACATGGGAGCAGTATACACTCTCTTTAGCCTCAATAACAGGACTGACAAAAATACTGAGCAGTAATATCTTCCATAACATTATAGTTCCTAGATGACAGCAAAACTGAGATCCCACGATTTTCCATGTATATGTGCAATTACTATAATTAAAAGGTCATCAGCACAGATACCATGTTTGTGATGTCAAGTCCCAGTATACAGTATTTTAACATCCAGTCATATGCTGTTTGAGATACCATGTACAATATACCTAAAATAAAATCCATCTAACAGACACAAAGGAATGCATTTGTCATTTGAAATCCAAGATGTGGAACATATGCTTCTTATAGAGCATTCACATATGTCAGATACGTTCCCCTCCCTCTTTCTGTGAGAAATTGTCATGATTGCTGCCTTTAGCCAGATTTTTATGTGGCTATGCAGCACATTAGGAAAGGCCTGTTAATTTCAGTAGGACTAGAGGGAATGGCTTTAAGTTGCGCCAGCGAAAATTCAGACTGGAATACATCTTCTCCAAAAGAGGGGTCAGGCACTGGAGTGGGCTACCCAGGAAGGTAGTGGAGTCACCAACCCTGAAGGTATTTAAAGAACATTTAGAGATTGTGTTGTGGGACATGGTTTAGAGAGAACTGTTGGTGATAGGTGGATGGTTAGACTGGATGATCTTGTAGGTCTACTCCAACCTTGGTGATGCTATGGTTTATTCATCTCCAGAATGAGGGCAATGCTGAAAGGGGTTGCTTCAGTGCTGCTCAGTACCGTTGGTCAGGCTAGGATGCAAAAGGGCCTCTCTCAACCTGACCTCCTAAGGGACTGCCTTAAATGTACATCGAGCCCCTGTGTAAAAGAGGAATTTATTTACACATTAAACTGAGCCTAGGTAACTTTGCCACCTCACTGTTTGCTGCCTGTCCAACACGTAGATGATGCAAATGCCAGTAGTCCAATGACAGCTAGCACTTAACACATATCTCTATTCCTTATTCTCACATGTGTCTTCCAGAGAAATATTTTTACTAGGAATTGAAGGATTTATTTTGGATCCTGCCTCACTGAACAACTAACCCTCTCTGTCCCCATGAAAACTACTTTAAGGAAATTGGGACTCAGGAACAAAAGATGATTGCAAGCTCCCTCCAGTCCAGCTTCAATTTCATTAATGCACACTGCACTCGATTTCCTTCCTCCAACAATCCTCCAACAGTGTTCCAGTGAAAACAAAGGACTAGAAATTCATATATTGTCACCTCCTAAAATCAGCTCAACAGGAAAGTCACTGAAAAACTCAACATGTAGGTTACAAACCATGGTATAGATCATTGGTTTTCTGAAAGTGAGAGGAAATTTGATACAGAAGCTGTGTCCTCTATGAAGATAATTTTCTAAACAGAAATACTTCTTGGGTGTGAGGACCAATTACTCAATTCAGTTTCATCATACATATTGGAAAATCAAGGAGGTATATTTTTAATCATTCCATGACTCTTGATGGCTTCCATGAAGCAAAGTCAGACTCCCCCCAAAAAGCAACCAGATATACTTTAAGAGAATCTGAAAAGTTCCTTGGTAATTTAATCTAATAATTTGCAACAAAAAACAATTCCTGAGCAGGCAACAGGGCAGTTGGGAAATAAAGACAGTGTCTCTAAGAAGAAACTGATGCAACATCAGATTGCTTTTATAAAGCTAACTGGAAACCTACACAATATTATGTGAGAACCATTCCACAGAGATACAAAGGTAAAGTCCAGACTGATAGGCCAGAGGACACAAAATCCTTGTCAAATCCCACTGGTGTTACAGAGAAGTACAACACAATCAAAATAATCTGTTTCCTAAATTGCAAAATATTTTCTTTAACATCTGACTTTTCTGTCTTGCTTGAGAGGAAAATAGAGAAACACTGATAAAGAATTCCCAGTATGCACAAGATATGATGATACTAAAACTGATCTTTTGGGCAAGTTAACTTTTCCACAGAGAAGTCAAAGAATAATGAAGCTTCAATAATCTATTGCAGCAATGTAATACTGATATGGTAGTACTTGGAATGGCCAACTCTGATCAACAACATTGTTGCTCCCCTACAGCATAACTCTCTCCAATACACCCTTAACTCACTTTTCTTTTAAATATTAACCTTCTATTTTTAATTGTGAGGAAAATTAACACTTAAGTTTAAAAGAATGCATCAGTGCCTTTCTGAATCCAGTTGTTATAGTACACTGTATACCAGTGGTAGGTTTGTTTCTAGCTCTCGGCCACATCAACAATCCATCATAAAATAAAAGAGTATCAACACTCTTCAGCTGGCCTCTGTAAATCTGGCCCACGGAAGTATTCAGGCACTTCTTCCATAAGCTGTGGTCAGTTTCCCACAAGTGTCCTGATTAAGTCAGTCCTTATTCAGAATTCTCTAAATCCAAAAAACAGCAAACCAGATAATAGCTTGCCTGAAAGCTGTTACACTCACTTTCTATATGTCAAGTAGGCAACAAGATATAAGACATAAGTCTTATAAAGGCGAGGGTTCATTGATTTTTTGCTTTGTCAAGTGATCTGCTCCCATTCCTTACTAGAAAATAGTATATTCAAAGACATTTAATTCCAACTTAACACCAGAGTTCCTCAGGACTAAGAGGAAAACAAAGTCCATGTGCATCCAGCTTGCTGGGTACTATGATTTCTTATCAGAAGGAACAGAGAACTTTTGGTTACAAGATGGCAGAACGTATAAAGAAACAAAAAACTCATCTGCACAGACCATACTCAAAACATATCAGTAATTGTTCAGCATGGCTGAAAAGGCACTACTGATTTCAACCTCAAGAGTTTCCCTGATTGTAGCTGGATTTCAACCCTCTTTCTTTCACAGCTTTTATAACTGATTTTCCTGAAACACATCATGCTAATCCTTGAAGTCCCGAGAGTTTAATTCACAAAGACTGAAGAGCTTATCAAGACAAGGAAACTTCGTAAGAAAAAACACAACCTTTTTCAGGGTAGAAATGTTTTCAGCACTTTTGACATGTCTCTGTTCAAGAAGTTAGGCAGCCTCTGGCTTTCATCTAGCAGTAGGAATAGCTAGAATTAATAACTACGAAGCAAAGCACAATTTCATTACCAAGCAAACTCACTTCCTTCAATTAACATTAGCACTATCCATAGCTTTATAGAATAGCAATTTTTTTTTTTTGCTTTCTTAAGAGAAAGACACCACAAAAATATTGATTTCCCTCTTACTACCTACACCTCTGATAATGGCCTCAACTTTCATATCAAAAAGTATCTTAAATAACTGATGTGAAATAAGATAAGCATCTAATGTGCTCATTGGTTGAATGAGTAGAGTAGGTGGTAAGAATCAGCACCTTTCTACAAGGATACAATAGGGAAGCACTACTGGACCCAGATCCACCTCCACAGTTAAGCTAATGCTTTCCATGTTCTTTGCTTTCCTTTCCTGATGAGATCTTCAGCCTCAATTTCTGCTTATTGTAGATAGGCATCAGGTGAATATGGAGGGGAGAATACGTTTGAGGCAAAGATGTTTGCCACCTAGGGGAGGGAGAAAGAACTTCAGCTCATAGAAATCTCGTTTAAGAGTAGAAAGCCAGTGATACATTAGAAACTACTTTGAAATCATGTCTTAACAAACCTTTGACTGAATGCACCAGTTTACATTTTGTAACCAGAAAAAGAATACAGGGAACTTTACTTCAATCTTCCAAGATATTTAAAGTTATTACTATATTTTCCTATAGTTTAAGTGCAGATATTCTTAACATTCGAGCATTAACACTATGCCTCCCTAATTATGCAGGCCTAGACTCCTACATCATGTTTAAAAGGTGATAAATTTAATGTAATAAATTTCAGCTGAAACATTTAAAACAAATGTGTTCAGCACTACCTAGAAATTACTTTTAAATTCCACAACATTTAAAAGATTTTGAGAAAACCTAATCCTTTCCTTAATAAAAAAAAAAAAAAAGCCAAGTTGTGACTTTCGTCATACCTAAAGAACATACACACACTAAAGATAATGAGCCATTAATTAGTATCTCTCATCATCTTCCATGAAATCAAGAATGCTATAATTTCTGCCTGTACCTAAGCAGTTACATAAATATCCATTGCAAGCCCTCAACTGCAGACCACCACAAAAGTAAGTAAAGTGAATAACCACATGCCCTTACGCCTCAGGCTTTCTTGATCTGCACATATCAGCCAGCTAAAACAGAGAGGAGCATCAGCCACTGCAGAACCAAAAAAGGAGATGAGCTCAGGGGTTCTGTCCTAAAGGTATGCACCTAACCTAAGAAGCCAAGTTATTCAGCAGAAAACAGAAATTGAACATTGCCTTAAAACATTCTGGTGAAAGTCTAGTGTGAAAGAACTTGTTGATTAAACCACAGCTGTCAACACATCTCCAAGATGATTAAGAGGGAGGGGCAGACTTTTCACCTACACTCTTGCTTCTTCAATGCTGAACAGTCTTTACGGTTTGCTGATTCAACACATTTTTGTTTGGCGTGCTTTGATTGAGCAACAAAATGAAATAGTCTTCAAGTGATTAGTGATTCATTCATGTGACTTTTTTTTTACTCTCTCATAATAAACCCTCCACCACTGAATCTGTACAGACATACTGTATTCTAATATTTGACATGTGACAGGAGTGATTTCCTCATGAAAATAACACCTTGGCAACACATAAGATACCAGCAGTCTATCTTCTGAATCTACCAGAAGATTGATGAATAAAGAATATTATTTAGTGATTCATTCTTGTACATTTATAGGATGTTTTATAGATGCTTCTACAACAGTATTGGAAATTTATATTGTCACTGACTGAGTAGCAAATGGAAATACAGGAAACAAGTCAGTGCCTGAATGAATTAATCTCATGAGTTTAAAGAAACAAGGACAGGTTTTGTAAACTTATGTAAACTGAAATCCAACTGCAGATGGTCTGAAATGCAGGGTATTTATTGCACCTTGCCCATTAGCTGGCTATACAGCATGGCTGGAATCTGATCCTGGACGACATGGGCTGGACCTTCCCTTCCAGACACTGCTGGAGGATTCCTCCATTAGCAAGGATAGAGGGATGGAAGAGATTATTTACTAAACCCTTCTTCAATTCCCATACATTCATAGAAAAAGCCAAAAGCAATAGTAAGGCATGCAGTGGAGCCTGCAGAGGCACTCTAGGTTTGTATTAAAATGTTCAGGTAGGAAAACAATACCTCCACCTAGCACGTGTCTCTTTGCCATCCTGATAAAGTATCTCAAGCCACGTCCCCAAGACCAAAGGGAGAAACAAGACAGTGCTGAAGACTTGATGACTACAAATTGTGTACTATGGCAAAATTATTATAGCCAAGTTCTAGTCTGATTGCGTGGCCTGAGAAAAGTTAATCCCTGTAGTGTATTGGATACATTCCCCCTGCTTAATTTCACTTGATACACAATCAACTTGCAAGCTTTGCAACTGGTCTGTAATGAACATTAAATGGTAAAAAGTGGTAGAATAGCTTCAAAGGCATAATCCTGATCCAGACTAAAAGACTGACTGGATGTAAGCTGGAATGCCTAGGAAAAGCTGGAAAGTGATCTAGGCATGACAGTAGCAAACAGCCTGTATTTAGCTCATTCATCCGGTAAACATTATCTTACCCATTTTCCTCTCTGGAAAACAAAGCTCATAGCTTCCTTCCACACTCTGTTTGTTTACAGTATCCTGCGTTTGTCTTCATAATTACTTCATGAGGATGAACTTGTTCTAAGCAACAAGATCCAGTGTTCTGTAATTTCCCAGAGGAAAACTTGAGGGAGTGTTTTTGCCTACCGGCTATATAATTAATCTGACCTATTTCAAATGCCATTCTTTAGTTCTTCTAGGCACAACTGCTTGCATCTTCACTTGAGAGTTTCTTCACTTCCACAAGATTGTCTCTGTGCTCTCAGAATGTGTTTTTTAAAAAGCCAATGAATTCTATAATAAGGCTTTTATCTTCCATGCTGGTAGTGGCAAAACCCAACAAGTATCAGTGGCTTGGGACTGAATAGATCTGTTTTGGCAAAATTAATCTATTTTAATCTATTCTTCTAAATCTGCCTTCTGAAAGAGATTGATCCATGGTCATTCTATGAAAATGAAGTAAAAATGTCCTGTGAAAGCAATATTTTTTTCATCCTGGAGCATGTTGAGGCCCCAGAGAATTCATATATGTAAGGTTTTATATCCCTTTCAGCAAAATCAGAACTGTAATTGTGGATTCTACCACTTAAGAATATTGCTTATGTTTGTGGCATTTCCCAAAAGACTGCTTATAAAGTTAAATCTGCATTCTGACAAAGCAGGAACAAAGGAAATCAGAAGGCTTGAGGACAGTTAAGTCTCAGTCTTATCTCTTATTTTAGATATTTGAATTAAATAGTTATCCTAAGGCTCTGATAATTGCATCTGCTTTTCACGTTAACTTATTTTTACACACAGAGGAATGTTGACACTGTTTAAATGAAGACATAACCTGAAAATCAAGACTGTGCTTTTAAACAAAATTGCTTCCGTGTAAAAACTACTCCAACATAAGCTCTGAATACACTCAACAAGAGCAGAATAAAATAGAAAATGTGCTAGCTTCGTGCAGAATACATCATCATATTTTAAGCTTAAAATGTAAGAGATGTTCAGTTGCAAGTGGTAAAGTCACAGTCACTACGTGTCAGCAAAGCTGCTGTAACTGGCCCAGCACCTGCTGGTCTGTAACAATTGACCAGGTAAACACTCAGGCCCAGCTTAAACTGTTCTAAGGTGAGCACCACTTTCCAACTGGACTAATCTGCTCTGTATTGAAGGATGAATAAATCTAAACAGATTCTTGTTCTTTTGACTAGATTGTTTCTGACATCTAAATGAGACTGAGAACACTCTATATAGGTTGACAGCATAGTAAACTGAAATATGACCGACTGCCCTGATACATCATCTGGAGAGCTGACATGCTTCAGAGGAGCCAACAATTTATTCCCATAAGCAAACAAAACACACCAGAGCAGGACAAAGCAACAGTAAGCACTTGAAAACAATGCCTTTGGACTTAGCAAGAGGTCCAGGAATTATTTTAGTTTAGCAATGCTCACATGTAGGAAAGAATGCACACTGCAAATAACTACTGAAGTCTTAACCACTAAGGAAAAAAAATCCATTTTTGCAGGGATTTCTGCATTTGTAGTGATTTTTCTAGCATATTGTTATCAATGGGAACAACAGTGTTCACCAGTTGTGAAAAAAAAAAGAAAAACCAAAGCTGCAGATTGGAGACTTTAAGACTAGAGATGTGCTATGCAAAACATAAACCCTTGTGATAATATTTTCTCATGCCCAGTCTTTCTGCACCTATTAAGCCTCATTTCCCTAATAATGCAGTTCTGACCCCCACAGAGATATTCTTTCACTTGGAAAATAATCATTTTGCTTCCAGAGGAGGTAGAGTGAATATAAAGTGTTTCTGTGAATAACAGAAAGTAGTGATTTCTCATAGTCAAAACAATTATTTTGTTGTTTTGTGCTTTTTTTTTTTCCATTTGAAAAAAGGCTAAGAACTTGCACATTTCTTATGAAGCCAAAAGCAGTCAGAGGAGGAAGCAGTGGACTTCAAGGTGAAATTGCGATACCATGCTCTTTATTTATTAGTATGTACATATCTGCCAGTTCTGTATAGTTTTCCCAAAAGTAATGTGTCTTCCTGTAGGCTCCTACACATATACTAGAAAGTAATAACACCACATGACTGGTAGAAGAATGGAATGCATGCTCTGCTGCTTGTTGTACAACACCACATGCAATTCTATCACCTATATAGCTTTTAATATACTTTTCCAGATCCACAGAGTTTTGCTTTTCCCAAAGTACCACCCTTTCTGCAAACATTTCTTACACAGTAAAGAGTGTATCAGTACAAACAGTGTTTTTTAGGAAGTATACTCATCAGCTTGGGATATAATACTCTTCCATATACTTTGGATAGTTAAATACAGCTATCAGTCAAGGACATTCTTCAAAATACCAGTGTTTTCATTATTTTAGACGTGCAGTTACCACAGTATTGCAGTCTGTTCTACATAAATACTGGAGCAGACAAGATTCCTAGATGTTGACAGTTAGAATAATAATGTTAGTGTGAATTCAGTCCTTTCTCCAACAAGGGCTGGAGAGAAGGAAGAAAAAAAAAAAAAAAGCTTCTTTTTAACTGTGAGGCAAGAGGAAAATTAAAGTTTCACTGACCGAAGTCTGAATAACTCTCCAGCCAGGAACTCAATTTAAGGATGTTTGCTCATTACCTCTGACACACATGCTGCTCCCTGGTGTCACATGCCCAATTCCAGAACTTATTAGAATGTCACGAGGTAAAAGGCGCGTGAGTGTGACTGCATAAACCATCCACAAGCCAGCAGGACACATTCATGTCTTAGCAGACGTATCTTCATGACATCACCAGTGAAGTTTCTTCTCCTGTTGTCAACCTGGGAGTTAAGAGTCCTGACCACCACCAAGTTTTACCAGACAAGGCATTGAAGAGCTGAAGAAATAACAGCTGATTACATCCCACTGGCTCAGTGCTAATCTCAACTGCCAGGTTTTCCCAGCAAACAACATGAAAATACAAAGATGTACTTCCAGTACATTTCTAGTTAGTAGTCAGTAGGAACAGGAAGAAATGTCCAGAGCTCTGTTAAGGGAAGACCGTGTAAAAGGTATTCGGGCCACAAGGCTTCACTGTTTTCACCCTTTTTGCTGTAGCTGAAGCAAGGTAACATCACTGCAAAGCTTCCCTAATACTCTGCAGTATATTTCACCCAAAAACCTTTTGGTCCTTATTTTGCCACAACAAGAATCACAGACCCTGTAGGAAAAAAAAACCAACAAAAGGAGCAAAGAGTTATCTGTGGTGGAACACAGGGCTTTGCATGGTGTAACATCCTTACTTTTCTTCTTTTGTCTAAACCCTCTCAAAAATGCATTACATTATCTTTCCTAAACATTATAATGATTTTTTTTTTTTGCTCTGTCCAAGTACCTCTCTTCCTAGTTAGGCTTGTATTTCAGGATCAGGAAGTACTCTGTCATAAAGTGAAAATTTTAACTTAAAAGTACACTAAAAAAGATCTGTAAAACAATCTTGGTGTTCAAGCAGTGAGTCTGCCTTTCAGCTAAAAAATAATTGATAAATCTGAAAGCTCTGTTCTCGTAGGCCTGCACTCTCAGCAGCCATAATTAATATAGCCTGAAAAGCCACTGGCTAAATTGTTGATTCTGATATGTACTGTCAATGTTTCTGAAACTTTAACAACTCTAGAGCAAACAGTAAATAAAGTGAGACCTTCTAAGCTAATTTCTCAGTTTATTGCTCTTATTGTGATGATAGGTATTTTGTTCACTTGCACAACACTCCCACTGTCTACATTTCTGCTGTATATACCTATAAGGATCTTTAGCAGTGAGTCTGAATTTCCTCCACATTTCTTACATGCACAATGCACAAATTAAGAGAAGGTTCTTGTTGGCAGAGACATTTGCATACACATTGAAAGTTTGGTGATTAATAAACAGCTCTGCAAACCCCTCATATTCTAAGATCTAGCCACATTAAAAGACTACTTGTTTGACTCTCTGAATTACTTCTCTTAGAACAAGGCCACCCGGGGATAATGAACAGCTGATTTAATTTTTAATCAGCATTTAAAAGCCTTTTAAATGGAGCTCATTTTCATTAGTTTAAATAAAAAACACCTCAAAAAGTGAAAGGTCATTCAACCTCTGGTAGTCTATTCATGCCAAGATTTCAGCTAAACACAGGGTCTTTTAGGAGTATCAAGGGATTTATTAAATATAACATGCTTACTTGCTCATTTCACTAGCTTCATAAATGGATCCATTGTCTCAATTCCTAAAAAAGGATATTGCCATAATAACTGTATTCTGAACTCACATGGTGTGAAAGCATTTGTAGAGAAGCATTATAAAAGGTATGCAGAGCTCAGCTTTGATGAGATCTAAGAAGTGCGATGAAGACCACAACTGAAGTAAGGACCAAGCTGCTCCATAAGAATTATTTTGCATCTCATTACTTTGATATGAGACTTGATGTTTTCTAACATGCAGTCAGGTACAGCACTTGGAGAGAGTCATACATGCTTGGTTTTGCATCCCTTTTTAAACAGGCAGGTTAACTCACTCCTTTGCTTACACAGTAGACTTATGCCATGCGACTAACTCGAGTACTGTTCAGGCTTTTCATAAAATATTGTCAAGCATTGGTAAGCATAAATATGGATCGCATAAAGGCATGGAAGTCCCTTAGATAAATAGGAGGCTAACCTGGAAAGCATGAGAGCCATAATTTTATTCTCAAGTTTGCTACATTCTCAGATCTGTTTATTATTGTTTTTAAAGAGCCTATAAACATAAAATATTACATAATTTTTTCAGGTTGGGAAGCATATGAGCACCTTCATCTCATACAATGCCCATTTTTCACATACAGTTGGCAAAATGAATGTGATTTAGGAAAACTTTAGCATTGTCCAGGATACTGAACACTGCAGCCAGAGAAAGTCAACAGATTAATCTAGCTGCCTATCACTACTTCCCTTTTGGAAAAGTCGTATTGACCAGAAGATGATACAGACAATAAGAAGTTACATTATCCCATACCTTACCAGTCATAAAATCCCAGGAAAAATAATTTAAAAAAGAAAGAAAGAAAAAAAGAAAGGGAAGAGGGGGTCCACCTCTACAAAAGCTTCTTAATGTCCTCAAAAACTTCATTGCAAGCCAGAACCAAGATAAACATTCCTTCTCCCTTCGCTAACCAGAAGAAAAAAATTCAAAAGCTTCCACTTCAGGGAAAATTAAGTTGCACAACCACAGCTAGAATAGATCAGGATGGGATTCATGTTTATGTACTGGTTTTTACAGTCTCTGGCACCTGTTCAGCTAAGGTGTTATTATAATGACCATTCTTTATGCTTATTTGTAAAGACTAAGAGCCCAACATTCAGAAGCTGAGTGTCCTACTAAGGTCCTGCCAAGTTCAATAATTCTTACAGATAGTGGCAAACATTTGAATCCAACCCATCCTTTTGTAAACTGTGTCCAAATAATCAGTTCTTCAGGTTTGAGGCAGAGCCCCGTAGACTGCATGTCCATACAAAATAGACCTAAAAAACTCACTCAATTTCAGTGTCAAAGTTTTTCTGCTAAAAGCATTAACTTTACTTCCCAGACTGTTATATGGCTTAACTGTCTCCTTACACAAAAGGAAAATGTAAAGCTAAGGAAAATCAATTCCCCCTTGTCACAAAGGAATTGAAGTTCTAGATTAGAAAATGAAATCACAGTATTATTTAAGTTTTCCTATTAAAGTGGCCTTATACTGTTCCTACATTAAGAACATATAAGTTTATCAAGGCTCAAATATACCCCAAGCACAGTGGTAGATACATGCTTTGTTAGAGTTTAGCAAAGCTACTAAGTCTCCTGAAAAGATGGAGCACAAAAGTATGTTTTAAATAACGGAGAAATAGCAGAGGAAAAAAAAATGATATTTACATTTTCTTAAATAGTAAGATCTTCCCAATTCAGTCAGTACCTGTGATAAAATATGAAGAACAATAGGGAAGAGAGGCAGTTTCACTACCAAATGCACTAGCAGAGCTGTTCTGACAGAGACTCTAGTGCTCTTGTTCCTCATTGGTTCATTGTCTTTTATCTATTTTTGGAAGAGCATACTATACATTTCCACTCCAGAAGACAATAAAATACTTAAATATACCAACAGTTAACACAGGACTTTTCCAGGATGTACTCAGGAAGTGCTGTGGCATAAAGACAATATGCAGCTGACTGCTTCCAGATTAATTGAACCCACCCCCAAGAAATAAGAACTTCTGTTTTAAATTAAAACAAGCACTTGGTTTCCAAGGGCATGTGATCATTAATTTATAAAGGCCATGCTTATCAGGTGACATTAATGGAATCACTGACCTGTATCAAAAGTTGTGGAAAGAACAAACTTGCTCTCTGAAACAAATAGATTGGTGCTGTATCTTGGCCTTTGAAACTACTCTAGTTTGTTTTGACCTATGAAGTATCTACATCCAGAATAACACAACCTTTGGTGGTATTCCCAAAAAATTCTGACTTCAAGGGATAGTCCAGTAACTTCAGCTCTCAGTGAAAGCAGTTTAAAATGATAATATAAGTAACAAAACCAGTCAATTGTGTGCAGAGTAGTAATGCCGCACACTTTTTCAGGCTCTGAAAAGATGACCCAGTGGAACACGGGAATGAACTAAATTTCTGTGACCAGCTTTATTAAAAAAAAAAAAAAAAAAAAAAAAAACCAGAAAAAGAATAAATGCTAATACCCTATTTCTCCAGAGAACAAATCTGGGAAAATCATCTAGTTTTATGTATGAAGGAAGAACTTGCATTACAAAGGAAGACTTTGCAAGGAACCTACAAAGATAGAAGGTGCACTTAAGAAGAGCAGTAAATATTTTGTCTGCATGAAATAAAAGAAAAAGACTAAGAATTCAAGGTTCTATTTTTATGATTTTCAGTCTTCCCAGGTGTACCCAGTGCTGTGAACGTGGCAAAGCAGTGCAAAACCAGACCTGCTCTTTCACCTCAGATTATCAACAAACATATAAAAACCTCCACACATCTCCAGGAGCAAACGCAGGCCACAAGTCCAATGCTGCAACTATATCCAAGTGAAAACTGCCTATGTGGTAACAAGTACACCCGACTGAGACTAGTTACACAAAATAATAGCTAATACATCAGCATGGAACAAATGCAGAGGTTTTTTTTTTTCTTTTTTTTTTTTATACAGGTGAGTTTGTTTGTTTTAGCAACAGATTAATTTTAAACTCACTGTAACTTGAATAACACAAATCTCCCATTAAAATATGCCAGCTTGGAGTTTATGAAGTGAAAAATAAATGTATCCAACATCATTAGCTCTTTGTCTAAATTATTCCCTTTTAATAACACCTTTGTTTCTGTTTACTCTTGTATGGACAGACTAGTCAGCTGGAAAACCAAGTAATTGCTATTTCAAACTCTGTGAGGCTTCATTTGTCAAAATAGACTGAACTGACATTTGATACATTTACAGTTTGCATTCTTATACATTAAGAAGGGTTTCAGACACTGGAACAATGAGGCTCATTTATTTATAATTTTACAAAATTCCCAACATATTCTTAGGAGAATATGCGAGCTTTCAAAACCCATCCTTCACCTATAAGCTTTTGGACAAAGCTTATAGCTTAAAGTAAACAGTGTTGACCATTAGGCTATTAGAGTTACAGTACTGTCAAAGATTAATATTGAAAATACCTTGCAAAAGAGTTTGCTTTTACTTAATGTCATTAATTACTATACAAACATTTCAAATAAGAACCTAAGCATAGCCGCAACTTATTTGCTCCAATTAACTCCATGAACAGAAACCAGGTGACCTTTCTCATACTAAATTAAATTACATTAGATTTATTTATATCAGTTTCTATTCAGAATTGAATACTCCTACATCAGTTGCATGAAGTAACAGAACCTTTTTTTTTCCTCTAAAATATTGCATGTGGTTTTATATAGCTTAACAAAAAAAATCTTAGCATGAATCAACAGTAACATAATTCTTTTTCTTTATGGTATGCGAGTCTAAACAGGGAAACTATTTATTTCCATGATTAGAATCAAAATTTTATAACACTTGACCTTCATCAATTTTATGAAAAGGTAACAAAGGAATTTACTGTGAATTTTGCAGCTCAACAGTTCCACACATGGAACTTCCCACATCTGAACCAGAAACAAGAGCATAGGGTCAAGTCAGCGGAAAAGAGAAAAGAGCTAGATGAAAGATAGAAAGGAATGAATGATAACTATGTGATAATAAACTCTCCATGGCTTTTCTGGCTCCTATGAATACTGCTCTACTGTGCTAAAACGGTTACACTTGGCCTTTTTTTAAATAGTCTTGGAGGCAAGCTCCTAAGAGTTGTAGTTGCAGGTGCTAAGCAACATTATCTGTTGTTCTTATTTGCTATTATCGTTATCAGATATCATCCCTGATATGACAGCACTATGTAAATGCCATGCTGTGTCAGTAAGATGTAATTTTGAAGTCTGTCCCATTGCATCTTGGGAGCAGAAACAAAAGCAAGTATCAAGGAAGTCAGGGATAAACCAGTAACGTGCTGACAATGCTGCTTTTCTTTCCTGTATGGCACGTATCAGTATTAATGTTTATGTTTCTATACGCATTTCCATAGTAAAAAAAAAAAAAAAGAGAAGCTCTCAGCATCTAATTAATTTTGCAGCTCTCTTTCCATTTCTAGGAAAGAAGAGTCAAAGTAAAAATGAAGACAGATAGTTAATGATTACCGGATTCTCTTGAACAATTTCACTGAAGCAGATAAAGTTTTGCAAGAAAACAGGATGTGGAAACCAGATTCTAATTTTTTTATTTTTTTCATTTATTTATTTTTTTACATTTTAACCAGTTTAATCTATACAAAACTTGTTGCAGCAAGTTCTGATGAATGATTAGCTATTGTTTCAAATAATAGGACTGTAATAAAGTTCAAATAGTTTCAAGCTGAGAGTGCCAATCAATCAATCCTTCACAAAAAAAAAAAAAAATAGAAATCAAGCTTCTTCTGTGGCTCCTACAGAAACTTGTTGGTTTTGTCTCAAATAGAATCACAGAATGTCCTGGGTTGAAAAGAACTTCTAAGATCCATCTACTTTGCAGGGTCACTAAATACTAGACCAGGCTGCCCAGAGCCACATCCAGTCTGGCCTTGAATGCCTCCAGGGATGGGGCATCCACAACCATTCTGAGCAACCTATTCCAGTGCATCACCACCCTCTGAGTAAAAAACTTCCTCCTAATATCTAATGTAAATCTCCCATCTTAGTTTAAAACCATCCCCCCTTGTCCTATTACTATCAACCCATGTTAACAGTCATTCCCCCTCCTGTTGATACGCTCCCTTCAAGTGTTGGAAAGCCACAGTGAGGACTCCTCAGAGCCTTCTGTTCTCCAAGCTCAAGAAGCCCAGTTCCCTCAACCTTCCTCATCAGAGAAGTGCTCCAGCCTCATCTGGACCTGTTCCAAGAGCTCTGCATCTTTCTTGTTTTCTTTCTTTCTTTTTCTTTTTCCTATTTTCTCTAGAGAAAATACTATTCTCCTTCTCCATCATCAAAGGCTGGCTGCTGACAGCAAGGCTATTTCATTGCAAATACTCCATGGCTGAAGGGATGCATGAAGTTTTTATAGGACCAGGACTTAATGTTTTGCAGTCAAATTCTAAAAATGAGTGAGCTGCAGTTTTTCTGAAAATAATTAAGCTTATCAGGACTTGGTCTCTGATTGAGGTCTCTACGGTGCTGTGAAATATATCCTCAACTTGTACTACAAAGAAACAGATTTACTCCATCTGCCTTTAAATAAGGGGACCCTCAGGGAGCAGAGGAGAATTGGAAAATATTCCTGAGACATTAAATATTAAGGAATTAAACCATGGAGATTCAGAACCAGTGTGAGTACAAGTACTGCAAAACCACAACCTAATCAAGACAGAAAGCAGTTCACACACATCTGGCATAGTCCGGGGGACTCTTGGGTGGATAGAGGAGGGGCACAGACATTTCTCAGTCATACTAGCAAATTTTCTGGGAATATTAGAAGCATCAGAAAATTTTCTGTCTCAAGGTGCTAACAAAAAGCTGAAAACACTGATTTTCTCTAAACATTATTGGAGTGATTTTCAAATTCCTGTCAAACCAAATTCAGAGTTCCTACAAATCCTGCATAGGACCAAATCTGTTGGGGACTGCAAAGCTTTTTGGCACATGCTCCAGCACACCTGCAGAGGTGAGGTTTCCAAGTTAAATGCTGCAAAGCTCACAGGGATATGGGCTGAGCCTCCTAACCACATCGAGAAGTTTAAGACTTTCACTCTCCTTGTTCTTCAGTACAACCTTGAAGTTCATAGCCCAGATCCCTCAACACCCTTAAGGTAGACTACATGGTTTTAGAGGTCACAGTTTCCAAATGTTTTTAAAATTCAAAGACATTTGTCTTCTAGACACAGTTCTGAGAACAATACCAGCTACTGACTAATCACATTCATGATGTCCTCCAAAATATTTCTAGTATATTTTATTTTAAAATCATCATGTCTTGATTTGTTAAAGCATGATCTGAAGGGAAAAACTAAAAAGAACCCTTTAGAGTCTGATGGAGAAAAGACTCAAAAAGAAGATAAACACTTGCCCATTTATTTGCCTATTCACATAATCATCCAGCAGCCACGAATGCTAGAGAAGTCAGATCCATTTTCCTATCTCAAACTCAACCATGCATGATACCTTACTCCTTTTAAGGCATTTAATGAAACTAAGAATCAATAATTATTTGAAGTCTTCTAAATCAATAAAGTATTTCTGTTCCAACAACTGCTGCCATTGGGATATTCTCAATGCCGTTGAAATTTGTTTTTTAATTTATATATTTACACCAATGTATAAAGCAAGCAGAATGCGTACCCATGTAATGCATTTAAAAACTGCTTGAAAATGTTAACTAGCTTCTTTAATATCCCTTACAATTAATAAACTCCAGACTACACATAAGAACAAATTTCACAATACATCCAGGAGAACAGATGCTGGTCTTTACTGAGAGCCAAGTGCAGATAATGAAGTTGTAACTGCTACAGGGGTGTCACTGTAGTTCAGCTCAAGAGTCATTTGTGTTCTTAAAAGTTAGGTAGTTATCTCTACAAGCACAGAGTTATGAGAATGAGAAACAGCACTGTTTTTCGTCTATTTTCCTTCAGGGATAACTTACCTGTCACTTTGGATCCAGACAAATAGAAAAGCTTTCTTAGCTTTATCTGTTCAGCATTTCTTTTTCAGGAAAAGGCTACTGTGACAATGCCATCTTTTTGCAAGCAGTAGGCAACGGAGAATATAATCATAAGGGAAGCACTGAGATTTTCATGCATAACCTACTGTGTAGTCCCCTTGCCTAGCCAGTTTGTTTTGAAGATATCTACAGAGTACCTTAATGACGACAGAATTCACTGCATACATTGCATTCCCTTAAACTTCTTCCATTGCATTGCACAAATGCACAATTTTTCTTCATATAAACTACATCACTACGGTCTTAAAAGAAAACTACAGTATATGGTTTAAAAGAAAAAGTTTACTATGCCTTTAAGCTGCAACATCCTCACATTTACTTAAAATAATTTGAGTTAGGATTTACAAAGGCCACAGCTACATTTCAAATTCCTTCCTGTCTCTTCTGAAAAACTCAGAAAGAATACCACCTATATACTAGCAGTACAAGAGATGTTGGGCAATCACACATCTTGCTCTTTCAAAGCTCCACAATTTATATTCCTCGCATTTCCTTCATCTAGCATCAGTAGATGGCCAATTTTTTAAATTGTCAGGTTTTCCCACATGGTAAGCATTAAAATCCAACAAATACATACATAGTCCGTCCAGAATTGCTCAGTTATATTTCAAATACCTTTCTTGACGGTCATCTCCTGATTCAGCCCTACTCTTGTTTGATTATTTTTTGGGAAAAAAGTGAATACAAGCACTGTGGAATAACAGGTCCTGGGGAACACTGCTTGGGCCATCTCACTTCTACAAACACATCTTGGTAAAAGTTCTAATACCAGCTTAGCACAACATTTCTCATACAATATGCAACAGTTCTAGACTGTCAGCAAATAGCCCTCAAGCATGTCTATTTTCTAGCTTCCTCTAATTTAATCTTACCTTCTAAGAAGGGAGGATCATACTGATGCAACAGTACACTTCAGAAGCACTGGGAAGAGGCAGAACTCTTATTTGGTCACAGAGGCAGGCAAGAAGGATGGCACTATATACTAGACCTACTGCAGCAGATGCCTTTGAGCCCTTCAAAGAGAACACCAAGAAAGGATGTATCCACAAAGGGCCAGTTGAATGCCCCATCACATTCCATGAGGATCCTGGGCAAGCATGGTATAGCCTAGACAAGTTCTTTTGTCAGAACTTAAGCTGTGTGAAAATGAACTGACCCACATTCGTGGACCAAGGCTCTCTTCATAGGAAATAGCAATGCTACATCACCTCTGATCCTTCATTACTCATTTGTAAGACAGGTAGTAGTCCTTTTTAGGCTTTTGAACATTCACAACACCACATGTCTAATATAAAATTGTATGTGAAACACCACCTGCTTCTGTCACCAACATCAGCTTTAAAGCAGCCGTGGGCAAAGCTAGGCTCAAGTCTAAGGGTGGCATTCTTGAGACAGATGCTGTATCACAGCCTGATACTAATACAAGTACAGTGCTAGCACGGTAAGGAGCAGTTTATTTTCAGCCCTCTTCTTACTCTGCTTTCTTTTCTCTTAGTATCCACCATATGCCTCATGAATCTAATAGGTGGTACAACTGAAAACGCCTGCCTCTAGAGCATTTCTACATAGTTTAATATAGTTACTCTTATATAAATACCCCCCCCCCCAAAAAAAAAGAAAAAAAAACAACAAAACCTCAGAGCTCTTGAAAAGAGAAAACAATTGCATATATATTGAGGCTGGAAATATAAACTTCCTTTTGTTTTTCCCTTTTTTCTTCAAGCTAAATTATCTTCTAATATATAAAGCAGTTATTCCCTTGTTGTTTGCTACTGAACTGTGTGATAAAGTCCTGACTTGGCATTTCAGTCTAAGTAAACATGAAAGTAAACTTCAATTAAATTAAAAGACAAAATGCTAAGAAAACATGGCCAGTGGCTGAGATTCTATGTTGACAGCAAAACCCCAGCACTGCATCTTCAAGCTAGCTAAATAAAAAGCATCTGGTTATTCCTGAAGTGCAATTTCATCAGAATCAATACATATGCAAGCTGGACCTTCAGTAGGATTCAACTACATAATCTCTAAATCATGCACATTTACATGCATCTGTGTAATTAATCCTACCTATATTTTTAGAAGCATTTATTTTTAGTCAACAAAATGGAGATTCAAGAATATAAAGACAATAAAAACACGGTTCTAATAATGAATTGTGCTAAAAACATAAACTCAAGTGATAACACCAAAGAGTATCTATCAATTAGTACATGAATATCAAAGACAAAGGCAAATATCCAAGTTATCTACTGAGTCCTGTCCAAATGAGAATCAACTAGACCATCATGCCACAACATTTCCATTGTTTCCATTTTTATTCACTACTCTTTTCATCTCTAACTACATGTTAAACTGTGTTCATTCAATTACTGAAATCCAGCTGGTTGAAACGTATCCAGTTGGGCTTTCTCATCTTTTGAACTTCTTATAGAGGTTTTTTTAGCAACTTTAAACAGTTGTTCTTACACATCTTTCACTTACACTAGATAATACAAGGTCATCTCTGTGAAATCTACAAGCCTAACTCAGGTTCAATGTGTACATGAAATTCCAGGGGGGTAAAAACATTACTTAAACAGTGAGAACACTCAGTCTTCATTTTGCTACCTTCTAATAGTCTTTTACGTTAAATGCTGTAAAAACTGTCCTAAACAGAACCAGATGTTTACAGAAATTCTCTCTGATTGCTGTCCAAGTGAAACTGTCTTCCTCTCTTTTGCCAGACTCCCTTTATCATTAAATAATGCATTGAAATGGAAATACAGTGTATGTGATGATTGCCAGAATTAAACAAGGGGCAGATGGTAAGAAAACTAAATTAGTTTTTTTATAGTTGTATCATTATCAAGTCTCTCTTTACACATTCTACAGTACATACCTTGGTCCTGAAAGTGCATGTTTATTTATTGTAAGTCCTTCACAGGTCACTTAAGAACAGGTTTCTTTCTTCACTTTTTATTTTATTTTATTTTTTTTTACACTTTGCCATGACCACATTTCCATTTTTGTGTTGATGTGGGCAGGCAAGGAAGAGAAGGAAAAAAAAAAAAAAAAATCACCCTTGCACATTCCCATTATGATCACTTCTGCGGAAGCCAAATATTCAACTAGGATAAGTCTCCCAGTTCCAGAGAATTTGGGCTGCTGAGTAGACGTAGTAGATTATCTCTTGGAAAAAATGATTCCATGTATCTACATAATCTAAAATGCATACAGCGTGAAAGATTACAGTAGTTTTAGTTGCCAAATAAAGGAACACATTATCTTCATCTTCACCGAGATTCCAAAAGCCATGGTAAACCACAACGACCCAGCTCACAATTCACAAACACCTATTACTAGAGCTAGCAATTAGGGGGAACTAGGTGATCTTTGAGGTTCCTTCCAACACAAACTATTCCATGATTCTTAATCAAAGTAGCACTTAGCCATGTAATGCAACAAGGCTTCTCACGCCATCAGAAATCCTTTGAGGTGACTTAAAGCATCATCAGAAAAACTGTCAAAAATGCACCAACTCAAAGTAAAAAAAGGAATGCACAGGAGTTAACTTTCTTGAAATGTTCTTCAGAATTTTTTCTTCTGACTAATCTCAACTGGATTCAATCTGAACTCCATAAAGGGACTGATCCCTGCCCTTCTGTCAAAAGAATGTGATTTGCTTATGTAAACGTCAATGAATCTTCATTTTCTAACATTCAATTTGAAATAATCTGTAGAAAAGCCTTAATTCTGACCCATTTCAGCTCAATAATGTCAACGGTTTACCAGGCTGGATCGGCCCGGTTCCGTGACGATTGGTGTGGGGGACCCGCAGACCCACGCCCCAGGAAAGGGGAAGGGGGAAAGGGAAAAGGAAAAAGGGAGATGGGCCTAGAAACAAAACAGCGGCAACGATCTGAGGAGGAAAGCTAATTTACTAAATAAGATATCAGAAAGCAAAATAACACAATATAATACAATATAATTGGAATTGAAGCTAATAAATCAAATAAAATGAGCAAGAGAGAGAGTGTCCAATAAACCGAAGGCCTTACACTAACGCTGAAGGCAATACGGCAGCGAGCACCCACTGCTGAGTCGATCCCGAACGAAAGAGTGTGTCCCGTGACCGCAGAGGGTTTTTATCTTTTCCCTCTGAGCGGAAAATACGTAAAAATGCAAAGCATCGCAAAGTCCTCTGGGGAATGTAGTTCTTCTCTTCTGAGACAGGTATACCCGGAAATATCAATGATCTGTGGAGTTGGAGTATTAACTCTTTAACTCTTAATGCACTACATGTTATGATGTGGAATACCAATACCAGAAATCATAAAACCATGACAAATAAATACTTTCATTGTTTGTTTTAAGTGTTAAGATGCTGTGGTTTCCTAGAAAGTACTGAGAAAGCACAGAACAGAAACAAGTATGGCATTTTTGCTATAGCTTAATATGAATTCAAAGCCTCACAAGAATGCAACATTCTTAAAATAAGACATTTATTTCACATACTTTACCACCTACATACCTGTATACATAGTTACATACACATACATGTATATAGTGTATAGATTTATCTGTATCTTCAACTGATCTGAACATGATAATTTAGCGTGAGTACAGACTAGAGCCCACAGGTCTCTAGAAATCTTTCACCCACTCTTTATTCACTATGTAAACCAGAGCACTGAGAAACTGCTCAGGTTACCCAATTTTGTTTGTGTAGAGCACTACAACAGAATACACTGCCTAGACATTAACATGCACAGCTGTTGCTTTCATCACAACAGCTACAATATGGCCACCATCTCTTCCATGCTCTGCTCCCAACAAATGAAAAGGAAATTCAACATTGAATCTCACTGTAAGCAAGATCAGTGCCTCTATTTAACTGTGAGCATTACTCAAAAAACTCTGCCTACAACCTCATTAACTTCACCAGGGATCGCGCAGTGAATACTTGCAAGGCAGGGCCTGTTACTAATGATCAGTGCTAAGTAACATGTAACAGTTGCGCTCATTAAGATCACAGCTCACAAAAGGAAAGTAACATCTTAGACTTCAGGAAGATGAGGTATCACCAAGATGAATGGGGGAGAGCAGAGAGAAGTCTCTTTGAACAGGAAGAGAGAGTCCTACTGCAACAATAATTCATCTCACAAGAATGTTACTTCATTAAGCGAGAAATATACCAAAGCTATTATCCTCCGAGTTCAACTCCATAATTGAAAAGGCTGTAGAGGTATTTCTTGCACTATCTGAAATATTTGCTTTTCTATCTGCTGACAGGAATTCAGCAGGAATTAGCATTTTTAAGCGTAGAACGTACAAAAGAAGCATAGTTCCACACAGTGCACTCATTACTCTTTCAGTACCTCAAGGATAAATGACATTGAACACTCAGATTCTGAAATGTGTTAAACATCCCTGGAACTCTCATAGGCATCACTGATTTCACTATAATAAATTATGCTAATGGCTCTGTGCACAATGAGGACCAGATGTCTGGGTTCTGAGGGTCACAAACATTCAGTTGCATTGAGGTACCTCAATCACTTTGATCATATTGCTTCTCAAAGTCTGGTTTTACCCCATGAAATCCACCCCTCCTCAGACTCTGCTGTTCTGAGGTTAGATTTTGTTTTCATTTTATTAAAGTCATGTCAAAATTAAAGCCAGCATTTATGCGTATTTGCATATACCAGGAAAAGGCAGTCTTATTATATATGGCAAAACAAACAAACAAAAAAAAAACCACTGCAAATTAAGGAAAGAAACTTGAGTTTCTGAAGGCAGACTGAAGGATTTCTTTTTTCTATGTTTGCTACTCACAAGAGAATCCTCCTCTATATCCTTTTTCCTACCTCCCTCTCCCTTTCTTCCCACAAATCAGAACTTTCTTGATCACAACTACTTTTCTCTACTTTCCAGCATCTCTATCACACGCTTGCTCATAATTTGTTTGTTCTAGTCCACCAGAAGCAATACCTCAAGCTGGTAAAATGAAAATCATGAAAAACTGCTCGTTTAAAAAATACATACAGAATTAACATTAAGACCTGCATGCCCAAAAGCAAGCGACTAAAACTCATTACATGAAACTCAACTAAAATGTCACACAATTGATTCTGAAAAAAGACTCAGAAACACAAACGTTTTCTAGGCATACAGTTGACTATGGGAATGTAAAACTAAAGTCGCCTAAAACATTTTCAGCATAAAGAGAAAGTTGGATAATTCTTTCCTTCCTAGTACAAAACACAGTATTTAGTACACTCCTCTAACATAGTCTTACATTCTGTAGAAGGGGCTACTCGCACTCCTAGGGCCTGCAACCTGACAGTCTAGTTTTAAGTCTTACATGATTAAGATAATTATTTTGGGAAACAGTTCATTTCTGTGAACTGGAAGTTGTAAACATTCACAATAGCTTTGGTAAAACCAAAGGTGTCTCTGAACAGAAGTGTGATCACTTAAGTATATTCTTAAAGAGCAGCAGTTCTTAGTGAATAGCTGAGGAGAGTATTTCTGTCCAATTGTGGCAACGCACTATATTATTTAAGAACATCAAACTACAGTTGTTCAAAACATTTTTAACGTACACTAAGTGTTTCAAAAGGAAAACATGTTCGCAAGTATTCTGAGAAACAATACTGCAAAACATAGAGGGACTTGGATGAATAGGTGTAATGTTAGCTACAGTGGGATGGAAAGTACCACGTCAACAGCAGGATGAGAACAAGCCCAAATTCAGCATCCACAGACACAGAAATGAAGAAAAGGAGCTGCTTGCCTTCGAAGGGCCTCAAGTAGGCAGGGATCCCCATTGAGGTACCCTCACTTCCACTGCCAACCCTTATGTGAGGTCTGGGAAGGGGTGGATTCTGGCTCCACCCTTCCAGTTACCCAGGTACACTGCACACACCTGAGCTCCCCTGGATTGGCCCTGCCCTCCCACCAGGTGCTCAATCACTGTTTCAGGCCGTGACTTAGCATTTCCACTACAATAGGATTCTCACCTGTAGAATTCTCTGAGCTGAATTTAATACCTTTACTCACAAAGCATTTTAACTTCAGTGAGGTCATTCAGAGATATGAACAATTCTAAGGCTTGTTTTACTCTGTGTTGCACAGCAAATTCTGATCTTGAGGCATCTGTTCAGCATCACCCTTACAAAACCTGATGCTGTGCTTGTATTGTAAAAAATAAAAAATAAAAAAAAATCCAATTGGCAATACAAAGGATAGATAATCTCCTTCCTAAAGGATATTTTCCCCCCATTGAGAAAAGACCAGGTTTTCTGCCCAGATTCAAGGACAATTAGAGATGTAGTGTTAAATTTCTTTATGGACAGGAGACTATTAAGGATGGATTTTTCCTTTAATTTCCCTATTTCAATTAATTCCAGCAACTGCAAATTTAATGATATTTACATGTAGAAATACAGTAATTGTCTGCCAATCCACCATTGTTTATAAAGAATTACTTTTTTGTATTCTTCTGAAAAGACTCACTTTCTTAATAAGCAAAACATCTGAAAGAATTTGCTATCATCACTGTTTTAGGCAACTACTCTCATTCCCAACAGTGTGATAAAGAACACTGCAATATTCTGACTAAGCTTGATTCTGCTCTCATTTAAAATTGTAGAAAGAATATACTACATGAAATGAGTACTGTAACAGGCCACAAAATTTTTTCTATTGAAGGTTTATAAATACTGGGAGAATTATTCAGATACAGATGCTTCCAAGGTGAGTCAACCTGGCAGTACAGCTGCCACTCAGCCTAGCGAGCAAAAGGGAAGACTTTAGTAATTCCTAAGATTTTCTACAAGTATTTCTTTTACTCTGAACTGCTTCAGAAGTTCAGTTTGTCCTCCTCTCATTCCTCTCTCACCTCCACCTTGGAACAACCGTGTGTAATAAATCAGTCCTTGAAAGACAGTAAACATTGAAAATATGGCTGCAAACAATTTTCTCTGGGAGTGTAAACTATTTGCATAAAGTGAAATTCACATAAGCATCCATATTATCAAGGAGAGATATTTATCCACACTGATATAACACTACGGGAAGTATACTTTGCCCAGGGGGGAAGGGTGAAATAACAGCCCTTTTAGCCTCAATGTACAGGGACTCAACCCTTGTTTTGGGATGCACTAAACTGACCGCAACAGTACTGAGTATTGTTTCCAGAGTGTAAGATGTCATTTAGAGAAAGAGACATTCCCTGAACACACAGGCACCATTCCAGCTATTTCAAGAATTCTGTTCCTCAGCAATGTGCTGAAAGTACTGAAACATCTATTCAAAGTGCAAGCACAAGTTCATGGAAGGACTGGAGCCATTCCCATACCCTAAGATGTTTCTGAGCATTTGGTAATATTTGGCTTCTGGGAAGTCTGTCTAATGGCGATCAGAAATAGTGAAAAGCAATTCTCACAGATGCCACCTAGCCCAAAAGATTGATTGCAAATCACAGGGTCAATGAGGAAATAAAACCTTTCCATCTTCTACTCTGCCAAAAGATGCAGTGCCCAAATCCATTACCAAGGAAATAGTAGCCTCATATGAGCACAGTCTAAGCTGCATTTAAGTATTCCAAGATACAATACCAAGTTGCTTTTCTCAAAGCATGATTCTTAGGCTGTTTAGGAAGTCAATCATTGCCAGACATTTTGTGGCTCCACAAAAGCAACTGCAACAAGACAGAGTAAACTGCTTCTGCATAGCATCAAAGGAAAATTCATATTTCAGCAAATTTGATCTGATGACTGTAATGCCCACCACACACATTAAAAGCAATTAGAAAAGCAAGGGCTATGACAGCACCAAGGCATTGCAAGCGGAGACTAGGTACTATGCCACCGGATCTGTTCAACAAAGTATTTAGAAACTCACTGGATCATATTTTGCCTGAAAGCTAAAGAATTTTCCCAGCATAGAACTGCCCAAAGCTACACTAACATTTAGAAAGATGAGATTGAGGTTTGACCGCGTTAATTAATACAGGAAAAAAAAAAAAAGCAATCTATATACTAATAAAGCATAAGTCGGATGCAATTACTTGAAGCATTTTAGATAAAGGATGCTTATACTTCCTTTTGCTATTTAACAAAAACCCAGCAATTCTGGTACAATGTACATCTTATTATTTATGCAGGTCCCTTCTCATGAAAAGAGGCATTTGGGGCACTAGACTGGGCCCTCAAAGAGACCGTCTGTGTACTGAATGCAAACTTTTCCATCCAAGTAAGACATAGCGAGGACATTCTGGATAACATTCTCATTATGTTTTCTGACATTTTAAATTGAACTTCTTCCTCTGCCATCCTAAGTACCCTAGGAAGGTCAAAGAATCTTTAGTCAAGGCTGCTGAAGAAACTGGTAAAAGCTTTAAAACGCCCTTAAACCAGATCATTGTGTATACTACATTCAAAAGGCATTTAAGTTCACTATGTGTTTGCACAGACACAAGCAATGATCTATCACTGGCTCTCTGAAAGTAAAGAATGCAAAATGTAATTCTCATGCTTAGTATTTTTTTTAATGTCACCTTTGTGATTTTACTTACAATTTTCTGTGAAGACACCGCAAAATGCTGCCTCAGTAGCTGTCTCCACAAAATTCTCAATCATTACACGCTCTGAACACTGCTTCTAAGAAGAGTTACTGAAGGACTAGGTATTCATCTTGAAAGTGTATTCCATTTGAATTATACCATACTTTTCCACATGTTTTCTGTCTCCCTGAATAAGCAAAATGAGATGCCCTATCAATTAATTGAGTTTGTTTACTACCTGGAGAGAGGCAGGCTCTCAGTCCCAGAAAGACAGCTTCCCAAATCTAGAAACACTTGTCCTGCAATAAGGTTGGAGCCTGGAAAAACTGTTAATTTCCTCCATCACAAGTCTTCTGATAGGAAGGGCTACCTTTGACAGAAAAGCAGTCTTGGAAGTTCACCTTGGCTGGAATTCATAGGGATAAAGAGAGAGAGTGGATAATTTTTCTGCATTGCTGTTTTTTGCCTGCCTCCTATCTAGCCCTTTTTTTCCCCTATCTGGAAAGTGCCTGTGGCCCACTTTTCAGCCTTCTCAGGGCAAGTGAGGTCCATTCAGGTACTTTTCCATTAGTAAACAGAAACATTTGCTGTCTCCTAGGTGCTTAGCTTTGACAGCAAGAGGGGAGGGTAGAGCAGATGTGTACTTCTTCTATTCTATTAATAGTGATGTAGCCTGATTGTCATTCAGTAGGGAAATCACCTTTTGGTAGAAGACTGCTGGGCTGACACAAAATGTTAGAAAAGCTCATAAGAAAAATGTGTACTTATGTCTCCAGCCTTGTTCAGTAGTCAGTCAATTGGGGGTAGTCCTTGTTCAAGGTTTGGAAGCAACTTCATGGGCAGTTTATGTTGCATTAATTCCATTATTACAACTATCCTTTGAACACAACCTTTCTTTATTCAGCCATGACCCTTCAAACATGCTTTCAACAGTGATGTGCAGAAATACTTATTTTCCAATGGATATATACCTGGTATATTACTGAGTACTCAATAATGCTGCTAGAGTTGCATCTCAATGACCTACATGAGGTCAGGCTTCAGACCTGCCTGCTACTCACAGCATCTGGGGAACTTAAGGGGCGGAACTGGACACTGAGGCCTCAGTACTCAATTGGGAACATCCACACAAACTGATGTGTGTGAAAGTACTGTTGCAGCATTGTTCTCTTTGGCTCCTTTGGGGATCTTCCCCTTGCTTCATATTGTCAGGCCCTGTTTGGGCCTGTTTCCTTGCGTCCTTACTTACATGAGAGCTACACAGGATTAATGACTGCCATTCCTGGTTTGGGAGATATGAATGGGAATACTTGATTCTTAGCATCCCTTGGGCTCAATCACATTCCCCAAGGCTGACAGCTCTGCTCCAGGGGCTAGACTCGGCTCTGTGACACACTTTACCTTGAACACTAGCATGAGTCAGTGTGTGGGAAGAGGGTAAGTTGAATAATTACACAGGTATACTTCATCAGTTCAGGAGTACTCTGTCTTTTGTTAGGCTCAGGCTGCTGTTATGGGAGGGGTTTGCTGTGTTTTGCAACCCTAAACATGTCAAATAGATACTATGCGCCAGAGCTTTTTCTTACCTCACATAATTATTTTCTACACAATTTTGCCAGCTGACTTGGTGTAATTGAAATGAGAAGCACGTACAAGCTTCCTAAGAAATACTTATGACTTGTTTACTGCTTTATAAAATTCTAATTCAAAAAGTTAACACTGATGTTATGTAAAATGCCACATTTACATTTAATAACATCATCCTGAATAAATATTTGAAAAAAAAAAAGCAGTTTTAAATTAAACCTATTATAAATGAAACAGCAGATAAATAATGCATACATTAATAAACTTTCCTTCATCAATCCATCCTCCTGGTAGTATATTTAGTTTGTGGTTTCATAAATATTTTTAAACAGGTAAGAGCTGAAAACAATCTTTCCTGTTTTTACAATTTGTTGACTCTGTGTATGTACACACTGAGTTCATCAGAACAGCTGATTCCCCCATCTGTTCATTTCTGCCCAGAAAGGAAAACTTAATATTTTATTAATCGTGAGCAAACCATAACATAAGCACCACAAACTCAGGCTCAGAGACCTGGACGAGGAACTGTGTAAACATTCAAATTTCAGAGGACCTAGAAAAAAGACTCCAGTATTCTGACCTGGTAATCAAAACGCAGTGCTCCAGATGGGTGACATCACTAATTTGACTACACTGAAAAATACATACCTAAACAGTTCTCTGTAACAACACCAATAAAAAACAATTCCAAATCACTGGCTAAATCATCTAACACGTTTACGCTATTTTTCAAACATTAGAGGTAGTCTGGTCTGCTACTAGACACCCATTTTTGGTTTCCTTCACTTGCTGGTTAGAAGCTATAATCCCACATAGTCTGATCCAGACTTGGCTAAACAAAATGGCGTTCCCCACCCACAGAGCTTCTTCACTCTACCCAAGAATAAGACCACCAGTCCTGGAGCTAAAGTGTGAGCAAGCAAAGAATTGCTCTCCTCTTGACCCACAGAGCAGCCATTGCTGTTTTGTTGTTTACATCATTTCCAGAATAGTGCATAACAGATTAGGAAGCCATATTAATGATTTTTTATGTCTATATTTCTGAGCCCTCTTTGAAATAGCCTGCCACTCTTCAGCATCACCTGTGTCTCTCCTGAAGAATTGAATCGACAAGTGAAGAAAAGGAGCCAGAAGATGGAGAAGAAAGAGGTCCTTGACGTTTCCCTTAAGTATATCAAGTCATCCTCCAGGACCCTCAAGTCTTTCTCTGCAGGTCTGCTCTCAGTGAGTTCATCTCCTAGTCTAGGACTAACCCCATCCAACTGCAACATTGTGCACTTGGCCTGGTTGAACCTCATTAGGTTCACATGTGCCCACTTCCCAAGCCTGTTCCAGTCCCACTGAGTGGCATCCCTTCATTCTTCTGTATAAGCTGCATCATTCAGCTTAGTGTTACAGCATAGTCCCTTTAGCTCTGAGAGCAGTGACAACACAGAACAAAATGCTCACCGCTGAATTAGAGATATAAATGAGCAGTACTCCCACCACATTCAGAACACAGCACAAAGCCAACTGGAGAAGTCAGACCCAACTTTTCCTGCTTAATCTTCCACAGATTGCATAAACAAGAAATGACAGAAGTTTCAGTTTGGATAAAAATAACACACTTAAGTCAGTTATGTTGAAATATCTTACATGATGAGTATATCCCCAGCAGAACTAGAGGTCAGTTTATAGACACATACACACAGCATCCTCTGTACAGGATCAAACCGAAGAAAATCAAACAGAACGTTAACATTCACACAACAAAACAAATGTTAAGGAGCAACAATCCAGTCTTAAGATTGAGATACTCTATTTCTTCAACAATAATTTCTTTATTTCAGTATAGTTTTGAATTTGCTTTATCAACTCTTCATAAGAAAGTACAGAATATGCACTTTTCTAGAATATGCTCACATTTTTATCACCTAAAGCTCATTTGTACTCATACCAGTAATTTACAGTCATACTGTAGAAAGTTTTCATTCTAAGTGGACAGGTAGAAGCCCCTGCTCTGCCTGGTGTGTATCATTATGCACTGAAACACAACACCACCAGCTCCACAGCCATGCAAATGGGGCTTGTTATTGTAGAACAGTCTCTATGCACTTGAGTGTTGTTGTTTTGTTTTTTTTTTTTAGCATTTTTAACATCTTCCTATAATTACAATACAATTTAAATTTGCTGTGACATAAGGTGGGCTATTAGAAATTAAAAATTAAGTCTTCGTACTGCAGACACAATCCTCTAAAATTAGTCTTCAGTAACATGTTTTTCAGTGATGGACAAAAAACATCTTCTAAAGCTTCATTCTGATCTACTTAAATCAGGGTACAACTGAAATCAGCTGCAAAACTTTATTTTACTTTAAAAAGACCAGAAGCTCCCTCTGATTATCTAATCATTTTTCCTTGTAATGTAATTTTTTGCTATTATGAATACTATAGCAATTTATGTGCACATCATTCTCCATAGTTTTTCAGCTTGAAGATAATTTCCTGATTCATTTTAGCTCATAAACAACTGCAATTTTGTTGTTCTTCATACATACCTCAAAAATGGAAGCATTTTCACAAATGTACCTTGTTTCAGTTTATTTCATTTTACCACTAGTAAAAGCATACAGATCATCCTCAGGATACAATGTATGTTTGTTTTCATAGTTAATGATAACTAGTGTTTTCCTGCATATCGTTATAAGTACTGAAGTAACATCTTCAATACAACTCAGAAAAATAATTCACATTCTGAATCCACTCTTCTTTCCTAAACATATTAGCACTCTTCCAGAAGCGTGGGGCTTTTTCATTCCACTAGATGTTCAAATTCACTCATTAATTTACTAAGAAAGCATTATTAATAAATCAAAGTAGAATTATGTCATAATATTCAGCACTGGCTGATTTTTAAGCTACAATACTATGTGTTAAAGGCATTTAGTCATTGTGTTGCAGAATGCTACATATTTCACCTAAAAAACTGAACTTGCCGTTAGTGTTAACTTGTTTTGCAGAATCTAGTATGGTAGCACACCACGGACTTGTTTGCTCATCAAGTCACTGGAGGGAGCTAAGTAAACACACCATTTATGGTGAAATAGATTTAGTACAAGAGCACACTATAACAGATTTCAAACTACTAGTTATAAATAACAGTGCAGAAAGACTATAACGCCTTGAAAGGTCAGACAAGTATGAAATAATATGTAGTTAGTTTAAATTTTGAGAAAGAAGAATATAGATGATGCTGCTCCCTAGTGGGACATTCCTTAGGTGAATCTACAGTCTGGAACAAATTCAGACTGGTACACATTCAAACAAGGAAAACTTACTCTTTCTCATGAAGTAATATTGTAAAAATTTAACTGGTGTTTCTGCTACGTATGTGTACAGAATACGCAAAGAAAACCTCCTGAAATTGTTGTCTGTTCATTTAACTTCTTTATATACTTTCTGTATTTACAATGACTGGATTTTTAAAAAAAAAAAAAAAAAACAGCAAAATACCATGGAAATCCATTGCAATCTGTGTAGAGCTTCAGTAAAGTGTGAGAAGTCACACCCCAGAGATCAGATCACCGCAGAAGAGAGGAAGCTAATGATGCCCACTGCAGCAAGAGTGTTCACATTGACAGAGAGTCAAATTATCACACTGCCCAACATAGGTTAATGTAACACAGGGAACTGACAAAGTTGAACTTCAAGGTGTGAGTAAAACCAAAGAAATTTTAGATGGAAAATACATTTTTAGGGGAGAAGTATTTAACAGTTTGAAATAATGAAGCTGGATCTGAAAATGCTTTATACCCTTGACACATACAATACCATGGTAACTTAGGTACAGCAACAATCTGAGACCATCCCGCATGGTTACTATGCATGTTAGAAGACAACGTTAACTGCAAGCATCAAAATGTTTCCTTCTGCAAAAAATATTTTCTGGAAATGTTGATTTTTCTGGAAAAGTGTAAGTGCCACATATTTGGCTTCATGCCCCAATGCCATGTCATTAGAGATGCACTGAACCAGATGAACTGTTTCCATAAAGGACAGCAGTATCACTCCATGTTATACCAGTGACAAATCTGACCAATTGCTACATCAGGCAAAATTGTTATTGTTAAAAATACAGAAAGTAAAACACTCTAGCAAAAGACACAATGTGCTATACAAATTCAAAGCATCCACAGCCAGTAAGAACCTAAAAGAGCCATCAGAGAGCAAAAATATTCTGTCACTGCTGATATGACCTAGGTGAAAGCCCCTCCTGAGTCAGGAAGTTCACATTAATGCCTGACACTAATCACACATTTGCAACTTTGTACAATATTTGTGAATGACAAAAAACCCTCTGATACTTAAAGATAATCATCTTAATCTCAAAACAGAATAAACTGGTAGATTCAAACCTTGTGCAGACAATTGTAAACAATGGCAGGATTTTGAATTCTGACATTAGTACGAGATCAGAATCATCTAATCTGTGGGAGAAAAGCAATTACTGAGGGATAGCTACATGTAAGGCAACATGTCCATCACCACTCTGCTAAATATCAAAGCTCTAGCAGTACTTCCTTACTAGCCCCGTAAGTTCAAAATCAGCTTTGCCATTTATAACACACAGCATTTTACTGAGGCACCCAATTGGGAGATATTCTTAGACTACAAAGAGATTTGTTGGTTAATAACCCTGCAGCTCTCCTGCATTATGTTGGTGGAAGAGTCACTGAGAAATTAACAGTTCTAACACTGAGTTTTCATCAGACCCTCATTTTTTGAGGAGTTCATCACCTTCAACCTATAACTTCTAAACAGATAAATTCAGAAGACTCTAAATCATGTGTTAGCAATGTCTTGAATAAAATCCAGTCAAAGATCACAAGGTTAGGAACAGATGAAACTAAGATTACTACTGTGGAAAAACACAATACTAAATTAAGCCAACCAATATTATTTCTTACATGTGTATATACTTAAAATCGTTCTGTTGTCTGCCAGAGCAGTTTTGTCTTGTTTTATTGACAAGTTTGTAGGAATGTTACTGCTTACTACAGACAATGGAGATTTTGCTTCAATAACATATACAAGGCATTGGCTCTCATTTCTCTGCCACATACCTACTGCTCACATAACTGAACTCTTGGGGATAGGTAGGCAGGAGAGCTCCCAGCTTCAGGAACATAAATTTTCTTTGTTTTCTTCACTAATGGTGCTGACCTGGAAAACAATTAATAGGCATTTTCAACACCATTTCCCAATGAAATTAGCTTGTCAAATCAGCAGCAAAAAGCAAGCACTGCAAAACAGGTACATTCTCCACATATACCCACAGAAGGAGAGTGAATACTACAGATTCAGCATATTTCTAATACTGGTTATATTGCTCATGCAGTTTCGCTTTTGCATTGTGCAGATTATCTCACACTTCTTTCATTAGCTAAAGCAATTAAAGTACAGTCAGACAAGATTTATATTTTCAAATTCACTCTTCGTGCAGTTCATTTTGAGATAATTAAAATAATTTTTCAGTGAAGTTGTCATAGCATAATGAAAAATGTTGTAAGAATATAAGCAAGACTTGCAAACATTTAATGAGACTTCTTTTTCATGGAGGAGGGATCCACAATAGCTTTAAAAGATCAGAAAGTATTTCAAGTTAAAAATGCAATCGAATCTTTAAAATTCAGCTTGCAATTACTTGAAAATAATAAATTCCACAGAAAACAGGTAGATCAGCAGATTAAAATAAACTGTTTTCCCTCTATTTTCATGTTATTACTTTACCTGTCTACATGATGCAGAATAAACAGAATGAAACAATACACGATTTCCTGTACTAGCATCTTTAATCTGCTGTGATTAAGGATGTATATCTGAATGCAGTCCAGACAGGTTTCTGGCAATCAGAAGAGTGAAGAGACCTGATGCACCTTGTTAATTCTCTTGAGGCTAAATCCCACAGCCCTTGCTCAGGCAGAACTCTCACTAAGAGCTTTATTTAGGTAAGATTTTGACCCATTAACCTCAACTTCTTGATGCCATGGTTCTTTCATTTGTACTTCTCCCTGTCTAAACAAAGTAGGAGGTTTACTTCATATACAGATACAAAAAGATATTACTTTGTACGTCTAATGCCACGCATCATCATGCCACTGGGGAAAAACTTCATGCAAGTTAGTGCGCAGATAAATTAATGTGCACATACTGAAATATAAGATAGGCATTAGATCATTCATATTATTCATATTTTCAAGCTGACATATACAGGCTGAATCCACATACAGCACCAATTACATGACCAGACGGAAGAGTTAACTCCAGCACAAAATTCATGAGTTTTGTCTCATTTCATCTACTACCTTTTCCTCCTGGGTCTGATCTATCTTTTACTACTTCTCTTTAAGTCATCCTTGATTTCTTCAGCAGTCTTAAAAAAAAAAAAAAAAAAAAAAAAAAAAAAAAAACTCAGAGAAAACAGAATCCATGTGCTTTGCAGGGGGCGAGATCCACTCAAAAAATGTACCTCAATAAAGATGTCTCGTTCCTTCAAATACTGTATTTGGAACTATCCCCCAGGCAATCAGCAAAGATCTTGCCACAATAGTCTGATTTCTCAACATTCCTCATACTTTTATTTATCTTTTTAATTAAAATGAGTAAAAAAAAAAAAAAGCCCTATGCAAGCCAATTCTACAGGAAAAGCAAAATGATTCCACTCCCTCAGCTCAGTAATATCAAATTCATCATTCAAGGTTTAATTTCTCTTCTGTATATTCTGTCTCTTGATGTTTGTAAAGGTCCTTCCTCTATCTCTCCCTTCAAATTCTTACATGATCTTAATTACTACAATCTCCATATTCTTTATCCTTCAAGGCTGGCATTATTCTCAACTGTTTGCTTGCTGGAGTTTTTAAAACCACAGGTCCTGCTTCTGACTTCACTACATATTCTGCTAAACTGTAGCCCTTAAAAACATCCTATACAGTATAATAGATAGAGAGCTAAATGCTAATAGCTGGCTGCAATAGTCACTAGATTTATTTCAAGGTTCATCATGTGTTCCCTCTCTATCTTTCTTGATTTATATTTCCACTTATGCATGTATCTTCTGTTATTGCAGAGAAACTGATTGTGGAGAAATTTGTCTACAATCAGTTACTCTTGTATGAAATTCTGGTTAGCTCCCTAATCATCTGTAACCAATCGAAATTTTCCTTTTTAGTATTCTTACCTGAAACTAGGTACTAAAAGCAGTTTGAAGACTTCAATTAAAGAGCATTTCATGCTCTGCAATTTCCTCTGAAAAAATAAAACGTCCAATACTCTTTCAGTTCCATACCAAAGCTACCTGTGTCAGTAAGGGTGTAAAACTGAAAGACTTAAACACCACTAACAAAAAACAAGCATCTTTCTACATCTAACTATTTTGCAGTAGGTGAGCACTTGAAAGGAAACAGACCACTCAGTTCACAGAACTGTTCCATTTGAAGTCCTTCTGATGTGGAAACTAATTATACATCTAGCTAGGTGGGCTAGTACCAGAGCTAGAAAAACAGCCTGAAAAAAATAATTCAGGGCTTAGATTCATACCTTAATGAGAACGCACACTTTGTGTCACTTCGTTTTATATGTGTTCAGTCCTGTTCTGTTGGATAACGTAGAAGTTATTTTTAGATAATAGTTAACGAAGAAAATGTTTTCTATAATTTACTAGCCAGGATATCTCATTTTCAGAAGAGAATTGCTATTGTTCAAAGCAGCAGAACCCAGACAAATGTAGGGATTGCTGCACCCAGTAACTAAGTGCCTTATTACCCTTTTTTCTAAACCAACAAAGACTTTAAATGAAGAAATTAAGCTGATGGCAGAAATTCTTGGGATTCAACTTGGCAGATACACTATTGCCTGGAAAAAATGTTTGGCCATACGTGCCATCTATTCCCTAAACAAAGTGAGAAACTGCATCACTAAAAGGTTTCTGCTGATACAGCCATACTTCACCAGCATGGAACACATTTCATAAAATACAAGTCACTGAAGGGTTAAGACCTGCCCCCTCTCAGAAAAGAGAGAGAACAAAAAGTGAGACAAGCTTCCTGTTTTCACCATTCCCTAGCATGAGCACTTACATTCTCACTTCACCTGTAAGTACTCCTTCATGCAGAGCCTAGCTTTGAATCTTGCCTTTTCAAGCAAACATCCTTGTTGCTTACATAATAATTACAGATTTATGTTTTCCAATGAAGAACAAGGATGTGTAGAGTATCTACAGCTTCCAAGGGCCCACAGGGAAAGTGTTCTTCCCTTAACACATCCCCTCAGTAACCCAGCCCAGCTGCAACTTGAAAGACATGCAATAGGAGTTAATTTCCCATACTCATTCTTTCCTCATCCACCACTGCACAGACAGGTGTGCTAAAAATTTCATTTCTGCCACCTACCCCGTCCTCAAAACATAGTTTCTTCCCAGCAGCCTGCAAGGACCAAGTAAGTAAACACCTTCATCAGACACACTTCAGCAACAGAACTGGGGAGCTAATGAAAATGCTAGCAGGGATGACATAGTTCTACATACATGGTCTTAGTATACATTAATTGTTTCTATCAGCAGAAGCAACACTAAGAAAGCAAAGTTATTTCACAGGCTACTTTAAATTTGTAGTGTATCATTCTGTAAAAGAAAGTTAAAGTAGCCTCTTGAAACTTCCCTACAAAAGAAAAAGTTAAGTACAGAAAAACTGACTTTTTTCAGGCCATAGTTTAGACACATGGGTATTTTTTTTATATTTCCTTTTCTCCCGAGTCTAATCTGACATTTTCTTGCAGCACATACAATTTAAGCCCTAAAAAAAGCCAGAAGCAAAATTTCTGTCTGGTAGAACCACGCTCAAGTCAAGGGGAATTTATCCCACGTGTCTAAAGATCTAGAGGCATAGAAGCTGAAGCTTAAAAAAAAAAAAACCAAAAAAACCCAAAAGCTGAAGCACTCGACACAAAAATGAAGTGTAGAAGTTCACTTGTATGGACAAATTAATTAACTCTAAAAAACACCTGATTTACTGCTCTGCTTCTGACCTTTGCCACACAGAATACCCTTACAGCCTTGCTCCTTTTATAGTTGCAAATGAGCTAAACCTACCATAGATGCGTTTTATCACAAGAAAAAAGAATCTACAAAAAGCAAATACATTTCTTTGATAAATAAAAAACAAAGTGTATTGAAAGATAAAAGCATAAAAGTCTTACATGAAAGATTTGCATGAATATGACTGCCGAGACATTTATTTGGTTTAAAATTAGTTGTTACATGAATAGTATTGACTAATGAACTGTTTTTCTTATAAGTTTGTCCCCTACTGTCATGACCCAATTCCTGCAGAAAGTATTTCCAGCTGCATCCTGCAAAAGACAGCCAGAAAGCAGTTGTAGCTAATCTAACAACGCATAAATGCTAATTGGATGGTCAAGCACAGTTCAACTGATTAGCTACAACCAAATGTTTCGTATAACGCTAGAGTTCTCTGACAGGGAATATTTGCTTGTTTGGTTCCCCTCCAGCCACGTGGCAGGTCTCCCAAATTTCATACCCATTTAAGCATACCTGCGAGTTCTATTTCCCTTTCACATTTCACTGAAATTAACCCCCAGGTTCAAAAAGTAAACAGAAATGGGACAGAACAAATAGAGAGAACCACTACAATTGTGCAAGTGTTTTCTATGGGCATCAGACTTGCAAATAATAAACATCTGGAAATACCTCAGAGTCTCTCTCACTATAACAAAACACTTCACTTTAAAAACAAATAACCAATTCCCTTAATTATATATGAGACAGCAAACCTGGAACTTCAAAGGAGATGTTTATCTTGTTATTGTCACCATATGCCCTCTGCCTGAGGATAAGCTGAAGTAACAGTACAGCCTGTAACATCAGGAGCCAACCAGCTCTAATGTTTGAAGGTCTTCAAAGGTTTTGAAATGAGGATTGCAGTGGGATCAATTACATTTCAGAGTAGAGTTGGTGGAGAATATGGCAATTTTTTTTTTTATTTTTATTTTTTTAAGGGAAAAGTGTTAAAGAGATGAAAGGCCAGGGAATAACAGAGTCCTTTCAAACAGTCAGGTCTTATTAGCCTTTCTGAGTACTTTATAATACTGAAGCACAAAACCAGATTCTCAGCGGCAGCAATGCTACTACATGGAGTTCTACCTGACATTTCCCTGAGTAAACTGGATTTGGAGATCTGGACTTCTTGATAGTCACTAAAAAGTATTCAGTAGAAGAATGCATGTGGATCCCCCTTAAGTGACCCCAGGAAAGGTGAGGATCTCAGAAGATATTTTTTAAACAACTAGTCATCAAGTAGTGTATATAAAAGGCAGCAGATGCTATTTGCTTCCAGGAAACAGAAGTACTTTGCATGCTGAAAACTTTCATCTCACCAAAGTCCTCAGCTGCATATTTTCTTAACACATTATATTTTGTTTCAATCCAGATAACCACAGTTCAAAGGAGGCACCTGTTTCCAGGGCAGGGGAGCATGTTAGTTTTTGTCTTGGAGAGAATAAAATGATGTTTGTCTTCCATTTAAATCTCTATTTTATCCAGCTAGGAAACACAATCAGAACTCAAGGCTGTAGCTGTCAGCATAGACACAAGAGTAGAGTAGTGTAAATAATTTGAAATATCCAAATATTGAGGGATACTTTTGAAAATGCAATGAAGAGGTTGTGCCACCCAGTGGAACAACTAAGAAGAAAACACTACAAAGTTCTATCATGCTCAAGCTGCAGAGTGCTTCTCACAAAATCATTCAGACCACGGTTGTTAAATTCTACCCTATTGTTTACTGTTCTTCCATAATTCAGAGGGACACACCATTACATCCTCACCAAAGCAGTTTATAAAGCAGTGTACAGAGAGTTCATTGATGGGAGGATGCTCCTTTGCCTTATTCTGCATCTTCCACAACTGTATATAGATTTTCTTTCTGAGAAATTCCCTTGTAATGAATTAAAATGCTCTGCTTCAGCCATGTAACTTCTCTCTTGTTTTTTGGCAGTATAATCATTTCTACAGAGTATTCCTACAAGAGATTAATTGGAGCTGCCACTGAGAGGTTAATGAATAAAGACTATAGGTGAGCTCTGGCCTCAGCAAATAGCTGTAATTTTATTATACAAACTGCAAAGCAACCACAGGCCCAACAATCAAACTAGCACAGGAAAACTGCCTGAAGAGAAAGCAATCATTAAGAATGCCTAGTAAGATCAACTTAAGAAGGTGCATTTCAAACTAAAGTGCCTAACCTTGGGGCAAGAACAAAATATAGTTAATCTGCACTTGCAGTAAAGTTTTTTTCATGTCTTACTACTTACTAACACACATCTACTCCACTTACTTGAGAAAGCGGTTTAAAATAAAAATCCCAAGAAAGGCACTGAGTCTAAGTCTGTTAAAATTTCTTAAAGGATTTTTTTTTTTTTTAGGTAAATGCAAACTGACTCTCTTTATCCCAATCCTTCAGATTATAAAAAGGAATCCTAATCTAAGCAAAATCTCAGAACATGAAAAATTTTTTCATTGTTGCCTAGGTTATCCAAGTGGGAGACACCCAATACCTTGACAAGAGCCCAAGTAATATTCAGAATCCTCCAGCTGCAGGGAAGAGAAAAAGCTAGAACTCCTTTCTCCAATATCAGTTTCTGACGTGATTTTTCAACTTACCATCTGAGTCAGCTTATTGATTAGCAACAAAACCAAACAGTCTTTCTTAAACGATGCCAGGTCTTTGTGTATTTTAAAAGACTGCTGAATACACTGCCAAGTCACAAGGCATTTCCATGCACAGAGGAACGAGCCTTTGCTCAGAAGCCTTGAGAAGCAAGTTAAACTACGTTACTCTTGTTACACCAAACAATTTGCCATATCGCCATGTAACCTTTCAGTTGCAAATCCTTTTTCAAGAATACCTTTTCTTGCAACAGATCCCCAGCATAGTCTCAGAAAGACATTTACCTTTATTTTGTTCTAATTTGATAGCCTTCACAAATCATAGGACAAATAGACAGTGCGTCCAGATCAACAGCTATGTGAATGCCTTGCTTATCAGGATGTATCTAAACATTTAGTGTCAAATAAGGGATTACTACCTTCCTTCATAAACTATGTATGCTTTGTACTTTGGAGACTTTGCCTAAATACATGATTCACATGTATGCATTCAGCAACACAGATGTAAACAAATCAAGAAAAATATCTAAATATGCAAATCTTTTTTGAATGAAAGCATCAACCTGATTTAAAGAGCACATTTAAAGAGGGGCAGCCTCCCTTCCTTCCATGTATTAAGGATTCTGTCACATCAAGAGGCCCAGGTATCAATGAAATAACCGCCTGCTCTTCTCAGCCTCTTCAACGCCTATGCAAGTCATTTAAGAAAACAGCAGAATCAGTATGGTGATACACTGTCAGTGACCATTGCTTTATCGTTATAGTTCTACCCATACGACAATTTCAAGGCTGCTGAGACCTCACGCAAATTCTCAAATGGTGTACAATGAAAGAAATCAAAAGATCATTAAAATTCAGAGTATGGACTGATTTTTACTTTGAAATTACGAGTTCAAACATAGGAAATACATCCTTTCAGGATAGAAGTTTACTCAGCAGATTCACTAAAAATACTGAAGATTGCAAAATGCAAGTGAATGATGATTAAATTGGTTTTAAGCCATGTAGTATGTAATTTACATGGGAAGCTATTGCATTTAAGGACAAGCTAGAATTTTGTATTTATAAATCACATTTTACACCTTCTACTTCTGAGAAAAGAAGTTGGCAAAAAACTTGCCACTAATCCATTCTTGAGACGTACTACCTTAATTTCCAATGTTACCTCTATAGGTTTCAGTTTAACCCATGCATCTTTCACCTTCACATACAGTTTTACATTTTTGTTTCAGAAAATCATCATTCTGAGCTGCACATGACTACTATATTCATGTGTCCAAGCACTAACCAATGAACCCTGCCAAGTCTGCAGCCAACAGAAATGGATCTTTCTGTCAACATGATGCTAGCCAAGCTAAGTTGTTGGTCCTAAATCAGATGTTTTGAGTTGTTACTTTGTAAGATAGTAACAAGCCTCAATTCAAGGATCTGACATTCCAGAAAACACCTCTAAGTCAATGCTTCAGATGTGAGACAGTCTTTCGGAGGACATACAGGCAGCAATGAACATTTAAGAAAGAATATAGTTCTACAGTCCAGCTATTTAGTAATTTCTCATGCACTATCATCTTAACCTGCTTCATTAGGAGTAACTTGGAATTATGCAACCCAATTTTACTCTCATGTTTTGAATCTGGAACAGGGGGATATTGGGTTCACTATGCAGAAATTTTCAATTTCTGTTCACCCAACTCATAGTTCTTGGTCTTACTGAATTATTATGGCTGCACTAACTGTTTGCACATGACTTGGAACTCAGAGGTTAGGGTGGCTATCTGTGATCCACTGGCCTCCTTTTCCAGTACCTGCCACTCACTCTCCTCTTTATCTCAGCCCCTGAGGATCAAAGGGATGGTTGGCTGAACTTAACAACTTAAAGTGCATCTATGCACTGGAGCATGCTTATGTCAATGTGACATGGTGAGCTGGTGGAAGAGTGCAGCTAGTTTAGCAATCACAACAAAATAATATTTCAAGCCAATCATGCTGTTCCTTCAGGCTCACATATCCAGTGGACCCCAATACACAGTCTTCAAGAAAAAAAAAAAGTGTGCACTGCCAGAAAGCAAAGCAGAACACCTTTATGTGGGCACATCCACTACCGAAGGACAGAGTCAGGGTTTTCATTGCTTGCAGACACATAACCTACTGTGATCAGTTATTCTACCTCGTGATTTTCCTCCCATGTCCAGTCATGTTTCCACATGTTTCTTAGAGCAGACAGAATGAAGGGGGAAGAATAACCATTGTTGAAAGCAAAGCTTGAAGTGAAACATTATGAAAAACTATTTTCCAGATCAGTCAGGTCAGATGAATGGCAGAATAACCATGGTTACTCCTCTGTGGCATCCTATCACCAATCATTGGCATGGATGATTAAAGCAGCTCTCCTACACCTACCTGAGTTCAGCTGGCATCTTAAACTGCGCTCATTTGACTATAATTTTACATTAAAATAAGAACATATTTTAGACTGTTAAAGGCTGGGATGGAAACCTCAGCTTTAAATTTTTCACTTGTTAACAATGCATCAGCCAGAAACAATACAGAGTACACATGGTAACACTGGCAGCTCAAGACTAAGCATGATCCTGCTTGATAGCTGAATAGTTATTATACTTCTTTACTCTCACTTGAGTAAGGTAGGAAAACAGTGTCCAGAGAGTCTTGGACAGGTAAGAACAAAAAACAAACACAGCAGCTGCCCTTTATCAGAGAAAACTCATTTCTTCCAGCAAATTATTTATACAAATAATCATGGATTTCTTTGAGCCTTAACTTACTCTGTACTTCCAAGCACTTGGCGTATTCTCTTGAGAAGACAGCTGGCATTTGTTTTGAAATACTGATGTATAGAACACAGTAGGCAGAGTGGGAATGAGCTGATCATAACTTAGAAGTAGCTTCCTCTTTACTGTGGAAAGAGAAGGTTCTTGATCTAGAGGAGAATGTTTCTCTTTTAGTCCAGGTGTACTCAATAGCTATGTATTTTTCCCTATGCTTGCAGCCCTCCAGGGTATGCATCACCACTCTAAGCAAGAACCTGAGCTAAATGACTCGGAGAATTCCTTCCAACCACAATGTATGTGACTTTGTCTCATTTCTATCATATTATTATTCTTTGCTCTCACCACCTCACCAAATATTTATGGCAGCTAATTAATTTTTAAATTGTCCTAAAGCAATTTCCTTTGCCTGTTTGCAACTATTGTCAGCTAGCTGACATGTCCATCTGTGTCAGTGTGCCATAAACTGACAAAAGTAGCAGCAGCAGCAATCTGTACTGAGGCTCGGTCTTTAAAAGACGTCCAGGAGCCACCCATGGGAAAAAAGAAATCTTGAGATCTCTAGCACAAGGTCAAAATAATTCGCAAGGACCTTGCACAGTCCTCCTGCCCTTCCTAGCAAGAGCCTAAGAAATGATATGACAATAGCCAAACAAACACAATGAAGTAACTAAGGTCAAAAGACATCTACAGCCACATCTGTTATCATGATAAACTATCTGACCGGAATAATCTTGCTTAGCTAAATGCATCTGTGCCATGAAAACTGATCTGACAGCAATCCCATGTACTGTCAAGAACTTCCACATTAGCCTGTGCAATAAAAAAATAAGTTACCAGTCACTGTCCTCCCTGCTCCAAAGGTGGCCCAGTGTAAATCAAGAGCTTGCTGTATCACAGATAAGCTGAGTGACTTTAATGAGAAATATCATCCTTATGGATTACTGCTCTTCTGCCACATCTTGTCAGCAATTCTTCAGAAAATTACTCAATCATTCCCAATTGCAAAGAAACAGATGGCTCATATATAGAAACTCTCTGATGTGCTGACTCTTGGTAAAACAGGAACAAATAAACAAAGGGACAATTTTAATATTGTCTTCCATGGAAATGCTGCTTAACTAAGCCACATTTGTTATCAATTTAGTAGTTATATAGGACAGTCATTGTTTGATCTACACGTAGTTGATTCTTGAAATAGCTCTCTAAGCAGGGAATGTGAAAGTCCAACGGTAAAATAATATACTACAAAATGTGGGAACAGCTTAAGTGATACTCCTTGGAATCCATTTTTTTTTTTTTACTGAAAAGTTCTATTAATGCTTTGTAAATTCTGAGATGCAATACTTCATCACAGATGCTCTAGTGCTTCAGGTTCTCCAGAACGTACAACTACACATTACACATTTAAACTGTATTTGGGGGGACGATTTCCAATTTGAACCCAGATTCCTTCCAATCCATATAATTTCAGTGAGCTCCAAGTATGCTGTGCCCTACCCCGAAGAACAGCCTAGATGTATATCTTCCTGAAACATAAATGAAGAGGCACACTGTGGCCAGTTCCATTTCTCATGTCTACCCTTGCTGCACTGTGCAATGATCGCTGGCAGGCACCCAAGCCTACCACAGAGCTCTTCAGTGAAGAGCTAGTGTTGTTCTGAATGCTTTCAGTGCTTTGGTTACTTTTGTAATTGTATGGCCTTGAAGCCCTGAGTCACAAGCATTCTACATGTAGCAATATGGATAAAAATAGCCGCAGTGAGTTTTAACTTTCTCCTTGCCCTCATACAGTGCTCATAAATAATGACTGCAAGGTCAAAGGTCACTTAATATGGTCTCATAAATAATCACATCGTTCCCCATCCTATGTCTACATCAATGAAAACACTTTGTCTATTCTCCAGAGGGCATCCAGACTTAATTCCAAGAAGCCATCATTTATTCAGCCTTTTACAATAACTGGCACACGCTCAAAGTTTGTCTTCACCTTTCCAAGTCATTAACTCCTCCATTTTCACTCACTGAAACTCAACAAAAGTGGTGGATAACATCATTAGTGTCACTGTTACCTTCTACTGTCAGTAGATCAGAGAAATACATTTTTCTTCCCCACCTTCCAGGAGTAAGACCACATCTGTTACCAAGAAATCGCAATAAGAATTAAAGAACTTTTACCAACAGATATTTATGACATAAAAAGTATTAGTGGACACTATATAAGTCTTCACATGTTTCAAGAATTTCAATAACAGCTTATAAATATGACTCTGAATATACGTATTTGAAGTGTTAGTTGCATGATAAAAGTCAGATTCCACAGAAACTTAAAGCTCCTGCTCAACTTCACAATTTTTAAACAGGACCATGGATTAGAAGTGCATTAGATCAAGTACTCATGCAGCTCTCTTGGAGGCTATAAGCAAATTAAGATAATCTGCCCACTGGTCAATTGATAACCTTCTCCCAGAGACAGCAATAATTACTTAATATATGACTCGTGTCAGTATTTCTGCAGATGTCACTGTTTTTTACCTGACTGAGGTTACTGGGTAAGCAAAGGTTTATGCATTTACTTGTTCACACATTCAGATACAGCAATAGACTTTCAAGGTTTCTGCTATATATACATGTATATATATGTATGTACATGCACATGTTTAGGTATATACACAATGCAACTAGTCATACCACCCTTCAGTTAAAACTCACTGAGTTCTATAATATAAACTGTATGAGCACAATCACTACTCAGTGGAAAACCTCTTGTTGCCACAGCAAGTCTGCACAACACTTATCCAATGCATGCTACACTTTTTTTTTTTTCCTGAAGTCACCTCTTAGAGTGGCTATATGTAAATTCTCATGACTAGACCTAGTGTTTTCTGATGTCTTGGGGCACTCTAGCTACATGGTAGAGAAGCTTCACCAGCAAGAGAAGACTCTCTGAAAATTCAGTGAGATCAGATGTGCTAGCCTCAGGAAGTAATAAGACCAGAAAATATGCATCATGATTTTATCGCTCAAAATGCTACAAATTATTTTGCATGAAATACCTTCATACAGTACCATTTTTAACGGAATTGTAACATTTCAGAAGTAGAACACTGTTCTCACCTGAAAATGATATATCTTTAAGATACATCACTTAAAATTTCTCCCCAGCAGACTTTATTACTTAAGGGTTATATTACAGATGTGGTGACAAGTTCTCTTCTGTGGAAATACTAATATACATAAACAGAAGCAGCAATATGCATAAACAGATAAATATTTGATTTTAGCATAAACTTCAGGGAAGTAATATTTTCCCTGCCATGCTATGTATTATCTTTTTAACTGCATTGTTCTACTGCCCTCTAAGTCTATTAGGTAATCTCATACTCTTTCTTTAAAATGGAAATTACTACAGCTTTTAAGATATTTCAAAGCAAACTCTGAATTTCTCATTCACAGAACAGAAGCAATTTTACATTTGATCTCATTTCTAAACATTAATGAACTTTTCCATAACAAATGGAAATCTAAACCTCAGCCTTAACAGAATCAATCCATCAGGCTTCTGCAACCTCCGTGTTTGCTTTTATGTGTAAAACCATTTTTCAGCTGCTGTATTTGAATGTAGGAAGTGAGAGGAAAAAAAATCTTCAAGTGATAATAAACTGAAAGAATTACAATATGAAGATAGAGCATGAAACATGAAGCTCTAATCCAAGATTTCTGAAACATGAAAACATGTTCTAAGAGTTTCAGTAAAACATCACATTCCTTAAATAATCTGTACACGTTTTTTATAACATTACTATTTCCTGACATATAAAAAGACCAGCTGAACGAGGCTAATGTCATTTCATCCACTGACATTAAAAACAAAAGTAAGGTATTCCACAGAATCACAGGGGTTAGAAGGGACCTCAAAAGACCATCCCAAGCAACCCCCCCCCTTCTAAAGCATGTTCCCTACAATAGATCACACAGGTAGGAGCCTAGACAGGTCTTGAATATACCCATAGAAGGAAACTCCGCAATATCTCTGGGCAGCCTATTACAGGGCTCCATTACCCTCATCCATTTACCTCCCATCTCCATTTATGAACATTAATCAGATCCCCCCCCCTACCCCCCGAGCCTTCTTTTACCCAAGCTGAACAGACCCAGATTACCCATAGGGAAAATAACTCCAGGCCTTTTATCATCTTCGTGACTCTCTGCTGGACTCCTTCTAGGAAATCCCTGTCTTTTTTTGAACAGGGGAACCAAGAACTGGATACAGCATTCTAAATGCAGTCTCAGCAGGGCAGAGTAGGGGGGGAGGATCACCTGTCTCAACCTGCTGGACAAGCTCTTTTTAATGCTTTGAATGAAATCAGAACGGCCTGAATGGAATCTGTTTCATTTTTAACATTTTTATTCATTTCCAGAAGAAGTTACAAGTAATTTAACATCTGCAGTGGTTTGGATATTTTTTGCTAATTTACCCTTCAAAGGATTTTGAATGTATGTAACACCATATTGTATTTAATTATAAAAAAAAAATAGCACATAGTTAAGTGAAAAGTAGGCAATTCATACCTAATGTACTGCTTTGTAAGGACATCAAGACCTCTGCAGATTCAGAGCTGACAAAACATCTGTATTACAAATATGCTGCTAGCTAATGAAAAATTTAAAATCTTTTATCAGGAAAGCACCATATATCTTAATAGTAATATACATTACAGGATCATGTACTGTATAAGCTCTTCAGGTTGAGATCTACAATGGAAACAAACAATGAAGTTATTGTGCTTAGTATAGCTAGGAACATCATGCTGCTTTGATGGTTAATAAACTCAGCATTCCCGAATGAACCTTTAAAATAAGGAACTACAGTTAACCTTCTCTCTGCAATAGGGAGTTAAGGACACAGAGTCCTAGGATGCAGAACAACCTCCTGAAAGAATGATTCTGTGCAGTCACCAGTGTCTTTCACACAATAGTTGCCCTGGCCTTGCAATGAAGTGAGCACCAGGGGTTTCTACGGATCTTTTCTTCCTTTTATTCCTGTTTGGTCCCTACTGTCTTTAGAATAGATATCTTACCAAGCCTCACCACCATTATCCAAAAAACAGTCCTTCAAGTCATCAGATGAGACACTTCCAGCAGATTGCATACTTTACCTGTTAATTACTTTTCACACTTGGACACCTTATTAATAAATCCTAGCAAGCGTTGTCATAAGTTCATTTTAACCAAACAAGTTCTGCTTTCTAGTCTTTCTGGAGCAGATGCGTTTCACCCTGTGGGCCAGAGATCGCCAACAGACCAAACTTCATCATAAAGTAGTCAATAAAAAGAACAAAAGAAATCCAAACAAAGATACTTCATGTGTATTCCTACACACGCAAGAAAACAAGTAAAGAAACTCAGTGAAGAGATATAGAGTCAATATTCAGAGTTCAGCACCATGTGGTCTTTCCACACAAGATCTTCCAGTTCCAAGGGAACAATACTACTTATATTTAACAATACTACTGCATACACTTAAAATACAAGTGTACCAAAATAAAATTCTGGAAATCACTTTTGAGAAGAAGCCCAATAGACAGTTAATAAACCACTTATACCCTGACCAAATTCCATTTTAAGGTCTAATATCCTGAAGAAGACTTTGCATAGGCTTTTCACTGCTGTAGGACCATCATCACCAGATAATGTCTTCAATCTTTCAGTCACAAAGCTGTTACTGGCAGATCTAACCCAAAAAGTCAGTCATTCACCTCCTACTAAAGAAAATAATAATGGGGTTCCAGGTTTTGAAATCCAAAGCTAAGAAAACCTGTTGCAGTGCCAGAATTCCCTGAAATTACTGAGTAACTTTTATCAGTAATAGTGACTAAATGTTTAAAGGAGCTACAGGTGACAAAAATCAGGCAAGGAGTTACATTTGTATAAATAGGCAAGTTTCAAGTGGAGATGTTATTATACTATGCATTCCAATAGTCTCTCTTGCACTGTAAGTTCTCTGGCACATGATGTGTGTGTTCACTCCACATCAACGTTGAGATATAGGTCAGGGATATACATAGTCCTTCCCTCCCACTTGGAGCTTTGTGCTGAATGACTTAGCCAAGCCTCAAAATCATGCCATAGACATTCAAACGATACAGAAATTGTACGGACATTGAACTTCACTGTCACATTTCCCACACTACTTTAGAACATCAAACTAATCATTTTAACATTTTAAGTCTAATTGAAGTGAGACAGGGACAACTCTAAAGGTTATACTCTGTTCTGTTTGTAGTTCTGACCTCCTTACCTCATTTCCACTATTAATGGATTTGCACTCCTTAAGTAATAAATGAGGCTAGACTTGTATGGGGAGTAGCATCTTTAAATAGCTGCACTGAAGTTACTGGAAGAAAACAGAGAAGCTTATCAAATCTAAAGGAGTGGACTGTGTGGTGGCTGCTCTTCTGCTTTTTCCTGCTAGAGTAGCAGGAGTATGTTAAATAAAAATAAAATCATACTTGATGTACACATTTTTAATAACACTGTAAAGTTCCCCTGGTTGATTAAACATTTTTAATAGATGAAATAACCAAATAAAAGCATTTCTGTATTTACTTCATTAAACATTTCGGTTGTGCCCTTAATTCAGACGCATTCACATGAATTCATATGATCAACTAATTTTCAGACATATGGTTTGAGTTTTGGATGGTCCTAGACTGAGCCAGGGGTTGGACTTAATGACCCTTATTGGTTCTCCCCCAACTCAGTTTCTGATTCTATGATTTACAGTTTCATCCTCAAGACTTCCTGTAATTCATCTAAGAGATGAATCTCAGAAGCTCTATGAAACTCTGTTACAAGTCCATAATTTCTTAAATTTTCTGTTTAAAAGGGACAAAACTAATTGTAACTCCTGCCATTCAAAAATTAGGGTTTTTATCTTATGTAAGCACTTGGACTATCTAGTAGAGCAAGAGACAAATAATTTGAGTGGATAACTGGCTTGTTCAGGTGTCTAAGATGAGTATGCACAGTCATCTGAAAGTTAACCTCTTTTCTGGCCACACAAGGTACCAAGATGATTTGTTTAGGCTACAGATTAAAAGCAAATACCTAATCTCATGTAATATGCCATAGCATAATGATTGCTGCTCCAGAAGAGCAAAGATTTTAGTTAAGTCCGGCATTACACTGCCTGGCATCTCTAATGACATTGTAAGGCATCTGCAACAGCACCATGTGCTTTTCTCTGGGCAGTAAATTCCTGCTGTAGATGTCCAAGAGCAAGTAAAATAAGAGAAATTTCAGCCACAGGAAAAACAGCTAAGTTTGTACAGTTCTAAGATTTCCAGGGTAACAGTATAAAGATGAGATAGAGAAAAGGGCAGAAAGCAATGAAGGTAATGCAACTCATTTCCTGCTAAGACAAAGGAAGATCTTTTCACCCTACCACTTCTATGCCACCCCTTCTCCCCCGCATTCCATACTTTGGCAGATAGGGAAAGAGCTCACCGTTTTCAAACAGCATTAACCAGTATCAAAACAAATTGACATTGAAGTCAAGGAAGATGTTTGCTTTCAGAGTTAGAAAATACTTCAAAACCATGTTTAAAATTACTCAATCTGTTGATCTGATGTGAATGAATAGCATAAGAGTAGTCATGTTCACTCCTGTATTTTCAATTGCATTCAGTACTTATTTATAAAATAGTATTTTGCAGAACACAGCATTTGCCTGTTGTTACAAACTTAAATATCTCACTAACAGAAAGAAACCCATATTCTACAGTCCCTTAATTGATAAATTCATGGGCTCGTAGCCCCTGAACACAAAGTTGTATTCATAGCACATTTAATTTCATACTTAGGATATATGTCTTGATTATATTATTCTGAATCTAACTCAGCTTAAAAGAGGTGTTAAAAATCACTATCAGATTTTCAAATGTAGTTCACACCCTTCGGTACACTAAGAATTTCAAACTGTCTCACACTCTACTCTTCACTGCAAGAGTTATGAATTTTGCATTCACAATCTATGCTAATTACTAAGTACTTAATTCAATAGCCAAAAGAGAAACTATCATTTGCTCTATTATCACTGTATACAGTAAGAACCATGTGATAATTTCTATCCTGCAAAATGAATCAGGAATATTTGCTTTCGTTCATTGCAATGTGACTTTGAATGCCCTGGAATTATAATCCCATCCTAAAACCATATTCTCTAAAGATAACACATATTAGAAAAAGAAGCAAGCTAAGAATGCAGTAAACTCAACAGGCAGTAGTACACTAACCAGGTGTAAATTATGACCACTTGCTTAGAAAATATGAAGTGACACTGGAAAAACATGACAGTATCTTCCAAGCTTCATGATACTTGTCCCAGATCAAGAACAGTTGTGTTAAAAACGAAGTAGTCTAAAGTAGCCCGTCCTCCCTGGCTCTTAGAGACATTCAACTTCAATATAAGCCTTTTATTTGTCTCCATATGCTCACTTCAAGCCAGCTTTCCATGTGGTGAATAGTATAAAACTGTTCCATTCACATAGCTGAAACTCCTTAAATACAAAGATCCAAATTCAAAAGTAACAGGAAACAATCTACCTTTCAAAGAACATGCTTGTCCTTTTTGCCAAAAACAAGCATAGTTTCATTTGAAAGCATGCAGTGCATTTAATTACATGGTGACAAGAAGGCACACCACACCAGTTTAGCCAGGCCACATTTTCTTCCCTAGTTGAGATCAGAGCAGACTGGTCCTGACCACAGCTGCACTTTAGAAGGAGCACAGACCAAACAGACATTGGCAGTACATGCATGGGTTGTTCCTTTGATAGTGATATCTTCTATTTCACAGACTGGTGCAAACTTAACTTCAGACTCCACTACCCTTTCCTTTCACCCAGCTGCTGTTTTGAGACAGTGGAAATCACCCTGAGCAGATTTGAGCGTAGAAGGCCATAAATGGCCTTCAGTGGTGGAAAACAGAATGGCATGCAGTATTACTACACTGATGTAAACAGGCTTTAACAGTGACACATTGACTTTTGCACCTACTGCAACATTTTAAGCATATTTCCAGAATGTTATCAAGTACAGAGTTCAGAAACCAGCAGCCCATCAAAATACACCATTGCCAGCCAAAGGAGGCTGGAGCTCAAAGAACAACCCCAAACAAACATGGACTTACCAGCTAGCCTCTGATTCAGCACTACCTAAGCTATTTGGACAAACAACTGGTACGTAAGGGTATGCCAGCAAAGACTCCAGACCCAGCAAAGGAAACAGAATGTAGTAAGCTTCAGCCATAGCCAACTGTTAACAAAAACAAAAAAATGCTCCCCTCATTGATTCTTCTAACATTTTTACTGCACGGGAGTTTCTAATAACTCTATAATCCTTCATTTCTGAATCTAGATAGTCCAGATATCCCCAGCACAGAAAGGGAACTCAACTCTGGCAGATCAAGAGAGCCCAGAGCTGGCATATCCCACTCCCCTTATCTTTATTTGGAAGTAGAGACCAGAACTCCAAGCTCTCTACCAGGCACCGCAAAGCACAAGATGGTTGTTTAGTAAACATTTACTGTTCAAACAGCAACTGCCAGTCTTTTTTAGAGAAATACAGCAGGAGTGATTTTGTTCATGGACTATTAATTCCTACAGTCTTCGTAGGGATAAAAAGAGAGGCTTGGAAAGATCTGCTGTGTGAAGTGAAGGAACATTTTCTAGAAAACTCACAGCAGCAAGAAATTTCCACCTGTAATCTTTCCTTCATCAAAGGATCATGAAGTAGATGGACTAGAGAACCTGGTCCTTACAAGTATGAACTCCACAGGGGTAAGTTCACATTTCTGCCCTTCAGTGACTCAAAACTTATACCGTAGTTACAAATAAGAGGCTTTATAATGTAATAATATCTTCTTTTCTTAAAGGGTTATGCCAATTACTGAAACACATGACACATTTTCTTCAGTATTATTCCGTGTGAATCATGAAAAACAGCTCTATCATAATCATGCGTATAAAATAGTATAGCTGTTTTGCACTGTACTTTATCTTCACTGGCAATTGCCAGTGCATGAGGTCTGTGGACTTAAAATGTTATTTTGTTAATCCACCTTTTTCTTTCCCCACATCCAACATGTCTCCTTGCCTTATAAGACTGAAACAAATCATAACACAAGAGCCTTTAACAATCTGTCACTTTGGCCCTCTACTCAGCCTAGCACAGTGCACATGACAAACCTTTTTCCTTACCTGACAAGAGCAGAAAGCATACGCACCCACTGTGCTTAAAGAGAGTATACACCAAACAAGTCTTATACAAGCACACCTGGTCCTTTCTTTACCAGCATAAGAAAAAGCACTTTCAGCTTCTATGAAGCCCAAATCCACAAGCTTCACACTGGCACTTACAGACCAGTCCTATTCCCAGTACTGTAATGGAAGAAACCTGGAGCCTTGTTCATTTGTTTCCTATAAACACAGAATAGCAACTATCTCTAGGAGGACAATAATGTCAAAAGAACAGAAAAAATGATTTAATAAAGCAAAATAAGTGATAAACATCTCTTGGAATGAAATAAGTTTTTAATCACTGGACAATCTAAGGTAGGCTAAAAAAACAGTGAAATTTAATGCCAGTTAGCATACCTCACGCAGAGAGGCCTACTATTGTTTTATAGACTGGCTTACAGTTAATAACTATGCAAATAGGTACATTTCAGCTGACATGAACAACTTGAGTTTAAAAGATTTCTATTTTCTTTCAGTCATCTGTATAGGAAAAGTTCATTAAAGTCAAGCTAATGAAAAGGAAGGAGGCTATGTTCAAAGGCAAAAGCATCTCTTGTAATGAATGTTTAAGAACCTCTTAGCCCTTCAGGTTTTGATCAACATGAATGGTCTATAAACCGCTCTTAAAACTGACATAGCAAACAAATCTCATCAGAGAATAATACAGCACCACCACTGAGCTGTAGCAAATGATTTCCCTTAGGGTAAGGATTTGTGACATGTCCAGAAAGAACAAATAAATACATGCCTCTGCTAAAATAAACTGATTTCCCCAAATTCAGCATCCTGTGTGTACACAAAGCTTTCAGTTTTGAAGCAAGGTTTTACTTCTTGGTTTTCACGTACATATGGCTTTCAACATATTAGTAAGAACTGAGCAACTTGACCAGACTCTGCAGATGAGATCTGGCCATAGAACAGCTGTACAAGCTACTAGAAACTGAGAACTCCTAGGTTTATGATTAACAGTTTAATGTAAGTTACGTCACAGCAGAGACACCTTGTGCAATCGTCTAACATAATTTACCATACACGGTATTCATTCCAGTGCAAGTTATAAGTCATCCATGAGTAAGTCCTAAAGAATTAAAGGAAGCTGTAAACAATACACAGGGCAGCGTGACAGTGTGCATTTGTGAAGCATGTGACTTGGCATTCATCTTTGTTTTCAGCTGTTAAGTATAATCATCAGAAACCTTCAGACTTTCAGACTGATATAAGCTCTTACATTCCTGAAATGCACACTAAGCCTTCCAGCCAAACTGGTATACTGCTGACCTTTATTAGTGTTTGCTGCAGAAAGTTACTATGGATGCACTCATAGCTTTTGACAGCAGAATGATGAATTTATGACAAAGCTGTGGTTCAGCATGATCATGACCAGATTTAACCACACAGGTAATTATCTGGGTGTGTTATGACCTCACTAGATTATTACCTCCTATGACTTCCCATTTTTCCAGACGTACAACTACTTTCATCTTACATGCATTCAAATGAGGACTTCATCCAAACCAGTAGTTTCCAGTGACATTCATAACACTGTCACCACTTCCTAAGCATATCAGCAACAATCTAGCTACGCTTACTGGAACTGAGTGTTAGGACAGAGTGCAAACAGAGGTAGGAAAAAAACTAACTGCTAAATGCAACAGTTTTGTCAGAGGTTTTCTGAGTGTCTTTTAAATAGAAGATGGTTGATGGACTGATGAAGAACAAATCGTGCTTTAGGACTAGGATAAAATGACATCCTTGTCATCAGAAACAAACTCAGTAAATGCACCTTTCAGTAAACACAGGCATCATGAATACAACTGCAAAGATTTGTCATTCACTTCTCTCAAAATACTTGAGCAACTTTTAAATCTTAACCATTGGCAAACATTCCTACAGCCACCTTCCACTCCCAGATCTGTGCTCTTAGTTTTTTGGACATGTTTTGAATTACAACATGTCAGCAGAGAGGACTTGAATTTAGCTCTGCATAGAAAAGATGATTTAGACATAACAGTATGTTATATCTAGCATTTAATGTGTATTATATGCCATACAGACAAACTAGAACTCTCCATTTAAAATCTGCAGGCAGTTTCCAAATACTACCACAGTTTTGTAACGGAAACAAGAGTAGCCAAAGCTGTTCCAAGCCACTGTGCCCCCTTCAATCATAAAGGGCTTAGTCCAGACATCTCTTTTCACATCAGACTTATCAGACCCCAGAACCTCCCTCAGATTCAGGAATTCTGGCTCAATAAAGAAATCAAATGAAATGCAAGAAATGGGTCACTGACCAGTTTGCTCTCTAAGATACTTGAAGTATCCTTAAGCTTCCTGAATTTGACTACAAAAGATCTTCATTGTACAGAGGAAATTCTCGGAAGGCGTGGATCTGCCACGGTAGCTTCTTCTGCCAACTCTTTCAACAACCCTTGACTACTTCAAGTGACAGCATAAACTCTCTCCTGGTACGGATCCCAGTGTCTAAGGCTGTTACCAAACATGCTGGTGATCAGCCTGATACAGAATGGCCACAGGTCAGCAGCCACGAAGCAGAGCTTTCTACCAGCCTGAAATTGAATGTAGACTTATTCCACTGCAGCATTTCTGTTAAGATGACAATAATCAGATGAGCTTTATACCCAGATGATCTTAATTGAGATAGGTGGGATCAGCAGAATACAATAATAGAAATCTGCATGTGAAAAGCATGCCACCACTAGTGTTTTTTCCAGGAAGCAACTGAGTTTGTGTGGATCTATTTTTCCTTCACATAATTCAAATGCAGTGTTGTGGTTAAAGTTGCCAGCTGCAGCTACACACTGCATTTCAAAAAACAAATTCTGATCTGATAGTGTAGCTCACTGACCTATGATTTTCCATAGGATTTCCCCTAAAGCCTTAATGTAGTTGTGATCTTCTGGTGTGTCTTCTTGTACATGAAAGTACACACAGTGGAACCACAACTTAATGCAGCAGAGTACTCCAGGCTAGCAGACATAGAACTGTGTTAGACATGCATGTATGTACATACATCATGTCTGGCTCTGTCAGTCTTTAAGGATAAAACCTCAGAATCACAGGCAGAAGTTAATGACTGTATTAGTATCAGAATCACACTGCCAGGCCCTGGATTGAAAGAAAGTAATATGACCACATTCAACCTTCTTTTAAATTGCCTTTTCACTAGGGCAGAGGAAAAAAAAAAATTGTCTCCTTCAGTCCTAAAAGGAATTAGATGCAAGACCTGAATCTCAACAGAAGTATATGGTTTGTTCTTCTCAGCCTTACGTTTCTGCTCTTCCCTGGTTTTCAAATACAACATATTACAGTAAAACAGTATCCCACACACTCTGTTCAAGTAATCACATTTTTTATTTAGAAATAGTCTGTGTGAATCTCACTGAAGGATTAGGCTTCAGCATTAATAATTACACAACTGAGGTGCTAGGTAGGGCTACCAAAGGTACAGGACATAAATGTGTTGCTATTCAAGACCAACTCGTCTAAGATATTTACTTAGCTTTATCTAGACCAATAACACTGGAAAAAAATAAGGCTGATAAGAGATCTCAACAGCCACAAATGATTTCTGACCTATTACTGCAACAGTTGTTTCCTCATTACTTTCAGGTAGGTTCTTTCTAGGTAGGATTTTTTCTGCCCAGGATCACAAAGTACAAAATGTGTAAGTAAGGCACAAACAAATTAATGCTGTTTTATAGAACACCATTTGCAGGGAAAAAAAAAGATTTGGAAAGTCATTTCAAGCCTATGAGTCAAATTGCCATGTCCATTCTGGATTCATCAGCACTGATGTGTTTTTACATTTTTATATGAGGTAAAGCAATAATAACAGCTCCACCACAGAGAGATTTCAGGCTTAATAAGAAATCCATTATAAGAAAATTCCCCAACATGCAAAATGAGGTCACTCAGGCTGATTATAGGCCACAGCAGGATTTGAAAGAGTGGTTATGAACATATAATGCCTTAATTTTGAGATATCAAATTTGAAACATCTTGAAAAGACCGGGTTTTAAAAGGACAGGTGTTTCACACTGTTCAGAATGCAGGCACCATGACTACCAGTAAAGGCAGTGAGTCAGTAAGCCTTGGAAAAGGTGCTTTACTCCAAGAAGAAATATTATTTGCATTAAGGGAAAATGTCCAAAAAGGACATTTTTCATAAGGCATTTGAAAACTCTTCCAGCATCTGCAGAACACGTGCTTTTAACAATAGTACAGGAAGAGGCAGCTGAAAGGAAACTGATGGCTATGAAATCCTAAATTAAATTTTACATACAATACCTTTATAGGTGGCTGAAAGCTTTTGTATATAGAGGAAACATTCTCCATCTCTCTGTCCAATAAAGCTGCCTTAGAATATGGCAACAACTACAGCAGACATCACTAGACTTACACGTAGGCAGACTATGTTATTCACCTAATCAGTTTATAGCTGATTTCTTACATGCTGCACCCATTTATTGTAGGAAAATAATTTAAAAAATAGGCAGAGGCCTCTCTCTGTGATGACAAAGTTGCTAAAAAGGCAGATGCTTTTACTGGAGGGTGGGGAGGGGCAGGGCAGGCTGAGAGGTGCAAACTACCTTAATGTCTTCCTAAGATAAATCACATTTACATTTACACAGCACCTGGTGTGCAGTGACCTTGGAGCCTTAGTAGTCTCACAGTGAACAGCAGTTGTGAAAGCAGAAGTACTAAGGAAATGGTGCTTTCTGTTGCAGCATGCTAGAAAGCAGAGCGTTCAGCTACCCTTCACCTTTAGGAGGTGAATACACAAGATCATACATCCCTTTGCCTTTGGGTCTTTTTTTTGTACCTCTTCCTCTTCACACAAACCGAAGAACTGCTTAGGAATACTTTGCCATCCACAGCTGTTTCACTGACTATGTCTTACCACATCTCCTGTTCTACATCATTATTGGAGTCCCTCCAAAAGCCTACAGACAAGTAGCTTCCTGTCTTATGCCCTTCCTATTAACTCCCTCCACTCCTCCCACTCCCTCAGAAAGTGATCTTTTTTCCAGTGAGCTATACATTTGCAAGCCATTGTACAGAACTACTGGATCTACTCCTTTCTCTCTTTTTTTATTTAACTATGCCCAGCTACATGACTGTCATGTACCCCAGATGTTCAAAAGGAACTTTCTATCCGGCTATCTCCAAAGCTGACAAAACATGTAACTCCTGCCCTTTGATAATAGAAATTTATCATATGCAATAGCCTAGAAGTTCAGTGAACATAAAAAGCTTGCCCATCTCTCAGCTTACAGTTTGAACACATTTCTTCTAGCTACTGTATAGGGATAGCTGTGCAGACAGCATTGGTAAAACTGACTGTAAAGGACCAATGAAAAGTTCTTTCTGACCAATTAAGCCTTAATCTCCACGTAGAAAAGGAATTTTTAATCAGTCAATTACAGTCTTTGTATTATCAGAACATTGGTTATATTATTTATGGACATCACCGTTCTGGACACATTTTGGCATCTTCACCAGGTTTTCCTTCCTGTTAAAGCTTCTTGCTTTGTTAAGTATAATACACATAAAGCCAATATATTAGGCCCCTTCTATGACCAAGCAAGGAAACTACTTTAGTAGTTAAATCCAGTATTATTATATATATATATATATATATATATTATAATCCAGTAGTTAAATTCCAGACTCTCGCTGTCCACCTGCCACCCCATGAAAAATGTGGACAGAAGGGTTCTGGGTCCCAGCTCCCATCCCTTGCCTTCCTGAACACCTGGGTGAGCATTCAGCATATCCTCATATCAGCTAAGGACCCAGCTGCAGACAAGAATCAAGTCACAAGTCTTTTTTCTCTTTCGATGTAACATTAAAGACATATTTAACAGCCTCTCCTTCACCTTCCCCCTTCCTTTTGTTTTCTCCCCACAACTGGGGAATCTTTTACCTGAGTAGGATATCACTGGGATTGATTGCACAGATTCACCTGAATACTAGTCAAAATATTTAACATTCCATTCACCCACACACTCTGAGACAAAAGGTCTTCTTCAAACAAACACCCTATGATTTGCAAGTAGAGAAAAAGTGACCAGTAAGGCAGCAAAGTAATGGGCTTAAAACTTACTGAACTGTTCTGTATGCAGGCATTGGTAAACAGCAAAGTCCCTGTTTACAATACTCATTATTTTACCTTCAACCCACAGTAACTGGGATTTCTAAGAATTTAGAAATGACATAAAACGTCTTTATCCATATGGGCAAACCATTTGCTAGAGATGCTGTCCTGCAAGATCTGCTAGGGGTGATAAAATGCTTGTAACTGTGCATCAGCATAAAGAAAAGGCACTAAAATGGGCAAGCTACTTCCACAGAACATGGAGAGGAGATATGTACCACATGTAACCAGGATGACCCCACACTTCCCCAGAACTGAAAGCTGTATAACCTCAACAGCATAAAAAAACGTTTAACACTAGTAAGTCCATGGAAATATTGTTGCTGAGAACCTAAACTATCCGGGAGGCTGCTGCTGCATTGTAGCAGGCAATAAAAACTGGACTTGTACATTACAAGTCCCAGTCTGTTACACAGTAGAGATGAAAGACACAACATATTTTACCAGAAACCAGGCTAGTGAGAAAAGAATCCCTTGAAAACCAATTTATCTTCTGTCCCGGCAGTTTCTTCATACACATGCACTCACTCTCATTCTAATGTCTAGCAAACCTCAATTACTGGAGATACCAAATGAAGGGGAAATTCTGGTCATATTACAGATGCCGCTAGAGCCCCCCCAAAAATGTTGTTGCAAACTTGGACCTGTCTCATTTCAACTACTCACAGAACTCAGAGACACAAACAGACGAGGTGCCCTGGCAGAGTCACAGAAGGGCTCACTTCCTTCCTTTACTAGTAGCCTTCTAATTGCAAAACCAGCAGCCTAATTAAACAGGACTACGATGTAGTGTCTATGGAAGACAAAAGTTATCAAAAATACTCATTTCATACAAAAAAATTTTACTTCATAATTTCACAGATTTCCACTGATTTGAAACACGGACTTCTCTCTCTTCCATTGCCTCATTCTGATACCAAAAAGTAGATATGCATCTATATTATTTTCACTACACAGTCAGCAGTACTCTTTGCTTTTACTTCTCAGCAGGATCAATTACCAATGAATAATTAAAGAGTCCTTGAAAGTCAAAAATACAAACTGTAAACTGAAATACTTCCAGGTGAATACGTGTGCTTTATTAATCAATTTTACTGCGGCCAATCACAAAATATTTCTTAGCTTTCTTTTTCAGGGCTCAGATTAATACGTTTGGTCCTTGCCAGATAACACAGAAAATCAATCATTTCAATGAGACTACAGTTTTCAGGAGCTTTTTTTTTTTTTTTTTTTTTATAGACCAACTTCAGAGTTAAAAAAAAAAAAAAAAAAAAAAAAACTCCTGCAAAAAATGCTTGAAATTAAAAAAAAAAAAAAAAAAAAAAAACACCTGGCTTTTAACTCTGGATTTTGACACCTTTTTTCACTATATTTTCTGTTCATAGGAGCCACAATACATAATAGTAGAAGCAACATAACAGAACAGACTGCTATGTTATCTTTCAGAGAGCTAAAATGGATTGGGAGATAAAAAGAAGAAAGGAAACTTTCGACAGCCAAAAGTACTGATACTGACTTCCCACTTTTGCCTTACTTGCCAGATTAATCCCTTGTAAATGCTTTGCTCCTAGTAATGCAATATATGACCTGCTAATGAGAAGAAAAGTCTCAAAGGCCATGCTTACAAAATTGCTCCTTCTCCATACCCAGCAGGGATGTGTGTTGCTACATAGCTGTAAGCTCAAATATGATTTTAGAGCAGAGAATCTCAAAACCCTGTAGGCTCTGCTCTAGTATTAGAGATACCAGTTGTAACATTATAAAACAATAAAAAACACAGCAATAATAGCAACACAGCAAAATCTTAAACCACAACAAGCACTGACCCTGAAACAAAAGAAAGAAGCAGCTTACCCTTGAGAGACCACAGGTAGAGAGAGAGATCACCAACAAAACACTCTCACTTCCACTGCCAACCCTTGAATGAGGTTTGGGAAGGAGTGGATACTGGATTCAACCCTTCCAGTCACTCAGGTACACTGCACGCACCTGAGCTCCCTTGGGTTGGCCCTGCCTTCCCACCAGGTGCTCAATCACTGCTTCGAGCTGTGACTTAGCGTTTCCACTACCCCAAACTTTCATCCCTGAAGTCTGAGTGCTTACTTGAACATCCAAACTTACTTAGAAACTTACTTGACAACCCAAACCAACCCGGTCTCGTATCTCAGAATTTCTACTTAGAGAAAATCAGGATTAAGTGAGGTTTATGAAGATAATTTGTAACAACTACTCTTAGCCACTCTAGTCACTGCCTTCTAAACTGGCAGTGCTCTCCTACGTTACTTTGTTTTTTATCAGAATTTGTAGCCAGACTCAATTTTACTTTCTCCCCTTCCTTTAGAAAATATTTCTAAACTGTGTTAGTCAAACGGAAGCATTTGTGTTTGGAGTTCTCCAGAACAAGAAACAAAGAAATTAAACATTTACAACAGACAACAATTAAATGAGCAAAAATATTTCAGAAGTGCATCAACAAATTTATAGAATACTTAAAAAAAAAAAAAAAAACCACTAAACTAGTTCATGGTTTCTGAACTATATAGAAGTATAAACACAATATTCACAAGTTCAATGAATAATGAATATACATTTTATGCTTCTTATGGGCAAAAACAAAAAGAAGTACTATCATCAATAATTATAATTATAAAGCTTGAACCATTTATTTACAGGTAAACATATAAAATCTTCACAAAGTGTCATCCTATGCTGGATGGTACTGTTTTTCCAGTGCTCTTGTACTGAAAGTACTGAAAAAAACTTGCATTGTTTGTTTTAACTAACAAACAGGGTAAATGAGGGCACAGGGGAGCAAGCACAGCAGCTCCAATTTGTGTTCCAGAGCTGTTTTACAGCAAGCAATTCTTGAAATGATATGTACAGTCACTAGAAAGTTGATGATTTTGTTAGAGTGATACCTTTATGAGAGAATTCCATGCATGGAGGGCTTGGTCCTTGATGACAGGGATTGGAGTCAATTCTCATCTTCCTCACTTGTCCTTGATCAGGAATGAAGGTACATGGAGGAATTTGACATTTGTGTGGATCTAAACCTAGGAAGAGAGATAAAACTATATTTTTCTTTGAAACTGACTGGTCTCTGGAAGAATACACGCAAGCAAAAAGTAATTCGATTAATCTCAGTGTTAGTTTTCAGCTAACCAGCACTGAATTCACAATGGGTCTACTCCTTGTTAGTTGCATCTGATTGCTTATTCTTTGTAAAGTAAAGCAAAACCACGTTGTTCTGGTTTGGTAGCATTTCACACTCTCTGCATGGTGAAAGGTTATGGTGAAATGTTGCTAAGAATCAAGCCCAGGTAGTATTACAAGCCTTGGCTTGTTATACTGGGGATTTGCTAGGAACACAGCTACACGTTCAAATCCTCTATTGGCAGAGTCAACAACTGACATACGGCGCATTGCTGCAACCCTTGGTGGTTTCAAGCAGAGGTGAAATTCTGCAACTCAAATTAGACAGATTCTTTGGACACAGTGCTTTTACCAAATTTTGCAGGAGCACACAACCCCGTACAAATAGAGGGACTTCTTCCCTATACTAGATCCATCCTTGAGCTCTGCATTTTCAGTGTAGGAAAAAGAATAGGATAGGAATTTTTTAATCAGTTCTTGCTCTTGGCTTTACATCTGAATTCAAGGATGGAGAACCTTCAGACAATCTAACACTATATTATTTTATGATTCTTTTCCTCTTGAATCAACTGAATCATCATTTTTAATGATGTTTTATAAGCTTTACTTGCTGAATTTTTGAAGATAAGTTAGGTGTGCCTAAATGTATTAAATGATCGTGTTTTATTAAATCAATGGTTTATTTCTGTAGTCTTTTTCTATAACACTATTGTTCTTTCCAGTGTTCTTTGGAGTGTATTCTTCATAGGTTTGTCCAACCAGGTCATAAGCTTTTTTTACTGAACAAGAAAAAGCTGTAAGAAAACATCACTTTGAGTGATGCTGGATAAACAGAAACCATCTGTCAAAGCAGAGCTAGTAGAATTTTGTTTCTAAGAACCACTAGACTTCAGGAATTCTGTTGTCACTTTAATCCTGCCACTTCTGAGACCTAAACCAATAGGAGATTAAGGTAGGCTTGCCAAAATTAGGGATGGATCTCCTCTGAGTGACTTTGTCATTGTACTATAGATTTGGCATTTCCCCAACCTAACTAGTATTTCTTCTCAGGCTAAAATATTTCACTGTTAAAATAATCTGCCAAAGAATTTTTTTCCTTCTCATGTAGTGTCCAAGCCAGTATCTCTATCCAACCAAGCCTCTTCCAGGCTTACACAGATTTTTGCGGTACAATCACAAAATGATTCACTGCAGTCATTGCTTCAGCATTTATATCAGCCTATAAAGATGATCTAAACCTTTGGCAAAATTTTATAACATGCCTTCTGACGTTACATTCAGCTGTTGGCCTGCCCACAATTCCCACTGAACAATGTAGTGTTTTATCTGTGGGCTTGCCAAAACCTTGTTAGAAAGAACTAACATCTTTCACTTCTCAGGAATAATTTGTTAAAATACAGCTTTAAGACATCATGAGGCTTTCTAAGAAAGGCTCTAAAAGTGACGAGTAGATGAATCACTGTGATTCCGGTGTCTTTTGGGACTTACAGCCAGTACAACCTTTGCCACACAGAGATGTGGAGAGCAAGAATTCCACCTATCATCATATCAAATAACAGGGGATTGTAATGTAAGCCAGAGCTGGGCACAGCCTGTGGGATGCTATGGGCGCAGAGAATACTCAGCAATGGGATACCACTATCTGAAGCCTATTTCTGGTGTGGTAGTAAAAGGCTGTGTTGACCACAGCCATAATTCTGAGAGTACCTTTGTGGCAATAGAGAGGAAAATATTAAAAGCCTCTCAATGAATTGTAGCACAATGAGCCATTGTCTTCCAAGCCTGGCTGGGAAAGCCAGGGGCTTTACTTTCCTAACCAGCTCATCATTACCTCCCATATGGCCTCCCCAGTTACCACAGCCCAATTTGCAGAAATGAGTAGATGAACACTCCTATTCCTCCTATTCCACCACAGCACAAAGGCCTGTGCTTTGTTAAATGTGTGAGATATCGGGCTCCTGGGCACTGTTTGAACACAGGTGTCAGTTTAGGTAGTGCACATCCATTCTATTTGCTCAGTGGGTGCTGAAGAAGAAGACAAATGCCCCACTCACACAGAACAGTCTTTATATCACTTTTCTACAGAACAAAAACGTATCTCAAATCTATTATCTCAGATTTATAATGGAAAGCATGAGTCATCTGAAGCTACTGTAGTCAGAATAACGTAACTGCAGCTCATTTACAATGGTGCACCAACGGAAAGACTCACAATCATAAATATTTTTGCCACTACAGTATCTTCTGTGAATGGGGAGCAGTGTAATCACAGTTTTGACATCATGACTGGTATCGGTTTGTCTTGTGTCTGAGTTCAAGAGATACTGTCATAAAAGTTACACAACTGTTGGCCAACAATTATTCCTGACAGCAAATCTAATAAAATACTCAGTAATCCATTCCTGGAAATGTAGAATTTATGTGGCTTCTGCTCATCTATCCATGCCTATTTTGAAGGATAGTATCACACTCTCCATGCCTTCTTATAAATTCAAGACCTTCAATTTTGCACAAAAAGAAGCTACATCTTAAATGTATAAATGTATTTGTCCGCAAAAAAAACATTAGAAATGGTATATGCTGTGAAGGCTATTAGGTTTCCATAGTTCTGCTTAACACTACTTACAGGCTCAAACAGAATAATCAGACGTTAGAAAACTGATGGATTACTAATTACTTGCTTTTTTTTTGAATTAAACTTGTAGTTTTAGTATCCAGCATATAGTTTAAATGTAAGATATCCTAGACCCAGTAACTATACGGTAGTGAAGAAAGAACTTGACAGTTTAAAAATTAACTGCAATACCAGTTTCTGACAACTTACAAAATATTTTCCACTAACTGATAGGCAAATATAAAGATTCCAAATTTTCCACTTCATAATCTTCGTATTTCTGTTAGCTAGAACAACCTAGCAAACTTTGGGCATCTCGACGTTGTAGCATCAAAATAAATTTAGTGTTCTTTTGTAAAAAACTGAAAGTTTGCCTCATAGTTGAGGAAGTTATTAAAAATATATCAAATTAAATTACCTTCAACATCCATGAAAAGCTGGTGTACCCCAAAAGACAATACCTGCTACTACAAGAATTGCTCTGAAAGTAATGTCTTCTATTTTATTCTGTTGGTCCACAGTGTCAGAGGCAAATGTTAGTGGTACGACAGTAGAGGTTGAATCTTCCCACCCATTTCTGTTACATTTTGTTGCTGTGTGACAGATGGCAACAGAAGGGAAGTCTGACAAATGGCGTGGAATCACAGATGAAGCAAAGGTGTGGAATTCTTCCATGTAGAAAAAAAGAAATGGCACCTATTGACATTCATCAACAGTTGCTGAACGTTTCCAGAGACCAACTAGTGATGTGAACACACTTAGGTGCTGTGTGCTGCATTTCAGTAGCGGAGACAGTGACAGTGGGTTACTTTCTCCGGTGCCGATTTTTACAAGTGTGGCATGCAGCCTCTTGTTTGCTGCTGACCAAAAATGGTTGTGACTAGTTTTGTAGGTGAGAATTTGCTCTATCAGACAGCATTATTGTGCTCTTTGTACTTGTTGGAGTTGGAAATAAATAGAAGGCATTACTTTTGGAGAAACCTATGTATTTACTTGATCATTATATACTGATATATCACGCAATCAGTGATTAAGAAATCATTTTTTAAGCTAACAATGTAGTCTTTAAGCATTTTCTATTGTTACTTTTATACTGTCTTTCAATTCATCCCTACAATCTGAAGTCTTTTGCAAAGACAGAGGGCTTTTGCACCAGTTGATAGACAGACCCAAACAGTAAGATTTTCTTTGTTGGTTTCTGCAATTTACACTGTTTTTTGAAATATTCATCAAGTTACTTGGTCTAGGGATATTTTCCCATTAAGTCTTAAAGTGAATAGCCAGGCACAGACCCCAGGAAATCCCACCTTTGCTGGTATAAACAAACGAACTACCCTCAACCTAGAAAAGCTTCCTCCCTAGTAGCACTGAGAAGCCTGCTTGCTTGTGCTTGTCCTAATCTGGGGTTAAACACAGGAGTTCAGTTTTCAGGTCTGTCAGTGAAGCACCTCTGACACAGCCTAAATTAATTTTGAAGTGCTCAGGAAAGGCACAAAAGAGAAGCAAGTTCTTCAGCATTCACAAAAAGCAGCTGATTTAAAGCAAAACCACCTGTTGCATGGGTTGACTTTTATCTTGCCTGGGTTTTCTAAGCAGAGCTAAAAATATTAACCAATACAAAGTTTGAGGCCATGTTCTGAACAAACGCAGACGATAACCTTGTGAGCTCAGCTGTCTGCTCCAATTGCCTTGCAAAGGATATTGCATTTTCAGCATGAGTTACAGGAATTTAGGCAGAGTTTGTACTAATTGAAATTGCACAACTATACACTTCTGCACTCAGATGGAAGCACAGTGGAAGTTTTCTCACTGGGTTTCTGAACGTGGTTTCTAATACGGATAAACTCTTAGGAAGCAAAAGAACCCATCTGCCTGACACAGTAACTCTGGCCCAACAACCTGCCTTTTCCCTTGATACCATATATCCAACAAAGGTCATTCGCTTCCAGGATTCACTCAAAATTTTAAAATACAACCAACTTACTAACTAACTTTTTTTTTTTTTTTTGCTGTTCCCATAGTGAGGGGCTCACAGTAGTGAGTGTCGCCTATTTTCAAGACCCATTTCCTAGAATCCTATGAATATCCTCCTACGTTTTTCTCAGTTAAAGCACCGTGTATGCTGGTGCCTGCCAGTACCCTCAGGCAATTATATATGTGTTGCAGGCTGCCTGGAGCTCCATACAGGCCGACGCACCTTGCTGCACGGTGTAGCATACTGACACAGCACGCATGACACTTACACAGCAGGTACAGCCTTCCAGGCCTTCATCACTCCACAGGAAAGCACATGAAAGCACCAAAAGCAGAGTAAATTCAGCGAGCTCAGCTTTTGCCCTCCTTCACGTGGTTTGGGGGCTAGGTTGTTTAGTTCTGTACGGAATCATGACTTCTGCTGTTCAAAGGGAAGAAGGATTTGACAGCAAATTTAGCACGTAGCTCCATCATACGGCTAGCTCAAGCTGTCTGCAGGCCTCATGTCCTCAGGTTCTTCTCCACCTAGCTGAGCTGCGCCGTCAATCACCCTCTGCAAACCAACACCGGTGCCACTGCGGCAGGTGACGCTCCCACACAGGCGCACCGGCGCCGAGCACCTCCGCTCCTCCAAACTCCCTCACACAGGGCCGACAATGTGAGACACCAAGTCAGCGGAGCCGCGCTACGCCCGCTCAGGGCAGCGACGCTCGAAGCACCGCAGAGCCCCGCACCGCCCGCGAACACACCGCGTGCTCCAGCGCGGTCACGTGACGGCGCGGCACGGCCCGCCCCAGGAGGCTGTGCTTGGTCGGTCGGGCCGCCCGCAGCGCCGGGCCGGGCCGGGCAGGGCGGGCCGTGCCGCGCCGAGCGCAGCGCTGCGGGTGGAGGCGGCTGCTGTCACTTCCCATCGCGCTTCCCGCTCAGGTGAGACGCGCGGGCCCGGGCGGGGAGGGACGCGCCGCGCTCGGCTGCCGCACGGCTCCTGCTCGGGGAGCTCAGGCGGCGGATGCGCTGAGGAGCGGGGCGGGGGAACGCTGAGGGGGGAACGTGCGGATGAGGCGGGAAAGGCGCTGCCCGGCGGCGGGGGCAGAGCCCGCGGGGAAAGGCACCTGGCCGGCCCTTCCCTCCCCTCACTCAGTGTGCCGGAGAGAAACGCTAAGTGCCGCTGGAAGTATTTCTTCACGCCGTTTCGCTGGATGAGCGCGGTGTCAGCAGGACGTTTCGTGGCACGTCTGATAACGACTACGGTTTGTTCGTGGGAGAAGAGGGCTTTGCTCTGGCCGCTTCCCTTCGTTTGGAAACTTGATGGGCGATCTGTGCGTGTTTTTCTTTCGGAATAGCAGTCTGGCCCGTCTACTGCAAAAACTAAACTTTCTTCTCTAGATTTCTCCGGGCGCTGCGTGAATGGACTTTGTTTGAAAAGCCATTTGCTGAATTAACGTAGCGTGCACAGAGATAACTGCAGCTGACGTACCAGTGAAGTAGCATCTATCGCGTGAGCGGAGATGGTGTGTGTTCCTGCCTCTGGGTTCCTTAATCTTAAATGATTGTCGGATCTGTGCACTACACAAACAAAACTTGGAACGGGTACGGAGTGCAGATCCCCAGTAAGAGGACTGGTTGTGCAAGTCAGCTCCAGGAGGAGCACTGCAAGGGGAGCAGCGTGGGCTGCGCCTTGCCCAGCAGTACTGCAGCTCTCAAAACAGGAATGAGAAAAGGGCAGTGCTTTCTGCAGGGGGGGGGGGGGGGGTGAACGTAGGAAATTAGAGCTTCAGCACGTGCTTTTGTTGAGTGCTTGTTTGACCAGCTCACCGTGGACACTGTTTATGAAGCGTGTTAATGGCATCGATGGTACCCCATTTTCTTTTAGAACCTGGCTGCCGAGTTGAGTAGAAGTATTTGGTTACTTCGTCTTAAAGGAGACCTCGGGTAAAGACATATTTGTAAGGTCTGATGCAGGAAAGGTGAAACGCTCCCGTTGTACCAGGATTCTGGAGCATTAAAGGCTTGAAGATGTGTTCAGAGGAAATGCTGGCTTAGGTATCAATGGGAAGTAAGATTTCTACTGTCTGTTCAACCGTGTAATGTACAGTAAGTGAGGTGTGTCATAGCAGAGATTGTAACAGCAAACTGAAGTTCTACTCTTTGTTTGATGTGAGCTTTTTCCATACTGGCAATCTTAAAGGGAAAGTTTGAAATGTACTGAAGCAAAAACATCATTTTTGTAAGCCATTTTTTTCTTCCGCATAATGCCTTCCAGTTTGGTGAAGAGGTTTCACGTAGATGTACTAAAAATGTTTAGTGTTACGGAAATGTGAAGTAAATAGGTAGAAGTGACAGGCTGGTCAAAGTAGGCTTTTCTGTAGTCTGAGATGATAAAGTTCTACAGAATTGTTTATTTGGTAATAATCTTAAAAATCAAAATTGGAGAAGAAAAAAGTGTTTTACCAGCATAAGCCACTGAACGACCCAAAGGTGCAACTGTTCAAGGAGTAAATTTTACTGTGTCAATCCTAGAGTCCTTAGGGAAATGAATCCTCTGCAGCAGAAGAAGCTCTGGCACTGAGGGTTCATCCAAGGAGCCCAGCATTTCACATGGTCTCATCTGTATTCCTGCTGGGCCTGGCTTATACTGTGGCTATATTGTCTGCCAGTCTGCTGCAAAAGCTTTTGCTCCTCTGCTTCCCCAGAGTATAACAAAAATTCATCACCTTAGAAAACCATAAAAGTGCATCCCTCACTGAATTACTCCTTGTTCCAACTGGCTTTTTTTTCCCCCCACAGTTTATGATGTCTGCACTTTATGTCCTGCAGACAGCAAGATAGTGTTCCTGCAACACCTGTGTATTGTATACAAGCATCAGTCCAGGCTGGAGCCTGTTTCCTACCTGAGTGAGGAGCACATGAGGGAGGGAAGGAACTGCACTGTCGTCGTCAGAATGAACATTCTGTAGCACAGAAGTGCAGCATAAGAGATGCTTCAAGCTGGGTCTCTACAGCTGTGAGCTCATTAAGACTCAGATAAGGAAGTTACACTTGTTAAATCACTCTGCTCTATTTCTGTGATGGTGATCTGCTCTTGGAAGAGCATCAGGTCTGCCTCCACTACCATGGTAGTAAAGATCCTTGCTAAGTTAGAGTCGTAATAAGGAAGCGCAGTACTAATTAAGAGAACTTTATTTTATGGCCTCAACTACCTTCAAAACCAGAAAGTAGAAGTAAGACTGAAGGGCATGGAGGGGGAAACCAGAACCTTTTTTTTCCTTTCTTTTTCTTTTTTTAAGCAAGCTGGAGCTCTTAGTCCTTTCTATTGTAATGATGAAAGTCAGATTTAACTGCATTGTCTGTTGACACACAATTTAGAAAATCTCCCAGCAAGCTGGAGAGTCTCATTGTGACCTTTCACAGGACAGCAGTGTAAATAATTAATGATTTCTGAGGAATTATGAATGAGCTAGTGGGAAGGCTTTGCACATCTGCTTGAAAGTGAGGAAGATCTTAATCTATCAATGGAGGCGCTATCTGTGGATTTTAATGAGGACAAAGCAGAGAAATGCCGTTTGAAATCCTGAAATCACAGTGAAGTGGAAAAGAGAGGGAGCTGTGAGTTTATGATCAGATGCATCAAATGTTTTTTTTGTAAAAAGATGATGCCCAAAAAGATGCAAATGACTTCGAATCTGACATCAGAACCGAGGAAACACAATGCTTATGAATGCCACAGCATCACACAAATAGGTCTCTGAACACTTTGGGAGTCCTATGAGCACTACTGTCTACTTTGTTCATGATTTAGGGTTTGTTCCATTGTGGGATTAGGCCGTGATTGCTAGGGTTGACACTTACTGTTTGGGCCTGCCCTAATGGAAGTTGGGGTGAAGGTAATAAATAACACGCTGAGAAGATTCTTAACACACAGCTGTGTGAAACAGCAGCTAAGGAAGACTAATGTGATCTCGGTAACTAAAATACTTCAGGCTGATCAGCAAAGACAGTCCTTCTAGGGCAGCAGAAGTACTAGATGATCTTTAGAGGTCCCTTCCAACCCTTACAGTTCTGCGATTCAGCCCTAAACTCAACTTGGATTATTCTCATAAAAAAGGGGGTGCCTAGGAGAGCTAATCAGGTCACTCTTCAACTGAAGAATCTGCATTTTGCTTCCGCTTTTCAAGCTGACGTTGAACCTCTAAAGCTGCTTGGCACTGAGCTTCCAGGGCACCGACAGGGATAAAATTGCTTCTACCTTAGGTTCTTGGAAAATCTCAATACTGCTCCTGGATAAGAACCTCACCACATTAATGTAGATATTTACCAACCAACATAACACTTCTCTAATTAATTTCTTCTAGAACTGAAGGTGGATGCAATGCAAACAAGAAAATAAGGCTACCACTGCGTATCTTAGACAATCTTGTTACTTCGTGGAAGGCAGCAACAAGAAGGTGGTTAGTCTGTTGCTGACCTATGAAGAACTGGGTTGACAAGTTCCTGATACAACAGTGTTTGATTCTAACGCATAGAGTGCTTGTTATATCCACACCTGACAGGAAACTATATATATATATATAAAAAAAGCTTGTTTTTTGAATAAACAGAGGTGGATAATTGCCAGGTATGCTTAAAAATCTCATCTGTACCCATCGTTTCTTCAGTGCATTGGAGTGAAAACTTTGTGTTCTAGTGCAGATACTCAGCTTACCCATGTATGCAAGATTGTTTTGTTGACTAAGCAATCTTACTTTACAATGTAAAGTATGATGTCTTTGGTATTATTATTTTTTACAATCTTAAGCTTAAAATTGTAAGGTTTATGCTCTCCTTTTTTCCTCTCTATTTTTTCCTTCAGGAAAACCACAGTAGAAGACATGAAATACCTTTAATGGAATTCCGATTCTGATCAAGCAGTTAAAAATGGATGTGAATATTTTCTTCAGTGAGGTGAGTATTCTTAAAGAGAAATTAAAGAAAAACTGATACCCGTTGCTTAATATTGCTGTTGCCACTGTTGTTGTTCACATGTTTTCAAGTTATAGCACCTGTAACTTTGAGAACTCTGGGCTGGAAGTATTAACTGAAAAGTCCTAGGATTAATCCTTTCACTTACAGAATTCCTCAACTTTGTTCAGATTTTACCCTAGATAAAAACAAATGTTAAGGGATTTGTGTTGTTCCAGAATTGGTGTAACGTGTGACTTCTACACATTGTAGTGTTTCACCAGTGCTTGATGCTTTTCTTGACAAAGCATTGGAGAAATAGAAGCTGCTAAGTCAAACCTGTAAGAATGAATACTGAGTGACTGCAGACAGAGGAAATGAATTAAGTGCTGGGGTAAAGGAGTTTATACCACTTATTTTTTTAACGCATTCAGGCATCCCTCCTTTCTGTGCAGTCTGGATATAAGTTGGGCTGGATTACAGGCACATATTAATAATGCTTTGGCCAAATCACATCCTCAGCTTCTTCAGTAATGAGTTAGATTTCTGCTTTTCTACTTATTCTTCCTTAAGAAACAGCTAACATCCCCTGAATTTAGGATCACAGGAAAATTCAGGTTGTAAGGAACCTTAAAAAATCCTGCTCAAATTTTCCATTAGTCAGTGAAATGCAGACTAAAAAAGGCCACTGAATTAAAATGACTGTTGCATGTTCAAAAGCAATAAGAAAAAATGAATTTATATTTTGCCATCTGTATTAAATGTACATTTTAATATAGCAGATAGGAATTTAACATGTTACTAAAATTTACTGAAGGGAACATATTTTAATTAAGAAAGGATTGCAAAATGTGCATGTAATTTTTTTCATTAATGAAGGAAACAAAAGATCTCTGATGTATTCATTTCTTGTAGTCACATACAAAGCTTCTTGAGATCATCTAACACAGTTAAATGCTGCAGATATTTTTGAGAATGGATTCCCTGCAAGAATGACCCCTTTTCCCAAATCTCAGACATCTCTAGGGAACCTATTTATTTACTTTCTCGTGTAACCAAATTGCATTCTCACAATAAAGGGAAAGGAAGTGAACGCTTCTCTTTTCCTGATATATGTTTCTGAAACATTTCCTCTGGAGTATAAATATTTTTTCATGGGAAAACATAGTGACAATGTGAATAAAAATAAGCATATTATCAGGAAGCCTAGGAAGCAATCTCTCCCCCGGTCTCTCAAAATAAACACAAACCCAGTGCTCTTCTTCACCTTCCCCTCCCACACCTGCTCCATCCACCCCTGCAGTTTTGCACTACAAAACAGAATAGCTTCTGACGTGCACTGGCCAGTGAGGGCCATCCAAACAAGAGGTTAATATTGTCGGGAAGAATAAAATTCAGCATTCAGAGCCTGTTAGGAGAGTCACAGAAGGGAAGAGACATGTCCTTGTTTACTTTGAATTTCTGCTTCTCTTAATGTGCTTTGAATTGATCCCTCAAAATTGGTGATTTGATAGCTTTAATAGTTGCATTAGTAATTTGACAAGCCCCCCTCCATCAGTAACAAATGTATATTTTGTGAACAAAGATAGAAGCACAGGCAGTGCAGTTCCTGAAAGCCAGTGTATAATATTACATGTATGGAAGTAGCAATGCTATTAATTATTTAATATACAGTGAGAGATTTCAGCGTCATGGATGTTTGTATTAGCACAAGGTGGCACATCCGGGAGCTTCAATATTGCTCCACCCTCATTCCCAGTATCCAGTTGCACTTCCCAGTTCAAGAGAACATAATCTGCAGGTCCATGCAGAAATTAGCTTATATATATCACGTAGGTGATTCAAAAAAAGCTACATCTGTGGAAGACATATACGTGCAGAGTTGTTCTCAGCTCCTTAATATCCCAGTCACAACTTATTTGCTTGTGGGCATCTGTGCCACTTGAGGAGTTACAAGACAGCTAGTAGTAAATTTCTCTCTCTGGCTAAAGAATCTGCTGCTGTCTCAGAGATCACTTTCTCCAACGTCACTAAAATAAAATGGGTATGTATGTTTTACTGCACACAGCGATGCAGATTCCAGCACTTTAATTTAGGTGCCAATTCAGGTCGAGAAAAAACCATGCTCAGGACTGCAAAACCAACAGAGAGGCCTATTTGTGTGTGAAACTGACCAGCAGTAGAACTAAATGTAGAACAGGTAATTTTAAATCCTCAAATTACTTGAACTAGTTCTTCCCAAGCTAGTGATTGCCTGTGACTAGGGAACGTGAACGTTAAGGTACTGCTTGTGTTTTTTGCTAGTGCATAGAGGGAAGGGACAGTGATGTTGTACTCGTAGCTTTTTGTCCTGAGAATTAAATTTACATTCTCTCTCAGTGTTTATCAGACTGCTGAAATCCTGTGCTATGCGCATTCTTAACTTCTGTGCTTTCATAAAGAATGACTGATTCTCATGGCACCTATGCTAGAACCAAGAAACAATTACCTGTTACTGTTAGGTGGGAAACCACGAAAGAAATGCTGCAGTACTGAAATGTCCATTAATTCAGGGCTCTCAAACAACAAGGTACCCAGCACAGGAAATCCAAGCTGCAATATATATAAACAGAGTTGCTACCCCAGAGCATCCAGTTGCCAATTTGAATTACCTGCACCTCCCACTTCCAGAAGCAAGGCTTTTGCACTCTGAAGGAGAGGGTTACCAGCAATAAAAACATATTGAGCAGTACTTGGGTTTTGGTTACTTGCTTCTTTTCCACTGCTTTACTAGTGACAAGTTGGACATGGGCGGGTTGGACTCAATGATCTCTTGAGGTCCCTTCCAACCCCTATGACTCTGTGATTCTATGAATAGTTCTGAGCAATAGTACCATTTAGACCTGAGACAGATATATCATGTTGTGGCGTTCTTGACTGTCGGCGTGTTCTAGTTCACGATTTACAGCTATTGCTTAACACCTCTTAAATGTGGCTTTCTTTCAGAAGCATGTTTTTCACTATTCATGCATACTTAAATATATATGTGAAATCTCAGTCACTAAATGAGGGAGAATATTTCTACAAATAATTTCCACTCTTCCAAGGGAAACTGTGGGACAGGCTTTACTTGAGGCAACACCACTGGTCCCGTTAGAATTTCTTCAGGTTTGAATCTGGTTCCTTTAATCCTCCTTTTCTTGTATGCTTGCAACATAGGTTCCCAATGTAATTTAATAATTAAGGAACTGGTAATGTTTCTCTTAGAGTAGTAGTATATTTTTGCCACTGCTTTGAATTTCAACTGAAAACCTAGCATGAAGAATACGTACTTTGTTATTAATGTAATAACATTTTTCCATCATTACAATTTAAAATGTTTATCTCCTGTAACAGATACTGTTTGACAAATAATTCATAATTTTTTAATAATTTTGGAGACAAGTTGGGGGTATCATTCACTTGCAGCTTCTAAAATGCTATGAATTGCATCCTGCTGTAGCACTTCAGCCAACAGGTATCGGCACACAAGGTTAATAACTAACTTAATAACTCTTCCATTCTTTCTCAGAAAAAGAGCTCTTGTCCTAACTCAGAAAATAGCATAAAATGTTCTTTCAAAGTAAAATCCACGTGCCTTGCTGCCTTATTTAAAAAGTAAAATATATCTACAATAGAGTTCAAGTCATCTGGTTGATATAACTTCCAAGAAATGAGCACACAGATTTCAAGGTAGTGGAGCACTTCTGACTTTGTTAGAGCTTCCCAAATGCTGGATTGAATTCAGAACTAATGCTGGCAGTTCTGGTTAGTTTCTATTTGTACAGTGTTTAATTCTGACACTGGCATATTTAAATACAGTAGTTATCTGTTTGCATATACATAATTGGAAATTGATGGCTTCTTCTTCATATTTCACAAACCACACAGTATACATAGAAACTTGAATCCTCTAAGTTCTTTTTTTCCCTAACTTGTTTTTCAAATGTGTAACGACAGTTTGACAGCTCCTAAAGGCAGTATATTCCACACACTCTGTAAAAATTGAAAATACATATAACAAGGATGTACTTTCCCAGGTAATGGCTTTTAATTGGTAGAGAAGGAAAAAATTCTGATAACCATTCCTGTTAAAAAAACAATTTGGGAAAGACCCCACACAGACAACCTGCAGCGAAGCATGCACACCGTCATCTACTGCTTCTGGGGCTTTCTCCTCAGGTTGGAAGAGTGGATCTCTTCCGTGCATTTCTCTGCAAATGCTGAAGTTACTGTTATCCTTCAGCTAAACAATTGTCTTAAAACTAACATAAAATTTTTCAAAGGGAGAAAAGTTTCAACAAGGAACAACCCCAGTAAACTTTCCACGTGCGATCTAAGGCCTTGACTCATCAAGGAAGTAAAAACTGTGGCAGCTAGATTTGTTTAGGCATACCGAAGTAAACCACTAGAACAGATGAGCAGTGTTTGGACAGTGTAAACCCTGTGCTGAAACAGTCCAGGCTAATCCATGGAATTTCGGTTTGTTTTGCAGCAATACAGTCTTGGCAGGGAATCTGTGCCTCATGTAACTTATCTGTTATCATTTAATTATAATTAGCTAATAAACTGGTGCAAATAGCTATAAGAAACAAAGTTTTACATTCCTGGAAATGTTTTCTTTTAAAAAAATAAGTGTTTCAGAAGCAGAAGGTGTAGAGTGAGTAACAGTGAATTTGGATCTCGAATTATTAAAGCCATGTGGAGAATCACACTAGTCAAAATAATTGAAGAATTTTACTACAATCTTAGAAAAAAACTGTAATCCAAAGCAATACATTCTTTAAACAGCCTAGTGAAAAAACAGTAAAGTGGTAGGTGTTTCATTCAGCGCAGTTTTGTTTTAGCTACTTGATGTTTTTCCACTTTATTCTAAGACCTGCCTGTTGCAACTAATTCTACAGACTGTTTTCTTCTTGAAATACCACCTAAATTGAAGTTCACAGGGGTCAAGTGGAAAGTTTTACTCATCACTCTTGGTAGGATTAATATTGCTACCTATAGAACAGAGGTGCAGGAGTAAATCATATTTAACAAGGCTGTTTCAAAGATTAATGGTGAAATTAAGCTGCCCTTGATTCTACTATTTAATTCAGCTCTTTTGTTTTCCAGCCAGGAAAGAACAGAATGTGGCTGTTGGATGCTGTTGTTTTGTGTAAGCAGTGATTCAAAGACCTCTACTAGTCTTTCTCTACTGTGAAAAGGAGAGAAAATACACTTCCATTCTCTTCCTCTTGCCACCTCTAACCTACGCTCTCGTTGCTGTAACTAGATATCTCTGTTCAAGATTTGCCTGCATGTTATCTTTGTAGTATAAACAACTTGGAACAGCAACTTCACGTAGGTGCAAAGTATTCTATTTATATATTGTTCCTGTGGAAGTGGCAGTCTTTGAACAATATTTCAGCTTTTAAAATTTGCTCTGCATTTTGTATTCTACTTATAAAGCTACTACAGTTTTAATACATTAGGTGACTTTCACAGGCCTCAAAAGGCAGGCAGAACATTCATAACACTTCAGAGAGTGAGAGCAGATCTATTTATGTCTGGCTTTTAAAGCTCAATAGCTCAGATCAAGAGGGAGAAGCAAAGGCAGTGTTTGCCATTGAGAGCCTCTTATTATAGTTCCCAGATATCACTCACTGTTCAAAACTCAGTATTCAGAAGTGTGTTCTGACTGATCTGTACAGAGAAGAGACTGAAACCAACAGCCAGCTAGAAGGTCAGAAAGAAAATCTTCCCCAGCTGACTGTTTGCTATGACTCTCATTTCATTCCCTAAAGTAGTTCTTACTGTTCCATTAACATCTGACTGGATAGCAGAAAGGTTACAAGAAAGTTTTAACAGTTATGCAGATATTAGCACTACAGGCGACATAAGTGGATAACATACTTCAGACATTAAATAATTGCTTCAAGATGAGCATTTGCTCCTAGGGTTAGTCTTTTATGTATGTGTGAACATTTTCCTATGAAGCAGTAGTAAGGAAATTCTCTGGACTTGAAGTGTGTTTCTGACACGTTCCCACCTCTTTCCTGTGGAGCTCTATGCAAGCATTGACTGTCAGTGACAGGTGAGCCTTTCCAGTTTTATTTGTTGTCTTTATACCATCTAGATGAGCTATACAAAAATATACTGCCCACCTTCAGTATCTTTATGTGGTTACTCTTCTTTCAGGTTGTTCACCCTACACTGGTTAAATCTTTCTCACCAGTGTAATTCTGAGGCTCTAGGAGCAGGGTGTATAACCAATGGAAACTGTTGCAAACATTCTTTCTTTAAAAAAGTAATTCCTTGTTTAATACAAAACTGTGTTATTGCCTTGTCCTCTCTGGGTTGTGAATTTAGAGAGCTGTAACTCTTCTGTTTTTTCCCTTGGGAGACTTTTATATAAGAGTTCAGCTGTTCCGCTTGCTGTCCTTATTAAGATAAAATTTTATTTTGTTCAATTCTGTCTTGGAATACCTAACACTACAAATGGGGACAACTCATGCGAATTCAGTGCTTTAAAGACCAAATGATGCAGCTTATGCAAAAGAGAAGTGCACTATTAAAGGCAGTAGTGCAGTTCTGCAAGGTTTTATGAGACTGACAGTAGAACTAATATTATATCTGAGTCAGCAGATTGCTCTTCTAGAAGTTTAACCACATTCTGGGTTGTACTGGGAAGAGCATAGCAAGGAGGTCACTGAAGTGATTTTTTCTTCATCTCAGGCACTTGTGTAGCTGCAGCTGAATTAATGCAGTTAGGGGCCTGAAATGAAGATGTACAGGGAGAGACTGAAGGAACTATGTTTATCTGCAGAAGAGAAGTCTAAGAGGGAATATACTTAGTATGTTCAGTTATCTAATAAAGGCCTATTGGGAACCAAGTGGTCTCTTCTTAAAGCTCCACAGCAAAAGGACTACTTAAAATATATGTGTACATTAAGCATTTTGTCTCTTTCCATTAGGGAAAAGCAGTGTAGAAATAGAATTCACACAGCAAACAATAGTCACTATATCTCATTTGTAGAATGTCTCAATAAAATCCTATGCAATATATATGTTTCTAAAGGAACAATAGTCCTGCACTGTGTTCAACGTTCAGTGAATAATGGGGGAAAAAAAAGTAAATATATGATAGTCTATGGTGGAGTGTCTGTAAGGCATGCAGTGAATATACAATTGTATACATTATATCTCCATCTCTGAGAACCGTAGCAGAATTGGGTGGGTACTATGGAAAGGGATGAAGCTGTCCTATTCCATTTGCTTTCTATCACAGTTGGCTGAAAACAGATGTGAGATCACTAAGTAGAAGCACCTAATCTCAAACTCTTAAGTTCTGTCCATATTGGACTAATCACCTCGCTAAAGGACTGCAAACCATACATAATTTGAAAAGAAGGGCAGTTGTGAATGCATACGCATTTGGCATGGGAGTAGTATAGTTCTGAATGCGAAACCATTAAAAAAAAATATTGACAAGAAGTGACTTGAATTTTAGTTCAATTTAAAAGTTAAATCTTTTTTTTTTCAATACGCATTTATGTTGTTTTTCCAGTGTATTTTTTCTTTCTGAATTTTTAAGGGTAAAATCTGATGGAGTATATTCCAATCCGTTACAACAGTAGTTAGAAGTGATTTTGATACAGCCACATAATTAAAACCTCTAAGCCTAATTGTGGAGAAACAGTGGACTCCAGTGATAGGAGCTGAGTAATTCTGGTATTTTAATTCACGCGCTGCCTGTTGGCTGAGACCACTTATCCCACATAGGAGCTTTGCCATCCTCCTGTTATAACTGATGCACCGTGTCTCCTTATTTTGGTTGTACATCATTCATTCATGTTCTTCTTCATTGCTGAAGGCAGGTTTCCTACATTGTACCTTCTGCCCCTGTTAGTCTACCAGATGCAATGTACAGTCTGTAGCCATAAAGGCTCATATAACCTACTTGGTGTTACTAAATCCATGGTAAAATTTGTATTTAATTTGGCTAACAGCTTTTTAATCTCAACATGCTCTTAAGTGCCTTTCTAATATAAGAGCCCCAGCATTCATGAGTAAAGGAGGGAGAACTCCATTTTAACCCTTGCTGCTGACTTTGAGGCTGCCTCTATGATGTCAGATCTGCTTTAGAATCATATAATCATTCACATTGGAAAAGTCTTCTAGGATCATGCATTCCAACTGTACACCCACCACCGATGTTGCCCTTTAAGCCATGCCCCTGAGTCCCACATCTACCCCTTCCTTAAACACCTTCAGGGACAGTGACTTTACCAGCCTTCCTGGCATGCCTGACTACTCTCTCAGAGAAGAAATTCTTCCTAATGTGCAGCTTGAAGCTCCTCATCACAACGTAAGGCCATTGCCTCCTGTCTTATCATGGTTATCCAGGAGCAGAGTCAAACCCAATTCAGTAGCTGTCTGTATAAGTGTGTGTGTAACTTGTTTTAGGAAACTGTAGTTGTGCTTGGATGTTACTGCCAAAAAATGGGGGAAATAATTTCAGTTGTTCTGAATGAAAAGCTTGATGAGCAGTTCCAAGCTGGTAGAAACTTCTCTAAAGATTTCTGCTCACAATGCATGTTGGAGGAGCCTCTGAAGATGAGCTAACTTTCCAGACCCAGGAGCAAATAAGTTATTTCTAACTTCAGTTAAGGTTTACACACAGCTAATGCTCTCTCATGATGCTTTTAATCGTCTGAGAAATGCATTCTCAAAAAAGAAAAGGTTAATTTATCCTCAGAGTAATGTATAAGATATCGAAACATATGGGAATGTACCCTTACATTTGCACTTCCTAATATTTTTTGTCATTTAGTAAATCTAAGATCGTTCTGAGTAGGATTCTCTATAGGTGTGAATGCAGTTTTTTATTTTTTTAATGAAATTATTCTCTAAGTTTTGTGATGGTCTTAACAGCACATAATGGAGATGCAATGATGGGATGCACTTGGCAGCACGTTTTGGTCCAGATTCTGGTTAAATGCTAGCCATTGTCCAGTGCCATGTCCTTTGGGATTGCTTGTAGAGATGTAATTTATTTCCTTCTCCCTCTTGCTGTTATCCACTCCCTGATGGCAGTCAGAAAAGAAGAATCCAAGCTGGCTACCTGGAGTGCTTACACATCCAATTGAGTAAAGCTTTAACACTTGTACATTTTTGATGCTTATGGTAACTCAGGGGGAACACTTAGAGTTTCATAGAATCATGGAGTCCTTAGAGTTCATTACTGTCCTTTCTTGTATCAAAACTAGAAACTACCAGTTGCTGTACACTCTTGTTAGAGATGCATTCCAGCCATGTCTGAAGATATGTCACTCAAGTTTATGGTCAGTACTCCGCTGTTCTTTTAAATGTTTAGAAAAATGTGAACACTGATTATGTGACGTTAGGATTTTATACATTAGGTGAGAAGATACAATCTGAATTCTATAAGAAGTCATTCATTTGTGACGGGCAAGCACTGAATGGTAAAAGTTGTTCTAGATGGTCATTAAAGTGAAAGCTCCCTAGTAGCCTGGAGCTGTTTCCACAGCTGCAGAAGCCTTCAGGCTTTGGATACCCTTTCATGAGACAAAAATAAAATAAAATTTAATTTGATTTAATTTAATTTAAAAAAAAAGAAAGGAAATCTTAGACCTGTATTTAAGCCAATCAAAAGCTCAGCCCTATTTTTTTTTTCCCCTTTTTAACCACCATCTCTGTCATTGCTGGGTTCTGTTGTTTCTACTGTTGTGCACTAAAACTAACACTCTCTCTCTTCCTCCCCTCATTCTTTACTCCTGTAGGACAACGCTGTGTGAAGCCTGCAAGTGGGGATAATGTTATTTTTATAGCAGTCTGGACACTTCTTGAGTATTACCAGAACTAGTCTGGTTGCTTTGCAGCAGTTTTCTCCTCGGTGATGCTAACTTACCTGTTGAAACCGCAAGGTTCCCTCTGCAGAAGTGGTAGACTAGGTGTCCTTAATAGAGACACGGGATATAAATTTGTGATTTGTCTTCAGAAAGTGTTTGGACTATAAAACAAAAGTGATGATACAGAATTAAGGTTTTGCCATACTGAAACAACAGGATTGATGCCCTCTGTGTCAGCCAGCTGTTTTTTATCACCAGCCCCTAGGCTGAGTTGAACCTGGGCCGTGTTGTTTCCTGAAATGTTGTGTTTCCTGCATATAAGCGAATAGTTTTTCTGTTCTTATATATGATGAAAAGTTTTCAAAAGCATCCGTAGAGCAAAAGTTGCTCATGCAGAGCATGACACTTGAAAAAATAAAGAAATGCTTAATATTCGCCATGACAGGAATTGTTCTGCTGTACCTAATTGCCTCTGGTGCAGTGGCAAACTGTGATTTTTCTTGACGCAGCTGTGCTCCACTGAAAAGTGTTGCAGTCTGACTTGGCTAATGTGAGTTTGGCTTCTGGGTATTTAAAAGTTGGGTATCGTTAGTCTGTTATTCACTGTTATTGGAGGGAACTGCTGTGCAAGCAACTTTGTTTCCCTGTCCAGCGAGGCCTTGGAGACCTCGTGTGCGCTGTTTGCGGAGTGAGCGCGTACACGCGCGCACGTCCCTTCCTTTCTCTGGGGCTGCAGATGCGCGCAGCCCTCCGCAGGCGGCGGGGCGCGGCGCGGTGCACAGCTGGCTGCTCGCACGCCGGGCGCTGGCGCGGGAGCGGCTCACGCCACCACCGTCGCCGCCCCTTTACACGCGGCCCCGGTTTCATGAATGAAATCCAATCGCCGCGCTATAAATAGACCGCGGGGCCGCAGACGTCACAGCGCGCGCGGCTCCCGCCGGCCCCGCCGCCGCCTGAGCGTCCGAGTCAGCGCCCCGGGCCGGGCGGGCGCGGCACCGCCGGCGGCATGCTGCATCCCTGCCGGGTCGGGCTGGCGCCCGGGCTCGCCCCCTCGCTCTGAGAAGCGGCGAGAAGGGGCGCGGCGGCGGCTGCAGCCCATGCCCCCGTCCCCGCCGCTCGCGCCCCGGCTGCCGGGCGTCCCGCTCTCCCGGGTAGGTCCCGCGTCACCCGGGCGCGATGTGGCTGCGGGCGCGGGGCCGGGTCGGGCTCGTGCCGCGCGGTTCCTGTCCGCTCAGGTGCGCTCTCCCCTCCCCCGAGGTGAGTGAGCCGAGTCCAAGATGAAGCGGATCCGCCTGGCTCCCTCTTCCAGCGAGGCCACAAAGGTGCACGACAAAAATAGACGATGCCCGTGAGAAGCAGAAAGCTCCTGGTGCTTGGCGCTTCTGAGTGTCGTTTACTTAAAATCTGAAGGTTTGGAAAGATTTTTCTCCCTCTTTATTTCCCCCTTCGTCCGTGGAGTCTGTTGTGGGTTGCTGTGACAACAGCAGGAGGCTGCTGTGGGGGGGCTCGCGGCACACAGATTATCAGGTGTCTGTCGGCTTTGACCCTTCTGAGGACCGTGGAAAGGGGCTGTGAAGGAAAACGGGAGTGGGCGTTGGCTTGTTAAATCAGCCTTCAGTGGATTATTGTGGCATCCAGTACCTAGGGCAAAAGGAAGTCAGTCGCTGACAGACTGTTGGACTAGCGAGAGAGCTCGGGATTGCCTTCTGCTGGTCAGAGCATCGCGCAGGCTACTAAAAGCATTGATAAGCTTAACGGTGGTGGTAACAATTGTAAAAAGCCCTTGAAGCTCTACATATGGTCACAGTGAGAGCAAGGAAGTGATGCCAGAATATTCTCAATGACTTTGTTCATCCTCAGTTTCTGTACTATTTCAGGACACGCAGCTGACTCAAAGCCAAACATTCAGCTTGAGCTGTAAGAGAAGCTGGGCTGGAAATTAGTTTGTTCAGTGTGTGTCCAAGGGGAGATATTAAGCCAGCGCTATTTCTAGGCAAAAATTGTGTAGAGAGGAAAACACCATTGTTATGTTCTACGGACACAGAGTTGCTATATGATTGTTCAGTGGAGGTAGCAACTGAATGGGAAATATCTCTATACAGGCTGTACTTTGACTGGAGAACACAGTATATGGAAACAGAGCAGCTCGATTTCTCTTTAATGATTTTCCGAGGCCCTCTCTCATTAGTTGCTGTTTTTCTTTTATGCGTGTTGCATTTGCATGTCTGACTTTGTGTCGGATCTGTGATGCATCCATTCACAGAAAACAATAACTTGGTGAGCAGAGTATCCTATGATTCTTTATCTAAGACACATGGATCTGGGACATGCTCAGATGTGTAGAAGTATTTTTATCCAAGAAGAAATAAACATCATTTTTAACTCTGCACAGCTTTCTGAATCTCCTGCCCTTTTAGCTCTTCAGAAATACTGTAGAGTAGTATACTGAGAGGAAGACCTGATTGTTTGACCAGGAAATCCCACTGTTTGACTCTTTGCTAATAGATTTTCTTCACTAGAAGAATCCTTAAGTCCTGCATCCAGATGTTGTTCTGTGCTGGAGGAGCTGAAAGGACAGAGAAGCCTTGAATTAGGAAAGCAAAGGAGCAACAGGTGTTTGACGTGTCCTTCCCTTGCTCCCACCTTTTTTGCCAGAAGAGTACACAAACGCTGTAGAGTGTATGTACTTTGGACTCTCTCCCAAGCAGAGCACATTAGAGGGGGAAAAAGTAAAGCTGAACAGTCATTGCTGCATACAGCAATTACAGAACTCACAGCAAGACTTCACTGAGGCTGAAACTAGTCAGATCACTGTGAAAGTGTCCTTGGATCATTCGTTGGGTTCACCTAAAAAAGCTCAAAACATTGTGGTAAGAGTGGATGGAGTTGCATGGTGCGAGCTGGAATTGCTGCGGGCTGGGGTACGTGTGGCGATAGTTGCACCCTTACTTACTAGGGGTAGGTTTGTGAAATTAAACTGTGGATTCCCTTTGATTCCCATCTAATGCCATTCTGTTTTTCTTCTTTCCTGTGCTTTCTGTCTGACATAAAAGATAAGATACGTCAATTTCTGTCTTCTTTACTAAATAAATAGACAAATCAGTCTCTGGATAGCATCTAGATGTTACAAGTAAATTTCACATGCACTTGCTTCCAGCACGGTTCAGCAAGTGTCATGGGATTTGCATCTGACATATAAATTCAGAACTTGATCCAGGATCTGGAAGGGGCATTTATCTAAAGTCTCCTATCTGGAAGAATTTACTTTTTTAGTCAGTGCTTAGGTGAGTGTTTATGTATCTACGTATATATATGGGGGAGAGAGGTTAATCTAGAGGTTTCCTTCACTATTTATAGTTTCCTTGTAGCAGTCACTTGTGAGAGTGAATAAAGTCACAGAAAATATCTTCCCAAAATATCACTGATTAACAAAATATATGAGAAATGTCACCTAAAGTTCAAGGAGTGAGAGCATGATTCTCTTTTGGAAGAAAAAAAAAATCGCAGAACGTGAGTTCTTGGATAGCTTCCCGTGCTAAAAAGTCACCAGCGTCTCTAGAATATTTTTCTTTTCAGTTCTAGCAAAATGTGATAAATATTTTCCCACAGGAATGTATGAAAGTTGGGAGAATGTCTTTCTTTTGGGTTGGTTATTTTGTTGTTGTTTTTCCCTGCTTTTTTCCGGTTGAGAGCACTGCTCAGAGTAACGTACCAAAGAGAGTATACACTGCCAGCACCTGTCTTTGTAGTGGGTAAAATTGGTAATAACCTTAATGCAGTATCTGTAGTTTAATGCTCTTATGTAGTTAAGAGTAAAATTAGGGATTTGATGGTGCTTATTACCATGAAAACCAGTAGTGCTGAATCAGGCTTGTTCAGTGACACTTCTCCCTTTAATCCCTAGTTTTATATTATATCCCAGGTACTCTTGAGCATTGTAGCCGCTGAGTATTCAGCTGTGGTTTTGCCCTGAATACTGATCCAAACACCAAATGAGGAGCGAAGGCATCTGATGTTCCATCTGTGTTAAAGGTTCTAGTGGTGCAGTAACGGGATCTGGAGAGGAAAATGTTGTTGCCGAGGAGCCAGTGTCCATGCAGCACATGTTTCAGGGACAGAAGGGTTTGCTTCAGATTACCTTTCATCTGCTGGGAACTGAACACTTGTTTGTGGTGGGCAGGTTATCTTCCACTTCAGATTCATCTGAAATGAATTCAGTTTGTGCTTTCTGTGGCTGCTCCTGATGTAAACCAAGGCATAGTAAGTGATGGTGCCTGAGATGTTTGCTTCAAAAATGTTTTCTTGTCTTAACTAAAATGCTAGTGGAGGTGCACCCTTAATCTGCTACTGAAACCATCTTTTGCTGCAGAAGGAGGAATAGTCTAGGGATTTAAAGCACAGCAGTATTTTATATATGGCTGCTCTATGAGGTAACAGCTTTCTGGTGGCTGTTACCACCTGATCCAAATGAGTATTGTCTACTCTTTGGTTATTCAGTTATCATACGCTTTTAGTCGCATCAGCCGCAGCTGACTTCAGTTTGTGTTGATATGCCGCATGATGTAGGACCCACAGCAGTGCTAGAGTTTGTACACTGCCTTGTCCCCTGTGTCTGATGCAGTAATTTCTGATGAAGGGAAAGAGCAATCAGTTGGAGCCGTGTGTATCCTGAGTCCTGACAAAAAGCATTTGCAAAACTATGTGAGGGCCACAGATCAATAATGTACCGCCTGTTTCCCTCTTTTCAGGGTTGGGTCCAGTGTGATCACCCTCCCTCACATATTTGTATGCTAAAAAAGAAGAAACAAAAGGAGCAGTAAGGCATTGTTCCATGTCACGGCCTGTTCTTGAGGTAGGCTGGGAAGAATTGGTGAAAGGAGGGGTAGCAGTGTTGCACGCTCACCCACAGCACAGTATCATCCCAGGTACATGCCTTCTGAAATGGCTAAATGTCCTTTACCTGCTGCATGGATTAATTTCTAGAGAGATGATCTCTTCCCAGAGGATATTGCAATGTATGTCACAGGTCAAAGCAATACATAATCTGCTCAGAGTAATCAGATTGTTGACTTTGCACTTCAGGTCTTCCAGAACCTGTTAGGAGAGTAACGTGGTTAAAGTCCAGTGCTGAGCTTTGCATTTAGTTCCATATTGTCTCTGAGTGTCTGTAAGTGTAACACACAGACAGGCCCTTTGTGAACTGCGCATTTCAGGGGTCTCAAGAATATCACTGTTTTTTGGTGTTATCCAAGGAAGTGCTTAAAAGGTGTTGTGTTACTGCAGAAGTAGGTTGGGTTTGATAAAGGGCCCCAGTCCACATTCAGTCATGAATTTCTTACTCCTGCATGGGTTTGTTCTTTTTCAGTCTTTTCTTAGTGCACCTGTAAGCTGATACAAATTCAAATTGTAGAATCAAATAATGGAACAGGGCAGTGCCTCATCATTCTGGGTGAGAATAGTGTCCCCTGGTGACCTAGTTATCTGATCTCACCTCGAATCTTGTTACCCTTTGTCACCGTTTGGTTTCCCGATGCTGAAGTGGTACAGGATTTACTTGTGTTTGGTTTAGCAGTTGCTCCTTTGGTCCACCTGCAATTTAGTAATTTTTATACCTTGTTTAGATTGTTTTGTGACCTTTCAGCAGCTGGTACAGTGTATCTTGTACTTCATGTTGTGATTTGTTTTACTAATATACTTGACAAGGCCCTAACCTCATTATTAAATAGAACCAAATCACAAAACATCCTTTTTGCCTGCTACTCTTTCCCCAAATCAGAGCTGTCTGTGAATGGCATGCCCTTGCAGAAATGAACAGTAAATATCCCTGATTTTTCCCCCTGACATATGCGTGTTAATCTATTTGAATTCTGAAACAGCACATGGCAGGTTACACACTGAGAACAAACATTCCATTTGCTTGTTCTGGCTCAGGCACTCTTTGGACCTCACCTGAGTGCTGATGCCTTGTGGTTCTGCCCTGTAGTACAGTGTGATTCTGCTGCCTGAAGAACTTGCCATTTTGCTTCTCCTGTTCCAGTTTTGATGGTTGCAGGCACTAGCTTTGTAGTTTGAGGATGGAGGTAAGATCATTGCTTTCTCTTGTGAATTTTTTGATATTTTTGTTAAGTTATTATGCAATGGCACTCTGATGGAGTCACTCCAAAAGAATGTTCAAAAATATGTCTTCAGACTGGGCTGGAATATGGAAATATTTACAGAAAAGTGTATTTTTCAGAAATAAATGTTGATGGACCTTTCCTCTGGCCTGAGTTTTACAAATGATTCCCTCTGACACTCCACACTGTGTTGTAGATTTCAGTGTCTCTTTAGATTTCTGTAGTCATTGTGATGATGTACTTTTGATTGACCACCCGTTTGTATGAAGACCTTCCTGTTTTGCATGTTAGGTTAGTTTACTTGAACTGGGTTAGACTTACTGATTTTATTTTTCCTGTGGAATAACTTAAAAGCTTTACTGAGTACTCAAGGTGCTGACATGCTGTCACTCTGAACCTTCAACTTAACAGTTTGCTCTGTATGTGAGAGCTAAGCAACGTTCTTTCTTGTTTCCAGATGCTGTCTCAGTCTTCTCGGATGTGCTTAAGCATTGAGCTAAGAAGTAAACATCTGCAGAGTCACTTTATAATCACTGATTACTGTCGATACTTTTGGTGATTTATCTGTGATGTTTTGCTGAGAGCAGCTGATAATTAGCTACTGTTCTTTCAGTCTTGGCTATGTTTTGTATGTGTTCAGTGATGATGCAAAACATCGAGATATTTCAAAGTGGGTGGTTAGCTGTGTAAGCAGTGAAGGCTGTATGGATAGGTTCCTGATCACACGTAAGATTTCAGAGGGATGGCTCACACGGAAATTGCTATTGGATTTGGGTTGTCATCCGTTTTTGTTCCAGCAGAGAAAAATGTGATTATTGCTTTAAATGTATTAAACTATATTTCTAAATCAAAACAGGTTCATGATTGAGGTCTGGTTGTATTGTGTACATAAATATACTTTAGGCTCATGCTGAGGGAGAGGAGTTAATATGTGTCTACTGTGTTTGTTATGTGTCCCAGTACACTAGCTGATCAACTGATAGGCTCCATCTACAGATCTTTTGGGAAATTTCTCTAGAAAACAGTATTTCTTCACTGACTTAGCCAGAAGGATCTGCTTGCCATAATAACCACAACTGCATTTTAGTGATTAAAAACAGTGAGAAAAATCAAACAGAAAACAACCCCCCTTTCAGCCATTTGAGTGAAGCAACAGGGGAAGCAATTAGTGTCTTTTAACTGTTTGCAAGCCGTGGGTCAGGACGTTAACCTTACACTTTGGAAATAAATCTGCTTTATTTAGAGTAGTTCTTTCCTGCTAATGAAGTTAACTGATTACATGGTTTTATCTCAGATCCTGAGTCTGCTCACATCTGCTCATTTTTGGCTGCCTCTGTCTCCCATGATACACATGTAGTAATCACAGATGACAGTGTAAAAACAGAAACATCCAAAGAGGTTTTAGTGAACCTGTGTTTTTCTTGTGGATATCTTATTTCATTTCCATCCATCTTATCTTCCTTTAGAACTAGTGTAAAGAGGAGGATCTTTCACTGCTTTCCTGGTAGGAACAGCTGTATTTTATCTGATGGTATGTGTGGTTCTTGATGCTCCTCATTTGCTGATCTTTCAATTTTTGTCAGTGCCCTCTCTGAGACTGGTCCCACTTCCAGTAACTTTCCTCTTATTTTATCCTATTTTCTGTAGTTAATAAACTAAACTATTGCCACTGTAGGTCGGTTTTGACTGGTGTTTCATTGGTCCTGGAATGTTATGCTGTTTTTTCTCGAGCTTTGTATAAGCTGGATTGCTCTTGCCTAACCAGTTTTGTTTTAGCTCCAGTTGGTTTTCTCAGATGTTACCAGCCTTTCAGAGCTCATTCTAGATTTATTTATTTTAAGTTTTGCCAGTACATGTTTGGCATTTTTAATCATGATGGTTATATAATAGATTTAACATAAGCCTGACCTAGAGGTTATCTTAAAAACACAACAAATGAAACTGATTGTGGCTGTATCTTAAAGGTCTTTTACATGTGCCTGTGATCATTCCTGTACCCCAAAGGATTCTGGCAACATCTGTAAGCTTTTGTTGCAAGATTGCTTACGTTGTAATTTGTTGTCATTGTCAGATTTTGTTTGAGGTGTTTAAGTATCTGGCCAGGTTTATTTCTCCTGGCTTCTTCCGGAGTTCTTCTCTATTTTCCTGTTTTCTCCTTTTGAAAACTACTGAACAATATTGAAGTGATCTGCATTTTCAGGATAAAGATACTCCATATCCACGGGAGTGGTTTTAAGAGCTTTTCTTTGCACAGCCACAATGCTTTAGTATTGTTTTTATTCCTAGTTTATTTTGATCTCTGTCCTGTGCAGTATTGAGTCGTGCTAAAAATATCTTCATTAGGCTGCCATTGATCTACAGCAGGGCATTCAGGCACGCTGTGTCTGAGTTGTGTTAACTGTGCTTTCATTAAATTTCTGATATGCTTATTAAAAAACAAAAACCAACAGAACACTCATTTTTGAATTTCATTTTTGTGTGTTCTTTTCCTAGGATTCTCAAGTAAGGGCATTGATTTCTCTTTATGAAGATTTTCCTATTTAAAACTTGCTTTCCCAACTCCGTACTTATTACATATTTTGGGCCCGATTGTAGTGTAATTTTGCAGAACTGCCATTTAAAAATTCCTGAAAAATTTCGAAGTCGAACTCTTACAAAAGGCTGATCAAACTAACAGCGTTTTAAGGGAGTATTGGGTTGGAGGGAAAATCGTTTGGGCATCACTGTGCTTGGCAGTTTAAAACCAAGCAGACATGCTGGCTAGCTGTGTACCTTCATTTTGTTTTCCAGCCTTGTAAACACATTCCATCTGTGATGTCTAGTCCATGCATGAATAAAATATGAAGCAATTTAATACCACATAATATGTTGGGGGTTATTCTCTATTCTTGGATGTGAAATGAAACTATTTTAGATTGCGTATTGAAACCTCTTGGGTTTTTTTGCAATTCATTCAGGGCCCTGGCTTTCAGGCAGCAGTGTACAAATAATGTCATTTTCTGTAATGTGGAAAACACGATATTATTTGTGTTCTTTTATTTCTATCATAGCTGTATACTTGGAAGGGATGGGTGGAAGGAAATAGGAGTTCTCTCTCATTCTAGCTTTCTTACACTTGGATTCATTGTGATCGTACGAAGCCGGTGATCCATTCCAGACATCAGCCTCCTGAGAGCTTGCATGCCATGAGCAGCTGTGGTTAGATGGCAGAAGTAATTGGAAAGTCTCTGTAGTCCTTCATCACATGGCTATTCACCTTTCAGGGTGCAGGTCACAACTCCAGTGAAGGGATAAAGTCAGTGTTTTAATAGCTTTCATTTCTTATCAGCTAAAATCTCTGCACCAGTATAGAGTAGTATCACAAGGCCGTTGGGTTTTACATGTAGTAAGTACTGCGCATGTCTGCTTGGAAGTGTATTATCTGCTCTAGAGTTTCTGGGTCAGTGTTGCAGATTAGGATAGGACAGCTCTCTAAAATGTATTCCTATGTGCTGGTCAACGCTGTGGCTTTTCCAGAAGCATTCAGTGTCTGTGAAAACATATTGGAGTGACACAGCAGTGGCATAAACTCACTCTTGTAGAGCTGTCAATGCGATCTCTAATCCTGCACAGCCAGATAAATGTAGATTTAAATAACAGTGTCGTGGCCATTATACAGTTTCTTTTGCAGTCCGTGCTTAAAATTTTAAATGTTTCGATAACATTTAGTCCTAATGCTGACTTTTGTTTTTCTGTGTACTTAGTTAAAGTAATGAAAGAACACATTTAAAATCAGTGTTTGATTCCCAATTACAAAGTATGTTTTTTCTTAAATCGGAACATAGTGTCTCTGACACAATGAAAAATGAGCACCAAAACAGCTTGTATCTCATATTTTAAGTAGTCTAACAGTTAGTATATATTTTACATTTTGGAACGAATGAGATATGAGTATTAAAAAAGCTGTTGAAATGAAGACACACAGTAATCTATCTGTTGTACTTATTCTTCTCAGAAAGATAACTCCAGATGGTTGGACCTGTGTTTTGTCAGTTAAACTGTTGTAGGTTTCATTGCTGACATAGCTGTTAGGCGGGTCTTTCTGAACATGTTTGTGCCTTGCACTTTCCTTTTTCCTCCTCCTTGACTGCATTCCCCAGCAGACACCAGATTGCTGAAGAGAGACTTTCAGACACTGGAAAATCAAAAGCTACAATCCTGCATCCCTTTATTAGAAAATGACAGAGTTCTGTAGAAAATGGGTGAAGTTAATTAAAAAAAAAAAACAACAAATGAACAAACAAAAAGTCTTTCAGATATCCTTCTGTTCCATCTTATATTCATTCTCAAGTATTTAATCAGTAAATTGCTGAAAAATATTTAAGTAAACGTTTTCTGTAATACCTTTTACAATCGGGATTGTATCTTCAAAGATCTCATTCTCTTTGCTTTCTGGTGTCATGGAAAAAAGTTTATTGGTACATGTGAGTACATTTGCAAGTGCTTGCAGGACTGCTTGGTTTCATTAGATTCTCTGGTCTTTACAAACTTCCTTGGAAAATTAAGAGTATGTAATACGTGCAGGAATTAATAGGAGTTGTGGTTTGTAGAGAACAGAGTCTCTGGTGTAATCTTACAAAGTCAGTTTTATTGTGTGCATAAAACTAAAACCATCTGTGTAACTTGGGTCTCAGCAATATTGTTCGGAGAGTCCTAAATCAAGTCCTGAATGAGCAAGATTACGGAAGGCAGGTTTATACTAGAGTCATTCAGGTTGAATCCACTGATGTCCAGTCTTTTCTCCTTCTTAGCATAAAAATTATTAGCAAGTGGTAAGCTTGTGCTAGCTGTCCTTGTTTCACCAAGATCTGGCTTCTGCAAACAGGCTTTTGTTTACAGAAACCGAAGTGAAAATAGCATGTGAACAGCATAAACTGACTGCGGTCAAAATAGTCCTGCATTTGCATAACTGTGCAGTATATAAAGGATCGGCTAGCTTGCTTTGGTACAGCTTACTACAGACTTTTCCTTGAGACTTAGTCTTCCTCAGACATCTTTGAAGCAAAAGGGTCTGGTTCTAAATAACGTTATTTCTACAGTGGTAGAAAGCAATTTTAACTGTCTTGTTACAGTTTCTGGTAAATGGACATTGACATGGACTACGAAAGGCCCAACGTTGAAACTATCAAGTGCGTGGTGGTTGGAGATAATGCAGTGGGGAAGACTCGTCTGATCTGTGCAAGAGCGTGCAATACAACCTTGACTCAGTATCAACTGCTGGCAACTCATGTACCAACAGTCTGGGCCATTGATCAGTACCGTGTCTGCCAAGAGGTAAGGACTGAAGGCTTACAGAATAGGGAGCACGTGCTTTGGGGTTGTGCTAGTATTTATTGGCTTGCCTTTCTCTGCCAAAATGTAACGGTGCACGCAGAAATATTGCATATGTGGTCTCTGCTGCAGCCACAGTCTGAAAGGCAAGGAGGATTGCCATCTCCCCCAGTCTGTCATGCCCGAGTGTGTTGCTTTGTTTCCAATTAAAACTATTTTTAGAAGATACACGTACTGCTTGTGTTTCATGGAATATAGTGTTCACTGGAGACCATGTGATAGACTCTTGGTGTAGCATGTTTTGAATCTCCTTAGGAGGCAAATTAGAAATGTTCTTGTTTGTTGGGGGAAAAGAACCTAAGATATGTTCTGTTCTAGGTCCTTGAACGCTCACGAGATGTTGTGGATGAAGTTAGTGTTTCTCTCAGGCTGTGGGATACTTTTGGGGACCACCACAAAGACAGGCGCTTTGCTTATGGAAGGTAAGTTGGCCCAAGCTGAACTTTAAATAGCACTTGTAGTAAAATATAGAACATAAAAATTGGCAGATCATCATTTTTGAAAAGCAAGGACTCAAAAACAATCAAGGGTTTTCCTATTCCTGCCTACCGCAAAGAGGATTACATACCATAAGGATTAAAAAGAGAAATATTCTAAAAGCAGTGTAGTTTTGCTACACAACGTTTCCTTGAAATGCCTGCTAAGCTCTGTCAACAAATGTCCCATTTCAATTTTTAAAGAATGTCCCCCAAAATAAGGTTGTGGTTTTACAAAACTGAACATCAGCGTTCCCTGCCTGATTAAGCAGCATATGATGCAGTTGTCTATTTACTGCTGAAATAACAAGAAGAAAGAGATATTGGCAACCATTACTAGCGTTCATTGCGATAGTTCTTGTAACAAAATGTGCCACGTTGGTTGGACAGCTCACATGAGATGGACAGCTTACACTGAATGAGCAGAGCCCATTCCATGAAAGGTGAGGTGTGCCGATACAGTGGCAACAGAATGCCACTGTGGGGCAAATATTTAGCTGAAGATGAGGTCTGAATAGTGTGTTGTTTTTTTCTCATAACTAGCATTTGAACAAGATCTCAATCCTTGCGTATTTTTTCAGTGTCAGTCCTATCTTTAGATTCCATTTTGCCAAAACGCACTTAGTTTTCCTTCACTATGTGATTAAATGAGTGCCTTTGGGAGATGATTCTCTTGTCTTTGTCCCTCAGAATATCTACAGAAGGATTCTGCTGGTTGAGTTCAGTGGTTAAATTTTCACAGTACAAAACTGTATAGCAGTTGGTACAAACAGTCCTTTGCATACAGCCCTATGTTAGTAGTGTGCTTTCGTGAGTTAGCTTGAACTGCATCAGGAGCTAAGGTGCAGCACCACTGCAATACGTGGGTACAGAACCTGTACCGTTTGTCAGTAAGGTCTGTGTGTGACTTTGCACTGATTTAATACTCAGTGCTGCTCCAGTATGTGAGTAGATACTGTTTTAACATCTGGCAGCATATGGAGCCTACTTTGATAAGTAAGGGTGTAACTTAATGATTCCTCTGACTGTTCCCCTTTGGTGTGGCTTCCTGATATTCTGCGACGGATACTGTGCCACTGAGAAGATTACTTGAGATTAAGAGAACAAAATCAGGCATGTTCTGAACTCTGATCCACCATTTGCTGACAGGATGGGAGAGGGGAAAAACAGCATACTTAGTGTCTAATCCTGCAAACACCAAGCAAGACGTGAATAACTGGAGATCTCATGGAATTAAGCATGTGAACACAGGGATTCGTTTGTGATGGTAGCAGTACTGGGCGTATGTAGAGTCAGGTTTGTTATACCTGGTCAACTTCAAAAGGCTGTTCTGAAAACTTACTGTAGCATTGGTGGTTTTTCTTCTGCAATTCTCAGCAAATCACTGGAAACTCTAAACAAGCAATCTTATGAATATGATTTTGATTTTAAAGTTTCCCAGTTGTTAACACTGATTGACGACTTCAAATATATATATGAGTACCAATATTTTATTTGAAATCAGCTGTTTCACACTTCATCTGTTTTAGCATTTCTTAACATTTAACCTTTCGATCAAAGTACTGAATACTCATGTTTATAGGAATTGATTTTAAATCAACGTAGATTGAGCCGCAGTCTACTCATAGCTGAGTCAAATCTTGGAGTAAACAGTTTAAGCTAAATTGCTCAAGGCTACACCTAGAGGTACTCAATGTTTGACTATCTGAAAGATTACTTAGTGAGATATTCTTTCAATTCCCAGCAAAACTGTTTTACGCATGTGCTAATTGTGCAAGGGAAGGTTTATTTCAGCCAAGCACTCAACCAAGACCTCTAATTGTTCTATACATGGTGTAACAAGAGCTAGCAGGTCATTAATTCACTTGCTGGACGTTGGAAAACATTGTTTTGTGCATTTTTGCAAAATGTTACATAAATAGATATGCTGTAAATGACAGGGCAAACGGTTAAGAGGACTTGCAGCAAAGATAAATCCCTCTTTAATTCTTTATTTTTCAGATAGAAACATGAAAGAAGATTGGCAAAAAGAATGTTTTTCAGCTATTTTTTTTGTGTGTGTGTGAGAAAGGCAGAAATATATTTCAATACCACCGGGGGTGGAATGGCTAATAGTTACAGTGTCACCCTTTAAAATGTAAGTGTAGAGTGAGATCCATTCTGTGCTGTACTGCGTGGTGTTTAGTATAGTAATCACAATCCTGCAGGAGCTTTGGGAAACAGATCCTGGCAGATTACAGGAGGGAAATGGAGGTTCCTGTGATTTACCAGTGTCCCTGAGAGGCACAAAACTGCATGTTTAAAGACAAGAAAACATCTTTCTTTACACTTCTTCCAGTTTGTCAGGATTCACCCTGTATCTTTCTCTCCAATCTGATTTTGAATACTTGTCAACTTGTCGCTGTGTTCAAATTAATTCTAAAAGCAAAACAGGAGGAAGATTGGCTTGTATTTTTTTTCCCCTCATGTAAACATCCTCAAGCACAGTTTGATAAATAACCTACAGAGTTTTTTGATACATGTAGCTCTAGTATTTGGAAACACGAGCTCAAATCTCATATGTAGAATCAAGAGTTAATTCCGTCTTGATCAGATATTTATCCTCAGTTCTGTGAGTGTGGTTTGTCAGCTAATGCAGCCAGGATTATTTATTTACTTGCAACGTAAATACAAGCTGTAGACCAAACAAAATCTGTTCATACAGATTGGGCAGCAAACTGCTTTTTCATCGTGACTTATGAATGTGAGCGAGCCTTTCTGTGAAACTACTGACAGAACTTCTTGAAATATGTTCAGAGTATTTCCTCTGTTGTGAATGGGTTTCATAAGCTTTGTGGATATTGTATGTATACAGAGGTACGCATGCATTCATCTTTTCCTCTGTGGTTACAGTTTCCTTAACAGGTTACTTCCATGTAATTGAATCCATAGACGTACACATTTGGATCGCTGATGAAATGAGTTCATGAGGGTAGATGTTTATCTTTGACAGTTTCCAGCTGTCTAAGGGTTCTTTTCTTTTCTGGGTTTTGTCGCTGTTGTTGTTCTTTGGTTTTCTTAAAACAGTGATGATAGTGTTTCTCTAACAACAAGACCCAGGTGGCTTTGATGTAAAATGTTATTTGTGTTCAGGAAATTTGACAGTATTAGAGTGAAGTGTCTTTATTGTGTGTAACTGCCTTTGGTTAGATCAGTGAGATCATCTGTTACTTGCTATCTGTGCCTAAGTCGGGATTGAGCCAGCAGCTTTTCAGAAGTGCTTCACATAGAAGCCCACACTTTTCTCAGGACAAGGAATTCTGCTGCCCTTGTTTTTAAGTTAGAATGATGATCCTATTTCCACACACCTTAAGACTCTTTTACTGGCAAGGGCTGGAAGGGGAGCCACAGAGATGTGTCTTTGCAGCAGTAGCACTTAGAATCTTTTGCTTTGCTGATAAAGGGCTAGCTGGTGGAGAGCCTACTTGTTTTCAGATATGTTAATTTTTATTTTATTTTCCCTTAACTGCTTCCTTTTGGAAGTATTTAGCTGCCACAAAAATATACATATATATAATGTGTATTTTTTTATTATTATATCTTCAGGTCATCTTCAATTACCAAAACTGAGCCCCTCCTTTACAGTGGTTTATAGGCTATTTGGGCTCTTCATCAAGTAGTTCTGAAGAGCTGTAAAGAAAATTTTTGATATTTGATGCAAAATATTTTTCTTTAGAGTTTGATCAACCCCAAGAAACACTATAATAAGTGGGGAGTTTCATAGATCACATTCTCAAGGGATTTTATTTTGTTATGGAGTATATACGCACAATTTCTTTTTCATTATGTACACTAACATTTGAGGCTTTTCTATTCAATCAATGCATAAGCATTTGCTTTATGTACTTAAAGCAGTTGAACCAGTGCAGATACACTACTTGTCTTCTCTGCATACCATTGCGATTCCATACTGGAAGTAGAAAGGGCTTTGAATTGTTGGTGGGAGTTCTTAAAAGGGTGTGTACCAAAGGAACTTTTACTGGGGTCTTAGGCTCAGTTTGACATACATGTCTAGCGTAGAAAAAGCCTGTAATGAATCAAAGCTTTCAAGTCACTCCTTGACTGGAATAAAAAGGTGTATATCAAATATTATTTGCTGTATTCTGTAGCTTTTCATTTTTTTCCTTGCTGTTATAATTCACTGTCTGCAGGAGGGATTGGGAAGAGGGTATTTGGGCTGTATCCTAAGGACTGCAGCGCAAAAACAAACTCTTTCAGGAATGCTGAACTCTTCAGTAATCTAGATCTCTGAATTTTTTCTTTGTGAATTATTTCTTTGTGAATTTCTACTAGGTCGAGTTCTGCTCTAAAGCTCTTAGTCTGAATTTCCTTACGTATGTCAGAACGTGGAAACAAATTGCACAACCAGGTATAAGTATTTTAAATGGACTTCACTTACTAGTAACTTCTTGACATCAACTTGCAAGTTTAAACTTCCTGACAGCTACTGTTACTGGTTTATTTATTTAATTATTCTACTTTGCTGTGTTTTATTTTTTAAGTAATAAATAATATGCTGATTTTGGTGACAGCCCAAAGAAAGCAAAAAAAAAAAAAAAAGTATTCCTCTCCAGAGAAATCAGTGTCTGTCTAGCATCTGTTAATGTTCAATTTTCATGTCTGCCAGAACTTCAGAAGTTACTCTCATACTAGATGCAAACCAGACCCTGTAATTCTCTCTACTCCTCTATTTTACTCCTCTTTTTGCTACTCTTTGTCCCAGCCTTTTTATTGTTGCCTTTTGTTAGCACTTCTAAAAACTCATACTGAATGTTAGGATCTAGCTTTGGATCTTCATTTGTCTGTCTGTTTTCCATACTCGTACCCATTCCCTACCTTTAGGGTTTTTTTCTTCTTGATTTCATAGATTCAGATAGTATTTCAGCAGGATCTCTTCTTACCTCCTTTCAACTTGGTATTTTTTCTAACAGAGCATTAGTTCCTGGTATTTATGAAGTGGATGGGGTGGGAGTAAGGAAGGGGTCCATTTGTTCTTGCCTTTATTTTGCTGCAATATCAATGATAGAAGTTATTGGTTCTCCGCAGACGAATAGCATGTAGTTCTCATCTGCAAGCTTCCTACTTCAGAGAGTGTAACAGAAAATAACAAAATAAGCTTGAAAATCTCATCTTTCCCTCTGTGTTTGTTTTCTTCATTGTTTTATGAGTTTATATTAATCTTACATCCAAAGACAGCAGTCAGTTGACAAAAGCATTATTAGCTGAATCATTACCAGTCCCTTTTCTATGATATTGCTGCCTGTTGTTTTTTTTTTTTGTTTGTTTGTTTTTTCCAGCTTTCTCCCTTGATTTGGTGCTCAGGTTTTGTGTGTTACTTTTGCAAAATCAGCGTTTCCGAATTAAGAATTTCAGACTCCAGTTAACAATCTCTACATTTCTTTTTATCATGGAACCGTTATTCCTCTGTTAGGATTGAAGTAATCAATATCTCTGCTCTCGTGGATGTGCATAGTATATAATTTGGATGTGTATAATGCAAACGTACCCTGTTCCAAGAAGAGCTTTACTGAGTGTGAACTGGCAATATTTGGCTCAGGATAGTACTGAGGTAGTTTGCAAACAGCTTATTTCGTTTGCGGTGTTCTATTTAGCACTAAGATATTATTTTTCTTATGCAAATGAAGAACCAGATTTATAGGTGAACTTATGCCTTATAGCCAAAAATAGAATGAACCAAATCCCCAGGCTTTCTAAGGAGTACTTTAAGTTACAAATAAAATTGCTTTTCTCTTGTTTTATTGTTCTGCACAACTTTGCTTTTCTTTTTAGCTGCTCAGACATTTGAACACTAAGAATGGCTCTTACAGGTTTCTGCTATGAAGGATAAGATATCTTAATTCATGATATCGAAACATTTTTTGCCATTTATTGCACATGCTCCACTACTTTTCCCATGAGTACCTCAAAGGAAATAGAGATTCTTTTTTTTTAAATAAGTTTTCATTTAAGAATGATGTGTTATGATGTGTTAAAGACTGTATGGGATACAATTTTCCCCTTTCAAACCACAGCTTTGAAATATACATCTTTCCTAAAGGTAGCTTTATCATCTTCTTATGACTTCTGTTTCTTACTAAAAATGTTACAGGCATTTTCGGAATAGATATGCATGCTACTCATCACAAAATCTGAATATATTTCAGGGCATTTTGACAGTTTCGCACATTACACCAGTACTTAAGAGGCTTCACTGCTGTTGGTAAAGTATAGAACTAATTGATTCTCTTGCTCATGTCCAGGGCATTGCATGGTCTTGCCCTGCCTTACCTGGATACCTTCAGTTTTTCACATGCTAGGCACCCCCCTGCGTTCTAGCTTTCCTATTGTCTCATCTGTTTTGAATATGTGCACATAAGTCCTGTTTTTCAGGTCATTTTGTTATGCTCATGGATCACTTAATAAATTTCTTCTCATTTCATGTGGTGGCTGCAACTGCATTTACTAAAAACTTGAGTTTAACTGAAAACATGTTATCAGTCTTGCTTATAGCTGTCTGCATAATTTTTTTTTTTGGAGCTCTGTGAGATGCATGCATGACAAAATGTTGAATAATTAAGTGAATCTCTCTTCAAAGTATATCTGGACTGATGTGGAGATACAGCAGAATTTTGTTGTGTCATAAATGATACTGGGAATTTGATTCTTTAGTCTTCTACAACCTGAACCTACTGTGTGTGCAGAAGCTGATGTGTGCACTCAGGCTGCCCTGTAATCTTTTCATTCATGTGGCTGCACTATGAGTTTTCCAATTCTGTCTCAGGTAGTATTTGTTTAGCTGTGGCACAGTCCTCTGAGGAACTCCACGGGAAAATTATGGGGTGCGTAGAGAAAAAAATATGAGGGCAGAAGAAGCAAAAGCAAAACAGTGTTTTCTTGATAAATAAACTTGTACAGATCAGCTGTTAAAGTGAAGTCAAAAGAGTCCAGCAGGTTGGATGAACCTCTGCAATATAGCTTGCTCTTTAAAGTTCTAAGAATAGACTCCCTTATTTTGAACTTGTTTCTTCTCAGAGAAAGCTGATATGTAGATATAGGGGGAAAAAATCCAGTCTGATCTTAAATTTTCTTCTGAATAGGTGTAACAGCCTTGTCAAACAAAATGTAATTTGTCTGTCCTTAAACTGATTCTGTCAGATTTGACTCGTGGGTCTCAATTAAGGTCTCTAAAATAAACTGTGTACTTCTAACTTGTCTTCTAGAAAGACAAAAAGATAGCATAGCAATGCCGTTCAGCATTTCTCCTGCCTTCTTTCCCACTCCTTGCATTTATTTCTGTATCAGAAGCATCTCTTTTTCACAGTCTGTATTCCTCAACTTTATTTCTTTCCCCTTTCCAAACCAAACAGTATTATTCCATGACTATGTGACAGATGGTACCCCATAAATGTAACCAGCAGTTGCTGCACACAGCAGTTTTTCCCAGTATCTTGTAAATTATAAACTATGGGGAACTTCTTCATAGGTAATGCAGCATGTCCGTTTCAGAAGGCAGCCTGTATGGCTGTATGGCAGCACACTGTGTGCTAATTCCTGACATAGATATGGTTCTCCAGAGGTTTTTTTTTTTAGTTCTCTGAAGTTTAAAAGGGGTAGTTGCTTTCATGAAAAGTTGTTCTTGTTCACGTTCAAACACGTACCACTGAATGCACTGAAGTAATACTTGTGTTTGTAGATGTGTGCATCCCAGTATGTTTATGACATGCTTTCTTTGTCTGTAATGGTTTTGTCCACAGCTATGTTTTTTAGAGCAAGCTGAGCACACATCAGATGTGAATGTTTTGCGCTAAGAATTATTTCCCCAACCATAGGTCAGCAGTGGGTCTGGTTTGCTGAGCAATCTGGGGCTGTCCTGGCCAAGGAAACAGGTCACCTCTGGCTTGTCTCAGGAGCCCAGCTCTGTGGTCACACCAGCATTGGGCAGTACAAGCACTGGGGGGTATTTGTTGTCATCTCCTGCCTAGGAACTCCTGCAGAGTATCCTTTACTTCTGGTTTGCAGAGATGTGCATCCTGTCGTTTGTAGAGTCAGGAGCGTTGAGTACTCATGGCTGCAATTACTTGGCTTAGATATCAGATTCTGAAGATCACAAGACTGCACAGTTATAGTTAGTGCTGGCCGGACAGCCAACACTTCCTGTTCGGGAAATTCTGATCATCTTTAAGCAAATGAGCAGATCAGAATACATCTAACAGATTTTTCATTGTAGCTGTACGTTGATTTCTCCTTCCTGGAATCTATGCAATTTTCTCCTGGAGTCTGTGTTGTTCCTGTGTGACCTTGATTACAGCAAGTTTAAATTCGATTGGTGTTTGCTTCAGTTATGCAGAAGACCCACGTACTGACTACTCACCTCCCTCTGTTCAGCAGATAACATTCCAGTTTGAAAAGGCTTTGTCTCTAAATGTGGCAGATTTGTACCTTCCGTAAACTACAACACATCTGGAGCTGGTGCATTTCTCTTGCATGAAAGTTATGCTCACAGCGGTACCTGTATTGTTGCAGATATTTTTAGAAGCAGTCCCACTGGCCATGTCTGTGCCCTCAGTGTAATGTAGAAAGCAGCAGTACTGAAGAGGTATTTCATTATTTAAAAGGCAAATGCTAAGATTCATTGTTCCTTCTGTATACATTATGCAAGCAACAGACACAACATATTAATGTACTAAATTAGTGAGGAACAGAAGCGAGGTGGACACGGTATTGCTGAGGTTATTCTGCTGACAGCTCTGTACTAATAAGTTCCCTCTGCCACCCCAAAATGCCCCTTCCCTTCAGTCTTTATTCTTAGAGTTTCAACTCAACATTGCTTTTTTATTTTTTTTCTTGTGGCTTTTGCTTTTCTTTCATGAGAGATGCAGGAGTGTGAAAACTGCCTTGTAATGTCCCATTCTAGTTTATAAATAAAGGCACTGCCCCAGGATAGGAAGGCTCTGAGACAAATACTCAAGAAATTTCTCTGCATTAGGGCGCTAGGTCCGGCAAGTGATATGGTGGCTGAACTCCCAACTTTAATCCCCATGCTTGTGCTTTATAAAGCAGTTTTATTTACTGAAATATTTTGTCTTCTCTTAAAACGTTTAAATGCTCTCAAACATGTTTATGCTTGCAATGACTTCAGGTACTGTCTTGTTCTGTGCTCTATTGCCCTTCATAACACTCACTTTTGCTTGTATTGTAGAAGTGACCATTGCTGTAAATTCTGTGGTAATTAATCCTTTTAACAGATAATTTATTAAAGATGTCGGAAGCGCTGCTGTACAAAGTGCGTTACAGAGGATACAGCCTCATTATCAAAAAGAATGCAGTAAATTCCTCTGCGACAGGTTGAGAAGAGGTCTGTCTGCTGTTGTGGCTTTTCTGGAGTTCGATGTAACTCCTTTCTAATCCCTAAGCACCAGTGATCTTTGAATTGCGTTCAGGTATCCAGTCAGCAGTTGCAAGCAATGACAGCCCATGGACAATTGTAGTGTAAAAGTAGAAAACGGCAAGTTCTACCTCTCTGTCAACAGTTTATTTGTGCAGAGGTCATCTCTCATCTTAGAGGGGCGGTACATCTTAAGTAAGTGGCTTTGTGCTCCCATGCTTTTGTGATTAAATGCATAGCTTCTATCAAAGCTTTGCATGAACAGCGTGTGTTCAGTTACTGGGTGTCAGCGTGTTTTTCAAAGCACAAAGTAGCTTCAAGCAGGAGTGATGAAAACAGGTGTGAAGTTGCAGTTGAAAGTGTGCTTGTTGAGTTTTAATTGGTATCTTCATATTCCCTTTGTAGGTCTGATGTAGTTGTTCTCTGCTTTTCAATTGCTAATCCTAATTCCCTGAATCATGTGAAAACGATGTGGTATCAAGAAATCAAGCACTTCTGTCCTCGCACACCTGTCATTCTGGTGGGCTGCCAACTAGATCTCCGCTATGCAGACCTTGAGGCTGTTAACAGAGCCAGACGGCCCTTGGCAAGGTAAAGTTTAAGCAAGAATGGGAATTAAACCAAATATAACTTCCAAAGAGGAAAAAACAGCACGAGGTCTTTTTATTTATTTATTTATTTATTGTAAAATTATACTATATGTGCTTGTTGCTTCTTAGTTCTGATTGGTCTGATCACTTCTTTAACTCAGGCAGTTATTGTATGTCTCTGACAACATATTTGCTCATTGGACATCCAAGCATGCATGAGTGCCTGCTATAATGAAGATAATGATTTCTGGGGGTTTTCATATATCTTTAGCCATCCAAACATGTCATGTCCTACCCTGTCTTTCCTGTCAGATACTGTTTTAAACAAAGAGATTCTATTCATGTGTCAAATTTGCAATGTTTTTTTTTCTGTAAACATAATCCTAGATCATGCCAGAATTTAAGTGGTCCAAATTATATTGGAGATTGAGAGTGTTAGGAGTTCCTCTAGAGAAGAAATTCACATCTTGCTTGTACTTTCCCCATTTCATAAGAATTTGAATGATACCAGATTCATTAATAATATCTGTGAAAATATAGTTAAAGCATTTATTGCAATCTGCTACCATAATGGGGCTGAATTAATATTGCATGAGGTCGTATACAACTTTACATTGCCTACATTCAAATTGTTGACTCGGCAATAAGATTTTCGTAGGTTTATTTTTTTAAACAGATTTCCTCTGTCTGTGGGTAAGCTGGGCTTCATGGTGAACTCTTTAAAGGGAAATATTTTTCAAATCTCAAAATCTTTCTTCTAGCCTAATCTTCCTTTATGATTCGCTATTAATAAGTTTGAATTAGGACTCTGCATGTGTAGCACAGACTTTGCCACCTGAACTGGTTATTAACTGGCAACAGCAGTGAACAGTTGTCTGGGCTGTGTTTTATCTGTGCCAGGTTGTGTCTGTCCAATGTGGTATGCGGTGCTGAGGTCATATCTTCTGGATTTTTTTTGTTGGGAAACTGGATCTCAGCCCAGATTCTTTTCTGATTTGCTTACGTGTATCATGTACTAGAGCTGCTCTGGAAATTTATGAGATCCATACAGCCAAAATAGGGCCTATCTCTTGGTGTGTTTATTCTGTTACAATTCTGTCATAGGCTACTATGATTTTCTTAGAAAAGCGTAAGCCTAAGAGGTACTTCTCTTTTTCTATTTAGCTATATTTGAGGTGTTTCTCTGTCACGAGAGTTTTCGACTGAGCTTGAAGGATGAATACAAAGTAAGATACTGGTTGAATAGCTGAGCAGGAGAGGATCTGGGGAGGTTTTTTTTAAACAGTGGGAGTTCTCCAGCATCCTTTCAGCTCTTCCTACTACAAATTTCTCAGTAATAGAGAGAGGATTTGTATAATTTTGTGAAAATTATTTCGTATATATTTCTAGTAGCATAGTTACTTGTAAAGACATCACCGAACTTGAGCAGTATTACACGTGTTATTCTAAAACTCTCTGGTATCGTGGTTGTATATTGACAAAGGGTTTTGTGCCCTTATTTTTATACTCTGTATTTGTTAGAATTATAATTCTCAGGATTGGTGTTGTGACACTTTGCAAAAATCTGTGCTTGCTGGAGTAACTGTGTAGTGATCACAGTGTGAGGAGGTCTGTTTTTGTTTAACCCTAGGCCGATAAAAAGAGGAGACATTTTGCCACCAGAAAAAGGCAGAGAGGTTGCCAAGGAGCTTGGGATACCGTATTATGAAACCAGTGTATTTGACCAATTTGGAATTAAAGATGTGTTTGACAATGCAATTAGAGCTGCCCTGATCTCCAGAAGACATCTGCAGTTCTGGAAATCTCATTTGAAGAAGGTCCAAAAACCTTTGCTTCAGGCTCCATTCCTACCTCCAAAAGCCCCTCCTCCAGTTATCAAAATTCCTGAATGTCCTGTACCAAGCGTGAATGAAGCTGGGTATTTATTGGACAGCCCGCTGTGTGCAGACGTTATGTTTGTTCTCCAGGAGCAGGACTGCATCTTTGCTCACAAAATTTACCTAGCTACCTCCTCTTCAAAGTTTTATGACCTTTTCTTAATGGAATGCGAGGAAAGTTCAGACTTGGATGAAACGCAGTGCAATAAAGAAAATACAAGTAAAGATGTTCTGACAAGTAACCTTGAGTCAAATTATGACAGTGATGAGATATCCTTGAAATCTGCTGATGTTAAAATTCCTGCACCAGAAAGTACTGATTCTTTAACCATGCTTGAACCCGAACCCGGTGAAACACTTTCTGCAGCAAGATCTCTGTCATCCTGGGGTAAGGGGTTTGTTAGTGTGCATAAGGAAATGCAAGTGAATCCTGTCTCAAATAGGATGTGTCCTGTAACTGTGGTAAAAATGGATTCCTCTGTGCAGGCTGGACCTTTTAAAACTGTTCTGCAGTTTTTATACACAGGGCAACTGGATGAAAATGAAAAAGATCTCACAAGACTGGCTCAGATTGCTGAGATCTTGGAGGTATTTGATTTGCGAATGATGGTAGAGAATATTATGAATAAAGAAGCCTTCATGAATCAAGAGATTACTAAAGCATTTCATGTCAGAAAAGCTAATCGGATAAAAGAGTGCCTTTGCAAAGGGACGTTCTCTGGTGAGTAAATACACGCTTTAACGGGCAAAGTATTAATTCTCTTACTCATGTTACAGTCTCTTCACAGACTTCAAAAGCTTACATTGTTCTGAGTGGAGAGGTGAGAACAAAGTTAGAGTGTTACTCACAGCCAACGTGGTCAACCTGATGAGATTCTGCAGTTTAACTTCTTCAGATCTATGCAGAGGCTTTTAAATAAATGACTGGATTTTCCCAAGTGTTGAACACCCAATGTCTCCCTTTTAAGTTTAAGGTTTTATTTTTACTTAACTGTGTAAAACCCTAGGGTGATCTTGGACGAAGGGAGAAAAGTCCTTGGTTAACAATGTGTAATTGATATGTACATTCTTGAGGCGCTTTCACTTTGAATGCAGACTTGCAGTATGCCTGTTTCTTTGTTCCTACGGCAGATGTGACGTTTAAATTGGAAGATGGAACCATAAATGCCCACAAGCCACTACTGATCTGTAGCTGTGAATGGATGTCTGCTATGTTTGGAGGATCATTTGTTGAGAGCTTGAACAGTGAGGTATTTGTTCACTTTTTTTATAGTGTTTGATTAATGTGGGGGAATGGAAGCATCATTCTGTGGCTACTTGAATGGTTACAATAATCCCTGGAATGATATTCTTGGGGAAAAATAAAGAATAAGGGATGCCTTTTTTGAAAAGAAAAGGCATTAAGTTGCAATGCCTAGGAGGGTGACATATTTTCTGCAAGGCATGAGACTTCCTCCAAATACTGGAGCATGTGCTTAAAACCTGAAGTCCTATTTAAAATACTAAATGTCAAAAAAAATTAAATATGAATCCCTAATTTCTTTGAAATAACTTTTAAAGACTTGTGAATATGTATTTATTCTAATAGAAACATTTCAAAGAATACTTGGGGCAAGAGACGTTGATATAAAAGGGAAAAAGTTATTAAAAAATATGGAGTATTCAACTAGAAATGAGAGCTGGCTTCACAGTACTTTGGCAGAAAGCTAAGCTGTAATTCTCTACTGCACTGTCTTATTCTCTTGAGTAAAACAGCTACAGAGTATAGAAGACCTCAAAGCTTTGGATTAAGATATTTATATCTGGAGCTGTATATTTTCAGATGTCTTCATGGTCTGTTTTTCAAATTCAGAACACTGCTAACATTTTTTTCCTGTGTCGTACTGTAACTAGGATTTGATTTGAGGCTTGGTTGGTTTTTGTTTTCATTTTCTCAGTCCTTTTTATCATGAAACTCATGAAGAAATAAGGTATTTAGTATTTAATGTTCTGAGAGGTTTTGTTCTACTTATATTTTTGTTGTTTCTTCTAATACACCTGTAAACAATTTCTTGCCTGGAACTGCATAGCAAGTAGTTCATTTAAAAAAAAAAAGACAAAACACAGTTTGACTGTAGTCATCAACACTTGGCAATGGAGAATACGCATCTGTTTTCTACCACCTAATTTTAATGATAAACTTAAGTCTTAGCTCATCTTTCCAAATTAAAATATTTAGCTTCCACTGTTCAGAGTTTAAAGTGCTCACTAATGACTTTGTAAGTTAAGTATGTGTAGATATGAATTTAATTTTCTTCTCCAACTGGTATACCAAAACAAAATTACGTATTTTTTTTACTTATTACTTTTTCTGCGCTTCAGGCATGACATTCCAGAAATTCATTCACTGAATTTACTGTTCTCTGAATTAACGAAGTATGTTAATAATGAATGAGTTTCACAATTAGCACTTAGAGAGCTGAACATTTTCCAGAGCATCTGATGCACATAAGAGCATGCTTTAGCTCTAGCAAATCTGAGTTTGATCCCCACCCATCCAGACAGAGCTGGCTGAAGTCCAAGTCCCCAGAGTTAACACCTAGCTACATGAGAATGATTAATTCAGTTCTAGCGGGAATTACGTACTGACTGCTTTCAAGATCTTCACAATACTGTAGTGCATTCTTCAGTGCCAGCATCTGTCGAGTTGTAAAGATGTAAACTACAAACTGCTGATTGAAGAGACCAACTATCTTGGGCATTGACTGCCACAGCTTGAGACCCACAAGAATCAGTTTTGCCACAGGGAAAAGACAACGTATGTCAACTGTGGTTGAGATGCTACAGTGATAGGTTACAGTGCAATTTTCTTTCCTCTTCTTTTAAGGCATCCTTGTGGTGACAAAGATTTAGGGTTGCGTTGGTGAAATATTAAATAGGTCTTGTCCCAGTCTCGGGACTTACACTGCACAGTAGTTACGCTGATTTACATGTGTTTCAGGAAAGGTTTGCATTTTCTTTGCCTCATTTCTTCAACTCTCAGTCCTTTCCCAACTGTCATTTACTTGGATAATTTGGTTATTTTGAATCAGACTGAGAAGGTCTTGGGTTTTGGTTGTTGTTGTTTCATTGTGTTTTTTTCTCCTAATTTGGGGGTTGTGCCTTTTTTTGGTGGTTGGTCAATAGTTTGCTTTCTTATCCTTTCCTTTCTGTTATTCTCAGATTCCCCAGAATATCTCTGCTGGTAGCAGATTGCATTCCTCAAGAAGTATACCAAGGGAGGTCTGCATGGGAAGTGCTCTGTAGATGTTGTGTTTCTAACAAAGCTGTCCATTTGCAGGCTGGAAAACATTGCCCAGATTTACTGTTTGATATGTAGCCAATTCCAGTAAATTGGTACAATTGTCTGTATTTGAACTGACAAATAAACTGACAAAAGGTCTGACTCTGGAGGTAAACTTGCCTGTTGGCAGCTTATTGAACTTGAATGGCAAATTCCTTTTTTGGAAAATATTTTCCTTATATTTCTAAGATGACTTGAGTAAAAAGGGACAGTGCAGCAAAGTGGCAGAAATGATACATGACCCTTATGAAAAATCCTTGATTAATGGAAATTTTTTTTATATCTTTTCCAGGTAGTTCTGCCCAACATAAACAAGACGTCCATGCAAGCTGTTTTAGATTACTTGTACACCAAGCAATTATCTTCCAGTCAAGAACTGGACACACTTGAGTTAATTGCATTGGCAAATAGGTTTTGCCTTCCTCACCTGGTTGCTCTAGCAGGTAAGGACTTGTGACGGTGTTCAATGCAGTGTCTTCTGCAGCAGCCTAAATGTGTCTTAATGATTTTGGAACACACAGGATTTTTTCACATGTCGAGGAAAATAGATTTCTTTCCCTGGAAAGAAAACTATAGTACAACTTCATGTTTTTGCTTATGAAAATGTATTTGTCTTCCTCTTGCCTTTTTTAGTTTTGTGCTTTTTGAAGTATTTTGTGTTTTAAAAATGGTAAGAGTAAACCTTCTCTTTAGCCTTGATGCAACATCTGGTTTATAGTATCCATTCTGTTGTTAATTATTTACCTGGAAACAGGATGGACCCTGAACTTTTTGTTGTGCAATAAAAGAAGTGTTCTATTATACATTTCTGTTTGAAGAGGGTAAATGAACCAATTCAAAACTCATCAAGATGACCATGGTTTTTTTAGAAATATTGTCAGTATCTCCTTTCGCTGCCCAGGTGGGAGTTGAATATTTTGGTATACACATGGGTATTCAACCTTCATTTCGCTAAGAAACTCATCTAACATTTATTTAGAGAAAAATAACAAAATAAGTTACTATTCTAGTTTTAAAATCAAGTCCTTACATTCCCCAGACCTCTGGAATGTATTTTTCTTTGTGTGTAACTTGACATTGTTATGAAGACATGGCCAAGGCCCAAACTGTCAGAGACACACAAAGCAAAGCTTACGTGTATTAACAGGAAACAAATTTTGCCAGTTCTAACCACTTAACAAATCCTAGCTCTCCTTCAGTTGCGCATCAAGAATGTTGATCTTGTCTTCATTGGTTGTGACAGACGAAGTGTTTATTGCCTGATTATTCTTTTAAGAGGTTGAAGCATAACCATACATTTACTATTAAGTATATTTCATTCTATTTAAATCTTGCTGAAGTAATTTTGAGCCCAAAGACTTCTGCCAAGACTTCAGCAACTTAACCCTGAAGGGACAAATCAGCTCACAACTTGCAGCAAACGTTCCTGCCTCTAAAATGTTTATGCTTCTAGGAAAGGGTTAAGGTGAATCTCCTGAAGTAACGTCTTGAACCACATTTAGATCCGCAGTAACAAACAATCTGAGAGGGCCTGAAGTGATTTTTTCCTTGTTAGTGCTGTCAGTAGACCTGATAATAAATCTATGCCAGTATGCTGTTGCCAGAAATGTAGCTATTGTTTTTATACTACCCAAAAAAATACAGCTGATGTATTTTTCTAATTTATATTGAAGTTTGTATGTATCCATTCTGCCAGAAGGAGACAGGTAGCTGCTGAATTTTGTACTTCTACAGGTGATTGTTAGTTGCAGGCTCATTTTCTGTAAGAAAAAGATAACAATTGTATGGGAGAACAGAAATGAATTATTTCAGTTGATGCAAAGAGGAAAATACTGATATGGACTGTGCTCTACTGTACTGAGAGAGTTTGTACGAGTGATGCAGAATCTCCAGCCATAACTGTGAAGGCCACAATTTGACTTAAGTCAGATTTGAAGTTGCTCAGGCTGCCTAAGGGGAATGTGCCACTTGCACTAGAGTTAACAATGGAAGGAGGGAAAACATGGCTTCTTAGATCTTTGTTACTGATGGATGATCTCACCTTGAAATGCGACTGTTTCCCATGTGAGTAACATGTTTTCTCCTGTAACAGAACAGCATGCAGTACAAGAGCTGACCAAAGCCTCCATGAGTGGCATTGCAATAGATGGAGATGTACTGTCCTGTTTAGAATTGGCTCAGGTTAGTGTGCACTGTTCTTTAAAGATGTTTGTGATGTTTGTGCCAACTGTAGCACATAGTGTTAGCACTTACTGGTTCTGATCATTACACTTAAAGCCCTTAGCTCTGAGAGTGACTGACAAAATAACTGAGTTTTATTTTCTATTGTAAAAACAGGTTTTTGAGCAAAAGGAATGCTATAGCAGTCTTCCAGATACAGTAGAACAGGCTAAAAAAATTAATTATTCTTGATTTCACACTAATGATGAGTCTGGCTTCAGCTTGTTTTCAAGTCTGGAATTTAATATGCACTGAAATATAGCATAAGCTGACTAGCATGCAGCTGCTTTCAAATGCCTCTCCTACAATAAACATTGCTGCAAAACAAAGACTGAACCTCCTTCAAGAAAAGGCAGCTTACTTCACTGAATTTTCTGAAGGTTTTTTTTTTTTTTTCCCTTGCTTGAAGACAGAAGTAGTAATCCTAACTACTGTTAGGATATCCTCACTGCCCTATACATGCAACTGTTATGTTTATAACCTGAGACCATGGTAGACAGTGCCAAAATGGAAACACATGCAATAAGGCTTGACTTGCATGACAGCTGTTTCTTCCTTATGACTGTAGAAAGCTTTTACTAGGTGTTGTATTGAGCTTTCATTAATGCTTGACTCCTGACTGTGAAGTTATTTCAGAACAGGCATTATAATAACTTGTTGGTACAAACAGAAGGGAAAAGTCAGATCCAGCACGTCTCAGGTTCAGGAGAACTAAATGTGGTTTGTGAGATGCTGTGTATTCTAAACACCTATTTGTAAGGATTTTGGGCCACCATTTGCACCAGCACAGAAGTATGACAAGGGCTAGAACATCTGGAGGGGAATTCAGCCTCAGAAGCTTCCCTGTAACTTGTGAGAGTGCTGCCAGATACAACTTACTGGGGATCATATTTGTTTTGGTTCTTAGTTGGGACTGCAGAATGAATGATAACCTCAGGAAACGGAATAAGCTTCTTGTTTTTCTTGACAGTTTCACAACGCTAACCAGCTGGCAGCTTGGTGCTTACATTACATCTGCACCAATTACAACAGTGTTTGCTCCAAATTCCGCAAGGAGATCAAAGCTAAATCTTCAGGTATGGGCAACACTTCTCAGTTTTTGTAAGGTCCCCCCTTCTTTCTCCCCTTCCAGGCCATTCAACAAAAAGATAGCTCAGCTGTGAGACTCATCCTCTGCACAATTATGCATAGCATTTATACTTTCTTTTAGTGTACAAAGAGAGGCCATGGTCATCAGCCTCATTTCTAGGCAAATGTTATGTTCTTTACCTATTTCAGAGATGCTAAAAGGATCAGAGCTATTTACAGGCCTCGTGATTAAAGATAGGCTCTGTAAAGCGTTTGCATTTTTAGACTTCTCAGGTGGTCTGAGACTCCTCAGGTATGACTGCTTTCAAACTCTTCACCCTGTATGTAATGCGTATTGGGAAACTAGGGGAATTTCTGATAAGCAGGCTAACACAGAGACTGGATAAATGATCAGCTGCATAGCTTTCTGCAAACAATCAAGGCATTTCTGGGATTTGTGTCATTTATTGGTTTGTTTGGGGCTTTGTTTCTTTTTAATCAGATAATCAGGAATATTTTGAGAGGCATCGCTGGCCACCTGTGTGGTATTTAAAGGAAGAAGATCACTACCAACGAGTTAAGAAAGAGAGAGAAAAGGAAGATTTTGCACTGAACAAACACCATTCAAGGCGGAAGTGGTGCTTCTGGAATTCCTCTGCTGTAGTTGCCTGAACAAAGCACATAACTGGAAATTCGTAGCCACTATCAGAAGTTAGTCTTATTGTTAGAAATAAGATGCAGTACGACTTTTCAGGAAACTTTGTTCCACATGCGTGCATTTCTTACCGTTAGGGTCAAAAGCACAAGCCCACTGAAAGTGAGCCTGGAACAGCTCCTCTAAGTCATATGTATATTTTTGGCGAGTAAGAAGATAAATGTCTACCATTATTACATTTCTTTTTATATAAAAATAATAATAGAGTATTAATGTTTCAATCTCCAATTGGGAAATATTTTTATACTGTCTAGTGTATTTTGTTCAGATGAAATTCTGGATTATTGTTTTATTTTACAGACCACAAAACCATGTAGCAGCTTTGTATTAGATTTTAACTATTTTTACTATACAAGTACCGTGAAATAGACAATCCTCAGTCATAAGAAACAGCTTTTAGAGTATCTCATAAAAAGTCATTTTAGGAAAAAAAAAATCAAGCTGCCTAGTATAAAAGTTTTTTTTTTGTTTTATTTTTTTTTTAACTAAGTACTGTGCATTTGGTAATATAATTAGATGGGTATTTCTCCTTTCTAAAGTAAGAAGTTAGAATAAGATCCAATAACTGCAAGATATGGAGTGCTTGATCTTTGCTCAGCTGAATAATAGGCAGTATAATTACCTGTTCAACTGCAGGCAAATGTATTTCTAATATTTGCCCTGTAAGTGCAAATAATTATGACTATGTGAGCCATGTGAAATCCAGTGATTCTAAGTATTCAGAGGTTTTAAGTGTCTAGATCAAAGAGGATATTTCTAAAACCATTTAGAAGGGCTTATTAATTTATATCTTTATAAGTATGGATATGAATACAGAAAGCAGTTATACTGCTTGCATTTAAATTGCTGCATGGCAGTTACCTTGTTCAATGTAATCTTAACCATGCAGCCATTCCTCATGCCGAAGTCCATTTTATTTACTTTGGTGCAAGCAAATGGAAGGGCTGCAAAAACAACTAAGTTATCTAGTAATATAGTCCTTCGTAAGTGAAGAATGATCTTCACACACTATTACTTCAGCTTGACCCAAGCTTTTTGTAGCTTTTTCCCAGGTAGAACTCAAAATGGTAGGGTGTTTTTTTTATTTGTCTTGTTTTTTGTTTTTTGATTAGGTCATATTTTTCCTCTGGAGGTAGATATTCTTTGAAAGCTGGGGGCAAAGCAGAGGCAGAAAGGAGGGAATTTCATGAAAGCAATGTTAAGAAAAAAAAAGCCTCCAGTGTTTTCTAATATGCTGTGTTTATAACTTTTTATTAACTATTGCTCTAAAGCTGCAGTGTTATACTAGATTACATAAGAATGAAGCATTTTTAAAAGACCAAAAGTAATATATATAGATTGTAGTACATACATGTGCAACCCTGCACAGTGTCTCAGGCACAATTCTGTAACTAAGTTAGGTATTGTATATTAGGTTTGTTAATATTTTTCGTGCTGGCATCTCAGCATACCAATGTGGAAAGCATTGTTTTTATTTTCTTTATTTGCAGGCAAGGCAGTACAGTTGCACCCCCATGCTGTAGGTCAGGAAAGCCATATACATCTCTACCTGTTTAGGTTTCAATTGGAATAACTCTGAGCAGATGCTACTGCAGGGTGGTAGAAGCTGCCTAGCATGGAATGAGATGCTGCTCTGCATACTTTAATAAGGCAAGCAAGTGACAGATTCCTATCCCTATAAAAGATTCATCACTGTACAGTGATAAAGAAGGGCTATAAAGATAGTTGCAGACACAGTCTCCTTACTTCTTGGTCAGTGATGATGGAAACTGGGGACAAGAAAGAACAAGAAAAGGTGCGTCAAGACAAAGATGAGATAAGTATCTGTTGTCATAAAGCATTAGCCATTTTGAGTAAGTATTACTACTAGGTTTTACACAACCAAAGCTACTATATGATTGTAATTTTGCCAAACTAATGGATATATAAGTAAACCTGAGGTATATGCAATAAAATCCAGTTGTGCTAGTTATCAGCTACTATAACCAAGTGGCTGGTTCATTTGGTTAATGCTGTCTATGGCCTTCAATCTTGGTGGTTACTTTGTGTTTTTTATTTTGCAAAAAAGCCAATAAAACTGTTTAGTTACAAAATGGTCTCTCTTCTTTTTCAAGAAGCTCTCTGAATTCCTAAGAAGTTTGCCATGCTTTTTGGAGCTGTTTGTAAGCATTTGGCTGTGGGATCATACAGGGATATTTGCTGAGCTGGTATTTGCGTGGAATATTAGGATTTATGGCGGGGAATATGACAGGGAAGTCATACAGTGTTTGTATGGGACAGGGATGGGGGAAGGTTGGTGCTCTTCACTTGCTGTTCAACAGGATAACAAAAAATCTCCTGCCACTTATCCATGTGGTTTCTACCGCTTAATTACCATCATATTACCCAAGGGACATGAAGCTAATTAGTCAAGACAGACATGGGGAAAAAAAAATGCAGGTAAACAGCAGGAAATCTGTAAGGTTTTCAGTGTGCTATAAGTTTTCAACAGAGATCATTTTTCCTGCTTTCTCGCTACTGAGGTTGTTAGCCATTGCACACAATCACTAATTACCTGTGAGTGGCCTCTCAGCAACCATGTCCCCATATATAGATATTAAGATTGATAATAGTTAGAAAGATAGTGCTCTTCTAGAAGACTGTGGTAAGGCATAATGCAAGAGTGGCAATTATGATTTTTCTTAAACCATTTCAGCAATAGGAAGGACATTAAGGAGTAAATGCTTTGAGCACACCATGTACATTTGTTCTAAAGTGCTAATTTGTAAGAATGTTAGTATCAGCAATTTGTTATATTTTTGGAAGCAAATTTTCATTCAAGTTCACCGTTAGAAAAGGTCATGTCTCGATACAAAAAGCAGTGATAAAAATAAGAAAAACACTTCTGATTAAACCAGTATCGTGGAAGGATCAAACCAGAAGTTTTTCTCTTGGAGCTTTTTATATGTCTGTGTATGTATACAAATATAGTAAAAAGCATAGGTAAAATGCTCAACGATAAGTATTTACTCACATATAGACATTTAGAGTAAGTTGCTTAGCTTTTATTTCTGAGGATACTCAGCTTATTTCTTAAAAACAACATTCTTCTGTTTGTTTTCCTAAGACAGGAAGAAATTCTGCAAGCAAGTGAGGTCTGGCCTAGTGAACTCATATCACAACTGCATATAGCACACCAGGAGACAGAAATTAAGCATTTTGTGAGTAAAAAAGATTGACCGGCTGCAATTCACTAATTTCATTTTCTGAAGATGTATCTGTCCTTGTCTTTTAGTTAGATTAGGTTTCAAGGTGAGCAAAGGAAAGCAAGATAGGATTAAATAAGTGGGTACACTAAAAAGGATTACCTCATAGAAGGGACAATCCAGACAATTTCTGAGCACTGAAAGCATGATGGTGCCATAGGAATTAAGGGAAGAGCAGCACTGTAGTTTATAGGCATAATTTTTCATCAGTTTATCCACAGGTATCCATCAAGAGCAGAGCAATTTATACTTTGAAGTGTTTAATTTGTAAAATGTAGGGCTTTCCCCGTGTTCCTGTAACAAGCATCTCCCGTTCTAAGTAGGACTAATTTTGATACTCCAAGGAAATGGTGAAATATTTCAGTTCTTCAACTCTGAGCAAGATTTCAGTTCGGTAAAGAGATTTGCTGCCTTTATCAGATTAAGCCATGGTTTTTGTCTATATTCTGTCCTTTTTTTTTTTTTTTTTTCCCTAATAAATCTTTTATCATCAGATAAGCCAGCATTTATTTGTTCTTGGTTGGAGTCCATGTACTATGCAGAAGCATTTTAAGGTGGCTGTTTGCCACTCCTGAATTCCCTTAGACATTTGGTCTGTTGAAATGGTATACCAGTATTTGTACGAGTCTGTTTCTCCTGCAGGTAGAGTTCCTGTTGAAATCGATGAGCTACTCTTCAACCACGCTTTGAGCTTTGAGTTGCCACCTAATGAATTTACACATTATCACTTGCCTTTGTTCCAAATCTGCTAACTGAACTTTACTCTGTGTACTGCATGCATGTACAGGATGGAAGCATGTTAGCAGCAATAATCCCCATCCTGCAGGCTCTGCAACAGGATAACTCATTGTCAGCTAACATATGCCTTTGCCTTCAGGTAAAAGAAAATAATCTGTGTCAAGATTCACTTTGCATTAGCAGCCAGTGTAGTGAGACTATTGCATATCTACACGGGGAAACTAAATCCCTCCTTGCTTCTTATGTGAAAGCCTTGATTGTTTTGGTAGAAATATGAGAAGTTTTTGGGTTAAGGCTGCAGCAGGCTGTGAAAAGAACTTGAACGTGAGATGCGTGAGTTAACGCTAATGTATCTGAACTCTGAAGGAAGTCCAATGAGAAGACTGAGATACAATTCAGAGATAGCAGTTAACATAAAACCAAGTTGTGATGGCTCCTTTACAATTGTTCAGCCTTACTATTTCATTTACTAAGCAGTGACGATCACTGCAGTGCCCTGCTGGGCTGTTGTACAGGTATAGATGTGCCCTCTTACAGGTCCTGCATGCCCCATACACACACTAATGTGAAAACATTTTGTATTGCTGGTTCATTTCAGATCCTTTCCCATACTGCAGTGAAACCCCACCATCTGTCCTTTGGCATTAAAAGGAGCCCAGTACCACCCAGGATATGCATTTTTGTCTTGTGAAAGACTATTCCAGAACGGCAAGTTCTTACCCCGATATGTAAAAGATCTCCAGTCAGTCTCACCCAGGACAGCACACAGCAGAAGAACAAAGTTTTATGACCTCCAGGGATTGGCCTGTTCAGAGATTTCAAGGTAGAGAAATTCATCAGCTTCTGAAAAAACACTCAGAGTCAGAAAGTGAGTTGCAGACGCACAGGTACAAGCAGGGTGAGAGCATTTCAGGTACCAAATGAAGATTCTAGACTGGGGAAGGGGAGAGTCACTGTAAATACCAACCCTGATTTTCAGCTTTAGGAAAGCAGCCTTCACCATTAGATAATTAGTGAGCTGGATGCCATTCCTCTGTATTCTACAAGTCCAAGTAGCCACTCTAGAAGAGTGTCTCTTCCCAGCTCCTACTCTGGCTTCTCTGAAGCTTAGATAAGCAGCCAGCTGACGTCACCTCACAGGGATGATCTTTAAATCTTGGCCTTAACATTAAAAAAAATAAATAAATTCTTTATTCCCCAGGGGAATTATTTTTGTTTTAAGGCTGCAGAATAAGCATTACATGGTGTTCCCAGTATTAGTGCTTAGCAGTCAAAATACCCTTAGGAGTTAAAAAACAAAACATGCAGCTTCCTGCAGGTTCTGCACGAAGAGCTGCACTGGCTTGATTGGGATGTGATGTAGGGTCACAGCTCTCCATAAAATAACATAAATCAAATGCTTGCACACTCATTATTCATCTGTGGAGAGTAAGATTTGTCTCTGCTTCCCAATAGGATTGGGTACAGGCTTTCACTGCTTCCCTCAGACTCACCTGCTGAGGCAGGTCCTCTCTAGCTTTGTTCCCATTTGATTTCAGCTGGTCAAAGGCAGAATAGCTGAAGGATGTTGAAGTGATGTCTGACCCACTAGAGCGCATCTCCAGAAGTCTCTGTGGTCAGTGGAGAACTGTAGTCCTCACAGCTGAATATACTTCTCAGATTACTAATGATGGAAAATGAATAGCAGTGATGATGAGCCATAGGGATCAGTGTCTGTACTTCTCACAGCTTTTATATCCTGTGGGGAATTTGTTTACTGTAGTCACAGCAAGGTTTATTTCCTTGCAACTAATTTAAGATAGGAAGAATAAAAAATAAAAATGGCTGCTATGAAAGGCTTTTCGATCATTACCCAAAGACCTGCTTTACTTTCTTAGCCATGTTTCTCATGTGATAGACTACAACAAAAGTTCTGATGATCAGTACAGGGATTGCTGGAATTACTTTGTCTTCACTGTTAATCAATCTTTGTAGCTGAGGAGTGGGGTGAAGAGAATGATCTCTTACTTTATGATCTCTAGCAAACTGTGATTCACCATCTACCACCTCTTTGCAATTTGCTGCAATAGGTGACGTTGGTCTGAGCTTGCTGTAGGGCTCTGGGGAGGGGTTCTGCAGCAGTACAGGGAGCAAACGTGTCATGTCCCTGTAAAAGACAGTTGCAGCTTTTGCAGAAAGAGCCTATAGGTGCAGCATTTTATGACCTTGCTGTTCTCATCTAGCTCCATGGCTTTTCTTTTTAAATAGGAATGAATACCAAGGAGACATTTCTCACCTTCCCAGACCACTAAATACAGATTAGACTCACTCCAGGGTGATGACCTTAGAATTAGAGCTACATTCTCCCCTCAGGCTTCAGAAACTTGTTCTCTTAAGCCTTGGTCCACAGGCACCAAGCAGAAATCCAGCAGCTTAGCATATTGCACTCCCTGCCCATCTAAGCTGGTTCAAGTCTTCTTCAGCCAGGCTGTCCATGCGGAACAGTCAAACTGCAAAACTCACCATGTGGCAACTGGGGATGCAAAGATCTCACACAGGTTCACAAGAAATCTGGAATGGCTAACGGATGAAATATTTACTGATGCCAATAAATACGTAGACAGTATGCCTGTCTGAGTAATTCCTTGAGTCAAACAAATGCTGGGAGTCTGAAATCTGTAGATTTCAGAGGCAGTGCAAAGGGACGCATGCATCCTTGGTCTGACCTAGCACTGCCATTGTCTGTGCTCTAAAAAAAGATGGGACAAGGGATTCAAGCTTCAGAGGGGATCTTTTCCCATCTGTTCACGTTGTTCTTTTGCAATAAGCCATCTAAAATGAATGATTCCCTGCCATATTTGCAGAACATCTTTTGTGGTGCAAGCTAGATCTCTTGATGCTCTACTAGTGACAGCAGTCCCTATAATAGCAAGGGCCAATAATAAACCTAGGTGGCAGTGGTGGCAGCACAAATGGGAGAAAAAAAATTCACTCAGCTGCATTTTTTGCAGGTTAACATGCAGCCTTTACTACCACCTCTACTGAACAGTAGTGTTGCTCATTCCCGACACCCTGGCAGACTGGCATTACCCAGCCTTCTCTCCACCAGTCACAGGAGTCCGTTGTTCTGTAGCACACTTCTCATCTCTCAGACATTTATCCCAAAGCTTTACCATACTGGCTCTTCCCTTTTTAGCAGCGGAGTTGAAACACGAGTGGTTTTTTCCAGGATAAGCAATGCTTATCTCTGATCTCCCTCCTTTAGGTGCACAGCTAGTCATAATCGAGGTTCTTGAATGGATTGTCAGGTATAAGCTAAGTGTTCCCTCTTCACAGCTTCATCTACTGCTATTTCTTTTCAGGGACCCATCTAAGTAAGATATCTTCTCTTTGAATTCCCTTTTAGCCTTAACTGTAACACATAGGGAACAAAATAAAGCCACATTTTTTTTTGCCTTGTCCATTCACAGTTATAGTGTCATCTTCTGATTTGACAGCATTTGAGCGAATGCTAATCAAGTCAAAAAACATTTGATTTGGGCACTTGACACTCAATGAATATGTTTTGGTTTTTTTTGTTTGGTTGGTTGTTTTTTAAATACAGGCTACATTTGGACATAGAGAAAACAGGCTAGCAGAAATCACTATTTTTGTGTTGAATTGTCTGCACATTTTCAGGGAGTAGCATACACTAGGAAGCCAGAGGGCTCCTCAGGAAGAGGTAGCAATCTTTTTTGCCTGCTAAGAAGGCAGTCATCTGTATTACAGTAAAGGCAGTGTTCAGCCTGGGATGGAAAAAATTGGCTAAGCCCAAGCTTACAAAGGGTGTCAAGGGTATCAAGGAATAATTGAGCACTCATCTGCTGTGGCTGTTCCTGTGACCCACCCTAGCAAAGCTCCAATATACATGTAGAAATATTTGTCCACTATTTTCTGCCCTGTGCATGTGCAGAGCGTATGAGCAGTCTGGACTTTTATCCAGTGTCAGTTCAGGAGCTCATCTCTTAACCTGCTTAGTCAGTCAAGGGGAAAGAGAGAAAGCAGTGGGATCCTGTGTCTGTTTGCGGAAGATGGTTACTTTCTTGCAGTGTTCCGTGCAAAGAAGAAGTTCATTAGATGAGGCCAAATCCGCAAAGTGCCTGCAGCTACAGATAGAAAGACTGCAAAATAGAAGCAGCTTTGAGCACAGCAGTCAGCAGCAGGCACCATCTCCTGGGCAGAGATAGACCAGTCCTTCCTGGGATGTGTAATGAACGATGAAACCTGTCCCCACAATTTGCAGCAAATGCCAGTCATTATTTTAGGTGATGCTAAATGACAGTAAAGCACAGTATGAATAAGATGCGTCAGATATGTTAAAATGCCTTGAATCACTTAACTCTAACCAAGCACCTAAGCAACATGCAGTGTTGTCACACACCATCAACTGTGCTGCTCTGTTCTTTGAGTGACTTCTTTGTCTTTTGCTGACTTCTGCCAGCTCATTCCAATTCTCAGTTCCAGATAGATGGTAGAGGCCTGGCATCCTCCCTGCAGTGGGAGCAGGGAGCAGCGTAGCAAGCTAGGGCACTGTGTGTGATTAAAGATGGTGAGGGTACACTGACATCAAAGTAAAGGGGAAACCTAGTTCAGAACAAGTACTAGCATCATGCAGAGATTCAGGTAGGACGAAGTGAGGCACAGTCAGAGCTGCCAGCCTAGGCCTGTGACAAAGAAGGAGGAGCTCCTCCTAGATGGGCGGACAGCAGATTGCAGTCACACACAGCACGCTGCTCCATCTACCATAAATGCCTTTTGGGAAATACCTAGGTTTAGCTGAGGATTACATTCATACTGTATGTATGCAGTGCCAGTGTTTAATTGAAGGCTCAAGCCTTAGGGAAAACACTTGCGTAAACATTGTCAGTACTAAGCTGGTTATCAAGAAAACCACTGTTTTTCCTAAAAATAGACCGAGGATATAAAGTTCAGGGAGAGCAGCATCTTTCATCCTTGCCCTGTGTTAGTGGCTTACTGTCGGTGCAAACTGAGCCCTTGAAAACGTGACGCATAATTCAATGTCTTTTGTACTAGGGGGAGGAAAATGCTAATATTTAAGTTAGGTAGATGACCCAAGGAGGAATTTAGATGCACAGTTGCCACTCCTAGTGTATTCAGCCACATTTGCTTTAGCTTGAGAAGCATGATTGCAAGTCTCGTGCATGCAAGCAGCTTCTATTGCACAGCCACTCCTGACCTCCAGCTGCAGGAAAGCACTAGAGCAGCTCATTAAGCACTATCACAGGTGAGCTGCTAGGACAACCTTCATACTCACTGCATTTGGATGCGAGCCAGTCACACAGATGGCTTATTTTTAGCCTTGCTTTCTCCTGAGCAGTACGTGTTAGAGCCAATCTCACATCAGTTCTGCCTTTGCATAGCTAGCTGCTGCACAGCTTTGTGGGTAGTTACAAGAGCATCCACATTTTCTGATAAATGAGGTTATTTTCTATGTTTTGGGGTTCTTCACTTGCCTGCTGGGTGTTTTTAAAGGTTGCCAGAGAGAGGACACAGGGAAGTGTCAAATAAAACATGTTACAGCATCAAAAGTAGTAAAATAAAAGCTGAACACACTGCTGAAAGTCTGATTAAAGCAACAGGAGTGGCTAATCTGCAGCATTTCTGTAGTATAACATAGCGCTCTAAAAGCATCGTAGGAAGATTAATCAATTTAGCGCTACGACACCGTCTTGAGTTAGGAAGATTATACCACGGAAAAGGGAAAAATGCAGTAGATAAACGTACTCCGTAGAAGCTAATTGAAATAACGTAGTTTGCTTCGAGTGTGATGCCTCCTGTTTATCTCCATGAAAACTACAACGGATACAAAGAGCACAACAGCACTGCTCGATAGAGCAAATTCTCAGCTACAAAACACCATTTCTCAACATAGTCCCCACCATTAGCTATGCATTTTTACCACACTGAACAACAGCCTGCACGCCACACTCATACGTTTGCACCAACAGAGATGACCCTCTGTCACTATTGCTGCTGCTGACACACAGCACCCACTGCCTCACTGTGCTCACATCCACTGCTTGGTCTCCAAAAAGCATTCAGCAAATATTGCACGTCAGTGGGCCCCCTTCTTTCTATATGGGGAATTCAATTCCACACCTTTACTTCATCCTCCCTTCTGTGTCAGATGCCATTCTGTCACGCTGCCCCTCCGCTACCACATGTCACGCAGCAACTAAATGTAACAGAACAGCGGTGAGAAGATTCAACCTTTATCGCCACATCACCAACACCTGCCTCTGATATCGTGTGGTAACAAAGTAGGAGGCATTACTTCCAGAGCAGCTACCATCTGTCAGCCGCACAGAGATCCCCACACGTGCTTATCTTCAGCTGTCGCACAAGGCTGCAGCAACAGTACCTCCTATATCTTCGAGCAAGGCATTTTTTTCCAGCCATTAATGCCAAGCTATGATTTGTCCCCCGTAGCAACTCATTCCTACAGCTATTAGATGTTTTACTACTCATTTCTTATTTAAACACCTCTTTCTTTTGCACAGTGATGTAGCATAGCAGCAGGGAACAGAGACTGAAATCTAGAAATGACAGGAGCTTAAAATTACTTTCTAACAAGAGGCATCCTGCAGTGTAATAAACTTGCACAAGGCCAACCCCAACAAGGCCAGGAGAAGATTTCTAGCAGACCACAGCTTTGGATGCCAAAACAGAGCAAATGAAACTGTAAGGGATCCTCAGCTCAGTCAGTGAGCAAGCTTGCAGGTTAAGCAAACACCAACCTAAATTGCTACTAGTATGTAAACACTGCCTTCTTGTCCAGCAATGGAAATTTCCCTGTGAAGTAAAAAGGGGACTTTCCACATAACCCTTGTAAGACATCTTTTTTTTTCTCTTTAAACTTAATACTTCTTACACAACAGAACAAAAAAACCCAACAATTTAAATCAGGCAACCATGAAGCACGTTTTCTTTTGCTTCCTTTAACTCTGAATACTGCTCTATCCCCCTCCAGCTTTGAACTGATCAACACAGCTGCTGCTACTTCAGCTTTTATAGCCCTGCTGTCCCCCGAAACCTTTGCAGCATTTCCTCTCTCTCCTCCTCCAGCCTTTATTTCAGTATTTCAGGTGTGGCACTGCTTTTTAATTACATCTTTGTCTGCTGAAATTGTACTGTGCTAAATGTATTAATGTTTTCTTGCTTTCGTTCTGCCACATGAAATAGATATTTCTTTAAAATAATTAAATTTAGAATATTTTAAGCTCGTTTCTTAGTGGAGACCCGTTCCCAAACTTTGACATCCTTCTGAAAGCCGTTTTCTGCTGCAGCCCTATATGCAATTTGAGGATTGGATCGCTAAGAGGATAACGAACAGGCTGTTAAGGAAAAAAAGGTAGAGTCATTTTGCTGACCAGAAAAAATAGTTCTGCTTAATCCTTTTCTGTGTGCTGTTGCCCCTCCTTCAATCTCTAACTGAAGTTTTCCTGAATTTAGTCAAGCATAACCTTTTTTTTTTTTTCTTGGTTCTATTAGCTGGCAAGGTATGCGGAAAAAGTCTTTACATTTTATTGGGTTTTGTACAATGTAAAAATGAAAACATCCCTTCATGATTGTACTGTGACCTATCCTACAGCTGACAGGATCGTGGCTTCCTTGGAGAAGCAGTCTTTTAAATATCTGTCACACGTACCACGGTCATTAAAAGTATAAGGAATTATACATCTTTATACGGGATGTACGCATGTGACTAAATATATAGAGGAAACACTAGGAACCTCCATGTGTTCTGGTCAGCTGAGACGCTCTGGAACACTGTTTTCCACAGCATTACGAAGGCCTTAGCGGTGCACAGTGTGGCATCTGGTCTGGGCAAACACCCTTCGTGACATAGCTTTACTTGTCTCCAGCTGTGAGCATAGTTTGTAATGCATGAAAGAGATCTGTATGAATTCATCCAGAGGGCAGCTTCTCTGTGCCCACCACCCAAACACAAGTCACAGGCAGCAGCGTAGAGAGGGCTGCTCAGGAATCTCAGAGCACGAGCTCTGGGAGGGCACATGGGTACGGGCAGCCAAGCCAAACCTACCCCCCTCCTCTCCAGGCCCCTACTAGGACCGGTGTGGGGCTGTAGGTTCCTGGGCACGTGCTATGTCTGGGACACTTTGTACAAGGCAGTGACTGTGTCCTGGCAGTAGATTCAGGCAGTGAAGCTAGAACCTTGTGCAGTTGGTTACTATCCTTGGTGTGGCCTTCTGCCTTCTGGACCCTCTGTGATACCTGGAGACTTTAAAATGAAACAGTAACCTTTTTGAATGACAGCTGCGACATTGATAATCCCATGTGGCCATTGGACACTAAGCTGGCAGTGTCTGTGTCTTGTAACTTCGGCTCTTACAACTGATCAGAAAGTCTTATAGCCAATAGCCATCAAACAGCCCATAAATTTTTAGCCAGAAATTACTAAAATAATTGTAATAAAGTAATAATAAACCCTTACTTATCTTAACATCAAATAGTTCTGACACGACTGATTCCTCCTGCTTACGTATGGCACACATAGCTTGAAATTCCTCTAAATGGGAATCTTGCACTCTTGTTCCACAATTGTGTGATTAAAACCCAAAAAGCTGAGTTTAACTTCTGCCTAGGTGAAAGGCCCTTTGGGCCTCCGTAGGATAGTTTACTAACAGAAAAAAGCTGTGCTTTAGAAGCCAGCTCATTAAAACGGCAAAGTCAAGCACTGTCAAAATCATGGCAAACGCTGTGAGCCTGTCACACTGAAATTGTAGGGCCAGATGGTGAGAAACTTTCCTGCTGGTCAGGGAACTTTCTGAAGGCTCAATTACTTCAGTCAGATCGATTTTATTATTTTTTTTAATTTTGATTTTACTTTTTGTTTTCAATTTTGGAGGATAAGGACTAAACTGGGATTACCTCTTGTTTGTCACGGGCTTAAGGCCTTTATCACCTAGTACAGGCCAGCTGCTTTGCAGTAATGTGAAGTCCTGGGATAACCTTTCCATTTGGCTGTGTCTTTGGTGAAGGAAAGTCTGTGTACTTGTTTCATGTTCTGTTTTCTTCCACGATCTTCACAAAGCAGAACTGAAATGCAGTGGCACAGGTTTTGGGGGTTTTTTTCCTCACAAGAGATGAGGAATGTTTCCAGGACAGGCATTAAGAGATAAACGCCAAGGTAGTCCCTAATCAAACACAATAGGTGACTGAAAGTATAACCATTGCTTAATGTGGACTAGTTACTGACCTGACAGCTGGTTTGACTACACCGATAGTGCACTGTGAGGCTCTTCAACCAAGCACGCCAAGCCCCACAAATCTTTATCCGGCTGTTTTGAAGAAGCTTTGCTTTCCCCGGTATTTTGCAGGCATGTCTTGTGACCTGTCACTTGCTAGATTTGTTCGATGTGAAATTCAGTCTGTCCGTAGTAAATCTTACTGCAGGAATGTGCTTATTTTGCTCTCTGCTGGTAATGCTGAACAGTTTAGTTTCCAGTTTTGTTGACGGTTCAGGTCTGGTTTGTGTTGTAAAGGTGGTAATCACATTTTAGGAGGAAAATGGGCTTGTGCCTACAGGGAAACAGGCACGTGGATGGGAAGCTCATGGGAGGAGCGGTGCTAAAAATACTGATGCACGTGTTCACAGCCAAGGTAGATCTTCTAGAGGTGAAGAGGCTTCTCCACACTACATTTGCTGTGAGCATTGATTTCATCAGTTGGGAAACACTCCCCCAATTTCAAAATATTCAAGGAATGTACAATCCCTTCGCTCTTGACTCAGAAATTAAAGAGATCAAATCAAAGAAACAATGGAACCAAAACAAAAGCACTTTTCAGTGCTGCTTGGTTGCACAGAGATTACAAAACAGCATCTTTTGCTTTGATAACAAAATCAAAATTAAAAACACCTTCACGTTCTAAAACAACCGGCAGGCGTATAAAATATAGGGAATAATCACAATTATTTTGAGTTCAAATAACAACATGAAGGAACAAATTCAAGCAGCTAATTTTTAGAAGCTAGAAAAGGAAAAACTTGTACAAGCACTGCTTTATGTTATCTATAAGTTTCTTTTTTTAAGCTAAGTCTATTCTTAACTAAGAAGGTATTTTCATACCATGTGACAAACATTTCATGAGAATTTTATATAGAAATTTACTCTTCTGTAGAAAGCGATTTTGTTCGCTTTATTGTAGCAGACCATAAGATCAGAGCTCATACATTACTCTTCTTACTGACATGAGGGCAAAGGAAGCTACACCTTGTTCCTCAAGTTCTTCTGCTCAGCTTTGAGGAAACCATCCTAGCTTTTATTGCACGTGGCAGAGCACACACAATATACATCTTGTCACTTCCACATAAGGAGAGGAAAAGCTAACAGACAACAAACAAAGCCATCTTCCATAGAGTTCTTGCTCAGCACCTTTTATTTAGAAGCTGAATGATGTCTTCAACTCCTCAAACAAAACGTTGTCTGCAGTGCCTCTGTTCTAAATCTGAGTTTGCATTCTTCACAGCACCATGCTGTACCCTGGCTGAGGATACTTGTCACTTACTGCACATGCAAACTGTGCAGTGCAGCATTCCTACTGGCAAGGATCCTGGCTCATAAGCTGGGTCATCAAAGAAGAACAGTAAGAGTTAAATCATACAGCCTGTCTTTGACACAGTTTCTAGGAGCTGAAGAATGATCTTTTGGGACTCCAAGTTAAGCCAAGACAGGTTTTACTAAATACAGAGTTTTTCTTTGCACTCAATCTCTGTCCTTAGAACGACGTTAAGGAGATGAGCACATTATGTGAGATTTCTGCACCTCTCACTAAAAAAAGGCCCCAGTATAAAGAGGCATCATTAGCATCTTTCCACATAAATAACAAATGCTTTGATAGGGCCACACCTCATAAGAATGAACAAACATATATTTCCATATATTTCTGCTCTTTGACCACATGTAAAACGCACGCTTACCTAGACCATCTTGCAAGCACGTGAATGAGAGCTGGGAAGTGATCTATCCACACAGACCCAACAAATCAGTACTCGTATTCCTGTCTCAAGCAGCTCAGTGAGCAGAACCGTTAGCGTAGACTTGCGCTAGTCATGTATCTATGCATCACTGTGTACACTGAGGGAGGGAAAGGATGTAATGGCTCATCTACCAAAACTGGGGTCAGTTTTCCCAGACGTGACTGAGTAACCCCATGCCTCAGCAGCCAAATTTGGGAAGCCTTTTTCATTGTTCTGCTTTTAGACAACAGCTTTTGCATTTTGGAGAACACTGTAAAAACAAACAAAAGCAAGGTCTTAATGCCAGCGTTATAAGCTTGCTTACTAAATACATCTCTTTTTCTTTCAGCAAAGAATAAATCAAGCTTTTGAAAAAGCTTAGGAAATGACAGACTTCAGAGCAAAAAAAAAAAAAAAAAGTTTACTTTGCTCACACGAAGTGCAGAGTGGGAATCTAGATATTAAACTTGCCAACTTCAAAATAAATCCACTGCAAAATTGCTCACTGTGGATAAACGTTGGGGACTCGTGAAACTGATTATTGGCTTGGTGTAGCTTAACTATATTGTTCGGCACTTCTGTGATAGTCACTTTATTAAGAAAAGTAATTCTGATCATTAGTTTCAGCATGAAATATTTTTTCAGAGGCTTTTTTTTTTTTTTTTTTTAATGTTGGCCTATGAGATTCTTCACTAAAGAAAGAAATCAGTATGACAGTGCAGTACTGAACATCTTTGAAGTTAGCAGAATTTAACTGCCCAGATGTTTCATGAAAGGCTTTCAATTCAGATAGTATTTTCAGTCTGGCTGCCTACCAGAAAATAAATACCCTTCAATTTTTCATGCAGCCATGAGAGCAATAGCTTTTTCTTCTCTAACCCAACCCCCCCCCCCACCCCACCCCCCCGCTTTGTGGTTTTTGTATTCAGGTCCCATGGTGCCACCTCGTGGCCAAGGAGACAAACGAATAATAAAAATAATTGAGTAAAAGTACGATTTTGTACTAAGCACACATCGAGACTTCACCACGCGTTGTCACTGTCACACCTAAAGCGCTTTAATCAACTTGTAAAAAAGGCTTCCCCATAATGCTTTTTTTTCCTTATGGAGAATGCAGAATGAATGCTCAGTTCGACACTATTTTGCTTTTTAGAAATGATTCTGCTGCTTCTATAAAAACTATTCCTTGTTCCTGAAGGTTTCTGAGGATCTATTAACTTTCCAGACAGTCAGTACTCCCAGCACATCTCAGGATGAGATTTTGAGATGGATGAGGTAAGTTACAGAAGCAGCAATTCCTGTAAGCTCAAGGAAATCAAATGGATGAGAACCCTTTCCCTCTTTTTTCCATTGAGTTGAAACTTGCAAAGTGTATTAGGGGGAAAAGCAGGCCAGTGTCAGGACAGTGCTTGGTATGTTCAGAGCCCAGGGCACATGCTGTTCAACAAACTACTGTGAAATATTTACACTACTCTCCACAGTTCACACCTCAAGGGCTTGAAACAGAACACAGAAGCTCAGGGTTACTGAGTGCTTACTGAGTGATGAGCTACTGGACAGAGATTTGACAGAAACATCCAGGTCACACGGGAAGCAACCAAAGCTGAACCACGAAGAGGGACACTAACAGATCCTTTAAGATTTCCCCTGCCTTCCTTCAACTAGTCAAATCCTTTCTGATCCCCACAGGTGGCTGAAGACCTTCTAGGTCACAGCAATAAGCTGTTTGCAGTGTGATCCATTAAGAGAAAGGCTACAGGCTGAACAGAACCGACCTGTCCTTTCATCCCTCCACACCAACAACTGGGAGCACTTTAGAGCCCGAGCTCTCTGATATTACCTAGTCAAAATGCTAACACAAGAAAACTGCCTCAGGTAGATAACCTTCATCCTCATCTTGAGCCTCTGTTGGAAGCAAGGCAGAGAGAGCCCTCAGCTTCCTTATGCTGTTCTTCTTCTCATCGCTGTCAGGGAGAACGGCCTTCTAAAGACGTAGCAGAGATGGAGCTTTAGGTCAGCAGACTCAGATAACGGGGGAAAAAATAACACTGAAAGGTAGTTGGAGAGGGCAGGAATAGGAATAATGGACTGAATGATACTGGAGCAAAATCTCTCATTTTTAAAGGCAAAAATAATGTTTCTGAACGATGGAATTGCCAGTTAGTGTCTTATTGCAAAGAAGAGCAATAGGTGCACAGTTAACTAAATGGAGGGGAGCTGCCTTAGCCCACTTGGAATCCAGGCCCATGGGGAGCAGCATCCTAAGTGAGTCTGAACTGCTATGGGAAAAGCTCATCTCTTCAGGATTAAGGATCCATGCTGGGAAGTACCAAGATTTTGACTCAGTCAGGAACACGTTACCCTACACGTACTGGATATACTGTCAATCATAGGCAAGTCTTCACCAAAATTAAATTGAGTATGTTGCCACTTAAAAGAGTTTGGGAAAAATATATTCTTGAAGAATTTTTTTTCCAGCAGTCCAATCTAAATTCTACAGAGTACAGTAGAAAGAATAGTACTAATTTAAACAACTGGAGAAAATTAACCCTTTAAAGCCACTAATTATCTTCAAATATATAATTTACTCAACATTTTAGCAACTGGGAAAGACCAGCTGCCACTTCCACTTCTTCCATTCCAAATCAGCCACCGATAATGTATGTTTGAGGTTAGTCAATCAATTAGCAGTAGCATCAATACAGACTGCAGCTATTGATTGAAACACAACGAGAAGGTATTGAAATAGCCAACAGAGCACTCTAAAGAGAAATGTGCCCTAGCAACAGAGGTGAACACTCAGTTTCCCACTGACATTTACACATGAGGGAAACAGCACATTATACAGGGACACAGAGTGCAAACAAAACTGAGTCATTACCCCAAATCAGCTATTGATAAAGCAGACATACATCAGAGTAACTGATAACCAAAGCAATAGGAAATGTTTACATTGCCTCCAAATATTGATACAGTCTGTCAGAAAATAAGGTGTGGGAATTGAGATGGAAACAGAATCAGATGTAATGAGGTATGCCCTCTGTAACAAGGTTTCATGATTCTCTCTTGGTCTTTATAAAGCTGATACAGGCAGGACCAGTAGCAGTGCAATGTCTTTTTCATGAATGCCTGTATACACCAAGCAGGAAATACTGCCATTTGAAGCTTTCTGGAAGTAACAATTCCTTCTCATGTATGTTCTGTGACTCCAGCACATACATTTCCCATCCTCTCTGGCCCAATGTAAATCTTATGCCTACTTCCTGCTTCAACACCTAAAGGAGTAAAGTTTAGTTCATGTCTCAGTACAAACAGGTTTCCGAAGACAATGAATAGAAGGAGAGGTACTCTGCATTATTCTTAAGAAGTCTGCCAAATAATTTGATGTCCTCACCCTCCTGGAAAAAGGTGCTTATACAGACTTTGACAGCAGATCTACGCGCAGCAACAAAGTGCCAAACTGTCTATTTCAGCACTGCAGGAACTGCACACGTACCAGCAGTGCTGCGGGGCTGCTCCAAGGCACTGCACATTCGGCCCCTAGAAGTCGGGTACTTCCCTGTCCTCTTGGTGTACTTAACAGCAGCTTTAGTCTTCAGTCAGAAACTGACTTATGCATAAGGGACGTTCTGACTTTAATTGTTCAGAAGTACACAGTGTTTTCAGTTAATGAAAATCTTTTTTAATCATTAGTCTACTTCCTCTTTCACACATTCATTACCCTACCTTTTCCCTTTGGAACCAGCTCTGCACTCAGCATGAAACAGCAAGTAGTGTTCTAGTTTTCCAGCAAATTTGAGCAGGGTCTCAGTGAATCCAGCTTTGCAGTACATGCACTCTTCTGGTTCTGAGTACCGCGGTTACATAAAGTGTTAGAAGTGTTTCTTTAGCAGCTCAATTTGAGAATACCCCCTTCCTGGTACTGACAAACTACCATGAGAAGCAAAAGAGTGTGGCAATATAAGTTAACATCTGTAGTATCTCTGGCTGAGATTACCAGGCACTCCTGGTAAGAGTGTAGTCCATTAGCCTTTCTGATTCTGAGTTGGGTACATTGGGATAGCAAGGGGGGGGGGTTCTTTAAATCAGCCATTTCCCAGAAGCCTGGTATAGCCAGAGAAGACTGTAAATGCATCAACTGCAACTTGCAGACCGTGCTTAGAACAGCCACGTCAGATCCAAGCGTTAAACAGATATTGCTTTGCAAACAAGTTAGTTGGCTAAAGCAGAGGTCAGTCATCTCTTTTATGGCTGAGGAAAGATGGCACATAGGCATGTTTGGACAAGCAAGAGAACTTGCACGCAAGCTGGTGTGGCAGTTTCAAGCTCAACTCTGAGGAGCTGCTGCTTCACAGAGCACCAAAAAGCAGTTTTACCCTTGGTGAGAAGTTTCCTGCTTCCCATTGAGATTTAAACTCTTTTTCAGGGGTTCTCTCTGCTCCTTGCATTTCTTCCGCCTCATGCTCTAAGTAGCATCCTGCTTTCTTACAAATAACCTTTTTTCACCCGTTATAGTTCCACCTTCTGATCCCTCCAACTCTTCATTTCTCTCTTCACAAGTGAGGAGAAAGCCACTACCATTGAATCGTGAGGCTTAAATTGAAGATTTTGTTCTCCACACAAATCACTGGACATCTCTCCACCTCAGCCCCTGACTGCTATTCTGAGATGGGATAAGCTAGTGCAGAACATCTGAGCCTGTGAGTGGACAGTACTAGGTTTTAATCTCCCTGAGTTTGCCTTCATCTTTCCTTGCAGAATTACAATAGTGGGAGGTGCAAGTAAACTACTGAGCACAGAATAAGATGTATGACAACACACAGCCAACGGGTTTGAATAAGAGCCTGCATGAGAAAAATGAACTGGCGTTTTCAAAAGCAAATGACACTAGAAGTAGCTGATACATCATAGCAGAAAATATTTAGACAAGAAAATAAGCAAGGAAAAGGGATATCAAATATATGATAAAAATTGCTATGGATCAAAAAGGATAAATGAAAACACAGGAAGAGATGAGTTCTGCAGGTTTGGTGGCAGTAACTTCAGGAACAGATAGCAATGGCACTGATCCACTTCCAGGTGCTGTAAAGGCACACATGCTGTGATAGGAAAATGGCCACAGGAAGATAAATTGCTGAATAAGAGCAGCGCACAAACGAAGCATTGTTTGAAACAGGTTAAGCACGCTCTGCCGCAGACTTATCAGCTAACTTTCCTCTACCTGTTCATATTAAAGACGATGGATTGACTGAACACCACAGAACAAAGGCAGTACTGGAACTGGCCCGAGAAGGACCCTCATGACCCTGACACCTGCACATGGAAGGGGACTGGTTTCTCCACACAGCAGATTTTATGGTAGTTTCCCTATCCAAGAGATTTAGAAAGTAGTGCATTGCTGTTTTCTTTGTTCCCTGTAAGACCTCTATTTTTAAGAATCAATTATTGTCAAAGGAGCAGATGGTAATTCATTTTAGTGAGAATATGTTATTATCCAAGTAAAATAAAGGCAGCTGAGCTCAGTCTGTGAGCATCCAGTAGCATAAGTTGGGTATTTTGGAGTACAACACTTGAAAGCACTTAAAAACTTTCCTTAGAAATAATAATAATAAAGCTAATTTGATCGGAGACTTATATACCCCAATTTTTTTTTGATCCATGTTACTTTGTAATAGGACAGAATACAAGCAATTTAAACAGCCTCTTTAAAGTTCAGCAACATTTCCTGCTGGGTTTTGCCTGTACTATAAGCAAAAACACCAACCAGCTGCCCTAATAACCCGAGGTGACACGGATACAGCACTAGGAAACTTTATTGCAACCAAGAGCAGGCTGGTTTTTTTTAGCCTCCCTCCCACCTTGCTTATTCCAACACGAAGAAATGTGTTGCAAACCTGTGGGTCTTCAACAGGCGCTCACTATCACTATAAAAACCCTTAAAGATAACTTAAAATTCAAGTTTATTACTGTAATCTATGACCTACATTAGGTAGTAATAATAGCAAATTGGCACTTAATAACTATGTAACTTAGTACTGAGTCTACTGCGCGCTCAGTGGGAAAGGAAGTGGTCACTACAGGAAAAGCAGTGTTTTCTATTTTCAGGTAACCATTCTATCCATGGCAGTAAAAAAAAAATATACTGGTTATTGCACGTTGGGCCCACGTCCAACAACTGTTAGCTTAGTACCATTCAGTTGTCTAAATGCCCTAATAAAAGATTAGGAACCAGTGAAACCCTGCCAAGCAATACAGTGGCCTCAGCTGAAGGACAAAAGTAACATACTGCAGCAATTCAGTTGTCCTACTACACAGACAGAGCACTCTCAATAGAGCTGCCAGTTGTTATCCACAGTGAGGCAAAACCCACAAGTGCAAGGCAGCACTGGTTATTTTTTTCAGCCAGTTTCACGTGGCCGAAGCTTCAAGCATCACAAGCCCTCCTAATCTTAGGCCTAGACAGCATCACCAATGAATTTACACTGTATTTCAGAACAGGTACTAACATGAGGCTTGTCACTGGCCGTGATACCCACTGCCATGTCTGACCTCAGACACTGATGGATGACACTGTGGTCGTTTCTCTGTCCTGTTTGCCAGGACTACAACAGCTACTGTTGCAGCTCTGCATGCGTTGTCATACCACGGGTCATAGCAGCGCCTGGGTTCACAGCACAGAAGTTGCAGGCTCCTGCTAAGGTGCTGTTTTAAAAGCTTTCTTCAGCAACTTTAGTACCAAAATCTTTTAGTCAGAACAGGCTAAAGCATTCAGCAGCACATGAAGCTCAGACAGACACTGGTACATACCCTGTAGAGTCAAAGTTGCAAAGAACAAAATTTGAGTTTGCCTAGCTGAAGCCTTCCTCTCATCACATACTGAACTTCAAGTCTGTCCACTAGAGACACAAGCATTAAGATAATCTGTTTAAACAAATATTTACCTTCTGATTTTCAGAGCAGTCACTGGCTAGTGCTCACCTTCTGCAGGTTCTCCCTTTACTCACGTGCGACCTGTCAGCACCAGCAATACTATCCCTCAAGACAGCAACTGAGACCTCTACCCTAATTTGTCTTGAAGATACACATTATCACTGATGCCAATACTAGTCAGCCACAGCAAACTTCATCCCCTCTGTCTTCAATTAAAAGAGAACTTTCTATAAAAACTCTCTCCTCCTTGCTTGAATCATTTAGTTGTAGACAGTCGACTACTGCGACAGTATCCAGATGCCTCTGGAGATTAAGAATAGTCCTGCAGAATTAGACAATGATAGCCACCCCACCCCCTCCAGCTGCTATTTACAAGTAAAAACGCAGCTGGCTAATTAAAACGAGGTCCAGCACTATGTCTTCCGTTTACTCGGACATGAAAGTAAACATCAAATGGACAGCGTGTTATCTCCACTGCTTTTGTTTCCAAGACCCACTCCTCAGCATCTATAGGATAGGACTTACAAACTTCACTATTTTTGAGTGGTTTGCATTATTCCTTTCACATGCTTGACTTAAACTGATAGACTGTCATTACTGTTCCACGTTTGGCCGCAAGTCCTTCATCGCTATTCCATGTTTGGTTGCAAGTCAGCAAGCCTAAGAGCTCCGTGGCGTTGAGGTCCAATAAAACTTGACAGAGGTGCAGTCCTGCAGCTCCAAATTACAGCAGCTATAACACTAGGAAGAGAACCACAGTTAAGTCTATCAAACTATGTGACTTTAATGTATCCGCAAGAGTCTTCCAGTGCTTTTCTTCCCCTATTCTAGCACTGAGTCCCATTTGACGCAACTGAAACCAAGAGCAAAGGTAGCAATTAGAAATCTAACAATGGCCAATCATTTATTACTATACAACCTGATGAATTTTGTTGAGCTTTTATAATAGCCTCACCTGTAGAAATTAAGTGCTGTGGAACTTTAGGAAGCTTCTGCTTTAATTGTGGAAGAGTCTGCAGACATGCAGCAACTCAGATCGTCACATTTCATAAGAGCATCCTTGTTAAATTAACATCTACTTGATTCTTCCCATGTGAAGAGGTTAGCTCTTTCAGTATAAACCGGGGGGGCTCTGCCTTTTTAATGAGAATCAGATGAGAACTGCCTCGCTGCTAGCAGCTGAAAGGAGCTGTCAGTCAGCTACACGTCCATAAATTCTACGTGGGGACTTCTCCTTTCAGATGTCATTTGGCACATTCAGTACAAGGTAAGTCATACATCTCATTTGTGCACAGCAACGAAACAGTTGAACTTGAGAGAATTCGTACCAGAACTTGTTCTAGTAGTTTTTAGTTACCTGTCTTGGTGAAGGAGCAGTGACTTACCAACCCATTCTCAAAAGACTGTTCTTTTGTAGGAGTGTGGAAAGAAGTTCAGTCCTTCTCTAGATTTAAAGTTTTATTTATAGAAAGTTCACCGCATTAATCGGTTAATATTTACATTTAGGTAACACAAACCAAAACCAAGAAGCCACTACTTTAAGGCAGGCAGACAGACAAAGTTACAGACAGACAACAATAAAATTGTGATTATTTTACTCAGATTTAGTCCAAAGGTTTAGAAACGTGTATGCAGATAAGCAGGAAGAGTAGACTTGTCCAAGTCATCGAAGTATGGGTGTTTCAAGGCCTTTTTGCCAGAAATTCTTTTTGCAGGATCATATTCTAACATACTCTGGAAGGAAAAGGAAAAGAAACATTTACTTCTTCGTGAAATAGGTACTCGGTGTTAAGTAGATGAACATTTAACCACAGCAATAATCAGAGAGAAGTTCTTCCCTATGTCCTGTGATATCTCACAGAAGAAGTCAACAAGTGAGAATAGTATTAATGTTTAACATCCCAAAGTGAAAAACCATTTATCCTCCTATTGATTAACTAAGTCCACACCTGTATCAGGGTACCATGTGCCATCAACCTAAATTCAGAACCAATTATCAAGCGGCAATAATTATTACTCTCAGCTTCCCAGTTAAGGGAAGCTGGGAAACCTTTGGCTGCTAAAGCCTAAAATACTTCCATGAATGAGTGTTCCTACGCTTGTTTTTTTTACACTGATATTGAAGGAACTGTTGTGAAGCTGCTCATCTTCAGTTTGGTGCAGCTGTTCACAATTGAACTATAGCTACAAGACCCTGGTCGGGAAAGCAGTATACTTGCACGTGTAAAGCAGATGGATCTGAAAAAGTCTTTTTCAAAATGTAACTTTAATCAGCTGAAGATCTCAATACCGAAGTCGATGAGAGAAAATACAATGGGTGCCATACCCTCTGAAATACCCCTTGAAACCTTCTAGAACAGACAACAGACATGCTTTGCTATATGTTTAAAAAAAAAAAATATAGCACCTACAGTTTATAATGTGTAATCTAGCCAAAAAGAAGGCAAGTATGGAGCTACCCCATGCAATTGTACAGCTGTGTGCTTGCGTGTAGACATAATTAAATCAGTTGGACACCCTGCAGTCCTCCTTCCAAGCCTCATATGGCTTTGGAACAACCCTTTGTTTACATATCTAGCATAATTCTAAAATATCCTAACTGCTAAAAGCTTACTTAAAACTAGCAAAATCCCTGCTGTCTTACATAGAGCTTCCACCTTCAACAGTCTACAGAATTACAAACAAACACTTCAATTACCGAATCTACACTAACGTTATAGGAGCAAGCTATCCATTTCTGCTGCCTTTAAAATTGCATCACTTAAGCCTGAAATGAAGCAGGACTATAGGGAACTTCAATGGATTCCAGATGCCTCAAAATGCAGCCATTAATAGGCAGCTGTAAAAAGCTAAGATTTTAGTCTTAAAGCAAAACTTTATGCAATTCAATATGCTTCAAGTTTAGTGTGCTGTTGAAATCACTTGATTAATGATCTTTCTGTCTGCGTTAGTAGCAGCCAAAACCTTTGTTTTGTTTTTTTTTTTTTTCCATGACGAAGCCACCACTAAACTCAGATCAGTATTTAGCAGGCCAGTTAAATGACTGGACCCAAAACACTCCCTTGGCTGTTCAATCGCTTTCAGCTTTTAAATAAAACCAGTAGCAATTTCAAATTGATTTAATAGTGATGCTGTCAGTGCACAAGTTCAGGATAATTACTCTGAAAGTCGGTTATTTCTGCACAACAATACTGCTGCAAGCCTCAGAAAGCTATCAAAAAAAAAAAAAAAAAAAACACCCCAAAAAACTACTTAACATTGTTCAGTTTGCCAGCCTGAACTGCGGCTCTGTTCTCAGGAAGAACAAGTGAGACATTGTAGTTATTTGAGCTCCTTGAGTAACACCACTCCATTATGCATAATAAATGACTTCTATGTCCACTTAAAACAAGAATCAGCTACAGGGATAATTGCTGTACAGGGCTCTCCTTGTAGCGAGGTGCTTCTGAAGTTCCAGCTTATCTCGAGATGCACGGAGCACACTCCACTACGTGCAAATCTGTTCTGTGTAAATGGAGCTTTAGCAAAGCCAAATGACAAGGTCACCAAGGTACATTCTTAAAGAGCACATAAGATCATCTAAGGAATTAATGTAGATTGATTTGCAGGGAGCTGGAAGAACACTAAATGAAGTCTGATGAGGAGCTTGTCAAATGAACTCGGCCATAGTATTTTAACTGCTCGGCCACGAAACTAAAGCTAACTCATCCTAGCCACAAAATACAGAAGTTAAAGTCATTCAGCCACAGCCCAAACCTCTAACTTGATATAAAAATGCAACTGGCAGAGACCCTATGTGCTGACCTAAACAGCCTCCGGTTTTCCAGCTAATCAATAAATCCAGCTGTTTCCATCGCTATTTATTCATTTAAGACTACAACAAAAGCTGAACCAAAACGAGCCAGTCGCTATTACTCCACATGGTACCACATAAAAACATCCCCAACTACACGGTCTTAGAGACGCATCACAATTAATACCGGTGCCAAGAAGTTAGCAGCTACAAGTCTGTAGAAACTGGAGAGTACTTGAAACTCCCTGCTCATTTCTTCACAAGCAGTTTAAGAGAGAATACTTACAGACAACAGATCAAGTCCATCCTCATCTAAATTTTGGATGATTGTTCCCAGGCTGACAGGTTTCCATTTTGGGAAAGTGTTTTTATAGTCTTGCAAGGATTCCACACCAGGCCACACGTCGTTGTTGGGTGTCCCTAAAGCTCTGTGCAAGCATAAGCAAAACATCTGATCGGTTTAGGGTGAAAACTCTATGCACTATTATGATTTTTCATAAGTTCTCAGCAAGGGAAAGGTTCAGCATGACATACCTGAAGATTCTGAAGAGCTGGTCTATCTCTGAGTCCCCGTGGAAAAGTGGCTTTTTAGTTGCTAGCTCTGCAAATATGGTTCCTATACTCCACACATCTACAGGAGTGGAGTATCGAGCAGATCCTAGCAGCACCTCTGGAGCCCTGTACCACAGTGTCACTATCTAATGAACAAAAATTGTTGTTTTTTTTTTAAGATAACTTGATAGAATCAGGTCCTCTAATTGACTGCAGCCACAACGGCTCATTCATTAGTAAGGAGCATGCAGGTTTTTTTAATAAAAAAATATCAAGTTTAGTCTAGAATCTAGAAGGTCCAGTGAAAATACTTGCATCAAACTTCACTTAAAAATAAGTGTATAAAATCCTATTGCACTAGTTTCTACTGCAAGCCTGCACTCCTTCATAAAGTGCAGGAAGCACGACACCTAACTGGTCTGGCCTATCTAACTCCCTGTCAAGGTAACACTAGCATTCGTGAGACGCATTAGCACTTTAAAGTAAAACAGTCAGGGGGTTGGAAAGCCATCAAGTAAAACTAAGCTGAAATACAACCCTAATGCTATCAGTTCATGACAGCTTTAATAGCTCCATGGTTTTTGGCTTTTCCATCAAGTTATCACGAGGAAGCAAATAAGCCTTGCCCAAATTACCAAAAGCGTGTTCAACTCACTTCATGAGTGTACACCCGCACTGGAATTCCAAAGGCTCGAGCCAATCCAAAATCTGCCAGTTTAATCACACCTTTGTCATCTATTAGAAGATTCTGAGGTTTTAAGTCTCTGTGCAGAACTCGTCTCGAATGGCAGAAGACGATTCCTTGTAAGATCTGATACAGGTAACTCTGTAGACACGGTGAGGTGGAAGGGAGGAGGAAAAAGAAAACAACGTGACCCTCACTGAAGTTAGTGGTTCTACAACATAAAACTGTTTCCTTACATAAACTCTGCCCATAGAAGTAGATCCAGAGCATTGCAAATATTGAGTTAGTATCAATCAGAAATCCATATAAAACTGTGTGTTTACTTGAATTTAGTAAAAGGCAGTTAATTGCATTAATTGAAACAAAAAAGTTGCATTTGAGAGCAGAATTTTCTTTAAAAAAAAAAAAATAATATTCTCTTATTATTCACAGCTGCTTATTCAGTCCTTCCTTTTCGCTCAAGGTAATAGGAAGAGTTAAGGTAAGAGCAAGCTAATAGCATTGTAGGTCACCTCTAATTTATAAATTATACAAAGAAATTTTTCCTCATTACCTTAACACGCGAAGGATCTAAATATTGCCCGGATGGAATAGTATCCAAGTATTTCTTGAGGTCCATGGAAAGGAATTCAAAGACGAGGTACAGCCTCGCATCCTGCATAAGAACATCCTGAAGACTGAAAATTGAGGTTACAGTTAACTCCACTGCAGAGTGCACAGACCTGCTGCTTTGTTTCCCCTCTCAACATGGCCACAAGCTGGTGTTTCTAGGTTCCTAATCAGAAAGCTAATAAGAAAGGGTGACAAAGCTTTGTCTCAGTCTTCAAGGATAAACAGCCTTAGCAAGCTGCACTGCTGTTTGGAAAACTGAGCATATATGAGACAGTGCCAAACTGAGATAAACACCCTGTGTGCTTCCTCTGAATCTTGTTTCTTCTCGCCCTGTATGAGTCTGAGGAAAAAAAAACAAACAACAAACAGTTCTTTTAAGAAATCTGCAGATATTAGCACCAAGATTCCATCTGACTCAGGCTTACTGTAGCAGAAATAATGGAAGAGTTTAAGGGCTCTGCATCGAAATAGGAACCTACTAGATGCAGCAGGAGTTGTATGGGTTTTAAAGTATCCTCTCCACCCTTAATAGATTATAAAGGTTCCTAAATACACACATTCTTACACTGGGAACACTGGCTGGCTGGAACTTGGCCAGCTGTAGGTCACATTAGATGCATTTTTGCTGCATTAAAGCACAAGTACTTGATATCAGGCAGCCGCTGATGGAAGTTTCGGGCGTAGATCAGAAGTAGCAGCTGTAAGCATTACAGTGCAGCACCTCCAGCTCTGCTATGGGACAGTAAGGAAGTGACTGGTGACACAGGCCCACATCAAGAACACCAAGGTCAGATAAATAACTCCACAATAACAAAGAGTTCTGAGACTGAACAGTTTTCAGAAAGCACGCAATTGCTTCAATAACTGTTCCGAAGATAATGACCAAAAATACTTCTGTTCAATTCTTAGAATAAGTGCAGCAGAAGACAGACTTAATTAAAAACCAGCATGACCTCAGGATTTGGGACCAAAGCATAATCTGTCTGCTTTGCAGCAACTCCTTACTAGAACAGTGGAAAAACAATTCATCCGAAGAGACCTAGTGTCCTTCAGAGTACAGACAAATATCAGCATATGCATACCGGACTATATTGGGATGACACAGCTCTTTTAATAAAGAAACTTCTCGGATAGCAGTACTTGGAACACCTTCCTCCTCATTTTCTAGACGTATTTTCTTCATTGCAACCACTTGGCCTGTGGTTTTGTGGCGCCCTTTATACACAACACCATAGGTACCTGAACAAACAAACAGGGAAACGCATATAGGAAATAACCATTCCAGATGCGGATAAATCATCGCAGATAAAAACTGCCATACGGGCAATAGTCCTTGCAACCAACTATTTTTTAATAGCACTTTTGGGCTCGGCAGAAAATAAAGTTGGAATCAGCAGTAAATCTCAAATTAAATAAAAAAAAAAAAGCTATTTGAACTGTCATCATTGACAGAAAAAGAACCCTTAAGGCAGCCAAGCTGCTTAAGTATTGTTTTTACACTGTCTGAAGAATGAATTCCTCACGTGAAGCTCAGACTGGTTTATTTCAGGAAGAAAGGTGCACTTGTGAAGTTTCAGCTACGAAGCACTTCAGCAAGCACCAAACAGCACGTTGCAATTCACCCAGAGGCTTCTCAGAGTAACACACCGTAGAGCCTCAAGCGTAGGTAAAGCATTACAAAGGACACCAGCTTCTACATTTGATAAATGAAAGGGAGGTAGGGGACAAGGGTCTGCACTGGTCATCCAATACAGTACGGTGCCTTATAGTAAACCAACACAGTTGGTTTAGATTGCATGCTGCCTCTCTCATGACAAGTGTGGTGACAGGACACAACCCCACTAAAAACACCTGCACACCACTTCTCCCTAGCAAAACAGAAGCACACCCCAAGTGCCACTTTGGAAACAACTCGTCAACGAGTGCAGATGCCAAGGAATGGATACGTTCCAGCTTCCCAAACAGGAAAGCTCATTTCTGCTCTCAGAATGCCTTCACCCTCTCGGAGGGGCACTGCACCGTAGATGTGAGGGGAGATAACTCTCAGCCACTGATCAGCTGATTCAAACAGACAGTGGCGTCTTCAGAAGTAAGATGCATTCACCTGGAGATACTGTGTGGTAGAATAGCAGCAGCCGTATGGATAGTGGGGGGGGGGGGGGGTCACAAAGCTTACAACAGCTGGCAGCCCAAGCTGAAGAGCCCTGCAAGGTTCCCGGCAACCGTACTCACCTTCCCCAATCTTCTCGATTTTTGTGTAGTTCTCCATGGATGTAGGTATCCCTGAAACAAAAAGCCACGAGGGTCAACAGGCGGCTCCTGGACGCGTTCAAGTCCCAGAAGTTACATCGGGACCTTGGAAGTCCGCCGAAAAGATATCGCGCGGAACGCTTACTATTCCCCTCTACAAAAGCGAGAAAAACAGCGTTAATTCGGGGACGCCGCTAAAAAAAAAAACAAAAAAAAAAAACACACAAAAAAAAAACAAAAAACCAACGGACAGAGGAAAGAGGGCCCCTCGAGCAAAGCTCACCGAGCCACGGAGGACGGCCTGCTCGGAAGCTTTCCAAGCGAGCACGTTAGCAGCAGAGCGCCGGGCCCGCGAGGGGCACCAACGGCCCGCGCTCCCTCCCGCCTCAGGAAATCCGCTGTACCACACGGGGGCACCGAGCGGCACCGCCCGACCCCAACCGCTGCGGCTCTCGCTTCCCCACCGGCCGCGGGGATCCGAAGCGGTGCGCTCCGCGGCCGCGCAAAGCCGGCTCCCCCCCCCCCCCCCGCGCTACCGCACCTCGCCGCCGCCGGCTCCTCCCCCGCCGCTGCAGGCTCCGTAGCGCTCAGCCACCCCGCGGTCGCTTGTCCGCAGCGGGTACCGCGGCGATCCCGAGGCGCCGGAGCCGCCGCCGCTCAGCTCCGCGCTGCGGGGAATCTCCTCGGCCGGGCGCGCGGGAGGGCGCCGTTCATTCGAACCGGGCGCGCCGCGCCGCCGCCGCCGCGTCCCACCAATGGCGCTGCGCCGGGATGATTCAAAGCGGCCAATCACTAGAGCGCCGCTCCGGCGGCGCCAAAGCGAGACCGAATGGCGCCGGGGAAGGCGGGGCGCGAGCGGCACAGCGCCCCCTGGCGGCGTGGCGGCCCGAGGTGCGGCGGGAAGGGCCGCGGCGCCGAGATGAGCGTGAGCGGGCTGCACGGCGGAGTGCGTGTTGACATGTCCGCCACTGCGCGGCCAGCACGGTCAGCCCGTGTGCGCTCAGTCGCTCTGTAGGGCTGCGCCGCGCAGCCTGCGCAAGGCAGAACGCCGGTTGTGCTGGCTTACCGCGGGCTCTTCAGCCCAGGTGCTATACGAGGAAGAAAAACAGTAATCTAGTTCTGCCTCGGCAGTGTAACGTTAATTACCGTTTTATTTATATAAACAGGCAAAGGGCAAGTATATTAAAACCTCCTCTGCGTTCAGTTCTGCTCCGTCCTCTTGCTTATGCTGAATTGCTGTTTGTAGGATCAGGCCTACAATGCCAATCTCAGATTATAGTATTACGGTTGTATTCGTGGCTAAGAATCCGCCGTAATACTCTGAGCAACTTCTATTCTGAGTAGAGGACAGCTGCGAGAGTCAACATAGACGTGTCTTTCATATGATGACTGTATTATCCTCAACAGCATTACTGTAAAGAAAAGAGGCAGTGTCTTTTGTCTTTTACATAATGATGGGATTTAAAAAGTTGACTTGTTTGTAAATATTAATCAGAGCATCCGCAATGGATCGTGTCCACTGCAGTCCAAAGCAGATAAACACGAATAGCGATGGGCTTCTTTTGGCACCCGTTAACGATAAGAGATTGTTTTGGTAGTACAGAAAGCAGAAGTACAGGAGGAGTTCTTCAGTAGCCCTTCGGAAAGAAAGGTAAATATTAAAGGGCGACACCTCTTGGATGCAGAACTTGTGCTTGTTAAATGTCTTCTGCTTTGCAGGGCAACTCCGGCGATCAGAAACATGGGGAACAGCTTCGCTGCTCACATCCTATGTTAGTGTTTTGGCTGCAAGCGCAAACAAACTTCCAGTTAAACGTTTGGGAGCTGCCAAGGAAAACAAAACAAAAACAAATAAATAAAAAAGGAGCGCGCTGCTCTCCCCGATTCCAGCGGACTTGGGTTTTCTCTGCTCTCCTTAGTGCATGCTTTTCTTGACACAGCCAGCACCTGCTGCCGGGCTGTACTGCACCCAGCACGCTCCGATAGCGCGTTTAAATCCCAGTCCTCAGGCAGGGAAGTGCAACTCGAAACGTGTCCTGCAGTGAGGGAAGCCGGCTTCCTTCCTTCCAGGCATCGCTCCCGCTGCCAAGAGAGGAGGGATTCTCGTCCAGGTGGGAGCGTAGATGAGACAAGCGAGGTGCGTGAGCCTGAGGAAACGAGCCCCACCCGAAATGAGCGGAATAAAGCCATTAAACGCGCGGGCAGCGTCAGCCACCTGCTCTCCTCAGAGCGTCCCGACCGCGCCGCCGCTGGAGCGGAACAGCCGCGGCTCCCGCCAGCGGCAGCGGCGCTCCGGAGCCGCCGTGCCCGGCCCCACCTGAGGGGGCGGCGGCCGCGAGGGGCAGTCTCTTCCGCCGGTGGAGGCGAGCCCGGGACGGCTCTGCCCCCGCGCTGGGCGAGGTGAGGTGCCGAGCGCGCTGCAACATGGCCTCCTCCTCCTCCTCCTCCCGCCCCGCGGGACGGGGCGGCCGGGACCAGGTGAGTGCGCGACCGAACTTTCTGCTCTCCCCTCTGCCCGCCGCCGGCTGCTCCCTCCAGGTGCGAAGGCAGCGGGCGGCCGTGCCGGTGTTCGTCGCGAGCTGCCGGGAAGGCTCTTTTCCCCTTTCGTACGTCTGTCGCGTCCTGGGTGAACTCTGTGGGATTTTGCTAGGGCTCGTGTCTCGATCCCTGTTGCAAAGGGATCGTGTTCTGTCATGTGCAGGTACGGAGGGATGCTGGTACTTGCCACAGGATAGGGCTGGGCACGTGTGTTACCGAAAACGGTATTGCCTGGCCCTCCTCTCCCAGGTAACAGTTTTGCTGGTCGCACCATTTGGTTAACAGAGCGATCAGTGTCTGTCCGAGTGAGGTGGATAAATATCTTCCTTTATTTTTCTTTCAGAAATCTAATTTCCGAGCTTTGCGGTGAGTCTAAACTGCTGTAACAACACAGCTTGCTTTTAAACCTGCTCTTACAGCACCGGACTTCTTTGCTGTTAAGAATTTGGGGTGTAGAGGAGTAGTGTACTACTTCAGCTCTAGTTCTTCTGCTGTGGTTGTTCTGAGGGTCAGTCAGCTGTGGTGGAGCTGTGCTCTGCCCGGTGCTGCTTCTGTCTGATCGCTTTACCCAGCTGAACAAGTCTGGGGACTGCATGAAACTTGTAGGACCTCGTGCACCAAGTTCTAGGAACTGTAAGTTCATGTGCTTTATTCCCTGCTTAGCTTAATGTAAACCCAAGGCCTTCATGGGAGAAGAGAGGGGAGAATGGTCTTACTGTTGTGCAGGAGAAGAAGACTCCTGTTTATCTTTTTCAGAAAGATATCCTGATCATCTTTTTCCCCTCATTTCCAACAGCTTAACTTTTTTTTTTTTTTTTTCCCTTTACTCTGAAGTTCTCTGAGCGGTCTTCTGACATCTTCCGTTTCTCACTGTTTTCTTTGGTAGCTGTGTATTCAGTGCTCTTGGCACCATGTGAAAACTGACGCGCTAATGCAGCGGTTCAATACGCACCAGAGGGTATTTTTGCTGCTCCGTGTTGCCTCAAGTGTGAATATTTCCCATATACATTAGGGTTTGCGTGAGGCTGTTGACAATGCGACTTGTAGCCCTTTTGGCACAGCTTCCTGGGTGACAAAATAGGACCTGGCACATTGCTTTAATACTGAGGGTAAGCATGTTTTTGCGATCTTTAATCAGACAAAATTTTATTAGCTCTTTGAGCGAGTTTGACAATGACTTGGCCCAAGGAAGACTTTTCTTTTTTTTTTAATTATTTCTCTGGAAAAAGCTGAGTGGTGTAGAACCTGGGGCATGAGGGTGTTATAAAACACTACTGTGGGTTCTGCATGAGGCTTCTAAACTGTGTAGTGTTTAAGTAGTATTTATAGTGCTGACCTTTCTAGGAAGGAAACTAATAATTTGAAGGTTTGAGTATTTCAAAACAAATCCTTCTGAGTAGGTTTTTTTTTTTTTTTTAACATATTTCTTCCTTAACGTGAGCAGGCTGTTTTGGGTTCCTATTCCTTTCTTCCCTGGAAGCCATTGATACATGTGGCAAAAATTAGAAACAGAACTTATTATTACCATTGTCTTCAATGTTGGGGCTAGGAAAATGAAGAAGGAGCTTCCAACTCTTTCTCATCTTCGGTGGAGAAGTTCGCTAAGAAGTGACAGAGTTTTGCTGCCCTTTTGGTAACCTGCATGTGCTGCTTGATGCTCTTGCTCTCAAATTTTAAACTATGCAGTAGTTTGCATAAATGCATTGAAAATGAGTTGCCCTGTTTTTTCTCTCACTGTTATTGGGGTTTGCGTGGCTGCAGAGAGGATGTGTTGCAGGCTGAGAACAGCAGGTGAGGGAAATAAAGAGGACGACAAAATAAATTGCTGTTAAAATATTGAGTAGTGTGACTGTGAAGTTCTGAGGACCTTGCTCTGCTTGTGTCAGTCATTGTCCCATCCACGTGAGGGTTTTGTGCAGTTGTAGCCTGTCTCAGTTTTATTAGCATCTTGATTGAAACCATGCAGTGCAGTCTTGAAGCAGTGGCTGCTGTTCCTTCCGTGCTCCCCTATGGTGTCCTATCGAAATGAGCTGGTATTTGCTTCTTAGTCATGTTGTAATTTCTTCTACTGGATCAATTTAAAAGTTCAGTTCCTGCTCATTTGTTGAAGAGAAATAAGTTTACCATCTTTCCTTCGATCTCCTTTTGTAACTAAGGGAGTTGCTCTGCAAGGGCATATCTGGGTTGATGCCCTTCATGGAAGAATTTGTTCCAAGTTTCCATATAATATCTGAGGCGCACATCAGTTTATCAGTATGTGATACCCTTTCTATCTGATTATGATTTCAAACTCCTTCCATTAGCTTGCAGTATTTTCTATGTAGCTGTAGTGGGGAGTGTTCATGAACTGAAGCTTTCCCAACCACCCTATTGTGCTGAAGCAAGAGCTGGCTGAGCTTCTGCACTCGTCTTCTGAGTTATTATGTTAAACAGGTCATGATGACAGCTCCTGTTAGTAGGAGAAAGGAAAATAATATTCCGCAATGACTGAGGAGTTGATAGTATGTATTTGTCATACAGGAGCTTGTTTCTTACACGGTCTTTGTGGATTTTAGGTTTTAAACCTCTGATATAACATCTGCATTTGGAAAGCCATCCTAACAGTGTAACTCATACCTATTCTATGCATGGTCTATGATCTTCGCAGACTGCTTTTACTAGTGCTGCGTGTATACTTTAAGAAATAATTACGGATTTTCCACGGCTATTAGCTAATTCATTTGTTCTAGGTGAAAGTAAAGGTTGACTAATTACGTTCTGACCTAATGATCCACAAAAGTTTGTGCTCTTACTTTCTGCCTCTTATTGTATGGAAGCTGGTTATGGAGTTGGGGATTAGTTTGCATTAAGAAGATTTTCAGGCTGACCTCTCATTTTTGTTTCTTCTGAATTTGTAAGTCTGTTGAGGAGAACCTCTGTGATGCAAAGTGTTTGTTTTTATGAAAACGTGTGAAGTGGATTCTTGCTTATTTTTGCCTTAATTTACTGTCCTGTGTATTTATATTGTATCTCTCACTCTGAAGAGTGCTTCTGTGTTGTTTTTTTGTTGCTATTTTTTTCGGTGGAGGTTTATTGGCATTGGTTTTGTTGTTGTTTTTCCCATAGTGTAATATCATTCTCACTTCTGACACTACAACAGTTTAGTGCTGCCTCAGGATAAGGAGCAGTTTCTGCACTGGCCCTGTTTTACCCAAACACCTGTTAAGCTTTAGGACTGGTTCAAAGAAAGTTTATCCTGAAGTTGCTGGACATACTGTGCAAAGAACTCCAGGGCACAGTGGAGAGCAGATGGGACAAAGCTGAGAAGGCAGTAGGTAGTTGGAGTCGTTTTCTCTTGCTGAACCTTTGTCTGAACCTACATTAGTTAAAAGCTCCAAAGCCAGGCTCTTGCTATGGCAGAGTAAGGCTCATGAGGGTAAGAAGGAAAAGTGCAAGTGTTGCTGGTGGGGCAGTTAAATTGGGTGAGGTTCTTGCTTGTTTCTTCACCTTTCCTTTACTTTTGAGCTATCTGGTTGTGCTGTGGAGGAATCCTGAGATGCAGTCAGCTTTCCTTCCTGCTGCAACACTCAGCATTTGAGGTAGGTGTTCTGGGAAGTGATGTGTAAAATCTATTCTGTGGTCTTGTGAGCGGGGAGGGGAAACCATTCAAGGCCAAGTGACCCACGTATGCTCTTCAACTTGTAGCTTTGGGGCGCAATAAAATGGTAAATACTTAACACAAAAGGTGTGTCAGCTGGCCTTCAGTTCTAACTGCATTCAGGGAAGAACAAAAACTCTTAAAAATAAAAGCCAACGAAGTGTAGGTGGGAGTAGTCTATAGTATTGATAAGTAACAGTAATAATGATGGATGCATGGCATGGAGGGTAATTAACTTGATGAAAACAGAATTAGAAGCAACTTTAATTGTTTTTGAAAGAAAAACACAAAGGATGCTATAAAACTCATATGTTTTATAGCATCTTCAAGAATTAACATTGCTTGTTTATTTTCCAGTGGCCTTGGTGCTCCTCTGTAGAAGGGGAAAGGAATTACATGGTATTTTTCACTCTGGTAGCTTTTTTGGTGGGCCATTTCTTTTAGAGGCTATCTGTCATCAAAGTGTAGATTTAAGGCACTGTGAAACCATGTTATTGTTCTATCTCTGTACTTGTATGACTCCCTTGTGTAACACACGAGGCACATAAACTGATGCATATGTCATTCGGAGCTGTGGAACAAGATGCCTTTAAGGTGGGGGAAGTGGAGAGGGAAGTGGAGTCAGAGATGAAGTGTTCTAACAAACAGTTCAGAGTACCTTCCATCTGTGAATGTTACATGCATTTGGAGTTGCTCTTTGTGTTGGAGATCTAACATAATGTCTACTAAACTATTGTGTTGGTAGGTTTTGTTGAACTTTACATTAGGTAAAGATAAATATCCAAAGGGCTTCTGAGTCCCTGGCCTTCTTGGTTTTTTTTTTTTTTTTTTTTGAATCTGGATCAACATATCCCAGGTTATTTGAGTGTCTGCAATGTGGAGCAGCTGCTTAGTGCTTTGACTTGAGGTAGTATAGATGGTTTCTATTTAACCACAGCCTCTGTAGTACCATGCTATGGTACTACATGCTATCACTCATTGCATTCACACCTAACAAGTTGACTTATTTATTTTGCTGCGGAGACCTATGAGCTATCTTTACCTTATTTGTGGAATTCAGCTCAAGTGCTAAGGGCTCTGTGCTTGCAACCTGAGAATCAGAAGGGAACAAGTGTGTCAGGACATGGGCTTGCTCCTTCTGTGACATTTATTTTGAACAGTAATGACTTGTGCCACAGACATGACCCCATTTTGTAGGTGAATGATCTGTAGGTGAGACTGAATGTTTTGAGTCAACGACGACAAAGCCAATTTCCTTTCTGCTTCCTCTGACACTTTGGTTCTGCTTATTCCTGTTCAGAGAACACCGCAGAGAGCGCATGCGTCTGTCTGGGAAGCTGGATCATTTCACAGCTCATGACTCTGTTAATGCGTGAGTTAGCCTTGCTGTGGGAGAGAAGCCCCCTTGATGGGAAGGTAGGAGCAGGTCACAGTGCATAAGGAAAAGGCAAGAATCTCCTCAACACCATCTCCCACTTAGAAATGTGCTGCCTGGAATGGTAACAACTGGTGTAGGTTTAGTTTCATGGCAGGGGAAGTTTGGGCTTTAGCAGAGGTTGTGTTACTAAGTGCTAAATGACCTCTTTTTTTTTTTATCCAATCTTATAAGAAAAAACTGGTTTCGTTATAGAGGTCAGACTTGTGGTCCACTCTACTAACTGAGTTGTTTGGTTGTTTTGTGCTTTTTGTGTTTTTAAAGCAGGAGAAGATGAGGGGGAGCATGCGCATGAGCCAGCTTGTTAGTTTTGCACAGTTCCTGTGTGTGGCCTGGATTTCTTTCCAGGCTCTGCCCCTGCAAAGCCTCTTTGTGATCTCAGCCTTGATGTGGGTCAAAAGGGGAGGATTGTTAACATTCCTCCTGCCCCTCTCCATCACCATCAGCAGCTCTCAGTGAATATCAGTCCTCTGCACTCGTGTGGGAGAGGACAGTGGAATTTTGGGCTGCTTGCATTTGCTTTCCCAGATATTTCTCTCTGTCTTTCATCTGACCAGTAGTCCAGCTCCCAGCTTTTTTTTTTTTTTTTGCGCTTAGGAATGTTAACATTTCTGGCAAGTTAGTATTTTCATACTTTATATACTTCTTGATGGGCATAGGAATGGTAATAATACTAGAGAAAACAGCTTCTAAGAGAATTATGATTCTAAACAGTGTGCTCTGTAATTGCCCTTCAGGAGTTGTCTGCCTCGTCCCTCACTTGCTTATTTAACACTGTTGCTTATTTATGCAGCTCTTTCTCTCCACTTTGTTTGCATTTTGTTGTTTTCAGATGCTACAAGTTTACTGTGAAAGCTTTGGTCTTACAGGATGCAAGCATCCGGGTTTCTTTTTTTGATGTTTGTTTGACTAAATTAATACTGCTTTCAGAGTCAGGTGTTCTTTTTCTAACTGCATTAGACCAGACAGTTATAAGCAGTTTGAATTGCTAGCTATGGTGATTTGAGAGGGTAACAACACGCTTCTGAACTGATTAAGCACTTTTCATTCTGTGTTGCATTTACTGCTATCATCATAATTCTAATGAAATGCATGTTTTCTGCAGTGTCTTTCCCTTGCCTTTAATGTGCCTGTCTTCCTAAAGAGCATGTTAACAAACAAGCTGTTTGAGCAGAGGATTCCCTTGATCAAACTGAAATACAGTATTCAACGGTGATTCAAAGCTTATAAAGCAAAAGCGTGTGGATTAATCTCATACTGAGCTCAGACGTGGGGGAGGAGGGAGTAAAGCATATCAGGTAAAGTTATTGTGAAGTTTAGACACTTGTGAGAAAAGTATGTAAAAACAGGATCTCTGTTGTATGTCTGCTATAGGTTGAATGTTTCAGGTGGTAAAATTTACTTAAGTGTTTTATGTTTAAGAAGGCACCCATAAATAATATGGCAAAGCTAGGTAGTTTTTTTTATTAAAAAACAGAAAGAGCAAAGCTTTGCTATGGCTAATGTTTCTTTTTATGGCCTGCCTTCACTGCAGCTAGCAAAACTGGTCCGTTGTAAGCAAATAAAGGGATACTGTTAAGGTTGCTTCAGTGGAGGAGCAGTAGTTGTCTCGGACACCTGTGATTTCATCATCAGCTTATTTTTGCGCTGCTTCCAAATGAGACAGGTGATTTTTGTCAGTTGAGCATAATAAGCAGACTAGGTTTTCTGCAAGAAGGATGCTAGTACTGGGGGGAGAACTGCCAATAGCTGTGTAAATAAACCACTTGATTATTTTTTTTAATGTGTAGAACGCCTATTTTCTTGTTTGTGACAGCTGTTGTTGATGTAAGTACAGCAAATCCAGCCATACTTGTCACTTGAATTCCTCACAGGGTTTGCTGGTCAGTGACAATTACATGCAGTGCTCTGTGATCAGGAAATAGGGGGGATGGACTAAGAACCTTGGGAAGTGCTGATATGTTAGATATTTTCAAGTGGAATATCCCAACAGACTGACCTGTGTGGAGGTGTATCCACGAATTAAGATGAATATGAATTTTATTCAGGAAGTTTATTTAGGGCAACGTTAACAAAACCATGAAATTAAAAAAAAAATCAATTTTGAAGTCTCTCTGTGATGAAAAGATAATGTGATGTGATTACTGCAGTGTATGGTAGTTTGCCTTGGCTGAAATAAGAAGTGTTATTTCTTAGGAAAGTGACTCTGTGGGGGAGCATCTGTTTTTAATGGGATCATAGCCTTTGGTTGGAGAAGTGGAACTGGCACTGTCTGTGTGTGCAGACACTGGTTCTGCTTCTCATAGGGTGCTGAATGGCAGAGGCTATCACCACATTTGGAAGAAATGAAGCTCATTATAGTAACAGACCATGAGGCTGTATATTTCTATTATAGAATTCTAATTTAGGTCACATAAGGACCGTGCGAAACAACAACGACACTATCCAGAACTGACAGCTTATGTGATGTATCCACGTTTCTAGAATTGATGTGTATTTGATAGGAACAATTGATTGATTTATGTAGTCTACAAGGGCAGCTCTGAAATTATTGCTTTCTGGTGATGTCAGAGGTGGATGTTGGTGGTATGATGTTGATGTTAACATTCCGCTACGTGTTGTTGCTGTGTGATGTATGGCAGCAGAGGGGCAGTCTGACAAATAGCATCTGATGTGGAAGTGAAGGTGCAGAGATGTGTTATTGAATTCCTTCATGTGGAAATGTTGACACCTATTGACATTCATTGATGTTTGCTGCACTTTTATGGTGATCAACCAGTGTCTGTGAGCACAGCAACGTGGTGAGTGCTGCATGTCAGCAGTGACAACAGTGGTTGAAGAGCAGCTCCACTGGTGTAGATTTTTATGAGCGTGGCATGCAGGCTCTTTTTGATCGCTGGCGAAAATGCAGAGCTACTGGCAGTGACTGTTGAAAAAGAGTGTTTTGTAGCTGAGAATTTTCTCCATGTAAGCGTTATTGTGTTCTTTGTATTTCTTGCAGTTTTCATGGAAATAAGTGGGAAGCATTACTTTTCACAGCAACTTTTTTGATTTATAGGCTTATCAGATTTCTTTAATGAACTTAGGAAAGAAGCAAGCATCATGGTGACACAAAACAAAGGGAACAGATAACCAGTCAGGATGTGTGACTGGATTACCGGGGTGGTGATGCTGGTGGGGAACTTCAGCAGACAGATTACATCAACTGTAATACTCATGGTGCCTGAAATTCCGACTGTGGCTGATCATCTGTCTTTTATTGGCTTGTGTTTTTGTCAGCCACCTTGCAGGAATCCCAACCTGGAATTTTGGGGTGGGTTAGTGTAGGGGGTGCATGGAGAGTGGCCTATGGGAGGGATTCAGCAGAGGGCAGGATGGAAGGTAGCCTGTGACTTTCCTGTCTGCCACCTGTGCTTGCTGCAGTTCTGGGTATGTCCTTCATAGCAGCTCTGCTAGGTCCTATGTTCAGCTGCCAGTTTGGTCAGAGTCCATCTTGTACTGCCCAGCTACAGTCTGACCAGGCTGTCATGGCAGATGAGTGTGGGTTTTCACTGTTTGTTTGCGGGTGTTACTGTTTCTGCTGTATTCCTAAATGTGCCCGACCGTGATTACAGTTAATCTGGAACTGAAAGCTGGTCATACAGATTCAAGAAATAGCTTTGTATTTAATGACCCATGGCAAAGAAAGCTCAGGCTCAAAGGCTGCTGAGGTGGATAGAATTCTTGAAGCTGATTATGGGCACTGGGGTGGGTCTCTTTGTGGCCGATGTTATGTTAACCTTCCCCACTTCAGCGTCTTTTGTTTGTTTTTCTTTCATTGTCATTAGGTAGATAATGATTAAAACTTGCATTACTTGATGTTCTCCTCTCTCTTCTTGAGTAAACACACACACAAAAATGTAGTTGTTGAGTTCAAATGCTGATGTAAAAGGAAAGCTATCCGTGAAGCATCTTACTGGGAATGCCCCCAACTTTAGTGCAATAGAAAACTTGTGTCCATGTGGAATAACCTGCACTGTTACATTCCCATGCCCACCAAATCCCTTAAAAAAAAAAAAAAAAATACAGGTAGTGAAAGCTAATGCGTTGTTCTCTTCTCTGAGATCTTCAGTATTTTGTATTCATTTACTTTTATTCCCCCATGCCCTCAGGGTTCTGTGGAAGCACTGATTACTCACAGGAATGAGTTCTGCTTTCTGGGACTGCTGTGTACTCAGGTTTTGTCGTGGGTGCAAAACCAGAGAGGACTGTTAGCAGCACTAGCTTAGCATAGCAAGAAATACTTTGTTTTCCTATGTATTACTCATGAAAAAGCATTTTTGGCTCTGATGTTTGCAGTGATGCCATCGAGTGCTGAAGCTTATTTCTGCCTTTTTTTCATGACTATTTTTGCACTCATCAAAAGAACGTCTATACTGGTACTTTCTTATTTAGCATTATACCTAGCATAACCAGACAATCCAGCAAGAAACAGCGATACAGGTCTTAAGAACGCTTTCTTTCCTATTTTAATTAACTTTTCCAGTTAACGATTGTTTGCTTGATAATAAGCATCAATGCCCTTGTTACAAACACCCATTTATCAGATGTCTGAATATTGATACACGGTAGTTTGGAAGGTCAGTAAACTCATGGGAATACCCACTAATGAGCACATCTCTTTATTAAAGATGGAAAGGCCACTAAACTGCACAACTGCTAATTTAAATATCTACAGCCAAGAAAAACTTTATTTTTGAGGTTTGAAGAGAAGGAATCAGGCAGCGTTGTATTAGTTAACTTTTTCAAAATGTGCATCTTATTGGGGCATAAGGACTTGTAAAACTGTATTCAAACACACTGGTTGTTCCTCGTAAAAGACTGCAGTTGGTAATTTAACTAAAGATAACTAAAAAGAATGCATTGGACTGTTTTTTTTTCCCTTTTCCTGATGCTCTGCCTTAACCTGAGGGCAAAAAAAACCTCATCTTGTTTTGATACTCATAAGCAGTAAAACTCTTTTTATCTGCTTTTATTTCTTCGACGTGGTTAGCTTCTAATAAATGAGCTCTGTGCTCCTCAATTGAGATTCAGTGGTGTGTAGTCTTGTTTCATCATCATATTTAAATGACTGGCCAAGTAGAAAATTGTATGTTCAGTAGAAAAACAAATTGAAGAGGGTAGCATTGTAATATTAATCTTCATCAGGCCCTGAATGCTTTGAAATGGAAGAAATATGTATTACATGACCTGTTTTATTGCTGGCAGAAAGTTCTCCAATTTGTAGTTGTATATAAATGGCTTTTCCCTGTGCTTCTCCAGATGAGCAAGTTAAATCAGTTTCTGAAATTCGGATCATAAATAAAATTAGAACATGCACACAGTTCCTGGTTTGTGGATCCCACGTGTGTAAGCTTCAGACATCCTAGGTGTTCTCTCCTTGTCGATCATGCCTTCGCACCCCAGTGGTTATGGAAAAGTGTCAGGTTCAAACAGGTGCTTCTGGTATGTTGTATATTTTCCCAGTCTCTACAGGATTCTTGGGGGATCTCTGTAGTACTGGTACCCCTCAAAATTCTTCAGAGGAGTAAAACCAAAAATGTGACTTAAATACCCTGTGTTCTGAGAGATGAGAAATACAGACAGCTCTGCAATTATGACAGAGTTAAGGTTTGAGGATTCACCTGAGCTGTTTGTGACCATGAGCATCATACCTTTAGGCTGGTGTAATTTGTCTCCTATAGCAAGCATCCTGAAGGTATCCGTTTAGGATGTTACTGATACTCAGCATGTCCTAAGAAAAGCAGTGGAAACTTTGCAAGGTAAGTACAGTCCTGTTGCAGCTGGACTTGTGTCTATGAAGAATGCACTTCTATTTCTACTCACAGCTTGGCTTTCTCCTGCACACTTGGATAATCTGAGGTCACTTCCAAGAGCATTCTTCCTTGGGACTCTTATAGTATTTCTAAATGCTTTCATTTATTCTTTTGTGTCAGAGGGTTAAATGGCTCTTTCTGTAGCTTGGATCTTTATACAAGAATGGGAATGTAAGTGGCCTGTGTGTTTCAGTGTCTAGTAATCTTGTGTATTATTTCTCTTAAAGTTATTTCCAAAACTATTTTTTTTGCTCAAATTAAGTAGCCTTTTCCTATTCCATCAAAACAGTAAGAGCAAAGTGGAATGTACTTTCCTTTTCTTGTTTCTTGATATTCTGGGAAATGCTCATCACTTATCAATGAGGGAAAGTTGCTTAAGTCAGAAAATGGATTATTTTGTGTGCAGAAGCTGCAAAGATGACAACTACTTTATCTTAAATTCAAAAGTTTGGCCTTAAGCTGCTTAACTCTGCTTGGATCTTGAGTTAATCTGATTTGTTTTTGAGTTGAATCTCTGTTTCCAGATTGAGCTGACAGTTCCTTCCAACAGCTGCATGAAAAGCCATTGCAAGAGCCAGGAGTAACACAAAAGAATGCTGTACTTGTCAAGTCGGTCTTCCAAGAATTGGCTGTTGTGGAAGAAAAATAAACTGGTGCACATTTCTGTACCCCATGCCAAGTTTTCTCATGTCCCCATTAATTTATTTAGGCTAATTAATTGCTTTTAGTCATAGGATTTGGGGACTAGTTCTTTCTCAGAAGTGAGCAAGCAGGAACTGAATGTGGAAAGGAGCTAGAAATGCAAATACTTTAGGATAACTTTTGATAACATTAGCTGTATCTTTCTATGAATTTAATGGATGTGACCACTTGCCTATAGGAATTTGTGTGAATTAACAACTGCAGAGCTGTAAGCATTGTTGCAGGACTGTATTTAGGGAAGTATGTCAAGAAACCAAAAACGTGCAGGCTAAATACTCCTTCAGAAAAAAAACTTTTCAGATTCGTTGTTGCTTAAAGAAAAGGCTGTGATCCAAATTTTATTCCATTGCTTTTTTACTAGCTACTCAGAGCCCTGGAGTGTTTGCTCTGTTTTCCACTTGTGCAATAAATGTTCTCTGGGCTGCTTCAGCACTGCAGCTGCAGCATCCTTAATACGAATATCTATGCTTTTTCTGCTCCCTGGCAGAAATAATGGCATAAAATGATGGCCAAGCAACTAACAGTAATATTGTGTTGATATTTTTGCTTTTAGTCCTTTTTCAGGTAGGCAGCTGACAATATCCAAACTTCTTGTTGGCCTGTACACCTGATGAATTGTTCCCCAGTACAACATTCCCATGTATTCCTGAGCCAGAGCCAACAGCTTTATGGAATTTACATTTTCCTGGAAGATTCAGTGTAAGATTCAAAAAAAATGAAGTTTCAAAGCTGAAACTTAAACCCAAAGTACTACCAAGTTCACATTGTAATAGGGCCATTGCTCTGCTACTGAATAAAATGTTTTGGCTAAGTAATGTAAATTTCAAATTTCTCCCTTTGCTAATGCTATAAAATCTCTCCAGCAGCGAATGGATGGGAAGAACTTTCATTGTTTATTTTTTTTTCTTTTTCCCAAAGCATAAATGACACGAGAGGTAGAGGGTTGACCAACTCCAGGACTAGGAAATTACAAGTTCCTGCTATTGTTGTCAGTTTTGTTGATACTTAAGAACGCGTAGGGACTGTTCTACATGTGTACTTAATTGGTTGTTGGAGTGCCAAGATGCAACCATCCAGCTAAATCACTATTTTGCTTTGCAGCTTTTCCTTTTGGGGAGGAATTGCAGGTAGGAGGTGGGATGTTCACAGTAATTACTTTTCTGCTGTAGTTAAAATGAGACCTCCAAACCTATTGTATGCTCTTGCCTTTGAGTTGTAAACAGATTATACTGCTGAGATGTTTTGGGAAAGCAGTGAAGCTGTTAGAGGAGGAGTGAGATTTGTAGCTTTTTGGGCTTCAGTGTCTAGCTGAAGAGCTATTATTTTGTTTTCTTATAATTGGATCAGCTCTGAAATCAATGTTTCACCAATATACGGATTCATGTAGCAGATATAATTTGATTTGCTATGCGGGCATCTTCATTTTGTGGCAGTGCTACTCTTCCATGAAGATGTTGGTGAGGGAAAGCAGTGTCTGTGACTGTAGATGCTTCTGCCCCAGCTGTCTGTGTGTCTGGCTGACTGGCTGTTCTGGTGGGAAGGCAGCAGCCACGGGCAGTGCAGGCTGTGGCAGCTGGGGCAAGGAGAGCAGTGCACAACTGCTACTGCTTCTCTGCAGTTTCTCATTTTCACTGCCCCTGCTGCTTTGTAAGTGCTTGGAAAGGAGCTGGCAGCATGAGGAGAGATGAGGGTGTGGAACACCTCCCTTATGAGGAAAGGCTGAGACACCTGGGTCTGTTCAGCCTTGGAAAAAATAAGACTAGGAGGGGATCTGATCCATGTCTATAAATATCTATGGAGCGGGAGGCAAAGGGATGAGGCCAGACTGTTTTCAGCCATGCGTAGCGATAGGACAAGGCCCACAAACTGAAGCATAGGAGCTTCCTCACAAATGTGTTTGGGAACTTCATCAAAGTGCAGGTGACACAGCACTGGCACAGGCTGCCCAGGGAAGTGGTAAAGTCTCCTTCTCTGGAGATGTTCAAGACCCACCTGGACGCCTGCCTGTGCAAGCTGGGCTAGGGAGCTGCTTTGGCAGGGGGGTTGGACTCAGTGATTCCTAGAGGTCCCTTCCTACCCCTACAATTCTGTGATACTGTGAGATGAAAACTGTGGGCAGAGCCAAGCATGGGAAGAAGCCTGGATCCTAAAGCAGCATGCAGCAGCTCTGCGAACAGAATCATATGGGGGTTGCTGCTAATTGAGACAAAGATCAAATCACTTTAGGTATTTTCATCTGCTGAAAGTGATACTGCTTGACCTATTAAATAAATAAATAAACTCTGCTGGGAGTTGACAATGTTTTTGGTGAGAGAACATACATTTCAGCTGGGTTTTCCCACTGTAATCCTTTCTGTTAACCTCTCTTTACCGATACTCAGACATCTTGAATTGCTTGGCTGCTTTCAGTTAAATTGCACAAAGCAGAAACAGCCCAAGTTAATTTTCCATATGCTTTGTGAAAACACTTGAGCAGAAAAAGGAGCTTCAACAAATTCACCGTTCCAGTTCCACCACAGTGGTGTGAGCTTAGCAGTGTTGCTGTGCATCAGAGAATGTGTGGGACTGGGGCGCAGATGAGGTAAGTTCTGGAGTATACAGAATGGCTTAATTGAGTCACATGCTCATAAAATGTTGCAGCACAAACCTTTGTTAAAGTTTACCGAAAAAAAGGGCGAGAGCTGGCTGGGCAGCTCTTTGCTTAAAGCTGCAAAGCAGGGTAAAGAACCACAGAGGTTTTTCCCTTTTAGATGCTACATGGTTACTAGCACCTTGTGCTCAGTGGAAACACTGCATAGTGTTATGGCTTAAGCAGGATACAAGATAAACATGACAAAAAAATAATGTAGGATCTTCGTACCTACAGAAGTAGGTGGATCTTCATCCTCTTATCTCTGTAGACCTTCTTCCTTTAGCTCTGTTGGTATAGAAGTTGCCAGACTTCCTCCTCCAAGTGGCTGACAATGCTTTGTCACAAATACTTGGAGATCAGCCCTGTGTTTTGGTTGTTAGGTGTAATGTTTTCCTCGTCACACTTGCAGTTCCTTACTTGTTACTTCATGCTCCCTCTCATCTGCTGCTTCTGTTCCACACAAGCCTATGTTTATCTTGATTTACTTTTGTTTGGTGTTTCCAGAGAATTTTTTCTTGGCTTTATTTGTACTATGCAATTAGGTAGGTAGTTTTACAGTGTGAGAAAACTGAACAGTGGTAAGTGACTGCTGATCCAGGTTTAGATGTTTAAAGAGTGGCCTTGGACTGCTTCAAATATTGATCAGAATCCTTTGAATGTACACCAGGAATATGCAGGCAGAGTAACCAGCACAATGGCCTCTGAGGCCAAACTGAAGGCTTGGGAACATTAGTTGTGCTCACGTACAATTTCTTTGTGATATCAAATACTCTTGCTGGATGTCTGGTGAAGCCTTTCAGCCCAGGAAAGCTAGAGAAGGATTCTTTAGGAGGAGTGAAGTGATGGGACAAACAGTACAAGTGTAAATTGAAAGAGTAGATTTAGATTGGAAGAAGTTCTTTCCTGCAGTTGTTGTGGAGCACTGGAGCAGCCTTCCTGGGGCAGTTGTGGATTCCTCATCCCTGGAAGTGTTCAAGGCCAGGTTGGATCTGACGTTAAGCCTTGTGGAAGGTATTCCTGCCCATGACAAGGAGACTGTAACTGGATGATCTCTGAGGTTCTTTCCAACCCAAACCACTCTGTGAATCTCTATGAATCTCCTGCTTACAGGAGAGAGATGGAATTAAATATACTTCAGCACTTGGAAAGAGCTGAAAGGAAAATGAGGTTTTTTGTTGTATTATTTAATTTTTAAGACAAATGGCCATTAACTGAGAAGTGCAGTTGCAATCAATTTTGTGTCCATTTGCCACAGCAAGTATTAAGTGTGATACTTTAAATTCTGAAGGTGTTGGGCTTGGGTTTATTATTCATAGTTAATACACTGAGGTGGTGTTTTGGTTGGTGTGTCTTTAGTGGTGTCAGTTTGCAAAGGAGGTTAAAAGTTAACTATAAAAATGTTTGGTAAACAACGACATTTTTATAGTATAGGAGTATTCATTGTTTTTGTGTACACAGCTCTTAAAAACACAAGAGCTTCATCTTGTCATCTTGTCTTCTAGGCTTACAGATTTGTTATCGTTCAAGAGGAATTTGTGGTAAGAGTTTGTGCCTCAGGCAATTTCTGTTCGACTCATTTAGCTGGTTTCCCAGCTGCGAGCCTTTTAGAACCGAAATGACAAATTTGCATAAGGCAAGTTCCTACCAGATCTCTCTGGAAGATCAAAGCGATGCCAAAGCTTTCTTGGTGAAATGATTGTTTGAACTGTTTTTGTAACCTTTCTATCAAATGGATACTTAGATTCTTAGATCTATTTTCCTTATGTTTGGATTCAGAAGCCTTGTTTAAATTCAGTATTGTAAATGGTCAGTAAGATACTATGTATTTACTGAGCTATTCAACTAAATGTGCTTTTTGTGTCTTATTTAATGTGGCAGCTATTGCCCTGGAAACCCTCTAGAAGCCCAGTGTTAAATATTTTCCTAGTTCTTCAGCTTTATCTGTGACTTAATTTTCATTACTATATAGTTTTCTGTACTGTTAGGCACTGTTGTCATCAGAATTACCCTTTCCATCTGTGCAACCACTGGAGGGGGGGGGGAAAAAAAAGCTATGCTTCATTAAATCAATACTATACTTCTGTTAAACTTTTAGCTTCTCTTTCTACTCTTTCAGTCTTAAAAATTGAAATAATGTGCTGGTGTTGCAGTAGCATACAAGTTTTCACCCAAGTGAAAACCCTGAGATCTTGGAATAAGAACATGGGGAATAGGGTGGCTTTGCATTGTTCCTCAGGTGAGTTCTTAAAACAAATGTTCTTTTGAAGTTGATGCACAAAGGTCACGTAACCCTTTCAGAATAGAATGGAAAAGAAAAACACTTCCCTCTTGAACTATGTCGCTGTGAAAATTAGTGTGGTATTGAATTGTTTCTGTGTAGATAAGGGCATGGATGGTGGTTGCAAACAATGAGGTTAATTCCATGACCTATTCTATAATGTGTTTACATAGAAGTAGCATTTTAGTATTTAGACGTTGACCCTTTAATACACATAATATGAAAACAAATCGAGGCATGAAATTTGTCTGTTTTTTCTGTAGTAGGTTCAGAATTGATAGACTTTATTAGCCGTGTTTTCTTTCTTCATATTTAAGTAGAAAATGATTGATTCCAGGTACTTAATTGTATCAAATATGAAATGTAATCCATATTGCTTAAGGAAGCATTTAGAGCTAAATTATGGTGTAGTTCCCAAACAGGTGTTTAATAGAAATGCCTTTTGTTACTCAAGCATGCTGTGGAAGTTGATTACAGAATATCTGCATGCGGACAGTTTGGTAAAAAAAAAAAAAAAAAAAAAAAAAAAAAAAATAATCTTTTTTTTTATTCCCCTCTAGTTCTGTGATAAACTCGTGAGAGAGATTTTCCAGAGTGAAATTGTTGCAGTGTTGCAAAGGTTCATGTATCTCCAGCTGCCTTTCAGATAAACCAGTTCAGTCTAGGTTCTGCTAAGCACGCATACACCCCTGTACCCCACTGGCTTTGACTTGAGTCTCCTCAGTGCTTTGCTGGGTCAGCCCTTCAGCCCTTCATTACAGCTTTTAAATGTTTTTTTCAAAAGTAATGACTGACTTCATTTAATGTTGTTAGTAGTCTTGGTGAGGCTGAGCTGAGTGCTCTCAGAGCAGTGCTCCCATGCCTTTTTAAGGGGCTTGTATCTGAACTGAATGTAGATGGCTTCCAGTTCAAAACAATCACAGTTTGTGTTAGGTCAAAAACGTCTTGTCTCGATTGCTAGCATAGGGATTAAGAGTTATTTTGCAGTAAGATTGCAGTTTGCTAGTTGCTAGTTCAGTGTAAGGCAGCTCAGTATTGTGAAACAAATAACCAAAGATCCATTTTCATAACAGCTGTAGTTGAATTTAACCCTTCTTTGTAAAGTATATGTCAACAAATATACCCAAAATCTAGTTCACATCTTGTAAAGGCTGTGAATAAATCAGTGATAATGTTATTCTGAAGACTTAATTTTACTGGAAGTAGAATTTAACTTGCTAATAGTTGCAAACAAGAAAGGTCTGGAGAATAGCCATAAGCAGAGACAGTTTTACTGTAATAGAAAATTGGAATTGATCCTAAGGCATTAACATTAAGCATGTGCTTTTGGACATTCGGCTCTATTCCGCTGTCTGGTGTGTGCTTACACAATCACAGCAAACAAAACATTCTGCATGATGACCTGAGTGTTATATTTTTAACCTTCACTGAAATCAGTCACTTTGTTCTTGGCTGACCTCAACTGTACCAGTTTCTAGTTTATTCCACTTGATAATGGTGCATTTCCTTCGCCTTTAGTGGGGGGAAAAAAGAGAAAGCAGGGAGAGGCAAACTGTATTTTGTAGTCTTTAATGGTATGATTAAAATGTCTTGACTTCGAAGTCTTGCATTCCGTTTTTCAGTTGCGAGACTTGTTCTTTCAAAGCCCATGGGAAAGTCTCCAATAAACTTATAAAACTAAATATATGACTTGATAATTACCAATAGCCTTGTTCAGTTTGGCAGGCCGAATGTTCAGATTCCATGCCAAAAGCAGTGAACCCTGTCACCTCTGGATGTGATGACTTTTGTTCCTTATACATGGCTTTCTTCTTTAGCAGAACTATGTATAGAGCTCTTATGAAGAAAAGGACCTGGGGCTGTTGCTCTGTGCTCAGCTGAACACGAGCCAGCAGTGTGCCCAGGTGGCCTTGAAGGCCAATGGCATCCTGGCTTGTATCAGAGATAATGTTGGCAGCAGGAGCAGGGAGGTGAGAGACTCCCTGTGCTTGGCTCTGGTGAGGACACACCTTGAGTACTGTGTTCGGTTTTTGGGCCCCTCACTGCAAGAAAGACATTGAGGACCTGGAGCTTGTCCGGAGTAGGGCAACAAAACTGTGAGGGGTCTGGATCACAAGTCTAACGGGGAGTGGCTGAGGGAACTGGGGTGGTTCAGTCAGGAGAAGAGGGGGCTGAGGGTCGACCTCATCACTCTGTACAGCTACCAGAGGGGAGATCGTGGTGAGGAAGAGGTTGGCTTCTTCTGCCATGTAACTGGTGATAGGACTAGATGGCTTTTCCAACCTTAATTCTGTGGTTATATATAAAGAAATATTAATTTATTTCCTTTTGTTGTGTGGGTTAAGTTCATGGTGCTTTCTGAAAAGCATGAGATGTGTGGGCAGACCAAGAAGGGACAGTGAATACAGAAGGGCTTCTCTTAAAACTTCAGCATTTGTGTGTGGCTCTGAAGTATAGTGCTTTGAACTGTCAGTTCCAGTGCATGAGAGAGAATGCACCACCATATGTAGTGCAATAATGCTTAGAATTTCTTTATTGTCAATGAAGTATCTAATGTTAATGCTTGGATAAAGATATTTAATCCCTCTTATGCTTATTCTGTTTTCCTTTTTTCTGCAAAGATACAAATTCTGACTTGTGTGGATAACTTCTCCTTATTCTGAAGAAACTGATCCCATTCCTTCTTTTTTTTCTCCTTAGGGTTTTCACTTTTGTGAGTCGTTCTCTGACTTGCTTCAGTGTTCATGCTCTCTTCTGAGCATCTTTGCTGCTTAACTGCTTCCTGTAAGTTATGCTCCATGAACACACCTGAACCATTTTGGGGAAAGGAAGAAGGAAACAACTTTAATTTTCTGCATGTTTGCTAGAAGCAGTCACCCATTCCATCACTCTCTTCCAGCCATTGCTGCGTGGTATTATTTTGCCACGTTTCACTTACTCAGGCCAAACAATGACTACAAAGGTGCATATTAATTTCCAGGAAAGTACTGCAATTTGCCCTGAGTACCATGTCACAGTTATTTGTACTTGATGCATTTCTTTTAAGCATTGCAGTATATTTTACCTCTCTTCTACAACTTGTTCATCGTGAAGATGGGACATGTTAAGAATGGAGTGAGACTGTAGTTACATTTAAAAACAAATCTTCCTGTATATCTCTCATCTGGGCTATGGATCTTATTTGCCAATATGATCAGTCCCCCAGTGTCTGCAACAGGAGCTTTACAGGTCACATGGCATGCTTTTATATTGTCACAGTGCAAGTTTGCTAAATATTACTTTTATTATATGTTGATGTACAGCAAACGTTTCTGTTTATGATGGGAATACCAGGCAGTCTTGTCTAAAGAAATATCCTGGAGTTGAGGACAAGCAGCTTTAGTCCTGGAGCTGCTGAGGGGTGGGTGCTGGTTGTAATTACAGTGATTTTGTTGGAGCAGTAACAGTTGGTTCAAAATATACCTGTATAAGACTTTTTTTTTTTTTTAAATAAACTTGTTTAACTTTGGCTTTCATAATATGTGAGAAATGGGAAGCTACAGGACTTTGGTTGCATGAAACATGTCTCTCTACTTTTCTCCCACTGGTTAGTTTAATGAAGGGGTAATACCTCCTTGCCTAATTGTTGGAGCTCATGACTGCACGATGGCACTACAGCTGGTGTCTTTAGGAAACTAATGGAAATTGTAGGGGAAGGAATAATGTCGTCATTGAATAATAAGAGGAAACCATAGGAGCAGAACAGTAACTCATTGTCATTTCCACAGTTACGTGGAATTCTTGTACTACCAAAATGCTAAGCAAGCATACAGACTTGGTTTAAATGTAGACCTGCCTGTGACAAAGCATACAATGAATGCTACCCGGTGTTTTTAGTCCCAGTAAGATTAATTGAAAGGCATTTGCATCTTCCCACGCCAGCCCACCACCCATTAATGAAATGGTAAGAGAAAATCCCAAATCGGCCAGTAGATGGCCTCCAGGCCCCGCAGTTGCACAACACGTAGCCTGTGAAATTAAATCCCTTCCCTGTCTTGTGGCTGTGTGCTCAAATGACTGTACACCTCCACTTTACACATTTGTAGATAGTTAAATACATATCTTGGTAATGCAATTGTTTGAAGAAGTGATTTAGAGAGGGTCAGAATTTTGTTAAATGTTGTTGTCGTCAGGATTATCCCTTTGATCGAATGGCTTGATAATCATAGGTTTTGAGTTTGGCTTTTGCTATGTTTAATAATGGTGTGCTTTTTATATCCTGTTTTACTGTACATCTTGTCTGAAAGTTAATGAAACTGCTTCTCTACTCTAAAGCCTACGCCTCTGAGGGCTATTCCCATGTATGTGCTCCAAAGTGCTTTGCTGAACTGGCCAACTCTATGCTCAAAAGGATTATAGCTTTGTGTTGTTCCATATGCTTCTAGTTGTGTGAATTTAAGCAACAGCATTTGAAAGTGAATGCCTTTTATCTGAAATGCATGCCAATAGGTTTGTAACATCCTAATGGGTAGTTGTTGAATGAAACACTGGAAAGAACGAAAACTCATCTATTATATCTATCCTGATATCTGATCTCTCCCTCCTTCTTCTGAGAAATGTAGTTTGCAAATGTATTGCTCTTGCATTACCATCTTCATCTAAGATGGTTGCACCTTATCTGTAATGAAGAAAGCATCTCTGAATGCTACCTACTTCTAAGAAATACCACCTCTTTCTGTTTTCTAGTGGTACAGATTGCCTCTAAGTAGAGGCAGTACTAATTCTTCATTCTCTTTGCAGTGTGTTACATATGTCTCCCTTAGCTTGCCTTTCTCTGGTAATTGATCTTTCCTTTCAGCATTTAATCAATTTAGCAGGTCTCAAGTGATGTCTTTTACGTTCATGACTGGTCTCTGAGGTATGACATCTATTCAGTAGCTATGGAATGAGCAGGAGAAATGTAGGAGGTTGTCACAAACTAAGTATATAAACTAAGCAGAAGGAATTTAAGAAAAAATAAAATGCAGTGGTAAATTCTTCACAAACAAAAAGAATAAAAATAATGAAGTGGGAAGGATTAAAAAGATTTAAGGTTCTAATAGCTTAAACTGATTGGGACAGATATTCATGTCTGTCTTATATGGGACATCCCACAGCTTCCTGGACATGAGACCTTTTAAATTATGTTATTAGAATCAGCTCAGTTATGTAGAGGGGGAATTACTCAGACAGTTATCTGCCCAGACCCAACTCAGCATTGTTTGTCTTTGCAGGCAATAATGCTGAACTGTCCATCTAACATGACCCCTCGTAATGTAAAGCAGTCACAAAGAAATAGGAGTACAAGAGAACAATGGTAACAGTTCTCATCTTGAGGAGGGAAAAAACCAAACGATAAAACCATATACACAAAACAGCACCAAAATATTAAGGGAAAAGTAGAGATTGATGTTAAAAACTAGACTTCAGAATTTGGCGTACACACGGTGTGCTGCTGTGTATTCTTATAATTTAATGTAAATCTATTTTTTTCTATCTGATTGTTTCTATTTAAACTTGATTACTTGGTGCTGACAGAAAAAAGGTGGGTTTGTATATTGGGTTTTGTAGTACTTAGTGCATAAAATAATTTGAAATACTACTTAAAATAGTTAAAAACAAACAACTGAATTTGGTGCTGTGCAACCAGGTTTGATCCAAGATGACAAATTTTGCATTGCATAATGCTGTGTGTTGTCACAGCGGTAATGCAAGCTCTGCTCCTCTATGGAAAACTTTGTTGTTGGTAAGTCTGCCATGGGATACATTTATTGCTTGGTGAAGCAATTTGTTAATCTGCAGTCTGTTAAGCTGCTTAAAAAGCAGTTTGCCTTGCTCTCTCTCCCTCGCTCTCCCTCCTTCCTTCTCTCTCTTTCTTTTTTTGTAGTTGTTGTCGTTACCTAGACTATACTAATTGAAGCATTTGAAACTAAAATGTTCATTTAATTCGGTGAGCTCTTTGTCTTGTGATATTGTTTCAAGGAAACTGATCCTAAATTCGATACCAGGGCTATGGTCTGCATTTTGTATTGCCATTTCATCCCCAGCCTTTTTTTCAGGTCTCTCTGAGCGTGCCAATTATCATGGTTCTGCAACTCACAGAAAAGTGGTAATGTAATCATAGCCGGTGCTTGCTCTAATCTGATAATGCTGGATGTGATTACGTTGATTTAATATTGTTTGTATGCATGTATTCAATGCATTGTGGCTGCAACAGGGGTATTAGGAAGCAGAAAAGCTACTTCCCGCATATTGGTCCAGGTTAGCTCCATGTTGTAGAATATGCTGTTACTAAGAGCTCTTAACGTTTGGCTCCAGATGAAGAAAGTCTTTCCAGTTCATCTGATGCCTTTTCATTCCTGCAGCAAACCATAGAATGACTTGCTTCTGTGAGTTCTGTATTAGTGAACACAGACCTCTCCTGATACCCCGCAGTGGGGAATTCATGAGTAAGTGTGTTTGTAGCTCCTTCTGGCCTCTTCAGAAAGATGGATGAATGCAACTGATGCATCTGATCTAGGTCAGAAAGGTAACTTTTGTCGTGTGGAGCTGCCTCATCTATGCTTGGAGCATTTTGCTGGAGGCACAGTGATTTGGGTGTTCTACTGCTAGGGTAGCACCAGCTGTTGCAGTCATTCCGTAGCGGTGAGAATCTGACACCTGAGAAGCTCTGCAACTGTGAGGCTGCTGTGAAATACCTTGCACAAGGCAGATTTCTTTATCCCGCATTGGTGACATCATTGCTCTGTCATTTAGGAAATGCAGCCACTGATCCATTTATACCTGGATCATGTCACAGGTCATCTTTTGGATGCTTTTGCATGGCTGTTGAGGTAGGAAAAAAAAAATCTAGTATCGGATTTTATAATTGATAGTAGGGGCTCATGCAAGGAGTCCTAAGTTATAAAAACAAAAATATAAGGAAAAACCTTAAAACGGCTGCTTTTTTTTTTTTTTTAACTCCATTGCTGATGCAAGCTGGAACTCCTGGCACTTGTGTTCCCTGGGATGTCCTCTGTGACAAAGAATGTTTTTGTCTCTTGATGGAGCTTACCACATCTGAGCCTACTCCTGGGATGTGCGGCACAGCCTTTCTGTAGTGCCACTCCTCTTTTAAAGGAAAGGAGGTCGCTGACAGGATGCCTGAAAATGTATTTGATTTTTTGGTGGTATGTGCAAAATAATCTAGAAAGTGTCCTGAAGTTCTGCTTTATAGAGACTGTTTTAAAATCCAGTTGCACTGAATGTCGCTTAAGTGATCATTTTTATCACAAAACGTCTGATTCAGGTGATATGTAACTTTCAACTGTGGGTCCCTTATCTATGAATAAATAACCCAAAGGCACTGCTGACGCACTGAGGCGCTGGAGAGTTCTTAAGAAGTGACAGGAATCCTTGCCATGAATCCTCTCAGTGCCAAAGCAATGCTCCCTGACCTTGGAACATGAATTGCAGCAGTTGCCATATAGAAAACAGTGCTGTGCTCTGTGCTGGGGAGGAGCAGCACCTTTTTGCTGATCCTAGAATACACAGAGCATTGTGTGCAGGTAACTGTGACGTGTTACGGGTTGACATCAGTGCTTATGTGCAGGATGATGCTCTCTTTGTGTGTGCTGGCCCCGTGTTTTTTGTTTGTGAAATTGAACACCATCCTTAGCATTGCCTTGAAATAGGGTTTTCCATTTCAGCTATGGCTGTACAGTTTTGACGCTTTGCACGATTGCCGCAGATGTAACGTTTCGCAGAGCTCCAAACCCTTCGAATCTCACACAGGAAACGTACAAATATATTTATAGCCTTTGTTATAAATGATACATGAAGTATTGGTCTCCAGACATCTTGTCATTAGCTTTGTGTTGCCATGGGCACTCTTTAGTATTCCGGGGAGGCCTGGTTGCCATGGAGAGGTGTGTAGTTGTACCGTGTTCCTATGGCAACCTCTGCCATTCTGTTCCTTCCATGGATCCACTCACAGATCTGCCTGGTGGAACCTGAACTGAACTGCTGGGGGCATGAATGTGTTAAATAACACAGCCAACGAACCCCTGCGTCTGGAAAATCTTCATTATGTTGATGTGCACCACTGGGTCACTGTAACACATTGCTGTTCTGGATGGAAGGAAGATGGAGTTCAGAAAGCAGCAGCAGGGAATAGCTTGACCTCTGAGGATGTTAAAATAGAACTGTGTTTTGAAGCAGTTTACAGTTTTCACATGTTCTTGTGTGTGTCTTGATTTGAAGCCAAGACATCTAAGCTTGCAGCTTCTGTCTTGAGTGACCTTCCTCAGTAACAGCCTTTCTATGCACATCTAAGTGCGTGTAGGTGAATTCTGGCCTCGGAGCCTCTTTTTGGGAAGATAGAGCCAGTTACCTGCTGGTGTAATGCTAGCTGTGTTGTGTTTACTGATCCAAACCCCAGCTAATGCTTTCTGTCTATTGTGGGAGGATTTGTTTTGTTGACGCAGATATTTAAACATGTGGAAAGCAAACTAAGATCTTTCAACTATTTGCAAAAGAGATGCTGTTTGTTTGCCTGAACTTTTGTTTTCTTTTGTACGTTTTTCAGTTTGTAAAGTACCTCGTCAAGGAACTGCAGGAAAAAAAACTGCTTCTGGAAATGCCTGAGCAGATGTGGAGTGCTCCCTTGTAGCCTGTTCGGATAGGACAGTTTGACAAGTATATAGCTGCCCACCCAGCGTGTTTTGTTCCGTCCTGGAAATGGGCTAATGAAATATACAACTGCGTGGTGTGGGGAGACTTGTCCAATGCTTTAATTTTTTTTTATTTGCAATGAGGAGGAAAAGAACCAAAGTAAAACAAAACCTCAAATGCTGATAACATAGTATTCCTGAGCAGTGGGATTTAATATGTCTGGAAGAACAGAGTTCTCAGCCTTAAAGGATAAGGTTTTCTGCAGAGGACACAAGTTTTTTTCACATATCTCATTATTTCCTTGTTGTAGCCTATAAAACTGCCTTAAAACAAACAAAGCTTGCTTTCTTCGTATTATTTAAAAGCTTGAACTTCAGAGATAACTTTATCAGCTCATAGCCTTATTCTTTTCCCTTTAGACTGGTAAAGCAGGCTTGCTTGGATCCCTTGGCTTCTTTCCCAGCTGCATGTAGAATTTCAGCTATTTCTTGGAGTCCTTTTCTTGAAAGCTGTTTCCCAGTTCAAATGTCTGTGCTGAAAGACTTCTTTTTTTCCCTAACCTTGCTCAGAGAACATGACAAATTTATACATGATTATCAAACAACCGAATTACATTTTCAAGCAGCACTGTCTTTCAGCATCCTGAAAGATGATAGCTGGGAGAGCTAATGCTTTTCCTTTTCTCTGTGCTTCTTCAAATTGGGTTTGCTTTTAGACTGAGTCAGGCTGTATGGTCTGAATCACATTGCTACTTCTAAAAATGCTTTCTCACAGTGCTTTAAAACTTTGTTAAGAGAAATATGCTTTTAAGCTCTTGGTTTAAAAAAGGCTGTACAAGGGGAAACAATATATTTTTTTCATGAACTTGTTAATGCATTTTGCAAGATATCTTTGTTTCAGTGTCACTGCAGTTTTGTTTTGCAGTGGATTAGGAAGGTTTTGCAATAAGCAGTTACTAGCTTTGTTTAATTACAGTAATTTATGTGCAGGTGTAGCTGTAGTTTAGCATGTGGCTCCTTTGAATCGGTGCCTGTAAAGATGGGTATCTGCAGTGACCAGAAAAGGCTTCCTTTTCATCCCGATTGCAGTTATTTCTTCATGCAACCCTTTCTTATACTAGACAGAATTTTTGAAGTAGAAGGATTTTTTTATAATACTTTTTTTAGAGGCAGGATGTGTAGTATGAAGAGTTGGCTCAGTGAAGAGCTGTGCTAATGTGAGCAGACACTTAAGCAGCTTTTGATGTACATGGGCTGCTTTCTTTTTCTTTTGAAGAGAACTTCAGTGACTGTCCTTGTTCCCTAGCAGAAATATTGCATGTATGGTTAGATGTTACCCATGTGGTATTTTTCTCTGACGCACTGGAATTAATGTATGAATGAAAAGAAGATTCCAAAGTATTCAGTGTGAAGATGCTGCTCTTCAGTGCCCGTTCTTGTGCCCTTAAGTTAACCCTGTCAGCATACCTTATGCTTGGCTACTGGAAAAATTTCTTGTCTGCAATCTTTTTTTGTAGAAACTTAACAGTTGCATAACAGAACAACTCAGACTATTGCCTAATAACTCTATATTGTGAGTTTTGTTTTCCCTCCTGTCAGCTGGGAGAGTATGTTGAAAGCAGGAATTAGTCTTGAAATAATTTTAGTCCGTGGGTGTTTGTAAGCAATTGATTTGAAATGCTTTCTCAGCTTATGAGCCGTGCTTGTAGAAGGATTCTGTTCTTCACTTAGAAGAATGTAACCCTTTGGCATTCACATTAAAAATTAAGTTACATAATTCAAACTCACTAAATAGTCTGCCATGATCACCTTAATTTTCTTTGCAGGTGACTATTGTTTGAGGCAATCAGCTGTGAAGGTTACTGTGTATGCCATGTAAACCTGTTAAAAATATTACTTGAACATTTATATATGCTCTTCATCCATTTCCAGCACTGATAAATATACCTCTGCTAAATGTGGGAAATGATATTTCTTCATCTATAGAATAGTAAGATAACTATAAGAACGGAAACTGTTGGTCACTCTTGCATGGATTCAGCAGCTCCACATAGAGAGCCGATGTGGTGACAGTAGAGTGCAGAACATGTCTGTACATGCTGCTGTTAAAGAGAGGGAGGTGATACAGTTAACACTTCTGTAATCTGAACTTGAAGAGGCTTCTTTAGGTAATACACGGGTACAACTGAAAATTGCTGCGACTAGGATGTTATCCAGCTCTCTGATGGTAGTGCCCAGCATTTTCTTGTTGTTTTATCAGATCACCTACCATGACTCCACCAGCAATGACTGTCTTGATCTTAGTTTGTCACGTCTAAAACAGATTTCTGTAAACAGGATTACAAAGCTTATTTCATGAAATTAGACAGTCTGCTATAATGCTATGTGAATGCTTTTCATGTTCAATGTTAGGATTCTGGGGAGAGGAGATTGTAACAGTGAAAGAAATGAATTATATGAGATGATACCCATGGGATTTGTCACTGTTTTCACTGCTGTATTATGGATGGTAGTCTTATAGAAGTGCATTTTGAGTAGAAGCTAGTTATTGTTTTCTGAAAAATATTTGAAATTGTGGCATGAGATTACTTTGATGTATTCTCATTATTTTATATATATACTTCAAGTGGTCAGCTCTCAAAAATAGCCTTTACTTTACTAATAGTTTACTTATTAGGAGCTCTCTGATAAGCTATTAATTAGTATATAAGTAGATCACAGTAAAGTGTTACCTCAACATGCGGTTCAACTTATAGATCTTTAACTAAGCAAACGTAGATTTTGCTGATGCACGGAGCACTTGTGTAAGAATTCTTACTCCATAGGAAGGCAGCAGCTCAAATCTTGAAAGACACTCTTCTGATTTAGTTGAGTAATTAAATCCAAGCAAATAGTGTGTTCTGCTGCTGCCAATGTGCTGGAGATGTACTGAATTGAAATGAGGATAGAGGAGAAATGGGCAGATCTTCAAACAAACCAGCCTAGACAATTTAAATCATATCATATTCTAGAAATGAAATCTTGCAATGTGTTAAATAAGGAGTAAGACATGCATATATTATTATTTGCTACTGAGGGAAAAGCTACTACTTGGCCATTGCGGTTAAGATGATTGCAACATTTCAGCAATCTTAGTCATGTTAAGAAAGAAATCTCACTGTAATGCAAGTTAAAAGCAGTAACTGTAAGTGCTGACTAATATGTGGGTGTCTGCTGGGGCACTTCTGTTGGTTTAGGTGGTCCCCCAGAGGACTACTCGTGAGACAAGAGTATTTTTCTTAAATGTGTGACCTGAACAAACCAAGTTCTCATGAAGTTCTCTCTGGGATGAAATGAGGAAGTGTCTTGCTTTTGAGATTAAAAAAAAAAAAAAAAAGAGGTAATTGCAAAGACTTGGAGTTCAGGCTCTGATCTTTTTGCAGAAGCATATGGAGAGCAAAAGGTCCTGTCCTGGGCAAAAGAAACGCTTGGAGGTATTGCAACTGATTAGCGTGCCACTATTTAGAGAGCTCAAAAAATGAGTGAGTTCTTCATAACTTTGCCATGTAACCCCAGCAACACTCATGTGCTCAACAGTGATGAGTGAAAGCATTCTGCTGTTGTGGCTGTAAGTTGTGGATGTGCACATGTGGCAGAGGAGTAATGCTTTGAAGCTTGTCTATGGAATGCTGTGTGTGCCAGGGGCAGCATTAGTAGGATTGGCATCTCTGGTGCCAGCCAGTACTGGCTGCAGTGTGTACTCTTCCAGCACTGGGTTTTTTAACCATTTCTTGAGGTGAAACAGTAAGGAGAATAGGGGAATATATTGAGAGTGATAATAAACTTGTAGGGGGTCATACTCAAGGTATCTTTACATCTCTGAGAAAGCATGATCTGTGAGGGGTTTTGTTGGTGTTTTTTTTTTTTTTTTTTTCCTTTTGCTGCTGCTGAGATGACCCTGAAAACAGAAAGGATGTGACTTCTGGTAGCTGACTACAGCATATGCTGTCTTGGTTTTGGAATTAATGTTGCTCCTTTGAACTGTGTACACAAACTGGGGTCTTCAGTATTTTCAGCAGATGGATGAATCAAAAGTGGTGTTGATCTGCTTACGTGTGCTGCAGCTCCTTTGAAGTGGTGTAAGGGCAGTGGAATGTGTATTTTGCAACAAAGGTTGGCATTAAGTGCACCACCATATTAGCACAGCTGGAAGGTAGTTGCACATACTGAGTGGGGCTACTCATAACATTTGTGAAGCAACTGTTTTCATGTAGTCTTCAGATGTATTGTCTTTGGGGAAAAAAAAATACTTTGAAAAGACAGTTTTAAAACAAGAATAGGAAAGGGCTGCTTGAGGAGATGTATTCAGCTGTAGGACTCAATCTATTGGATGTGACCTGCGTAAATTGTTATGCAATGCCTTTATCTTCTGGTAAGTGGGAACCTAGAAATAGAAATATCAAGACTGTCCCTGCTAAACACTTGTGAGAATTTTCCTTCAGTTTAAGTGTTGAATGGTGATTGAAAAAAGGAGGTTGCTCCCTTTGGGAATCAAGCCCTTTATTCAAACTATAGTTCAGTGACTGAGCCTAAGAAGTCCATTAGCTAGCAGTGGTAGCGCTTGTGTCCTCTTTGCTGCATTCTAGCTACTAAATGGCAAGACATTCAAAATGTTTTAACAGCCTGTGCCACAGTGGGACTAGGTAGTTCACTTCAACATTTAAAATGTACCACTTCTGCGTGATAAAGAACACCTTGAAATTCGTGCATCAGCTGAAAGTGATGCTAACAGTTCATAGGGGAAATAGCAGTCCTAAGTAGAATATGGAATTTTATCAGAAAAAAAGTTATACATCAATACCTCTTTTCTATGTTTTGGTTAACTGAATTGAAGTATGTGACAGGACTTACCTGGGCCTCTCATGTGATTCCAGCAGTAAGGACATGGAGTGTGAGTGGTATATGTGTCTGGAAGATGTGTCCCTAAACATACGTGTTCTGTGGGACAGTGAGACATCTGCCAGTGGTTGTGACGCTACTTGCTGCTACTTCTGGAAGGCAGAGGCGGGAAGTCAAACTATTGTCTAAAAATTCAGTCCCCTAAAGATACGCTTCTACCAGCATTACTGTACAGGTATTTTATTTTGAGTCACTGTTGCAAATGAACATTTTTCAGCAAAATGAACATTTTTCTTCAGCAGAAAAGGTAGAGCTCCATAAGCTGTTATCAAATCAGTCTTATTATTAGAGTTGCAGGACTTTTATATGTAGCTGTGCGTATTGTCTCGTTAAAGCTACAGAACGTCTAGTAATGCCATTCTCCTGTCTGATTAGAACCATTGGGTGGGGTCCATATAGTTCAGTTTGGTGCCTTGTACAATGCAGAATTAAAATTTCTGCCTCAGTATGAGAAACTGAAATGATGTGCTGCTGGAAGTATGTTTGCATATCATTGGTGAGTACTTACTAGTCATCATATTGCTGACCATACTTAACACATCTGCTGCTGCTGTTGCTTCCTTTGATTCTCTTTGGCAACTCTTTCAATTAAGTAATTTTGTCTCGTAAGAAATATTTCGTATTGACTGCCTGGTGTATTGCCTAGAAAGGTTTTTGTTGCAGAGTGCGTGGATGTTTGGTAGGTTGCCAAATCTTAGTCCCTGAGAAGTTCTTTTAATTTTTTCATTGATATTTCAGCTTGGCCAGTACTCACTGGCAGGTACAGGAGTTGTAGCAGCTGCTAAAGGTATTGGGAAACGTGGTATTTCTAATCCTTCTTCATCACAGAGCAGGTGACAGGGTAGGCCTAGTTTGTGGTGCCTAATCAGAACCCAAATTTTCAAAAACTGACAAGTGATTAAAATTTTATATTACTACTTAAATATCATTTACACTGCCAAAAAATGTAGCCTAATGTCTTTGTGTACATTTTTCTGGACTAATTGGTGCCTTTTCATAAATATCAACAAAATCAGTATTACAGTGGCATAGATAACCATGCATGTATTCATTTGCATATAAGAAGCTAGTTCACCTGGACTCAGGCATGCAAACACAAGTATTAGAGCAACTTTAAATAAAGACGTTGTACTGAGGTAATTTACCTTAGCCATCTGAATCTCTGCAGAGGTCAGGATGTTGTATCTCTGTGTTCTGTCAAGCTTTGTATACAGAGATACAACACACAAGCAGCTGCAGAACTGTGTATTATAGTACTGTCAGGTACAGACTCCTCAGTGTAGCCTAAGAGTAAATGGATGAGAAAAATGAATTGCTGAAGAAGATTCTATTATCTCCAATTTATTAAAAATGAGATCACTCAGAGCACTCACTGTACCTTGCACTGCTTATGGAAAGTACAGATATATTCCACTTCTTCCCCACTGTCCCTCAACTGCAAATGTGCAACCCGTATCTCTCAGCTTCCAACCTGTCAGAAAAGGTTTTGTGAATCTCCAAATATAGCAATTCTTGGGACACTTATCAAGTCCTATTGTCCCTTTATTCCTAGCCCAAATTTTAGGGAATGTGGAGAGTGATCTTGTGGAGTGTAAGAGATACTGGTAAGAGCTAAGTAACAATTCTGAAATGTTGGAAGTCATGTAGATGGGATAGGAAGTTGACTTGACTGAGTAGGGATGTTCTTCTAAGATCCAAGGCAGAAGAAAAGGTATGTGGGCACTGGAACTGAAGTTGGGTGAAACAGGAACACTGCAGAGATTGTTTACAATTGTAGGGAGGAAGCTGGAAAAGCTCAATTCAAGTTGAGCCTGGCAGGTACTCTGTGAGGGCTTTTTAAAATGTGTCAGCAGCGTAAGGAGGTAACACTGATTCGTTACTTGATGAGGTTGGCCAGCTCACATAAAGGGATGCAGACAAAGCTGAGTTGTGTAGTGTCTTCTCAGCCTCTCTTGTCAACATCGCTGGAGGGTCCTGAGACACCCAGAGAACCTAGTTGGAGGACTGTGACTGCACTAATAAAAAACTCCTAGTCATCCCCTAACTTGTGCAGGATTTGCTGATTCAGCTGGATGCATATAAATCTATAGGACTCGGTGGGGTTCATCCCAAGTTACTTGAAGAGCTGACAGATGTCTTTTTTTTTTTTTTTTTTAAAGGCCTTGGGGTTGTGGAGAGGCCTCTGCCAAGTGGAAGCTGTCAAACATCTTTCCCTTCTTGAAAACTGGAATAAAGACTGTCAATTACAGACCCTTCTCCTGGTTTCAGTTGGGATAGATGGAATCCTTAGTCCTGCTGGCTCTGTTATTTCTGATAGAAGCCAGGATGCTGTTGTCCTTCTTGGCCACCTGGGCACACTGCTGTCTCATGAGCTGGTGTGGTGCTGTGTTTTGGATTTAGAATGAGAGAAATGTGGCTAACATACTGGTGTTTAAGCAGTTGCTAAGCAGTACTTAACACTGAGTCATGGACTTTTCGCTTCTTGTGCTGTTCTGTGAGCAGGAAGCTGGGAGGAGACAGAACCAGGACAACTGACTCCAAAGGGATAAATATGGCACTGTGCTGAACAGTAAAACATGGAGGAGCTGGCTGGGTAGGTGACTGCTGCTGCTGCTTGAGGACTGTCAGGGTGCTGGTCAGCAGATGACAAGCAGTTGCACTGTGCATCGCTTGTTTTACGTATCCTTTACTACTGTTATTATTTTCTCTTCCTTTTTCTGTCCTGTCTTTATTTCAGTCTACTAATCTTACCTTTTTTTTTTCCCCTCCCCTCCCCCCATCCCCCTGGTGGGGTGAGGGTTAGGAGTGTGCAAATGGCTGTGCTGTGTTTAGCTGCCCAAGTTAAACAAGAACAGCCTGTCAGTCTCACTTCAGTGCCTGGTAAAATTGTGGGGGAGATTGTTCTGGGATTTATTGGAAAAACACCTGAAAGACAATGTAGTCATTTGTCACAGCCAACACATGTACACAAGGGGAAAGTCCTGCGTAATGATCGTAATCTTCCTTTATGACAAGGTTACCCTTGTAGTTGACCATGGGAAGCCAGCTGATGCAATCTTTTAGGATTTCAGCAAACCTTCCTGTAGTGCTTCTTACAGTGTCCTTCTGGACAAGATGTCCAGCATCTAGCTAGCATAATGTAAATAGTAATGTAATAGTAAATGGGTTTATGTGGTACTGGTGGCCCATCACTGGTGTTGTGCAGGGCTCCATTTTAGGGCCAGTTTCCTGCCTCCCTCTGTACGTGTTCGTTATAATGCCATAGACTTTATATTATTATGGTATCGTTCAGACTTCGGAAAATACTAATAATTGAACTGTCTTTTAGCTGTGTCTTGGTTTTCTAATGCCTTTCATCATGCCAATTGCGAAGGTTCAGTAATCAACCTTCATGTATTTTCTAGTCCTTTTGTAGTGTTTCTTCCTGTTCTATGGAAATAGGTCAAAAAATTGTTCTCAAATCTAACACATTGCTTAGATTACAAAATTGAGTACTTGCCAAAGCAACATATGTGAGTGTCATGAGCGGGATTGTAGTAAGCAGCCAGTTATACTGGTGTCTTAATTCATCACCCAGTATGGGAGAGTGAGAGTTTAGCATATGGTCAGTCTCCTCAGATTCTTGTTTGATGTTTCAGTTAAATTTAGGACTATTTAGTTCTTCCATTTGGGAAGTGAATCTGGTTTGCATAGCAGGTTCTCATTGTGAGCTTTTTGACTGTTTCCTGGTGGTATTAAGATTTCATGTTCTGATTCTGTGAAGTTAGGGCATGACTGAATTTAAGGTGCTCCTTCTATGCCAGGAGAGGATGGCAAAAGGGAAACATGAATTATTCACTAGGGATTTTAAAGATGTCCTCAGGTACACTGAGGATGATTTGTTGAGGGATCTGCGTGATGCTTAGCATAACTTAACAATTAAAATGGGAGCATAATATTTACAGAGGCAGAACCTATTGTTTAGAATCGTAGCCAAATAATTACTGAACTGGAAGGTTGTTTGATTTTTATTATGGGAAATTTTAATGGTTTGTTGAACAGTGCTATTTTCTGTGTTTTGTGGGGTTTTTTCCTCCTGATTATTAATGTAATGTTTTGCATGGAAGTTGGGTCTTGGAACAAGATTTTGAGGGACTTGTGGAAATGTTTTAATTTTCGTTACTGAAGTTATTGGAATAAGCACTGAATGTGCTTACATGGGAGCCTCTCTGAGCTGTTTGGCTTCTCGTATGATATGTGAGGTTATCTAACTTTTCTACAGAGGTTTATTGTTTATGATTCATGGTGAATTCTACGCTTCAAAAAAACTGTTGCATTCTCACTCTGACAAAATAACCTAACTGTTTATATCCCTTGAGCTTAATTTCTCACATGGAATGTAAATATATCAAGAAAGAATGGTAGGAAATGAACAATGGTCTGTGATCCTTTTTCAGTAGGTCTGCTTCTGTAGTAAGTAAAGTGGTAGTTGTGTCAGTTGATTTTCATCCTGTGACAGTAAATGGTACAGTTGTTCTGCATACGTTTTGCGATGCTATATGTTGTATTCACTAACAGAAAGCAAAGATGGTGCAACAATTTGAAGCTTAGCTAATTTTTTTTGTAATCGATGTTGAAATCGGTGACTGTTCCGTGGGAAGGCATGCATTATTTAAAAAAAAAGAGAGGGAAAATGGTTTTATTTAGGACTACTGAAACGAAGAATGTTTTTCATGTAGAGAATTGGCTTGGTTAAGAGTCACACCTCACAGTTTGCGCATCTTGCTGTAATAGTGTCAGTTTACTTGTACTGGAGATTAAAAACTTCTCTTTACATTTCTAATATATCTAAATACATCTGACAGCAGGCAGTTCAGCACTGGAGTCACACTGACACTGTTCATTCATTGTTTTATTTTTTGTCTTTTGAGCCGGTGAGTTCAGACAAATGGATGTTGAAAAAAAGCCATTGTTTCAGTAATGCTGACAAGTTCAGCTTCCTACTTTTGCACCTGAAATTGGATAGTTCTGACTACAGATCACTCTGGGTAGTGGTGACATAACTCTGTGAGATCTGCTTGGCCTTTATCCCACCCCCTGCCAAGAAGTCATCTGTTACCTGCTTGTGTCACTGACCACTTTCCTCACTGAAGCATTTGGTCAAGCACTGTTGTGGGGGCATCTAGAATGCAAAGCTACTGATATGCTTAAACTGAAATGTGCTGAAGAACGTGGACTGTCTCTGTTCTTGTTATTTTCCAAGTAGATGAAGCAGATGTCTCTGCTTATTTTTTTCATAGGCTTCATCTTGCAGGTTTTTCCCTATCTGTAGGTTTTGGCAGGTTTAGAGGGAAAGTTATCAGAAGTTAAAGGATGATCTCATGCTTTTTGAGTGCTCTGCAGGGTTTTGGTTTGCTATTCCGTTCTGTCTGTTCTCTCAGGATTCTTAACTTTTTCCTGTTCTCAAGGGGCAATTTGTGGGTCTGTTTAGAAAAATGATAGACCAATTTCTGGGATATGCTAGTATTTTTTTTCATAGGTTAAAAACTACTTGTACGTGACATCTTTCTGGGATTGAGGCATCATTCTGTGGGATGTGAAACACTGTGACATCAGTCAATTGTACTGAGACTTCTCGGTTGTGTTGACATGCTTTACATTGTCTTTGCTTGTATGACATAGGATGGCTATTTCTGAAACCTGGTTTAGCCCACAGTAGAGCCAGCTCATACTGGTTTGTTCTCATGTAAGCATGGTGTTTATTTGTACCACTGAAGATTTCTTTGCTTATCAGTTTTAATTCTTCTCTATTTCGTTTTATTTCTAGGTGTGCCCTAGATTCTACCCTCCAGGAAGCCCCAGAAAGGTAAAACCTCAGAGTTCCTCTTTTGTTCATTATCTGAGCTTACATGTCAGTTTATTTCTTCCAGCTTCTATCCCGAACTTATTCAATAAATCTCAGTACTGGAAGGAAGGAAAAAAAAATGTAAAATTGGATGCTTTAAAATATTCCAGGAAGTTTGAGACAGGAATATTTTGTCTCCTTCTCCCATTTCTTTTTCCATCTGTTTTTTCCCTCTCGTCTGGGTAACATATTTCTCACAAATGATAAGGCCACATGGTGCACAGTGAATTTATTTCAAGCTGATTTTCTGTTTTTGTACTGTAATCAGACAGAAGCCTTTCCTTGTCATTACTGTCACCAGTTCAAACAAGTATGTGCACTGGAGCTGCTGTGTCAGACCTGTTGTACCATCTAATCAGATAGTTTTGCTGATTGTGTATTTCAACCTTATCTTTATTCCCCTTAATGTGTTTAAATTCTACTCTTTAGATTTATGGAATTCCTTCGTAAAGCAGAAACCTCTTACTGCTCACTTACATCTTCATTTTCTTAAGGTAAAACCAGCATCACCACCCAAACACTTGATAGTGCTGTCTTCCCACTTCAGTTTTGTATTTGTTGGAGCTTGTGATATGCTTAAATTCCGGTGGATAAATCTGTAACCTAATTTTCCATAGTATGTTTTTGTTTTCTTTTAAACATCAAGGTACAGAAGTACTTTGCAGTAAGTTTGCTGTTACAAGCGCTGTTGCCATCAAAGCTACTGTTACTCAGCTGAGAAAAACATGTACTGGTTCTGAAATTGTCATCACCTTGGTAGAAAGTAAACATTTTCATTTTTTTTATTCATTTCCAAATCTTCCAGGTGTCAGAACTAAGCTCTCACGTTGATATTGCAACCAATCAGTGAAGACAAACTAGTACAAAAGTCTCTTGGCAGTGCTGTTAGGACTTTTAAAAGTGTAGTACATCTAAATAACTCAGAAAATCTACAGTGAGCGAGGGATGTCTTCCTTCAATCTCTTTTCTGATATGAACATAGTATAACGCATTTCATGGAGGAGGTGTGGCTCTTTTTCAGTGCTCTTGGGACTAGAAGACCCTCTGTGTACTACAACTCGCTGCCCATGAGAAAGGAGCATTTATCTTTATCTTTATACATTTTTTTGCCAAGACCAGCTGTTTAATCATTTGTTTCTATGAAACAAAGCTTCTGAATTAAGGAAACTGAATTATGTGGTCCTTAGGCATGCTCACAGCTGACTAACATCTAACTTCAAGTGGCACCAGGTGGCTGCTGCTTGCCTGCTCTGCTGTGCTCATCAGATACCCAACCTGACAAGTATCAGGTGGCTGCGCGAGCGAACTCTGCATTTCTTATTGCTGGGAGGGAAAGGAGGGAAATGGGAATTTTCAAGGAAACGTGAGGAATTGTTTCCACACAGCAGACAGTTCTCTCCCTACCTTTCCTGCTTCCTTGTTAGCATTGAACAGTGGTAACAGCTGACTAACAACCGACTACCTGTGATGAGAGTGGCTGAGCTATACTGATCTGTGGTGACCACTTTTTCCTTTTTAAGTCTTATATCCCACATGCTGTCACTGCACATGAGTCTGTGTGCTTGGTGCCTGCTGAGCTCAGTAATATTCAGTTTCTATTTTTGTACCCTTTAAAGTCTTGAAATGCAGTGCATACTTAAAAGAATGGACAGTGAGGAAATTATACCCACATATTAATTACTGTCCCTTAATGCTGGATACACGTAATTTTCCTTTAGATTTCAATAGCTACCTCTTTTTTTTCTTTTTTGTGCAACGAAAGGTGTAAGCTGAATGTAAAACGACTGTAAGAGGTGGAGTTTACGATGAAGAATCATGAATGGAAAAGAGATCTTAAACTGCTTTTTCTTTACATTGTACATTGTTAAACTGACATCCCCAGTCTGAAAGTAACTGCTTTTTATTCTACCTGACATTAAGTATGTTCTTTTTATTGTTGTTAAGAAGGTGATTTCTTACCATTACAGTTTTACCTTGTCATGACTCAATCCAAACTCCACCATTTTACTGATTTCAAGAGCTTTGAACAAGCTGATGTTTGAGATGAAAGCTTTTTTCATTGCTTAGATTACATATTTGTGTGGGATGAGAATCAGATGGCAGCATTTTAGAAATCTAGTTCACCGCTTCAGTCTTTTGTGCCAGTTATCTGTCTGGTCAGGACTTTGACATAAAGGCTTGGAAATTAGAGCTGGCATCTGTAGGCCTTTTTGTTTAAGCTGTATTAAGTTAATGGAAACAGTCATAAGTGGGGACTGGGCAGGCAGAGGAACAAACTCTGGGGCTGATATTCTCTTGGCTGGAAGGTGATGGTGTGATGCTCAGGAAGCAGTGCACAACACGGTAGGTACAACTTCACTGGAGGAACAGTGACTTCTATGGAAATTAAGTGGAATGTTTAAGTACTGCATCTGTTACATGGTTTTTGCTGATCCTAGTTTGTCATGCCCAATTCTGGAACTGGGGGAATGTGTGTATATGTGTGTGTATATATATATATATATATATATTTTATCTTGCACTTAGCAAATGGTATTGGATTAGCTGAGGGTTCAGCTGACTTGTCTTTGCAGCGAGTTGTGGCACACACACGTAAACAAAATTAAAAAGAAAATCAACTCATGATTTTCAGGGAAGTGTATTGGCTTTGAAAATTTACTATTTTCACTCTCATATTTTTGCTATTCAGTCTTAGAGATGGAATGTGGCCATGATTAACTGCAAGTGGGAATTTTTGCCTGGGAAATAGGTGCTTCCTCTGTTTTTTGACCACCAAATGAGTATTTTTAATGTCAACTGGTGGGGGAAAAAAGAATTAGAACATTGGATCTGATTCTTCAGCTTGTAGAAGAAACTGCTACTGGTGATGCATGCTTTTTACTTTTAGCTGTGTTCGTGCATGGCCTTGATGTGCATTAGAAGTCTTTCAAGCTCATGTATGAAGGATACTATAATGTGACTGCATAGCAAAAGCATGAGTGTCAAATACTCTGTCCCGTCTGTGGTTATGTTTCTTAGAAGTCCTATTAGGTCAATTTATAGCAGAGTGGCAAGTATTCTCCGGTGCTTTGTTAGTGTATTTCTGGTGAACTGATTATTGTTGTGGATGCTTCTGATCTGCTGTCTTGAGTTTTGTGGGAAATGCTGTTACCTCCTTATTGAGGAGCTGGTTTTGTGATCTACTTGTAGTGGCACTGTGTGGTCCAACGGAGCCTTGTATCTATCACCCTTCTTTAGTTCTACATATGTTGATGAAAAGACTTGTAGAACACAATTTATCATTTTTAAGATATTGCTCTTCTATCAGCATCATGCCTGAGATACTTTACCTCAGATAAATACTGTGGCATGCCTTTTCTTAGTGTGTTTTTATTTTAATAACGTGTCAAAAGCAGTTATCAGTCAGCCAACAGGGATAGAGGAAATACTTTCTAGATCTTTTCAGGAAAAAAAAAGCAACAAGGGATTTTGTTTTAGTACTTCATAAGACTTCTGAACCTCAATTCATATATGTATTCTGTTTTTTCTTAGTATTATTCATATATATTATATTGCATATATTCAGGTAAGTGAATTTATAGTTTAGTAATAAGTTCAAATTGACTATAGATTAGTGTATACAGTGTGTATGTATATACATATATATAACATATATATTTAAAAGATGAACTTGAGAAAACATTTTTCAAGTCAGAGGCATGTGAGCTGGGACAGATGAAATACTGTGGGTGCAGTGTACCAGCTGGTAGAGGCACACAAACATTCCTGAACTGTAATTTAAAAAAGAAAAAACTACATCATAATTGGGGTTTCTAGTTTAGCTTTTGTCTGCGAGCAGATCTAAAAGTTGCTTTTCTTCTTCCTCTACAGTACAAATCAGTCAGCTACTACAGCTATTTTTGGCAGGCAAATATTGCTTTAGCTAGGAACCTATTGTATGCTGTTCCTTTTAGAACATTTTCATAAATACATAAATCACAGTAATGGTTCTGAGCAAGACACATTGTTCTTTCAAGTTTTTGTTGATCTGTTTTGCCCTACTCTCAGCAAATAGACACAGTGGTAAAAAGAAATGAAAATGATAAACACATTTGGTGATACCTCAGAACAAGTAGTAGCAGCCATCAGTAATCAGTAAGACGCTGCTTATTTCAGTTCTTAGTACCAGTGAACTATGGTTGTTTTGTTTGTTTGTTTCCATATCCCATTTGATTTTGCATCAAAGTGATCTCATTTCTATTGGAAATTAATCAGAGTGTAAGAATAAAAAATTATCTTGTTACGCATACTTTAGCTGGAGTGTATTCCTGAGGGTCTTTTTTCCTCAGTAGACAGAATATAAACAATGGAAAGCTGAACTTTGGTACTTCCACAGCTTTTCTCAAACAAATCACAGTTTTGAATTTTTCTAATGTAACTACAAGAGTTACCTTTTTTCTGAATGTAGCAACTTTATATGCAAAATGCCAGAAAGGTTTGGGTGCTAACATTTTATTTTCCTGGCTTTGGAAGGAACAGGCCAAGATGATGCCTCAGCAGAGATGGCAAGGCTTCTGGGCTTATCTCCAAGCCTCCATTATGCAGTGGCTTTGTTGCATCTGTGCAGCACCTGTTGGAGGAGCGGTATTGCACGAATCCTCAGTTTGAGCAGTGGCTGCTGACAGAAGCAGTCAGCTAAGGACAAGGAAAACTATCTGGTTCAAGCAATCCTTGCATCTTTAGTAATACAGAGATCGCTCGAAGGATGTGGGGAAGAAAATGAGTGAAGTGTATGCCTGAAGTTTCTGGAGTGCCAGTCACTCTGAAGCAGTCTTTGCTGTTGAAATGATGATGGCTTTATAGAAACTGCACCATTTTCTGTCACCCTGCCAGTAGCAAAGCTGTCTGGTTTCCTCAGGGCACGTGCCAGGGAACTCTTCCTCCAAAGCGCAGAGAAGCTGTTGTGACAGGAGATGTGAATGTTAACAGTGAATCTTTTTTCGGTTTGGTCACTATGAAAGGATTTCTTCTCCTATCTCTTAAGATAACGGTGAGGAAAAGGTGCTAGTGATCACAGCAGTGTGGCAAACAAAGGGGTATGCCCCAGAAGGGTTTGGTGTGGTGAATAAACCATGTTCTGAGGAGCCTGGAAGCTACATAGTGTGCAGTCAAAAGGAACCGATTAGGCTGTTTAGAACCTAATCCTGGAAAGGGTCACTAACCATGCTGGATTAAATGGGTGTGAATTGTGAGGAAAAACCTTGAAGGCTGAAAGCACATGGGAAGAAATAAAATGGGAAACCTTCTGGTCTTGAAAGTGAAAAAGCAAGGATGAGAATATGGTGCAAGATGCTTAAAAAAACCCAATGGCTAGGTAGATGCCAGCTGTGTAACAGTGTCATGCAGAATGCAAATGATGCTGAGATCAAAATTGAAAGTGAGCAGTTATTCAACAGTGCCTGGAAAGGAGTGAAAGAGGTCCAAAAAGTAAGCCTTGAGTATACTAGAACTATAAAGGAGTAGAGGAGGGTGACTGGGAAAAATCCAGGAAGCAGATGGATGGAGAAATTAGTGGAGTTCACATTTGTCGCAGGGTAGAGCGGATGGACGTTGGAGAGCTGTCATAAGTACTGATACCAGAGGCTGCTATGTGTGTGAGAGGCTAAGTCAGGTTTGTGAGCGAGGTGGCTTGTAGAGGGAGCTAATTTGTGTAGACAAGGCGTGTGGAAGGAGCAGGAGGAAACGGAGGGTCAAAATTTGCTGACTGGTATGAAGTTTCAGTGGCCGTTCTGAGGCAGAACGGTGTGCACAAGTCAAGAAAATGCTGATGACATAATGAAAGAGAAGGTGAAGAGTAATTCATTTGAAGGGAAAATGACAGATAAAGGGAGCGACAGAAGAACCTCAAATGAAAAAACAGCCGAGTAGCGGTTATTCTTTTCAAAAGTGGTGTAAGAATAGCACGTTTGCTATGCCAAAAGAGAAAAACAAGAGGGCAAATTAATTCCTTCTGCATAGAATGTAAATGGGTAAGTGTAATAAAGTGAATTACATTTGTGTAGAGAGTAATTCCTCTATCTCTGTTTGGCATGAATAAGTTTATAAGCTGTCATAAAGTGAGTAGTGATCTCCTTCATCTTTAAGATAAATATTCACAACTTAGAACAGTGTTGGATGACTGATTTTTTTGCGACTTGGAACTGAATTGTTATGTAGATTGGGGCTTGAAATAGCTCCAATTTTATGCTCTGAAATGGGGATAAATCAGTGCTACATACAGTGCATGCTCTTTGCTGCTTTGTTTTTTCTAAATACATGTTAATAATGATGTCTCTGAAGCATTTATGATGTGCCCTGGAGTTTCATAATCAAATGGCAGTAATCAGTTTTCTTCGTCAGCCAATAAGACTTTGAAAATTGACTTCTTAATTACAACATTTCTAGCTAATGGTCATTCTGACTGACTTACATGTTATGGTAATGAAACTTAAACTGCTTTTCTGGTTATCAGAATTGTATAAATAGAGGCTGAAACTCAGTCTGAAGAAGGCCACATGCAGATAGCAAAATGTGAACTTTATTAATGCAGTATGTGGAAATCTGTTCCTGCTAATGCATCCTGTTATCAGAATAAGTATTGCTATTGCTGCTGAATGCACTCTTGGTCCTTCTTCAGCAAGAAGAAACCGTAAACACTGCTATAAAATAATGTAGAATGGCACGAGTATGATGTGCGGGGGTTTGTCTTATGCTCTAGACGCTGTTCTGATTTTTATATACCATGAAGAATGAATGATATAGAAATATGATGCAAGTCTGCTGTTTGGAGACCAGAGGAATAGATCCTTTCAGAATATTGTGTATGAGTTCTGTTTGATATGACTACAGAGGTGGAGGCAGTGAAGTTTGTTAGCAGTTTTCCGTACAGGAATGAGATGTGGGAAGCCCTTGGAGGATGAAGTGGGCGTGACTAGTGCTTGTAGGCTTCAAGGGCCATCACATAGGAGGGTGGAAATGTTGTAGTGATGTGCAATTAAACAAATGTGTGATGAAGAAATACACTGAAGAATGCATGCGACGTTGTGAAATGCAGTGAAATTCTTCCTGGAAGAGGGCTTTTGTTTGTTTTAGGATTGACACTATGGAAAATTCTCAAGAGAACTTGATGTGCATATTCCTTGAGATAATTGAATAGTGAGTAAACAGTTTTCACACTGAAGTGAAATACACTTCACAGAGCACCAGAGAAATTAATATTTTCAGTTAAATAACACTGCAACTGTGCGTTGATGTTCGAAAAAGCAAACAGCACTTCTAAACAGGATGTCCTGATTGGAACGGGTTGTTTCTAATATCATTTTGCCACTTGGTGGCAAAGTGAGCATTTCTGAGAGAGGACAGGTTGTGCATAAAAACTGCAGCACTGGTAACTTCTTTCCAACATTTTGGTAAGACCATTGTATCAAGTACCTCTTCCAGCCTCATGTTGTGTGTCGTGTCATAGTTGCAACGTCTGCAAGATGTGAATCCCTGCGAATTCATCTCGAGTGTCCTGTGCAGCTCTGTTCATGGTTTCAGAGAGATACTTTTCTGCAGCCTCTCTTTGCTTAGGATACATAAGTACTCATCCTGAAAAAATATTGCTCAGGTGCAGAACTCCAGGCCATAAGTGCACATTAAGTATCACTTTGCATATGTAAGCTTTATATTCCATAATGACAAAGTGCATCTCCCGTTCTAGCTATTTAAATGGTTTCCTTCTCCCACGTACTATCCAGCTCATGAAAGGAATAGGAAAATACACTTGAGTTAAAGAGAATGTTTTGCCAGTAGTCATCTTTCACTGACTTTAAGGGCTTCTTTGCTTTTTTTTTTTGTTCCTTCTGTACACCCAACCATTTTGTTGCTCCCCACCCTCAACAGGACAAGAGATACTAAGAATAAAAAGCTCATGGATTACGATAAAGATGGTACGATTTCTTACCAGTTCCCATCCTGAGTAAAATATCCTTGTTTTGAGAGTTAACTAATTTATTGGCAATTAAATGTAGGACTGGGTGGTAAGAAAGACACAAACTCCCTACAAAATAGTTATTTTCAATCAGATACTATTATATATATATATAAGCTAGTAATGAGTTTCACGATCTTAAATATAAAGTATGAGAACCTATGTTAAATTAAGGGAAAGTATTGTTTCTTCAGTGCAGTTTGCATAGATAAATACTTTGAATTTGCACAACCTTTAGTCAACTGTCTGGGAGGAATTTTCTTGGTTCTCTTTGCTTATTTGATTTTCCTCGCAGATTTCAATTAAGCTAAACTCAAACTCTGTAGAATAGGAGGGAGCAGTTTGGAAGCTTGTAACTTGGACAAAACTGGAAACTGGCTGCTTCTGTCACCTCCTATTATACCCAGTTGATTTTTATACAGTGCCGTAGCATCTATTATGAGAATTCATGATTTAATTATTTGCATTACAAAGCTTTTTCTGTTGATTTTATGAGAAGTTAAAAGTCCTTCCCTTCTTTTGTCGCTATTCTAATGTAATAACTCTGGAACTCAGATTGGCTTTTGGCTAAAATGAAAAATCCATATTCTGCATGACAGATAGGATTTGTGATTACAGACAGGGGACAAGAATACCTTCATGTGCTTGCTTCACTTATTTTTGGGGGCCTTTTTCCTCTGACAGTATTCGGAGGAAAGGCAGTTGTAGCTGGTGCTGTTCCAAGGTCTTGTGGCTTTTGTTTTTTCTCATTTATAGGTGTGATTTTTTTTCATTAGAGAATACCTTATGTAGTTCCAGGTAGGAAAAGATTATTGGAAGTTTTACAGGCATAGGAAAATGAAAAGTATGGATTTGTTTAAACTTTATGGTGTGTTTTAGTCCTTAATATTATGTGGGGTTATAGATCAATAGACTGTATAAATAAAATTTTAATTAATATCTGTTTAGGGAAATATTTGACTGACTTTTATAGGTGAAAGTTTTTCTTTCTTAAAGGTGTGTAAATTACTTTCACGATTGCAAGTGGAAATGGAATTATTTAACTTATAGGCACTAATCCAGTGCAGCTTAAAATCAATTTTGATGTGTTTTTTTAATTGCTGTTTTTGTAAAGGAAATTCTTTCTTTCTGGTAGTCTGGTAGGTATGATATATATTGCTGTGTTGGGCAGAAATGGAATTCCAAACAATTTCTGTTGCATATATATGTATCTGAGATTCCAAACAAACATCTCTTCTCCTTGCCCTCAGCTGATCCCCCAAGAGAAAAAGCAAACAGATGAACAAGGAACAACCCTATATATGCATTTGTTGATTATTTGACAGTCTCTGGGACACATAAAATTATGGACAAAGCATTAGAAGGAAAACAGAATTGACAGTCTTTCACTTTTTTATACTACTAAGGATTTGATATATTTCTGTTTGACCTCTTGAGTGCGCCCTCTGGTCTCATCTCCCCTGCCACTCCATTATTTGGAAACTTCTTCCCACCCGTATTTGTTCTAATGAGAGAACTCTTAATCATGGCCAGTTTGCAGCCTTGAATGTAAATGGGGATATGCCTCATCATTTAGCTCTCTGGAATAATTATAGCCATCACTTCACCTATTCTGTATGTGTTACAGATGGCAGAAAATGCTGCTCTTATTGTTTGAGACTTAAAATGATAGTAATAATGTTATTCACCATGAAAATGGTTTAGTGTTTCAACTTTTCTCTCCTTTCCTAAAACATAGAGCAGATGAAAGATGTTGCACAAGAGAAAGGAATGGAAACAAAACTTCATCTCTCTTTTCACACATCCCCTTAGCCCCCCCAAATATTTTTTCATGGAGGTATTTTTGTCAGAATTTAGAAAAAACTGAAAAAAAATATTTCTCCCTCTGAGGAGAAAAATCTAACTTGGTTGCTTAAATAAACTGATCAACCTCCAGTATGTATTGTAGTATGGCTATCTGTATTTATGCAAATACAAACACAGATTTATACAGCTTGTGTTACAGTTTAGATTAGATCTCATCCACATATTGTACTTCAGGGCTGTTTTCTTTATATGGTGATTGGCTAGATGACAGTTCACTCAGTTTGCTTTCATTTAGCTAACAAGCTAAATAGGTGTGGGCATTATTTGTCTTCCAAGAGCAGTTTCAGTTAAATGGTTACATGTATTTGTTTCAAGTAGACAAGGATAGCAGTCATTCATACAACTTTGGATACATTTGGAATGTTTTTGGACTCTTTGGAGAAAGTCTTCATGGTAATTGTTTAAGTGTTTTTCTATTTCAGGTCTAATTTGAAAGCACAACTGAGAATGTCAGATCTTATTTCCAGTCTTTTTTTTTAATGTTCACTTACCTCAGCTAAGACTTCTGTTCTTTGTCTTTTCAGTCTTCATTCCTGTTCTGATGTTTTCTCAGTTGGGCTGTTCAACACAACAGCATTGTTGTGATGTGTCGCCTGACTTGTGTGAGTCTTTGGAAGTCCTCCAGCAGAAGAGATTTTCAAGCCTACTAAGAAGTCTTTTTGGGAACAAGTGAATGGAGGTTTCCTGAAAACCAATGACATTTCCTTTATAAACCTCAGACACTACCAGGCATATTAGTTGTGGGACTAAAAATGTCTTGTTTTTAAATTCCTTAGTGGAAACATTCAGATTGAATGTTACACATTTTTCAGTTAGTGATACCACTTAATGCTTTTCTTGCACTTTGAAAGCTTGTTTTTTGTTTTAATGGTGAGTGCATGTAGTGTGCTTTAAAATAAAAGTTAAGAGAAATTGTCACCTGATCAAAATGTCATGGAATATTTTTTTTCTCCCTAATTACAGAATCTAGATATTCCTATTAAATTATGCTGTAAATGTAGTTCAAAGCAGAGCTTTAATGTTGGAAGTATTTTCCGTTTGTTTATTTTTAAAGAGAACTGCTTTGCTTGTTGCTGCACTACTATCAGTGAAAATCAGATGAGTGTGTGGGTTTAAGCAAAAACAAAGAAAAAACCTTGCAGCTTGAGGCCTTTGAATCAATACCAGCTTCTTGTTGTTTAGCACTTACAATTTCATTGGAGTATAGTTTTGTGAATAATTTGTCTTGAGGGCTTATACCTTTTCCTTGCTTGTGAAGCTGCTGTCTTTTTTTTTTTTTTCCTGTGATTGTCAGTTTGTTTTTAGGGAATAAAGAGGCTGCACATGCTCATGTATGTAGCGGTGCTTCACCTCTCCTGCATTCCACTGTCCCACACGCTTGGCTTAAGTAGATGGACATTAGGTTGGACTTAATATTCTCCAGCTACAGAGATGTGCTATTCTAGAACTGTTGCCTGATGACTGAATTGTGAACCCCTGTAATGACGTGGGCCAGACTGGGGACTCATGGTGAGAGAAGTTCTCCCACATCTCCCCTAGCCATGGCACAGCTATGCAGCATGGTGAAACAACCCTGGGAGAGGCAGTGCCTCAGCTCCTTTTCATTTCCTGATATAAACATGACTAGATGTTGCATGCTGGGAAACTCCTCATATGCACTGAGATGACAGATTTCCAAATCCTGTCATCTTTTCTGACATTAAGAAATATTTGGAATATGTGGTTGGAAATACTGTTTGTAGGGTGAGGCTCCTTTATCTCATGCTTGCTCTGATTTTGCTGCTGTAGAAGTTTAAAACAGACTGCTTTTGCTTCTATCCTTCTCCTGCAGGGCTTTGCAAACGGTAAGGTATGTGTGCTCAGCATAAAACATGCCTCCGTAACTTAGAATGGTCTGTTTTTCTAGACTGAAACTTCAAAGAACTCCCTATGAAATGTTTTCAGTCTCAGAAAGTGTAAAAGAAGTAAAATCAAAATCACAATCTGTCATCAAGCATATCTTAGCATGTGAATGTGGGCTTCCACTGCTTGGATGAAAGGTATGATCTGTGTAACTATTTTCAAACTCGCTTGGCAGAGAATTAATTTGCACTACCTACCAAATTTTGTAGGATTTCTGTGGTGTGACTCTTTACCTAGTATTTGGTTTAGCATCCTCTTGTTAGTGAACTGGAACTCTGACAAACCTCATTTGGGATGTCTCAAAGTAAGCTAATTCCTCCCTCAAGGGAGAACAAGGGAAAGAATTCAATCTCTTAGCTTTCTCCCTCCCACTGAGTAACTTCCCAGCCACTCTGGGCCTCGCTCCCAGTCTCCCTTCAGTTCCATCCTTGAGGGATGTTTGTCCTCAAGGCTCTTAACTTCAGTTAGCTAACATATGTTAAAATAACTGTGAAGACAAAGCAGCTCAGTTTTGATTCATGTTAGCATCTCACGTTCAGACCTGGATGCACAATTATTATTATGCACCAAATATTTTTAACTTCTAATCTAAGTAAAAACCTGACTTTGCTCATCTTCACTTCTATTTTAAGTTCAGTTTGTTTATCTCAGGTCAGAATACAATTTTTTCTTTTTCCCTTCAAATGCAGGTATTTGTCCTCAAGGAGCTTGGTAGCTTAAATTTTTGGTAGTAGGGGAGAGTCTGCAGCTCTTTTTCGGTATCTAATCAGAAGGGTCTTCCTTCCTGCATCTTTAGTTCACTTCGGCTTTTATCCCAGAATGCTGGGGTCTGAATGATTGTTACACTTCCCATTAAAAGGAGGACAGAGAGAGGCTGGGTCATTGCCAGCCTATGACATGATTTTCAGGCCAGAATCTTCAGTGTGGTAGTTTTGTCTGTAGTAAAACATAGCATCCATGCCCAACTACTGGTAAGTTGAGACCACCACTCTATTTTCGTGACTTCAGGCAAAGTGTTGTTTACTGGGGGTTGTTTTTCTGTTTGCATGAGATAATCTACCTTTGCATGAGTGAGTCTTTGCAAACAAGCAGATTGACATAGGCTGTGTGTTTTCCTTAGAATGGAAGTTAAGGAAGGCAGTAATGGTGGCATTTAAACTGTGTGGGTGTTTTTTTTCAATTATTTTATTTTGTGAGAGAGGATTAGAGTTTATTTGCCTTTTGGTCTCTCAGCACTTATTTCATTTCTGTCTAGGTAATACTTAATTTAACCTTGAATTCTGCCTCTTTGTAACAGAATATTGCTTGATATGCAAGAAGTACTAGGCAGTTAATCTGTAAAGTGATCTTACATTAAATACTGAGTGCCACAAGCTTTTGTTAAATTAATTTTGTGGATTTCTACCCAAATAAAAAGCTGTCTTTTTTTTTCTTTTCTGCCTTGCTTTTTCCACACAAACAGTTTTTTAGCTTTAGACTTAGAAGTTGCTCAGCTGTTTGGATTTGGATGTTTTGGTATAGCCAGCAGCTTGCTCACAGCCTTCTTATTAAAACCCATTGCATGCAGTTACAAAACAGGTCACCAATAACAAGTTGTGCACCCCTTGCTTCTCACACACAAGTCACTCTACTTTATAAATAGAACTGTACTGATAGACAGAACTTGGCCTGTCCTGTTGTCCTCTTATGTGAGTTATTTTGATTTAAAAATAGAACTGTCCTAGTAGATATGTATCAACGAGGTTGTGAAAGTTCACTTCTGGACGCTACTGTAATTAAGCAGCAAGTTGCAGGGAGCAGTTTGTGTGTTCTCATCAGGAACCTAAGGAGTTTTAAAGTATGATGGAATTAATGTCAGCTTTCAAGTAGCAGTGCATTTGCCAAGTGTTAACTTGGTTCCTTTGCTTTGGCTCATTAGAACGTACCCAAGTACACAGATACATTTCCACAAAAAGAACTTGTTGGTTGGTTTTAAATAACACAAAATTACACAAATGTTCAGTGAGCCTGGACTATATAGACAGCAGGCAGCAATTGTTACTCCTGACTTATCAAACTGCACCTTTACTTGTGGCAATACTACTGTTATGTTTCAATATATATTCTTTCTGAATGGCTGTTTCTTTAGCTTACTTAAATTTAATTTTGAATTGCTACTGCTTTCTTTCTTTTAATATTAATTGAAGATCACTTCAGAACCATGAAGTTTTCCTTGATTTCTGTTGCTTTTCAGAATTCTTCTGGTTTTTTTTTTGTGGCTGCTTGTTTTTCAGGAATTTTTCAGACTATTTAATATGGACAAGGATTAGGATATTGAACATCTTTTTTTCTTCAAGTAGACCCATATGACTTTTCCTCTTTCCACTGCAATTACCTTAGTAATTTAAATATATGGATTTACCTGGTATACACAGAAGGCCTGGGGTTGGAAGAAGGTTCATTCAAATAACTTTTTTAGAATAATTTTAGAGATGGACTAATTTCAGCTGTCACTGGATTTGCTATTAGAGAGAGATCTTGTGGGCTCCACAGGGGAAGGAGGTTGAAAAGTTGAAAAGTTTGTTTGTTTGTTTGTTTGTTTGTTTGTTTCTTAAAAGCCTTTCCCAACTAATTGCTCACAGATTTCTGTGAAGTATTTTCTGTTTAGTACTTAGCCTCTTCTGCTGTCATAGTGGCTTTACTTAGAGTAAAAATTTGGCAAATTTGGAGGTAAGGAGGATAGGAAACAAAGTTCATGAAGGGATCTAAATGTGGATGTGTGAACGTTCACTTGAATTGGGAGAAGATAGGTACCTGAAGTTTCTTTCCAACAGAGTTGCTATGGTTAGGTGTATATTGTGGGGGATGGGAAGTGAGGTCTCTCCCTACCTCTCAGAGTGAGCATCTTGTGACTATAAAATTCCTGTATTTCTTCATCTAGGTTTTTCTTTCTTGTCCTATATATATATATATATATAGTGGGGAGATTTATTTATTTATTTTTGTATGAATGAAAGAAAATGGAAGAAAAGGACTAATACAAAGGATTCTGAAACAGGAGGTCAATGAGGTTATTGCTGCTTCAGAAGTAGTTAAGTGCCCTGGAAGATAGGAACAGGATATAAAAATCTTAAAACCTAATAAACGAAATGTAATCTCATCTGATGGATTGGACTAAAAGGTACGCAGCTAAATAACCACAGTTCATTGGGGACCTGGAACATTCCTCGATCTACGTGCATTGAGCTCAGTGCGAAGTTTAAATGTTTCAGCTTCTTGAGAGCTGTAACAGGTTGCTGTTAAAGGAGACCTTTTTTTCATTTCTATTTGTACAGAAGCATGGTGTTACTTTATGATCTTTTCATTTAATAAGTGTTTCTATAGGTACACGATTGGTTAAGCATGCCATAAATTACATATTTCTCAAAGCGTTAACTTAAACTTATTTTTCTAAGACGTGATTAAACTGTGATTGAGCTCTACTTATTTGGACCTATTTCAGGAAATGTTCAGTGCTATGAACGCAAGACAAAAACAGTTTTGAAAAAAGGAGGTTTTTTTTTCCCATGTACTTTCAGATAGAATGGTATTTTGAGCGTTTAAGCCTTGTTTTAACCACTGTTAACCAGCAGAGAGCACTTTAGTTTATAACATAACATCTATTTAAAAAGTGAACCTGGGAGAGGCTGGAGCGTTTTTTTTTTTCTGAGGCAGCCATTTAAAAACCACATGTCTGGGAAAATTTGTTTCCTAACTTCGTTTATTATCAATGGTCTTTGCATTTTGTACAAAATACTGCTTAGTAAATATAAATGTTACTGTATGCTAATGACGTGAGGGAAATTTTAAGGAAGATTTAAGCAGTGGTCTCTGGGTAGTGTTTATTTAAATTTCACACCAGGTGAGGTACAGTTCCTAAAAAAAAAAAAAAAAAAAAAAAAAAAAAAACCACCTTGCCAGGCTGGTAGAGAGAGTTCTCCCTAGATTAGAGCCACAGGTTCAGCTGGCGATAGTCCATTTCCAGTGCATTCAAACAGAGCACTAGGACTTGTTGCCGGCATACAGAAAGCAGCCTCCATGTGATGGTGCTGTTGTGGTTTCTCACTGAAATTATTTGTAGAGAATGAGACAAGGGGGTAGCGTTGAGGCGAATGGTGCTGCCTGTCAGTGCATTAAATCTTTTTTCTTTTTGTCTATGCTACGTACACTGGTTGTCATTACTACAGAAATGGGAGTGAAGTGTGGGAAAGTGTGAGCAGATGGGAGAAAGGGAATTCTGATATTGACCTCAAAGCCCCTTAAACCAACCACGATTGTCACTTGGTATCTCTGATGTGACCGGAGTCCTCAGAAATGGGAAAATCAGTGTACTGCTAGCTCAGCTCAGTGGTATGGCGGCAGAGGATGAGGCTCCTGCACAATGTCTGATAACTGCTCTGTTATTTCCCCCATCCCCTGTTCCCCTCCCACCAATCTTGGTACAGAGGAGACATTATACGAGAGAGAGTCAATATAGGAATTGAGGATGCCTGAAGAGAAGTACGCTATCTTAGGTGTGGTAATGACATCAATACAACATCTCGTGAATGACTGCTGTCATGGCTCTTGGTAACGCATGAGTTACGTGTAATGTGGCTTAATGGGCACAGGCTGGAGAGAGTTGTTATTACTGAAGTCTCTGACCTCTTGATTTTTCCATTCTGTGGAGTAGGTCAGCAGCATGTGGAAACATGATCTGAAACCTGCCTGTCATGCACACGCATGAGGCACGTAACGCTTCTGTGGAAGAGCTGCATTAGTAGAGAGACTACAAATCCTGTCATAGGAACAGGCATACAAGGGAGGAGCAAGCTTTCACAGGCAGAGATAGTTGTAAATACGTGTTTTGCTGAAATACTGCTGCTGCTTTTATGAGATGAATAATTAATATGAGAAACGTTTTGTTCCGAGTGGCAATTTGCAGCTTCTTTGGATGGGGATATGGAGCTGTTGGAAACGTAAACATCTCATCTAGCAATTTCTTCAGCAGTGTGTTGTGCCTTTTATTGTTTGAATCTGCTTGGGAGTGGCTTTAAGATCCAGTAACCTGATCTTTTATCACTCTCGGAGGCTTCCTTTTCTGGTATGCCCTGATGCATTCAACACATGTTGGTATTGTGCACGACCGGCAATCAGAGCGATTTGAGCTCACTTTCTCTGTCTGCAAGAAACGGCAAATCATCTGCTGGTGAATGCTTCTGACTTGTCAGCCGTCTGCAGCTAATTTCTGCCTGGCTCATCAACCCCATTTAAGAGATTGGAAGCGCTGTGGATGATCAAGCTAGGAAGTGGTGTCGTGATTGTATCTCAGGAGTGAAGACTAGCTGAGAATGAAAAAGCTTTCTCTTTTCTTTAGAGGAATCGCAGACTGTTTGATGTGAGAACACCCAGTTTCTCTCTGAGGAAAACAGCAAGGCTATGAGCAATTCAAGTCAGTGCAGGAGGAGCTGGGACTGGCTTTAAACAGCAGTTATTCCGTTACTTGTCTGAGAAACGTCAGCAGATGGACTTTGGTTTCAGGGCTGTGAATATTTGCAGTGGCTTTGCATGTTGGAATACAAGCAGTGATCTCTTTTACTCCCCTTCCCCTGTATATCTGTCTGCTGAAAAATGAGTGAGGAAGCAAAGGAGAAAAATGCTAAACCAGCTCACAGGAAAAAGAAAGGAAAAAAGGTAACTCCCTGCTTAGACACTCTGCTGTAATGTTTTTTTGTTCTTTGTTTTGTTTTCCTGTTTTATTTTCCCAATCATTCTGTGTTCTGAACAGCTTGCTTCTGGATGTGGAGTGGCTTTGGATAATATACTTAGAGAAAGGGTGATTGTAGAATTCAGATGGTTTTGTTTATGCTAGATGCTGATGGGTGTGTTCCCTGCTAGAATCAGTAATACCATCGAAACTCAATTTTTGTTCATTTTATAAGCATTTAAATGTTTAAATATCTGATAATCACAACATTTCAGCGTGGTTGTGGTTTCCCTTGAGCATTCCAAACGTGGGATTAACAAGTAAACAGAATCAAAATGAAGTCATTTTCAAACAAGAGACTGATAATCAACATGTGCTCTTGTAAATGAATATTATGGACATTGCTAAAGAAAGCAAGTTTTCCAAGCACTTTGATTGAAGTGTCACTTTTTAAAAATGTTATGTATCATGGGGGCTTGGAAATGTGGTTAAACCAAACTCTGGAATAAAATTTCATTTTCAGAGGGGCATTTATGTCATGCTTTAAGTCTTTTGCCTGAAACTGTTCTTAGTTGGTTTTGATATGTTATTGCTTTCTGTGTTGCAGTTCTTGCTTTCTTGATATCCATTGAATTTTCCTCCTCCCATTTAGAAATGGATGATTTTCATGTGCCAGATTGCTAAACCTGGGAAGCTCACTTCTTCAGGTTTTTTTGTGGTCATTATAAATATTAACTCTCTATTAATTTATAATGTGAATTACTGAAAACTACTGTAAGGCAGTGCATCTGCAGTGTTGATTGTTGTTGTGGAGAAATCCGTTCAGGCTCCCACCCTTTATTTTCTGAATGTGCCTTCATATCATATGAAATTGTGTGACAGCCTCATAGTTAATCTATTTCCTTGGTGAAGGATTTAATGAAGATTGTCAAAAATGCTAATTAAATCCGATTGTCCGCTCTATCTTGCCAGAAATTGAAAGAGCAGCTCTGGAAAGGAAGCAGGGAAAAAATATAATTTTAAAACACTTTTAATGGTAAATTAGGATACCTTCCTGACATACCAAAAGCATCCATCAGACATGCCACATTGCCTCAGGGATAGAAGATAAGTCTAGTGTTAGATTCTGGGGTGGCATTGTGCTTTAGACGTGTTAATATTTTTGCTATATCACACAAACTATTTTTATGTCATTTAACAATCTAATTAGAGAGTACATAGCAAATTGCATTACTTAAGCTTGCGTATATATCTGTCTTCCAGACAATAGCAAACAGAACAGTCTGGGCGATTTAGGATGGTGCCAAGTTTGGAGTCTCACTTGTTGTTCCAGCGATGGTTGGTGTTGGTTGTGTCTTCACCTCGTAAAAGGTGATGATCCACCTGTGGGCAGGAGCTACAGCTACCCTGTCCATATCTACCCTCTACTGACTAGTACAGTGTCATTGCTCTTAAGGCAGAGAAAAAATGTCAGATATGTTTACATTCATGAGTTATGGCTGTGAGCATTGAAGGCCGGTGGCAAAATGATGCCTTGTGAGATAATGGTAAAGCCTGCTGTACATGCCTCAAACATTCGCCGCGTGAGCGGCTTGCTGGAGCAAGCACTGTTGGGCGACTGCAAACTGTCCCACTTCAATGGGGAAGAGGCTTGAAGTGTTATTTTACTGTTCTGTTTGATCAATTTCCTAATGCTGGTGGAGTTGAGATTGTTGCTGGGTTATGCTGTATCAGGGTTAGGTGTGTCCCTTAGGATCAGAGAACGCCAAGGCTGCTTTCATGTCACTGTTACGCACAAGCTGGTGCCAGAATGTTCCCAATGGAAATGAAACTGCTTTTATTTTTAAGCAAGAAGTAGTCATTTCTTCTGGTCCTATCAGAAATTTTCCCCACTTGTTTCCCCAGTGAACTGTGACTGTTTAAATGTATTGTTTTGATTCTGAAGGTAAATCTTTAGACGGCCAATGAAGAAGCCTTAGGTAATTCAGGAACATTCTCCAAAAAGAATTTGATGAACTGATGTTAGTTGGTCGTATACTCCTAATCCTGGTGAAAGCTTAACTGAGTGTGTGATTCCAGAGTTATGCCACCTGCCCCTCCTAAAAGCGCGCATCCTGACGCGGGTATTTCCATGGCCTTCTCGCTGTTTTGTTCAGAAGGTTGCATTCTTGGCAGCTGTTTTTCCTCACATTTGGCATTTTCCTTACTTCCCATCTTATAGTTAGGGCTGAGTGGTGGCAAGTCTTCTGTTCTTTAACTGCTGAGGTGCTTGTTCATGTCTCCTTCATCAACTCTGGTTTTTCTGTTCTTTTGCAATTTCATAGCAGGACAGCAGGGAAATAAAGATACAGAAAGAACAGCGAATAGAAATGGAAAGATCACACAGTCTAGCCAAGGAAAACTGCAATCGGTAGTTTGCTCTGAATTGCAGAGTTTGCTTAGTGGGCAGTATCACAAAAATAATAACCCTTAACCTGGGGAATAGTGTCTCACTTTTGAGCACCAAGTCATGCAATAACTGTACTGTACACCTAGAACAGGGTGGCAAAAGCAGATCATTGTGCAAATATGTTGAAAATCCATCTGAACCTGAGGATGGATATAAGCAAATAGGGTGGTGATGCTGAGATTTTTTTTGAAGGGTGGACAATTTGGATGGAAGCAGAACGGACTGCATTTAGCACTGTAATAGTAAATGGGAATACAGCTTTCAAACAATGATGAAGGTATTGCATGGAGATGTATTGCTGAGGTTATGCAGGACAGGATTAACCCTGATGGAATAGGAAGCCTAATTAGATTTTCACCATTCTATCCTTCAGTATTCCTCTTGAGCAGCAGCCTGTGCCTCTTGCACTTGAGCATCAATTGTCCTGCAGTTTCCAGCCGTGCTCTTACAGAATCAGTGTTTTTTAAGCTGTCAGCTCGAATCCCTAGGCATTGTGAAGTGCTTTATCTTGTATGTTTGTGTCATCACTTTTGAGTAAATTTTGGAATGTCAGTCGTAGAAGAGTTGTCACTAGAGATTTAAGATATGTTTTGATTTTTAACAAAAGTGTTGTACTTTTCTACCCTTCTGCTTTGAACTACCAGTGTGAAATTAGCCATGAAAGTGCTTGTGGTCCTCTGGCATTTATAAAGGTAATCAGAAGTACAGGAATAAGAAATAATTTTGTCAACCTCAAAACTTCTGTAGTATAAGACACTCGTCTGTTTAATTTTACAATCATCTATTGACCGCCAGTCAGTCCTAAGTAGTGGGAAACTTCATTTTAAACTCTCATACCTCATGTTTCACTAGGAATGCATGATTTTCTTTGCAGGAATCTTTTGTTCCCTTCTTTCCCTGTTGTCTCTAAGATCTTCAGACAAACTGCACAATGTATATTGACAATGCACCTCACGGCACATGTAAAGCACAAATTGACCATGCAAATTCTGAATAAAAATGTGTAAAAATAGCGCTTTAGTGAATACACACTTGTGAGTTTTCATGCTGAACTCAATCTCTTTCTAGATTAATCTGTTTTAATCTACCTCACTGCTTTATTAGACAGTAGTCATTGTGATTAGACTTCAGAATTGTGTTCTATTGCTTTGTATAAAATACAGATATAACATACAGAGAGAAACATGTTTCTTATGCAGCAGATTGAAAACGTGTGCTTGGCATCAGAGTGATTATGGTTGCCAGTGCTGTGGTTTTGGACTAATAGGCAGTTTAACTCAGTCTCTTTATTTTTTATTTTTTTAATTAGCAGCCTAGGCTGCCAACACTAGGAACACACCTGAGATTTCTGCCAGGTAGGGTATGGGTATTAACTCTGTCTTAACTCTGAAGTTTGACTTGGTAGAACTGGTGGCTATCTTCAGTGAGGAGTCTTGCATTATTATACACAGCCAAAAATCTGAGTATCAGCATGTCTTTACTGGGACAAGAAGCTGCAGAGGGCACACTTATGGGCTAGAGTCTGAGAAGTCAAAAGTTCTCTTGGGTGTGGTGAGCCATTTCCCACTATAGTGTAAAAAAAAAAAAAAAGTATTGAAAGTAACAATATGGAAGAGTCTCAGGTGGAAACAAGATGAGATCATAAAATAATTAAGGTTGGAAAACCTAAGATCATCTATTCCAACCGTCATCCCGTCACCACCATGCCTACAAACCATGTCTCTAAGTGCCACATCTATGTGTTTCTTGATCCTTTATAAGGAAGGCATATTTCTACTAAAACAACATTGCATACTTTAGTGAGGATGATATTTGGGGCGTGAGGTTTTGGGATTTTATCTTAAATTGATTAAATGATTCAACTGTGTATGATTACAGTGAGGCTTTGGGTGATCGAGACTCAGAACCTGTGAAGTACTGGTAAGATGAGAAATGGTGTTTTGTTTCTGAAGTGCATGGTGATATTCAACTTCTTTTTCAAAGCTGTCTCTTTTGCAACCAGATCTACTGATTTCGTTGTTACTTTAACAATGGTTATCTATGTTCATTTCTTATACATGTGATTGTTGGCATGGAACATTTACCACTGCTGTCTCTCATTGGAGAATTATTTCTTGCTAATAATCAGGAAAATGTTCATGGTGAACATTTCTAATTTTTTGGTGGCTTTTAATTTATTCATTAAATTAATTACTTGAAGTGTAAGTTGATTTCTAAATTTGGGTTGTTTCTCAAAAACTAACAAATGAAGATTTTCAGTGTATGGAATAGAACGCAAAAAGGCTCTGGAAAGAAACTGCCCCTCATCTTGCAAATAAGTTTTACCCTCAGTTGTAAACTTTTAAGTTTCTTGAGAGGATAAATGGCCCTCATAGACTTGAATTTGACTATATTATGGTGGTCTTAAGCCTTATTAAGTCAAAACATCCTGTGCTGAGAATTTAATTTGGCAAGCATGATGAAAATAAATCTATTTACCATCTTACTATCATTTATCTTTTAATTTGTTTCCTTGATCAATTCTTAATCTCACATTTTCAGCAAATATATTAAAGAACAAAAACGAAGGGCTAAAACCCCCCAGACCTTTGGGAAAGGTACTTGTCATTTGTATGCCCAAGTAGGGAAGCCCAAGAGTAATAGATGGAATGACTTTCAGTAATTATGAAGATGAACTGCTTAAAAAAGCCCGCTCAATCAAACATAAACTGCAAAAACCCTTTATGCTTTGAAATCCTATTCCTCTGAATTAAATGCATTTATATTGTCTTGACATTGACGATTTGCTGAATTGCCCCCAGAAAATCAAAGTGTACTGATTCATGTCATCTTAACTGGAAAATCACTATCATGCATAGTAGTATTGTTTTTACTTCCTTTCTATCAAACTGGAACAAAATAAAATACAAGATAGCAAGCAGTGTATCTCATTGTTTTGAAAAGAAACATTTCAAATATTCATTTTTCCTGGAAAAAGTGCTTTCTAGTTAATATTTACTTGTGTCTAGGAGATGTTGACTAATACTTTGACTAATTACTCCAGAAGCTGGAGAATGTGGTTAAAGAATTGAGTAGTTTTTAACATAATTTACTCCATAGATAAGTGACAGAGCTTGTAATCTGAGTGAAAACCACTCTATGTCCTGCTTTTTATTATTTATTTTACTTTTTAAGAGGAAGAAACCTGTAGTTTTGGAGAGAATATGAAAATCTAGGGAGATTCTTAAACACTGTGACATAAGGTCATCCAATAGTTTTTGGCTTTTTCCAGGAAATTCAGATGTTGAATGCTCTTTGCCCTTCTGAAGAATGGATCCACAGAGGGCAAACATGTAAAAGCACTTTGCATGATTTTTGTCTCATCTTGATCTTATGGTAAATTGCATACATGATTAAGTATAGAGAAAATAACCATGTTGAACATTGTTTCCTCTAAATGGGCTTAAACTGTAGGACTTAAGTGTAGACTGTTCTTTCCGTAAAAGCTTTCCAGGTGAGTATAGGTAATGTAAAGGTCAGCTAGTATCAAGCTCTAGTCACAGAAGAGAATTGCTAAGGACTACCCAGGATGGAAGTTTGTAAATGTGTCAGTTCTACTAGTGTCTTAAGTAGCATGGGATCATGTTGCATTTCCCATGACTAAAAAGCTTAGATATTTTTGGTAATGAAATGTTTTATTACTGTGTCTTCTTGCAGCTGAATATTTTCCTGTGGTTAATTTTACCCCTTTGTGGAAGAGTTTTTGGTTACAGGCTTTTATAGTAGTTCACCAAATTCTGCTTCCCTTGATGCAGTGATTTTTCCCTAGCTTGAATGAATGTGTTCCCAGCTGCTATAGAATCAGGTGCTTCCCAGCATCACCTTCTGAGGCATTTGCTTTTCTTTCTTTCATTTCATTGGGTTTGTTTGTCTTGTCACAGGTTCCCCATTGCCTCAAATTTGTTTCTAGATTGAACCTTTTTTTCCTCTCGTGACTTCCATTGTGTTGAACTAGATAATTTACAGTGGGCTTCCAGCTCCGGAATGGAACGTATGTCTTCAACCACCTTATCACTCAAAGGATAGAGCTCCCTGTATAGGATGTGATTCCTTGGCCTGTCCTGGGTGCAGTGTGGTAGAGCGTGAATGCAACAGGAAGCCCTGGGAAAAGGGTTGCCCATGGGCACTGCTGGTGTTTGGCACCTCAAATGAAGGAATTCTAGTCCTTCCTACACCAGAAGCCGAGAGCTCACAGTCCAGGTGACAGTTTCCTTCTTTAGGCAATTGTTTTGCGTACAGTTAGGTTACAGAAAGTGGGACTGAACTATTATCCACTGACACAATGGATGGGCTTCAGTTGCATGCTGTACTTTTGCGGTCGTCAGTGGGATGGGAAGTGATATAAATGTTTTTACGATAGTCTTTATATTAAACCCCGCTGCATAAACTTCAGCTTGCTTCAGCTTCAACTCATATAATAGAGTTGTTCTTTCATCTCCCTTTGAACTAAAAAGAGAGTGTGGTTATCAAAAAGTATTTCCATTTTCTAAAGCCTGTGACTAATGCAATTAGAGAATTCGGTAGGTCTTAATAGCATTTAGGTAGGTGTGCCGGCTGTTGAGATGCTTACCACACTTATGTCTTAAGAATAAAAAATGTTTTCACTCCCTCAGTTATAGGTTGAGAAAAGTAAAAGCATCTGGGTATCTTCCTTCCACTTTCAAACAAAAGAGCCTGGATATTTGCATTATCTTTGCTGGTCATGGGTTCATTCCTTGGTCTGTCAAGCTCCCCTTCCACTTTATGCAGAGGCAGTGGTGGAGCCTGTGGCTTTCCTTCTCCTCTGGCTGCCTCCAGGTAGTAGGAAGGATGGTACTGTGGTTTCAGGGTCTAGGGGGCCAATGCCCTGCAAGAGAGAGCTGACTCCATCACTTTTTTTGATGCAAGCACCCATGTACCTTAGCAAGAAAGAGATAAGATTACCACAGTAGACAATTAATATTTTTAATCTTTTTAAAAGTATTTTGGAAACTTCATTTTGGGAAATTCACTGTAAACTTTGGACTACTATATTATGTCTAACTGGCAGATCTTCCACTTACCAAAAAGCTTCTGGCTTTAACTCTTAATGCTATTGAAAACATTTTATTAAGCTTGTAAATGCCAGGTCATTATTTCAAATGATGATACTTTTGCCATCTGAGGAAGTAGGAAAATGCGATGAGTTCTCTTTGACCACTCTCAGGTTTCGTGTCAAGCAACTGAAAGATATTTGCTGATTAAACTGAAACAGGCACTAGTTTGGCGTCTTTTCATTTCCAAAGAGGTGCAGGGCAAATACTGCCTTATGCTTTTTATGTTGAAGAAAGCGTGAGCTAGCTGAATGGAAAACTAATGGGATATTTTCTTTATGATTTTTTTTGATATGTAATGCACACAGTGTCTTGTTACATCTAAATAAAATGCATAGATAATACCTTTAAGACACTTTAAGTGTTACCATCGTTTCAGGTTTGTGCCTACAAGAGGATCTGGCTGCTGAGAATTCTCTGTAGCACATCAGGAAATTGTGAATGTAAGCAAGGATCATCTTGAATACTTTTTAATGAGTCATTGTTTTGTGAAAGTGAATGATATGAAGCAGTGGAACGCTTCATGTTATTCACTAGTGTTTCATAGTTTTGTTTAGGACTGCCATTTGGGGCAGGGGTGGGTAATCATTTTTAAATGGCATTGTTACACAACTTGTGTACTGCTGTCTTATGTGTGTTATTTTCCTCTTAGATTGAGGCAAGGCTACCTTAATGTCAAAATCAACAGATCACTGCAAGCTGTGTTCCTCCTATTTTTGGTTATCATTAAAGGATTAAAGTGTTTTGCGTCTTTGTTTTTCTTAATGAAATAATATAAAAAAAAAACAGGAAATAAAAAGAACACCAACAGTTCAGCTTTACAAGCTGGTATTTGTGTAACTTCCTTCAATGGTATTTTTATGGAGACTCTCAATGAAGGGTTGGTCGATACATTGAGTAAAAGTTGCCTCATTTATTTCTGATTCTTGGTTTCTAAATGGGAAAGTAAGAATGTTTCTAGAGAGATTCTGAATGTGCTGGTTTCACAATCTTCTTAAGATGCTTCTAATCTCAGTGGTTCAAGTGCTATGTGAATTTGTTGTTCTCTTGGGCTGAGGGAGGGTAGGGAGTGAGGTAATCTGGCTGAACAGGAGGTGACAGAAATGGAATTTTCAGAACTGTCCAGGGTTACATTTCCCTGGCCAGGAGCACAGATAGGACATCACCATCATCAGTTGCCTTTCCGTTTTTTCCATCTTCAGCTGTCTTGTGATTTTTATTTTTCCTTGCTGTCTGCCTTTGAATAGGCACATGCTTGGGCTTGTTCTCATAAATAACATGTGGCTATCCTGATCTTGTGGGCTATGAAATTAAGTAACGTTTGCTGAAATGCTTAAAAATAAGAACAATACTATGCAGTGAGAATGAAATGTATCCTGATGGTGGTAATCATTTTAGGGCAAAATCTCAGCTGTGTGTGAGACACAGAATATGTGGCCTCAGGTAAAATGCTGAGGGGTACATCTGAACCCTAATCTGATGGGACTAATGCTGTGCAAGTTAGGAAAGTCATTCTGTAAGATTAGCAGATATCTAAATGTGCCTTACATATGGGACAGTCCCTGGAGAAAATAAAGATTTATATTATTTTGAAATGCATTCATAGAATGTATAAAGATATTTTCATCCTTTCTTAAGAAAGAGATCAAAAGTAAGGTGAGGACAAGTTGCTCCAGTGCTAGTTCCAAGTAACAGGAAAAAGACAGTACTGTACACAACAGGGATGCTGCATCTTCACCGAAATATGGTTTGTTAGCTAATCTAAAACTGCCAGTTTTGCTGAGGAAGATGGAAATGTGAGGAGAATGGCAAGGATCTTATTTCCTTCAGTAATGTAAACAACTTATGAGCAAAATATTTGAGGGAAGATTTCAAAGCAGCCACAATAAGCTTGGCTTAATGTCTTAACAGCTCTGTTCTTGAAACAGATTTCAGTAGCCAGCTGTATTTTAGATGTACAATACAAAAAAAAAAACAACACAAAACCACAACTCTAAGGATATGAAAATTGCAAGGTGTTTAGTGATTTAAAGATTAAGTAACACATTCAGTAACTTAGTAACTCAGTAAATGAAAGTGTCTGATGATCAAGTACTGGCAGTGAAAATGAAATCAACCAAGTTGTCTGGGTGTCCATGGGTGTTGATGAAACTACAGAATAATCCAAGCATTATATTTTCAGTAAGGCCTGTAGGAGCCTGGAAACTGAACTTTTAAAAGTAGAATAATGACATGAAATGTTCTCATTTATGATGCTATTTAGCAGGAATTGAGGTCAAAATCCTGATTCTGTTCAGGATAACGCTTAAACTAGAGCGTAACTTCCACTGTTGCCTTTAGGAGTATAGTTGAATTCAAGAAATGCAACCTTTGTTTCTACTCTGCTCTCAGATGTGCTAGTAGGATTCAGTAGCCACAACAGTGTCAGCCTTACCAGAGGTAAACTGAACCTAACAGCACTACTGTGTCACTGGCAAATTACTATTTTGGGGAAAAAAAAAGTTTGGTTTTGTATCAAAAGATCTGTCAGGAAACAGAAAAATGTTCTTTCGGAAGAGGCATTTGAAATTTTCTGTAGAAAGTTCCCAGTGCAATAAGAGTCCTTTTGTATTGCACTAGCAATTGGATAAAATAATCCCAGATGCTGGATTAACGGAATGAACACTACTTCTGCTTCGCCCCCTAGTGTTTATTTAAGAAAAAAAAACATAACAAAACAGCTAAAATTTGTTTTGTTTCTACTATAATAGTTTCTCTGAGTCAACCTCCTTATTTTTTACCATATAATCTAGAATAGCCTGAGTTGGTAGGGATGCACAAAGATCATTGATTCCAACTCCTGGCTCTGCAGAGGATCATTGAAAATTCAAACTGTGTTCGTGAGGGCGTTGTCCAAACACTTCAGTGCTGTTTGTCTGTGTTGTTTCATGAATCCAGCTGCATGCTTCTGTTCTTTTTATCTCTGAGCCTGGCTGTGCAATAAGAGCTCATGACTACAAACATTCTACTTAAAACATTCTACTTACTTTATACCTCCAAATGATCTTTCTTGCACCCATGGTTGCACTTAATACAAGATTTTGCTCTCCTTCTTTGTCTGCTCTATTCCCTTGCACTACATGGATGTGTATATTTCTAAGCTTCTCAAAGACACTGAAAATCTGTAGTTCCATTACATGTAAAGTTCTTTGCAATGGAATTGTTTCCTCCGAGCTGCACAGCTAGCCTTTCTAAGTTTTCTCACAATTCCATTTGTATGTGTTGGTTACAGTAAAAACTTGAAAACAATATCAAGATGATTCATCACTCTTTTTTCCCTCCCGTTTCTATATGCATATGATTGTATTTCTAAGGAGAATCCCTTGTGGTGAAACTGACCCCAGTGTCAGGGTCGGGTTGGAGAGGCAGTCAGCAGCTCTTTGCAATGGCCCTGACAGGAAGAGCTTCTGCAGATGCAGCATCGAACTATTCCCTATAGTAGGAAGCTCTGAGTGAGAGGGCAGCACAGAGGTGTTTTTGTCTGGAGACAGCGAAGAATAATGTTCGCTATCTAATTGTAAACTGAAGCAAGTACAACTTGTTTTCTGGAAAATATATTTTAAGGGACCTGTCTATTTGATACAAAAAATATCAGTGGTCATAAGCAAGAGAATGCTAATGATCAAGATAGTTGAGTATGAGGAAGGCAAAATAGCTGCCTATGAAGTTTGTCTAGCTCTAATAAGAAATAACATAAGGGAATGAATGTGCCACTTGATGTTTTGGCAAACCATGTAGCACAGCAGGAGCAATGCTCCTCTGACTTGCAGTGTTGCTGGCTGTGTCCGCAGCTGTTGTCAGGGACAGTGGGGAAAGGAGGGACAAGTCAGCCACCTTTTAGAGATTCCGTAATTTATTAAAGCTACCCTGAAGTGCTTTAAAACAGTGACATTATGGGGAAAGATACTGGAATGGAATTTCGGTCTTCATCACGGGAGTAAGGTGAGGTAGGAGGATAAGAGCTCTCTCTTCACACAGTGCTCATCTTACTACTGCATTTCCTTCATAGTTCCTACATATACTCTTAATTCTACTGTTTACTCTGTAGTAGAAAGGAAGGAAGGAAAGGATTTAAATGAGTTACGGTCAGCATATGCCTTGTTGTCCCCTTTTCCTTGATTTTATTTTAGGCATCGATAGATCTGCCACATTAGTTTACTACATTATAGTATTCTGATTCTTTTTTTTTATGTCCCGGTAATAGCTGGCTTGTAACAAATTAAGGAATAAATGTGTGCATTGTATCTTAGATCTTTCCTCTCACTGTTTGAAATTACTGTGGGTCCTGTGAGAAATCAAAATGAAAAGATCTCAGTTGGTCCTAGTTGTAGCAGTCTAGATCTTACTCATCTTGTCCAATTATTTGTAGAGGAATCTAAAAGAGCAAATTTCAGTTAACAGCAAATCTACTTATGTAATTGGGTACTAATGTCAGCATTCCTTCTTTGCACTTTTTCAAGCTTTCCATAACGTTGCTGTATCTTGTTTTTTTTAGTGAGTTTTATTTTCAAAATGACTCCAAAGGCATGACTTATTTAGTTCCACTTTTATCTTGATATCGTAACGTTTATTTTATCTAAAAGAGTAATACACTAAAAGTATTTATTTCTGGGAAAAATTAGTCAGACAACTGTATGGAAAAGTTCTAGATGCTCGCTTTTATTTTAATATCTACATTGCAAAGCGATGAAAAGGATCCTTTATGAAGCAAACTGAATATCTGAGTAAGCTATAGCTGCTATAGCCCTGCAGAATCTGAAGATTATAGTATAATCAATATAAGGATTATGTTGGAGAAATATCTGCTTGCAGCACTCAAATATAGCTTGGAATTGTGGTAAGCTTCTCAAATCTGTCTTGAATGTCCTTAGAAATGCTGTTATACCTGATGCATACTGTTAATGACAAAACTTAACCAGTACATTGAAACTTGAATGTGTTTGACTTCTAACTTTCCTGCTTATTTTTCATGTTAGTTACCTATGCCACCTGAGATATTTTTAATAGTTAAACAGTAACCTATTTTGTTAATGCCGGATCATACGTAAATTGTAAAAACTTTTTGCAATCGAGTAGCAGGACTTTCCCTTACAATGCGAGTCTGAAATCCACCTTCTGTGGTGAGGAGTGTTTGCTTGGTTGTTTTTTTAATAGGTGAGGGAAGGAATCATGTGAAATAATTGCAGCGTGTGCTCTGTGATTCTGAGGTGACTGTTCAAAAATCACATAGCAGTTTTGCTAGTTCAAGGGTTTACTGAGAAAAAGTCAATTCTGTCACTCTGTCTCTTAAAAAAAATAGATGAAATGTTTCTATCTCTGTATCAGGTTGATGGAGAGAAGACAACAGTATGAACGTTATTTCTTTGTCCCTGATTTTTTGTGAAGGAATGTTATTAATTTTAATAGAGGAGTTCATACTCATAACTGAATCAGGAATTTGTGTTAGTACATTTTCGGATATTCTCCTGAGTTTGGAAAGAATAGGGATTCAGATACATGCTTGCAATATTTAGCTATCTGCATAGTCTGCCTGGAAAGGTGAGGGCAAAAAGTAGAATATTTAAACTTGTGCATTTTCTTGTTTCTCTTTAATTGCAACTTAATCTAGACAATAAATAAGCAGTAATACATTGCCTGCAAAATATGGTTTGGGGGACTTATGTCAAGTGCAGTTACTTTTTTGACTTCTAATGTTTGCCACTTCTGCTTGAAGCTATATCACAGCTGGGAGGCTCAGGACTCATTCTAAAATAGGCAGCAAAATGTTAATCATGAGGGGTTGGAATTATGATGCAAAATGTTAAAAACCGAAAGCAGCTGAACAAAACATACCACATGCAACTATTAACTGGTGCTTAAAACTTAAAAGAAGTCAAGATTTCAAGATTTACTGTGAAACGTGTTTAAACAATGAATATTGCAAAGGCCCCTTTAGAATGGGTAGAGCAGAATACACCATGTTAGTGTAGGTTTTTGCCCCCTCCAAAACTAGTGTAATTGAGTGCCACAAAAAAAAAAAAAGTGTTTTAGTCCCTTGAAAGGGATTAGTATTGAATGTATATTTGTGTAAAGCCAAAATGTTCCGAAGGCAAACTAGAAGCAGAGATTACGGAGTGTTCAAGTGTTGAACACTCAGCAGCTTCACTAGGGAGTGGGAGTTGCTTGTCTGTTCAGCAGTTTCGAAATCAGGCTACTTGCTTAGCCCAACATAGCCCATGTAGTTCTTTAAATTCATCACAGCCCACTTTTGTGAATGACTATTACAATGCCAGTACGCCATTCTTTGCCATTCATAGTGCTAGGCATACTGCAGAGTGCACGCACAGAGAAACCCAACAAAACTAGGAATGAGCTTATAATTAGAATGTGGGGAAAGGAGGAGAGAAAAGTAGCTATTTGGGACGTATTTTCACTTTATTTCAGGAAACGTGTGATACTTCCATCTGCAGTGAAGCAGTAACTGTGCTCAGTCTGTTGGGAAGGGCATGACTGAACATTCTGTTGAGCCCCTTCTCAAGGCAGCTTCTATCTCTGGAGTAGCTCTCCCCTTACTTGGTAGTGCCAATGGTACATCTAATAAGCTGAATCAAAATCTCTGCTGTAGTTAGTCATGTACAGGAGAGGCTGAAAGAATCAGTTGTAGAGTTGGCTTGATCTTTTCAGGAATTTTACAATATTTTTTCTTTTCTTCTTTAAGTATTCTATCATTACTGCATGTTGCCTTGTAAGTGTTTAACTTTTCATCTTGCTGCAGGTCTGCATTGATGTAGTCTGATTCATTTTATCCTCAGAACATGCACACCCTGTTGGAATTTTTAAATAACCTTTGTTGGTTTTTTCATTAAGTTAATGCATATTAATTCATCACAGAATGAATCATATCTTGATTCATATTCTACGCTGCTTGGATTTAGTCACTAATGCAGAAATTAAAGTGGTCCAAAAAATAAGGAAATGCCATCTTATTCACTCGGTACTATTATTATGCATTTCTTCTAAGGTCAGGCTTTCATATAATAATTGTAAGATACAAATAAGCACAGCATTCTTCTAGCCCTTTAACACCAAAGGAATCATGAATATCACCAAAAAGAAATGCAGTACTATTGTATTATTCTGGTTCCACATTAGTTAGGGAAGATGTCCTTGCTTTACGTTCTAGGAAAACAACACTAAGTGTAGCGTGGTGTGGTTGCCTGGATTTCAGACCTTTAGTTTTTTCTGAGTATGTGTGTTCTTCATTAGAAAAAAAAAAAAAACCCAACAAAAAACCAACAATGGACTGAGAGGAATGCATGGAAACATAGTGCTCTTACTCACTGCATCTCACTACATTGTTTGCTACAGTAATGCAGTACCAAATCCTATCTTTATGTGACTGTCATTCTTCCTTTTCTAAAAGAGAAATGTGACTGTCGTGCCAGCATGAAAATGTTTGTAATATCCATGTATTACAGAATAGCTTTAAATGATTGTCTTCAAGAGTTTTATGCTTGCCACACTGAGGGCAAAAATTATACTTTTGGAAATACATGTGCTATAAAATTAAGATGATTAAGTGTTTTATCCTCTAGCTGTGAATATTAGTCGCTCAAGCTTCTGTGGCTTGTAGGTTTCTAAGATTTGTGGGACTTTCACATTTCATCTGAATGGAACAGGGCCTGCTGACAAACTTGTGCCTGCAAAAAGAAATAAAATAATCCAATTTGAGTAGTAAAAATCTAGTCAATGATTATTTTAGGGGAGTTGGGACGAGAGAGAAGAGGAAATTTGGGGCATCTACCTTGAAAGTGGGTTATCATCTAAATGTGGACTGGCATCGCCTCTTTTTCTATATTTATTGCAGTGAGAAGTAGATACAGTTTCCAAATCCATATTTGCCATTCTCTTCCTTGGTACTTGTGATGAATGGATATCAACGGCTACCAAAGGACTGGTGTAGTAGCATTTGCTGCCCTGGTTATGGGGGGAAGATTCTAAAATACAGACTTAAAAATAGAGACAAGATCCATCAAGAGTGGCAAGATGTGACAGTGTGTGTTGTCTTTCAGCTCAAGCCATAGTTTTTCTTAAAGTCATAAGTAACCTGAAAATCAATGTGTTTTTTGTTTTGTTTTGTTTTTGCTTAGTTTTCACTGTATTTAAAAGTATTCATGTACAGTTTGTAGTTTATATCGTGTTCACTTGAAATGGGCTGGGGAGCTGAAACTCTTTATACAGCTGTTGGTCTGCACTATTTATGTGCCGTCATATCTGAGCTATCCATTAAGGCTGAAATTCAAGAATTGCTAGGAATATAGGAACAGCCGTTCACTGCAGGTTGAGAAATCTGTGGTTTTCCCTTGCAGCTTTGATTCTATAACCACCCAGGAAGTAGTAGCTTCCTTACAGCCAGGACCTCTTATGACCTGTAAACATGATATGTGGGTGTGTAACAACAGTGAGTTTAAACTCAGCTGATGCTTCATCCGGTGAGGATTTAAATGTTTGACTTACCTCCAGCACATCCGTTGCTTCACAGGGGACAAGGGTGCACGTCTCGGGCAGGCTGTACTGAAAGATACAGATACTTTTTCCAGGTGTTATATTTTAGGGCATACCAGTGGTTCTTCAACATCTAAATACTGTCAAGTGATTTGATAGCTTTGGGAAATTATGTGAGTTCTGTACTCACACATCTTTGTTTAGTATTGCTGTGTTTTGTTCTGTTTTTTTCCTCAAATCATGTATTTTGTTATCATTTTTTTTAAACCACTCACCTTAGGGCTTTTGAAAATGACTGGTTAAGCAATGCCTAAAGTGGATTTTAATATTACATGTCATTGGAGCCCTAAGAGAAGTTTGGTCAACTGTGGCAACTTTGATTTTTGCTGGAAAATGCGTGCACCTCTATGGAACAAATGATTGGCACTTCACTAATTTTAAGTAATTCAAATAATTACAGCAAGCAGATTTGTTCAGTGGCGTGATCTGTTGCCAGGATGAGCATTAGCACTAATGGGCCACCTCAGCAGAATCTTCTGTGGCAGTACAAAATGGCAGGGCTGGCAGCCCATTTTGTGATGAATTGCGTTGTGAAGTACTATAAGGTCTGTATGCTTATGGAGATGCAGGATACATTCCACTTCAGTTTAAATTTGCGAGCCAAACCCCAGGCCTGTTTAAAAATAAAAAAAATAAAAAGAATCTCTCTCTAAAATGCCTTATTGTAGCCCCTTATTCCAAGTTTGAGCTCCATACCTACGCGGGACCACAACCCCAGCTATGTTCAGACAGGATGTGGCTGGAGGGGCTTAGCATTTCTCAACTCCTGGCACATCCTTTCCAGTGCACAAGCGTTCTCATCTGCTGTAACAGCCAGAAGGCCTGATGATAGTTCCTGGGATTTCCTCCCTTTCTGCACCCAGAAAGGTGATCTTTGGTGACACTTCTTATGGTTCGTAGCACAGCTGCAAGTGTACATCCTCACATTCACAAGTGCTAGTACAACCAATGAAGTGTATGTAGGAAATAGTGTGGTGGCTTTTCTGTTGGTTATTTGGTTGGTTTTGGAGGAGTTTAAGGTATGATAAGAGAATAAACGTTTTGAAAGCCTGGTCCCTTTGATGCGGCAGTATCAGCAGAATCATTTGCACGATGCAAGCTGGAGGGTGTGATTGAAGTCTGACCTTCTAGAAGGAGTGAGTTTAACTGAGGGTACGAACACTGCTCAGCTCCTCAAAGCCTGAAAAGAAAAAAAGAAAATAAAATCAGAACTGTATTCATTCATGTATTCATGCCATTTATCAGTTTATTTTGACTACTGGCTGCCAATTTACGAATGTAAAACCTCTGAGAAATTGTATTTCAGTGTAGTTTCTAAATGTGAACAAAAAATTTTGATACCATTATTATTTACCAAAAAAACTTATATACAGATACATGAATGCTAATGGGTATATGAGGGAGATGAGTATTATTTAAGTAGCTATTTTGTCCATGAAGAGACATCTGTAGAAGGCCTTTAAAAAAAAAGTGTGAAGATACTTTATCCAACCTGTATGAAAAGATATTTTTTCTGCCTTAGAAGAGAAGACCATTACCCAAGTGCAGAATTAATTGCTCAGAAATGGAGGAAAACATTTTCAAATACATATTCTATATCTAACAGATACTGGTGTTTTTGCTCTGTTGCAGATGCCTGTAGCACATCAGTCCCTATATTTTCCAGTAGGTTGTTTTTAATTTCCTAGGATCATCTACAAGTACTAACGACATCAATCCATTGGTATCCTCTTTCCTCACTTCCTTTGCTTTACAGTGTAAGCCCCTTAATATAGATTGACTGGAGAAGAACAAATTTGTCCTCCTTGCTGTTCTGACTGAAGTGCACCGTGACTGGAGAGCAGGGCTATCAGGGGAAGGATGACCTAATATACTGCAGGCAGGAAGCAGAGCTGATAGTCTGCCTCGTGAATGCCATTATAGGGTGTGACTGGAGCTCTACAAATCTACAAAGGAAGATTTTTTTCTGGTAGAAACAGTGAAAGGTGTATGGAAGGGGGAGAAGTAATGAGTACATGTTTATCATGTTTAATTCCTGTGATTAATTAATAACATGAGCACATAATTTCCTCCACATAAGATAACAGGGATCTTCCTTTCTATTCTGACTTCCCTAATTCAGTAATGTCATATTTTTTCATATATTAAACTGTGTGTAGACCAGAATAGTCCATACAACAGACATAACAACAAATTATCTCAGTGCAGTGTGGAAATTTTGTGCTTAATCCACTATCTGTTGATTCAGGAGAGAAATCTAAACTAAGATTGGCTTTTAACTGGTGGTCCGGGAGACATGTGTGTTACATTTGTTTCACAGAGAAGAAACAGGGATTATATTTTTCTCAAAGCCTTACAGGTCTGGATGTGCAGTGTGATACCAAAGGGAAATACTGGAAGTAGACTGTCTACTGTTATGATCATTTTTGAGTGGAATTATTTGGTAAATTCAAACTGAATTTATAATACACCGGGCTGAAAACACCATTTCAGGTGAAGCTGCTTTGTGTTGGATAGATTATTGCATAAATTATGCCCTGCAACATTACATAAATGGTGTTTTTGCTTTTGTGGACACAAGCATATTCAATATTACTTTGTTAAGCATTTTCATCTTAAGGCCAAAGCAAAAAGCAAACTAACAAACAAAAGCACGCAGTATTTGGTTTTCAGTGCCAAATGCAGTAATATCCAGTGTCTCACTGGATGCCCCTGTGTACTTGAGGCCTTTTGAAGGTAAATGTCTTTCCTTCCTTCCTTTCTTTCTGTGCCTATGGCTGTTGCATTTGGACATATTCTCACCGGCTGCAGCCTGGGACCTTGCTGTTCTCTGGTCATTACTGTGCTTTCCATCCTGTTACAACTGCTCTGGAAGAAAATGGATACAATATAGAAGGTGTTTACTTTACCCCAGCTACTTTGGTGTCATAGAAGTCCTTATTGGGTTGTAAGAGGATACTATGAAAGCAGCTGATGATTTTTCCTCATTCTCGCAAGAACACAAAGTTTAACAGTAGCAAGCTTCTTACAGTTTATTGCCATATAGACAGGTGCATCTAAAGCTAGGGCTATATAGCGCTATAGTGAGTAAGTGGAAGGGCAAGCAAGTCTGTTAGAATGAACGAGAAGTGGTAAGGTAGGGGAGATTTGACTGTTGGCAAGCCTGGCTGCAGTAAAACAGAATGAGGCCAACGTGGCCTAAAAGAAAAATGCCAGCCGTGAAGACCTGTCAAGCAGTTGCATGTTTCTTGGCTTGAGCTATGAAAGACATGTTAGGATTAGCTGCCATAAAAGCTGTTGCATGTTCTCAAGGCGTGTTTGGTTACCTTGCTGTGTCTCTGTTCTAGTAGCATAACATTTTAATCCATGCTTCCTGGTTTTGAGTTTGTTGCTTTCTCTTCTTTGTTTAATTGTCTGCAAGACTTTTCACTGATGGGATTAGGTCTAGATGTTTAGTTGTCTACTCTCACCAGTTTCTTAAAAATCAATCTGGAAATAGTAGAAGATTTTATTTATTTACTTATTTATTTATTAGAGGGGAGAAGTGTTAAATGAATAATGTGAAATTTGTTAGATAATGCAGTTGTACACTGAACTATTTACTTTCTAGGCTCTTTTGCTTTCAGTGGAATTTTCAAGAAAAAACATATATTTAAATCACTCTTAGGAAAATTACCTTTTTCTTTTTCTGAATGCATAAAATAGTAAGTGTATGTTCCTCAGAACTACAGTAAGACACAGTTGAGGATGACATTGTACATTTATATGGTTAAAAAGTAGCAGCAGTGGAAAAAAATAATCTCTTTATTGAAGTTTTCTCCTAAAACTTTTGTATCCATAAATTATAACTCCTGTATGTATGGATTTAAGATTGGAAGCTTCTGCCTGAAGTTATGAGTGACAATTCATTGGAGCTTGTTCTGCCCTTTTCAGGTCTGTCATTGAGCTTTATACTGGAAATATCAGAGAAGCACAGTTGATGGTCTATCTGTTTATCTGATAAATCAATAGCATTCACTTAAACTGTTACAGACAAATATATGTAATAAGCATGAGTTGCTGCAGAGTCGTATGTTGTTTTGAAGCTTCCTATGTGGCTAATGTATACGTATTATTTCAAAGAATCAGGTATAACAGTGCTGGAAATGTTTTGAAAGTGACTTGCATTCTTTGGGAATGTGGAAGTGTGGAAATACTGCAGAGGATTAAAAGAGTAATTTTACTCTCTGTGACTGGTACATTGTGTCAGGTGTGAAGATTTCAAGCAAGAGCCTGATCTCATTGGAAACAAAACTTGCTGCTCTTTGCAATGAGTTGCACTTTCTATGAAAACTTTCACACTATGCTTTACTGTATACCATGAACTTGATATAGGTAGAAACATGCTTGATTAACACTTTGCAGTGTTTATGTATTTAGTAACAATTTGCCCATCTCCTTGCTCCTCTGCCTTCCTTCTTCAGTTTGCTGTTTTTCAGTATTGCATGCAATTGTAATGCAGTCTCTCAGTGTCACGTAATATTTTTCTTCTATATAAAGGTAATGTTTTCCAGTACAGCTAATAGAGCAGATGTGGGAGCTTAAATAATAACTGGGCCACTTTCTTTGTGTCTCAAACTGTGCCACCTATTGGAGAGGCAGACACTTAAGGTGCAGAAAGCGAATCCTAGCCTACCCACTTGAGAAAGGTGGCTCCTTTTTAGAGCCACGTGTACATTGTGAGTAGTCCCCAAAAGGCTGATGTGCCAGAACTTGTAATCCCGTGACAGTGCAGGCATGATGGCTGCTAAGAAACTGGGGTTACAAACTCTGAGTAGCACATTTTTCCAGATTTCTCTTGTATACTACTTTATAAGGAGAGGGTGGAAATCAAGAGCAGTGCAACCTTTGTTGAACTAAAAAGATCTCCTCCAGAATTCCTGCTACTCTTATTTCACTCAGATACAGTGACAGAATTTTCACCGCTCCGGTATGAGGTGGGGAGGGCTGGGGATGATGGCTAGTCCTGTTGTGCTGGGGGAGTAGTTGCCTGCCCTGGTTCCGTGGGCAATACTGGTTCTGTTTTATATGCTTTATTTGTGGGGGTGCACAGCTGGTTTGCAGCCTTTGCGAATAACCACTTCATCCATGAATTTTCTTGCCTGAGGTAGAAACAAATCATTTTGTTCTTGCTTTCAATATGCGGAGAAAAGAGAATATTGACTTCCTAATAAAGTAGGGGGATGCTTCCATTATGTGTTGCAAGATGCAGCTTCTTGTAACTTGCTGATGAGTTAGTTTTCAGTCATGTCCAAGCAAATGAAGGAAGCCTACAAAGGATCTGACAGTGAAAAAGCAATTGATGACAGTCTAAGAAATTGAGAATTGCAGTTCAGTTTTTGTAGCTAATTAAAGTTGAAATGTTTTAATTTGAAAAACATAGCTCTGGCTTATCGTGCAAATTGCTTTTGTGTTATTTCAGCTCTTTTAAAGCCAGTTAAAGTGGAGTGAGGGAGGAGCATGGTCTTTGTTTACTGTATGGAAACTCTTAGTTCTCCTAATGTGTTCAAATAAGCAATTACACTGTAGGGAAGGGATATAATAGTTTAAAGTGAGATGTCTTAAATCCTTTGATCTCTTCAGTCCTCTCTTGCAAGGAGAGGAATTGCTGTTCTCTTTTCATGCTTACCTTCTGTGTACATGCCATTCAGTGGACAGCCTTCAATGTTGTTTCTGAGAAAGAGTCTGAGGGGAGAAATACAACTCACAGTTAAATCTTACTAAACAGGTTTCTCAGTAGTTGCATAGAATCAACAATTATAGTTGATGCCCTTTTATGTTGAACTCTGTGTGAGGTAAGGACCTGGCCCTTGTCTTCTGCCTTTTCACCATTTAAAGAGTAAGAGTTTTGGGAGTAAAATTGTAAGCAAGCAGAACAGAATCTAAATGACCATAATAGTTCTATGCCTCCCCAACTCTTACATCTACTTATTCTTGCATGGAAAACATAAATCCAGAAGGCCTGTTGGAAGTGGGAGTAACAGAACAGGAAAGTTGGGTAGTAAGTAAGGAGAAAACCTGTTTATGGGATTGCTAGGGGTCAAGAGGAGTAAACAGTCAACCAGAAGCAAGAAAGAACTCAGGATTTGGTGATGTACTGCTGCTGTTCTTGTATTCTGACGGTCTTGGGAGCTGAATGGCTGGAATGTCCCTCCTTTTGCCATATGGCATCTGTTTTTTTCCAACTGGCTTATGGCTTTGTTAGGGCCTGTGTGAGGAGTCTGTAAGATGGACATGCTCAGTAGATTCTTCAGTTTTGTGCAGCTGCTAGGCAAGTGCCTCTTCGTGCCAACCCAGCAGACCTCAATGCCATTTCCATTTCACTTGCTGAAACTCTATTTTCACCCTCTCCAGCAATGGTAGAAATGGAGGACAGAAACCTCCTCCGTGTTCTGTCATCTGTGTAGTTTTTCATGTGAAATCTTGCTCCTACTTGAATTATACTCTAGCTAAAAACTAGAAAGCAGGCTGTTTCACAAGCTGTGACCAGTGAACCAGTAGCTATTAGGGGAATTAGGTTCTTAAAGCAATGCCGCGTTATTTCTTACCATGAGTAATGTGAGGCCTGGAGCCTACTCCTGCAGTGCTTTCCTCGTGTTTTTATTTCCATGCTAAGCCCTTTCCCAAGTGTTTTCAGTTGTAATACAGAGTGGGTTTGGTGTACGTGCATGTTTTGCAAAGAGTATTTTTCATCTTTCAGAAGAGGAGTCTAACATTAGGAAGTGAATGTACTCCTGTTTCTTAACCTTCACCATCTTCCTGTTCTTCCATTGCCAAAGAACTCACTTCCTAAAGCTCTCTGTGTATTCGCGGAATGGTACAGTATGTTCAGTTTGATCTGGATGATGAAAACCAGTTGAAGTGTGGAAGTCCCTCAGCTGTGTTAGTGCAGTGCTGTGCCCCTTCTGAGAGTCCCACTGAAACTCTTCTTGGTATCCTAGAAATATCAATGATTACACAGTGGTTTTCATGCATGTGGGAATTTACAACGTGGCTGAAAAAAGAAGACCTAGTTAGGTTGTACTTCTGTAGCAAATTACAATCACTGGTTTATTTTTACAGAGTTTTTCAGCAAAGTTATGTGGTAAAGGTACTTCAAGTGTCAGGAAAGAAAATCCTAGTAAATAGCAGAGCTCTTCCAGAAGCACATTTTCAGTTGCTGTTTTCTGCTTTCGTTAATAGTAAAGATCAGTTCTTAGAAAAACTTTTTTTGCTGAATTATTTTTCCCACTAGGCTTCCCAAAGCAGCTGCTGGTGTCTTGTTATAATACCCTTCGTCACTCTTGTTCATCAGTATTGAAGATTACTCTTCTGAATTTCAAGAAGCAGCAAATTATTCCTTTCTCATTGTCTATGAAGCCAAGTAAACGTAGTAAAATCCAGTCAATAATCTATTGATCTGATTCTAGCGCCTTCCATGTTTGTCGTTGTGTGTAATACACAATAGTGTAAAAACACATGCTCTGTATTTCATAACGGCAGGAATTCTGAGGTGAATAGATGTTCTGAGCTGAATCCACCTCTTGGGGGATGTTTAGGTTGTTGTAACTCTGGGTATAGAGATGCCAAAACTTAAGATCTCAGAATTCTTGAACTGAAATTACCCAATCCTTCTGTGTTGCTTCCTTGTTCTGATGTCTTTGTGATTGCACCTTCTGATATAACTCCTCCCCAAGTTCCAGTTGCCTCAGGTATTAAATGTTAATATTCCCAAGCATGTCACTGTCTTTCAGAATTTGCACAACATGCCTAACTTATCTGAAATTCATAAATTCATAGCACACAGAGCTAGGAGGAGTCATGGTGATTAAACTGTTCCACAGCATGAGGCAGAAAATTTCTCCCTGTGATTTCTTTAACCAGCTCCATGGTTTCTATTTCAACAGAAATATGCTTTTTTAGAAGGTTTTCAGATATTTTTTAAGCTCTCAATAAAAGTGTTTACTGTACCGAGTAATCATTCATTTCCACTAAATAATTTCCTAAGTGTCAGCATTTATTTTCCCCCTATATTCTGATATTAGTGTAGTTCATCATCATGTGCTTATGCATGCTGTTTAATGAGGTTGATTTGATATTAACTGAAATAAGTGTGGGATATGTAACACTAGTGTGTGTCAGTTTAATGAGGTAAACTTTGGTACTTTAGGATAAAGTGACAAGTGTTGTCCTGATGCCAAATAAGGCATGGTACTTCACGGGAAAACAATGCCCATATTGTGACTGAAAGAGTATTTTCTTTCATGAAATAAGTAATGGATCAGAAGCAAGCTATTTTATTTTATTATTATTATTATTATTATTATTTTGCTGTGGAATTAGCTGGGATTGTAACAAATAAAGAGAAATTATTTTAGTGAAGAAATGTTAGTTGTGTTAGAACTAGAATAGAAGCCACTGTTTTTCTGAATAATGACTACAATAGCTTCCATAGGAGAGACAACTATGGTGAAAGTGCAGCATTTATTATTTTTATTAATTTTGAGCTGCTTCGTATTGATGTTTTCAGGGAAGTGGAGTTTTAAGTATGCTTAATTCATAGCCTCAATTTTTTGGAGAATCTACAGCAGTAGGGTTTCACTCTTAACCTCTCCAAATTGTCATTGAGAGGAGTCTGGTAAAAAGGTATGGAGTTTGCTCTGGAACCTTTTGTAATTCAGACTGTAGTTGTAGCCATCACATAGAAAAACTGATCCCAGCTGTAGTTTTGTGCTCTATCTTTCCATTTCAGTCCAATCCTAGCAGTTCTAAACTTTGTTTTTATTTTACTTGTGGATCCTGGACCAAAAATATCTGGCCAAGAGTGAAGAGCTGAGATAGACTGTGGGTAGGACACATCTGTGAAATGGTCAGATGATGAATTTTTGCTAAAATGCAAATGAAGAAACTCAATGCTTTGGGATTTTTATTGTGAAATTAAATTTGGAGCTATGAGAAGTTAGGGCACAGATTGTTTAAAAAAAAAAAATTGAGTAGACTATGGTTGAAGCCATTTGCAGTCACTGTGCAATTAAAATCCAGTTGTCTGTTCCATTTCATTTTGTATAATCCATATTGTGAAGTGCATTCACTATATTATTGGTCAGAGATGTATTTTACTTCAGCCAGATAATAGAAACATTCACTTTTCTATCCTTGCTGTTCATTGTGAATTGGAATGACACAAAGATGTTCTCTAGAAAGGTATTTGTTGTTTTTTTGTTTTCTTGTCAAAGTATTAATATATGGTGTGAGTTTTGGTTTTCAAAATTTTTTGTTGATTTTTATGGCAGGCTTGCTTTGTTCTTCTTGTCTTTTAAACTGACTACAGTGCTCAAGAGCAACCAGCCCATCTTCTAGGAGAAAGAAATGTCACGTCATTTTCTGTTAATGATACTTTTGCAGTTTTACTCGGCTCTGAGTGAAACATATTCATGTGTGATAGAAATAATAGGGTGGATGTGTGCTTTAACTACAGCTTATCTGAATGGCACAGTGCCATGAGACCAGTCAACTATGCATGGAAGCGTTTCCACAAGAGCTACCTCTGTGTTTTCCAGTTTAGTTGTTTCTGTCTGACTCTAGTGCAGCTGTTCAGCAGTTTTGCTTCCAACAGCGATGATCATGAGATGACATCCAAGTTATTTTCATGAGATGAACAGTGTTCATATTCTATAGATGCTGCTGCTACAAGTAATATAGATTTTCCAAAGCATCTTCCTACACTACTGGAAGTCTTTCAATCTTCCCATTTATTTATTTATTTATTTATTTAGAGGAGGAGGATTTTGAGGTGGTTGGTTTTTTTTTTTTATTGTTGTTGTGTTCTCTTAACCTTACCTTGCTGTTGTTCAGGATGTGAGCCAGCTCTTCTGGCTCTCCCCTGGTCTCCTTTGCAGAATATACTGAGGCAGGTGGAAGCCAGCAGCAAAGTTGGTGTAATTTTACGCTGTTATCTTTCTGTGGAGAGTCAGGTATGAGAGTTCTTGGTCTGTATCTTGTGGGAAAGTTTGCTCACTTATTCTGCACTAACTTGCTTGTAGCTGAATGAATATACCTGAGCCTTTTGGCTTTTGCAATTCCCTAGCATACTTGAAGTGAAGTTTGTTCCCCAGAAATGCAGCCATTACAAAGTGACTTCATGTTCAATCTCTTTAATGTTAAGATACCCTCAAATTTCTTCTGAATTAATTCATTTAGTTTCTTTTATGCTTCAGAACATCTTTTGACAGTGGACTATTTGTGTGGGGTTTTCCTAAGTAATGCTTCTGGTTTCCTCAGATAGCAGAGCTATTTCCTTGCTATCAGATAGTAAGGAAAACTTTCCACTCATGTACTGTCTTTGAAGATGTGGCATGCTCACTTGTAAACAGTGAAAAAATGTGCTGCAATTTGTCCAATTAGCTGTCTTTTTCCCCAGTCTAATGGTACCACAAAAATTGGCCATGCAAGAAAGGAAAACTCTGAATGCCGGAAGCACGTTTATTCTTTATGCTACTTGCTGGATAAAGTCAATGCTGAAGAAGAAGGTTTGCCCTTGCTTCCTAAAAGCCTTATGATCATCAGCACTATTGCCGCTGTTGTTTTTGTTCTGCAGCCCTCCTTGCTGTTATTTCTTCCTCAAAAAGTGGTGAAGAACGTGTCTTCTTCCTAGCTCTTACTGTGGACTGTAAGGTCAGGTTTGTCATCATCTTGCAGTAACACCTGCAATGATATTACTACCAGCCCCCTTGTGCACATGAGATCAGTATTACAAAGCCCTTAGTCCATTGGCTTTGTCCAGCTGAGTCCTTTGTTGGGACATCCCCAATGGCTTGGTTCATATTGTCTGTCCACATTCCTCATAGCTCCCACAGATTCTTCATGTGAGCAATGGATGCAGTTTTCAGATGAGCTGTTACACAGAAATTAACTTTGTGTGTTGATATCAGTGTTTTTCCAAGAAACGGAAGGAAATGACCTCGTAAGATGAGTGTCACTGATTGCCCCAGAGGTGCCTCACTAACAGACTGTTGCTAACTAGTTTGCTTAGGTAAGGATAAGCTTCCTAATGCTCAGTGCTTTCAGCTGAAGACTGAGTATATCTACTCAGAACTGGCTCTGTGGATAAGCGTGATATGCACTGTGTATCTGGAGCCTACACACCCTGTATCAGGAGAAGTTGAATGAGATAATGTGATAGGTCACTTAGGCTGTGTCTGTATGACACTGTACAACATCCTGTGGATGTATCACAGAAATCTCTGTGCAAGTTATCTCAGAAGCTGCACAGTTGAAAAGTAGATTATATTAACTGATGGTTTGTGTGATGTGCTAGGCTGTTTCAGCTAGCCAAGTCAGCTTATGTCTTTCTTCATTTTGTACTCTCATTGCAGAGTATGAAGTGCATGCAAAGGATCCTTTTTCAAACACTTTTGAGGCATTCAAAACCTGTAAATGATAGAGCTGCAAGTTACGTTAAATCTCTGTACGTAGCGTAAACAAAATGTTGTAAGATGCTTTTTAAGTAATGTAACTCTTCAAATGAAGTAAATACGTTTTATGTATATGCACCAGCACAAAACTACTTCTAGCTTTAAAATTGAACTTTTCATTTATTCCAAGACTGATAAAAGTATGACAAATATTTTTTTATCTGTTTAAAAAGGTCTCTGTATGAGTAATGTGTTTACTGAAGTATTTCCGTGACTGTTTTTCTACTAAGAAATGGTAGGAGGCTTTTAAAATAAATGTTGACCTCATCAGTGTAACACTGACATAAGTTAGCAGCATGAGATTTCTTGTGTTTTGATTTTTGTATACTTTGTTAGCAAATCTATGCCTGCTGTTACCTATCATCTGGACTCTGTTTTGGTAACTCAGGAAATCCCCTTTTCTGAAAGCATCTACATTATATTGAATTCTAGCTTTGAAATGTATTTCAGTTTGATTTTTCCTAGAGAAATCTTTAAGTTTTTCACCAATCTCTCTTAATATTGGACAATCGCAATGTTTTTGTGACATCATAGTTTTGTATAAACACAGTGGAAACTCAGTTATGAGTCCACTGTGTAATCATTTTTGAGTAATTCTGCTACTTAGTCACAGAAGAAACTCATCTGTAAAAACTGGGAATACCCTCAAGGTCAATTACTGGAATAAAATAACAATTGTATGTAGCGGGCAAACGTAAATGAGAAGTAGTTACTCCTGGAGGGATGCATTTAATATATGAACTTGTTATTTGGAACAGCTGACAGTAGATTACTCACTCTAGATTTCATCTGCTATTTATTGTCTTACTAAATAAAATGCATGAGTGATCTAAGTTTAATAAATTTATGATCGTAGCGTAAGGTAAACAGAAGTAAAAATGAAATATTTCAAAACTTATTATGATTTACATGAGATTTGTTTTCTCTTATGCCTGAAGAGCCCAAATGGTCCCCCTGTGTATTACTGAGCAGTCTGTATGAATGCTTCAATGTGCTAGAGATTTACTTCTTAAAATTTAGCAAATTGGAACCATTTTCATCAACCAGTTGGTTATTTTCCTGGAACTAACACACGAAGCAGACTCTGATTTCCAGTGCTTGTGGCTGCACTGTGTTGAGAAAGGGAATATGTGCATTTTTTGTTCATCCATCCCTTTGTAAAACGCATATTTTTTGCGCAGTGAATGTTACAAGTGCAAACTGCTTTCAGGCTGAAATTGGGAGCGGGGTTTACTGCTTCTATTTGTGGCTCCTTTGAGCAGCCAGTTGCCTAGGAGATCGCTGGCAAAACCCCAGCAAGTACTTACACCACGTTAGGCTATAAAGTAAGCGCTGCAACAGATCTAGTGACAATCATTAGACACTCCCTGAGAAAACACCCTGGAGGTTTTAGAAGGGTTTATATTTCCACCACCTGTTTCATTGTCACATCTGCTCTTCAGCAAACAGAATGGGAAATGTTTATGATCTCTTGATAAATATAATCATATTTGTTTCTTTTTCCCCCAATATAAGTGATTGATGTCTATTAAAAACCATTTCTTTTCCTGCCTCATGTAATCCTTCTTTGTGTCAGAGATAATCAGCAGTTGTCTAATAAGATTAGCTAACTTCTGTGATTAGCAAGCTCAAACCCTGTGCTTTTCCCTTTACAGGTAAGTGAATGTGGCACTGAGGCATCCCTATCTACATTATTATCACTTTCTTTGGCTCTTATTTCTGATGCCCATTTATGTGATGAAAGCAGTAAAGACGATAGGAGAATGCTGACATGCAGGTACTGTGGATACTATTGAAGTGTATGTTCTGAGGAAGATGGTAAGTGGAATGTTTTCCATCTTCACGTACACCGTGATAGCATTTCTGCTCATTTGCCGCTGACCTCTCCGGCAGCCTGTTGTGCTCTTGGAGGCAGTTCTTTAGCATTGCTGAAGGGAGGATAAAATGGGAACTGCTCTGCAGGATTGATGGATACCAGTTTTCTGTGTATTTTCTCCCGCCCCCCCCCCCCAGATTGCAGGATTTTTGTGCGTGCTTCCCTCTTAATGGTTCTGAGTGTTCTCCTTTGGGCGTTTCAGTTTGGAAACCAGATCTCAATTGGAGAGAGATTCCAGGATGATGCAATGAAGCACAGGGGGAGAGGTATGGATTCTGTGTACCATGCTGAGAATTAGGAGAATTTTCAGCAGAGCACGTATCCAGAAAATGATATTCTTTGAGCAATCAGAGGGTTTGCAATTAAATCTAATTTGAACAAGATAATTGCATTACTTTTTATAAATTGGAAATTACTCAGTCAGGTTTTACAGATACTTAATTGTGCTCCAGGAGATGCACAATGCAGTGGAGATTCAGCCGAATGGAAATATACCACTGTGAATTACGGTTTAAAAGAGAAGTGGAAGAAAGAGCTTGTTCATCTCAGTGTTATGGCAGAGGAATTTCCAAGTGAGCTCAGTATTATGCAGTGTTGTCAGAGAAGGCAGAAATGTATTTTATATTCTAAAGCATCACCTGTTAGTAGTTCGACATGTACATTTCTTTGAGCAGATATAGTTAACTCCTTATAAACAAGGGCTGTTAACCAGGATCTTGTTTCAAATGCTGTGTTTTTCATGAAATACCTGTAGAAGCATTGAGTAAGTGATCTTAAAAGGTAATGTCCCCTTTACTTCCTGCTCAGGGATACTGTAAGGAGTTTGAAAATATTTTCAAAGGGACTGATTCCTCCTCTTCCTCCAGGGACACAAACCTCCAACTGCTCACTGTATTTCATGCTCGTGGAGAGCCCAAAAGCTGGTCTACTCTCATCTCTGCTGTTTTTTCTAGTCTAGTGGCAGTCCCAAATAAGTCGTCTTGATTTGAAGGAAGCTCCAGTGATGTTGATCTGTTAGTGCTGGCCATGCTATAGCTTAGCTTCATCATTCTCAACTGCACATATCGGGATCTGGGAGTTGAGTGAGTGAGGTCTCCACTGACGTAAGATTTTGATCATGGGAAAAGACAGTGAGATGTGCTGTAAGGAACTACTTGTGAAATTAGTACAATGTGTTTTCTTATTAAATAGATCATTCTGGGAGAAAGTCAAAATGGTTTCCTAACCTCAGAGATAAAAAAAACAAAAAAAAAGCCAGCCATGAGTTATTAGACTTCTGGTGAATTAATTTCATCACTCTTAACATCTGTCATCTTTAACATATGAGATAATTGCTGAAAGCCTGTTTACAATATCTTTTAAAACATCAGTTCAAATTACTTATATAACCATTTTCAGAGCCTTAATGGGTGCTAAAATACTAAAAAGTCAAATACAACACTCAATGGATTATAGATAAATAAGGATCTTCACTGAATAGCTGGCTTCTTTGTCTCTGAATGCCTTACAGCAGTTCTCACCAGACAATTATGTATTCATAAATCCTTTGTTTAATAGACTGTTTTTTCTGCTTATAGGCTATGTACATATGCAAATATGTGCATATACATTCACATAATAATTTTATGTGTATACATAAAACAATCAGTGGGGATATTAATGAAATAATATTTATGGTTCAAACGTATTTAAAAATCCATCTGCATCAGCTGAAAAAGTGTTTTATGTTACACAGCAGGATATGGTATTAGCTACTATGATCACTTCTTTGGAACTAGTGTGATTTGCAAAAACCTATAAAGTGGTAGCAAGGAGCTTGTTTTGTTATCTCAGTGTTGCTTACACACATGGGTTTTTTCTGTAAAAGAATTATGAAAACAAAGATTTGGAAACTGACTGTTGCTGACTGTAGAAAGAATTTGGTTTTGAGTTCTGTAGAGGTTTTTGCTTCTGAACGTGTATGATTCTCATTTATTTGATATTTCTGGTGTGAGTGAAAAGGAACAGATGAGATAGCAGGAATACAGGTGTACTCTGCCTCGTTTGGTGTCTCCTCTATCTCCTGTGAGATGTCAAAGAAAGCTGTTTCATTGTTGCTTGAAATGTACCTTGGGTCAAGAGAGAGGTTTGTAAAGAGACACTGATTAGGTCACTGAGTGTGCTGAGGTGATCCAACTAGAAACATACAACGCAGTGAAAGAATTTCAGTGAATTTGGGGATGAAAATTAGCTGTCTTGATCAGCAGAAACAAGACTGTTGTAGTATTATAAGGGAGAGAAGCAACTGGAAAGGACAAATGAGTTCCAGACTGACAAAATTCTTTTTACTTAGGTACAATCATCTGTGTCTACTCAGCAGGTATTACTACTTTGCCAGCTGCAGGGAGTTATCCCTCAGGCTTATTTCAGTAACTTACATTGGTGAGCATTTCTGGTTCACCTGTCAAGCTGTCATATTTGAAATTCAAGTTGTCACAGCATCTTAAATGCAACCTGCTTATGTTATTTGGTCTTGGCAAGTTGGTAGATGACTTGAAGAAGACTTTATAGCAGGCTGTTCTATCAGGGTATTTCCAAGGATGGATGACCTTTGTTTTGCAGAAGGAACCTTCTAAGGCCCTTCTAAGACCTTCTCTCCCCAGCAGCAACCACACGCCAGCCAACAAACAAACAGGGAGGAGTAAGATGCCTTTATAACCATTCATGACTGTATGACATCGTTGAGCTTATTTCTGGGGTCCAGTTCTGAACTACTGTTCCTATTGAAATGCACATGTGTGTCAAAATTAATCAAATAGCTTTTACAGTGGAAATTGTATTTCTCTAATTATCTGTTTGGGCTCTTTTTATGCTTGTAAACAAGTTTTCATTTATTACATTAGCTTTAATTTTAACTAATTAACTTCTGCTTAGTTATTTTGCATTAAAAAATTGTAAGTGGGCATTAATTTTAAAGCTCCACCTGTTGTTCATTTATGACTGTGTTCTCTTGCCACATAAATTGTTATTTTTTTCAATGACTGATAACAGAATATCAGATACTCATTAACAGCTTTGCATCTGAAATTCTAATTTGTTCAGGAGTCTCTCCAAGTATACTTATTTGATAACCTGCACATAGAGTTGTGGGTTCTTGTTGGAAAACTGAAATTTGGAGAAGATATCATCGCTGAGAGGGAGGTGGGTTGTATATTGACTTGCTTAGGAAAAAATGAAAACAGTTCAGCCACTTTCCTCATGTATTCTGCTCACTTGCTGTGTTTTTTCCAGTGAAAACTGGAAGGTTTTTTAGTGGTGGTGTTGATGCTCAGTTTGTGCCTTAGAAGTAAAAACTTCACCAAGGTCACCAGCTTCGTTCCCGACATTTTTGATGCTGTAGCTTGTGAATTGCTATGGATGTAGGGCCGTAATGCTCTTTATTTGAGGCTTGACTGAACTTACTTGATGTATTATTTTCCTCTTCCTTCTCTTCCACTAATTTTAACTTAAAATCCCAGAACAAAATTTGCAGTCTGAGAACTGGACCCCACAGGACGTGATCTTTCAAGGATAAGCAAAAGAAAAAAAAATAAATCAGTAGTTAAATTTCATTCTAATGAGAAATAATACTGAACTCTCTCTGGGTGAAAATAGCTGACTAAATATTTTGCAAAAGTTCCACTTAACTAAAGCTCATTGTAATTTTATAAAGTCTGTTTAACTAGATATTTCATGATTCTTTTCCACTGTAGTCATGGCTTTTCCTTGTTTTGAATTACTACAATTTATGATCAGATGATAGCAACTCTGTACCCTTCTTGCTATTTCATTAAAGAGATGCCTGTACTAAAAACACCACTGAAGCAAGAGGTAGCCAATTCAGTATGTTTTCTCGTTAGCTTCTAGCAAAAAACACTGACAAATTCTTGTTCGAATATCACAGTGGTGCTTGCTAAAGTTGCTGAGGTGATGAAATGTCATCCATAAACTTCATAATGATGTGGTTTGTTTAGTTTTAGGTGGTAGTGTGTGTATATTCTGGTTATTCAGGTGATGATTGTAAAACAGAAATATCTGGAAAAAAAAATTCTGGGGAATGTAGCACTATTATCATTCTTTGTGTAACTTGCAACAGTATTGCAGGGTTTGTTCTGTTCAGTTTGTCAACAGTCTCCTTTAAACTCTGAGACTGTGCAGAAGACTAAGAGGACACTGCTCTGGGTAGAATGGGAATCCAGGTGAAATTCAGGACCACATCTGGAAAACTCATAGCCTGATATTTGGCTGTTGTGAGGCTCTAGCTTATTTATCTACTACCTCTCATTCTTGAGGTACTTGGTGCAATGTCTTAATGGACTTCTTAGTTATTCCATCACTTCTGAGAGTGAGAAAAGTTTAGTTCTATAGTGATGGCATAGCATGCACTCGTGTCCAAATAAAAGTATAGAGGTTTTGTAATTAAATGTGAATTTGCATATGTCTACATCCTGGTAAAAGATGGCCTACACAGCTAAGATTTTATATTGATTTTAAAATATGATACTTTTGTCTGTATTTAGTGGAAGAGGCATATCCATGCAAATGCTTTTCTTTTGGTACTGAAATTTTCTGTATGTGTTACTGTTATCCCAGTAACGTGTTTTATGCTTAGCTTACCTAGATAAACGTACGTAGTTCAAGGAATTGTTCCTGCAAGGTACAGTTTTCATTGACAGCATCATTTTTTTTTCATTGTTACTAGGAAGCAAATATAACAAACATGGGAAGAAAGAATCATGAAGTGTTGTATAATTGTAGTGATATGTTACCGAGTATGGTTCCAGTAATTTCTTGCAGGAGACCTGCTTATTTGTGGTTAATTTTTTGGGCTAATAATTAAACTCCTGGTCAGAGGTCAGGAAAATCTCTAAGGTTAGAAGCCTTAGGGTGTTTAGATCAATGTGTTGATGTTGTTACTACTTAAGTTGTAATGGACAAGACATACAGTGAGATTTGGAGGGATGTGATACAGGGCAAAATGTTTATGCAAAGCTAGAAATAGTGTTACAGTGAGAATGAATTATAAATACTGTGAAAAAGTTAATCCTTAATAAGGTACAAATGCAGTGGACGTGAAAATAACCTTTACCTTTGAAGTGAAGGTACAGTACAGAGAAGGTCTGCTCTGAATGGATGTTGATGCTTAAATTCCCCCAAAGAATACTGTTTGACTTTCAAGGATGTTGACAAGTTGGATTCGTGCTTTTCATCACAAATAATGTGGTTTTCTTCTCATGTAGGGAAGGCCGCTGCACTTTTACGCCTGATGCGGAAATATGTCTAAGCCTTATAAACACAGAAGGTCATGGTTCACAGTAGAAATTGAGATGAAAAGCAATAGTAGAAGGAACTATTTAATAACATTACCAAAAGTTTGGCATCTGATGTCAGAAAATGGATGTAGTGCTCCTACTTAAGGTTGACTGGGTTTAAGGTTAGTAGGTTTATTCTTTGTCCTCTTTTGATTTCCTGCCCAGAAGAACATAAAAGCTGTACATGATGCCTATGATTTCTGGATAAATTGCAGCTTATTTTTATAAAGACAGTCAACCTTCATTTGAAGTTCTAAGTGGCAGAGTTCCCTCCGTGCTATGGGAAACTACTGAAATATCCTCCTTTTTATGATTTTTGTCTCGTTTAAATGCTCTGAATTGTGACTTTAACAAAGTGTATCATTAATCAAAATTGCACAAAAGCTTTTGATTGTCGTCTTTGTCCTACTACTCTGGAAATAAAAGCAGCTTTTCTGCTGGAAAGGTTGCTCTTGGGGAAAACAAAAGACCAAGGTAAATTCAAGTGTCCACCACCTCAAAGGTATGATCTTATGCAGCTATGTGCTTTTGCTGTAGCCACTTCCCTGCTTTTTAAGGAGCTGAAGAAGGAATTTTCAATGCAGGGAAAGGTTTTTGGTGTTTTGTTTTTTTTTTTTTTTCTTCAGAATCTGGTTGCCAAGGGGCTTCAGGTTCCCTGTGTAAGTATGAATCCACAAGGAGCATTTCTCGCTTCTTAAAAATAGGCCTCTATTTCAGAAAGCTGAATTCCACCCTCAGTGATTCCTGCGAGCTCCATTTGGTGCTCAGAAATAAATCGCAAAATGTGAGATAGAAATGGCATGGAATCAAAACGGACTGCGACTGAAGTTGTTGGTGCTTGTCTGTAAGGACTGTGCTGTGAGGGACAGCCATGGGTCCCTGAGGCCTGCGTCCGTTAATATAACCACTTCAGCATATTCAATGTGAGGAAAGGTGGTTTGGGTTGTTTTTTATTCATTCAGAATCTGGTTGCCAAGGGGCTTCGGGTACCGTATCCACATGAATGCACAAGCATTTTTTTGCTTTTGCGGTCATAGGATCAGGTTGGAAGGGACCTTGATGGCCGTCCGTTTCCATCTTCCTGCCTCGAGTTTGCCATCAGTTTAATACCCTTTTCGTATTGTGTCGTGCCTGCTGTGTGTGATTAACCTTCTTGTTGTTGTTGGCAGAAGGGAAGATAGACAAGCTCATGTGCCGTGGAACTAAAGATGAAGTAGAGCCTGGGCTTTGCCACTTGTAAGCTCTGCTGTTCAGTGGTGGAGAGAGGGAGGTTCCCTCACGACCTGAAGGGACGTGTGAATTACACAGAGCTTTCTGTACTTCTGCCTAATCCTCCCTGCTCAGGACGACAATACTTGTTGCTTCACACAGCTCAGCTTTAGGTTATTCTCGTCTCCATCTCTTGGGGAAAACAGACTAACAGGGCAGGCTAACTGGGCCAGGATCATCCTCTCTTAAAATCTGCTGGCAGATCAGAGGCAGTGCCCTTAATTTAGCCTGTAGAATGTAACTCTGTGTAATTCCTGGGGCCAGTGGATTAGAAAAAGCACATTAATTATTACAATAAACTCTGCTCAGTTGATTCTTTCCCAGTGTTTGTTAGGGTATGTGAATGTAAACAGTCTGGTTTATTTACTCAAAGGGGCAAAACAACACAACAGTGCTTGTTTCCCTTTGTAAAGTAGGAGTTTACTTATTTTATAATTCTAGATGTGTCCAATTAGAAGCAGACAGTTAAATCTATACATGAAAATCTGGTTAAGTTCACTGTTCATTTTTCTCACCACTTTCCAGAGCCAGCAGGTGGGATGAATCACATTCTTTCTTTAAATACGGGCATTTTAAAAGAGAACTTGTCCATTAACTGTAGTCTTATATGAAAGCAGATGTTCCTGTATACAGTTTGATTTGTGCTTTGCTTAGATCTGCTTTAGAACTTTTTTCCTTAAGTGTACATTTTCCAGCCCCGCCAATCAATTTTTTGCAATTAATGAATGCTGAATTTGGATGTCTTTGTTCAGCTAATTGGAACAAGAGTGTTACTCTAGCTCTTAGCCAGCAGGACTGTTCTAGTGGCTTCAAGGTGAGGCTTTTACCTATAAAACCCTTGGTGAATTGTTAGTTTCCCTCTTATCATATCGCTCCCTTTATCACTCTCTTAATCAAGCATTTGAGTCCTGAGGTATTTAATATTGGCTCTTATGTTTCTTTAAGTTTCCTATCAGGTTTTGTTTGTGGCATATTTTCTGTGAAATTGCTATACTGTATTCCTGAAAGTCATTAAGTCTACAAACTATCCTGTAGTTGATCACTTGTGTGATGTTGAAAGAGTGTTATTTTCGAAGTTTTATTAGTAGTTATCCAGTGCAAAAAGAAAAAATTCTGCAAAAATGTCAGCAGTGAGCTATAAAGCTGAATAATGTAATTATGGAAGGATTCTTCTGTGATGAATAGAGGCAAGAAGAAAATCACTGAATTGCTATCATGCTGTTTTCCTTGATACTTGTTGGAAACTGGAGTCATTATAACAACATTTACTTGTACTATCCTTTGACTAGGTGCTGTACATCCTGATTGCAAACTATATATAGCAGTGACTTCACTCACCACAAAAATCTAACAACTGTTGTTACTGGGTATAGAACTGAACATGTTAATTTCAAGCAGGAATAAGAAAATTATACTTTAATGAAGCCACAGTGGATGCTTTTACAATTGTTGAAATTTCCCAAACTGCAAATTCATCTGGGTTATAGTGAATGCCATGCAAATATAATCGGAACTGTAATTACCACAAATGGTCAAGACCTTGTCTTGTACTTAATTTACAATTGTATACTTCTGCTAACATCATGTTGGAAAATTGGTTTAGCAGTAATTTGTTGTCGTGATGTTCCTCAGTACAGTATTCAAGTACCAACCCAGTATGATAACCCTGTGAAAACAGATGGGGTCGCAGCTTCACAGTGACATGGCTGTAGGCATATTTAATTCATCATTATATATGACTTTCAAATATCAATGTATTTGTAAATACCCAGACATTTTATCCCCAATTTGCTTATTCAGGATGAGAAAAAAAAAAAAAAAAAAACTAATCCTGAAATTGTTTTCTGTTATTTAAAAGTAAATAAGTCATAATGTGACATAAGTAGAGTAGAAAAACTGAGGTCATTCTCTCTGACATTATCATGACTCATTTCTGCTTAACATTTTGATTTTACTGCAGCCATTGTGTTGGCCGATTTTGACAAATAAAGCTTGACAAGCAGCAAAGCCTGATGCATAGCAGTGAGTCACAGCCAAAGCAACTGGTATTTTCAGTGTACATCTGAAGCACCTTCAGGTAGCTGCAGCCTTGAAAACACGTAATCAGTGTTTCCTTCAATCAATTTTTATCTATTGAATGGAGTTTACTGAAATTTTGTTTTCAGGGCTGTGGTATTGGTTTAAAGTGTTTTGTAGTAGGGACACAAATCTGCAGAGCATCTGCTGGGCATTTGTTGCATAAAATATGTAGTGATACTGAGTGCAGAACGTAAAAGAGAGACCAGCTAAGTACCTGGACTGCTTATGTAGTTCTTGTGAGAAAGGATGTTTACAGGTCGAGTCCAATTTATAGATACCTACAGTCAGACAGTTTGAAATCTGTGTTTTCAAAAATTTTGTGGGACTGTATATCTGTTAGTGGGAAAACATACAGAGATGAGCAATAAAAATGGGAATGGTGAGACACTGACCTAAATTGCTTAGAAGTTCAGATAAACTGATGATAGTTATCAAGTAAGAGAAAACAAAATAATTTACTGTACTATTTCTGTTGGTCTTTGGGGAAGATATTAAGGGGACCTCAGAAGTTTTTCTCTCCTCATTAGTATAATCTGACTCTGGGATAGACACTTCTGGTATTTCTACTGCTTTTCAGCTGCTGTAAATTAGTGTCCTACCAGAGTTCTTCAGCTCACACAAGGTATTTCATAGGAGGTTCACATTCTTTGTATACCAGTGTTATCTGATTGATTTAAAACCTTTTGCTGGGTGTTGTGTTAAAGCCCTTGGCAGCTATTGTGGTCCTGCCCTGCAGAGTGTCTGTCTGTATGCAGATGAGACGCAAGCAATGGATTCTAATAGGGGTCAACAACATGTTCACTAATTAAACAAAACAAAAAAAGCTATAGGTTATTGTTTGATTAATCCCTCAGGAAAAAATAATTATACCTGAAAGAATAATAGTGTTTATTCCATCATTGTTTAACATACTAATTTTTTGTCAAATTTCAGTAGCTTAACACCATTATTATATTAATAAATGCCCCTCAGCTTTCATGAACTACAAATGTTTTTTGTTATCTTTCTGGCATTGCACAAAGAGGTGCTTATGCTACTAGGAGTTCAGCTGTACCAGCACCCCAGTAAGATGCTTTTGGACTGTCTTGGGTGTAATTTCTAGTGCAGACTTATTACGGCATTGTACACATCAGCACAGTAATGTTTTGCTCTGCTGTCTGCAAAGAGCCTGACACAGATGTCGTAGCTGCTCCCCTCTGGTATTCCTGTTCTGTGAGTTTGAGCCCCCCCAGAAGAATCCAGTTGGAATTTTGTTGCTTTGAGTCGGGTGCTGGAGGATGCAGACCGCATGTCTGTGAGGGGAGTTCTCTGAAATTTGAGTTGCTTTTCACATCTGTCTTGGAAACATTTTACTTAAGCGTGGCTCTACCCAGTACACAACTTAATGACAACAAGCACAAAGAAAATCACAGAAGAGAGTAGGATGATTTGTGCTAATCCTCATCTGAGAGTTCTTTTTCGGTTGAAGATTTCTTAGCACCTCAGTTTCAATTAAGTTGCCTGCAAACTAGGTGCAACATTTATTTTACAGGAGGTTGACAGGCTAATTGAAAGCATGTAAAATATCTTACAAGTATTGGTAGAAAATATTAAGTAGGTGCACAATATTGAAATACTGATATGTAAAATATAAATTCTATACTGTTCTCTAAATTAAACCTTACATCATTTTTTTCCTCCTGGAATAGCGAGGCGTCTTAAGGATCTTACTGTGCAGTGAAGAGCTCAGGAAGAAGGATTTCAGGAACAAAACATTCTGCTACCCGTTAAACAGTCACTGAAATCAAAAAGCAACTCTTTTCTTTTGAAGCTAGAATTTTCACCAAGCAATATGAAAACTTGAAGATTTATCCCCTTTGTTTAAATATCAGTATGGGAACGGGTATCTGTTGTAAACCTTATCTCATGTGTTTTCTGTCAGACTATAGTGCAGTTCGTTAGCCACCAGTATGGATGATAACTTTATTTGCTCCTTCCAAACTGTATTTTTGTATGGCCTCATACATTATTAGGATGTCTTGAGGATTCCTGAAGTCCCAATCTTCAACATCACTGAGGAATACTCTTAGTTTTGGCATAAACTTAAAAAAAAAAAAGTAAATTGCTGCTTTCTCATTCCGTGCAGAAGTTTTATTCCAAACAGAATCATTGGAATATTGAATACGTATCTCAAAAGAATTGGTGCCAGCTGTTGAATCCTTGTTTTTGCTGAATTACTGTGCCTTTATTCTTTCCGGAATTATCCCACTTTTCAGTCAGCTGTTTTACAGAAAGATTGAGAATTGAGATTCACATTCAGGACCATCATGTTCTGACCTTCAGTGTGCTGTCTCCCAGGAGGTCACATCTTCATGCATAGAGAAGCCACTCTGCAAGTATTCCAAAAGAGCAATCCGTAATGACTGCTGCTTCATTTCTGGCATATGTGGGAAAATAAATGTTCTCTTGTCACATCAGTAATTTGGTGATTTAATGTTCCATTAATCATTCAGCTAAGAAGCTGTGCTCTTCCCCTATGTGTTTTGGAAATGAAATACATGCCATGGATGTCTGTTTGTCTGAATTATTGAGGGAGATTGAATTTGAAAACTTGTCAAGCCTTCTATGTACTGGGCTCTGTTTTGGCTCATGGCTTTTAGTTTTTCTTTGCACATGCTTAAACATCTTTTCAATGCAGTTCATTTTACTTTTCTGCTCTTGAATGGAAGATCCTTGCAGCTTTGCCCTTTCTCGATCTATATTAGAACAAAATTCACAATGGCAGTACTTGGTCCATCTCCTATTTTATCCTGGTTGCATACTTGGCATTTAGCTTTCATTTAGCTGCACAAGTGATGGTAAAACACACCAGAATGTAATTGTATTGTTAAACTAGTAACAATTCTAGTAATATAATGCTTTTGTGTGTACCAGGAAATAACTGCAGACAAGAATTCCTGGAAAAAAGAGAAGTAAACCTTCGGTTAGTATTTCTAGAGTGTATTCCTTATAGTACTTTAAAAATAGCTCCACTTAATCTTTAATTAGTCATACTTACCACTATTGATATAATTATTTCCTGCAAATAATCCTATTTTAAAATCTTAAATAACTGAAGTATTAATCTATACAGATATTTTTTTTTAGAAAACACAAGTCTGTAATTAAAAAAAGCATGAACTCACAAGGTAAATTTAATTATAAATGTCTGACAGATATCTAGGAGTTCTGTGCAGGCATCTAAAGTAGATGCTTCCTAAGCTGGAGCATGAATGGATAGACTAGTTAATAAGCTGATAATGTCTGAGAAATGGTTGTGGATGCTGTTTGGCATTCTGACATGACCTGTAACATCATGCCATCTTATGCAGCATGTTTCCAATCCTGAAGTTGTCTTTTGCTTGGAAGATAGTGCAATTGGAGTAGGTATGCTAACTTTTAGGTGACACCTTTATCTGCATTACTGTCAGATACAGTGTAGCCTGGTCTTTGCTTAAACTTGGATCTATGGCCATATTTAAAAACAAATGCTTTAAGCTTTGGTCCTAAGATACTTTCCATTACAACGGAATTCCCGTAGGCTGAGGGGGCCCCACTCTCAAAATTGCTGAGGTGGACAAATGAGTATTGTGCAGGAATACCGTGACTGTGATTGAACGGATTTTTCTTCCAGCAGTAATTGTTCCAACTTAAAACATAAGTAGATAGCTCTTAAAACATAGCTTTTTCTGCACATGTAAAACATGGAACTTTCCTGTTGCAGTGTTTGTCATTTTGACTTAAAATAAAAAAATAACAATTTTTCTTCAGTTGGCCTTTAAACAAGATCTCCTCTTAAAATATCTTTGAGTTCTTCCTATGTTGCTAACAGTCAGAGCCTTTTACTAACCAGGCGAATGCTCAAATGGATCTCAAAATAAAGATTTCTTTATCACCATTTCTAGCCAGTAGCTTTGTAATACAGCCATACAGCTTGATTAGAAGTAGCATTCTGTGGGGAAATCCTACCCAAATCTTTTTCTAAGCCAGTTTTTTGGCTGTTGGCTTCTGGACTACCTAGAGTTTGCTTCTTCAGGCCTGCACAAGTGAGAATGAGGTCTCTTCCTCTCACTCTCTCCCTCTACTTGAAGCATGGCAGGAGAATCTTCTTAGAGCTCTTCTTGTATGCTGAGTTCCCAGTGGTGCGTGTTGCTTCTTGCACCGATTCATTTTGCTGCACACATGGATGCATTCCGGCCCAGCTGGTCTGTGTCTGTTTTTCTCTAGCAAATACTACTTACTGTTGGCTTTCCTTATTGTACTGTGCATTCCTCACCCAGCTTGCAAGCTGGTTTATTATGATGTATCTCACTGAGACAGCTTTCATTTGTTTCTTTAAATCCTACTCAATATTGCTAATTATCCAGTCAAGTTCAGATAAGATATAAAATTCAATTGTTTTTCCACTCTCAATAGTTCTTCATTCAGTTGGCGGTTTGCTTTGGTTCTCTGCTGATGCTGGTTAATCTAAGCATGGATAGTGCATATGTGATTAGGGATCCCTTTGAAGCAGTATTTTTTGGGTTTAAATTACCATATCTTTCAAATAGCTTTAACCACGGTGTTCTGCTGCTGAGTATATTCTGTTTGTTGTCACGATGGATCCTAAAGCATTTACAGAGGAGCCCCGTGCTCTGTTTAGGGCACGTGGAGGTATGAAGGCCATCCAGAAATTGAGACTTGTGAGATTCCCCATGAAGTAGCCAAAAGCATCTGCTCTTTGTGTTGGCTCTCTAAGTGGGGTACATTAGGACCATAACTGAGTTTTGCATTGTCTCATTATGCCTCTGAGTGGAGGAGGAAGAGTATTGCCCTGAAGAAGAATATAAAAACACAATATTAGAGCAGTACTTGCAAATGCATGTAAATGCAAATAGCCATTAGTTTGCAACTGGTGACTGGGAAGAATGTGACACTTGTGGGTTTCAGGACTGCTGCAGCAAATAGTTCTCATCTTTAACCCTCTCTGGCCAAAGGTAAGGCACCGGTGCCAGGGGGTGAGTGGAGATTGGACTCACTGTGGTGGGCGGCTGTGTGTCTGTCAGCTCTGGTGCGTTAATGTGCACGGTGGTAAGACTGCTGCTGTCTTTCAGATGGCCCAGTGCGTACCGGGCCATCTGATCTTTTGAACCTTGGGAATCCTATTTTCATAAGAAGTCCTTAGAAATAGTGGGAGCTAAACTGGAAGATGACTTCCAGTTATTTAATGGGTAAGCTGGTAGCAGCTCATCTGGCTGGCAAGCTTTGAAGTATTTCAGAGCTTAATCTCTCCATCTTTTAGAGTGATGTTGCAGCTTGTCCATTTTTGAAAGATGCAGATTTTTTCTGAATTTGAATTTTTGAGGGGAAGAGTACCGTAGAGAAAACTTAGTGTTTCAGGGAGTAGTGTGTGACCTGTACAGCCTCAGATTTGCACTCACAATTAAGGCAGTGCTTCTCTTGACACTTGCAGTTCTGTCTTTGCAGAATTAATCAGTATGCTAATCTGATTTTAGTCTTTCATGGATATTTTACTTCCACTTTTGTCTGTCGTACAAGTTAAGCCATGAAGCGACATTTTACTAAACCAGCGTGGAAGAAAACAGCTTTTAAAAATATATATTATTTTTGAAGAAATAGTTCGGTAGTTTCTTTTAGCATTGCTTTTCATATTGTAAGGACAAAAGAAAGCAGTGCTGTATCGGTGAGTATGCTGTCACTGTGGTTTTGCCAGTAAATGTGTCCAATGTTAAATGGAATGGTTTTAGCGTGAGCTTTAGATTCTGCTTTTCAGAAAAGATTTGCAATTAATTTGTCCTTTCAGGATAATTGAGAACTGCTCTTTAGATTAAACACACTAAAAAGAATTCTTTCTTGTAACCTCTAGAATCCTGATATGTCAAAGGCGAGATACAGAGAGCAGAAAATAAATGTTCAGATGGGGAGGCCTGAAAAAACATCAAGTGCAGATCCTGAATTTTATGCGCATTTCTGACATTGTTGGATGAAAAATGCTGCTCTTATCGTCTGTGTGTAACCATAGCTACCGTGTGATAATTTTTTTTCTGCAATGCAAAATGAAATACAAGTGCTGGAGAGTGGTCTTGTCTCAGCTTGCACCATATGTATTTGGGTGATAAGGCTTATAGTCAATGAATGTAGTTATCAGTATGGCCCACGTGCTTCTTTAAAAATAGGTTCAGATTTACATCTTCACATCTCCGTTAGTGGATTAGAGGGGAAAATGGTACTATATTTCCCTAAGTACCATTACGTGAGACTTGAACTATGTCCTTTTGTGTTGAAGTGTGTGTGCTGCTGTCTTTATTTGCTTGTATCTCAAACACTAATTTCGGGCAGTGGGGAGACTCAAAAGGCAACGCAGACTTGAACATAAAGCATAGTATTTTAAATGATTTGGTAGTTCAGTTCTATGTTCTTGATTATCAAATACTCACTACCGGATTATTACACTTCCCTGCTTGGTATGGTTCTGTTTTCATTTAGCTTTTCAGCTTCATCATGAGCTTTGATGGAGGCAGAGATGAGCCAGGAATTCCTAACCACTGACATCTCTGCAGTGTTAGAAGGGTTTGTAAAGAGGCTGATAGCTTGAGCATGGAACTGAGAATGTTTGCGCTTATCTCAACAAGCGCCATGAGCTATGCTCCAAGGATGGTAGCTGTGAATCAAAAGCACCTGCCTCACAGGGGCGATGAGGTTGCCTGGTGGACCCTTAAGTCTCTTCCTCATTGCCAGTCGCTGCTCTGACCAGCGTTCACTAGCTTAGTAACACATCAGTAACGTTGGTACCAACTGGAGCAGGCAGTCACCATGTGGAGATACTTGCTAAAATTGCATATGATTTTTAAACCTTTGTAACCAATGGGTATACCAAAGGGAATTATGTTTACTTGCAACATAATTATTAGGATTATGTGTGCCAGTAATCAGATTTCGGACAACATTGCTTTTGCTGTGATTTGAAAATACTTGGATGTATACTTACTGTTGCATTTGTTGCTACTGTAGAGGATTTTGTACCAAACAACAGAGGGAAGATTTTGTGGTTTTTAATTTTCAATTTTATTTCTCAAGAAATGAATAGTGCCCCAGTCCCAGTGCTTTACCTTTCTCTCAACAAGTTCTTGTTGATGGAGCACAGGAAGTGATTTGACTTATTGAATAGGTTTTCAAAATTAAAGAGCAGTTTGGTGAAATACACAATTGAAGCATATTGAAAGTCAGTCCATGGTGGCTGAGGGGACAGTTCAAACCACAAGGAGAGCAATGAAATTGTGGTGGATTGGGAGGAGAAGAAAAAATAAGAGCATTTTGTTAGTTTAGTTGGATCACAATTGGTGCAGGGTTGTGAGCAGTAGGCTGTGAAAAGCTTTACAAAATTTAGGAAGCTTTTTGCAAATGAGATTATTTTCAAATAGTCTAATATTAGAAGAATTGTGACACGGTACACATTTTATACATCCAAAAGACGTAATAGCTGAAGATAGTCCTCAGAGTAGAAAGGTAGAGTAATTATAGTAGAAGTCATTACACTGTGGAGCGCTTTATTTTCAGGAGGTAAGCAGTGACACATGAGGATATGATAGTACATATGTGACATAAAGCAGTTCAAGTGTAAGCAGCAAAAGTAAATCATTTACTGAGCTTGGATAAGCATAAGATGCAATGACAAGTCAGTGACATGCAAATAAATAAGAAATTGGATGCCAAAGATGTGGTAGATCAGTGACTGCACTATGGTATGGTCTTCCTCAGTAGTAGGCAAGAAAATAAAGTTGCAAGCAAAACCAGACTAATTAAAAATACACGATGGATTCCTTCTTCTGCAGAGGTGGATGGGGGCAGTGTCACTACTGCTAGCAGAACAGCTGAACAGACTATGAATGGAAATCAAGATGCTGTCAAATAAGGGGAGAAAATAACTGATGTTGGAAGCTGTTGCTTGTGCTCTTCCATACAGAGGTAGCCTCTTGCTTGCCTGGGAGTCATTCCGGGCCATCCCTGCAGAACAGCTATGACTCACTGGGACTTCTGGGAAACATTGTCAGACAGTGACGCTGTGACCATCATAAATTGGGCAGATAAGCAAATTGGCAGGCAGGCAGTTTCAGATAATGGACTCCATTTTTCTTACGAGGAGCTTTCTTGTGAATGGGAATTTGGCCACCTTGCAGTGGTGGCTTGCCACAGACAATCAAATGGTTAAGTCACTTTACTGTTAATGTTGTCTAAAGATCCTCTTCAAAAAAGCTTCAGAAATGCAGAGATTTTTGCAGAGAATAACACTGCAAGGAAAGCTTCATGTGAATAAAAAGAAAATGTTGCCTCTGGCAACAGGAGGTATGCTTGCCAAACAGAAGTAAAATACTTAAACTGATGACCCTTAGGAAACTACTTCCAAACTTCTCTTGAGGGACACTGTTTTGGATCACACAATTCTGTGGTCTAGAAGGAAATCACATGTATTGAACAGATAAATCAAAATTATGGACAGCTTATAGTCACACTTACAAGATCTACCTTTCTAAATAGAAGGGTTGCAGGGGATATGCAGTATGAAAGTCACAGATGAAATAAATGAATGTGAAATAATCTAATGTGGTGAGAAACTTGCAGTGCTAAATGTGCTTATCAGAAATCTGTATAATGTCTGGCTGTAAAAACAAACAAAATAAACCATATAGGAAACAGAATTAAAAAAAAAAAGCATTACATACATAGAACTGTTAGCATGTAGCATTGTTCTTTTTGTAAGATCCACATCTGATCTTAAAGTAAGCCAAAATGTATGTGTTATGCAAAATGTTCATAGAAAGGCATGACAAAATGGATAACTCCATGTTAGAGGGAAACATTCAGGTTCTCATTTTTAGAATGTAACTTGTATGTTTGTGTGTGCAATGATGATATTTTAAGATCATGTCGTAGAATGCAAGGTTATGCTTTTCATGGCTAATTTGGCATTCTGAATTAGATATTACTAGAAAGATACCACAATACATAGCTTCCTAATTGAGAATGCATCAGGGTATATCTGGGTAGATTATTACATGGAATCTTGGAAGATGCAAAGTACCCAATACGTAATTGTATGCCTGGAGGAAGGAATATTATCTAGATGCTGAACTGTTTCTTGTCTGATGCTTAAACACCGATTGCTTGCTTCAGCTGTATTCCTTTGATTAAGCCCTAACAGTTGGTTTTTTTACTGCTTTCTTATGTGTGTTTGTTTTTGAAGACTTGTGGTTGTTTTTTGTTGTTGGACTTTTTTTTCTTCTTTAAATGGAATCCTCTTTTCATCCTCACTGTGATTTAGGTAAGCCCCACCCTGGTTTCTCTGTTTTGCAACCGCCTCAGGCTTCTCTCTGGCACTCTGTTCTAGATGTACTGCTGCTTCTTTCTTGTTCCCTCTCTCTTCATCAGTTTTATCTCACCGGTGCTCAGTACTCCACAGTAGTGTTGTTTTCACAAATATGCGTCGTGTGCTTTCTGACTCTTATGCCTTCATTGTGCCCTTTGCTAGTTTCTTTTATCAGGGGTTTTTGAGCTCCTGCTTATAGTGTACAGACTAGTCCTTTTGCAGACACTGAGCTGGAAGGGATGATTCTCAGAGGCTGGTAATTCTGTTCTTCCTCTTTTCAGATGATTCAATGGATAGGGAAGCTGTGCAGACCTATGCTCTGCCAAAAAGCCAGTGCAAATAAAATGGGAAAAGAGTTGCTAGCACTTAACTTGTAGTGTTAGAATGGGGTAAGAAGTTGTTAAAATTTGTTGGGGAAAGGGAAGGAAGCCAGACTTAAATTCTATGAAGTTATTGTATTGGGATGCTTTTTGCATTCCTTAATGCCAGCTAGCTTGCTTTGTATTGCCCAAGACAACTTTGAGAGCTCATGAAGTTGCATTCTATCTAGCCCAGACTAGTGGTTTTGATGGAAACAGGCTGCATCATAGTGAGCGTGGATTTAAGAGAACTGAGCCTGTGGTAGCAACGTGGTAAGGCATACTGAATAGTGAAGAATACCTACCTCTGACAGGGGGCAGATCCCTCTGATTCACCTAAAATTTTTATTCTGGAGGAGGTCACAGAATAAACCAAGTTGCATGGTGAATGGCTAAACAATTCCATGGTGTTTTGTCTGTTGAAGCCTACTTGGTAAGAGGCTTAAAAATGTAGAGGAGCTGCTGTATGTAGGATACTGTGGGAGGTACTGTTTGACATGTGCTGAGGGAATATTATGCCTTTGCTCTAGGTTTTGTGAATGACATTCTGCTTATGGAGGTGGGACTGTGAGGTGCACTCCTTAAGGATTGCCACTGTGATAAACTTGAAGATTTAGTGAGGGGGAAAAAGTCCGTAACAGAGGCTGTTGAATGCCAGTAGAAGATAACTGATCTCCTGGAGCTCAGCGTGTTTGTGCATCATGTCCTAAGCACCAGAGCCAGTAACAGTTGTAATAAAGAAAATGTCTGAAGCTCTTAGACTAAATGTTTCCTAACCATAGCTTTTTGCATTCTGAGTATAGTGATAAGCCACAGTACTATTAAAGAACTATTGTGGGTCTGTAAATGTTTAAGAGATGTCAGCCAGCCATGATACTGTATGTAGCATTATCTGTGAGTTAATACATTTACAGTTAGTGATACATGACTATATCTACTTAATAAATGCCACACCTATCTGCAAGAGCTACTGGTATATGAAAAAGTAGTACTGACACATCAGGAACTGTAAAATAGGCATGAATGCTTTTGTAATGTGCGTACAGGTAAATGTGGCAAGATTAGTAGATAGGTTGTATGGTATTTAATGTGTGTAAATGTGAATTGTGTATCAGTGGATATTCCTTCTCCTTGCAGCTTTTGAGTGGAGCATCCCTTTTTGCACAGTGGTTTCAAAACACCCTTCTGTTACTGCTCTTAATTTCTACCTGCCCAGTCCTAAGTTAGTGGCTCCTTTGCTTTCATGAAGATGGCCCTGCAGAACTTGCTCTCTGTGGCGAAAGCACTCTGTAAAACTAGTCCTGTAAATTACAGTTGATTCTGTGAAGCACAAAGTCTTTTGCTCTTACTGCAGGGGAAATATGTATTTCTCATAGTGCTAAGAATGCATTTTCTTCAGTTCAAATTCTCTGTGGTTAGTTTTTTACCTTTTTAAAATATGTTTCCAGTAGCTTAACTTAATAAATTGCACAGAAGCAGGTTTTGTTAACAGACCTGTCATACGTATGTTTAACCATACGTGAATCTTCTTTTTTAAGGTATGTAATGTAGAAACGATCTAATTGTTCCTGAGCTATGTTTCTTTAGAATAGAAAAGACTAATACAAAATTACTTGGAATCCCAATCCTGTCAGTTTGTTATTACAAAACGTGAATTTGTAGCAGCTGAGGTATTTATTGGCAGGTTTTGAGCATGATGGTTCAACGATAATTTTTTAATAATGTTAATTTTCTGCTCACTTATATTCATAGCAAGTTTTCACCGCTGCTATGGACATGCTGTGAGATTTAACGTCGTCATAGTTAAGTAAATAGCTTGGAGGATGCATCGTGAGGGGATGGAATGAGGTGTTATTGTATCATCTTCCAACTTGCACATGTACGGGCTAGCATTCCTGTAAGCCTCTCACTTCAGGCCAAGTGCTGAAGTGCTACTGCGCCTGATGTGTGCTTTTTGACTTTGTGTTATGAAATTTCATCAGTTTTTTCAGGTACTTTGGAGCAGAATTAATAGGAGACCAAAAGCGTTGATAAAACTTCAGCTAAGTTGCAACTCAAGGATTGCAGCTGTTCAGATCTGTTTTACTGACGTCCAGTATGGGAGACAGAGTACTGTTTAGAGGGCGGGTTTTGTCCAAACAATATTACCTGGAGTATTTCTGTTAGTATCACAGTTTAGTTTGACTGTAGGATCTAGATAACACTGTAATGTTGTGAATCAAAGTAATAGGTGTTACTTTAGTTACTAAAAGAGAAGAAAAATTAAAGAATGAGAAAAATTATTACTTTTATAGAATGGGGAAAACTTCTCATCCTCATTTTGCAAAGGAGCAGAAATTGACAAAAGCAACTGGTAAAAGATGAGCCACTGAAAGGTAGGCTGGTTTAGGTATAAAGTAATACCTTCATTCATTTTAGCTTCAGTTGTGAAAGAAAGGGTATGTTGTCTCACTTCTAGATTAAAAAATAAACCCAAAGATTAGACTTTTATGGAGAGGAGGATTAGACTACTTTGAAACAGAAGAATGAGGTGGAAACACTCAGTATTCTTCTTTCTGTGCAAGTGTTCTTCTTCTATGGTATGAATTAAGCTCTTAATTTGTACCTGATTTTGTCACTAAAAGTAAGAGCACCCTGTGTGAAAGCATACTTTGCATATTGCTTGTTTTAACAGTTCAGTCTTCAGAGACCTCAGCCTGAGAAATAGTGCCATGTGCATAAACAAAGGAGTTTTCTCATTTTGTTTTAAAAAATGTAGGTGTCTCATCACATAAAACTTACTCCTTTAAAACTTGCATTAATTAGACACCAGCTATCTAATCTTGATCAGTTATAACAGAATGAAATGAAATGACATACTTTCTTGAATGAATGGCATACTTTGCTGTAATTTTCATAGCCATGTGGCTGTGAAATGCTTGAGTTGTTAAATCCCCATTAGTTAGTGCTTGTCACCAGACTCTAGGCCTTATTTTGGGAGATCACAAGTGTACAAAGCTGCATATCCTTGATATATTTTTCTGTGCTGACTGGCATTTGTTTGTGTGGGCTGGACTTGAATCTCTTACCCTTTTTCCTCCTGGGTGAGTGCCTTGAGTCTGGTTTTGCAGGAAAGGGTACATCCCGAAGTGGAGCACTTGCTATGCAGGAGTGTCATGTGCAAGCATAGCATCGTGAGAGTGCGAGAAGGAAATCTGAGTGAGCAAGTCTGATGGCGTGTGACTCATTTCTCACACATGTTCCTGGGAAAACACTCTTTATTCTTCTTACACTTCACTCCTGTGAAGCCTCAATGGTGTGTAGAACCTCGCCCCCCCCCCCCCCCCCCAACCCTTTTTTTTTTTTTCTGTTTGTTCTTTAAGATGTTAATATTTTTTATGGGACTGAGATGAGCCTGCATGCTTATAAAAGACCAACCTGGGCTCAGCTTCTCTGATGTCACTGTTCCAGTTGGTTTGGGCTTTAGGACAAGCTGTGTTATCCTGCTAGTACTTTCATTAAGCATTGCTGTACAATGACAATGTACTAGACAATGCTATTTGATACATTTTAGATATGTACATTTACTTCTATGTGTTAAAAACAAATTCTGAAAATAAATATCCAGTAACCTAGTAAAATTCGTTGTTACATCCCATGTGAAAATGATCTAGATGAGACTTGATTAGAGAAGTCACTGTGAAGATCAAGCTTTTTTTTTTTCTTGAAGCAAATTCAGAGAAAGGATGCCATGAACAAATAACTGTTAGTGCTTAGGTCTTCAGGGGAAAATGGCCACATGCTTGCTATAACCAGTGTTTCTGTGAGTGTGCTGTTTCGCCCGAAGTCGTCTTTTTGCTAACCAGAAATGTCAGTGAAAACGATGTAAATTGACAAGATGTGGCAGTCCACTGTGTCGTTTACCAAGATGATTAGGATAATGTATCTTTGTGTTTCATTGTGAGCCACAATACAGTGAAATATTACTGGCTGGATTAATTGTGACTGCAGATGTGTTTAAAACTCAACCTTAGAGAATGCTTCAACTCTTGTTGCTGGAGAAGACCGTGCTGCCAGCTGACTTAGTTTGGAGAACTGCATGAGGGGGTTTCATGGGCTAGGTTTGTCTAACCATTGCTGCTGAATCCCTGGTAGCTCCACAGATACTCCAGAGAATATAAGGGTTGTCAATCTAACTGGATTTGCTTGTCTGAAAAGCACCTGAGTTAGTCAGAGGAGGGGTTTTTAAGTCCTGGAGTGTCACTGATGATACAGATTGTATCAGCTTTGTATGGGGATAAGGGCTCACGGCAGAACCATAATTTGGTTGCTTTTCTGAGCTTTTCTGGTCTTCGTGCTCTAAGTGAAGAGTAACGTATCTAATTTTAGGGCTGTTGCTCAACTTTTGGGCTGGGTACCAGTTTAGCATCTGGTGAAGTGATCAAGCATTTGCTGGTGCAGTCTTCTGCAAGTGAGAAGGGCTTTGAATACTGCAGTTATCATCTTAAGGGAAAGGAATTTTCTAGTCAGAAAATTTTCTTCAGATTTTGTTTTTATTTTCAAAGCAGTCCACGTGTATCGTATCTCGATCTCATACTCTGCTAATACTCACTGATGACGGTTATTAGCTTGAAAACAGATTTACCTCGGAGTATGACACTTTCCTCCTTTGAAATGAAAGGCCTTGTAGGAAGAGAATGGGAATTCTTCTGCTCCAAACTTCATCAGAAGTTGAACACTTAATGTGCTACTTCTGGTGCTGTGTAGTACAGCATGAATTTAATGTAGCAGCATACAGTGGGAAACATGAATGGCTTCAGATTCAGTTTGCTTTTATTTTGGCTCTTTATCAGCAGCAAGTTTTTGCTAATTTTTGAGGAATTGTTAGTGCTTATTTAGCTGAGAAACTTCTCTCATTTCTGTGAATGTGGAGTGAAGCAAGAACTCAGCAGATCAGCTCTAACTCTGATACCTCAGATGGTAATCCTTTGTGTGAATATGATAAAGATTAGTCTACTCAGGTTTTGAAATAATTAGAAATGGAAAAACAAGTTCTGCTAGAAGCAGACACTCGGGGAGAAGTGTTCTTCACTTTCTCTAAATAAATCCTGTAAATGTAGAATGAAATTTCATGAACTGGAACTTGGGATATATAGCAATATGTGTTAGTCCAATATACTTTTACAAGCTCTGACAAATATGTGCACATTTTGGTTGCTTTGTAGAGTTGGTGGGATATTAAAGCCATCAATAAGGAGACACTGTTACTAAAAGACTTTGTAGAGGGCTTCAGGAAACTCTTCCTGTTCTTTATTGGTGAACTCCTAGTTCACGGACGTTGGAGGAAAAGAGCGAGGAGTGATGTTGTGAGGAGTCATGAAAAGGAATGCTCTTGCTTTAGTTCAAATAGCTAGGTGAGAATGTTATTGTGTTATATGAACAAGGGAAGACCTAAGGGTAGTTTGGAAGCTGATATCTTGATTAGGAATAAGGAAATGATTTATGGGAGTGGGAGAGAAGTTGCATACAATTACATACCTGTGTGTAAAACTAAAAATTTTTTTGAGTGACCCATTTTTGCCCCCCTGTGAACAAGGTATGCCATGATTTTCTTATTTAAAATCTTTAGAGAGATTGAAATAAATGAAAAATTAAGTTATTTGCACAAATTCTGATCTGAAGACTCTGTGGTATTTTAAGTACAATTTGAAATTGGAGTTGGCTGTTTTTATTTTACATCATTGGCAAAAGTCTGAGATAAATTGTTTGCTGATTTCTGTAACTGCTTCAAAGCAGTTCTTTTGTCAGTAGCATACTGAGGGTCATTCCCTGCTGTGCACTATGCCAGCAAGTGGTGGAAAAATCCTTGAAGGTAGATGACACGCTTACGAATGCTATCTATTCTGCCATCTTGCTCCTCCTTTTCTTACCTCCCTTTTAAAACAGAACAACAAAACAGAAGACCAGCACATCAAAAAAAAAAAAAAAAAAAAATCCAAATCCCTGCCAAAACCACAAACCCCACACAAACTATACAGTGAGGTCAGGATGGTGGCTTCAGGTGGTTTTTGTTGTTGCTTGCTTTTGCCGTGTCTGCCTACCTGTGCTGAGTGGGGTCTTGGTGTGAGCAGTATGTGTAACCTGCTGTTTGGTAACCCAAGGCCTCTCTAAGGAGGAAAAGCTGTCAAGCTACCTGTTCAAAACCAGCTGTAGCAGATACTGCCTGCAATGGGCAGCCTGCAAACCTGGTGGTTAGCTGCTAGGCTGTTAAAGCTGCTTGGTTTTGCATGGCTGGATTGCAGTCCTTGCCTTGCGTGCGCACTGTTCTGCTGATGCTGATTTGAGTGGGTATGTACTTCACCCTAACCACCCACAAATGCTCCTGAACTATTGTTCATTTGTTTTTATAGAAAGAGATTTTTTTTTGTTCTTTCCCAGTTAATTGCAGGGCATTCAAGTTGATATTTGCACATGAGAAGCAGACTTGCTATGAGTCAGCCTCATTTGTCTGTCTAGCCTTGTGGACATTTTGAAAACGTGAAAGTGGCAGTGGGGCTTGAGGTACAGAAAGAATTACTTACCATAAAAACAATTCTATGTTGGCACACTTAACCCTTGTTGCTTGTAGCCATCTCCTCGTATTTTCCCCAAACCCCAGCTACAGCAGCAGGAAAAAATAATGACGCTGTCTGTTCTGATACAGTTGTTGGGTTGTTGTCTCTTCTATAGAGCTCCTTCTCAAGCTGTCAAGGCAGTGCTGGTTGCAAGTCCTGTCCTGACAGATGTCTCTGTTTGTTTTTCTTACTACTTATCAGCAGGCAAGATCCCAGTCTTGGGATCAGGTCCCAGGCTGAAAGCAAGGGATCCAGGACAACAAAGGGAAGAGGCATTCTGCTTTTGTTATTTGTCTCTTTTATTTGGTTGGTTTTGTTCATTTTTTTTCCATACTTTGAGGTGTAGAATCTCTACAGAAGTCAGAGAGAAGCAGTGGTTCTGTGGAAAATAAAATGCTGTTTTTTATTCTGATATAATTCCCATTTATTTATTTGTAAGTATTTGAGAATACAGAAGCTTGGAAGGTTGCTATCTGAGGCACGTTTTCTTATACCCCAGTCTGAATGATGGAAACCATCGTGATTTCACATGATGCACGTCATGGTTTCACATGATGCTGTGACTGTTTTTGAATCATCATGCTAATCCATTAACCACTAGACTCCATCAGCAGGCTTGAGGGGAAGAACACTGCTTAATTGTCAGCTGAGTATGCTCAGGTAATATTATGTAGCCAGCTTTATTTATTAAATTCAATGTTTGCAGTATTGATTATTATACATATTCTTGTATTTTTTTTTTTTGGTGGGTATTTGATAGTTTTCTGTGTGCAATATGTATTTTCATAAGAAATCAAAGGTTATTGAAGTTCTTTCCATGCACTGTTCAAATCTTGACCTCTAATATTGCTGTGTCGCAGCAACTGATCTGTATGTCCTGGAATGTAAGTGCTAATGGCCGTTCTTATTGGCTTTTGCTTTTTTCTTCCTTCACCTGGATGATTAATTCCCCCAGAAACGGTATGGCAGGGTACTGAAATGCACAACGTGATCGATGCTGTTTGTCTTGACTTGGGCTAACAGGAGAAGAGGATAACTGCAGCCCTGGGCCAACCTACAGACAAAAAGTGAATGAAAAAGAAGTTGAAAAATGTGTTATGCTGGGGTGCACCTTCTGTTTAACTTTTACAAAGGTTTTTTTGTAATACATATTTTACAGGCAAAAAGATGTAGTGGAAGACAAAAGTTCTAAGAATCTGCTCCAGCAAGAATTTTGTTAACGAATGTGTAGTAACAAAATGCAATTTCAGTTGCAGTTGTATCTTAAAACATTCTTTGTTTCAGCTATGTCCATTTTGCAAAGGTTTTTTAGATCAGCTGAGAGCACAGGGTTTCTTTCCCTCAAGCTGGTAATTGGAAGCTGACGTGTGGATAAGGATCACTGCAGGAAACCAGGAAGCAGAGGAGGCATTTTGCTTTGTGCTCTGGTGCTGTGGGCCACTGCATCTTAAGCACTGGGCCCTCAGTGACAGCTGGCGGAGCTGCCTTGCAAACAGCCTGAGGGGGGGGTCAGCAAATTTCCAGTGTAAAAAACAAAAAATCAGTCCAAAGGAGGTGACCACAAGAATGAAAACTCAGCAAAACCAGACTTCAGAATGCATCTAGCAGGCAGCATTGAGCTACAGTAAGGAGTCTCCTCACAGAAAAGAGAGACACCAAGGGGCGTGCAACTGAAATACTTGTAACTGGTAAACTATTCAGAACTCAAGGTATGTAATAGTATTTTCATGAGGTATTTTACACAACAATACTGCTTAAACCAGTGACCATAGAAGTTTAGAAGTAGAACGTTTTGGTAATGTGTGTGCTACTGGAATGGTATTTCATACATTACCTCAAATTGCATCTTAGCATTCAAGCATCAGCTTTTGACAGTGTCAAATTTGGTAGGTAGCTAAAACTGATTGTATGTTATCCAGTCTACCTGAAGGCTGGCTATTAGCCTGTGCATTAGTGTGGTCTCTAAATCCTTTGCATGAAAACAGACAGCTAATAAGCATGGATGCTATTTTCCTTCCAGTGCCCCCTTCCATCATGACTGTCAGACTATTATTTCACTTGTCAAGCTATTGTTCAGGCAGTTATTTATTTACATTGTGCTTTGTTCCTGTCCAGACATCAGCAAGCCTGTGGGTCATTTCAGGCCCTGCAGCTACTCCTCTCTGATGAAGATAAAAAGAGATTCTGCAGTGTGCAGCCTGATGATGTCTGTGCTCTGTGTTACAAATAGCCAGAATACAAAGTTGAAGAATATTTTCTTACACCACAAATGAAAATGTTTCTGTGGCTGGTTTTGCCAAGATGAAACACTAGCATGTGGAAACCTGTTAGTAATTGAAATACCTGACAGTGCCCAGTGGTGAGGAATGATAGCATTGTTTTAAGATAATCTGTGCATAACAACTTTGTTCCCTCATTCAGTCTGTATGCACGCTCTGGAGCAATGAAGTGGCAGTGACTTTAGCTCTTATGCCTGGCTACCTGTAGCTGAAGTTATTAAATAGTCCACAGAAACAAAACAAAACCAGATGTTATTGGTTTAGAAATGTGGAATATTGTAAAGCCATGTCAGTTTTGCAATTAAGTTGTATATATCAAAGGATAGTTTTTTTTTTATTTCTGCAAAGTTTTTATTTATTTTTATTTTTATTTTCATTTTTTACTATGAGATGTACCAGCCCTGAGCATCCAGTGGGAAAGCTTCTGGATGATCAGCATTCAGGCTTTACTTGTATGTGATGAAAAGTTATAGTCTGTAAAATAGACATGCAGTGCTTTAGATAAACAACACTTCATTTTTTTTTTTAGTGTTTCTTTTGTGAACCCAAAGCAATAGAGTTAAAACGTGCTTATGTTCTTGTGAGCTACTTGCACAGAATGTGAGTCCAATTCTTCGTTCGTCTGTTTCCTATCTTGCATTATTTTATTTCCTCTTTCTCACCATTTAAATGCAATGAACTGTGACACATCCTACTTGGCAAGTGTAGATAGGAAATAGAAATCTGGATCTTCAATTTTAAGTCCTAGAAGGAAAATCAAAGGATGTGATTGTATTCCATCAACCGTTCTGTAGCTTTTTGCTTTTCCAAGCTAACCTCGTGATGTTTCTGTTTAGAACAGAGTGAACAAATTCAGTGGCATCTCTCTGCTGTTCATTAGTTGCCCTTAGGTGCTGTGCACATTCTTCTCCTCACCCTATTTTTGTTAGTAAGTTCAGAATAAATATTTTGTGTGAGCTCTGAATGTCAGGCTCAGATGCTCAGTTCAGAACTGCTGAAATGTCTCATTACTGTTGTAAGCTTGTAACATCTTTCTCAAGAGTCTGGGGTGTGAAATGAAGGTTTTGTTTTAAACCTGCTCAATACAAAATGGAACATATTTATGGATATAATTATCAAGACATTTGTGAAAATTCCCTCCAGATGAATGTGAAGATGGGCCATCAGCCTCTTTCTGTCACTTGCAGGATGAGGCTCTATAAATGTTCTGCAACTGTGTTGTTTGTGGTTGTAGAAATGTTCTCCCCCAGCCCTAGCTTTGTGCAGCCTTTCCTGTATCATTTCTCATGTTCTGCAAGATACCTAGTATTTAACATTAAGGCTAATTTATTCACTCGTGTTTTCCTTTCCTGGAGATGTTTACTTACTACGTGTCCTTGTGATTTGCATGGGTAAAACACATCAAGTACAATGTTTTCTTCATCCCGTATTTATTTATTTTTAAATCATTTGTTTTGCTCTTGTATTACAAACTGAAGGTACAGCCTAGGAAGGTTACACATTTTGTCTTTCAGTTGTACCTTTGGCTTAGATCCTTGCTTACCAAGGGCGCTCTATGGATAGTGAATGAATTGATACTGTTCTTGAATGAAGCTCCTGTTGACTCCTTTTGCTGCCTGCCCCCTCATTCAGCTCCAACGTTATGGCAAAGCCCAGGGGGCTTATGACCCTCATGGCCCTCCTGCAGAGAAGGAAACCGTAAACCATGTCACCAACACCTTGTGAGCCCAGGAGTTGAGCTGCTTTCCTCTCTGGTGCTTTAATGATAATAATAAAGCTTTAATAGCTGTATAGCCAGTCTCTAAAATGAAAATATAGCAGCAGAAACTGGCTTCCTGAATTTTTTTTTTTTGATCATAAATAATTTGACTTGTTAAGAAGTAAGTCTTGACAATATTTATAATTAACAATGCTTTCTGTATTTCAATCCACTCAGTTTCTTGTGTTCTTACCACTGCTCTTAGTTTTTCTCAATCAAATACTAAGTATTCCTCATTGGTTATTTACTTGCAGTCTTGATAAGTACAGGAAGAAATAAAAATAACCAATTTATGCCAATTTCTAGAAATGGTTTCCAGATCCTTCTCAGTTCACTTCGGTTGCTCTCCTTCCCATCTCATGTTTAGAAATGTTTTATAACATCTATGATTATTTTTTTTAATGAGCTTTCTGGAAATAACAATTGATATCTGCTTTTGTGACCACACCTTTCACGATTCTGAAAACCCTCAGATATGATTTGCAGGCCTGGATCACTACACACAGACCACTCAAACAAATTCACATCCAGGACAAGTTGGTTTTATTGTTGTTTTAAAAGATAAAACAGTAAATTCAGTTCTATTTTATTTGCTTGTATTTATATTGCTTCTGTCAGTATCAGTTAAATCAGTAGATGTGTATGTGAAAAAAAACACCCCAACCTGTTGGCAATCTCTTAATAATAGGGTTTTTACAGGTTAGTGAAGATGGTCATATAGTCTCAGTGGTTTGCCTGTTTCCTCAGTTGTTAACTGCCTCTTTTCTGAAGAGATCCACAGGAGACTTTAACTATTAAACGGTGCTGGAAACACCCTGCTGAAGTGGGAAGTATACTGATTCTAAAGTTGACTGATTTGCTCAGATCTCTAACAACGTTCCCAGTTGCTAGATATTACCATCTAATTGTTCTTTGTATGTTTTGGGTTTGTATATATACAAGGTAGAGATCATTTTTTTTCTTCCAAGTGACAGTTGCTTTTCTAGATAACACTCATTCTCATTCCATATGGAGTTAACAATGCAAGTTACTTATTTATATAGCTGGAACACACTGAATCTTGGTGTTTATTGTAGCTATGATCTGGATCCTCTTAACAGGCTTTCATGCCTTCAGATAGAGCTCAGTACACTGTAAATATATTTCAAAGCACTTAACTGAGCTGTAGAAAACAGCATGATTGACTGAAGCATTTTGGCAAGCTCACTGCGTGATTTGTTAAAGCAAACGTTAACCAGGTTAATGAACAAAAGAAACCTTTATTGGTACTTTATCTGTTGTCCCAGGGAAGAGTTGGATCTTCTTCTGTCGGAAAGAATGCACATATTCAGATTTAAGACTGGGGGCTCTACTTCTAATTTAAATGATAGGTTATTTTGCATTTTCTTCCACACTTAAGGCAGGAGAGGAATGAGACTCAGAAGCCGAACTCTGATTTTGATCCTAAGGCTGATTTTGTCTTTCCCCGTGCATTAGCCCCATGGCAGCGCTCATGATTTACCTTGAGGATGTTGGTGGGCAAGCCCTGTGCTCTTCCTTAGTCACGTGCTATGGCACTGGCATGTGCACGTGAAGCTGTGCTTAACATGAGTATGAAACCAAGCTGGTGTGATAGAGGTGGATCTAATTGCCATTATTGGAATATCTGCCCCAGGTTTCTGTGAATCTGTAATCATAAGGAAAACTGTCTGTCAAATTAATGAGTTGTAGGTTTAAATGCTCCCTGAAAATATTGTAGGTGGGCGTTGGGAATAGTTTCTCAGTTTCCAGAGGTATGATTGTATTGGTAAGGAAAATGTATGTATTTGAGAGAGATGATTTTGATTTTACTTTTATGGAAAGAATGATGATTTTTTTCCACCTAAATAATAGAGAAATAACTACATAGAAAAATATCAGTTTCATTCCTCTGTTGGATTCTGTTGTAGATAAGAATGTAGACGCTCCCAATTCAGATTTTCAGTAGAAAAAGGAATTTTCTTTTAATAGAATATTGTGTCCAGCTTCATAGCTATGGATTTGGCAGTATTTTTATGGAAGGAGTTGTAAAGCTGGACATCTGAAGTATTCTGTGTCCATCTGTCAGGCAGCACCGTCATCTGTGTGGCAGTGTGGCTGACTGGGCATACAGAGGGTGAGACAGCAGCACGGCACGTTGACAGGTGTACCAGAACTGGGTGCCTGGGGCCTTTCCTTAGAGGAGCAGATACCTGCTGCAGGGAGCAGCTTCATGTTCTGGTTCTTGCTGAGCCATGTTGGTTAAATTTAGCATTGTCTGAGATGGAGCCTGGGTGAGGTTTTTTAATTGCGGTGTTGTTCTTGTGTTCTGCCCATTTTATCTGTACTGAAAGACCAATGGAAATGGTTCGTATGACCTCTTTAACCTTTCCCTTCAGATGGGATATACCTCTGCCAAACCAGCACTGTGTAAACCAGTAAAGAAAAGACTGTGAAATCACCTGTTCAGGTTTTCCAGACAGAAATGAGAAGGTAAAGTATCGAGATCCATCTTGGACTCCACTCAGCTGTCACTTAAGTACTTTACAGGTCAGGAACTGAAGCAAGTCTGTTGTTAACACATCAGGTAGTTTAAAGAGAAGACAGTGGAAAGAACAAATAGGACTAAGTCACATAACCACTATAAAAATGAGCATGCAAACAACGATAATCTAATTATTGAACCTGGTTAATTTGGGAAGTCCTTTTATTGGGACTCTTGCTTTCTCACTTATTTAATTGTCATTCTAATAAAGTCAGGATTATTAAAATGAGTTTTGATTAAGGTATTCTCCCTTGCTGGATAAATCTGTGCTGACCCCTAGTTTATTTATTTGGAGAGCTTAAATGAAAAGAATTCTTCTGAATTAAATATGCAGTACGTATGTAGCTCAAAAATCATTGAAAGGGCTTAGTCATGGAGCTGAGTTTTATTCTGTGTCAGTAATTTGGGTTTAAGAAACAGAACAACTGCGCCCTCTAGTGAAAAAATTGTATGTATGCACGATCAAGGCAGGAGCCATGGTGTGCTGTGACAGCAAGAGAGAATCGCATGTTAAAGAACAGGCAAGCCCTGGAAATAGACCATTGGTTATTTTTAAGAATATATTGGTGAAATCGTTCGAGTATTGCCTCTGCTGCTTCCTGTTCTGTGTCCGACAGTCAGACATAGTGAATCGCAATTTATATTGAACACGTTTGATTAGAAAAGAGCTGTCACATTGTTTGTCAGTGTGCCATGTCATGCTTTTGGTTATTGCTAAGAAGAGCTTCCTGTTAGGAGTACTGTTAACAGAAGGCTGTAAGTTTGAACAGTGTAATGTGTCAGGGTGTCAAGTACTATAAACATCAGCAATTTCTGTAGGGAAACAAGCTGTGTTTGTAGTTATTTGCATTCATTAGAAACACCCAGCTTCCTCTCTGATTGTAAGCTGTCTATGAGCTCACTGCTACAGTGGTACTGTAATGAAATTTTCACCAAAATGCCCTTAAGAAGTCAGTAATTAATTGAATACAATTGCTGTCCGGGCTTAAAGGTAAAGGCTGGAATAGCATCTGTTGAAATGTAAGGATATTTTTAAAAGACAACAGAAAGATAAATGAAAAAAATTGATTTTGGTCACTGTGCAATGCAGTTTGATACTGCCAATCTCTAGGTTTTAGTTAGGACTTAGCTGGACACGCAGGGTTCCTTAAGTGATCCTAATCTTACTTGAAAAACAGTGCCTTCCTTGCAGCATGCTGGCAGTGCAGTGGTATTGCTTAGCTTGTCACCTGCTGATTCATCGATCTTGCTTCCTGCCACCCCTTCTCATCTTTGCTGGTTTCCCTCTGGCAACCATTCCTCTCACTTAACATCTGATAGCTGATACTCCTTCAAGTGGAAAGATGGTTTTAAGTGAGCTAGGCTGTGTGTTTTGTTGGCTGGAATAGCTTTCAGATGTCAGAAGGTGCTTGTCATATGTGCTTCCTGTGGATAATTTCCTAATTATTAATTATGAGTTCTGAAATAGTTGTTAATTGGAAGTGGTTCCCCTTGTGTTCTTTAACAGTGAGATCATATCTCATGGCAGTAGTTTTTAAATGCACTGGAACTTTAACAAGAAATTTATTTCATTTTTTAATTGTTTTTTTAATGACTGTTAAGAAGATTTTTTCTTGTTTTGTCTATTCTGGTGTTCCTGTTGCTTAAACCAGAAAACTGTGGTGAACAGTTATGAGCTCTGGAGCTGGTAACACTGACTACTGTATATTAGTCCTAGATCCGTGGATGATAAGATGTGAATTTCTGTGCTTCAAAATTTTCATTATTGTAAACAGAATTATTAGTTAGTACTTACTGTGATCTCTGCAGCAGAAGATTTCATTTCTAATGTCATTAGGATTTACTTAAAAAAAAAAAAAAAAGACCCTATTTTTGAGAAAATCTTTTATAAATATTTGAACGATCCCATTTAAACTCAACAGTTAAAATGTTTTGAAAGAGGCAGAACATTGCAGATGGCAAAACCCAGCTGAGGAAAAATGAGAGAAATTACTTTTCACTTAATTATCAATAGTTTTTATTAAGACTCTTTTTTTTTTTTTTTACTTCTCTGAAACATGTTATTGTTAAGAAAATTCCAAGGCTGTCCACACTGTGCCATCTTTCATGAGCTATGTCACTGTAGAAGGAATTAGAGTAACTGTTGAGATTCATCTGTTATACTTGGGTTAATTGTTTTCATTTTTCAAGGACATAATCTGTTAACAGAGCATAGTAGCACAGTATAGTGTGAAAATAAAAATCAAATCAAGAGCCTGGTTCATATCTTGAGCTAAAATTTACGTAGCAATTTCTTGTTTGGTACAAATTTTAACTCTTGTGTCAGTGCCCAACATCTCTACAGCTGAATGAAATTATGTGACTGCATGTACAACTGTCTACAGGCTTCCAAAATGATGATCTCACACATACTAGGACCTACTCACATCTGGGTCCAGGACAAGGCCTTGCTTTCGTTATAGTAACTCTTGCATGATGGACCTCTTTGGGTTTTCCTGACCAGCCTTCAGTTCTATGATTTCAGAAACTGTTTGAGCAAAACAGTTGTATCATGAGCTGTGCAGGAAGCACTGAAAAAATTATTTTTGAAGGAAGGTATCTTTTAGCCACCAACACATGTAATAGGAGGAAACATCCATAAAATCGTGGTTTTATGAAGTGTCACGAAGTATTTCCGACTGATAGCACTGTGAACCATTAGGCAAGGAAGTCCATGCTTTGAAATAAGCTTGTTCTGCTTTGTTAATTAACAGAACAGGTCCAGAATGTATAGTAACAGTGAAGGTTCCCATGGGAGCCAAGCACCTGCTGCCAGCACCCAGCTCCATCTTCTTTGGATGAGGTATAAATGTATGAATCAGAACTGTGATTTCATCTCAGATTGGGTAAAACAAGGCTGAGGAGATGAGCATATTGTTGTCACTGTCTCCGTGTCTGTGAATACTTACTTAACAAATGGGTTTGAGTTATTGTTGTAGTTCAGTCATGTCAGTCAGCTGTCAGTAGATTTGGATTACTACTGCTTTTACTCTCTTGGATAAAGTTTAGGATCCAGGCTGTATTTTTCCCCCCTTTATCAGTATTCCATACCTCAAGTTCTCTTAAAATAAAAGATTCGTCTTCTGAAAAAGCTCTGAAATTAAATAATCAAACCATTTTCTGCATTGGAAATGACACTTAAAGGGATTTTATTATATTTAGAGTTGTTAAAGTATTTTTCTGCAAATGAAATGAGAATTAATAGGTTAGCGCTAAGTTTAATATGTTATTTTAGTCTGAACTTTAACTTTTAGTTATTTATTTATTTTTACTGCTTGCTATGTCATTAAAAGTAGAAAGTTCTGTCTGCAAAGCAGCATTCATAGCAGCATTAGCAGTGGTGACCCCTATAAATATTTGGTCAGTTATACAACCTGTCGAATGGCTCATCGCACTTGATAATCCTAGAAGAATTTTTCCATGCCATGGAAGGGTTGCCAGGTATGTTTTTAATTCCTGTGTTGACACTGAGGAATATTTTAATACGAGTACTACCTAAATTTCATAAGCAATTGCACTTCATTCAGGAATAACATTTTAGTTGTGTTATTTTGGGTAACATATGGAACTTAACAATGTCTCCATGCAGTATCTCACGCCTCTTTATTGAGGCATCTTTTATCTTCTGCAAGCTTCAACTCTGTGTGAATAATGGTAATTTCTTTCTTACTAAAATTATATTTATTTTGATTTTATTTTCTTGGATTCTGAAAGGATGCTACTCTAGTTGGAAGTAGAGTTCGTTCAGCTTTAAGTTATTCTTTGTGGCATAAAGCTCCTGTGTTACAGTTGCAGGAAAAGTGTGGTGTGACTGCAACAGGTGATGTGATTTTGGAATAGAACACTTATTTTTTTGGCTGTGCACTGTCTGTACACCAGTTCTGGGCATAGATTAAGCTAGCATGAAGCTCACTAGCTTTATGGAACTTGAAAGAAAATGTCCATAGTATTTTATGAATGCAAGTTAGATGGACTTGTTGGAAGCTTTACTTAATTACAAGCTCACTATCTCCCCTCCCCTTGAAATGGGGCTTGAGGGAAATCATTATGGGGGAATAAGCTGTAAGAACTATGTGAGTTGCCTGTGTTATCTTTCCAAAGCTGAGGCTGCCTGTTAAGGCTGCAGAGCAGGAGCTGAAGGTTGGTAGTGGCTGTGGCCAGTTTACTTGGGAGGCACGGCCACATGAAGGAGCGAGGCAGTTTGTGCACAGGCAGAACCTCTGATCTCATCTAACAGAAAGCTGGGGTGCTCTCCTCCTTTCCTTTCTTGCCATGCAATCCCTCGTCACTTTGGATTGCTCTACGGCCTGCAGATAAAGGTATCCTACCAGTAATGTGAAAAGCTCTGAAAGTCTCTCTGTTAACATCTCTGCACTGGAGAAATGAGCTACAATGCAGATGTAAATAGCAGGACAACTAGAGTATGGAGAGAGGAACACAAATAATAATGCCTCATCAGGGAACCATTCTGGGATTTTTCGGGGCGCCTTAGCTGACTTAGTCCTTAAATTGTTAGTTGTCATAAATGTAATTTACTCTGCAGCTGCAGGAAGAAGCAGTAGTGTTAAACACAGTTGGGTATCTGCCTACAGTAACTTCTGTACAGTCATAATGCATCTAGAGTTCATGTGTATGTATATACACACCTGCAAACAATGTTTATATGTGTGTAAACAATGTCTTAAAAGACATTTTTAGATATATCTTGTATATACATATATACAAATGTGTGTAGATAAATGTGTATTCAGATACATTGTTAGAGATCACTAACTTAAGCAGCCTTATCATATCCCAGATGCTGGCATTAAATAGCAGACTGTGGCTTTATCTTTCAAGCCACAGTGTACAGCTGTGCCTACAGGAGAAATTCCTGTGTATGTGCATGTGAAAGCCGTGGAGCTGTGCAGCAGTACCACGAGAGTCAGCTGTGAGTTTGGTAGATCTGCAGCTGTTCTGTATAATCTTGGAATTTTGGTGAAACTTTTCTCAAGGAGAGGCTGCTGCTGTCATGCGTTGTTATGTTATGACAGTCTGCAAACCAGCCCTACTCAATTTTAGGACTCTGTTCACGGATAGTGTATTCTGACTGTGAACCGATCATTTATACAGAATTCCATTAATTGTTTTTCCTAGATAGTCCACAAGATGGTAGTGCACCAAAATCACATTTGTCTGTACATTACACTCCATATTCGTTTTTTTTTTTTAAAACCTCATTTCAATTTGTTAATGATCCAGCAAACGAGACTGTGTATTTTGCTAGCTTAAATAGTATATTTCAAAACTGATGTGCTGGGATTTATCTGGGCTCCTCCTACTAAATCTAAATACTTCACACCGTTTCAAAAGGCTCCGTGCATCTCTGAGGAGAATTTCTGTTTTCTGCCTCTATGAAGAAAAGCTTAAATTAAGAATTAATTTTCTGGTGCCTGGTGAGACTTTGCGTATATATTGTCTAGTTTCACTTCTCCCACTATTTCACAGTGTATGTGCCAGAACTTTTTTGACTTAAATATTTATGTTGACAATCTGATTTTTACTTGATTGTTTTTTAAATGTGCATCAAAAATATTAACTTTCAAAATATTCCTGGAATTCCATGAAGTCAAAATGAGTATGAAAGATTCATAGGGAAACACTTCAATCGTTTCTGAAAATTTACAGCTTCCACTTGTTACAAGGAACAGGCCAATTTGTTTCCTTCGCAGTCTCCACCTTTTGGTGATTTTAAGTGTTTAAGGGGCAGATCCTGGTGCCTGTTTACAGGTGAACAAGGACTCCCAGGATGCTGGGGAAGGTGATGTGAAGAAGAAACTCTGAAGAAGAGATGCAACTTGAGGCTGTTCGCAAACCTGTAAGCACTTCTGTGCCTTACTGGGAATAAATGAAATCGTGTGTTTAACTTGGAGATGAAGGAAAGGTTTCCCATCATATGAATGGAGTTGCCTTCTCCCCTTGTCTTTGTGGAAGAAGTGTGGGACCAGTTGCTGACAGCTTGACATCTGAACAGTGAAATTAAGTTGTCCTAAAGCAGTGTGTTTGATTGAGTCTTTCACTAACAGGGATCTGTGAGTGTCCCCCTCTAGGATGATGCATAGGACTTGCCTTTCTCTTACAAAATTGGCTTGCAGTAGTAACCCACAAGAAGAGAATTGAAGTGGATTGGACAGGGCTATGTATGACTATAAGGAAGGTTTCTCCACGCCCTTCCTGCAGCTACGTGAAAAATGTTGTCAGTAAGAACTAATTTATCACGACTTTGTGATAAATCAGTATCTTGTCTCTCTACAAGACTGTCTCACTGCATGCTGGGTAACTTATCCACCTTCTGGACAATAGCAGCAGCAGGAAGTTGTTCTCCATGGACACTTCAGATGTTGCAAAATGGCACACATTGTTCATCCTTTAAACATGTTTGGGTTAGAGATGTTGCGCTCTTGGGAAGTTGAGTTGTGTAAGTGATCACAAAGCCCGTGGCTATGGTGTTCAAAGCTTGGTTGTTTTTTTGTTTGTTTGTTTGTTTCCTGTTATTATTACATTAACAAGAATGCTGATTACTAGACCTGGCAGGATATTTATTGTTTTAAAGAAGAACAATCATACAGCACAACTGGTTAGTAAAAATGAGTATCACTGTAAATACGTAGTAGCTGGATTTAAACTTTGTGGATTGGTTCAGTACTGGATGTTGTTTTGAGCTTTTTCCATTTTCTTTTTTTCCCTTTCTTGTTTGTAAGATGTTCCTTGCTTTGACAAATCTATTAACCCACATGTTTGGCTGTGGCGTTTGCCTGCCAAGTCTAGATCTAAAGCAAAATCGGGTTTCTGAGCAATTGAGGCATAAAATAGTCTTTAATGAAAATAGCAGCGGACACTTAACTCTGCCTTTTCCAGACAGATGTCGTGATGATGTGCACCATCAAAGTGAAAAATCATTTTTGATCCAAGTTATCTTGAAATCTGTATTGACAAAAGGTAGTCAATGCAATATATAATTTGATCTTATTCTTACAATGTCATTTGAAACTTCTAATGCAAAAGTAGTTGCCTTTATCAGATTATCATAAACTATACTGAATTCTTTTTTTTTCTTGTGTTAATCAACAGCACCAACTGGAGGTATTTTGTTAATGTAGTTCAGAGAGAATGTCCTTGGGGTGCATTCTGACATGCTTGACTCCGTTAGCAGCCTCCTCTCCCTTCTTAAATGGCCTTGACTTTATGCCTATGGTTGTATCTGTGCCAGGTATGACACAACCCTGTTTCATCTGCCAGTATGAACAACATGTCCTAAGAAGATAGCAATACAAAAAAAAAAAAAATTGTGCTTAAGGCCAGGTCTTGAGCTTCAGTACTGGAACCTAATCCCTACTCTTACAGAGGTTTTGTGTAGGTATTTTATCTATCATAGCAAATGAAAGGCCTGTCTGTCCTTTGGGGGAAATCAATCAGGTTTTTTTTTGTTTTTTTTTCCTCATTTTAGACACTCAGGTTGTACTTTGTGTGACTCCAAGAGCAAGAATTTTGTCACCATGATAAGCAAGTGACCTGACAAGTCAAGTACTCCAGAGGGTGAGGTTGAGTTGGCCTTTTCCAGTATCACATGCATGTAACATAGTGACAGTCACTGTCCTGTCTGCATTAATTGTACTGTGTATTGCTGCTATAACATAATTCACTGTCAAAGACAGGACGAGAAACCAGGCCCTGCTTTATTCAAAGCTTTCATGAGAAAAGCAGAAAATACCAACACTGCTCCTCTTCCTTTGTAGTTTTAATATAATTTTGTTGGTATTTGTTTTTAATTGCAAACCACCTAACCCAAAATATTGCTTTGAAATTTTGTGCACGCGAGAGTCACTTTTATGTGCCTCTTACTGTAGTGCTCTTTTATGGAGGGAGCTTGAAATTCCATTGACGACACTTTCTTCTCCAAGTGACACAAACTTGCTTTGATGGAGAAATTCTGAGTTGGATTTTATTTCATTTTAAATGTGGAGCTGAAGTTTGCTCTGTTTTGTGACACGTGCCAGCTGGAGTTGGGCTTCTGGAGACCTTCATACTGGAGAAGGCTGAAGGGAGGCAGAGGAGTTTGGACATATTCCAGCGTAATTGAAATAAATATCTTTTTAAAATCTGGTTGAGTCCCTTAGGTGTATGTTGAGGAGTCACCAAGCAGAGACATAAGAACAGTCAGATCAGGAGGAGAAGCTGTGTGGGGCTGCAACAATGGAGTAGCAATTATTATATAAGGTAAAGATAGCTATAGTAGTAGTAATGGGGTTTATCTCTTCTGTTTATATAGATTTAGAGGAACTTAAGAGTGTTTCAAAGAACGTGTGTTTAGGTTTTCTTTGCCTTGCTTAGCGTCAGTTACATAGGTATTGCTATCTTACTGGCCTTGTTAGGATGACGTCTGCTTTGTACATCAGTTTAATGAGATCAGAACCATATTCATTATGCATAAAAGTATATAAAGATTTCCAGTGATTCCACATCCTCTGGGGAGTCTGAGTGTTTCTGGAGATGAAATTGCATTTTGGGAGGAAAAAATAAAGTTTGCTTAAATTACAGCTGTATAAAGCACATGAAATGGAAAAATAAAACTCCTTATGGGAGGGAACCGGGCAAGATTAATGGATGTATTCCTTCATCTTGAATGTTTTAATATCTGAACAGGGCCTTGGTGTTTAGAATTTACTTTTTTTGTTTAGTTCAAACAATTTAGAATGGGCAGGTACTGACTTAACGTATGTTTGTTGCCCAATTGTGGGACAGAAGGACAAATAACGAAGGAATAATTAGAAACAGAATAGAAAACAAAACACTTTTTTTGGTGCTTTTATGACTTTGCAACTGACTTGTATTGAAAAGAGCTTCTTTTCTGTTATTCCGCATTTCCTCACTGAAAGGACAAAGTGAGATGAAGTAAAAATAAATGGAAAGAAAGGCAAAATAATCACTTCTTAAATAAGGAAAATGAAATAGATCTCTATAGCATGGAGAAGAATGACTGAAAGGGGATATAAACAAGGTGAATAAAGTCATGCCTGCCTTATAACATCATGCTGTGAGTGAGCTTAATAATTTGCCAGGTCTTTGACAAAACAGGCAAGATACCATCCAAACTTGAGACAGAAAATCAGGCCTAAAGAACTACTTACTGTTGAAAAAAGTGATGTGGAGTTAGGGACAGTGTACCTATAATACTCATGGAACAAATTAAAATGCACATCCAACGTAAGTGTGTAAGTAACTCAGTAAGTAGCTGAGGTCAGACAGCCCCAGAGCTGGATCCAGCAGCCTTCCAGGAACTGGCAGCTATTCTTTCCTGCAGTTAGACGGCGCTTTCTGAGGTCTCACATGCTGGAAAAAACTAAAAAGAATATGCATGCTTTTGTGAAGTGCCTACTTTGAAGGGAGACACAGATCATCCAGTGTTTAAAGCGGATGGGAATGAGGCTGGAGAAGGTTATACGGTAGAAACTCAACTGGTGGTATTACACAGCCTGTGCTGGCAGCAGTCTGTACTGATGAAAAAAGCTCAGGCAGTGCTTTTAAGTTTTTTTAAGTTATCCTTGTGTCTAAACTCAGCCACTGAATATCATGCTAAAGGAAAAAAAAAAAAAAAAACACCCAAAAAATCAAGCAAACCAAAACAAGAAATCTTTCAGTTATGTGAGTGTACTGATTGTCATACGTTATCATGGAGACAATGATCTCCCCCCCATTGTAGAAGAGGCAGTGAAGGACCACGTGCGAATGTGGTGTGTATGTGAACACAGTGCAGCATGTGTGCTTTTCCTGCCTGTACAATATTCATGTACATCATTCATACATATTCATTCATTTTAATGCCTTGGATTTTGCCTTGGATAGCATTAATGGAGCACTGCTGAATGCTTGATGGCTTTTGGCCTTAGCTCAATCACTTACCAAACCTATGTCTGGTGTTAATTTTCATTGCTGTATTAAACCAGGAAACATTTAAAATCTTAGTGTTTTGAAATAATGACTCCCAGGCATCCGGCAAGATTGGAAGGAAGGGAAGGTATGTTTTATAACCTTGGTCTCTCAATGTATAGTCCAGTAAAAGTTGCTGTGTTTGCAAAGTAAATAGGGGAAAAACGATTTACAGAAAATAAAGTTCCATTTCATGTTTTATTTAAAGATGTACATTACTTTTTTTATTACTTCTGTGTTATGTTGACTGTTTTCAATTGATGATGACGTGTTCAAGGAATGTTTAGGTGTTGTGTTGAGGGACACGGTTTAGAGAGACTATTGGTGATAGGTGGACGCTTGGACTGGATGATCTTGTAGCTCTTTTCCAGCCTTGGTGATTCTATGATCCAGGAGATGTCATCATCACAACGACAGAATTTCAGTGTGCGCTTTTCTGTCTGTAGAGAAAAATCTATAGTATAAGTTATTTAAATGTGAAGGCGTGAAACATAAGATTATATCCTGCCTGTGTTATCAGCCAATGGCAGAAGCTGTAGAATAGGATTTTCTTCAGATGCAAAGACTTAGGAGGCCTTGCTGTGGATGTAAGAGCACAAACAGTGTTTTGGAGCAGTGAGTCCAACAGTGAGGGCATGACTGTCATAAAGGTTTTATCATGATGGCACAATTATCGAGCCTACGTGCTGGAAGCCAGTATAAACTTGTTGGTGCTGATGAGTGGTTCTTTGTTACTGAATAATACATAAACTGGTCACTTTCTGTTCACATGTACACAATTCCTGTAGTATAGTCCAAAGCCTGATTTTCATTATCACTGTACCTGTAGTCTCTGCCTAACTACACATCTGGGAATACCCTACAGAGTCTATGCTACGACTCTAGAATGGGGCTTTAAGGCTGCAAATGAAGCTTAAAAAAATAAAATCTGCCATAATAAATAATACATGGTTTAGTCTAAAAAGACATGAATAAATATCATTAACAAGTAGTTACAGTATCTTTAAATAGCTGTAATATTACATTGAGTGTTTACTTGCAAAAGCTCTATATTATATCTAAGATCCCAGTTTTGCATAAGTGTAAGAACTAAAGAATATCTTATTGTGCAAAGGGGGAAAATGGTGCCTTGGACTTTTACTCCCAGAAGTAATCAAAATGCAATGATGGGATAAGAGATGGAAAAGCCTGATTAGATCATCTTATCCATTACCCTTACAATGCAGAATTGTTCTTTACAATTCTTTTCTGTATTTTCAATCTCAGTTTCAAATGGATGAGTAATGGGCTCTTGCTAGTTTCTTTAGAATGGGATTCTGTTATAGATCTGTAATTTATACCAAGAATTCTGGTGGACAGTATGTTTCTATATAGCTATGTTTAGTTTTTTCCTTTTTTTATTCCATGAACAAACTATGAATTTTTAAGTTTTTTTTGCATTTTTAGATGTACTATCCAATACATTTTTAAGACCGTAACACTCAACAGAATAATTCAGAAACATCTCTGTTCTGTTTTGATTTGGATCTTCATCAGGGGTTTTGGTGTCTGCAGCAAATGCTTCTGATAAGTGGAAGCATGCAGAAGGTCCCAGATTTTGTGTTAGGAATTTATAATGCATTTCTAGCTGTCCTATCTTATTAAACGTAGAATGATGAAATCAATACAATAGTTTTTTGCTGTCACGGTAAGGTTAAGTACAGAGCTCAGGAAACTGTGAAATCTGTGATCTTCTTGGTGCAGTGGTCACATGATGCTGGTGAGTGTCACCCTCAAATATTTTCAAATGCATCCACACGTCTACTTTAGGAGGAAAGAGTTGTAAGGTTCCCATTCTGATCATAATTACAATCTTAAAACTTTATTTTGTCTGTAAATGGCCAGATAACCAGTCTTGTAAGTAAATAGCTTGTAGTGGGAGTTGATCTTTCTGCATCAAACCCTTCCGTGATACGCTACTTTTTTCTCACGCAGCTGTTCAAAGGTATTTAAGTATGGATTGTATTATTGATTTTCCAACTTTGAATGATTACAGGAACCATTTTCATAAAGTGTTCACCACTTATCTTTTGCAAATGACCTACACGAAGGTGTATTCTTGCTTTTGCAGCACCCTACTGCCTTTCACAGGCTTTTCTAGACGTATGGATTCTATGTGTTCTGTCAAACCTTATCTTGGTGGTCAGGGGCAAAAACAAATCTCTCCTGCTTTCTGTTGCAGAACTGCATTATAGTTAATATTATATATGTTTTTTTTTCATAATGCCTTATTCAACTCTACTGACTGATCAGAACAGACCATTTTCTGCATTTTGGCAACTGTTGATGGATGTGAGGTCTGTTGTCCTGTTCTATTAGTCATCTTTTCTGTAGGTTAAATGAGATTCTGTTTTACAGACATCTGATTGCTCTTGTTTTCCAAATACTTCTATCTTTCTGGAAGTGGAGTAGTAGAAGCCAGTGTCAGTATATCTGAAGCTTTGGAAATGCTAAGTGGATTAGAAAGGTTATTTGTTTTACTGTACAGTCTGTTTTTCTATACTCTGCTGTGCTGTTTGTCTTTTGTCCTATGTTCAACTTGCAATAGCCTCTAGAACTTGCTGAAGAACAATCTAATGTTGTCCGTACCCTGTGTGTTTTTTCTCCCCCTATCTCTCCTGTTGATATTCATTTATTTTTGTTATTGTGTTTCCCCCAAATCATTCCTGTGGTCTTACTTATATTTTGTTTTAACATGGTTTCCTCTGAGTGAGTCCAGATTGGCTGTAGTTCATGTTGCTACATTGTAAGTAATTACAAATTATTTTATTTGGGAATTTTCTAAGACTGGAAGTTAATTGGTCTGTTGTGTCTATGTGGCACAGTTTGGTAGAGAGGGGCTGCAGAGGTGGTCTCTGTGAGCAAAGCCCAGCAGCTGCCCCAGGTCAGATCACAGCTGTCTCCAACGAGGACTTGCTGCTAGCAGCTCAACCATGAGCAGCAGTGGCTGTGCCTCGGAAGAGACCAGACTTAAGAAGGGGAAAAGAGGGGTGAGAATGAGAGAAAAGCAGCCCTGCAGCCACCAAGGTCAGTGCAGTAAAAGACGGGAAGAGAGGCAGTTGAAGCATTATGGACTGACTGCAATTGCTATTTGCTGTTCCCTTGCACTCATCAGTGGAGGATGTAAGAAGAGGGTGGATGGGAGGAAGGTGGTTTCAGTTTATTTTTAGTTTGTCACTGCTCTGATCTGTTATTAGTAGGCAATAAATGATATTAGTCTCCCTACACCGAGTCTGTCCTGCCTATGATGATAACTGGTGAGCAGTCTCCCTGTCCTCATCTCAGCCGTTGATTTTGTTCTTTTCATCGTATCTTTACTTTCCTTTGAGGAGTGGGAGTGACAGCACAATGTCGGTGGAGTTTCACTGGCCACAGATGTGAAACCGTCACAACTAGAGTGGTGTGCAGTGGTATTTTTTTTTTTTTAATCTCCTCTTCTTTAAAGCCTTTTTTCCCCATGCCATTCTCTCAAGTTCAGTGCCATGGTTGCCCTTCATCAGACTTTTGGTATCTTGCCAATTTTCTTAGAGGTCCCAAAAAGAAGTGATAGTGGTTGAAATTGTAACTGAAGCCTCTGTCATTCAAGTGTCCTGGCTTGGACTGCTTGTAGTCTGCCTGGCTGATGTGCATATTTTAGTCCTCAATAAGCTGTTCAGCTTTGTTCTTGATTGTTATTTGGTGCGTATTTTATGTTCTGCTTTGTAGAGTATCACTTATTTTAAAGTTTAGGTTCATCATATATTTTTGGTAGAAATTGTGCTGTCTTTAGAAGAAGAGCAATGCGTTTATCTCCACGCGGAACTGTCATGCAGCTTGACTCCTCTGCAGCCCCTCCACAACCCGGTTTCATTTGAAAGCAAAACAAACCTTTGGTTCTTGTGCAGGTTTGATTCAAATCAGAAACACTGTTGTCTGTTTTGGGTTTTTGGTTTATTTTTAAAGGGATGGGAGGAGAGTGCGAGTGAGATTGTGGTGCTAACTGGTATTGTCCTTGTGGCTGTGTGTAAATGCGAAGTTGTGCAAACAGAAATTTCTTTGGTGTGTCATCTAGGCTGCTACTTTTGTTGATACATTCCCAGTATATTTGCCTGCCATCTACTGAGTTCACCTTGTTATACAATACAAATACCATACAATACAAACACTGCCACCTCCCAGCCTCATCATCTCCAGTTCATTTATCCTTCTCTAAAGTGGGAGTTATACAGTCCTCCTCATTCCCTGGGTACCATGTATTTGGTTTACCAGTAGAACAGAGCAGGAATTGCCTCTTCTATTTTCTGAATAAAGCAGAAGTGTTAACTGGGTTTCAGGCATCACATCACTGCACCTCTTTTGTCATAACTGCAGTTTTACACAGGTGGATTCTTACAGTTTTGAAAGTAATGTCTCTTATTTATTTCTTGGAGGTTAAGGTAGTGTATGACATACACTTTGTAGTGTATGACAATGCTATTTGATAGCGCTGATTCTTAGCTAGAGAAAACTGTTTTTCATCATCACCATTAGCCAGTTTGCTTGGATGAGCTGATTGAGACTCTCTTCATTTTGTGATGTGACAGCTGTGTGTAGCCATCCCGAATGTGGCTTGGCTTTCATGTTGCTGTCACTGCTACTGAAATGCACCATCCACCACCTCACTGTGCTCACATCTACTCTTTGGTCTCCATAAGCATTCAGCAGGCACTGATGAATGTCAATGTGTGCCATTTTTTCCATGTGGAGAAATTTCTTTCCCCACCTTTTCTTCACGTGCACTTCCATGTCAGACATCATTTGTTGGACTGCCTCTCTGCTGCTATCTGTCATGCAGCAACTAAATGTAATGTAGCTTTGGTGGGAAGGTTCAACTTCTACCATCATGGCATCAACATCTGCCTCTGATATTGTGGGCCAACAGAATAAAATAGGAGGTGTTTATTTTGGAGGAATCTTTATACGTATGTATGCTCTCTTGTTCTCGCTAGGCCAAGAAAAAACTGCATCTTCTGTGGACATAAAATAGCATTGTGAAAATATGTATATACAGCATTTATGAATATTTTGGAGTGACAGTGAATTTTAGGTTTTGTTTTCAACCAGTGGGTGTAGTTGTGTTTCTTGTTCCAAGGGTTAATTCCTGCACTTCGCCACTTTTTTTTTTTTTTTTTGGTCAAATAAACTGTAAATCTTCGGTTCAATAAATGACCTTTGATTTGTTTTTACTTTCAGAAAACAGAATTTTCACACGGCCTTGTTTAAAGTATAAACCTGTAGACTTAAAGGCCAAGGTGCGAATTTACTCCTTGGAAAATGAGAAACACTAACAGTGCTGAAATCTGACTTGGGCAGCATGGTGAGATTTTAATGATTCCCTGACTTAATTATGGTGAGGACCCTTTGGGAATGTGGCAAGGATAACCACTGGAACAAAGGAAAAAGGAATATTGAATAATTAAGTAGTCTAATTAAATGAGCTTCTTATTCTGGAGAGAATTGGAGATTTTATTTTATTTCATTGCTTTATTTTGTTTTAAAATATTTCTTCATGAACTTAAGGAATTTGGTGTATTTTGGAAGGAAGTAGGATCTAGACTGGAAATTCTATGCTTTGCTTAAACGGGAAGACTGCAGTTCAAGTCAGAGTTGGTAAATGAGCACGCTTTGCATTCACCTGGAGAGGATTGTATGCAAGTGTAGTGCTGAAAATTGAAGGAATTGCAACTGTACTTCTCATCTGCCTGTCTGCATTGTCTTAGTACTAGTTGTTGCTAATAGATGTTTTTGCATGTGAAATGGCTTCGGGGAAGTCAAGACTGAAAAATGCATACAGTAGCATACAACAGAAGCCAGTGAGCCATTTTTTCTTTCTTTCTCTTGACTTCTGTGTTGTTTTGCACCACAGCAATTCAAGAAAATATTGTACAGGTGGAAGTCTGAAGGCAGTTGAGAGATGGTGAAAACTTCAAGTGGAATGCCTTCATGGTGACCTTTGCAGATGGCTGCTTTGTGGTGTTTATTCTGCAGCTTTTTATTACAACATAAAGCAACATAAAGCTGCTCTCTCTGTGCAAGGCTTAGAAACAAGAAAATAGGTGGACACCAGGTCATTAAAGGTGGGTAAGATAACCCACACCATAATGTCAGTAAGCTCTGCCTCTGCCCAAAGGTATAAATGTTTGTTTCTTGTGTGGCTGTTACAGTGATTGGTTTGGAGGCTCTTCTAGTCAAAATTTCATTTAGCCTAAAATGTATACATTTGATTGCAGCCTAACAAAAATTGTGACGGGGAAATGATCTGTTACTCACAGAGTTGTTGCATCTATTTATGACCAATGTCCCATCCCACTCTTTGTTTAGCAGCTGCATTTCTTTAAGAAGATTCATTTATTATGCTGTTACAGGTGTTACAGTTCTGCAGTGGGATTGCTTTTTATGTTGTTTGTATTATTACAAAACTGCTTCTGCTCCTAAACAGGGACATAAGGCATGGACTTGGTGTTGAGTAACTTGAAATACTGCAAAGACATTTCCTGCTGCTGTTTTGTGTTATTTTTAAACCGCACTGAGATGGAGTGTTTCTCATCTGAGATGAGCAGGGAATAACTCTTGTATCAATTTGGAAACTGGCAGAGGAGCTTCGGAGAAGGCCACACAAGGCCCTCCTTGATCTCTGCTTTTGTTGTGTTGAAGGGAACCCCTCCCCAGGCTCAAAGTGCAGACCTGATTCAGAGCTTTCTTTTGCACTTAATCCCATGTGCCAGGATAACTTTTCCTGGCTGTGCTGGTGTCACTGACAGAAGTGTCTAAAATTTGCCTCAACAAAATTGTCAGTTTAGAGCCAGGCAGTACCATTCTGCTGACCTTCAGTTCCTGCAGCTGGACTGGGGCTGGCGTTAGCAGAACCAGGGGAACACAGCTGGCCAGGCAGAGAGTAGCTCTGAAGGTAGGGACCTGGGGAATGTTGATGTACCTTTTAACATACATGGAAGTTCCAACTGATTTTTAAAATATGTTGCAGATTGTGACCGTTACTCTTGGATATAAATGTCAGCCACTTACATGTTTGAAGCCTGTTGACTAGCATTTCATCGTGAGCGTTCTTTGTCAGCATCCCTCAGATACTGACTGACTGTGTGTCTCAGTCCTGATTGTTGTCTGCTATTTGACTAGTAGGGAAAAATGTTCACAGTGCTTTAGAGAAGTGCATGTTCATATAATTTCAGTGGTTCCTGGTAAAAGTAGGCTTTTACAAACATTATTTTGGGGAAAGGGAAAGAAGGAAGTCTTTTGTGTATTTGCTGAGCAACAGTTTAAAGGCTACATACGTTATTCCTATTGTTCTTGCATCAGACGCATTTCCTGGGTTCATTCTCAGTTCCATCTACAAACCCACTCAAAGGGGTTTCCAATTCATGTGCCTCCAGAATTAAGATATGTTGGTATTTTTTTCTTTATTTGCTGTGAGTCTGAGATGAAACCTTCTTTATACTGTCTTGGCAGAACAGTGAAAATTAGAGCCCTTTGAGGCAAATAGAAGAAACAAATTTATCCTTCTCTTGTGAAAATTAGGGCTCATAATCTCCAGGTAATATGGGATACTCTTCAGTCTTCTTTCTACTCTGCTGGTGCGTGAGTGCATTGTTTTTCTCTTCCTGGTTTGTTTGCTGGTGGCGTTTTACCATGTCTTGATGGGGGAAACCATACAGCTGAAAATTTACTTCCCCATTTTCTCTGCCTCTGAGAGGATGGGTTTGAGATACAGTTCAAGTTTTAAATTTTCCAAATTTACTGTGCAAGTCTTAAAGGAAAAACAAAAACAGTAGTTGTTTTCTTTTAAATATCATGCCTCAGACTGTAAGTTCTTGAGTTCAGAGCTCAGCCATCCTTGTACTGGGAGTGTGCTGCACTTCAGGAGGTACTACGTCATCAGTTCAACCAAACATTGTCTTCCCTCCATTAGAGGACTAGTAGTTCTGTGCTTAATTCTGAGAGGCTGAAATCTGTCACTTGCTTGGGCTTGACTGAGCTCAAAAGGCAGCTGATGCATCTGGAAAGAGCATAGTGAGGAGTGAATTTCATGGCTGTTACGTGTGAGTTGGTGGTGGTTATTGTTGTTTGACAGTTGTTACCTCTTCTGATCACATTTCCAGTGTGGGCAGCAGGCTCTTTTAAGTAGTATAAGCCTCTTGGTAGCACTGTACAAATATCCTCAGATAACTAGTAATTCCATGAAATTTCAGATTTTGTATCTAAATTAAAAAAAAAAAAAATTATGGGGGTGAACAGTATAAAAGTCATTTATTAAATGTGTTTTGGAGTTTTTCCTTCTGTCCGTGTACTGCATGTATCCATTTCTGACTCTGTTGTGTTTCATTCTGTAACTTCTCTGAGAATATTACTGTCAAAGCAGATTGCTGATGGAAGATGCAGGTGGTAGTGGAAACTTAACTTGCAATCCAACAAAAGAGAAGGCCAAAAACAGCCCTTAACTTTTCTTTCCATGCATTTGCTGCTCACTGATCTTGATGCTTTTCTGCATGTCTGGGGGACTGATCCATCCCACTCTGGCACTGGATGTGTGAAAAGGAGATAATAGTAGAAACTAATGCTAAATAAGCTTTTAAATTTCCCTGTATTTTTGTTAGATTTTTTTTTCCTTGTTTGTTTTCAAGATGCAAGAACTGCTAGTCTCACAGGTGAACACTTGGGTCTTATGAATTTCCTCTTGAAGGATTTTCTTTTTACGAGTTAACCAAGTTTCATTCAGCTCTTTTATAGCTAGAGTGCTTTTTTTCTTTTGCTAATTCTTCTTCCAGATTGTTATTTTCATAGAATAGAATAAGAGATTCAGCAAGGTCAGAAGATCATTCAATCCAACCATCCACGCACCACCAGTACTTAACGTTGAACTGATAAACTGACATTGCATGCACTTCTGCAGTCTTGTTCGTGCTTTTTCTTTTTACTTCCACTATTTGTCCTGACAAAATAATCCAGACTCTTTTCCTACCCATCCCTTTGTTATTTTTTTGGTATTTATCTCAGAAAATGTAACAGAGTAACGTAACAAGAATTATCTTTATTTTTCCTTCATGTGTTTTCCTTCCCTTTGCTCTCTACATTTTTTTATTCTACCCGTAACTCTTGATTAAATGTTTGGGGAAAATGTGCTCATACCTCATTTACCACTAAGATCTCACATTGCTGGAAGGCCACTCTATGTGACCAGCCTTAACTAATCCATAGTGATCTAATCAGTATAATTATTGAATGTTTTTACGGTATTGCATCTACCCCCAAAAGAGCTTACATATTCATAGTTCTGATGTTTCATAGATTGGTGGTAAGCCAATGTTTTCATGATAGTCTCCTCTATTTCTGTGCTGCATATTTAATATAAATGTGATGATACCGTCCTTGATCCTGTAAGCTGCTCAGTAATCTATAAGTTAACTCCATCAATTAGACTACAAACACATTTTTCTCTGCATATTCTTCTGGTTTTTTTTAAGGACTATCTCAATGCTGTTTGCTAATGCTGTTTTGCAGACTTTTGAATGTAGCTTTATAGCAGTGCTCTAGTAGGTTTAACTAATCCAACTGATAAACTTCTAGTTGATGAAATCACTTTCCAGCCACTATTACAGCTCTGTGAGCAGATGAAGCTGAGGAGATGTTATTCTTTGGCTAACAGAAACTTTAATTTTCCCAATGCTGAAATAAGGTATAATTTATCGTTCTCCGTAACTTTATCAGGACCCTGTGGATTGTACTGAAAAAGTCATTGTCGTTTCATTAACTTTGTAATTAAGGGTGAAATCAAATATCTTAATTATTTTACTGAGATCTGAAAAGAAGCACTTAATGAAGTTTTCTAGTACCTAATTCCCTTGAAGTGAGTTATGACATCTGGCATGAAAACCTTCACGCTCCGTCCAACTATCAGTCTGGCAGTGCCCTGTCACCTTTCGGTGAATGCTGCCAGCGGTTCGACACTTCCCCAAAAGCAGAGCAGGCATTCTGTGTATATGGTCTCTTCTTCACAGAGGCCCGAATCTTTTACTCATACCTTTTTCCATAATCTCTTTTCTATTCGAGACTTATTTATTTTGACTTTTGTTGCAATAGCTAAGATGTAATTTCCTGAAGTTTAAGTTTGAAAAGGCTTTTTTTTTTTTTTTTCCCTTAAGTTTAAATCAGGAGTTTGGAAAATACAGTTGAAGCTGAGGTTGTAATCTACATAATAAGAGCATGTGCTTGTTTGGCCGAGCTGGATGATAAGTTAAAAGATACTTGGGAAGAAGCCTGACAGATAAAATGCTCACACTTACGTATCTCTCAAGGGATTGGACAAGTTCACTTATTATCATAATTTGTTAGAATAATTCTCATTCGTACAAACTTTCTCTGTGCATGGAAGTGCGGTCTGTGCATAAGATCATGTGAAGGCTTTTAACCTGCCTGACTACTAATTATTCTCTCTGCCAATGTTTCAAAAGTGTGCTTCACATACTTTAAGCACACAACACTTTATCATGCATATTTGTATTTTCCAAATAATGAGGTTATTTAGGCATAAGTTACAGGCTGTATGGTTAAGGGATTTGTGGAACATCTCAAGGATAGCCTGGACGTGATGAATTGCAGCATATTCGCATCATTTATGGCTCAAATGGAAAGTTGGTTTTGTAAGGCAAAGGCTCACGAGTCCTCCAAATCCAGATGGAAATATGCCAGAAGTGGAAGGGGCCCAATTCTATTGAGTTTTGTTGGATATGTTTCTGATTCCGATCCTTTGGTATTTTCTGAGCACTTCCCTGTTAGTAACCGCATTCTGGCAGAGAGGAGAACACAAGTCAACTTTGTTTCACTGAGGAGCATCAGAACTTCAGAGACCATTAATTCCAAGGCCACGCAGGCAGCCCGTGAGCTAGAAAGCAAAGCCTTAGGTATGATTTTTATTTTGCTTCAAATGTATGGCAGTCTTGTCTTTCCCTGACTGTTCCTCCACAAGCCTCCTTGAGATAACATCTCCAACCCCTTGTAGCATCCATTGTGCCCAGTTTCCTACTGCTGTAGAACTTTCTTCTCTGCTGCTTTGTGCTTCACTGAGGAGCTGGGCCACAATCCAGGTAGATGCCTGAATGTGCCCTTTGACTGCTTGCCATTATGCTGCTTTCATTACTGTTGAAAACATGCTCTGAGTGTCATTCAGATGCACATTTGCATCTTTAAAAACATAAATATGTTTATTCAAGCTTCTTAGCACATGGAGAAGTGGGAATTTGCTACTTCTGGTGTAACACCAGGCATTGCCAAAGGGTGGCATTCCTTCTTCCATAGCTTTCAAAAGGCAGTACCTGTGTCCTCTTAAGTCCTTCAGAGGGGAGGAGTAGGGAGAAGTATGTAGCAGTACGTGTGTGGTAGCTGCAGTGAGCTTGAGATACAGGAACCTGTGGTTTAACTGTACCAGGACGAAAGGCCCTCAAGGTCGCATAGCTGTGGTTATCTCCATCCTCAAGCATCTCTTAAAAGTCATCCCCAAATAAGCAACGTTTAAAACTTGGCTTATTGGCCCATGAACAGTAGACAAACAGTTCATTATATGCTGCCTTTTGGATAACAGTCGGAGCACTCAAAGTAGTTTCAGTTCTGGAGATTTGAAAAGGTTACTTTGCTCTTAGCCATGTCATGTGAGAACTAATGCAATGGATGCATGTCACCTACTGGACCTTACAGCCTGAATTCAGAAAATGTCTCTCAAGTCCCAGGGAGGACCACTGCTAACTTTGTGAGGCAGCTCTGGGTTTTATGCTAAATTCTGATGTTTCTGTATGATTTTGCAAGTTGCAGTTCAAATTTAAATTTGATTTTTTTTACAGTACAAATTTTGCTTCTGTTTTGATTTTCCTCAGAAAAGTCATGCTATGTTGTCTGAAATATACTAGTTTCACTTGCAGGGACTTTTGGTTCTTATCCAAAGAAATCAGACTCAAAATGTGGATCTTCATTACTATGAGGTACTCTACTAGGAATACTAGGAAAGGTTAAAAACAGCAATTTCCAGGCGAGCTGCTGGTTGTTCATATTTACATATAGAAAATATGGTTCCATATTTACTAGATGCTTGCTCTGTATTTGTACTAGTGAAAGATCCTCCTGCAGGCCTGTAGCACTGCTGCTATCTTACCTCCTGTAATGAATATTCAAAAGCTGCAGTCATTGAGGACTTAGGTGGCAAAAATAGTAAGATGATTGAAGTGAGCCTTGACACAGAATCCTGAAAGTACGTTTCTAACTACATGGAAATAGTGTCGGTTCTTCTTTCTGACCATGTTAAAGGATGGTTTCAGGAAACCTCCCATCAATTAAATTCCTGTTTCAAATACTAGCACGATCGCATCTTTCTTTCTGTATGATGTTTTGTAATAAGTACGTTTAAAAAAAAAAAAAAGAGGAAAGACAACAGGGCTTTCTGTAATCCTCTCTCAGAAAATGTATTTGAATTGAAAAATGAGTATAAAAGACACACTGTTAAGATATGGCAATGCATGCATTGTTTTCTGCATAATGCAGTCAGAGTCTCCATGGTAAAAAAGAAATTTTTATTTTATTTTTTTTTTTTGTCACCATCAGCAGTTAACCTAAAGTAGGAGCTGCTCCATTTCATTATAGGTTAAATGACTTACCACGCAAAATTGGCTGAGAAATGCAAATCGTTAACGCTGTTCTTTTCAATAGGCTTTAAAAATCTAGTTCATGATGAGTGAAGAAAATACAACACAACATATGTTATTGTTCTGGAATTTTTTTAATAGAAAGCCTCTCTTTTCAGCATTCCCCCTTCAGTGGAGTCACTTAGACACTTCCAGCTGGTGGCAGGGGATACAGCCATAATACAGCTTTCTCTGTCCCAGCTGTCTTTTTCATTACGTTAAATGCATTACGATGGCTGCACCGTTTTATAAAGATTCAGGTACAGAAAGGTACAGGAAGAAATCTGCAACTATGTATTTTTGTAGTGACTGCAAGCTGCTGTGAGATCTCTGAATCCTGAATGTGTTCCTGGCTCTGGTCACAGATTTCCTTCCAGTCATTGGAACATTTGCTGTAAGGGCTGGTTAAAGGTGCCCGAGGAAATCACCTTTTACAAGGGAGCGTTGTTGTAAAGGATTTCTAATGCATTATGGCTCACGCGGCATCCCAGTTAAAGAAAAACAGGGATTTAGAAATTAATGCTGAAGAAGAAACTGAGAAAAAAAGAAAACACAGGAAAAGATCCCGGGATCGGAAGAAAAAGGTATCTAGATCTGTGCCAAATTGTGACGGGATTTCTTTTGTTTCAATTAGCTCATTCTTGCATGTAACGTGGCTGCTGTCGGAGTAATTTGTTAACATTGTAAAATGACATTGATAACTGCAACTGGGGGGTTTGCAAAGCCATTGAATGTTTAATCGGATATTAGTTGATTGCAGGGATGATGCAGAAGGTGTGCATTCGTTTCACAGATAAATCACTCATGTTTCCATGATATGCAAACTGTCTGTGACTTGAAAGTAGTTTGTAACTGTGATGTGAAGCAAAATGCGCAGCTTTCTCAAGGGTTTCACAGCATAGTTTAGCCCTGCATACGTGTACTTAAGGGGCAGATTTCTTTTCTTTGTGTTTGGACTGTCACATTTTCCTTCTGAAACATACATCTTTTGGGGCAGCGTTAGAGAAATAAGGTGTTTTGTTGTTTCTGTTTTCTCCAAAGCCTGAGCACTGTTAAGTAATTGAATCGCAACAATCTGTTATTAGCAACTTTCTTTTGTTAGGGGAATACATGACTGAGATCTCGCAGCCAGCCTGGCTTTTCTCTGCTGTAGATTTGTCTTGGATGCAGAGAATCCTCCAGCACACTGGGACCTGGATGTTTCAGTAGGCACTGCATTGCTCACTGTTCAGTTAAGGAGCCTGTATGTGATTCAAGTCTCACTAATTTTCTGCAAGTTACCAAGCAAAATAGTTACAATTAGTGGTGTAATGACAGATAAAGAGGACACTCACTTTGGCTGCTCTGTGGTATGTCCTTAAAAATGACACCTTATACCCCTGCTCCACAGAAATAAGGCCGGGCTGTGATTTCTCATCTTTGGTTGTATTTTATTGCAATTTTTCAAGAGCACGTCAAGAAGCTGGTTGCCTCAGCAGAAACCTGGGCATGTAGTCTTTCTGTGTGCTTTTGTGAAATCCCCCTAAGGGGGATTGGATAATCTTCATACGCTCAGAGAAGCAGTGCGTGTGCTTCCTAAATGACATGTAGATTTCCTCTAACATATGTGCATCTTTTGGTTGTGTGAGAGTCAGCATTTCCCTGCCCTTTTCTCTTATTTCTCTGTGACGGGAGCGTTATACATAATAAAAAGCACTAAGAAACCCACCGCCTTCTGTTCTAGTGAACGCATTAGGAGGCAGTTTAGATGGCTGCAGTGAATGTACTGCAGCATGTTAGCTGTACAGATTTTTTCTGGGTGAACGTGCATTAAGATCTTCTGAATCATCTTCCAGTATAAATGAGTATGAAAATAAGGATGCTGTCTTTGAGGCACTCCTGTTTGGAGCTGGCCTTAATTAGTAATATTTTTCTTTGCTGTTATAATTCTGTGCAGGTCTGTAACGTTGCCGGGTGGTATTCCTCCACCCCCCCCCCCCCCCCCCCCCTCCACACACACACACACGCTGAGAACAGCCACAGCATTCAAACGTTTTAGGACTGGCTGTCAACCCATGCTTACCTATGGGTTGTGGGATAAAATGTACAGTCTCTGTTCGCTCTGCTCATGATGTAGAAAGCCCACGTTGCACTTAACGTACTTAAGTTTAACAATAGCATGCCTAACTGTATACATGGACTGTCTTTGTGTGAGGGTGCTTTCTCACAGTTTGTAATTAGAGCAATACAGAAGGATGTGGCAGTGAGAGGCTCTTGGTTCAGTGAGGTGAGACAATTGCTTTGTGGACAAAAATGTTTTATTGTTTATACAACACCATGCTGTAGAAAGGAAATCTCTTAGCAACCAGAGTGGCACATGGATAAATATCAGCCTATTAATCTTAAATGCCTGGATTTTTTTCAGTGTTTCATTTCTGCGCCTTACTTTCTCTTCCTAGATAGAGTTTTCACTCCACCAAAGGCTTTTATTGTTTTTTTCCTTCGTGTCACACCAAAATTTGGTAGCTTGTTTCAATCTCCTTCTGGATTTCCTTGCAGATTGAGGGCAGGTAGAGCTATCAGAAGGATGGGGGAAAGCCCAGTAGCTGTTCGACTTAACACATATATTTGGGCATCAGTCTACTCATAGCAAAGACATGGTTTGCAACCCAGTATGTGGGGCGTAGGAAGTCCAATAATTGCAGTTTGCCATTTTGTACTTTCCTGACTATTTAAAACATTTTCCCCCCAATTTTTCCACTATGAGTTGTGAGTCACTTCTTGTTCCTCTGCACCACCCACAAGCAGTATCCAGGGTTGGTTTTTTTGTTGATCACATGATACTGCACAAAGCTAACCCTTTGCTTAAGCAGCATACAGAAATCTCCTTTAGGGTCTTCCAGTCGCATCGGAACAGCAGTGAGTGCTAATGTTTATGGATAATTTATAAAGTGAGGTGACCAAGGCAACCAATGGTTGGAAAGCAAGGCCAGTGGGAGCACCCGGTGTCCTAGGCTTGACGATACCAGCAACAGTCATGCTGATTTACGTCCCCCTGTAGTTTTAGCATTGCAGTCTAAGCTTAATATTTCATAGCTTTTGGCTGGTTAAGCAATCTACAGTGTAATAATGTTTCTTTAAGGCTTTCTTCAATACCTGTATGAGAGAGATGACCTTTTTAAACATATCTACGAAGCAAAACTGAATTATGTGCAATTCCACAGACGCAAACTGAGATTTTTTCAAATTGCTGCACTTCCTCTGTAGAGAATCTGTGCTGCTGCGTGCAAGGGGCCCGCCGTGCTTCTTCTGCTTCCAAGTGCAGAGCAGGATCTGCATTACACAGGCTTCCCATTTATTATGTTCACATCTGTTTTACGGCTTCAAGCAATTCTGCCTCTGGGATGGGTGTGCAGTGTCCTACACTGCAAGCATTTGGGGCACAGCCAAGGGCAGCCTGCTTTAAATGGTACCTCAGAGCTGAGAGACCTTTAATAGTAAGTGTTCGATGGGATGGTTTGCTGGATTCTGTATGGTGCTGCTCCATAGTGTTACTGTAAAAAGTAGAATTTGCTTATCCTATAATGAAGTCTGGAAACAAATCAGTTAATTTAGTGCCATTTCTAAATTAAAGGTGACATTTCTACATCCTTACATGGGTTTTTTGAGTTCAGTACGTAGTAGAAGAGAAGGGAAGGTCTTGGCGCATACTCAATGATTTATGTTTTATGCAATATTCAGTAAGACTGAAGTGTTTTCCATTTGCATGTAGTGTTCGGAAACCAGCTTGTTCTTTGGAGGTGCAGAATAGCATGATCGTGATGCAGAGCTTCTTTGCTGCTGTCTGTAAGATGTTAAAGGCTGCTGCTGTTACATCCTCTGCTGCTGCAAACTTGTAGGCAGCAAGGAACGGATTAGATGTTAATGTTGCAAATCTGAAGGTGTGGCTACAACTTCAGACGTGCTGGGAAAATTGCCCTGGGTGGCAGTGACCAACGTGGGAGTGTGTGGTAGTTGGTGCAGCTCTGAGGAGCTGGCCCAGCTGTGAGGGACTGCAGCTGGCCTGCCGCAGTGAGCAGTGCTGCTAGCACCTTCCAGGGAGGGGGATCCTGGCATTCAGCACAGCATCCTGGCTGAAAAACCCACTGGGTTCTTTCCCTTTAGATCTCTCAGGGCTCTCAAGTGTCTTTTACAGATCTCAGCCATGTCAGGGGTTCAGTCTGAGTCTTAAGGAGTTGAAAAAATTCATCCGCACCCCACGCGATGAACCTGAGCAAAGGTTTGTATGTGGGCCAGCCTCAATGCAAGTGGCTTCCTCACATTAGATCTTGGTGATAATGAAACAGATGGAACAAAAATTATCTTCTGGCAGGTATGTGTTCCTGCAACGGATTGCTCTGTGGGTTTCAAAAAACTATTTGCACTGAATTGATGCAGTTTTCACATGCAACAAGGTCTAGTAGTTATGAGGTAAAGCTTGAAATGTGGTCTTAAAAGTTATAAACTCAGAAAGCAAGTGCAAGTTGTGATGGATTTTAGAATCTGTTAATCTCAAAGCTTCAGAGACCTCAAGATTAGCGAAACCTGTTTCATGTTTTCTCAACAGCTGTAGTTGGTAGTAGTAGAACATAGATACGTTGTACACACACGATTTTGACTAAAGTCATTTGTGTTAAGGCACAAATTAAAGGTGTTGCTATCTGGGTCTATTGCCTGTGGCAAATAAAAGGATGATGCAGATCAGGAAATGCTGGTGAACTGAGTGAATCTTTACCTAGGTATCCTTGATGTTGGACTTGAATCTCTGTTGGAAGCAAATATTAAAGGAATTTCAGGATGTTCTGAGAGGTATTTAGAGGCAATGTCTAGCAGCACTATTGAATTTTATTAGCTGGATGGCTGGTGTTGAAAGCGTGTTTCAATTTAACTGGCCAAAACAATTCCTTCTTTGAAGATGACCCTAAAATTAATGAAACAGTTGCGTTGTCTTGTGTGCGTAGCCCTACAGCATCATTTGAAGTGGGCACTGCTCAGTGTTACTTTCTTGTTTAGAAACCCAGAAGTTGTTGTGCCCTGTTAAAAATTTACATTTTATTTAGTAAGGTTTACAATGCCTTCTACATTTTCTTTGGCTTCCTTGGTACCTAAAGGTTGGGCAATCACAATTGATAACTAATAGTTACTCTGCAAATGTCAGTTTGAGTTATAAGCCACGTTATTCCTTATTAATGCTATCAGCTGATAGTGAAAGGAGATGGGGAAGAGAGAAGATGATCTCTCCATTGTAGGAAGATTGTTAAATGACTGGATTTAGAGCTGGACTCTCGGTGAGTGTAAATCAATACTGTTTCAACTATGTGGCTGGTATTAATGGAGTCTTCTGGTCTTCTGTCTTTGCCACCCATGCAGGGCTTTATGAGGGAGAGAGCTTAGTGGAGGAGGGGTAGGAGGAAATGTCTCATCTAGGGAAAAAGGATGATTAAGAAGGAAAAGAAATGTTGATGATTTAAGAAACAAATGTCTCCTCGTGAATTACACTAGGATTACACGAATATTCACCCTTGTGCTGAAAGTCAAAGCTCTGCTGGATGTTATAATGCTCTTAAGGTGCCTGAATTGATGGGTTAGGATTGAGTAAAAGGTGCTCTAATATGACTCCCCTTACTCGTCCACTAGTTATTGGCTACTGTGAGTCAAAATTGGGGGAACATGGGAACAGTAGGCCATCGGAGGCAACCCAGGAGATAGTACTTATTCTTTGTTTGGAATCATCTGGAAGAATGCAAAACAGAACTGGGCAAGACCGCTTGGGAAGATGACTCTCTTTCGGGCCTGCTGACAGTTACTGTGAATACAGGGAACGATTTCATGTGCTAGAAGCAAGCATTAGGCTCTTGTTAGCCCTTGTTTGACTTGAGCTGGGTCTAAGATGTGCACTGTTGATATGTGATGTGGCTGGAGGAAAGAAACAGAAATGAGAAAGCATCACCTTGTGAGTTGTATTTAAATACCAAGTGTTCTCCAGACCTGCAGCTTCAGCTGCAAGCTTTGGCCATTCAGGCCTTGTGCAGATCAGGCATTTTGGTGTCCATGGATTGTGTTTGGGATCAGAGATCATTCTGATACATCTGCTGTCCACATACGATATGTGTGTGGACTTCTGTTTTGTTGGCCAGTGTGGTGGATCATCACTGACCTCTGCAGAAGAGCTTTGGGTTTTTGGAGAGACTGAAACCACTAAAACCACTATATGGTATCTTGAAAGGGAAATCAAACAATACTTCTTCAGTATGTGTTCAAGTAAGACTGAAGTAGGCAGGAGAGCTAGATTGAGAAAAGAGGCTTTTTTTTTTTGCCGATGGAAAAGAAAATTACTCTGGGACATGTTTGTTAAAAAAACAAACATTCACAATTGCCAGTAAGCTGAAGCTTCCTGCTATTTAGAAAGCTTTGACTGTTCAGTAGTGTGAACTCATCCTAACTTACATTCTTGGTGTTTTGAGATGTACACAAGTAGTTCGATACCCAGGTGGTATTACCAGAAAAAAAACTTCATGTTGCCTTTGTAGCTGCTGAATACAGGACATGTATTGCATAGTGTTCTTCATCTCAGCATTACCTTGTAATGTTTTCTGTGGCTTATTAGAATGAACTGAATGTCTTCTTCCTAAATTTTTGATCAACTGTTAAATTCTGTTAGTAATAACTGTTTTTATTCAGTTTTGGATTTTAGTTTATTGGGCAGTTGGAAGGTGTGTAATGTATTACTTACTGTGCCACCACAGTTTACATATCGATTTTAAATCTCAGTTTCTTATTCCTTTTAGTAGTCTCCTCATCTTTCATTGAAAGTAATTTTTAATTGAAAAGAACAAGGTACAAGTGATTCACTTTTATGTTTGTCTTTTTAAAGATTGCATCTTGTGCAAGTGTAGGTATCCCGTTTTAGGCATGATAAAGCCTAATTTCTATTTATCCAAGTTGAGTTTAGTAGTACTTTGTAGTAGTTTTTGCTTCTTTGTGAAGTTGGTAGCATCCAAAGCCTCTGTCACCACACTGGTTGTGTTCATGAGCACAAGAAGGAAATGAATCTCTGTACGTGAACAGTTACCTAGCGCCCTATCACAGCAAATTCTACAGACACAACATCTGTGCTTCTTTCATGGCTGCAGTGTGTCATACAGTGCCTAGGGGTGGCTACCTCAGGGAAATCTACAGTGCCTAGTGGTGGCTACCACGAGGAAATCTGTCAGTAGTGTTAAACCTCTGGTGTCTTTGATGACCTCATCTCTTAACAGAGTGGCCTTATGTTCCAGCCCTGGAAGCAGTCATTTGTGCAATGCCAGAAAGTCTGCACTCTTGTTCCTTGCCTCCCTTGTGAGGGAAGGGATGGATTTGTTGCTTTGGTACCTGATACAGTGTCAGTGGAAATCAAGGAGAAAGCATCTGATTGTTCACTTTTCTGCTTGTAGAAAATGGTAGTTTGTAGGCTCAGAGCAGGTTCCTCAACAGCTGTCAGTTTGGTGCATAATGAAGGAAAAATCACTGGCCACTGCATAGATTTTAATTATATTCATGTATTCAACACTCATTTGAAATAATCCCCCTTTAAATCTATATGCGTAGGCAGGATGAGGCTGTAATATGTCACTACTTGTATTTTTGAAAGTGGGAAAGTATTTGCCTTTTTGTCTCTTGTCAGCTCCACACTGAGCTACAGTTCTATCCTTAACCTTGTGGCTGCTGGCCTTTGAAATGTGAATTTAAATATCCGAGCTTGGCTGGAGTACAATCTGTGAGTGAAGCTGCTGGTTTCTAGTGCAGCAATAGGATTCTAGTAGCTGCTGAGGTAGCTGTTGTGTCTTTGTTTTAGAAGTAAGCACTATGATTATGCAAATCCTTGAACTCTGAGAGATCACAACAGCTAATAACCAAGTTGAATTCAAGTACTCCTTTAGTTTACTAGTACTGAGGGATAACCATAGGTGCAACACAAATACTCTTCTCCACTAATGATGTAGCAGTCTGCCAAGCTGAGCAGTAAATAGCCTTTTGCATGGCATCTATGTACTCTGATTGGTGAAGCATTCTGAGTACAGAAATTCACACTTTCTACAATTACAGGAGTTATATACAGCAAAACATGTATATAATAGAACCACTGTGAGAACGAGTTTGTATTTACACAAGGCAGGAGCAGGGGGGGAAGGTGGCAGTTGGGGATTTGGTGGTGACTGTCTCTTTGTGTGCTTTGCACAACTGTCATTGACTTCCTTCAGTTACGTGAGACCACTGCAGACAGCTGGGCAGTCATTCTTCCTTCCCAGTAATGCATCCTGTATGTTGTGTCCAAACTTTACCCATCTGGGGGTGGCCTCCAGTGTGCTCTTGCAACCTGTAGAAAAGCAAACCTGTGCTACGTCCACTGGATGTTTATATTCCCACCAGTTTTCATCAAGTGTACGTGAACTATAGCAACAAGAGGTAAAGGAAAAACTGAGCCACTGACTATGGACAACTGTGTATAATTTTTAGGTCACTTGCTGATTATCTGATAATCGGATTATCATATAGATGTAAGCATTCATAGCTTCAGGTGAGATTCTTTCACAGGCTGAGTAATTTTATTTTCCACCATGGTTTTTTTTTCCTTTAACTGCATCGCCACTCCTTCTGGATGCTAGCATGGTATCTCTGAAACGGCAGTCATTTCCCATTCATTAATCACTAGCTTCATGTTTAGCATTTACAACCATATCATCAGCTAAATTTACCGTTGGCCTGTGAAAAAAATACCACCATCTGGGTGATCTGAGTCCATAACTTCTTTTGCTGCCCACCTGGGATTTACGTGAATCCAGCAATCATCTCTGGTGCAGAAGCTCATGTTTTCACGCTCAGGCTGCTGGAGGATTAACACAGGTAGTGCTCAGATATAGACTGCTGACTGAAGCATGAGAGAATAAGCCTGGAGAGCTCTCCATGCCTGAGAGTAAAGACCCCACAAGAGAAGATGTGCGTGTGCAGAGCGCCTCTTGTTGCAGCAAGTTATAAAGGGTCTCAGTCTGTGAATAAATGTAGCGTTTTCCTTTACTGCTGAGGAAGGTCCTCAAAAGAGGCTTTTGGGGCAGGCACGGGTAGACTGAGTGTTTTGGAAGGTGGCTGTGGACAGTTTCCTTTTTGTTACCTGAAACTTTGAGAAGTTAAGACATCTTGTCATGAAATATTGCTGAGAAGCGGGTGGGAAAGACTTCCTTTATTACATTTTTACAGTTTAAGCGAAGAAAACATCTTCAAGGAGAATCAGTGAATGCGCTGGATACCTGCAGTCCTAGTTTTTTCATACCACTTGACTGAGTTTGAAACCACCAGCACTTTGAAGCTGTTAAACATCAGCATTCTGATAACTAAAGACTGGTGTTTTTCTACCAGTCTGAAAAGATTAAAAAGATGTAGAGAGGAAAGCATCTCTTCTGACAGTGGGTGCGCAATCAAAGTTTCTAAGTAGGGCAGTCTGAGGAGCAGCCAATGCTTTTTAACATTTATGGGAAAGTGCATTTTGTTTGATGTTCATATTTGATGTTTTCCTGACTACCTATTTTGTAGTATCAGAATGTCTGGTTGTGCTTAAAAAAGGCTTAATGAATGTCTTGCACACTCAGCACACACTACCCACATAAAAGTATGCAGACTTTGTTTAAGCAACAGACAAGGGACAGGGGTTTCTCCCGCCAACTTTTCCACTGGTTTGATCTTCAGCTATTTATTTTATCTCTGATTTTCTTCCTTGCAACGTACTTTGTTATTTTCCTACTTATGCATTTTAAGAATCTGTTTTCAAATAACAAGCATCAAATACTCTTTCGGTTCCTGTTGTGTGATACGTTTTGCATACCTTACATAAGGATGGTTGTTACTAAATCAGGCCCATGCTTGACACATACTTCTTCCACAATACAAAGACTGATCCGTGCTGCCTGGGTGTGTGACCTCTTGACTCTTGGCTGCGTCCACAGCATTTTTGCTGGTGGCTTGCCATCATTCTGGAGGAGAAAAGTTGTTTTTGAACAAGTATATGCTTTTTGAGAAGCTTTTGGAGAGGATGGTATCAATTCTAGTTGCAGACCTTAGTAGTCAGAGTAAACATCAATTTTACTATTATTCATGTTCTTTTATATGATATCCCAAGCCATCAGCTGAAGGCTGCTTTAGTACCACTAATCATGCTGCTTACTTTACAGTCACGTTATTTGCGAAGATTTTGTAAAGTTCTTCCAGAGCTTTTTTCCATTTAACTCACCTGAATTAAAATACACAAAATAATGAAAATTCTGGCATTAAAAGTGCATGAATTTAATTTAAAATGGCTAAATGTAGTGCAGTTGATGATGCATGTCTCTTCATGCTGACCTATGTGCCTGTTTGTGCTTGAAGCTAAACTCATTGAATTGTGGTCAAGTCATAGGTTCAATTAGAAGAACCACTGAACATTTGCAATAAATTCAGCTTGAAAGACCACGTGCACAATGTGCCTTGGGTCAGAAGACCAAGGGATGCTGTGGCCAAGCAAGATCCTCAGGGAGGCTGTTCAAAACCAAAGCTCTTTGTTCCCAAAAGCAAAGCTGCCCATTTCTTCCTGTTTACTACCAAATGCAAATGAACAAATCTGGTGGCACTTCTACAACAGTGGGAAGGAAGACGAGGATAAAGGGATGAAAGCATTAGAGAGGGCCGTGTTAAAATATGGGGAAGAGAAGTTACTGGAAGTTGGCTGAGGCAACAGACCTGGACTTTGGTTTTTGTAGGGTGTAAGGAGGTTTCTGGGAGCCAGAGCCCTCGCTATGAGGAGCTCCTTATTAAGCTGTGGTGTCTCACACAGGCAGAGTTGGTCGATAAAGCCAGAATGCAACAAAACCTGCAATTGTTCCATCCCTGCTGGAATCTGGGTCCAAGCCCTGCTGAACTTGGGCACATTCCTTGCAGAATGGTGCAGGTTGGCTCTGCGGGCAACAGAGGTGATGCGCAGCCACTAACGGTGCTGCTTGTGCGACTGCTATGCGCTGATGCACTGCTGCTGGGGGATTATGGTAGTCCTTAGGATCCTCTCCCAGACAGAGATGTTGACTTGTCTGGGGCAGAAATTCAGGCATGAAAATAGACAAAATGAAAAAAATATCTAGTTTTATGTAGGTGAGGAGTTTGGTTGGTTGAGGGACATCTGGTGAGTCCTTGAAAGGATGTTATCCATTGCCTGGTTGTGTGAACATACACCATGGGTAGGCAGCCTCTGGCTTTATCAAGGTCCACTTGCAGAGGTAACCACATATGAATCAGGGCTTGTCATCATTAAGCCACTTCTTATATGAAGTTGGACAGTTATAAAAAAAAAAAAAAAAAAGGCACTTGTTCCCCAAAATAGCATTCTTCTAACCAAAATATTTTAATTCTTAAATTTTAGCAGAGAAAACAAAATTCAGCTTCAGTCTGCTTTCATTTGCCATAAATTTTTTCCACGTTTTCTGTCCTAGTTTTAGCAAGGCACTTTGCTGTCTGTGGCTGCATGTTTCCTAGGAAATAGTTGTCTGAAAAGGGAGCAAAGGTGATATCCTAAAAGGAAAAGGAAGTCATGGGTTAGATTCGTATTCAAGCAAGACAGATTCTTAGGGAAATGTTGAGAAATATAGAAATAGGGAAAAATAAAACTGGGGGAAAATAGATAAAACTTAAAAACTTACCCGCAAAGGAAGTAAAAGCAACAAACAACAACTATTTTTGAGCTTTTGAGGGCTTCTAAGTGGAACTTTGAAATATGTTGTGTCTTCCAGTGGGATCAAGAGTCTCTTCTTCAAACTGGTGGGTTTTGTTCTATTTTTTTTTTTTTAAGAATCATTTATGATAAGGAGCAGCCATTGATTTTGTTCATGTCATTTATTTTATGCATTTCTTGTTCAGATGAATATTCAGTCCATTGTCTCTTGGATAATTTTGTTCACACAAATATAAATGGAGTATCTGAAGTCTTATTACTTACAGGACTGCCTGGGATCAGTTTTATTTCATGGGAAGCCATTTCCTGCCATTCTGTGAATGTGATTTGTCTATAGCTCTTATATTTGGCAGTTTCAGATTTTAGCTGAATAGCTTTAGGGAGGATTTTCTAGCACTGCAAGTAAGGTTTAATCTCTACCAACCTTGTTTTAAACATCCTGCTGTTTGATGAAGAGACATTTATGGCTGCTTGGGGGAAGAGTGGTGGCAGGAGAGGACAAGGTCAGAGGTAACTCATGAACAAGCCTCAGAATGACGAGAGGAGCTTTTGGCAAGTGACACAGCTGGAATATTTAGCAGCAGGGCAGTGATAATGCTAAATTGCAATTTTTATTCTGTACTGAAGGAAGTGTGGTTATAGCTTGTGGGACACCTGCTGTTGGCTGCTTTGGTATTGTGTAGTAATGCTGCCCAGGGATGTCCGTGGAGAAAAGATGTTGTCCTTCAGCCCTGCCATTGTTTGTATACTGCCAATGTTTAAAGAACACTTTTCTTCCATTCTGATGTACTGCAAACGTTGTTTTGTCTTAAAAAGAAGCTGCATGTCTTTTAAGTCCAATTACAGTGCACTTAGAATGACTTTTAAAAATGTGTGATCCATGAGCTATGGCACGCTGCCTTTCCTGAATGATGCCACCAGATGCTATGGGAGTGCAGGTGGGAGTGAGTGGAACACCTCATATTATAGGCTGCAAAATGAGGGGAGCCCTCCTACCTCATCCAGGAGAGGGAATTCAATGTTTTCTGGCCCACCCCCAATCAACTAAGTTCTTTTGCATTGGATCAAGTACACATTCTCTTTCCTTCGGTTTTGAATAACTGTAGCTGCAAGTTATGTATAAGCTATTGCAGTTGAAATGCATACTGGAGAATGATGCTGTGTGCTGATCACAGATCTTAGTTTTCAGAAATCAAGGTGTTTTGAAACTAGATAGGCTAATCAGCTCTGTGTATTGAGCTGATAGGTGAGGAAAACTGTGCAGCTTCTCTTTTTGAAATCTTAACTTTTATTTCTACTTAAAGCCAGAAAAAAAAAAAAAGAACAGATAATAAAAAGGTGCACCACTGTTTCTTACAGCTCACATGCAGACTGCTTAGTATCTTCGGTTCTGTTATTCTGGGTCTGATTAGTCAAAGTGCTAAATGTTGTTCTGGCACTTATCCAGCGAAGTACTTAAGTGTGCACTTAAGTTTAAGCCTTTTTGTAATTCCATCGAGTACATAGGGAGCACTGTGTCCTTAAAGCTGTGTCCGGTCTTAAGTGATGCAGTGAATGGGGCCATAGTGCTTTCGCCGTCATCAGATGGTGAAGTTTTAGAGGCAAAGGTCCATACTGAAATGCTCTCAGTTCTCCCAGCTGTGCACGCCAGGTTGGGTGCGAGCACTTGTGGGCTGGAGACGACATCGTTTGCCTTGAATAGTGAGCTGAAATACTGGGGAGTCAGATCAAGTCTGAAAATTTAAGACATAATTTTCTTCATAGGTGCTTTTTTAAACATTGGCAATATTATACATTAATAAATGTTGGCCACGAATTCACCATGCATAAACCTAGAAGATGAGAACAAGGATAAATCCACGAATTAAGGCAAAGAAGAGCACCTTGCTCTATGTTACAACTGAGAATTGCAGTCACTATTGATTTAATCACGCGTATTAAGCAGCTAATTAACTCATTATATGGCTCACGTTCCAGAAGTCATATCCCAGTGTGTAAGCATATACATGAACTTATTTGTATGCCATGGACTGATGTAAATTTGGAACGTATTGACCAAAAGCATAGCAACCAATACAAGCCAAAATTTTCAGGTAAGAGTTTCTGAATTTGAAAACTACAGAATGTAATAAACTCAAATTCACATTTTATTTAATCTCAACAACTTACCTAATAGCAAGGTAAACACATTCTTGGGGAAAAAAAAAAAAAAAAAAAGCTGATTTTAAATATGAAAATGGGAAAGTTCAGTTCCTTGAAAGCTTTGCTTTGGCATCTTAAGTGATTTTGTTCTAAATTGTTTTAAAATTCCTTCGTGTTTTAGAAATCTGAACATTCTGATTGCATCATGTTGATTATTCAGCCAAGGGATTTGTAAAATAATTTCTGTGCAATCTAGTGTTCTATCCCGATCTTTGTTGCTGTGAGCAGAGTGAGCCATTTTATTTCTAACACTGCTGTCTTTGTGACAGCCCTCCAAACACATCATGACTCCATAGCCACATTCAGTCTTGTGAAAACTATGAAGGATCAGCTTACCCTAAGACAGCAAGTGAAATGAAATACAAACCCATGGTGATGGCAGTTAAGTATGTACTGTCATTCTTAACACATCCTTGATTCTGGAGACTCAAACAAGCAGTGAAATTGCCAAGTACCAGTGTTATTCAGAGGAGCATGTTCTTTGTGACGTTATGCATGTGTGCCTCTTCTTCTGAAGTGGAGTAAATTACTGTATTAAAATGTTTTCCTAAATCCAGGAGTGAAACATAAACAATCCCTTTTACAGAGCACATGAATCTCATGCTCTGCTCTTTTAGTCACTCTGTTGCGTTCAATGTTTGCAACTGTATTAAGAGGAAAATTTTTGGATGTTTTGAAATCTTCTAAAAAGCATTTTAGGTCACTGGATTCAAACCTAAGATCGCTAAGACAACTATTTTAAATCACGGCTATTATCTATTTTAATTTCCCCTGCTGGAAAGTACCCTAAAACATTCATTATGTGGAGGGTATAATCTCTGAACAAATGACATGGTGGAATTAATGAACAGTTAGCTATGATCATACGTTATAAACAGAGTTGATTAGAATCCACATGTCTGGGTTTTAGAAAGGCACAATTTTTACTTAGCTTTGTATTTCTGAGGTGAGACCGTGCCACTCTCATTTCTTATTCATCATGTAAGCGTAACATCATTTCCTCTGAGGTAAGATTACATCTCTTAGTTTTCATGGCAACCAGGCAAAGAATTCATCTATTCTTCAACTTGTGTGTGTGGGGAGGGGAAGAGTGAGCGAGCGAAAACACAATATTCCCTGTGAATTTTCCTCTTAGCCATTTAGCTAGTATGTTTAGGTTCCAGGCTTTCTCCTGTATCCTGGAGACTCTTCTCCAATATGCCATGTGGTGATTAAATCAGGGAGAAGGTTGTAAAGCTAGAAGAAGGGGATTATCAGTCCCCAGTAGATGTGGCTTGCACGGTGGTGTATGCAGCGAGGAATGCAGTCACTGTGCTGTGCAATTTACTGTCTTCATTAAATCAGACAAGTGTCAGGTGAACCGTACAAATTCCATCTGCATTCGCAGTGGGCTCTGTGCATATTATTTACACTTCTTTCTCTCTCTCTCTCATGTTATTTAGGTTCCAAGTTTTTATGCTGAATATATGAATACTATTGTGAATTCTAAAGAAATAATGTTATGTACGGTGATCAAGAATATTTTCAATATTAAAGGAAAAATGCTCCTGTCATTTTAAAATAGAAGTAGGCCCTGAATTCTCCTGATGTCACTGGGGACACACAGGATTTGTTTCAGAAGCTGCAGTGCAGCAGCAGGCGATGACTGGACACACAGCTTGATGATATTGCATCACATAAAAGCCCTAGCTTCCCTCTTATCGTCTCAATGCTTTGATCATCCAGAAAGTGAGACAAAAGAAACGTTTCACTGTATATTGACCTTGATTGTAACGGCAGAAACCTTTCGTTATTTTATCACGTTGCTCAATACCCTCAAGGGCAATGCGCTTGAAACTAGGAAATTTCATTTAAAGAAGGAAACCATGCAAAATTTCTATCGCAAAAGGAGAGGCAGAGTTTTACACACATACTCTTTGTATTTGAGTTTTTCAAGATTGATGGATTTCAGAACTCCCTCAGCAGTAATTTGTTGAACAGCTCTTTTGTCAGGGACCACTATGTCTGAATAATTTGTTTTGAAATGATAAAAAGGTTTTCTTGATGTAGGAGTTACTAAATTGGATGTAAAACAGTAAGTAGAGGAATGTTTCACTACACAGAAATAGGTCTGAATGGTACTTTTAGTGTTCCTAGCGTGTTGGCCAAGCGTTCTTCCCCAGCAGCATTCCAGTTCATTGTGCCCAACTGTTGAATAATAAGATAGTGGTTTGGAGATTTTGTGATCCAAGTGCTCAAACTTCCACGGTGTTAAATGTTTGTAGAATTGTGTTGCTTGTAGGATCATTATCTGGTTCATGAGCGTTTTTGTCTTGCGTTACTGACTACCCTGAGTAGTGCCCCTGCAAAACTGGGAAGAAATAATATTGAGGCAGGCACATCCTCAGGTTTTCTGGCATGAAAATTTGTTCAGTTTTCAAATGTCTTTGCTTATAGTGCATTCCATTTTAAGTCTCACTATCTGTGCCCTGATAGTGATAGCTGTAGGTACAGGTATGCCAGCTATGACTGTCTTTAGATGAGTACTAAGATCTGATGTGAGGTGCTTTTTTGTTGTGGCGGTGTTTTGTTTTGTGTATTTGAGTACTAAAGCCTTTGGCCTCTTTTCCCTTTACAAGGTAAGCGTGAAGTCTGTGAAATCTCTCTGCATTTTGCACAGGCATTCAGCACTTCTAGGTCTGCAGTGCTGTGGCTTTGACCCAAAGGCATTGCAGTGAGTATAAGCAGGCCAAAGCAGCCCTGGGGCTGTCCTCCTGCCAGAAGGGCATGGAGCGTGGTCCCCAGCCAGAGGTCACTAAGCAAAGACCTTAGGAACATGGATGGAGGTCATGGTGCTCCGGCTCTGGAGAGCTGGGGTTGGTAGAAAATGTAACACATTTTGTTCAGAGACACAAAGGGTGTGCACAAGAGTATATGTGTGGAGGTAGCAGGCTTCATCCATTGTGCATTCAGCTTTCTGTGGACTGAGCACCACGGAGGAGAACCTGGGTCTTGAATATCCTCTCCCTCCTGTTCCATTTCAGAGCCAAGTAGCTTGCTGCAGTGCTGCAGATTTTTACAACTGTTGTGAATGTGACAACTTGGTAATAGAATTCATTATCTTTGGCGTGAGAAGAGGATGAGATTTTCTTTCTTCTGCCTCTTAGTAGCACGGAGTTTGAAAACAGTAAGATCGAAACAGAAAATTTTATTTTAAAGGAGGTAAGGTTTGTTACAGTTGGTGGCTGGAGTCTGTGGCAAGGCTGGAGAGTCCAGCTCTGTAGGAAAAGGAGAGCTGCTGCTCTCCCATTAGCACTGTATTCCTGTAACTAGGACATTGCTGTCCTAGTGCGTGTGTTCTGCCTCCAGGTTCTAAGCAACCTTATCTTGAGGGCTTCTGTTGCTCACTGTAGCTGCACTAGCCATCACAGCTGATGTGGCCATCCATTATGCAGTTGTGCAGTAGTTTTGGAATATGCTCTTTGGCTTCTTCCAGCCAAAATAACATGTAGGGTTTTGCAAGTCAAACTGAGTCCCGAGTCAGCTGGGGAATTTCTTCCTTCATATGCAGATTTTTGGTTCTAAGGGATGAACAGCATATAGTTAGAATATGCCCTCTGCAAGCTATTTAATTCACAAATATTCTTATCTAGGATAAAATTAATAAAAACGATGGCTTGATTTGTTTTACTTTTCTGCTGCTTGTTTTTCTGTGCAGAGAGTGTATGTCTGGAGTACAAACAAGGTAAGCATTGGTCGATGCAGCCAACGGAGACTTCATGCTTAGCTCCATAAACCTGCTTAATAAATGGTGGCATTGGTTACTGGGGACCTGAATAGTGTGTGTTAAAAAATGAGAACGTGGGTTGATTTATGATAGAGTGGCTCATCTCTCTTATGTAGAGAATATCTGTAACCATGCTGTATTTTTCAGCTTACAGAAGCAACAGGGCATTAAGATGGGTCAAGTGAGAGACCTAGTCTCTGTGTGCTCTTGATGTGTTGCCAGGTGTTTCTTGGGGTACAGGCTGTTTAGATTCATTGAACTAAAAGCCACTTGTCTCTAAAAACTGCAGAACTTAATGTTTTCTCCCCCATCTTACCACACACAATGATTCTACATTAGTATTGCAGATGTTCAGCTCAGCTTTCGAGGGGTACCAATGGTTTGGGACAACAGCAACGCTGACCTGGTGGGAAGGACAGCTAAGAGTGTAGGAACACACATTTTGTGACACACAGTTATTTCAGCTTAACTTTTACAATTCAACTGCACCCTCTGGATTTTCCCAAATAGAGACAGATTCATGTTCAAGCTTCCAGTGCTTCTCTAGATAGCAGATACCTGAGAGAGATCTGGTTTGTGCTGTCCTTTGGGCTGCATTCCTTTGCATTCCTGTCTGTAAAAATGTAAGGGACAAGAATACATTTTCAGTACAATTTCTCATTGTCTTTGGTTAGCTTTTAGGTGCTTTTAGGGGCTGTGTTGTTTTTGGGTTTTCTTTTTTGTACCAAGTTGTCACCTCCACAATATCTCTAGTTTCTCAAGAACCTCACCCACTAACTGGACAGTATGTGTCAATTAAAAGTGTTGCCTAGCATGCAGTCTGTTGTTTTGTTGACCGCAGCAGGATATAATCCTGAAAGAATTAACTGTCATATTCTCCACTTGGAACTGTGTACCATTGTGAGTGATCAATATAAAGGATGAGTGAAACATCTATGGGCACAATTAAGGCTCTGCTTTCTTGCCACTGCTGTCAGAATCTGAAATTTCTACCTATCTTTGTAGGAAATGCCCAACAGCAAGTTTGTTTTGTTCTCAGCTTTCAACTGGTTTGGCTGCTCCTGAAATTAAAAGGCAAGAGAAGGAAAACACTGCTCATCCCAATTCCCATAACTTTGCAGTTTGGCAGTGATCTGCTTTTAGCTTTAGGGTTCACTGCTGTTCTTCTTTTTATGTGTTATAGAGGATTATGCAAGTGTCCAAATTTTAAGGACCGGTTATCATTGTTTCCACAAACTTGTTTGCAATTTTGATACAGGAAGTGACTGAACTAAAGCAAAACAATTTGGATTTTGAAAACCTGGTCTTTAAAGTTATGGAGCTGTTAAGTCTCTGAGCTTTAACTTTGAAATATTTTAATTTTCTGTTGAGAAGAAACTGAGAAAAACTGGTTGTTAAATACTTGATGGTGGTATGCTTTTGCTACGTGTAAGGCATGAGTAACAGCATCAGTAACAACAAAGCCTGTGCTAAGGTGCAGATGTGTGGCTTACAGGTGAGATATTCATGTTGACTCACTGTATGGCAAATGCTTACAAATCAGGATATTTGAGCTTGAGAGAAACTGGATGGAGAGAGACTGGATGAATATAACTGCTCCCAGCTCTACAGGCAGGTGTCAAACACTTAAAGACAAAAATGTGGGGTGTTTGGACTTTGTTGAAAACAAAGTGAATGACACTGTAGACTGACTTTAACCAATACTTTGGTTTCCTCCCCACACTGAACATATGTTGAGTTTCTATGCAACATTTGGCCATATGTTGATCGAGTCCTCTAGGAATGACTTGTGAAGTGCCAGAAAATGTTCATCTCTCAGAAATGATCATCCCTCTGTACTGAGCTCTGATGAAGCCACACCTCGAGTACTGCGTTCAATTTTGGGCCCAGCCACAAGAAAGACATTGAGGCCCTGCCACATGCCCAGAGAAGGGCAACGAAACTGTGGGGGTCTGGTGCACAGGTCTTACAGGGAGTGACTGAGGGAGCTGGGATCGTTCAGTCTGGACAAGAGGAGGCTCAGGGGGGACATTATGGCTCTCTACAGCTTCCTGAAGGGAGATTGCGGTGAGGTGGGAGTTGGCCTCTTCTCTAGTGGGGTCACTGTCCCTGGAGGTGTTCAAAAAACATTTAGATGTTGTGCTGAGTGACATGGTTTAGTAAGAAATATTGGTGATAGGCGAACGGTTGGACTTGGATGATCTTGGAGGTCTTTTCAAACCTTGCTGATTCTATGGGTCTGTAGTTCATGTAATCAGTGATTTGAGAGTATCTGAAGATATACTGGGGAGTGAAGGAGGGATTCGGGTTTCTTCACTGTGATGCAAGAAAGGAAAGAGTAGTTTAAAAATGCCCCCCGCTGATTGATTTTTATCAAACGAGAGGAGAGCTGAGACTTAACTTATTTTTACATTGTTCTTTATGTAGATATTTAACAGTTTGTTTGGAAGGAATGTTAAAAGATTCTGCTCCGTTAATGGTTGACTTCTCACCTCTTTTGGTTTAGATGCAAATAGTTTCACTATTTTCAAAACCCCAAAGTAACAAACCCTTGCAAATAGATTTGTCACACAATATTTAACAGAGAAAGTCAACTTTAGTTTGCATATGTGAAGACTATAGTAGCTTTCACGGTTAGATCTCCGTATTAAAAAGAATCAATAGATTTTGTTTCATCTTTCAAGACTGAACATGAACATTCTTCTAAAGAACAAGTGATTCCCGATTTCTCCAAAAAAAAAATTGTGTGGGTTGGGTTTTCTGTCCTAAACGAAGAATCAACCTTCAAACGGAGATGGGTGCGTATATACTAAAACCATAAAATCAGATTCTTTTGTTCAGGTGAGCATACGTAAACTCCTAAAGTGTTCAGAAACTGGAAGGGACATAAATTAATCTGGAAGCGTTTATGCTCTTCTGATCTGTTCCAGTGTCATCTTGGTAATTATAAGAGAGTGTGATTTACGGACTTGCTTTGGTTTGTTAGTTAAATTGCTTGTTTTAGAATGCAAGTAGAAGAATGAAAGTTTTTACATGTTGTACTGAAGACTTCAGATGGATAATGTGTTATTTGTTGCCTGTGGCTTCTCAGGAGGTTGAACAGAAGGCAGGCATCAGAAGTAGATCTTTGGAGACAGTTTTGGCTACAGAACTGTGGTAGAATTCAGCACATCACCAGTATCGTGTTTGTTGAGTTTTTTGTTGTTGTTTAGTTTTGTCGTTTGTTTGTTTGGTTTTTTTACAGGACTGAATTTTACCTTTAGGTATCTTTTGTGTTTCTGTAGTATATGAAATACATCTGCAATATTCAGTTCTCAGTGATTCAGTAAGCACAGAGAATCTGAACCAAACATTCATACTTATTTTGATGGTTAGCATTAACTAGGTTTCTTAAGAGAAATTATATTTTTATGCACAGCATAAAACTCATGTGAATTTACATGTATGCATGTGTGCAGATGCTGAGGTTCCTGGTTATGCTGTATGTTCATCAGAAAGTACCAATGGAAGAATGCAGCCAGAACAACATACAAACAGAATTAAATATTTTTCAACATTTGCTTAAAATTTCCAGCATTTCTTCTGCGATGCTTTCTGTCCTGATGAAATGAATAGCTCATCAACACCTTAGTAAACACAAACTGCAGCTTGCAGCTTTATTTTTCCATCATTAAACAATTCACAATGTGTTCAGTATCCCAGCCCAGCTGATCATGAGATAAAGTGTGACTAAAAAGTAGATCATCTGGTGGTTGCTCCAGTGTTTGGTATGGCACAAAGGGCTCCTTTCTCCTCTCCAGTGTGCCTGTGCTACGGCAGTCGAGGGAGCTGTGCGTGCCTGAGGTGCACTGCTGCATCTGAAGCAATTGCTCCATTTCATCATTGAAATGAGCACAATAATAGCGACATCCAAGCCAATAACAGACTCCTCTTTCTTGCTTATCTCTTCAGCTGTGTTTGGTCTGGTGGCTGAGCTTATCCTTTATGCTTTTGTGGCCTTAATCTAGCTCTTGGCGTGGGGTGTACATGCAACTTTCACACAGTTTGTGGTGGAAGGTGGCTGAGGATGATATTACACATGCTGCAATTTGCCTAGAGTCTTCCTTGCAGAAGGATTCTTTTTTCTATTTCTTTTTTCTTTTTTTTAATGAAATAGCTTTGTTTAATAAAAATTGCTTTCCAGTAGACAAATACCTTCCAAGTAAGATTCACAGCTGCTGAAAGTGCTGCTTTGACAATTTGCACCATGCCTGTCTTGGAAGAGCCGTCCCGAGAGAGCAGCAGGCAGGTACTACCGTTGCTCACCCAGTCCAGGCAGTGCTGAAGCCATGAGACATGATACATGATACACAGACAGGGAGCTTAGTACTATTCTGTGTACATGTGGGCATGTGAGACAGGAGCTGAGTCCACAAGACCTTATCCTCTCTGCTCCCAGATACAGAACTCCAGAGTTGAGATGAGTTTGGACTAATGTCAGAGGGTTGAGCAGTTTCCTTTGGAAGACTCCTTTTGCCAAGTGTTACACTGGTTTTCCATGGCTGTAGTTGCTTTATAACATTGTTATTTATTCAAGCATTGTGTATTTTTCAAGTGGGGCTTTTGACTGTGTGTCGGCTAAGGCCTTAGAGATGGAAATGGTGTGTTATTGCGTTCTTCTTTGCCTCAGTGCATTGCAGGGCTGACCCCTGTTGGCTTCTCACAGTGTAAACGCTTTTCTGTATCTTCGGAGCCGGAAGCTTAAGAGTTTTGCTTTTTCTTAGTGCCTGACAAAGGACCAGAAACCTGTGTCTTTCAGGCCAGGTACAGCTGGAAGCCCTTATGTACGTAGTGTTTACAGAGGCAGTGGCTGAGCTGGTATCCTAAGATGGACTATAAGCCCAGAACTTGAAAGTGTCCACGTACAGCTTTTACTTAAGCGTCTTGCCTGCTGTATAGAACATGAAAATGCATGCATGGCATTTTATGCAGACAGATTCTTGTTCCCTCATCTGATGAAGTTAATATGGAGAGCCACACTAGGAGCAAAGCAGCATCTCAGAAGTTGAGAAGCCCTCTACCTCACAGGGTTTGTACAGGTCCATCCACTTAGAATCATAATCTTTGGATCTCATTCTGTTTCATGTGTGCCTTTTGTATGTCTGTGTCTGTTTCCTTCTCTGGGGTGAGTTTATTTATTCAACGTTATTTTTCCAGTTCTTAATACAATTCAACCATAACTGGGAGAATTTTTCCTACTCTAAATGCCTGAACTCCATACCAGTAGCTGTACCTCTACAATACCTGTGTGTTCCTTGTTCAGGTATGATTCAGTCACCATGGAAATCAGTGGTTGGGTTGTTTTTTTTTGTTTGTTTTGGTTTGCTTTTTTGTGTTTTTGTTTCTTTTCTTTTTGTTTGGTTGGTTTTTCTGCAGTAACCTTGGTGGTTCTCAACATTTGGTTGATGTGAGCTACTGTAAGCTTAGGTTCTGTCTGGTGCCATGAAGGTAGCATGTACTATTTGATGTTTACAACCCAGAGGCTGTTTGTTTCTGTGTAACACAAGGGCATAAAATTATTGACAAAATGGAGTTAAGGTTTTCATGGGCTGAAGGGCTGAAGTGTGCACACAAGTATGCATACAAGAGGGTGCTCTTGGCAATAGGCAGTGTGTTTGGCACAGGAGCTTCAACTGTCACTTAGTTTGTGCAGAAATGGTCCTTTTCCACAAAAACAAATCTTTTGCATGCATACATGAATTCTAAATCAAACTGATTGATCTGCCTCATAAGTGTAATTCTGGTATGTCCTGTTTTCTTATAAAAGAAGCCTCTGATAGCACTGAAGTGAATAATTCTATATTTGGCAATTATTTATGAACTGCAGATCTCATAAACACAGCAGATGCATTTCCTGGATGGCAGCCATTCGTGCATCTGGGGACTTATTTACTTGTTATTGAAAATATTTGACTAGAAGGGAAAGAGAAAAGATGCTCCCACCTCTTCCTAATTTTCACCTCATTTCTGAGGTGCTCCCCAGCGCTCTTTCTCCTAGATTTTTCACGGTATAAACATCCTTTGACATCTTTCAAATATTTAGTTCTCTTAATAAACTCTGCTTCAATCTTCAGGCTCAGTGCTTTCAAAATGATTGTCTTCTGGGATGTATTGCAGACCCCCATGCTTTGAGTATTTCCATCCAAATTGATCTTGCACATCACATGCCTGATTTGAAGAGTGTTCTTAGAGACTTTTCCTATTGTGCTGTGTGTAACTAAGTAACACAGAGTGCCTGTTAAAGGTTGTGTATCCCTGTATTGTTTGTTTTCATTCAAAACTTGCCGCAGTGTTCTTCCTCTTGATGCTCTCTTGCCTATCTTTTGTATTCTCATTCCTCCTGTCCTTCATTATTTCATTTCTCTTTCTTTTCTGCCTTTCCTGCGAGGAGTTTCAGTTTTAGTATGGAAAGATGGAAAGGCTGGCATTTGAATTAGGGATTTTTTGTTGTTTGTTGTTGTTTGTTTCTGTTTTGCTGCAGTACTGAGGCAAGAGGAGGGATGATTTCATGCCCTTAAAAGTGAAACAAAGCTAGGGTATATTTGGCCTTCGTATTTCTTCTAATTGAAAATTAGAACTTCAGTCTTAATGTGGACTTAGTCTGGGGAGGAGCATGTTCTTTATGGTGAAGAGCATTTTGTTCAGTGTGTCTTAGAATTTCAAGTGCAAATCTTTATGGCGTTAGGTTTGAATCCCTCTGACTTCCCCAGGAGGCAGTACCAGTGGCAGAATTTGCAATATTGACTCCTTCTCATGGAACATACTTCTCTTTAATCGAAGAGCAAAGTATCAAGGATTTTTTTTAAGCAATATATGACCTTATTCCCTTTACGTGCTAGCCATATGTTGTGTTTTCTGTAGAAAGTAAAACCACGTAGTGAAAGATATACCAAGACAAGGGCTCATAGAAAAACACTCCTAAAAGGCTTATGAGATCACACCTCTCTTGAGTATAGTAGATTTTTGTGTGGGTCACATCATTGGCATCTTCCATGCTGAGGTGAGAGTGAAAGAAAAGCAGTGCAGCAAGAGTTTATGTTCAGAGGTATGTTGGTTGGTTGGTTGTTGGTTTTGGTTGTTTTTTCAAATGAGTTTGTGTGCTGATTGCTTCCTGTCCTGTCATGGTGGTTGGAAGTTTTGGTGCCATCATTACTTCTGAGTGTTGTTAAAGATGTTTTTGGCTTCACCTTGGTTTTTTTTAAAACGATATTTTTAAATTTTCAGTAATTGCCCTGTAAACAGTTTAATTGTAAATATTCTGCTAGTCATAATAGAGTCTGTCACTTTGAATATGAACTCATTTTCAGTCTTCAAAAATGTATTGGGGCATATTAATCTTCAGTGTGGATGTGAATGTCATTTCTGATGCTTCCCCTCTGCTGTATCTTTCTAAGAAATATCTTTAAATTTCAAAATGGCCATTTGGGTTTGATGCAACATAGCAAACCTTTCGGCAGCTCTCAGCTCTTTGTTGCATGATTCTCTTTCATCTTTTGTGTGAGCAAAGTGTTGAGATGCAACCTTCTGAAGTATCCCATGTTCCTATAAATAGGCTAATCATTATTCAGAAAAATGGGTGGACGTGGGTAAGAAAAGGGCTTCTTTTTCTGTCAGTGGGTTTTTCTGCATTTCTGTTAATGTTGCTTATGGAGTGGCTTTCAGATGAGCCCTTAAGCTCGAGGATACTGCAGAATACATTACTAGACATTTGAAGTAGCATACTGTATATAGCATGTGCAGCTTTAGGGCATTTTGTAAGGTAGCGGTTTGCTGTTCAGACACATCCTTGTGTGCTGGCTGCGTGTCTGTCAAAACCAAGCTTTTTTCCTTGTGTGAACTCTAGCCTGTCATTTTGTCACAGTCTCAGATGCTGAAGTTTCAAATCCAAGCCTGCAAGTACTGATATCTACCTATCTTTTTCCAAAATTCATCCTGAGTTCACAGATTAATGGCTCTCAGTTATTCATCTGCAAACCATTAAAGGTCTGTGGCTTATTTACCACTGAAGTTAATATTTCCCTCTTGTTGCTGCTTTAAATGAAAAAAAGTGGAAAACATCTGATTTCTGGAATTACCAAAGATTATGTTGGGTCACCCAAAGTGAGCTAAGGGGGGGGGGGAGGTACCTGTGCAGGAAAAAGGGGATGAGTCAATGAGATGACTGGAAGCGAGGGATGGTTATTGTAGAATCATGCCTACACTGGAATTGGAGACTGTGAGCTTGAAAATGACATGTTTTGCAACCAGTGTACAGCTGCTGTGCAGCCCTTCACACAACCTTGTCCCCTGGGTGAGAAGTTGAGTTGAGTGGAAAGCAGCCCCAGCTGCCTTCATGCTCCGGATCTTACTGAAATGTGTGGGCTCTGGAAGTGCTGACCTGGTGGCACATGTGGCTTCCTTGTGCAGCCTGGGGAAGACAGGCTCCCAAGGTACTGCATGTGCTTAATGCAGCAAACAGTATTGATCTTCTGCACTGTGCTGGGGAGAGCAGGAGCTGCGGCAGCGCATGTTAGTCAGCACATTTACAGCTTCAGAACAGCTCTTCTGAAGTCACTTAATTTGGCTGAGCAGCCTCCCTCAGGTCAGTAGGTCCTGCCTCCAAATGTGGGTCATTTGGCTGCTCTTCCGCTGCAGTGTCACTAAGGTGATGCTGCAGTACAAACATGGCTGCGGGAGCACAAGTCATCCCTTCCAGACTGAATTGACGCCTCTCATATTCCCCCTCTCTGTACCGAAGAGAATGTCAGACACCAGAAAGACACGGCCTTGTCCCCTGGTTTGGATAAAAGTTTCTCTTTGGTTTGCAGCTTATGTGAGCAGGGATAGCCCTGAGTCTGGAGAGAGTCATTTAGAGAAGGTCAGGCCCTGGTGGGATGAGCCTTGGATGAGATGGTTTTTGGGTTTGATTCAGTGATTCCAGAGGCACTTGAGTCATGGTCAGAGCTCTAAATCACAAAGAAATAAAGTGCCTCTCACTGTTCTGTGTGCAAAAGATCTTCTTGGATGCTTGTGCTTTATTCAGACAGGCAGTGTCCTAGCTAGATCTGTGATCCTAATGCATGCTGCTGGCTGCCTGCCTTCAGCCTGGAGCCAGCCAGAGACAAGTGTGAGGCCCAGGGAGTTGCTGGCTCTTCCATATGCACTCACCTGCCTGTTCTGCCTCTGTTCTTGTCCGGCTGCTTACTGGTGCAGGGGGCCTCATTGGCCGGCCTGAGCTGGTGCTGTCTATGCCACAGCTCAGCACAACTGGGATGGGAAGCTTGCTGGCAGCTCTGACCACTGGTGTGCTCCTCTTCAGAGATGGATCTCTGAGTCCCAGTCTCCAGAGAGACTGTGTCGAAAGCTGATGAACTGCATACGTTAGATTTTGAGTGTGCGCATCACATATGTAGTGAGCAGGAGGATGCTTACTCAAAAAATGTTCCATAATTGCGTGTGGTTTTAAAACTATTGATTGTGTGTCACATTGGTCTGCTGAAAGATCTCTGTCAATGCCTTCCTATAAAAGAAAAGCAACTAATGTCTTCCTGAAAAAAATGCTAAGTGAAGATAATCCAATTAGGCTGCTGTACCTAGCTGGGATCTCTAATACTGATGTTGTCTTAAAATTGACTGTCTTACAGTGCAGTATAAGCTGTACTGGTGAAGATAAATTTAGCTGTAGTCAATTTGCAGTATTACTATGCAGTATAGTTTTTTTTAAAGGTTCACAAAACAGATTCGTAGGGACTTGTTTTGTTTTCCAGAGCACAAATATATAAGAATATGTTTATAAATTAAACATCAAGGAAATGAATAGAAGGAATTGGCTGAAGTGCACCTGCACCTGTGCCGTTAAGCTATCAGGAGATGGCTCTTGTCTTTATAGCTAAGCATTTATGTGGTACTATCTGTAAAACTGAGGCCAAAATCTAAATCTTCCCTGTTCTGGTTTCCCCTAGGAAAGTCTGCATGCAGTTCTTTGCTTGCTGAGGGAAAGTATTTTTCCACTGTGCCTGTCAAACCGACAACCAAATAAATAAATAAAAACCCAGCAAAGTCCCAAAGCAGTTGGGCTGGCGAGCGGCAGCAGCTCATGCACATGAGGTCTGTTGCTGAGAGAGGCAGTTGGGGATGGCTGCAGGAGCCCGTCAGGCAGCCTGATCCTAAAGTAGCTGGAGCTTTAGTTTCTAGATCCAGTGCTTTGAAGCTCAGCAGTCAGACAGCAGCAGTGGCACAGAAGGTAAAGAATAACTAAAGAGTGCTCTGCACTAATCCAATCCAGCCGCAATATTAAAGCCATAGATCACTCTAGTAAAACTTGTATCCAGCGTATCCAAGAGCACAGGGCTGTAACTTCCTGTAGGCAGATTTAGGGAGAGGTGTTGATTACTGTTGCTGTTATCAAGTATCCGGGACGCTAATCATCATCTCTGGTGTGCATTTTGGTAACGAAGGAGGTCCATGATTCAGTGGTAGGGAGGCAGAAGGATGGAGTGGAAAAGGAAGGGAAATGTCACTGCATTTATTCTGTCTGAAACAGAACTGATCATGATTGATTTTTGTTTTCCAAAGGGATTATCTAAATATTACTCGAACAGAATATCCTATTTTTTAAAACATATCCTGGACAAGCTTCCTATTTCCCCACTTTTTTTAATTGTTGAAAATGGCTTACAAAGTCTCATGTACTCTTGATTAAAGGCTTTGTGCCAGAGAGGGCATTAACCCATCAGTCATTTAACAGTTAAAAGCATTTAAACAGTTAAAAGTCGTTTAAAAGTTTAAAGGTGAATGAAATTTGTAAATCTCTTTGAGGTATTTCAGTGTAGCACTCAGCATTTGCTGTTGTTACACAGCCTGTACAACATAAATGGAGAAGCTTGGGTACTTACTCAGGTCAGTTATCCCAAATGGGGAAAAGGACTGTTCTGAGGATCTTTGAAGCACAAACCTAACTTTCCCTAGGATTCATGGCACTTGAACCCTATGTTTTTCAGCAGAGTGGTATCTCTGGGAGTTGTTTTGGGCTCCTCCTTAGAGCAGTTCACTGAAGTCCCTGCTGGTGGGCTGATTCTGACCTTTCCAGTGACTTTGACCAAACCCTTGAAGCTATCTGGGATGAACCTGGGTCTGTCAGCCTGCAGCGCGCTCTTTTGTGTGTGTTGATATGCGGCTTCCCTGAGTCCAGGCTGTGATAGCTCATTCCCATGCAGTCAGATCATATCCTCCCAGTGGATATCTCATGGCTGTGCTGGCCTTATAGGGAGCCTCGCACAATATTGTGATTTATGCCAATGAGTTTGTTATTCAGCCTAAGGGAAGTAAACACCTGCGCTGGAAGGCTGTAAAGTACTGGTTGGCAATGGAGCTATTTAAAGCTCAGCCAGCTTGACTGCATTTAGAAAAGCAAAACAAAAAACTAAAAACAAAACCCAAACCAACCAACAAAAAATCCCACAAACCAAACATATTTATAAAGTGGAAATTCCACATTGCTCTTTCTGTGCAGTATAACTGAGGAACCCTGTCTCTCTCTCTCACAAAGTTGTTTTGTTCTGCAGTTCTTGAAACCACACTAATAGAATCGTACCCAAAGCAGAAGGAATGATATTTTTACATTTAATTCTCACAGGTTTTCTATATTATCCCTTAGCTTTTGATTGTTATGTTGCTTTAGACGTGTCTTTTAAAAGATATCGAGGCCATCCTTCCCTACTGCTAGAAATCTAAGCCAGGTAGGGTTAGTATCAGACTTATTGGCTGACTGATATAGCTGGAATTACAGAGGCATAATTTCCAATCATACAGGATCTGCTGAGGGTGGACTGAGTTGAAAAGCAATGAAAAGTGCTAGTTGAACATCCAGAGCTCTTAGCAGGAACTTTGCAAGCAGATATGAACTTATGAATGTACAGTGGCACTGACATGTTGCCATTGTTTACATCTTTTTATTCACTGTGATTTCTGTTACTGTCCATTATTTTACTGTATTCTTAACAGAAAAAAAAAATACTTCAATTTGAAGACTTCTGAAGGACTTTGCCAATGAAAGAATATAGTTCATAGCAAATTGTGTATAGCCAGTATGCTCCTATGGGGTAAAGTAAAAAGAAACAAAATATAAGGAACCTCCAGCGCTGCTGCTGAAAATACCAGTAGCTGGTGTCAGTGCATAAAGAATGCTGTAGGTGCTTTGGGAAATGTCTTAGGGAGTTCAATTGCCTGAGCTGGAAATCTGGCCGTGGCATCCATTTTGCCCTGAGTTTGCACAAGTCAAGCTGGAGTCTGTGAGATGCTGAGGGGTTTTATCTTGATCCAAGTTCCTACTAGTAATAAGTGAAATAGAACAGCATGAAAATGCATGGGAGCTTTTTAATGCAAATCCATACATTTGTACAGATATATTTGCATATGCAGTGGGACATGTGCTACATTAATGTCCAGTGAATTTTTAAGTGATAATTTGTACGATCTGTCTGCAAATACAACACCCAAATTTAACTAATAATTTAAACCAATTTAATGCTGGGAACTTTGCTAATGTTTGAAGGCACACATATCATCCTAGTAGGTCCACCTTCTTTGTTTTCTATCGTTCTTTTAGAGATCAGTGTTTTTCCTGTTGTCATGGTTAACCCTCTTACATGATATAGCTTTACATGATAGGCTAAAAAAAGCAGAAGAATCATGGCAGGAGCAATACATCCACCAGCACTACTGTCACAAGAAGCAAAGCTCCATCTGCCCAGCTGTTCTGCTTCTCACTGTCTATGCTTTTCATTAGCAAGTTTTTGACCTTGTATGCATGTGGTAAGATTAGATCCAAGTGCTGATGTAGAATGCTGGTTATTTACATTCTCTGTGTAAATTGACTAAGAATCCTAATAATGAGGACAAGAATAATGAACTTATCTTTGGGTCATCCGTACTGATTTGCTGTTAGACACACGGGTGGTGCTCTTTTAAAAGGACATTTTCTTCCCAGTAACTTTAGGAAACATGATTCATGTCAGTAATGACATGGTTTTCCATCCTGGAGCAGTCTGTCAGAGCTCCCATGAGAGTTCTTTTCAGTTTAATATTCATAGCTGAACTGGCCCTTGTTGGAGAGCTCTTTTCCTTTTTCTATTTACATTTCAAATAGTTCCACAGAGTTGTGTAGGAGAAGGAGAATTGTTTGCTGAATGCTGATGGATGCAATAATATTAATAATAATGTCATTAGCTGTGCTAAGGAATTAAAAATAGATCACACAAGTTCACGTGTGGCTTTTTTACTTAAAATTCCATAGGCATCTACTTTTCCTTCATTTTCATTGTGTATATTGCTGTTTTCATCTTGAAATTAAGTGCCTCCTCATCCAGCCTGTACAATGACATCTGCCATCGTGCAAATGCAACGTAACCGTGCTAAAGGTTACATCTGCACCTTGTGTGAGCTTGTTCTACCAGGCAACATTATAGTAAGTCTTTGAGCTGAGCTTTTGTAAGAAAGTACCCTCATTTAAGGAGAAAGACATTTGCTCTGTAAATCAGAAGTGACAGTTTATAATGGCACTGTGAGATAAAGAGAGAAGAGAAGAGCGGGAAATGGAGCTGAACTCTACATTACGGAGGGACTGTAGTTTCTCATTATAGCCTCAGGAATCTGATCTTCAATTCTTTGGCAATGAATGTATCAGCCATGCTGCCCACGGCGTTTTGTATGCAGGTAGGTAGGGACAAGAAATCCTTAATGTTTTGGGTTGGAAAAAAGCTTCTTTTCATTTGTACATGGGTCTGGAGGAGAGAGAGAAATAAATAGCTTTACTCTTGTTTGTTCTTTGTTTTATGGCCGGGTGGCATTCCCCATCCGCTATTGAGAAGAGCTTGTAAACCTCTCTTTTTCTAATCTGCAGGCTTTCTGGTTCCACAAGATGGTGCTTGCAACTCAAATCAAAATGGAAGTCGTTCCCTCCTCTTAAATTGGCTGCTGCTAAATTTCAAATGAGACCCAGTGTTACTGTGGAGAGAGTACTTGCGTGCTGCAGGCCACGTGATATTTGCTAGACAGTGTGAATACATTACGTGCAAGTTTGCATCAAGTCCGTATTCAGATTCATACGTGTCTTTTCCTAACCATAACTTTTCTTTTGCCTAAATATAGAATCAGTGCTATTCTCTGCACTTTTCAGACCAGTAGCCTAGCTGTCAGCGTGTTGAACCCGTTGGACTAGGGAAAATTTTAATAGCTAGTTGATAAGCATTAACTGTGTGTGTGTGTGTGGAGTTGTCTGAACATGGAAGTGACTTCAAAAAGATCCATTACATTTCATGCCATTACAAAAACCATAGGTAAGTTATTGGAGAGCGCACTTTATCCAAAGAAAAGTTGGATCAGTGATACACTTATAATGTATTTTAGATGTCTTTTAAAAACCGCATTAAAGCCTTGGCTCATGTCAGGCAGCCTCAGAATGATCAGAGCTCGTTAGGTGCAGCCATGGAGAAGAACTGGAAAATGTAGAAAAAATTTTGATTCTGGGATTATTCACAGAAATTACAGATACAAGTTCAATGGCTTGTCCTGGAAATTCTCAGGATGTGGTTTCATTTTTAGTGAGTAAATGCCAGCATGCTATTGGGATGTGAGAATTGTTTTGGGAAGAGCACTGGGCTGCTCCATAAACTATTGCTTACTAAAACAATGATAAATGTCACCGTGTGTTTTAAGGGTGGGGCATGGGGGGAGAATAAGGAAGAGCCATCTCTGCGTGTTCATGAAATTTTTATTATTCATATCTTGCTCAGAAAATAATTAGCGATAACAAGATGCCTATAAATAAATAGGAAAACCTTGTCTATGGAAACGGTAGCGTACTATCCAGGAGAAAGTTTTATGCAACATTATAAATGTCTGATTTTTGTTGTCTTCCAACATTTTAATTTGTAAAATTCTAGACTTTTATTCCACTGAGAAAGGTAAGAGTATCTCACCTCTGTGTGATTTAGCCCGGTGTTGTCAGCTCGCAACACCAGGACACGTGCTGCTTCCTGGTCCCAGTGGGTGCAGCCAGGCTCTGCACCCAGCCAGTTCTCTCCCCCGTGTTGCAGGAACGTTCCCCATCTCACCAGGCTTTGTGGGCTGCCACCCTTCCCCATGGCAGTCCTTGATTCCCAGCACGCATTAAGCCCTGATGCAGCTGCTCAGTGGGGATGCAGCTAATTTAGGTATGATTTTTATTTTATTAAGGCAAATAGGTAACTGGAGAAAAATGAATACTGGCTTAATGATCAGCTTGTCAATTACAGCTGAAAAGGATTTTGATCAGTCAGAAAAGGCATCCGTGAGTTTTGAGATCTGTAAAATAGATTTATAATGGAAGAAGATATTCAGTGCCCTAAATATAGCAGCTGCTGCCTCCTCCATAATTCAGTGTGAACACTAGCTAGTTAGTCCTGCCAAGGGACTGCTTTTTGCTGAAGCATCGTGTTGGTAATACAGATATAAGAAATACTACTGCTATACGGTAATTTCAGAAGCTCTGCAAAAGCTATTTAACATGAGATAAGAATTAACTGTTCATGAAGAGGAAAGGAAATGCAAGAGCTAGCTACAGTAGCTGCTTCCAAGGAAAAGAAACGCATTGTGAGTGGGACGAAGCTAAGTAGGTTAGAGGAAAAAAAAAATATGGCTGTGTGTGCTATTGACATGGCTGCATGGATGGTGCTGTCATCACAAGGTGCATTTGTGCATCTGTTCAAAACATTTGGTATGAAACTGGTTATCAGAAAGTCCTGATCCTGTTTTCTCTGCTATAATCACTGATGTATTAAGCAGTGATTGTAGCTACCTAAGCCAGGTCAAAAAAGCAGTTTTTTCTAACCTCATATAGTTTGAAATACATTTTGATAAATATAATGTGACTATTAGATATCAAGTGTGATGCATGTGAGTTAAGGCAATTCAAGAAGTGGTATAAGGATTCTTCATAAAGACCTGTAATAGTTGTGGATCTTTCTTGTAATTTGCCTACATGGGCAGGAAAAGGCGTCCTTAATTTTTGAAGTATTTTAGGAGAGCTGCTTTGCTGTACAGTGGAAGTCATCTTGTTGCATAAAATATCTGTGGTACAGCTGGAATGTATTACACTGCAACTTGGTGTAATGAAATCTCTGTATGTCTTGAAAGCTCAACTCTGTGTTGAGGAATTATGCATCCTATAGTTTCCACCTGCTGTCCTATCCTTGATTCCTAGGGATATGTATAAACACTGATGCACCGTAGATGCTCTCTTCTGTTCATTTGTAGTGCTAATGGCCACCTTCATGTGTAATACACATAAAGAGATGCAAAATCAGTAGCTCCAAGGATAGCATTAGTACTTAGCCAAGCTACCGGCAGTACGGTGAGAGGTGAGAGCTGAGAGATGCTTTTATACATCAGTGCTGACAAATCTAAGTCCTGTTTGGAATGTAATTTGCTCAGTTGTCCTCATCCCCCAACAGTATGTCAGCAGTGGTGATTGTGATGAGAAGACTGCTTTTTGTTTTCCTCTGTTTAGGGGAAATTGCTGTATGACCTCAATGCAGAAAAGTCAACTGATGTTACCCACCCTACCTAAGATTTGAGGAGGAAGCAGTCAGGAAAGTTTCTTGTATTTGCTGCTCAGAATTTTCAGTGTGGAGTTGACGCTGTGGGATGGTTTCATATCCAACCAAAACAGTGACCTCAAAGGAGCTGGAAACTGAGTGTGTTACGTAAATCATTTCATAGTTTGCCATTCGGTAGTTCAAAGAGAAAGTTAGGAGAAATCACTTGAGGGTTTGCTGTGACCATGCTTAAAAGGGCAGCACACTACAGGGCGTGCAGCTCATGGCTCTTTCTCCCCAGCGCGTTTTCTTTGAAAATGATAGCACCTTAGAAAAGGAAGATGGTATGGAGGACTCTGCAGAACGAAGCACTTAATGCATGTTGAAGCAGGGTTTTAGTTGTTTGGTTTTTTTTTTTTGTGACAAATACAAGTTATTTCAGTTGTTAATAACAGCAGATGCTTACTGTACAGCAGTCTTTTGCCCATTGCTGACCAGATTGTGTTTCCTTACATGCAGAGCACTGGAGAACGCAAGCTGTGGCCCCGCAGGAACATCACATTGCCCCATACTGCGGCTGTAGGCAGGGCTCAGGCTGACTTCATGTTGACAAGTTTTTGTGTTCAGTAGCATCTTGTTTTAACCTCTCACTGCCTCTGTGAGCTCAGTGCAGTTTGCTTGCAGGTGAGCTCTTGTTCTCTAATGTCTTGCAGAACCTTTAGAAGTAGTGTTTATAGTATTAATAGTATTATAATTCAGCCATAGTCTGTACATTTGGAATGTTTACCAGGCTAATTGTTTAGCAGCCTTGGTCATAATCCTACTCCATCAGATTATCCTAATTACATTCAGGAACAGATTAATATCATTAGTTATAGTTAATCTGTAATATAGATTATACAACAGTGCTTCACTTTTTCTTGTATTGAATAAAGCCTTACACCATCAATAAAGGAAAGTCTTAGTAAGCATGTATAAGTGTTAAGCCTAAAATGATGTGTTGTCTTGATAGTGTTTATTTCACAAGATTTTGGACATCTCACGTGGCGTTCTTCCTGTGATGAGCTGATACACTTTGTATTCTGTTTTTGGTGTTTCTCTGAATAAAGCCTACTTCTGTTTCCATTGGGATAGCTCCTTTAGATGGAGGATCAAAGAAAGTCAAGAGGACAGTCAAATAGTTGATTTGTTTTGTTTGGGTTTTTTTTGTTTGTTTGTTGTTTTTTTTTTTTTGTGTGTGACTGAGCTGTGGTGAAGATGGGTCAGCTATCAGATATCCTGGACAACTACAGCTTTTGCAATATTTTTCTTGGAATGTAGTACATGATAGAAATCTCTTCTGAGCAGAAACCATGTCTGAGCATTTTGAAACCATCTGGCAGTTCTGTGGCTTCATATTGCAGTTGTGTTCAGAATAAACCTAAAAGATAGACAACAGAGAGAGGGAGTGTTTGGAACAGCTGATTTTGCCATCAGTCACATTTCTGGTGCTTAACTCAATTTTAGTACAGAATACTTTGCTGTTGTCACCATGAATCTTATGATTAATTCTTTGCTCCTGGCAATCCTGGAATATTGAATATTGCTAGAAATAGGATTCAGACTGAGAGCCAAGTTGTTGTCACATGGCTGCCATTTTACGTGTGGACTGTATGCTTCATGTAATATTCCTGTGACTCTTTCAGTGAAATTTTTGGTGTATTCTTATAAATGTTTTTGTTTTTGTATACCCACGCACCCACGGAGACAATCACCAACCACTGATTTCAGTAGTCTGCTAGTAGTATTCATTGATTTGTAAGTTCCCTTTTTAGTGAAAATACTCAGCATACTGCTCAGATCCAAGGAAACTCCACATTCTGGATTCTGTGCTCCAGTGAAATGTTTCAAAGGAGGAGTAAGGTGGTTAGTGTTTTCAGTTTTGTACGAAATCCCAATTTTCAGCATGACTTAGAACTAGAGTTGTGGCGAGCAACAAGCCATCTGATTAATCAACAGAGAATTTGCAGTCATCAGCAATGCTTCAAGATGATCTAGGAAGGTCTGTTGCCATGTCTCCTTGTGCTTTCCATATATAGTGCTTTGCCCTTCCTCTTCCCCTCATCTCTGACAGTTCATATGAGGTCTGTGGTTTTACTAAACACAGAGCTGCCTGGAGTCTCTAGCTTTTGTTTTTTCCCCTCCTAATTGGCTTCCAGTAGTTACTTTTCAAGCATGATGGTGTCAAGTCAATTTGTCTGGGAGTCGATGGGTGATTTTCATCATGGTGATTATGTATACAGTTCTTCCAGCTCACAGCTTTATTGCCCTAGGTTTTTCCAAAGGCTTACTGAGGTGTTCTCCATGGAAAAAAAATGAATGACATGGGTGTATGCTTGGTGGTGAAAGTTGCATCAGTGGGAGAGAAGGAAATAATAATAAAGCTAAATATTTCCATCTGGCTTAACTGAGGCTATTCCTCCTGGCCCTTAGAGGGTGGGTGTAATGAAAACTGCTGCTCTCTACAGTTCTTTATGATTTGGAGAGCATCGAGTGCTGTTGATGGCAAGAAGTTGCCTTGACAAATTTTATCTGAGCTTCCTTTTTCATACAGTGACTGATTATGGGATTTCTGTGATACTGTTGCAGTGGTTTTGTAATCTCGTCTTTTGAGTCTCTCCAGGATACAGGTTGGACATGTACCCCTTTGCATGTACAGTCAATATACTTAAAAGGTAAGCTAACGCTACTGATGAGAAGAAATTGCTTGGGTTGCAGTGTTGGAAGCCCTGAATGATCAATCTTGGATGTTTTGGACTGGAAGTTCATATTTATCTACCAGTCTGTATTCCATCAGCTCTTACTTCTTCCTTCTCACAGGTGACAGGTTTGTTCTGAGGGAGAGTCTGCTGGTGTTCCATGTCCAAGGTAGTTAAAAGTTGGAGGACCTTTGGAACTTGAGCACAAAAACTACAAATAAGGGATGAAAATGAAACAAAAAGTGCCCCTCAACAAAGCCTGAGATTAGCAGGACAGAATGCAAATAATGTAACTGCACTCTGAGGGATAAGGGAACAATACAGGGTTAAAAAGTGGAATTTAAAGTGGTTTTGTTGATAGCAGTTTGCATTCTTTGTGCATACCACTCGTGCCATGCATGTAGCACTTATTTTAGCCCTTAATCCTGAGAGCCCCTTTGCCCTGCTGTATGTCCTGGGGAGGCAAAGTGCTGATGGTGAAGTAATAAAAGCTGCTACGGATCTTGATAGAGTAAACACTGCAGCACTTTGGTGTGTGTATTTCCTTTGGAATGTCTGTAACATGCTGAATTTCACAGGTCACAGCAGGGCTGGTTTAGAGGCATGCTGTTTAGAAGAATTTGGAGACCTGTGAAATTACTTCGGGCCATCCTTCAAAAGTGGTCATATTTCAGTCTTTCAGATTTGATGTTAGCTACTCTTGAGGAAGAATAGGGCGAGACTATGGGTGTTCTGTACTCTATAAACACTTGGAAAGTGCTTATAGAGACATTCTAAACATTGTAGCAGAAGCGACAGGGTTTCCTTTCTTAATTCTGCAGAGCTTTAGATTATTTGGGAGTGAGGGCAGATGAATACCCCGTCAAAGTGAAGAAAACAATAACTAAAGGGCTTACAGGTTTTGTAGCTGCTTTCTCTTCAGGAGGAATGTATTATGAAAAAGCAGAAATAAAATTCCCTAGGAAAAAAATAAGAGTATTTTAATTTTGCTGTGTGATCTTGACCTAATATTTGTAGAATTGTTTTTCTATCCTTATTTTTTCAATTTTCTTTTTTTTTTGTTGTTGTTCTTTGTATTATTTCATGCTTCTGCCTATAGATTTCTGATTATGTGGCTTTTTTCTAATAGCAAATGAACTGGGCTGGCAGCATGTGAATGGTAGTATAGCAAACATAGTATTTTCATGATGGATGTTGGTGCTGTACCCAAATGGTGCTGACTCTTTTGTAACTAGGACAAGATTTATTTATTTATTTTGCTGTGTCTGTATGTTCTCGGCAGACATAATTCTGATAGTTAGATTACAATGAGTAGATGTGCCCTTCTCAGGCTAGTAACTTAGTAGAAGCTAGTTCCATAAAGGTGACAAGTGTCACAAGTGAACTCTCCCAACAAAATTCATACAAGGAATGGGGCAGTTTGTCTTCTAGGTTTCTCTTTCACCGTACATAGTCCGCATCTTCTCCGGCTTGGCATGTGAACCTGCAGCCCATGGGTCCCAGGGAGCTGCTTCCTGCACATCTGGGTGCAGTATGTAGGCTCTGTAATACCTGCAGTTGAACTCCCATTTTGAAGTCTTGGTTGAGGCACGTATTAGCCATCTTTCAGATTTTAGATATTTATGTTGTGTATCTCGGATATAATCAGTGGTTTCTTTGATATATGAAGTCTTTACAACTGAGGACTCCTTAGGCGTAAGCAGCACACATCTGTGATTATGTCAACCATTTGTTCTCTGGAAGGGTGCCTGAAATACCACAGAGCTATGTCCTCTGTTCTGCTGGGCTTCCTATGCCTTTATCTGTCAGAACAGTCTGAAGTGTCATCCACTGCAGTTGCAGGAAAAATCCTATTCCTTCCTGATCCTGTATCTGGATCAGTAGTTCCAGATCCTTGTAAAGTATTTCAGCTCATCTTTCCCATACTTGGGAAGGTATTTGTATTGTCTGCATCTCCTGTCAAACCATGTTTTTCTTTCTGCTGAATTCTGCCATGTGTTGCTTTGTTTGTAAGTTGCTTCCAAGCCAGTAATCATAAGCACTCCATCTGGTTTGGGAGCAGAGTAGTGATGATGTAAAGGGACATTTCCACTCTTCTGTTTAAAAGAGCCCTCCATCTGTACCAAATTTGCCGTTTAACTGAGATTGTAAAGGGTTTTTGTTAGGTTTTTCTTTTTCGGAGATGAGATGGATTGTTGAGATTATTTTCTCTTGCATATCTACTTAGCACGTGATTGTGTCCAAGGTCCTTTTTCTTTCTTAAGCTAAGAATGACTGTAGGAATGTGCAGGTCACGTAATTCAGGAGGCAGGGTAACTGAAGGATCCTGAATGTTTTTAGAAGTTCTGGAACAAATTGATTTGCCATTTGTATTGAGCCTTTCCTTTATTACCCTTTGTTAATAGCACGCATGTGAGATCTCATCCTGAATTCTGTAAAACTGATCCACGAGGTTAAAAAAATACAGTGTCGCTATGATTTATGACATGAGCTGTCAGAGCTGAATTGATGGAGGGGAACATGCTTAAATGAGTTTTTGGTGCTGCCAGCTCTCAATTTTTCTTCGTGCTGTTCTTTTGTAAGTCTGATCGTTGCCCTTTCAAAATTAATGGAGAGACAATTAGGCATCTTCTCTTGTGGGGATGTCATAACCTGACCTAGGATGGTTAATAGGCAACCATCTGGGCTCATCATCCACCAATCTCTTCAGACGCTTGTGAAGCTGAAGAGCCAGGAGTCAGTGAGCAGAAGGCAAAGGAGTTGTGGCAGCCAGCACAGGCAGGCCACGGGCAGAGAGGTGCTGGGGGGTGAGCTGCTGCCCAGACCATGCTGGCAGCAGGTGCAGGATGGGGGCTGCCCCGAGTGAACAGCACCCAGCACAGCCCCTGGGTGAACCTGACATGTGGAGAGTGTTGAATCCTTTTCTGAAAAATCTTCGTTGCTCACTTCCGAGGAATTGGTGCTTTCTCTCTGGGAGGGCTGTCACACTGCCTGTTCTTTGTCCCTGGTCGCAGTGCCCAGCAGGGGCTGCAGCTCAGGGCTGTCTGGTGGCAAGGAGCTGCCATGCGGCGATGGGCTGTATCTCTTGCATGGTGCTCTTGTGAGTGTCCATAAAGCAGCCCAACTTCACACTTCCATTGACACAAAGAACTGCTCTGTAAGTTTTAAATGCCATGAGATTCCCTTGAACCCCACTATGGAAATCATTGTATTTCTTTTCTTCTTGCTCTCAAGCAAGTTTTCGAAGACAATGGCAAGATGTTTATGCTCCTAGTTCTTTCACTCAGAATAAGCCTCTCTTCAGATAGAGATGAAAATTCAGCTGCTGGATAGTAGCCGTATGCTCTTGGGTCTCTGGACTTGTGATGCTTCATTTTAGCATTTTGAAATAACTCTCAGTCCTCGGAATAGCTTTAGAAATTGGATTTTTCAGTACGCTGTGCATTGTTGGGGTAGCTCATGAGAACACCATCACTGCAGTAGCTGTGGTACGCATGATTGAAATCTCTGCTGCAGGGAGCTGTGCCACAGATGTGTCAGCAAGGTAAAGTCATTCAAACTGACTTGGTCATCATCTTGTACTTAAATTGAGGTGGAAGGCTCTTCCACCCCTGCAGTCTGCTGTTAACTTCAGTTAGCAGTGTTTAGTCACTGGCAGAAGTGGATCTTAGTCATAGATACTGAAATGCCATAAGCACGATTGTACAGAAGCAGAGTGTAGTTGGCAATTAGAGAGCACAGTCAGTGACATTAAAGAAGTCATTCCAAGCTAGATAACCTGAGTGTGTGGCATGTGTTATATTTATCAATACATCTAGGGCTCCAATTTTTTACCTTCCAAAACACTGCAGTTAACTTGTATCGAGCTCTGCATTGTAACCAAAGAGCAGCGAGCTGCTGCCTTGCGGCTCAATTTGAGTTGGTGCAGACACCGAGAAATGCTTTGTGGGAGTCTGAAGTTATTCTCGTAAAATTTAGTATAGAGATGATTTCTGTATTTCTGGATGAGATGCTGGACGTATCTTGTCTGACAAAACATAACAGCTGGGTTATTCTTGTCCTCATCATACCCCTTGTTCTGCCGTCCCGGTGTCAGGGTACAGCGTGTGGTGGGATGTCACACAGGCAGAGTGGATCTGAGTAGCAGTGTGTGCTGCACAGGAGCCCGCGGTGAGCTGAGGACGGGTAAACATGCTTTTTCTCAGAAAAACTGCGGGGAAGCATGCAAGTAAATTCCTGCTGTTGGCAGTAGCTTCCCATTGTAAAGGACGAAGTCTGGGCTGAAACTGTGAACTTCTTCCATCCCTCTGAAACAAAACAGTTTTGCTATTGATACAGCTTTTCATCTCGTGAATGTTGGAGCCTGATGGATATAGAAACCAGCCTTCTGGTTAAAAAAAAAAAATAGCCTCTAGAACCAGCAATGTACATCTATAACAAGTAGTCATCAGAAAATCTGAATAAATATAAAATTACCATGGAGTAGGAGGCTGGCATATGTGGTATTCAAAACACACAGAGTGTAAAATGGTGTTATTGTGTCCTTTAGAAATAGTTCAAAGTAGTCTGCATTAGAAAGAGCTGATAAGCAGAATGACAAAAGCTCGTTTCATGAGTGATTCCAAGCAGCAGTGGTTTTCTGATCAGCTGATGCTGCAGCTATTTTGGGTATTCCACAGATCATGATTGCATGCATGGGGAATGATTGGAGGCTGCAAATATGGTAAGTGAGCCAGGAATCCTGGGACACGCTCTGTTACTAACTTCATAGTCTTACAGTCACTTGTCCTTTGCCGTCTAAATAGCCAAATAGCCAAGGGAAGACTAACAAGTGACTGTGCTTAGTTCTAAAAATAAAAAAGAAAAAAAAAAAGAAAAAGAAAAGCACTTCCTGGGGCTGCTATTTTTAGTAGTTGTGCAGTGTCCAAAATGTTAACTAATTGAATCATCAGGTTTCATATCTGGCCACAGAAAATGGCAGTGGAAGAGGGAGAATGCTTTCCAGAACAAGTAAGCATTTGAAGATTCTGCATTGAGTGAAATCTGTGTATTGAGTTTGTTTAGATTACTGTTTTAAGTCTTTGATTGTATGAAACAAACAAGTGGATGTAGGTATGTTTAGGCTTGTGTATGTTGCGTTCTGACATTCTGGTTATGGTATAGGCTGCAGCAGCAGTCAAATGGTACATGAAGTATTTGTTCTTCTCTTATGAATAAGTGCATTCTCTGCAGGCACCCTGCAGATAAAGACGCTTATTAAATTGCAGAAACATTTTGTAACATTCTGTTCTGTGATCGGAGCCTTAACTAACCTGTGTGAACGTAAGTCGTCTTCGCTGAAATGTTTTAGCCAATCTTGCATATTGGGGAAAAAAATGATAGTAATGAAAAGCCCAGTGATTACGCATGTTTTTAATGGGTATTTTATTAAATAAAGCAGCTGCTTTACTGGTAATCCATAGGTCAATTAAACTGAAAAAGGAGCCTGCCACCGCTGTGCTGGTAGTGACCCGTAAGGAGGCACCCGTATTGCTCTTACTCTCTGGGGTAGTCCCAGTGACCTCCAAGGTGCTCCCTGTGTGCTGTAAAAATTCCTGCTGTGAGTGAGCTGCTGTGAAGTGGCATCCCTGTGCCCTGGGAACCGGCCTCTGAGGGGCTCCGTGGATTGAGTTATTCACAGCAGTTAAAAAGCGCAAAGTTAGAGCAACCGCTGTCGATACAGCTTTGCTGGAGGGTTAAAATACAGGTTCCTGGGAAGGTGTGGTATCCTGTTATTAATATTGATGAGTGCCAAGTTTTCTGGAAACTTCAGTTAATTGCATTGTTTTCTGTAGCTGGAAACCTTAGTGCTGATAGCACCTGACAGTTTACTGGCTAATTTCCATGTCAGCAATAGCTTTGTGCTCTGAAATAACACCGTAGTGGATTTTCTTAAATATATGTGGTTTGGTTCACCTCACAGAGCAGAGTTGTTGTTCCCTGTTGAAATCCATCTTGGAAATGCTGGGTGCTTTCTGGTGATACTCTCCTTGTCTGAAAATTCATTGCCACCAGGAATTTCCAAACTGAGAAGACATTTATTTCAGGGTTTTTCTTTGTGAAACAGATCTCTTGTGGTAGAAGGTTTTATTAGGTTCTGATGTTTTATGGTACCTGATTAAACTCTTCTGTGTTTCAGTCCTACAAATATTATTTACTTTCTCCTGTCTTTTCACACAGTAATATCAATCTTCTAAAGGTAAACCTCTTTACTGATGCTTTCTATGAACCTCAGCATACGGCTCTCAGTTGCAGCCCTTACGGTTGGTGTGCCACAGCTTGCAAAACAGGGTGAAGAGAAACACTGCTCCCCTTGAGCAGCAGGCCAGCATCGTGTCGTCTGCAGCTGTGCTGCAGCAGAGCACCGTTTGTTCTTGCTTTGTGAGGTTTTGTGCACAGAAACTGTTGCTTCTGTTAGTGTAGGCACTGCTTGCCTATTGAAGGCATAGCCTGTTTCTGTAAGCATATCATAAACTAGTCTTCACTTCAATGCTTTAAAGAAAAGCTAACTCTAAGTTGATGCTTATTAAAATACTAAAACAAAAGCTTCTAAGCATACCTTGAAAATTGTTTATTCATTTAGGAGATGCCATTATTTTATTTGATTAAACAATGTATTTTCCAAATGTACTTCATTATTGTGCTATGAAACAGTGC